>CM056509.1:285886-1606477 GCA_029783415.1 Anisodus acutangulus
ACTTCCTTGTGGATTTCCGCTTTCTGAAGGAGTAGCGGCCCGTGTCTCCGTCTCTGGGAGAACTTTACTTATAGCTAACCTAGAGAGCTTTACTTTAAGATAGCTCGGCAGGCACTCTTCTTCGGAAAGAGGAGTTGCTTGCCTTACCACACCAACCACCAACGCACTGGAAGTTCTAGCAATGGGCAGCTAGGCAAAGGAATATTATATAGCAATTTCATATTCATTAGATAAGATATTGTGGATCTGTTTGCATAGTGATAGCCGATCTCCATTTGATTAATTTACATGTGGTACATTATCGTTATACTTACTTTATCATGTTTTATCACATTTTATCAATTTTTATGAGTTTATTTATCAACTTGTTAGTCTGCCTCTCCGACTTGAACAAACACTGGTATTCGAAGTTAAAAGGTCAAAAGAAAAGAGATGAAAGACATTTATTCTGTCTTTTAATTGGGTTATCATAGTAATTATTGGTACCTCTAATATTTATAGTAGTTAAGAATATTTTAGTAAACTTACATGTTATTATACAGTATCATACCGTCAAATCAAACAATAAATATGTTATTAAACCATGGCAAACGATACCGTCTATTCAAATATTGTATTCATTAATACAATACAGTACAATACAATCTCATACTATACCACACAATACTGTACATTAATGAACCACGACAAACAACCATCCAAACAAAGGGTAATTATTTTTAGCAAGAAGAATATAGTGATGGCACCACCTATTGAAAACCGGCGGGCTTTCATGGACCGTGGAAGGCGCCGTCAACCAGCTAAGCCAATGGAGTACTACTATTTTGTTAAGGCTTTCATTTGATCAACTTATTCAACACAATTTAAAAAGTCATACTGTACCTTTCCTACAAATTCGAAAAGGCATTTTTTGTAGAAAAAAGTCAAAAACTAATACAAGGCTAAACAATTTACCTTCACCAAACAGCAAGGAGAATATAGATGATAAAAAAAAAGTGACTACAAATGCAGATGGATCATGATTTTATTTCAAAGGTAGAGAAGTAAGAGCTACCAGTTACATCATCCCTCTGTTATTTTTGTCATTATACCAAAGGTCAAAGAAAGGTCCAAAAGGATTTCGAACTAGAACATTGTTACTGTATGAATCTACAAAATGAATTAAAATTGTTCCCACCAACTACGAGTACACAGAAAGTTTTGATACAGCAGTATCTTCAGCTACTACATGCCTCAAAATACTTCTTCCTCTCAGTAATCTTCCATGAATAATAAACGACTGCTGGCTTTCCATGAGCATCTCATTCTCCTTCACTCAAGACTGGTACAATGAGCGGTTTCAGCTGTGCAAGGTACACAATTGCCCACCTATCCAGAAGAACATAAAAAAGTTAGAAGCAGTTAATATTCCATTGATACATCACTCATGCTGGTTGAGTTTAATACACCAGCATGAATGAAAGTAAAGTAAAAGAACTTATGGTTCAGCAGTAGTTCAACCAGACAGAGTAGCAATAATTCAACTACTTTTTCTGATTTCTCAGAAAACAAGCATTTCATGGCTGCAATGAATACTAGAAAAAAGAGCACTCATTTACTAGGATATTTCTGCTGATTTACCCTAAATAATATTAGTGAGCAGAATTTATCCACTTTCAAGCAGAGAGCAATCCAAAATATCAGGTCGCTCTATGTGACATCACACTCTAGCAACCTTACCAAATTGTTATACCCCAGTCGTGCACACATTGCAGGAAGGAAAAGAGAGATCTACATGGATGCTACATAGTTGTCAACTCAAGATTCTCGAGGCGAACTTCTCAAGAATAGAAAGAGAATACTAAATTCCAAGGCAAGGGAGCAAAGGAGAAGGAAGGCTTTTTAAAGATTATGGATAATTAAGACAACTCCCTTACACCTACAAAGAAGTAACTAACCTGGCAAACACAGATGAAAGTGTAACAACAATGATTAAGCCTTAACCTCAATTAGTCGATGTTGTTACCTATATGGATCCTTTACTTCAGTTATGCTCTGTTCTTAGCCAAGTCGCCATTGATTCTAAGAGATTATGGATATTTAAGACAACTCCCTTCCATGTATTTTTAGGTCTAACGTCCTCATCATTTAGGACCTTCAATCGTCAGAATATCGCACGATTATTACATTTGAAGATCTATATGGGACATTGCTATACTATCTTACTTATTTTATCCTCTGTGTGCTACTTACACCATATGTTGCATATGATAATTTCTAATCTTGTCCAATTTTATATAACAGCAGACCAATCTAACATTTGTATTTTCTACGACACTCATTTTGTAGTTGAGCAACCTAGCATACAATCAAATCTTTTGCTTTAAAAACTGTTGAAGGCATAATTAAATAAATAAAAATTTGCTCTCTCTAACAGTTTAAACTTTTATATAAGATGATCACACAATTCAACATGGTATCAAAACACGGAAACATCCTCGATGAAGAAAATCCTCTCACAAGGCCAAGGGTCGACAAGTCATCTATCCTAGAATTATGATTGTTGAGTAAATGGCTCAATTACATTACCAGCCAACTCCTCAAATGACTATATACTCTTTATTGAAGCATCATCGCAATATCAAAAAACAGAAAAGTTCAACAACCCACTGCATACCTTATGCACACTCCGGCAATTTGGAGAGCACAAGCAATATATTAAACAAGTAGTCAACCATAATTGTACTCAGCATTAGAAGGGTATCCTACATAACACATACAATGAATGCACAATTTCGAACATCAAAAACTTTTAAACCATGCAAAGCAGTGTAGAAAATTCAGAATCAGACTTAACTAGTTTCTCATTTCAGTTCAAACATGTGAACTCATGCTTCAACATTAAAGAAATGTGGCAATATGTACAATGTCTTGTTTTTTATTGACCTTGTGCATGCTAAGAGTGCTTTTTTCCTTTATTGTGGTTGGGGTGTGTATATTGTATCTCTTTGAGAGGGGGGGAGCAGCGCGAGAGAGAGAGAGACTCACATCATCCAACAGCATACTGTAGCAGTGATAATCAGTGTCAGGTGTAACCTGCATCACCAAAGTTCAGTTAGAGATGTAGCAACAGAACTCAAAGTTACTGTTACGTGAAAGCTAGGAAGATGGCAGTCAATGTATTTTCGACTCAATCATAGACAACTCAATTGAGCAATCAAGACAATTCATGGAAGAAGAAAAACTAAGCAAAAAGTCCATAACTTGCACCAGTTCGGTTTGCCAAAACATGCCTCATTCTCTTAGTTTTCTAGATTGGTTTAATCATGAAATCCAACATAAAAAACTCAGTTGTCAACTCAACAAGGACTATACATATATTCATAAAAGTGAGGGTTGATGAATAGGGGTAGCAATTGGGGCAGGGCAAGCCTTGCCCTGCTAAGGATTCGACTACCCCGGCCCTGCCCCGTTTAGCAATTTTCAAGAAAAATGCCCCTCCCCGCTAGGCCCTGCCCCGCCCCGTTTATGTCATCTTTCATTTCTCTTTATTTTTCACTTTAAAGCATGGATTTTTTTTTAAAACTTCTCTGATATATTTTTTAACACTAGTACTGCAATTGCTTTTCTTTAATGCAGATGTCTTTACACTATTATTTATTCGTAACTCAAAATTCACTGCTAGTAAAATATTATTATGCAGATTGTTATGTGTTATGCAGTAAAATATTTGGTTCTTTTTCTCACATCAACAAGAATAGTACAAAATCAACTAAGTGATAAACCCAGATGCAATAATGTATCAAACCGAGTCTTTTCCTTCCTATAAGTTGAAATGAGTTTAATTTTTGGAGAAAGTGAATATCACTAGAGAAAATCTTATATGCTCTCAAGGCTGTCCAACACGGTCCAATTTTGGTGAAGGCTTATATTAATGCACTTCACCTATATAACAGAGTCCTATGTATGTTTAACATGACCTTATCTGTTTTATTTTAATGTACAAAGTTGTTTTATACAGAAGAAAGAATTAAAATTTCTCCCCTTTTTTTTGCTAATGTACCACTAAAAATACATCAACTAAGCCATAAAAATTGAATGCTGCAGATGGCGAAAATAAAAAAGCAGTAAAATACAGATCTTTAGAACCAAAATGCTTAGGGAAACAAGAATTACCAAAAAACAAGATATACCCATTTCACAAAAGCCATAAAAATGTGTAAAGCTAACATTTTTACAACCAAATAGCATAAGGGAACAATAATTATAAAACTACAAGATAAACCCATTTGACAGAAGCCATAAATATGTATAAAGCTAACATTTTTATAACCAAAATGCTTAAGGGAACAAGAATTACAAGGAAAAAAACAAAGGAATTTCTAAAGCCAAAAAGCATAAGGGAACTAAAATTACAGAAGAACAAGGCTGGCCCATTTGACAGAAGCTATAAAAAATTTTAGAACCAAAAAACATAAGGGAACACAACATGTTTAGCCAACTCACCGGGAAACACAGGCCTAACAACAGTTCGAAAAAGTAGAGAAAACATCAAACATCCAATATGTTAGATCAAAGCACATAAAATTAAAGTTGAGTAGACAACATCAAATAGCTTAGAGACATGACAGAATGGTTATGACTATGACATAAAAAAAACAACTCCAGTTCAAGGTTCTTCTTTTTCATCAAGCAATGTTCGGCATGTAACTTGGTTCCGGCTCTTCCTCCATCAACATTGGACATGAAACTTTATCGCTTGTTGAAGTCAAACCTAAAAATAAATTCTAAATATAAATTCAACTCGGATCTTGTCTCCACGTTAGCTCTACTCGAAGCAACAAATAGATAAATGCTCGATAGTCAATCACCTTCAACAAGATTGGGGGCTTCACTAGAACTAGATGCTTCAAGTGACCCCGTGGAGGAGATAATCTACTCTTATAATCTCGAAAGAGTTCATATGTTTAAGATCCGAGTTGATTATCTCCACGGAGGTCACTTCAAGCATCTAGTTCCAGTGAAGCCACCAATCTTGTTGAAGGAGATCGACTATCGAGCTTTGACCTATTTGTTGCTTCGAGTAGAGCTAATGTGGAGATAAGATCCGAGTTGGATTTATATTTAGAAGAAAGCTTGTTACCTCAGACTCCATCATTTGACAATTTGAGCTGGTGGAAGACAAACGGATTGAAATTTCCGACTTTGCAAAAGATGGACCGTGACCTCTTAGCCATTCCGGTGTCTACCGTCGCTTCTGAATCAGCATTTAGCACAAGTGGGAGGTTGATTAGTCCGCATCGCAGTAGATTGCATCCTACCACTTTAGAAGCTTTAATGTGTGCTCACACTTGGTTATGGAATGAACTAAATGGTATGTAATTTTCTCATTGTTATCTTAATAGTTGTTCAATTTTTAATTAGTATATCGATTCATTGAACTATTATGTTTTTCTTTTTCGGTTTGACTTCAACAATCGATAAAGTTTCATGTCCAACGTTGATGGATGAAGTGGAAGAGCTGGAACCAAGTTTCATGCCGAACGTTGCTTGATGAAAAAGAAGAGCCATGAACTGGAGTTGTTTTCTTTATGTCATAGTCATAACCATTTTGTCATGTCTTTAAGCTATTTGATGTTGTCTACTCAACTTTAATTTTATGTGCTTTGATCTAACATATTGGACTTGGATATTTATACGTTTGATGTTATCTCTGCTTTTTCGAACTGCTGTTAGGCCTGTGTTGCCTCGTAAGTTGGCTAAACATGTTGTGTTCCCTTATGTTTTTTGGTTCTAAAAATCTTTTCACATTTTTATAGCTTTTGTCAAATGGGTAGTTCCCATATGCTTTTTGGCTTTAGAAATTCCTTTGTTTTTTTTTCCTGTAATTCTTGTTCCCTTAAGCATTTTGGTTATAAAAATGTTAGCTTTATACATTTTTATGGCTTTTGTCAAATGGGTTTTGTGAGAAAATATGGGAGAAAATATTATTATTGAATTGTGTATCTACATTATTACATTGAGCCCTATTTATAGACACTACATCTCAATCCTTTTCCATATAGGATACTATATACAAATCCTATTCCTATTCCTATTCTAACACTCTCCCTCAAGCTGGTGCATACAAGTCATATGTACCGAATTTGTTACAGATGTGACTAATACGAGGACGACTGAGTGACTTCGTGAAAATATCCGCAAGCTGATCACTCGACTTTACAAATTTAGTAACAATATCTCCGGAGAGTATCACTCTCCCTGACAAAGTGAGAGTCAATCTCAATGTGCTTAGTCCTCTCATGAAATACCAGATTTGATGCGATATGAAGGGCCGTTTTGTTATCACACACAAGTTCCATTTGACTGATTCCAAATTTTAGTTCTCTAAGCTTAATCCAAACTAGCTCACAAATTGCTACCGTCATTGCTCGATATTCTGATTCAGCACTAGATCGAGCAACGACACTCTGTTTCTTACTCTTCAAGGACACCAAGTTACCTCCTATTAACACACAATATCCGAATGTAGAACGTCTATCAGAGGGTGATCCTGCATAATCAGTGTCTATATATCCAACAATCTGCTCATGACCTCGATCTTCGAAAAGCAGTCATTTACCTGAAGTTGACTTAGTATATCGCAGAATGTGAATAACTGCATTCCAATGACTATCATAGGGAGAATCCATAAACTGACTTACAACACTCACAAAAAATAAAATGCCAGGTTTAGCCACTGTGAGATAATTCAACTTACCAACCAACCACCTATATCTTCCAGGATCACTGAGTGACTCCCCCTATCCTGGCAGGAGTTTAGCATTCAGATTCATAGGAGTATCAATAGGTCTACATCCCATCATTCTTGTCTCCTCAAGAATGTCTAAGGCATACTTGTGTTGCGAAATAACAATATCTGACGTGGATTGGGCAACCTCAATACCTAAAAAATACTTCAGTCTGCCGAGATCATTAGTCTGGAAATGCTGAAAAAAATGTTGCTTTAAACTAGTGATACCATCTTGATTTTGCCAGTTATAACGATATCGTCAACATAAACCACCAAATAAATACTCATATTTGGAGAAGATTGTCGATAAAACACGGAATGATCTGCTTCACTGTGAGTCATGCCAAACTCCTGAATTACAGTTCTGAATTTACCAAACCAGGCTCGAGGAGACTATTTAATACCATAAAGTGACCGATGTAATCGACACACTAGATTAGACTCCCTCTGAGCAACAAAACCAGGTGGTTGCTCTATATAAACTTCCTCCTCAAGATCACCATGGAGAAAAACATTCTTAATGTCCAATTGATAAAGAGGCCAATGGCGGACAACATCCATGGATAGAAAAAGACAGACATATGCTATTTAGCCACGGGAGAGAAAGTATCATTGTAATCATGCCCAAATATTTGTGTATACCCCTTCGCAACAAGGCAAGCTTTAAGACGATCAACTTGGCCGTCCGGACCAACTTTAACTGCATAAACCCAACGACGACAGCCAACAGTAGACTTACTTGAGGGAAGAGGAACAAGCTCCCAAGTATCACTCATGTGTAAAGCAGACATCTCGTCAATCATCGCCTGTCGCCATCCGAGATAAGAAAGGGCTTCACCTATAGACTTAAGAATAGGGACAACGGACAATGATGATAAAAAGGCATAATGGGATGATAATAAACGATGATAACTTAAAAAGGTATAATGTGAGTTAGTATTACGAGTGGACCGTTTACCTTTCCGAAGTGCAATCAGCTGATCAGGAGGAGACAAGTTCGCAGTAAGGCAAGAGGCTGCTGTCCTGGTCCTGTTAGTACATCAAGGTTCGCGCCGATGCTATTGAATCCGCTGCTGTTGGTCTTACCGGTATCTAGGAGCACTCTAAGTGTGAGATCTATTTTCAATAAAAAAATACACTCACTTCTGTGTATCATAACCTGACAAGCTCTAAGTTTCCGGTTGTCAATGGTCATTTTGAAACTCCTAGTCGAATCTCTGAGTGGGAAACTTGGACTATACTTCCTATAATCTATTTCCCCAATCTATTTATATATAAGCAATGACCTTCCACAAAGGTAACCCTTCCCTTCGGGGCAAGTTCTGTTCCCTTCACCGGGTAACAGGGAGCATATCTCACTGGAAATCGGCTTGCTCAGGAGCTGGAGCCTTCTAGGGGGCGGCCGAAACCGAAGTATCTGGATCTAGGTATGCATCGATGATGGCGAGTTAGATGTAGGCGCTTTCCAGAGGTGGAATCTTCTAGTTCTTCCTATTTGACCCGAAACCGATCGATCTAGCCATGAGCAGGTTGAAGAGAGCTCTATATGCCATAGTTCAAGAAGATGAGGATGAATCAATGAGCAGAGAAGGCTGTATTCAAAATCTATGTCGGAATTGGCCCTCTCCCATTCCAGTTCTTTTCTCTTTTTTTAGGGACAAGTTCATTTTCATTCCCTTGATATGGCCAGGCGATAAACCTGTTGGATTTTATTAACCAAAGCAAGCTTCGGCGACCGCTCGACCTAGCGCGTTAGCCCCAGTACTATAGGGAAGGCCTATGCGAAGAAAAGGCCTGCCCATCATCAAAGCAAGCCATGGATGAAATTGCAAAAAAGTAAGTGCAGGGTCTGACGCAGGACATAATCATCTGGACGTGATGTTGGGTCTAATGCTGGACGCGGTCGACGATGATAAGTCAGAAGTGGTAGCACTGTGACTGGAGATGTAATAGTAACTGTAGATTCCTCAAAGGTCGGTGTAGGTAAAACCTGAGGTATAGGTAAGACCTCAGATATATCATGATGATTAGAAGGAGACCTAAAGTGAGGTTGAGACTAAAAAAATATGACATCGGCAAACATAAGATATCAACGGAGATCAGGTAAGAAGCAACGATGCCCCTTTTGAACCCGAGAATACCCAAGAAAAAAATACATTTAAGAGAGCGAGTAGCTAATTTATCTGTTCCCGGAGCTAGGTTATGCACAAAACATATGCTCCCAAAAACACGAGAAGGAAGAGAGTACAGAGATGAGGAGTGTACGGACAAGATGTTTGATGAATAATTCATTGGTGAGTCATAAACTGCTGAAACTGTGAGGATTTATATTCTAAGGCATTATCACTACGAAAAGTACGAATAGAAATACCAAATTGATTTTGTATTTCATCACAAAAACTCTTTAATATAGAGAATAACTCAGAACAGTATTTCATTAAGAATAACCAAGTGCATCTGGAAAAATCATTAATGAAACTAACAAAATAACGAAATCCTAAAGGTGAACTGACTCTACTAGGACTCCATATATCAGAATAAACTATTGAAAAAATAGACTCTGCACGACTCTCAGTACTACGTGGAAAGGTAGTGCGAGTGTGTTTTCCAAGTTGGCACACTCACAATCTAATTTGGACAGACTAGACAAACTAGGCACCATCTTTTGTAGCTTGAACAAACTCGGATGTCGTAATCGTTTATGGATTAAGTCTGGAGGATCTGTAACTAGACCTATTATGAAGGATTTAAGAGCAGAGGTAAGGTAGTAGAGGCCTTGTGATTCATATCCTACGCCAATCGCCTGTCCCATAATGTGGTCCTGCATAATAAAAGAATCATCAAGAAATAGTATGACACAATTTAAGCCACGAGTCAAACGACTGACCGATGCAAGGTTAAAAGGATAATCAGGGACATAAAGAACATAATTTAGAGTGATCGAAGATATGGGTTTAGCTTGTCCAACTCCTTTTTCTTTTGTTTGGATCCCATTGACTAAGGTAATAGTGGGAAGAGACGGTGAATAATTAATATCCGACAAAAGTGATTTATCACCAGAAATATGATCAGAAGCGCCAGAGTCTACAACCCACGATCCAACGGTATTAAATTGTGCGACTGAAGCTGCTTGTGGAGATGTCTGTTTACTTGCTCGATACTGAAGGTACTCATTATATTCTTCTTCTGATAAATAAACCCGTTGGTTACCTGTAGTGGTAGTCTGAGCAACATGAGCATTCTTAGGTGGTCGACCATGTAGAGAATATCATACTTCATGAATGTGTCCAAACCTATCACAATAACTACACTTAGGTCGAAATCTGCATACTTCACAAGTGTGTCCAAACCTATGACAATAACTACACTTAGGTTGAGATCTTCCAAAGTAGCCTCTTTGACGATTCTTCGTAAACTGGGATGTTCAAATTTTTGATCTCTCTGTTAAGGGTTCTGAAGTAACCATAGGACTTAAATTTCCAACTTCAATATTTTTGGAATTAGAAACATCAAATCCGAATGACATGGCTCAAGACTTCAAGAATATGAACAAAAATAAGAAAGGAAAACACCAAGCTTCTGCCTTAAACAGGGCTAGAACGTCGCCGGAAAAAGAATTTGATTGCGTTGGCGATCTAAATCTGCAAAAAACAATTGGTAAGGACTGCTCGGTGATCTGAGTCTGAAGGTTGAGCGACCTGAACTGAAGAGGGACAGGTCGGATAATATAGAAAAAAGCTGGAATCATACTGTTCTAGCGAAAAAATCATTGTTCCGATGAAAAAATTATTATTCCGACAACTATTTCTGGAGAAAATTTTATGGGTTATGGTCGGAAACAGTAGGCGACCAAGAGGGAAGAAAAATATCGTCGGAAAAAGGCATGTAGGACCTCTCACGCGCCAGCGCATGATTGGATCTGGCCGGAAAAGGCAGCAGTCTTGCAGGCGCGTGAATGAGTTTCTGTTGGAGGGGGTCCTTGGGGTTTGGTCGCGAGAGCCTTCTGGATCTGATGGTGGTGTTGATTTTTGCGCAACACCGTCAGATCTGAAGATTGACGTGGACAGCCACTCAGGTCACCGGAAAATTGCACGGTGACTGAGTTATTTCTTTGACGTCGCTGGAATGATGCACAACGGTAATTATCTCACCAATGCTCTGATACCATGTGATAAAATATGTGAGAAAATATTATTATTATTGAATTCTGTATCTACATTATTACATTGAGCCCTATTTATAGACATTACATCCCAATCATTTTCCATGTAGGATACTATATACAAATCTTATTCCTATTCCTGTTCCTATTCTAACATGTTTATCTTGTAGTTTTATAATTATTGTTCTCTTATGCTATTTGGTTGTAAAAATGTTATCTTTACACATTTTTATGGCTTCTGTGAAATGGGTATCTAGTTTTTTGGTAATTCTTGTTTCCCTAAGCATTTTGGTTCTAAAGATCTGTTCTTTACATAATATTTTACTGCTTTTTTATTTTCGCCATAACCATCTGCAGCATTCAATTTTTATGCCTTAGTTGATGTATTTTTAGTGGTACATTAGCAAAAAAAAAAGGGGGGGGGGGGGGGGATTTTAATCCTTTCTTCTGTATAAAACAACTTTGTACATTAAAACAAAACATATAAGGTCATGTTAAAGTTAAACATACATAGTACTCTGTTATATAGGTGAAGTGCATTAATATAAGCCTTCACCAAAATTGGACTGTGTTGGACAAAAATTAAACTCGTTTCAACTTATAGGAAGGAAAAGACTCGGTTTGATACATTATTGCATCTGGTTTTATCACTTAGTTGATTTTGTACTATTCTTGTTGATGTGAGAAAAGAACCAAATATTTTACTACATAACACGTAACAATCTGCATAATAATATTTTACTAGCAGTGAAGTTTGAGTTAAGAATAAATAATAGTGTAAAGACATCTGCATTAAAGAAAAGCAATTGCAGTACTAGTGTTAAAAAAAATATACCAGAGAAGTTTTAAAAAAATCCATGCTTTAAAGTGAAAAATAAAGAGGAGAAATGAAAGATGACATAAACGGGGCGGGGTAGGGTATATTTCTTGAAAATTGCTAAACGGGACAGGGCAGGGCAGGTCAAATCCTTAGCAGGGCAAGGCTTGCCCCGCCTTGCCCCAATTGCCACCCCTAGTCAAGGGCGGACCGACAAGCCTGTCTATGAGTTTGGTAGAACCTAGTAGCTTCTTTAGCCCAGACCATAAAAATTCACTTAGTTAAATGATTTATCCCGAACCCAATAAGTTGTCTTTTCTAGAATCCAGAACCCATAAACTCAAAATCCTAGCTCCACACCTGTATTCGGAGGAATAATTGAGATTTTCTGAAGCTAGCTGAACACCACCGTTATCAAAGGGAAAAGAAACAATTTTTGATAGATTTCTCCGATCAATGAAAGCAAGAGATAACAAAATCTAAGCACTAACAAACACACAGACAAGTGATGCAATACCAAGGCATGGAAAAGAACACCAATAAGTGCCAGACTCTAATTCTATAATCGATCAATAGATAAGTGATTTAAACAATAATTAGTTCAATTAAAAAAGAAAAAGTTACTTACTTTAGTAAAATGTACTTCTCTAACACACTAACAAGCTGGTTTAATCAAACAGTTACCAAAATAATCAACAACAATATATCCCCAAAAAGAATCTGAAGGCAATGTAGATATATGGAGGAAAAATGAGCATACAGATTAGTGGAAGGTCCTCTGTTACAGCAGATTCCGGCACCGAAGGATGCAATAATTCCCACCACAGCAAATATTAGACTCGTCACCACGAACCCCATTTTCTGCAACAATATTATGATTTGAAAAATAGGAGAGAAACACAAACGGTGATCTGAAATAGTTTAGTACTACTGTAATAACATATTAGTATTACATTTAGAAATTACAATAGTTAGAAAAGAATTTTATTTTTATTTTTTGCTTCAAGTGTTTAATATTTTTTGGTAAATTCAATTTTTTAACTAACCAAACAATAAAAGTACTAAAATTTTAAACTGAGTATATATGATATTTATACGTTTAACTACCCAAACAGTAATGTATACCTTGTAAAAAGACACGGAGAGCAAGAGGTGGTTCAATTTGTTTTTTTTTTTATAAAGAGAAATCAAATTAGTTAAGGTGATTTTTCAACTATTAAAATCCAATCAAACAAATTAAGTTGTATTTTTCTATAGATTCAATCTGTTTTCCCCAATATTTTGTTAGTTTTCTAGAGAACATGTGACATACACTATCTAATACTACATACTTTAAGTCTCCAAAAATTATATTCCAGCATAATATTACGATCATTACTCTTTAAAGAAAATTATCACTTATCAAAATATCTTAACGATAATCAAATTAAATTATGAGGAGTTTTACTTGTCCATGTGTCTGAATTTTTTGTAAACTTTAGATTCGCAACTTAATTTGAAGTAGCGAGACTTATAAAAATTATGAATTTCAGCTGGTTCCGTAAATAGGAGTCCTCAATTTGGTTATATGTACACTTCATTCGTTTATAAAGTATAACCAAGGAAACTAAAATAACAAAGAATAATTTACTCAATAATATCAACACATCTTTAAATGATCCCCACAATTTTCCAGATAAAAATATATAATAATGCTCCTACTTATGATAGTACATAACCTATTTTTAATTAGTACTAGAAAACCTTTTCCAATATTAATATGACATTATATACATGATACATCTAATGTCTACACACCAATACCACCAAGACACAATACAAAGTGTTTCTCCACACTCGTGAAAAGGACAAGAAAAATAAAAGGAAAAATGACATTGGAGATCATGAAATGGAACAAAAAAAACATCAAGAAAATTTGTTGCTACTACTAAAATCTAAAACCTAGAGGATCCACCAGCTTGGGCAGACATAGCAAGTTCAAATTGTTGAATGGAAATTGAAGCAAAAGAAAGTAATTCCTGTGCTTTTGAATTATCCAAGCCTCTAATCATAGGGTTAATTTTATTGGATCCATCCTATCATATGTGTGTTAAATGCTTCACATCTGTTGGAAGCCCTATTTCCATCTCCATTTCCACTTATTCAATCTCTTCTTTGTACACTGCACGACAAGAAAATAGTAACACAGAACCAATAACAAATTTAGGAAAGAAAATGACATACCAAGTTCCATTTGAAAAAAACAAATAGGTTAGATTAATTATACAATCTTGATTCCCCACTTTTTTTCTCCTAATTAGTATATGCATCAAACAAGTGAATGAAAGATGTGTATCATGCATATATGCTTGTCTCCCTTTATAACCATAGTTAAGTAACATGTATTCTTGATTTAATTTGTTATTCGTATATGGTTAGATTGTTTGATTTGATGTAAATATCATGTGCGAATAAGTATTTAATCTCATCGTATGATATACTCACATACTCTTCTTCTTTTTTAACAATTCAAAAATGATGGTCTGACTAATTTGAATTTACGCATTATAGAACAAATTAAAAGCGAACTAGAAATTTATCCACTCCCAATAAGCTCAAACTAGACTTCGAGAAAGGTTGAAAGATCATATCACAACATAACCCTTGGTGGTTATTAACTCTCTTCCAATTTAGTACTTTGTTCTAACTTAGGAAACTACCAATAACAATTTAAATTAGCTTGAATTGTCCTTTTTAATCTTACTTCTTCCTTGAATCTACATCACACTCTTCCAGCTACATATGGTTCCAAGGCAAACGGCATTCCTTGCAATCTACATTTCCTAAGTTACACAATTCATTAGATAAGTTATATCATCCTTATTCTTGGATTTAACTTTTATACATATAGTGACGGTACAAAATGACTTATCATATGATCCAAAAACTAATTTTCACTTTCTGTTTGTAGACTGTAGTAAACATGGGGATAAAATATACTTACCAAATAATTGAGAGAAGCCTTTGAAACTCCTTTTTAATGTGCGCACACCTTGAGAAATTCGTCGTCTAGCCAAAAATCCCCTTAAGACATTTATTTTCACTCTTGATGGACTCTCTTCTCCAATTTGTCTTTCTTGAGAAAATCACATCAAAAATAAACAATATAATGTCAACAATAAAAAAAATAGTACTAATGAGTACCGGCAGAGACACAAAGGGTGTCAATTAAAGTAAATAGATTTATACAGTGCAATTTTTGGATAAGAAGGTGTCAAATTGTTAATTGACTCCCCATGGACAATGATAATTCATCTCTCTAAGTTCAAATGAACCAATTATTCTTGGCTCGAACTATCTAAACATATATTTTAAAGAATTAAAATATATATGCAATAAGATCATACTCATGATTTGGAACTCATAACTCTGCATTTATAGTAAGTTTAACGTACATGGAAGTAATTTTCAATCAAAATCAAGAAAATCCATTCAGAAAATGTAGAAAACTTACTCGTTGGAACTTGGCTGCTGCTGATTTTGGCCACTGCAACACTTGACTCATAAGCACACCCTAAAGAGAATGGAAAAACTACAAACTTCTCCATGGATCTTTCCTTCATGTTTTTTTTTGAAGTATATTAGAAGTCAATAATAATAATATGAGCAGAAAGAGAAGTTAGAAATGAAAGCAGGTCACGGTACAACCGTGTATATGATGTATATTTGGTGTATATTCTTTTTCCTAATACAAGACTACTATTCTCATTCTCGCTCTATCAAAAGCATGGCACATTCATCAGCTGGATGTGAAAAATGATTTCTTACATGGTGATCTCAAGGAAACAATATACATGCATCAGCCCTTGGATTTCAGGGACTCCGATCATCCGAACCATGTCTGTTTGCTGAAGAAGTCCTTGTATGGGCTAAAACAGGCCCCTTGGGCTTGGTATAAAAGGTTTGCAGATTATGTGTCTACTATTGGATTTTCTCACAACAAGTCTAATCATTCTCTGTTCATCTATCGTCGTGGTACTTCTCTGGCATACATTATGTTATATGTGGATGATATTATATTGACTGCCTCTTCTGATAAATTGAGTCTATCATGTCTCTTCTCAGTTCAAAATTTTCTATGAAGAACTTGGGGCTCTTGAGTTATTTTTTTTTGTATAGTTGTCACTCGTCATGCAGGTGGTCTTTTCCTATCACAGAGAAAGTCTGCAACTTAGATTATTGAACGTGCTTGCATGTCATCCTGTAAGTCATCTCCTACTCCAGTTGACACCAAACTGAAGTTGAGTGCTAATTCTAGCACACCTTACGAGGATCCCTCTCACTATCGCAGTCTTGCAGGGACTCTTCCGTATCTTACTTTCACGAGGCCCTATATTACTTATGCAGTGCAACAGGTGTGTTTATTTATGCATGATCCGAGGGACGAGCACATGCATGCTTTCAAACGCATTGTGCGTTACATTCAGGGCACTCTTGATTATGGTTTGAACTTATATCCATCCTCTGTATCTACTCTCGTGTCTTATACAGATGCTGATTAGGATGGGCGTCCAGATACCTGACGTTCGACATCTGGTTATTGTATGTTTTTTAGTTATAACTTGGTCTCTTGGTCGGCTAAACGCCAGGCTACTTTATCGCGATCCAGTGCGGAGGCCGAGTATCGAGGGGTAGCCAATGTGGTGTCTGAGTCCTGTTGGCTGCATAATCTCCTATTAGAGCTTCACTTTTCTATTCAGAAAGCTACCTTGGTCTACTGCGATAATGTTAGTGCAGTCTATCTCTCCGGAAATCCGGTCCAACATCAGCGCACTAAACATATCAAGATGGATATTCACTTTGTTCGCGAAAAGGTAGCCCGTGAATAAGTACGTGTCTTGCATGTCCCTTCACAGTACCAAATTGCTGACATCTTTACTAAGGGTATTCCCTTAGTTGTTTGAAGGTTTTAGGAACAGTCTCAGCATACGACAACCGCCCACTATAACTGCGGGGTGTGAAAGAAGGTCACGGTACAACCGTGAATATGATGTATATTCCTTACCATAATTATTAGAGTTCTTGTACATGTATAATTATGGTACTAGTCTTGTATTAGAAAAATGCAGTAGTCTTGTATTAGGAAAAGAGATTATTGATTATTCTCTTTCAAGAAATAACATGAGAGAAATAGGAAGAGTTTTGAAGAAATAGGAGAGTTTATATTAGGAGAGAGAAATTGGCTTAGTGAAGAAGATATATAGAAAGATTTTAGATGTATAGCAGAAGATGTAAGTCACACACCCAATGAAGAAGGTTGGTGGAATTGGATTACAAACAAGAAGATTAAATATAAGTTTTATTCGCGTTAGGGTCGGAGCCATAATTTTCATTAAAGAAATTCAAAAATATCAAGAAGTAAATACACGAAGAAGTCAAGGAAGTTCAACATCTACTATATACATAAAAATTAATTCTAACATCATATACAAAGTTTAATTTCCGCCGAAGGGGATTCTGATAAACCCAAACCCTACCTAGCTCCGCCCGTGGCTGACACACACAATAAATTAAAAGATACTTACAGTAACTCTATTAGTAATGATTGATAATTAGGAATAAATTAAAATAAATGGAAGAAAATAATATGTGGGTTGGAAGGACTGGTGCCTAATATTGGCAGATTAGTTGTCCATTTTAAGTAAACCAAGCAGAGCTCACTATCCAACTCAATCATGTGGTCCAACTGCAACTTTTCCGCTCGTGAAGACGCGCGCGGCGCGCTCCATTTTGTCCTGCATCAAGGATAGATACCATGGCGTAGTGGATTTATTTTTGTCAAGAGGAGTTAATTAACACCGCTTCACCAAAATATTTCAATTTGTAAATTGATTAATATATTGAATTTTTTTGATTATTTGTATTTAAATTTTTTATATTTTTAAATTCTCTTAGTGATAGTTTTGACTCTATCACTAATTAGAAGGATGGTAATTCATCGATGGAAGTTCATGCACACAAATGATTGTAAAATGCTCCATCCGATTTATTTTATATAAAGTGTGTTTGATTGCACACAAAATTTTAAAAATTAAAAATAACTTTTGACATGTAAATTAAATATATGCATAATATGTACGTATTAACTATTATCCTTTTGATTTAGTGGTGTGAAAGTTTCACATCTTTTTTTATTCATTTTCCCTGTACTTTTAAAGTTACTAATACTAACTTTCATATCAAGTGAGTCTCAACTAATCATGTCATCAAATAAATTATGAAAATTAATATTAAATAATTTTTGGAAAGAGAAAAATAATAATTATTTTAAGATAAATTTAAAATATAAAACATACCACATAAAATGGAACATATAGAGAAGTTTATGCATCTCAAGTATTATAGATTTTTAATTCACGGATCGTGTCAATACATTTTACATACTAGTATTAGATTATCTAATTAGGGGCAATATAATCTTTTTTTCTCTGATTATGTTCTGTGGATCTAGAATATGGAGAGCTTGCATAAATTTTCCCTTTTTTTGTTGCTAGTCATTTTTTTTTATTTAAGTGGATCCCAAGATTCAATTCTTTTCTGTTTGTTTGGATATCAATATTATAGTCACCCATTGAAAAGATACTGGACTAAAATTCTCTTCATTCTCACTCATTCTTCAAATATTCGAGCCAAAACCGTGACAACAAGGGCGGCAAAAAAGAACAAAATCATAAAAATAATGACAAAAATCGTGGTGGTAATCGCGATGGTAACGGCGGCGGTGGGGGAGGATGAAATAGTGGCGGCAACAGCAGTGGGCCGCAGGCCAACTAGCTCCTGTGGCCCCCTGGCAGTGGGGCTGGGCCAGTGGCCATTGGCCCAACAACTCCTATTTTCCACCTTGTCCGAATCCGGGAAACTGGGCTCAGTTCCAGCAAAATTCTAGGCCTAGTTTCTCGGTCTAACACAGTGGCAGAAGATACAGTTCCGGGCTGGGGCAGCAGGCAGGCCTGTGTGGGCCTCGGCCTCCCCAGACCTTCCATGCTACGGGCCCAAATCATATCCCGACACCTACATATATTGAGGCCGACATGCATACACTTGAATTAAATCCTCCGAACGCGAATTGGTACATGAACACCGACGCCACTTCTCACATGACGTCCGACCAAGGTACTCTCTCGTTTTATTTCAATTTGAGCAAAAATCGTGGCATTATTGTTGGTAATGGCAACTCAATTCCAATTCGCGATTAGACATACCACTTTGTCTCCTCACATCCACCTCTAGTTTTGAAAGTATTCTTCATGCCCCTAACTTAATTAAAAATTTGGTGTTTGTCCGAAAATTAACACTGATAATTGGATTTCTGTTAATTTTGATCCTTTTGGGTTTTCTGTGAAGGATTTCAAGACGGAGATACCTCTAATGAGATGTTTTGTCCTTCTTGTCCGTTAGAAAAATATGTTAAATTACCGTTTGTAGCCTCTACCTCTCGTACTTTGATGCCTTTTGACATTATTCATAACGATTTATGGACATCTCCCATTTTAAGTTCTTTGGGCCATCGTTGATGATTATTCTAACTTTTTGCGGACCTTTCCTTTATCCAAGAAGTCTCATATTTTTTCCACCTTCTTAAAATTTAGAGCATTCATTCGTACCCAATTCGAACGAAAAATTAAAAATATTCAATGTGATAATGACAAGGAATATGATAATATGTCATTTTCGAGAGTTTTGTGACATTAATGGCATATCATTTCACATTACAAATGGCTACATATCTCCTTAACATTCTCCCTAACAAAAACCTAACATATCATTCCCCACTTAAACTTCTTTACAATAAATATCCTTCGTATTCTCATCTTATGGTGTTTGGGTGGTTATGCTATCCTCTTTTTCCATCCACTACAATTAACAAACTTCAAGCTCGTTCTACCGCTTGTGTATTTTTGGGTTATCCATCTAATCATCGTGGTTATAAGAGTTTTGATTTATCCTCTAGTAAAATCATAATTAGTCGCCATGTTATTTTGTATGAAACTCAATTTCTGTATGCTAAAGTGTGTAGTTCCGTGCCTAGTTCGTATACTTTTTTGGATGACGGGGTCTCACCATATATTATCCACCATTTATCCGAATTGTCCTGTGACCAAAATCTGCCAGCAGGCAGCAGGCCCACTGCCTGTTGGCCCACAAATTCCAGTGCCCACTGGTCCAGTCCGGCAATGCACAAACAGCCTGCACAGGGGGCCTATTTCATGGCCCAGTACCGATTTCGGTATTGTTTCCCAGCCCTAGACCACTTTTGTTTCTGCTTTGATACCAGATTCAGGTCTAGTTTTTAGCCAGCAGGCCCAATGTCTGCTGGTCAGCCCGTCACTAACCCGCCTATTGCCCAAAATCCACACGATTCTATCTCGAGTCAAGGGCCCATTACTCATAATCAAATGGGTATTTTTAAACCAAAACGGCATTTTAATCTCAATTCTAATGTCTTTAAATCTCCACTACCATGTAACCTTGTGTCTGCCCTACAAGACCCAAATTTGAAATTGTCTATGAATGATGAATATAATGCTCTTATTGAAAATAAGTGAGAATTAGTGCTCCGTCCGTCTGGTATTAATATTATTCGGTCTATGTAAATTTTTACTCATAAAGAAATTTCTGACGGTTCTTTTGAGATGCATAAGGCTCTGTAGGTGATGGTAAAATTCAATAAGTTAGCGTGGATTGTGGTGAGACGTTTAGTTCGGTGGTCAAACCGGCTACCATTCACACTGTTCTCAGTTTGACTCTCTCAAAAGCATGATTCATTCATCAGTTGGATGTGAAAAATGTTTTTTACATGATGATATTAAGGAGACAATATACACGTATCAGTCCTTGGGTTTTAGAGACCCCAATTATCCTCAGTATGTTTGTTTGCTGAAGAAGTCCTTGTATGAGCTTAAGCAGGCTCCATGAACTTGGTGTAAAAGGTTTGTAGATTATGTATCTACTATTGAGTTTTCTCACAATAGGTCTGTAATTCTCTGTTATTATATCATCGTGGTACTTCTCAAGCATACATTTTATTGTATGTGGATGATATTATATTGACTGCTTCTTCTGATAATCTGCGCAAGTCTATCATGTCACTTCTTAGTTCAGAGTTTGCTATGAAAGACTTGGGGCCCTTGAGTTATTTCTTGGGTATAACTGTCACTAGTCATGCAGGTGGTCTATTTTTATCATAGAAGAAGTATGCGGCTGAGATCATTGAGAGAACTGGTATGCCTTCTTGTAAGTCTACTTCCACTCCGGTTGATACCAAACTGAAGATGAGTGCCACGTCTGACACACCATACGAGGATCCCACCAACTACCGCAGTCTTGTAGGGGCACTTCAGTATCTGACTTTCACACGGCCTGATATTACTTATGCAGTTCAACATGTGTGTTTATTTATGGATGACCCACAGATTGAGCGCATGCATGCGCTCAAACGCATTATACGATACATACATGCCACACTTGATTATGGATTGCATTTATATTCATCTTTCGTCTCTACTCTCGTGTTATTACTGATGCTGATTGGGGTGGCTGTCCTGATACCAGATGCTCGACATCTGGTTATTGTATGTTTCTGGGTGATAACTTGGTCTCGTGGTCTGCAAAACGACAAGCTACATTATCGTGATCCAGTGCGGAGGCCGAGTATCGAGGGGTAGTCAATGTGGTATCTGAATCATGTTGACTGTGTAATCTTCTATTAGAACTTCACTTTCCTATTTTGAAAGCTACCTTGGTCTACTGTGATAATATTAGTGCAATCTATCTTTCTGGGAATCCGGTCCAACATCAGCGCACTAAACATATCGAGATGGAGATTCATTTTATTCACGAAAAGGTAGCTCGTGGACAAGTATGCGTCTTGCGTGTCACTTCCTGTTGGGATTAAATGATAGATTGAATGGGAAATGGAGGGAGTTCTCTCTTGCTCTATAAAATAATCATTTGTCCCACATCGGTAGTGGAAAGAAAAGTGGGAGTTGTCCTACATCGGTAGTGGAAAGAAAAGTGGGAGTTGTCCCACATCGGTAGTGGAAAGAAAAGTTCTTCTACTTATAAGTAGAATTACTCCTTCTTGTCAGTAAAAGGGTTGAGGGGGCAAGGACCCCTCGCGTCAGTAAATCGCCGCTCGGCTCGGCCGCTCCGGCTTCATTAGGATTCGGATTCGATTGATTAGTTGGATTTGGATTTGGATTTGGATTTGGATTTGGATTTGGTCAAATGATCCGATTGATTGATAATCTTTTTGGACCAAATTTTCTTTAATTTTTAATTATTTAATTAATTATTATTTAATTAAATTAATTAACTATCCAATCCTACCATAGTGACTCGACGACTTGATCCGCTGATCAATTCGACCAGCGGTTTCTTTCACATTTAAATTTCCCACCAGTTTAGTGATTGTTCTCAAGGGTTGCAAACCCGAAATAAATACTTCCATGGCTATAAATTCATTTGATTCTTCTTGAATTTTACTTACTAATTTTACGAACTACAAAATCTTCTTCTTCTTTTACGAATCAATTCTATGTGATATATCATGGAGTGGTTCGCCATATACCACGCTTGGAGTACTACTATTCTCGGTAAGATAATCGTTCTATCTGGGAGGATATTCCATCAACCTCGAGTCTTGAGGGGAATAATTTCCTTAAGGACACACTTTGAACTAATTGGGCTCGATTATATTCTCAAAAGTATTCTTATTTTTCAACACCGATTTTGTTTACTTTCATGTTTATTGTTTACTCGTTTTTTTTTTTGGAATACTATTAACAATCTTAAGGAAATTATATTTTGATTAATCTGTATTTTGTTTTGGGAGACTAAACACAATGTGGTTTTCTACTCAGTGTGAAATTTCATATTCGACTTGAAGACATACAAACTTAGTTGGAATATTAAAGTTCATACTTGTACAACGATTTGAAGAACATAAAAACTTCATCGTTGTTGTATTCAGTTTGGAGATTAAAACTTGTGCGCTTCTACTCCATATGAATATTAAAGTATTCAGAAGATATAAAACTTCGTTGGAATACTAAAGTTTCATAATTATACTTGCAATTTGAAGAAATAAAATCTTCATCGTTTAAGTCTGTGATTGAATTGCTATTCTCGGTTTTATTAACTAAACAATTTTTGTCGATTTGACAAGAATAAACGAATAATGGCAATTGAGACCTAACTACCTCTGCAATTATTTGCACAGATGGTTACTCCTGCCGTACCGAATGCCATTGTGCCACCTGAGAAACCTGCGAAGTTCACAAAGCCAACTTTAAAGGATGGCAAGAAAGAATGTTCTTTGGCTTACCACCTCTTGGTATGCAAAAGTTCACCAATGAGGACCCTCCGTGCCTTGCCAGGCATGCCTGACAACCAAAAGTTCATAGTTCTTGAGGCTTGGGAAACAGGCTGATTTTTTTGTGCAAAGGCTACATTTTGAGTGCCTTAGAAGATGACTTGTACAACGCCTCAGGCAAAGAAAGACTTCCAAAGAACTATGGAGTGCACTTGAAAAGAAGTACAAAATCAAGATGCTTGCTTGAAGAAGTTTGTGGTTGCCAAATTCCTAGACTACAAAATGGTGGATGGAAAACCGTTGGAACCCAAGTTCAAGAGCTTCAACTTATCTTCCATGACTTTATTCTTGAAGGTATGGTAGTAAATGAAGCGTTCAGTGGTTTAATGATTGAGAAGTTACCGCCCTCATGGAAAGATTTCAAGAATTATCTTAAGCACAAAAGAAAGGAAATGAAGTTGGAAGATCTTGTGATTCGTCTCAAGATCGAGGAAGATAACAAAACCACGAGAAGAGGTACCGTGAAGACTTCACTAATTGAAGGGGCAAACATCGTTGAAGATCTTTCTAAAAGAAAAAAAGAAAAGGAAGAGGCCTTCCGAAAGGAGAAAGATTCCAACAAGAAAAAGTTCAAAGCAACATTGCTTTAATTGTGGGAGCAGCTGGCCAAAGCCCCGCATTGTCGCTCCAAAAGAACAAGGGAAAAGGACAAGCCAATATGGTGGAAAGAATGATGATATGGATGATCCTGTGCGCAATGCTATCAGTGCAATTTGGTTGAAACCCAAAGGAGTGGTGGCTTGATTCGTGCCACTCGACATGTTTGCGCTCTGACAAAGAAGCATTTGCAACCTATGCTCCGGCCGGACCTCAAGAGGTACTGCGTTTATGGAAATCTTGCTTGAAGGCCAAGGTTGAAGGATATGGGAAGATATACGAAGATGACTTCCTAGGCAAGGTCGACTCTCAACAATGTTATGCACGTTCCAACAATTGGAAGAATTTAGTTTCAAATTTGACCTACTCGTCAAAAACGGGTTTAAATGTGTGTTGGTTAGTGAAAATTGTAATAAGTAAGAATGATTTGTTCATAGGAAAGGGCTACCTCACCGAGGGCCTTTTCAAACTCAATGTAATGGTTGTTGACAGTATTAATGAGAATTCAGCTTCGTATTACTTATTGGAGTCAAATAATTTATGGCATGTTCGTTTAGGACATGTCAACTACAAAACCTTGCGAAAATTGATTAATTTGGAAGTATTGCCTAAATTCGAGTGTAATAAATCTAAATGTGAAATCTGTGTCGAATCTAAGTTTGTTAAACATCCATATAAGTCTATTGATAGGAATTCAAATCCTTTAGACTTAATTCACACAGATATATGTGATATGAAGTCAATACCATCTCGCGGTGGGAAAAAGTATTTTATAACTTTTATTGATTGCACTCGATATTGTTATGTGTATTTGCTTAATAGTAAGGATGAAGCAATTGATGCATTTAAGCAATACAAAAATGAAGTGGAAAATCAATTGAATAAAAAGATAAAAATGATTAGAAGTGATAGAGGAGAGTACCGAATCTCATTTTTGCAGAGATATGTTTAGAATATGGAATTATTCATCAAACTATCGGGCCTTACACTACAATCAAATGGAATTAGGAAAGGAAAACCAGAACATTAAAGGAAATGATGAATGCCTTACTAATAAGTTCCGGTTTACCGCAGCTTGTGAGGAAGCTATCCTTACAGCTAACCTAATACTCAACAGGTGCCCAGCAGGCAAATACACAATCTATTCCATATGAACTATGGAAAGGAAGAAACCCAACTTGAAATATTTCAAAGTGTGGGGTGTTTAGCAAAGGTCCAAGTTCCTTTGCCCAAAAGGGTAAAATCGGACAAAAGCGTGGATTGTGTTTTATTGGTTATGCTACAAATAGCAAAGCTTGTCGGTTTTTGGTTCTCAATCGGACAATCTCGAAATTCATGTAAATACGGTAATTGAATCGAGATAATGCTGAATTCTTTGAAAATATTTATCAGTATAAGACTGAACGTGAGTCGCCAAGTGAAAGATCTAAACGACCGCTGGAAGAACCAAAGGAAAATACACCAAGTAAAGCGGATGCAAGGCGTAGCAACGCCAAAGGACATCTACTTCCTTTGGACCAGATTTTGTGACATTCTTGCTTGAAAATGAGCCTCAAACATTTAAAGCGGATGTCTTCTTCGAGTCAAACATTTTGGAAAGAGGCGTCAATAGTGAGATTGAATCAATTTTGAACAACCTATACATGGGAATTGGTTGATCTTCCTTCCGAAATAAACCTTTAGGATCAAAATGGATTTTTAAAAGGAAAATGAAAGTTGATGGCACTATTGACAAATATAAGGCAAGACTTGTGGTCAAAGGTTATAGACAAAAAGAAGGCCTTGATTACTTTGACACATACTCAGCGCGTAACAAGAATAACATCTATTCGGTGTTAGTAGCAGTCAGTGGTATATGGTCTTGAAATCCATCAAATGGATGTCAAGACGGCTTTCTTAAATGGAGAATTGGAGGAAGAAATTTACATGGAACAACTGAGGGCTTTGTGGTTCCTGGTAAAGAAAGAAAGTGTGCAAACTTGTTAAGTCACTTTATGGACTTAAACAAGCACCCAAACAATGTCATGCTAAATTTGACCAAACAATGTTGGCAAATGGATTTAAGATTAATGAGTGTGACAAATGTGTTTACATTAAAAATACTCAAAATCATGAAGTCATTGTTTGTTTATATGTTGATGACATGTTGATAATGAGTAGAGATATTACCAATATAAATGCTACAAAGCTTATGTCTTTGACTAGTAAATTTGATATGAAAGACTTAGGAGTTGCGATTTGATCTTAGGCATCAAATTCATAAAACTCCACAAGGTCTAGCATTATCATGAGTCTCATTATATTGAAAGAGTACTTAAAGTTTAAGTATTTAAATTTCAATGTTGTAAAAACTCCAATTGATGTAAGTTTTGCACTTCAAAAGAATAAAGGTGAAAGTGACTCACAATTGACTATACCATCAGTTTTGGGAAGTTTGATATATATTATGAATTGTACCGACCAGGATATAGCATGTGCTATAAGCAAGTCTTGAGTGATTACGAGTAATCCCAATCAAACTCATTGGATGGCAATGAAATGAGTCTTGAGGTATTTAAAAACACACCCAAGACTATGCTTTGCATTATAACAAATATCCCTTAGTGATCGAAGGATATAGTGATGCAAATTGGATCACCGGGTCATTTGAAGTTAAATCCCACGAGTGGTTATGTTTTCACAATTGGGGTGGATCAGTGTCTTGGAAATCATCAAAGCATGCATCGCCCGCTCTACAATGGAATCTGAATTTATAGCTTTGACAAAGTAGGTGAAGAAGTTCTAATGGCATTTCTTAGAAGATATTCCATTAAGCCCAAACCTTTGGCTCCTATATGTATACATTGTGTACAAGCTGCAGCAATAGGTAGAGGCGAGGGGCGTAATGTATAACGGAAAATCTCGTCCACATACGAAGACACAATAATAGACAACTCCTTTCTAGTGGCGTTATCAAGTTGACTATGTAAAGTCAAGAGATAACGTATGATCCGCTTACAAAAGGCTTATCTAGAGAGGAGTTAGTAGATCATCAATGGGAATGGGGTTAAGGCCGAGGACAAGTCATCATGGCGGTAACTCTACCTAGCATCGAGATCCCAAGAGCTAGGTTCAAGGAGATCAAACAAAGTTGTGATCGACGGTTCAACATTGTCCAAATAACTTTCAACCCATTTTCGGATGAAGACAATGTTCTGAAATAAGGATAAAACCTTATGGCTTGTTAATGAGTTACTAAAGCATTAAGGTTCTTTAATGATTATCTAAATCGCAATGTATGACCGGATAATGTGGATATAGGACCACATGTTTAGAAATCACCTATGTGAGTGTTAAGTGTAAGCCGCTTTAAAGGGAATATGATGAGGCCCATTCTCTACACACTCATGAAACCAGGAGGTGTTCATGGTTCAAACGAACACAACCGTGAGAACCATAAACGGTTGAGGGTTGATTGTGTGACTTATGTTGTCTGGGTATACAACAAAGTTCGGCTGGTTCAAAGATATCAAATCTACCATTGATCGAGTATATCCGATATAAGTTCACCTACGGAAAGTTCAAAGGAAACCTACTTATCCGGATCTGGTCAATTCTAACTGTATATCACACTTGTCAGCGCATTCCTTTATCTTATAGCCATTCCCCATTCATGTGGGGATTGTTGAGATTAAATGATAGATTGAATGGGAAATGGAGGGAGTTCCTCTTGCTCTATAAAATAATCATTTGTCCCACATCGGGTAGTGGAAAGAAAAGTGGGAGTTGTCCCACATCGGTAGTGGAAAGAAAAGTGGGAGTTGGCGTCGGTAGTGGAAAGAAAAGTGGGAGTTGTCCCACATCGGTGAGTGGAAAGAAAGTTCTTCACTTATAAGTAGAATTACTCCTGTCTTGTGGTAAAGGGTTGAGTGGCAGTGACCTCGCGCCGTCGTCGTCGCTGCTCGGCTCGGCTTCGGCTTCGACTTCGCTCGCCCGCCGCGGATTCGGATTCGGATTCAGATTCGGATTCAGATTTGGATTTGGATTTGGATTTGGATTTGGTCAAATGATCTGATTGATTGATAATCCTTTTGGACCAAATTTTCTTTAATTTTTAATTATTTAATTAATTATTATTTAATTAAATTAATTAACTTATCCAATCCTACCCGTTAGTGACTCACGACTCGCGACACAGGATCCGTCAAGACTCCAGCGACCGGTTTCTTTCCACATTTAAATTTCCCACCAGCTTTAGTGATTGTTCAAGGGTTGCAAACCTTCGTAATGCAGTACTTCCATGGCTATAAATTCATTTGATTCTTCAGGATTTTACTTACTAATTTTTCCGAACTACAAAATCTTCTTCTTCCTTACGCACTAATCAGTGCGTGATATATTCTTTGTTGAGTGGTTCGCTACTACGCTTGAGTACTACTATTAGTAAGATAATCGTTTATCCTCGGGAGGGGATATTCCATCAACCTCATGCATCGTGAGGGAATAATTTTCTTAAGGACACACTTTGAACTAAGTGGGCTCGATTATATTCTGAAAAAGTATTCTTATTTTTCAACACTGATTTTGTTTACTTTCAGTGTTTATTGTTTACTGATTTTTTTTTTTTGGAATACAGATTACTAACACTTCCAGGTACCAAATTGCAGACATCTTTACTAAGGGTCTTCCCTTGATTTTATGTGAAGATTTTAGGGACAGTCTCAGCGTACGACAACTGTCCGTTATGACTGCGGGTGTGTGACAAATATACCATGTATACAATTTTGTATACACGGAATTCGAAACAAATAAGTTACCGAAATTGTAATCAAAGTTGTACACAAACTTATCATAGTTGTAGATTTCTTGTACAAGTATAATTAGGATTTTAGAAGTATAGTAGGAATAAGATTTTCCATATTTGGAGATTGTAAATTATATATATACCTCTTCATTAATGAAAATAATCAATGGATTATTTCTTTCGGTTCTTCGTAAAAAAAGCTCTAAAATAGATTTCATAGAGAAAAGATTAAATCAGAATTTGAGACATATGAAGGTTAAATAAGTGATATACTATCATTTGTCGACTTGTATTAATTATATTATATGTATATAGCTTATTGAATTCTCTTTGTATAAAGAAAATTTCTAAAGTAATTAGAGGTGTAAATTTCTCACGGAACTCATAGTTAGGTTTAGTTACTGGGTACATAATTAATGAATTTCGTAATATATATACGAAATTTAAGCAAAAGCTAATGAGTTCGTCTGAATTGTACCTAATATTATAGCTCCGCCCTTAGAGTGTAATGTTTTCTAAATTTCTTCGTTAGAATTTTGGCTCCGCTAACGAAGACACGTACAGCTTACCGCAAATGAAGGTTTGTGGAAATGAGAAAGCAAAAAGGAGAATAGTTTATGGATTGAGTACAGTGGGTTAGATTAGTAGTTAGGTGCCTAATTTTGACGGATTACTTGTCCATTTTAAGAAATAATTAAGCAGAGCCCACAAATTAATTAAACCAACTCACTATGGTCCAGGTGCAACTATTCTGCTCGTGAACACGGTCCATTTTGTCGTGCATGAAGATCAAGAGTCAAGAAATATATCCATTTTTATATTATGCAGATTTATGTTATCCAGCATTTCGTTGAGTTTCCTATTTCAGGATTAGCAATCAAGGGAGTTGGTTCTTTTCTTTAACACCTGAGTGGGAGATTTGGATAACGATCATGAGGGTTTAACTTCATGTTTTCCCTGCTTTGTAATCTCTATGGGAAAAAAAGTATAGTCCTATCTAGTGTAAGCTTATGAATAACAAGTCACATACATAAATTTCTATATCTCAGTTTAAGGGAACAATATAGTTTCTTTTGAACATTTGGTTAAGCATCCACCATATCTCTAAGTTACATTATATCTGACTTCTATAAACTCATAATACAGTTAACTGCATAACATAGAGAACAATAATCCTACAAGACCATTCATTACCATTTGTTGGACTTCTAAGCTAGGCATTGCTTTTGGCCTCCTTCAATAGTTTCACCACACCGAGCATTGTTGGTCGCTTCCATGACTCGTCACTGGTGCATAACCTTGCAATAGCAAGAACGCGCAGCATTTGATCCTTCCATGATCCTGAACCAGAAAAAAACGGATCCAACGTTTCAATCTCCCTGCCATTTGCAACCATCCACCTCACCCAACCAACAAGATTTCCTCCCTCAAGATCAGCCTGTCCTGTTGGTGTTCGTCCTGTTACCAATTCCAACATCACCACTCCAAAGCTGTAGATATCGCCCTTGGTTGTAGCCATCATGGTCTGTCCATACTCAGGTGGTATGTACCCAAATGTACCAGCAAGAATTGTGCTAACATGGCTCTCACATGCACTAATTATCCGAGCCAGGCCAAAGTCCGATACTCGTGGTTCAAAATTCCTGTCTAGGAGTATATTGCTTGACTTGATGTCTCTGTGGATGATATGTGGAACAAAACCATGGTGTAGAAAGGCAAGTCCGCGAGCTGACCCTAAACAAATCTTGAAACGAGTTGGCCAATCGAGTACCTCTACTGCATCCGCTTGGTTTCTCAACCAGAAATCAAGGCTTCCATTTTCCATGTATTCATATATCAAGAACCTCTCATCTGCAAAGACACAGTACCCAAGCAATGGCACTAGATTTTCATGTTTTACTTTCCCAATCGTTTCCATTTCAGCAAAGAACTCGCGATCACCATGCATGTGGCCACCGTTTAACCTCTTAACTGCAATAGTCCGGCCTTCAGGCAGTTTGGCTTTGTATACAGTACCAAAGCCACCATCACCGATAATATAACTCTTGCTGAAATTCTCAGTGGCTGAGAGAATAGCTGTAGGGTTAATCCGTAACAAAGACTGCTCGAACGTTGCAATGTTGATACTCAGATGCTCCTTTGGCTTCTTAATCAAAAGCTCGTCGGTAGATGTGGGGTCTGTTTTCTTTCCTTGCTTACCTTTACCAAGAAGTACAGCTTCTTGTCTCATCATTCTCCATCTAAGGACTCCGATTAGCACCACGAGAGAAATGATCGATGCACCAAAGGCGATACCTAAGACAGGCGCATGGCTTAAAATTGGTGCAGGTGCATAAGTTTCTTCCCTGGGAGGTAAATCGGGTTCACTTGGTATGCATTTCCTAGCTTTAGTGCACACATCAGGAGCTAAGCCAGTGAATTTGTTGCCAGAGAAATTGGAAAAAACAAGGCCCTCTATGTCACAAATGCTACAAGAAAAAGACTTTTGGAAACTGTTGCTGGATAAGTCAAGATATGTCAGGGAAGCAAGAGCGGAAAGTGAAGGCAAGTTGTCTGTAATTGAATTGTTATGGAGATCTAGTATGGACAAGGACGTTAGATTAGAGAGAGAATCGTCAATAGCACCAGAGAGTTGGTTGTTGCTAGCATTTAGGACCAACAAAGAGCTGGAGGTTCTAACGTTAAAAGACAGCGAGCCTGAGAAAGAATTCATGCTGATGTCCAGGTAAGTCAAACTTTTGACACTAAATACAGAAGGGGGCAATAAGCCAGTTAACCGGTTATTTGAAAGGTCTAGCTTGACTAAACTTGGCATCATAGAGTCAAAATTATCAGGAATAGATCCACTTACCTGGTTATGAGAAAGTATGAGACCTTGGAGGCATGTCATTGAGAACAGCTGAGGGAAAACTGGACCTGTCAAGGAATTGAAAGATAGATCAAGCGATGTTAAATTACCGAGCAGAGAAATTTCACTAGGAACGCTCCCCGTGAGCTTATTTCCCTGTAGAAGTAATTCAGTCACAACTATGCAATCCTTAATTGAGTGTGGGATGGACCCTGTGAGTTCATTGTTGGACAAATCAAGCATGCCGTAGTGCTGAGTGAATTCGGAGTCCGGTAAAGGAATATTCTGGAATCCGGAACAAATTTCCTCAGGTATAGGACCAGAAAAATGATTGTTAGACAGAACCAAATTGTCTAGCAATTTCAGCTTAGATATTGATCTAGGAATTTCACCTGAAAGTCTGTTTGCGCCAAGGTCAAGAGATACCAACTTTGTACATTCAGAAAGCTCCAACGGAATACCTCCGGTTAACTTGTTGCCATGAAGAGAGAGATTGGTCAGATTCTTCAAGTTACCAATGGTACGCGGTATGCTTCCTTCAAAAAGATTATTATCAAGTTGCAATCTCTGAAGGGTTGAAAGGTTTGCAATTGTCGGTTGAATTGGACCTTCAAGCAGATTGCTGGCGAGTGAGATCCCCATTAATGTTTTCGACTCCCATAGTTGATCTGGTACCTTCCCCGAGAATGTGTTTTTCGACAGCTCAAGAGTAATGAGCTGAAGCTCTCCTAGATATGCCGGCAGTTTACCTGAGAGGTTGTTTCCAGACAACACCAAATCTGTGAGTCTTGAACAATTCCTGAAAGTACTTTGGATGTCACCAATGAAGTTGTTATCCGACAAATGCAGAATGCTCAATGATTCAGCGCTACATATCCCTGAAGACAACTCACCAGATAGCCTGTTCGCACTGACATCAAGAATGGATAGCAATGGGAGATAAAGTGGCGATAGAGGTCCAGTAAGGAAATTCTTCGACACCATTATTGACTCTACTTCTGTCCAGTTGAAAATCCACATAGGCAACGGGCCTGATAAGCGGTTTGAATCAAGCGCAATTGATTTAAGTGAACCCAACCCAGAAAGGCCTTCAGGTAATGGACCGGAAAATGAGTTAAAGGACAAATTTATTATCTTGAGCTTTTTACAGTTCCCTAGCTCTGAAGGGATAGTTCCAGACAATCCGGCATTTGAAGCAATAAGGTAAAGCAGATTTTCTAACTTCCCAAAGCTTGAAGGAATCTCTCCATCAAGTTCATTCTGTGCTACATTCAAGTAAGTCAAATTACTCAATCCCGAAATCTCTTCAGGAATACTTTCAGTGAGTTTGCAGTTTTGGAGATCAAGCACCTTCAGCTGCTTCAGATGGCCAATTGTTCCAGGAATAGGTCCAGTCAACATGTTGGATGAGAGAACAAGAATTCTAAGCTTACTTAGCTTTCCAATTTCTGGACAGATCAATCCAGTCAAGTTGTTTAAACTAGCATCAATATATAGAAGCTCCGTTAAATTACCTAGGCTGGAAGGTAGACTACCAGAGAAGAAATTTGAGCTGAAATCAAGAGACTGCAACTTGTCCATGTTTCCGATCTCATCAGGAAGATTGCCTGAAAACGAGTTTGCGTGTACTGATATTTCCCTGAGCTCCTTCAGCTCACAAATTGTTGATGGTACAGTGCCTGAAAAACCATTATCATCGAGCACAAGATGTCGCAGGTTTCTCAGGTTAGATACAGCTGGAGGCACCTGGCCAGTTAACCTGTTGTCAGTCAAGTCTAGTGTCTCCAAATTCTCCAGACTCCAAACATCTATAGGTATATTACCAGTGAGGGCACAATGGCTGAGGTTCAGGTGCTTCAGGGATCGAAACTTTCCAATGTTTCCAGGAAATGGTATATTTAGTGGTGACATTGAACATGGAAAATCAATCCGGATAACACGTTCTCCTTCACACTTTACGCCGGTCCAACTGCATGGAGCAGTCTTTGTATCAAACCAACTGGGAAAAACATCCCTTCTCTGAACAAGAGAATTTCGGAGAGCCTTTAGTAACTCAATGTCATTGACCAAATAGCCAGTTGTGACTAATTGTTGTTGTGTAAAGCAGAGAAGGATGATGATTAGTACACAAGCCTCCCATGTTGAACCTTTTTTTGTCATTTTGAATTACTTCAGGCCAATAACTGATGATCAACGGTAGATGAAAGAATGACTCTGCAAGGTATTCCATGAATAAGATTAAACAAAGCTATAAACTGAAATCATTTATGCATCATGCCAAGATGAACAAAAAGCCACGCGCAAACATAGAGAAAATGACAAAAGTTCCTTATGTTTGAGGGTAGGATCAAAATAGTCCCTTAAGTATGCACTTAACAGTTTTGGTCCTTTAAGTATGCCAAAAGATAACACTTCTAATCTCCGTCAAATATTTACCGAGCTTTGTCCATTATATTTGGCGGGAACTAATAAGAAAAAAAGGAAATTAGCTGGAATTCAAATTTAGAGTTACACATTTTGTAGTTTCTGCTATTTTTTAGTTATTTCTGGAGTGGTGCAACTTTTTGAGGTGCAATCTATGCTATTCTTTTCAATTGTCTAGCAGTTTTTTGTGTTGCATATTTTAAGATTTGATGAGACTTTGTTGATGTTCATAGTTAAATATTTGACGCAGACTAAAATTGTTAAATATTTGACCAAAATTGTTAAGTGCATACTTAAGGGACTATTTTGAACCTAACCTCAAACATAAGAGATCATTTTTTGTCATTTTCTCTACCAACATACACCTGAATTCATTTTGTTTAGCAAAGCCATGGACAGAAAAAACAAAGCTTCTTTGATCAACAACAATCAGCCAAAAGAAAAAAACAATTCAGTTCAATTTGCAGATATGCAGATTTGGCTGACTGAAGTTCATGAAGAAGCTGGAGGAAAATACATTCTTCAAACAATTTTTAAGCATTAAGATAATAGTCATAGTCATAGATACAAAATGGCAAGACTGAAATTAAACTTATAACACCTTTTGCAATGTGCACCTTCAAAGACACCCAAGAAACCTGCTAAAGCTCAAAGACACCTCCTATAATAAAGCAAAAAACTGTATAAATTTCAATTCTGCTTTTGTCATCATATAACAAATTATTGGATATTCTCTTAGATTATGATATGGTATCACGAATTGATTTAGAGAAATAAATATCCAAGACCATTATATTCTACAGTACCTACAAATACAATAAACAGGCTTAAAGTCATTAAATATTATGTTAACCATAACATTTATCCATCACATATATGATAATATAGTCTTTCATCTTTTGTACAGCTTAAGCTAAGTTACTTAATAAATTTCATCAAAGCTGAACCAAAGAATAGGAAAATATAAGAATAAACATTATTATAAAAGAGCTTTAGTACTAAAAACATACCCAATCACTTAATATTTCCCGGTTAAACCTTCATATAGTAATGCTTTGTACATATACAAACAAGTTAGAGTTAAAATTGTCATTTTTAGCAGATTTGAAGCCAAGGAAAATGCCAAAAAACAAGGTTATCAGTTATTACTGGAAAATCAGCAGATCACAAAAAGACAGTAGTGAAAAATGTGGAATCTCTGTTTGTTCTCCAGTGCCAAAACTGTGGATAAAAAAAAAAGCACGTTATTCCCAAACAAAAATTAAGCCATAAATCTTTAAACATTTCAAACACGCATAAATTTACTAAAAATAGCAACAAACTGTACAACAACCAAATGGGTTCCATACAAAACGAGAGAAAAAATGGAAAACATTTACTATAAATCTACACGTTATGTGTGACTTAAATGATTAAAAATGAGACTCTCCCATAAAACTTCTCAATGTCTTTTTTTTTTTTTTCAAATTCAAGTAAAGTAGTACTTGTAGTTTTAAAAAAATAGCCAAGAACAGCACCTTTTTCAAACACAACCATTGAGATAATTAAAATACTATTCATAACAAGTTAATATGATGTATACACATGAATAGAATGAAACAGGTTTAAACAACATGTATAACCTAACAAATCTTTTCTCTCAACCAACAAGCTAAAAAACAAAAAAGAAAGAAAGACCGAAAATCCCCACTTAACAAAAAAGATGGCAATGCAAATCAGGATTTTTTTTTTAAAGAAATAGCAAATAAAATAAAGAAGAAAAGACACAATCCCATGAACAAAAATGAGCTAAAAATGCAGGGAAGATTGTAAAAATGGAGTACTTGGAAAACAAAAATCCCATAAAGCTAATACCTTTTTGAAAGATTCACACATACTTACTCATGAAAAGCACAACAAAAACCACTGAAAGTGATCAGATACAACAGACCCCAGTTACACAATGAGCTAATAACAAATAGGAATGACAATGTTGCAGAAAACCACACACCAAAAAATATTAAAAGCACAAAATAGATCTAAAACAATGGGAAGGAAAAAACATGAAGTTCTTGGAGATTAAAAAAAAAACTACCTTTTCAGAGTGATATTCAATTCCGTACAATTTATGGGGTTGTTTTTGAAAACCAAAGAATCAAGGAAAGCTGAAACAAAAACTTTGAAACTGAAAATAAAATGGCGGATCAGAAAAATTGATTCTTTTGTTCGGTACTATACTACTACTAGTCATCCATGGTGTGATACTGTTCCATACACTATGTGGGTGTTGTTGAAAACTCACACACTCAACAAAATGAGCTAAAAACAATTAAGGATGACAATGTGGGCAGAAAATCACACACCAAAGAAGATTAAAAGCACAAAAACATGGAGTTCTTGGAAATCTAAAATAAATAAAAAAGCTACCTTTTCAGCAGCTGGTTTTTTTTTCTGGTCCGTACAATAAATACTCAACAAAACAAAAACTCTGTAACTGAAAATGAAATCTGTGTAATCAGAAAATTTGATTCTCTTGTTGAGTAGTACTGCTACTCATGAAGGGTGCAAAAGTCGGTTGATATTTGGTTTCATTTTCACATGCATCCAAAATTGGGACCCTTATAAGGACGGTTACTCTCAGGCTCTCACCCTTTAAACAGAAATAAATCATTTTCGGTCTTCTTGTTCGCTATGCATACACTCATTATTATCATTATCATGTAATTGGAAAATGGTAATAAACGTTGTACTAAGTTCTGCTTACACTCTACCCTCTTCGACCTTCACGTTATGAGATTATGTGTTTGGAAAATAGCCAAGGGAAGGAAATAATACATGTTTTTTTCTTATTCTGTGTTTGCCTTATTGGTATTAAAAAGAAACTTGGGAATACTTTTCCCTGAGAAAAAGACAAAAATGGTTCCTTGGTATTAAATATTTCATTAAAGCACTTTTGAATCTTTATATAATTAAGTTTGTAAAAAATTAATATTTTTTATTTTTTGTCAAATAGTTAACGGACTTCGCTCTTTAGATTTGAGCGAATTTATAGAAATTTTTTTTTAGCAGAAACTCACATTTGGAGAAATAGTTTTTACCGTTTCGGCTATTTTTTTATCCTACGATGCTATTATAATCAATTCTTCACTCTAAAAGATTTTCACGTTTGAAAAACGGATTCTAAATGCGTAATCTTTTTTTCAAATATCACCAAAATTATGTCATTTCCAGTCTTTGGTTTATGGATAGTAACTCCTTGCGTTCAATATTTGTAATTATTACTCCTATCATCTTCTATAGTCAAACATGAGTTCAATTATGATAATCTGACACAGACTGTGTTATCATGAAAACTGTAACGGAAGCAAATCATTAAACAAAAAGATTATAATGAAATCAGATCACAAAAGAACAAAAGTAATAATTTCAACACACAGATTCAACCATTTACTGAAAAAGAGTTGTGATTAAGTTTTATTTTATTGTAGGAAAATGTTCTATAGAAAATCAACTCTCAAGCTAAGTCTTGATTGGTTAGGTAGTATCAATTTTAATATAAAATTTCGCATAAAATAGTACTCCTAGTACAATATAACTAATGCAACATTTGATTGGTCGCATATCAAATAAATTGTACCCAGTGAAGTGATCCTATTTTTTTCATCGGATCCGAATAAAGACCAAAGATCTTGAGCGATCGATCCGGCAGAACAACTCAAAAGATAAAGAAGTATGTAATGTGGAAATCAGTGCACCATTTTGAGTTATAATATGCTTCTACCTATGTACAACCAATTTGTTAAGCCATTCTCAAGTTGATTAATCCCATATTTTGAAGGTCATTAGTGGAATTACATTAGATATGTTATTATTGTATATTTTGAAGGTCATTAGTGCCCGAGAAAGACCTTCACGTTCACTATATGTAGGGGTGTCAAATGCACTGATTGGTTTGAATTTAGACGGGTTAAAATTTGTTCAATTGATAAATGAGTGGGTTAATTTACTTGGTTGAAAGGACCTGAGTCAAAATGGGTTAAACAATGGATCATAGACCAATTTGCCGACTCTTTACAGGTTTTAATTAATTTGTTTGTTTTTTTTATAATTTGCTTAATTACCTAATGAAAAATATTCTTTATTTTGAATATATATAACATCTCAAATAAAAAAAATAATAAAAATATTTTAACAAGATTCCTCATAAATTAATTTGAGCTACATTTCAACCTAACATTTGATCGGCTTGGACAAGTCAAAATAGGTTGAACGAATAGAATAGATTATATTTTCATGAGCTAATTTTATCACCTGATGGGTTTTGCGGTCGACCATTTGATAGCTCTGTTCATGAACACATAATAGGGCTTGGATGAGCCCTAGATGTAAAGGGGTTCTTGAACCCTTCTACTTCTAAGCAATTAGAAGAGAGCGAAATTGGACGTCCCTCAAATAGATGGATTTGGGATTGATTGTGGAACCGAGCATAGAGAACCGGGGGCGGGCAGGAAGATAGCAAGAAGCAAGGGCGCAACAGCACCACGAAAGCCGTTGCTTCTTAGCATATCCCTTTTCTTGCTCGTTAGCGCTTGACTATATGCCACAAAATTTCCTTTAGAATAAAAAGAAGAGATCATATATTGATTGATATTAAGCATACAATTGAATGCAACTTGTATGTGAACAAAATAAATTTTACAATGCCTACTACTTTCTGTATTGGTATTTCATTTCCTCTGATGCTTTGAAAAGAATCTGACGGTAATATAAAACAGAACCCTGTAAAAAACAGCCATCCCAACATCACATACACTTTTTCCCATTTCTTGCCTGAATCTTGTGAAATATTAAGTGAATTCAATATTCCAAAACCAGTAACATCTCTTCCAAGAGGGTCTTTTCCAAATGATTCATTTGTTTGATACTGATTCATTAAAAGTCCTTCATATGGAAAAGTCATAGTTGATACATAATTCATCCATTTCCAGTACTTTGGCATGCCATTGCTGCTCAAGAAATAGCCACAGAACAAGAAAAATAGCGCGGTGAATGCAATAACAGCTGCATATCCTAGTATGTAATTTGGTACCACTGAGCTCACGAATATAACGAATGAGTTCGTGGAGAGAAGTGACATGAAAAGAACTACCAAGAAATAGATGAATGACCCTCGAAGCGATAGTGCAAACCAAACAATCACTGCATTGACTGCAGCCTGGAGAGCTAGGAATGGTAGGAAAGTAATTAGACCTGCAACATTATGTACACAAGACTTATTAGAACGACGTTTACTAGTACATTATTCCAAAAGATATGTACTTTTTAAATACTAACATGGAGTAATATGTTCAAGGAAAGTAATTAGACCTGCAACATTATGTAGACAAGACTTATCAGGACGACGTTTGCTAGTAAATTTAGTCAAAAAGATAAGTACTTTTAGTTACTAATATGGAGTAATAAGTTCAAAAAAAGTAATTAGACCTGCAACATTATGTACAAGACTTATTAGGACGATGTTTACTAGTAGATTTAGTCAAAAAGATTGTAGTTTTAGTTACTAATATGGAGTAATAAGTTCAAAAAAAGTAATTGGACCTGCAACATTATGTAGACAAGACTTATTAGGACGATGTTTACTAGCAGTTAATTCAAAAAGACATGTACTTATAGTTACTAACAAGGAGTAATTAGACCTGCAATTGTGTAAGAAGAGGCCCTGTACTTATTGTGAGAGGTCTCGCGGATGAAGACAAATCGTTCTTGAATGAAAGCAGGAACAGCATCATTGGACGAAAAGAAAAAGAGTGTGCAAGTGAAGATGATGAAACTGAGGCGATTAGTTATCCCTTGAAGGTTCTCTTTAGGATGCAGGAACATAGTGGCCATCATGATTCCCATGGCTGTTAATACTACAAGCCTAGACAGGAAAAGTTCAGGGGTGCGCATGATGTTTATAAAGTTACGTCTCATCAAAATCCATGTCTCTGAGAAGAAGGAATTCACAAATTTTGGCCCGAGATCATGGAAAGAATGATTGGTATCAGTAGCAAAATCATTGGGCGTCAAATAGTCATTTTCATTGACTGTGTAGTCACTACTATTCGGAGTTGGAGTACTTTGAACGATCTCCGTAGCGTAGGCATAGCATCCTGGAGAAGAACTGCACAAATATCCCAAAATGGTTAGTTAGATTTAACTTGTATATACTGACAGTGTAAATACTTTTTTTTTACATTATCATAGAATTTCAACATGTTGTAGTAAGTTATCTGTCTTATTTTTCTCGTTATTAGCCTGTAGTTATCTTTTAGGTTGTCAGTATATAAAAGTTAAATTCTAATTTCCAACTTGAAAGACATTTGTATATCATGAAATGGAAGGGAAGTGAAGTGAATGTTTTTACCCCATAACACTTGGACTTCTATGATCATTGCGCCTAGCTGGTGAAAAGCCTAGAGATTGTAGAACACCGCTATTGCTGGCAGTCCAGGACTTAGATGTATTCCAGGGACTACTAACACTATGATCAAATCCTGTACATCTTGTGCACCGGTTTGCAAACGAAGACGTTTGCTCGCCTTGTCACGACCCCGTGCCTCCACATCCTGATGTTTAGCACGGTGTGATGGCCGAGCAGGTGATGGAGGCCCAGTGGAAGCTGACATCTCGTGTGTTGCTGCACCTATTGGTGGAGGTTTCATACCAGTAAGTGCAAATGCTCCTATTGCTTCTACTCCAAGCTCGGATTGATCATACTCCTGAATCACATCAATCAAGTGTTCTATCAAACTTTCGTTCTTTGGCACTTTACGTCCCATTCTGACAAGATAGTGAGCTACATCGTTTGGTGCTCCTTGGTACCTGAGTTGTCCGCGAGCCAGGATGATGAGATGATCAAGAAGCAACTGAATGCGGTGTGAAGATTGATGAATCGTTAGAATCACAGTGCTTCCAGATCGGGCTATATCTTGCACCTTCTCAATTACGCTATGAGCACTAGTTGAATCAAGTCCTGAAGTAGGTTCATCGAAGAACAGCAATGAAGGTCCATGTATTATGTCCACCCCAATTGACACCCCACGACGTTCACCTCCAGATACTCTTCCAGTCCCTTCATCACCTATGTAAGTGTTCCTAGTCGTCTGCAGTCAAACAAACGATCATAACCACACTGATTAAAATTTAGGAAATTCCAGACTCCTGAAAAAATGACCCTCAAATTATGTATAGGATTATCTAATAACACATGTTAAAAGTTACTAAGTACTTATATTTGATTCTCAAGAAACATGACGATTATACAGTCAGACATCTCTATAACAACATTTCACTATAACATCCAAGTTTTCTTTGGAACTGATTTTCCATATTATGTTAGTATTATATGTACTGTGCAACAACGTTTCGCTATAGTAGCCAAAATATTTTCAATCAAAAGACAATGTTATAAAGAGGTTTGATTGTATAACATTAGGGAATGAGTTGTCGTCAACTTACAGACAATCCAAGTTGCTCGATCAGCTTCTCAACACGTTCCTGTTTTTCAGTCCTAGAGAGTGATCCCAATCTAAAATCAATAGCAAACATGAATGTCTCATAGACAGTAAGCATTGGAAAAAGTCTATCATCTTGCATTATATAAGCTGAACTTCCTTTAATCAAACTTGGGCTCATATCAAGCCCACCCATAGACACTTTACCCTTTACTGGTAAAGGGTCTTCCAGAAGCTACCTGTAGCACCATAGGTTTCAAAAACATTGATTACACTAAAGGAAATGTGAATGTTTTAATCAATGTATTAATAGCCTGTTTGGACAAGCTTCTAGGAAGCCAGGAATGCTTATTTTCTTCAAAGCGTTTATTTTAGAAAGTTGAAGTATTTGGCCGAACTTTTAGGGAAAAAATAAGTGCTTCTGAATAGTAGCAGAAACTGTTTTTCAGAAGCTTAAGAAAAGTAGCTTTTCTCCAAAAGCACTGCTACTCTTCAGAAGAAAAGCACTTCTCAAAACAAGCAGACCATGGAAGCTTGAGCAAACAGACTAATAAAGCTTGAACAAGAGATGTAATGAACCAGGTCATGGAACTTCTCGTAGTCTATCCACGTGAACCATTGACCGTCTATCTTAAACTTGTAGACTTTAGCGAGAAGAACATAGCAAGAATGCACGTGCTCACAAGCAACTTCATAATCTCCATTGCTCTTTTTAGCCAAAGCCTCACAGAATTCCTTCACATCAGCATGCCAAGGGACATTCTCCATTGTTAACTTTGATGTAGCCGACCTGTGTAAAAGAACTCCTCATTACTTAACTGAACTCTCATGCACCGAATTTTGAACTCAAATCAACCTAGAAGGAAGCAGAAAAGGGGAAAAAGGAAAGCAAGAGGGTGAACTACTTACGATCCACAATAAGTGACACTTTGATTTCAATGAAATCAGGTTTTCCAATGCTGAATAGGCTATAATATGCATCCAAATCTTCTGCATTCCACCCTTTAACAAGTGTCAAATGATAGACAGTTCTTTGCTCCTTCTCCTTGAGAGCTTTCAAGGAATTCTAACGAAATCAAAATAATAGAAACCATTATTGAGCCAGTCAGAATTGTAGCATACAAATACATAAAAACAGAGAAAATATGACAAATTCCGATTTTGTTTCCTGTGGCAGCTGAATCTTTTTAAGCACTGGGTATGTTGTTGTTGTTGTTGTTGATGTAAAAGTAAGCATTTTAAACTTTCCACTCACTGGTAAATCACAAAATACCGTTTGATTACATAACTTATTGGACATTCCATAATTTCTATAGCTTAAATCTGATAATTTTTTCTATATTCATAACACTTGCAAGAAATCGCTCCCAGAAAACTCCAAATAATGGTCTGTCAATTGCTTTTAAGCTGTCCTTTGTACCAACATCTACGCTGACATACAATTGTACATTTAAAGATGAAGTGAGATTTAGATATGGAATTTGGATATTGACATACTTAAAAAATTGATAAAGAAAGACAGGAAACAGCCTAACAGACCTGTGTGATTGGTTTCAATGATTTAATCTTGTCAGGAAACTGCGCATTAGTTACAAGAAAAGTCGAAATCCGCCTCTTGTGCAGCTCATCTACAAGTGAATTTATTTATGGATACATAATAGGCTCACCAACCAGTGACAAGGCACAATGTCTAGGAGAAAGACCCTCAGACAAACGCTCAGCTTTAACACCTGCAAGGGTGGGAAATTCTGGTCAATAACTAAGACGTCCTGAACAGAAAGTTGATACTATTATTAATTTTGGAATGGCTGATATTTTCAGTCTGTTTCATATTTGGAGGGCCAAACAAGCAAAAAAGGTGGAAGGACATCAGTTTTATCCAGACAGATTGAGAAAATTCGGTATTCACTTCTACATTTCATGTCCTTAGGGAGTAGGATTGGGGAAGATGCAGATGAAGAAGCAAATGAGAACCAGCAGTTAGCAGTATGTTTTACCAATTTAATTTGAAAATCGGAAGGAGTGGCAAACGGGCAGGTCAGATATGGGCGGGTCGAAAGGGGTTTAAAAAAACAGATAAATTATCCAACCTGCCCATACTTAAGATTAACAACAACAACAACATACACAGTGTATGGGTTTGCGATATCTTGTGAAGATAGAGAGGAACCCACCCATATTTAACACGAACAAAAATTGGGTTAATCGATGGATAATATGAATATCCATGCCAAAATAAGCTTAGACTCTGAGAAAGTAAGAACTCATGATAAATAACAAGCAGACAAATGAGTATTGATAATGTGGGATATCCATTTTTTAGTGGATAATATCCATATTTGATCCATTTTTAAATGGTCAGTTATCCAATCCATATCTAATGAGTCGGATTGGATGATTACTTGTTTTTTTAACCATTTTGCCACCCCTACATCAGATAAAACGCAACTCAACCAAGGTACCTTATTCTTGAATGGACACAACAAAATGACCAAATGTTTTCAACCAAGCACGTTATTTCTCATGTGACTTTGCTCAACTTCTCTACAAGTTACTCATAAAAACATATATGTGCCTACAACAACAACAACAACATGCCCAGTGAAATCCCACACCGTGGGGTCTGGGGAGGGTAGATTGTAAACAAACCTAACCTCTACCTTATTAGGTAGAGCGCCTGTTTCCGAGAGACCCTAGGCTCAAGACAGTCATATGCACAAGCAAAAACAAGAGAAAACAGTCAGATCCGGTCAAGAAATTTAAAGCAATTTCCAGCAATATGAAAATAATGGTATCAAATGCGAATACGCACTGATAGAGCATTCTGAAAGAAAAGAAAAAAAAAGTAGTAACTAACACATAGCATCAGAAATCAAACTACATGGGCCTATAAAGCAGCGTACGATATGCTAAGCTAACCTACAATAATAACACTACAACTACCTATCTGTAAACGTAAGTAGGACTACACTCGACTACTTACTACTTTTCTACCCTAATATGTGTCCTCCACAACCCCTTATCTAAGGTAATGTCCTCAGTATGTTGCACTTGTGTCATATCCCGTCTAATCACCTCTCCCCAATATTTTTTCGACCTACCTCTACCCCTCTTGAACCCGTCCATAGTCAACCTCTCACATCTCCGTACTGGGGCATTTGTGTCTCTCCTCTGCACATGCTCAAACCATCTCAGTCTCGCTTTCCGCATCTTATCCTCAACCAATGCCACTCCCACTTTGACCTGAATATCCTCATTTCTAATCATATCCCTCCTTGTATGGCCACACATCCATCTCAGCATCCTCATCTCCGCTACTCTCATCTTTTGAATGTGCGACGTCTTGACTGGTCAGCACTCCGCCTCAAACAGCATAGTCGGTCTAACCACCACCCTATAAAACTTGCCTTTAAGTTTTGGTGCCACTTTTTTGTCGAACAAGACTCCAGATGCGAGCCTCCATTTCATCCACCTTGCCCCAATACGATGTGTGACATCGTCATCAATCTCTCAATTCCCTTTGATAATAGACCCGAGGTACTTGAAGCTTTTTTTCTTTGGAATGACCTGAGTACCGAGCCTCACCTCCTCGCCTATCTCAAGATCGCTCCCGTTGCTGAACTCGCACTCCAAATATTCTATGTTGGTCCTCCTCAGCCTAAACACTTTAGACTCCAGAGTCTGTCTCCAAATCTCCAGCTTAGCGTTCACTCCGCTACGAGTCTCATCAATCAGGACTATATCGTCAGCGAATAACATACATCATGACACCTCCCCTTGGATTTGTCGCGTAAGCACATCTATCACCGAGGCAAATAAGAATGGACTACGAGTTGATCCTTGGTGCAGCTCCATCATATATATGCATGTGTACCATAAAACACACCTGGAACACCTTTCATCTGTTTTATCATTTTGGTATGCAAATGTATAACTGTGTCGACAATCTCAATAAGATCATCCATCTTCCATGTCCAGCTCTTCCCAGCAGGCTTTATGTGATGTCTCCAACAAAAAACACATTTGTTCGCACATGCTAAACTAGGAGTGGCCTCCATGCACCTATGCAGTGGGGAAATGCAAATCCATACTCAAAATCAGCATACAAGGCTACGGAGTCAATAAATATCGAGCCTACCAAATGATGCACAAGAGGTCAATGCAATAGAGCCTTTTTTTGTTAGCTCCAGGATGTTAATTTAGGTACTTACTGCATCTTCTTGATGCCTATCAATGAATCCCTTTACTTCATTTTATGAAAAAGGCAATAAAAGCTTGTTTACTTATTTAATCTCTTCAGAGGGTTCAATCAGCTACTTCATAGGAGAATTTCCACTGAGGCCCTGTTTTAGACAATTAAAAATGCCATTTCATTTCTGGTTGTTTATTGTGTAAACTTGAAGCTTTCCTCAGTGAGACAATTTGATGCCAAATATAGGAAAGCAACTTACATGCTTTATAAGCTTATTTAGTCTGCTCTTCTACTCCTACTCCATATCACATGCCTATAAAAACACCTTTTATATGAGAATATTGTTGAAAACTCAAATGCAATCATGTCAACCGAGGTTCAACGAACGACTACACAACTCAGAGACATAATGCAACAGTAAAAATGTAAAAGCTATAAACAATCACCTGTACAGGAAAGAAAAACAAACAATCACCTGACTCTCAATGCCATAAAATGAGTGCTTGTAGCAACCTCCACGGCCTCTAAGTTGTGATTTTGTCCATCTACAAAGTTTCACGCCACTATGCGAACCAATTATTTTATATCCCTGCAATTTCATCACCAGATAAACTACCTTAACATAAATCCAATTAATTAATTTGATAACAACAGTAAGTTAGTTATTTGACCATAATACCTGTTTCTCCAAACTCGCCCTAATAACCGGAGTTACCAGTGCCTTCTTCTCTCCATTCACAATTCCACCATCCGACTTCCCATTAACTAACTTATCATCTCCAACTCCTCCTTTCTTTTGCGAAGGCCCTTAAACCGCAATATCCTCGAGATCAACAATCCCCGATCCCTCATCATCATCATCATCATCATCATCTTCCTCGCTAAAAACTTCATCATCACCACCAACAACTCCATTCCCAATATACCCTTCATTTTCACTCCACTTCCTAAACACCTCATCCAAATTACCCTCATCAACATCACCTTCACACAAACCCAGAACCTCAACCCCACCAAGTTTCCTCAACTTCCTCGAAAAATCACGCGCCATGACATTAAAGGTCTCCCCATAAGACCCACTCCCAACCCCAAAGATTGCAAATTTACACTTACTAAGCAACAGAGAACCAATCCCTAAAATCAACACCTGAACTTTTTTCAAAGGGACATACTGTAAACTCTAGTTATAGGCGCAGTATATTCATAACCTCTTAAAATTGTCAACTAATTTTATTTAGATACGTGATCTATTTTTGTGGAGTAAGTATTTTTATTAGACATTTACGATTCAAATTTTTCTAAAAACTAAATCAGGTTAGGTAAGCGTAGATTATGTATATATAAAATAATCATATTTGTCTCTCTATTTAATAGTATATACATTAATCTCAATTGAAATATAATAATAATGTACTACTTATTAAGATTAATACAATAATAATAATAATATATTTAATATAATCTCAACATGTGATTTCTGACTAGAGTGAAGTGTATGCAGATTCTATCTTTATAAAGAGTAGGCTTCCATCAAGTAGAAATGAAAAAGCAATATTAATAACAAATAATAATAGCAATACGAAAATACGATAATAAAGTGAAAGAAATAAAAGTATTTATAATTAAAGAATGCCATATATTTTAAATGGTTAGCTAATTTATATAATGTGCGGTTAAAATAGGTTTAAAAGCTTTTCCAAATTTTAAGTTGGGGCTATCTAAACTTTATCATGTGTTTAAATATACTCGGAGAAGATTATAATTTGAGTATCTAAATAGAATTTAAAATAAATTTAACAGGCTATCAGTATATTCCACCTCTCTCTCTATATATATAAATTATTTGTAAAAAAGAAACTGAAAAATTATCTGGTAATTACACATCAATATTTTGGCCTTCTTAAAAATTGCAAATTGTAATTGCTCCTTGTTAGTTTTATTATTATACTGATCAAACAATTACTTTAGTTTTTTAGCTAAACAAACTTATTGCATAATTACACTTCAATCCATTTAGGGTTTAAGGATAATGTGACATTATATAAAAATGAAGGCTAGTAATTGAATTCACGAATTTGGTGTCCTTTGGTTAAACTTTGATCAGTGTCTTTGCTTCACCATTTTTTGTATTCAGCCTTACCCAAATATCCATCCAGAAGAAGAGCTCTCAACAAAGAGAAGTCGAAGCTACCAGAAGGTTCAAGGTCGCGGAACTCGGTAAGGGTTCTATTGAGATATCTATTTTGAATGTCTCTTGTATAAATCGAATGGGTAGGTCAAGTACTTGAATGTCTTGTTAGTGATTGGAGGAAAATTCAGTAAATCATGTAATAGAGCCTTGGAACACGGGTTTGAGTCGTGGAAGTAGCCAATCGCATCTTTGGGGTGCGGCTCTTCTCCGGATCCTGCTAACGTGGGCTGCCCTTTTTTTTTAGACATGTCTAAGACTTATAAATTAGTATATATATTTTGAATGTCTCTTGAATAAAGCGAATGGGTAGGCCAAGAAACTGGGATGTTTTATTAGTGGTTGGAGGAAAAATCAGTAAATCATGTAGTAATAAAGATGTCTATGACTTATAAATTGTTATAACTCACGGCTCAGAATCAACAATATCCGTGAAAAATAGTATCTTGATCATGCTGTGATTCTTTTGCCATCGTAGAGGAATAACATTTCTTTAATTTTCCTGTAGTTTTCGTCTAATTCGATGGAGCTAGAGGACAGTGTTTTAAATTTCTCTGATGAAGACGAGAGCTTCGAGGATGATGAAGATGTTAAAATGAATGATATTGAGGAAGGAGAATTGGTTGAGAAGATTTCTAAGACTGGCTTGGAGGAAACTACTGGTAGTGCATGTGCCAGCTCCACAAATCCTCTTCCAGGCAAAAAAAATCAGAAACGCAGGAAGAACAAGAAGAAGAACAAACGTAAGGGAGGTTCTTCGGGTCCAAAAATCACAGATATTAACAGGTTTGTTATACTAATCATAGTCGTTGTACCTTTCAAAGGAGAAAAAAGAAGAAGGTATGCATCACATATCACCAAATGCATATTATGATTATTTCCATACTAAAAGCATTATTGTGCATGGCCTAGGGGCATACCTTTAGATATAATTAACAAGATGATTGCCTCAGAGTAGGAGTGTAAAATGGGCGGGTCTGGTCGAAAATGGGTTAAACAAAAACGGATAAAATATCCAACCCACCCATATTTAATACGGATAAAAAATGGGTTAACCGGCGGACAATATGGGTATCCATATTATCCATTGTTTTAGGAACAGTCGTGTGGGAACACAAGCTGAAAGCCAAATAAGCAGACTCCCAGAAAGCAAGAACTCGTGAAAAATAACAAGCAGACAAATGGGTATTGTTAATATGGATAATATCCATATTTGATCCATTATAAAAAGTTAGTTATCCAACCCATGTTTAATGGGTCGGATTGGATGGTTACTTGTTTTTTTAACCATTTGCCAGCCCTACCTAAGAGTAATTAAGGGAAGATAGTTGTCTTGGATACCATATGACTGATGCATAGATTTATTTGCTTTATTAATATAGCTATATGCCCCAGTTAACATTCCTTCCTTTGCTTTGAGAAGTGATTCAATGGAAGTTTATATTGTTATCAACCATTTTGCTGTGGTTGTATCAAAGGTTAACCCTTTGGTCAAAGTTGCTTTAGTTTGTATACCCTTGTCTGTTACACGAATTTGCATCTTTTTTATTTGTTGTATACGTGTATCAGGTTTTGACTTTTCTCTCTTTGAATTTTTGACTTTAGATTTGTTTTGGATGTCGGTAAGCGCTTGAAAGAGAAGAAATCTTATCTCATATGGACTGCGGTTGGTCTTCTCGGTGTATCTGCTTTGAGTGATCTTGTCAAAGAGGTATGGCTTTTGTTCTGTGTGCTTGTTTTCTTGAAGGATGATTTTTACTTATATCATATATATTGATGGTTTTACTGATAAACTTAATTTTGCATTTAGACAACAGTGTTAGCATAACTTCACCAAACTGCCCCCCTCCCCCAAAAAAAGAAAGTTCATCTTTTTGTCACACACCACCAAAATCAGATTTTAGAGTTGGTTAAATGAAGAAGTGGAGATTCATATAGCCGTACGACTTGTTTGGGGTTGAGACATAGTTGTTGTTGTAAGGTCTAATGGAAGACTTTGTGTAGTATACCTGTTCATATATGAAATGTTACCATTATAAAAAAAAGATCTAATGGATGACAACTCAAGTTCACTTTTGTGTTCAGAGTAATAGTTGTGTTTATCAGGAGAACTGTCCTATGAAGAGCAACATTACCATTTATTTGCAATGCAAATGATTCTTACTGTTTTAGAAGTCATTCCGTGCTAGATGGCAAGCATGAAAGTTTTACCAAATACCCTTATTAGCCTCATGACCACTTGCCATCTCCTAGCTCTTATTCTCTGAAGCTTACGTGCACCCATCCTATTTGACTTTAAGAGTGAATCTTATATACAAAATTTTTGAGAAGTTGGTTCTATATATGGAAGTGTGCACCTATTATGAAAAACAAGACTCTGGGTGCCCCTTTTCGCCTCCGCTAGTTTCCTTTCAGTTTTCTTTTCTTTCTCCTCGTTTCCTTTTTCTTTTCCCATTCTATTTTTCTCTTATCTTAGTTATCTCCACTTCATCAGATACGTGTTCCTCAATAATTTCTTTGCTCCTTTTTTGGTATCTTCTTACATTTTCTTGCACCCAATTTGCACATAGTAGATTTTAGGCAAAATTTATCTCTTGCATTTTCTTGCACCTGAGCCGAGGGTCTCCCGGAAACAGCCGCTCTACCTATCAAGGTGGAGGTAAGGTCTGTGTACACTCTACCCTCCCCAGACCACACACACGTGGGATTTAACTGGGTATGTTGTTGTTGTTGTATTTTCTTGCACCCAATAATATTTCCTCAATACACAAAATTCTTGCATTTTCTTGCACCCAATAATATTTACTAATTACTTTATCTCTTTTTTGGAATAGATTTAGGCAAAAATTTCCGATAATAGTATATTTTAGATTTTATTGTACCAAACAATGAGTCATAAAACATTCAATTTTTCATTAACATTACTCGACACTATGACCAACATCAGTTTTACATTAAAATCAGCAGGGCACCATGGTCTTCAAATCCTAGATCCGCCTCTGGTCTTTTCATTATTCCTCTAGCTACCAGAGATTTGGCATTCTAGAATTATCTACCTCTTGGTCTTGGCTAGTTGAGAGAACTATCAGGGATTGCTAAGAGGTGAAGGATGGGCCTGACTTTCTAACACCGTAACACGATTGATTTAAGGTCTAATGTTTTTGTAGTTTCTGATGCTCAATGTTGTAATAAACTCGCAGATGCCTCCTGGTAAAGCCTTCACTGCTTTCAGTATCATGGATCATTCTTCCAAGATAGCTTCTGGCTAAACTACTTTGTGGTGTCTATTTGGATTGATTCCAAGTTTTTGCCTGTCTTTGTTGTTCTACCCCATGGTATGCACATAGCAATGTGATACGCAGAAAATTTGCATCCTCTTCCTCTTTTCTTTTTCCCCTTCTGTTTTTTTTTCTTATGGGAGTTAGAGGGTTGGTGGAGGAGTGGAGTAAGTGTTTTAGAAAGTAAGTTGGAACCTCACAAAGTAGATATTTACCTATCCAAGAAAAAAGGGACCTTTGGTTAATGAAGGATAGCATGTATGTGTTAATGTCTAATGATTCTTTGGCTATGTACGATATGTTTTTAGGTCATCATATCCCTTTTCCTGCATATCTAGTGTGAAATCAAAGAGAAAAGTTACAATTTTCTCATAAATTCACCTTCCGCAGGAGTTCCCATCTTTCCGTCCTTTTCCTCTAGGGGATCTTGCTTGTTGAACCATCTTATATGTTTCTCGAGTTTTCTTTCAAGTTTTCCATTTATGAGTCAGTTGATGATGCTGAAGTAAAATTTACAGGTGGATGCAATTCAGAAATGTGGTGGCCAGAAGACTGCTGATGGCAGGCGTTTCCGAACAGGTGGCGGAATATTGTGGAGCATCCTTAAAGTACGAGATCCAAATGCATACAAAGAGATAATGACGAAAGGGAAGGAGTTTGAGGTGGGTCATTATTATTTTTGCTTATTTAGTTCATCCTTTCTCCCTGTGCGTTCGGGAATTTTATTGCCCAACCTGGATACTAGGTAGTCACCATCATTGATCATGAAATCCATTATCAGGATCCGTCAACATGAATATTTTCGACAATGCTGAAGGTTTTTTTTCTATCTCAAACAAAAAGAAAAAATAAAGCAGGTAACCTCAAGAACGGAAAGAACCTTTAGTGAAGTCCTTATGGAGGTGGTTTTAGGGTTTTGTATTTTATTTGGTAAGTTATAGGATAGATATGGATTCTTATTATATAGTTTATTATGACTGCACTCTACAAATATATTGCAATTACCAATGTATCTCTGCTTTGAAATGTTGTAAGTTTCACGCTGCATATTTGGATTTTAAGTGAATTATCTGTATTGTGGATCACTTCCTCGAAATTAAAATGCACATTATTGGGAAAGATCCTCCAGCCCTCAGTAGCCATGGTCATTTTTAATTCTAAGGACAATATATACCTTACCTATCAAAAATATGCATCTCTGATTGCTATTTCTCGTACAGTATAATATGTTGTGTTTTCTAAACAATTGCATTTGTAATTTGAACTGTTGATCTGCTAGTTGCTTATTGTTCTATTGTGTGTCCCTATATTCCAGAGCTTATTGAGAGTGTAATTTTGCAGAAGCAATTTAAGCAGGCTAAGTTCAAGCAAGAACCACTCCAAAATAAAGGAGCTTCTTTTGATGGATCTAATCAGACAATGGGAGACAAGATTACAGCCAATTCTTCAGATATTTTGCTGCAACAAGATCCTGTTGAACAGTCGAATAGTGGAGCCAAACGTGCACCTGTTCATGAAAGAATAAGGTTGCCTGTCACATATGATGATCTATTTGAAGAAGGAATTGATGAAGGGACGGATCCAAAGGATCCGTTGGCTCCTGACAAAAGCTCATATGATGTGGTGGAATGAGGTGAACCGAAAGGTGTATAAAGTTGACGTGAATTACAAATGACGATCAACTTAGACTAGAGGATTTGAAGAAATGAACCAACTTGATATTTGATAAAGCATCATATTGCTATGGCTTTTCAAGTTGAATTTCACTTATGAACTTCTAGATATACTTGTGGGCATTCTCTTCCCTTTCATTTTGTCCGTCTTCTTATTTTGAGTAAATACATATGTTCGCAGTGGCCAGAAAGTTTTCCAGATCTAATTAAAATTTTGCGATTTTTTCAGGAGAGGAGAAGCAAATCGTATTGCTTGCTAGCACTAAGGGTGGTGTTTTTTGTCTGTAAATATTCTTGAATGAAACTCACCAAATTATGAAGTTTTGCCTGGTGTCCCAGAACTAAAAATTAAAGGTTGTAAGGGTGAAAACTCAATCTTTCTCCCCCATTCTCCATTGTTGAACGTGGAAAAACTCATCTGCCATTTTAAAGGTTTTTTTCAGCTAGGTTTCTCTTGGAATATTACTCTTGTTCAGTTTGATCTTAATTCTTCATCTACCAAACTAATGACAGCAAAAGAGGAAGAAAGGTTTCCAAAGTAGCCAAATAACACAATAACATAACCTTCAATTCCTATTCAATCCCGTAAAAAACAAATGAGTTGAAAACTTGGGAAAACAACGATAATGAAAAGGATTTAAGTTATGAGTTTAAATTTTATACCATTGGGGCTATTTAACTTACTATATAGCAAAGTAAACTTATCATTTATTGTAGGTTACAAATGAATGTGTATTAAATAGAGTGCAATTACCTTTTACTAGATTGTGTAAATATTTTTCACACCGTTATAAAAAAGAGAAATGAATTTTTTACTTGATAGACTAACTAATTTCTGTACAAGATCAACCATCAATCATTCATGAAAAGTTTCAATGAAAATAATAAAGCCTCTAAATTAACTATACCTAGACTCTAGGTGGAGGATTCATTTTCATCCAAATTTTCAGCTGGTCAACTAATCATTTATTTATTAACAATGCAACAAAAGTAATGAAACCACATCACAGTATAAGGTTCGCATAATACTCTTAACAACAGAGATAAGGTTGGATAAAAAAGATCTTAATTTATGCACAAATGTACGAGTCAATCAAATGGTAAACAAAAATATCACTCACGCACTAGTTGCTAGAAAATACTTTCTTTTCAGCAATGATCCAACAATGAATATTAAGCTTTGATCTCCCTCAAACTCACAACCCACGACGTCTAAATTCTGGATCCGCCACTATCTCTTTTTCAATATGTGAAACAGGGAGGCCAAGATATTGCTACAAGAATTCACAATAATGGCACTGTGTTACTTGGGTATAGACAATATCGAATAGATAAACAGCAGATATCGCAGAAAATGACTTGGAAGTCCGGAAGCATATGTGGTATCTTTCTATGCTTTATCCAAATAATCAAATAACTTGCTGCTAAGCATTCATCAAGGTCTCCGCATTGTCTATTGTGCACAAAGGATGCCTGCCTTATCTTTGGCGAAAGTCATTCGTATCTCCCAGTGCAAGCTTCTCAATATTTTCTCTAGTGGATCGAGTATTTCGACCTTGTCACGTATAATTCCCCAGCCACCAGGCCGTAATATACGGTCCATCTCAACCACAATCACAATGGGATGCTTGCACCTGCAATGGATGATCATAAAAACAAATCACTTTAGCTATGACGAAAATTTAAAATCTGGAAATGGAAAGTTTCAAACTTTATTCCCGCTTCTGCTTTTGGAGAAGGTTTAGACTTCAGATGGAGAAGTAAATTTACCATCATCGTACTTTAGTAAGCATAATACAAAATAGCAACCTTATCTCTGTTGTTAAGAGTATTATGTATAACAAAATAACTGAATGGTATAACTGATTTAATTTCCCGAGTATTCCAAAATAGCAAGTGAGTAGAACATCAAGAAGAATGACAAGCAGAATCGTCTTATATTGTTAGGCTCTCAAAAACCCTATGGCATCCGAGGAATTATCTGTGATAATAAACCGTACAACCAGTGTATGGTGGGGACTCTGGAAAAGATTTGGGATGTGATTCTTCTTTCATCCAGACGACTCAACGTAGAGAATTAAGAAAGGTGTCAAGAGAGCAGCAAGAATTTTGAGTAATACTTCCTCGCTAGCCCCCTTTACTAATCTACTCTTGACAGTATATCACATTTCCTTTTTTTTCTAACAGCGAATTTATCTGTCTTAAATAGTAGAATATCCTTCCGTATCTCCTAGGGAGAGCAAAGTGTTAAATATACACAATATACATGTGTATATTGAGTTTCGGATTTGCTCCCATAATGACTCTCGGTTTTGGTTGTTTAGTCAATGTAATTTATGGTAAATATTTAGTATCCTAGTTTAGGTAATGTTGTAATATAATACCATAATTAGTGTATTACCATAAATGTATAAAATAAGGTTTTAGGAATAGAATAGGAATAGGATTCTCCTATTATGGAACTTGTATATATAACATTTCAATTAATGAAAATAATCAAGGGGATTATTTCTCTCATGGTATCAAGAGACTAGGTCTTGCTTCCGCCATTGCTCCCGGTTTTTGTGCCCTTTCTCGGCCACAACCGTCGCCGGATTCCGTCCCCCTTCACCGGAATTTGTGATATTATTAACCTCCACTCTTCCCAAATTTGCCCTCCTCTCCCTTTGTTCTTTCAATATGTCTAAAAACAATTTTCATCCTGCCCTCATGGTTCCTAACATCAAGAACATCCCTATTGTTCTTGAGATGGAAAACGTCCAATATGAGACGTGGGCAGAATTGTTTAAAATTCACGCTATCTCCCATCAAGTCCTCCATCACATAATTCCTCCCGCTGCACTTATTCCCGCGAAGGATCCTCAGTTATGGATTACTCTTGATGCTACCGTTCTCCAGTGAATTTATTCCACTATTTCGGTTGACCTCTTACAGACGATTATTGAGCCGGTACCACGGCTATGGCTACCTGGAATAGATTGCGTGACATATTCCAAGATAACCAACATTCACGTGTTGTCACACTTGAGCAAGAATTCTCTCAAGTTCGCATGGAAAAATTTCCAAACGTATCTGCATATTGCAAGAAACTCAAGGAGTTGGCCCGCCAACTCCGTAACGTTAGCGCACTTGTGACAAATAATCGTCTGGTTCTACAACTGGTTGCCGGTCTCTCGGAGGCCTATAATGGCGTTGAGACTCTCCTTCGTCAAAGCAACCCACTTCCCGCTTTTTATCAAGCCCGCTCCATGCTTACTTTGGAAGAAGTCGGTTTGGCTAAAAAGGCGGCTACCGGAGCAAGCCCCGTCGTCCTACTGACGTCCTCCACAAATTCTTCAGGTTTTGTTGATAATTCGAGTCAAAACCGTACTCATGGTGGCGGCAAAAATAATCGTAAGAATAATAACAAAAACCGCGGGGGCAAACGCGGTGGTTCCGGTGGTCAGCAGTCAACAGTAGGCCTCCTCCCTACTGGTCCTAGCAGTGGGGCCCATGGCAGTGGGCCGTGGCCAGGAACCCCTATTTTCCAGGCCCTTCCAGCGGCCAGTGGGCTAGACAGCCCAACTTCCGGCCCAACAATCAGCAGGCAGCTTCTCGATTCAGCACTGGGCCAGGGCATCAGAGTGGACTGCTTGGGCCTCAGCCCACACAAGCATTCTCGGCAGTGGGCCCCACATCTACTCACACCGACATTGAGGCCGCAATGCACACACTTGGGTTGACGCAACCGGATCCAAATTGGTACATGGACACCGGCGCAACGACACATATGACTTCCGATCAAGGTACGCTCTCGTCTTATGCCAATTTGAGCAACCCTCATGGTATAATTGTCGGTAATGGTAACTCTATTCCAATTCAGGGTTATGGTCATAAAACTTTGTCTCCCCCTAATCCACCCCTTATCTTGAAAAATATTTTACATGCTCCCAAATTGATTAAAAACTTGGTGTCTGTCCGAAAGTTCTCCACTGACAATTCTGTTTCTGTTGAATTTGACCCTTTTGGTTTTTCTGTGAAGGATTTCAAGACGGGGAGTCCTCTCATAAGGTGTGATAGTAGGGGAGATCTTTATCATATCACGCCCAGTTTCAGTCCATCGAGTCAAGCCTTGCATTAGCGTTTGCAGCCCTTGCTCCTTCCTTGTGGCATGCCCGTCTTGGTCATCCGGGATCTTCTATTTTGTCGTCATTACATAAACATAATTTTATTTCATGTAAGGGTACAAATAGTACTCCAAATTGTCAGTCTTGCTCTTTAGGAAAAATTGTTAAGTTGCCATTTGTAGACTCCAATTCTCATACTTTAATGTCATTTGATACTATTCATAGCGACCTATGGACGTCTCCTGTTCTAAGTTCTTTGGGCCATCGGTATTATGTTCTCTTTTTGGATGATTATTCTAGATTTTTATGGACGTTTCCAATCGCACATAAATCTCAAGTGTTTTCCGTCTTCTTAAAATGTAAAGCATTCATTCGAACCCAATTCGAAAGAGAAATAAAAAATATTCAGTGTGATAATGCAAAGAATATGACAATAGGGTATTTCGGGAGTTCTGTGCTAATAATGGGATCAATTTTCGTTTTTCTTGTCCTCATACATCTTCACAAAATGGAAAAGCCGAACGCAAAATTCGTTCCATAAATAACATTGTCCGCACTCTCTTAATTCATGTTTATGTACCCCCATATTTTTGGCATCATACTCTTCAAATGGCTACATATCTCCTTAACATAATTCTTTCCAAAGGTCTGACATATTCTTCCCCCCTCCAAATTTTATACAATAAGAATCTTTCTTATTCTCATCTTCGGGTTTTCGGGTGCTTGTGTTATCCGTTATTCCCGTCCACCACAATTAACAAACTTCAGGCCCGGTCTACTCCGTGTGTGTTTGGGTTATCCGTCTAATCATCGTGGTTACAAATGCTTTGATTTATCCTCCAAGAAAATCATCATTAATCGCCATGTAATTTTTTATGAAACCCAATTTCCATTTATTAAAGTTCATACTCCCGAGCCTAGTTCGTATAATTTTTTGAATGATGGTATATCCCCGTATATTACTCACCATTTTTCGGACATGTCCCGCACCCAAAATTCTCTAGCGGGCCCACTGCCCGCTGGCCCCACTGGTCCGTCACAAACTGCCATCACTAGATCAGTTCCAGCGATTGGGCCAGTCCAGCCCAATTCTGGAACTGGTCCAGTTCCCGTGCTGATTTACCGTATTGGGCCAGCAGGCCCACTGCCTGCTGGCCAGTCCATCCCGAGCCCAGAAAATTCCCAAAATCCGCCCACTTCTTCCTCAAGTCATAGATCGATTACTCGTAGTCAGCGGGATGTTTTTAAACCAAAGAGACATTTTAATTTAAATTCTAATGTTCTTAAATCACCCCTGCTCCGTACTCATGTGTCTGCGTCAAATGACCCAAATTGAAAAATTGCTATGACAGATGAATATAATGTTCTTATTGATAATAAAATGTGGGAGTTGGTGCTCCGTCCTTCTGGTATTAATATTATTAGGTCTATGTGGAATTTTGCTCACAAGAAAAATTCAGATGGTTCATTTGCACGGCATAAGGCGCGGCTTGTGGGTGATGGTAAGACTCAGCAGGTTGGGGTGGATTGTGGTGAGACATTTAGCCCGGTGGTCAAGCCGGCTACCATTCGCACTGTATTCAGCTTGGCTCTTTCAAAAGCATGGTCTATTCATCAGTTAGATGTAAAGAATGCTTTCCTATATGATGATCTCAAGGAAACAGTTTATATGCATCAGCCGTTGGGATTCAGGGATCCCAAACATCCTCATAATGTCTGTTTGTAGAAGAAGTCCTTATATGGACTTAAGCAGTCTCCACGGGCCTGGTATACAAGGTTTGCTGACTATGTTTCGACTATTGGGTTCACTCACAGCAGGTCGGATAATTCATTGTTCATCTACCGTCGTGGTTCGTCATTGCCCTACATTCTGTTGTATGTGGATGATATCATTTTGACTGCCTCTACAGATGCCTTACGCCAGTCTATCATGACCATGCTCAGCTCTGAGTTTGCTATGAAAGACTTAGGGCCCTTGAGTTACTTTTTGGGGATTGTCGTCACTCGTCATTCCGATGGAATGTTCTTGTCTCAACGAAAGTATGCAGCTGAGATCATCGAGAGGGCTGGGATGTCATCCTGTAAGTCCACTTCCACTCCAGTCGATACAAAGCTCAAGCTTAGTGCCGCGGCCGGCGTACCCTACAAGGATCCCGACCATTCTATCGCAGATCTTGCGAGGTCTTTCAAAGATCTTACCTTCACGAGACCGGATATTACATATGCTGTCCAGCAGGTGTGTTTGTTCATGCATGATCCCAGAATTGAGCACTTGAATGCACTCAAACGCATCATTCGGTACATTCAAGGTACACTTACTATGGTTTGCATTTATATCCTTACTCGACATCCACACTTGTCTAATTGGGGTAGTTATCCCGACACCCGACGGTCTACATCAGGCTATTGTGTGTTTCTTGGTCACAACTTGGTCTCCTGGTCTACAAAGACTATACCCCGCTCAAGTGTCGAGGCTGAATATCGAGGGGTAGCTAACGTGGTCTCGAAATCATGTTGGTTACGTAATTTGCTTTTGGAGCTTCATTGTCTCATTCAGAAGGCAACCTTGGTTTATTGCGATAATATTAGTGTCATCTACCTCTCTGGTAATCCGGTTCAGCACCAGCGCACTAAGCATATCGAGATGGACATTCACTTTGTCCGCGAAAAGGTTGCTCAGGGTCAAGTTCGCGTCTGCCATGTTCCGTCGAGATATCTGACATCTTTATAAAGGGTCTTCCCTCGGTCCTCTTTGAAGATTTTAGGGACAGTCTCAGCGTTCGAAGACCGCCCGCTATGACTGCGGGGGTGTGTTAAATATACACACAATATACACACAATATACATGTGTATATTGTGTATATTGAATCTCGGATTTGCTCCCATAATGACTCAGTTTTGGCTGTTTAGTCAATGTAATTTATGGTAAATATTTAGTATCCTAGTTTAGGTAATGCTGTAATATAATTAGTAGTGTATTATCATAATTAGTGTATTACCATAAATGTATAGAATAAGGTTTTAGGAATAGGATTCTCCTATTATAGAACTTGTATATCTACCTTTCAATTAATGAAAATAATCAAGGGGATTATTTCTTTCACAAAACCACATTGATGTCCCAATATTACAGTTATAGGAACAATTACCGTGCACTAGGATTGTTCAAAAGAGAATGATCCACATAAATTTATGAGGGGAATACTGAACCAAGTGAGCAAATAAAAAGGTCAAGCTAACCTGTTCTTGAGCCTTGAGAAGAGATGATCTGCATGTAGAAGGTCATATGATCTTGGATAAGTACCAAACGCCTCACACCAATCGTGGTACACGCCAATAAGTCCTCGTTCAAAGACTATCGGAAGGGTGTTTGGTGCATGTACAGGAATAACATTCATCACCCACACCTTCTGCTGTGCAAGAGCTGCTGCAAATCTGTGTATTTTTCACAGTTGTTAGTGTCCTTGTTGTGGCACTAGAAGACTAGTTTTGATCCCTTAGTTATTGGTAAATTCTGATTTTGGTCCTCGTGATAAATGACTCCACACATCTGACCTTCAATTAATTAAAATGTTTTTTTTTGGTCCCTAGGAAATATGTTATAGTTGGACTACTTTTAGAAGTATATTACCTTCAACTATAGAGTAACAATACAAGCTTAAGATAACATATAGATAATTAAATGGTGGAACGGATAATTATTCTGAAAATTTGTGAATATTCACAGGCAAAGGGATCAAAAGTGCACATTTCAAGTAATTGAAGGTTAAATGTGCTTAATCAAATATCCCAAGGACTAAAAGTAGAATTTATCAATAATATATTAGTACATATTAATGGAGTGCAATTGTTTCTTACCCTCCATTGATGGCTTTCATATCCATTACATTCCGAATATTGGACCAATCAATACCCAAGCCAACTAGATAAGAATTGTTAACAATAGCTTTCCAGTGCTCACTGTCGGCAATCAATTTCTCTCTATTGTTCATCCAGTCAGGAAAAGTTTCAAGTCTCTTTGGCCATTCGGTTCCTCGTTGTTCTATGGATTCAGGAAGTGTATGCAAGCAAGATTTAATTGACACGTACCTGTTGCGAATAAATTAATTAACGTTTCAGAGTATTAAGAAACAAGAGCAGGAATAATTGCTTGCATCAATGGTGTTCAATATTAACAGAAGCATTACTTTTTTTTTGATAACCGAGAGAGCAAAAGAGAGTCACTTATTGCAACACCAGATTTTCCAACTCACCAGGAAGCATCTGGGTTCTCGTTTGCTTTGCATAGAGGTGGAACTTTCTTCCTTCTCAATTGATATATGTCATTTGCTTGTGATTTTTGGTATAACTTTATCCTGATATCACAGATTTCATCAGTTTTATCAGCAAGGATATTCCAACAAATTGAAGCTGTCAGCGTGGACATTGCTGGAGAAGAAGGTTGATTCTATGAGCATGAGTAAAGCACTCAAAATTGAAAAATCTTAAAAAGATGAACACAAAAGGATGGCTTGTCTTCCAAGTTTCACACAAGAAGTCGTCTTTATATCAATGCAAAACAATTTCAAGCTACATGGCAGAAAACAATCCGTCCGTCCGAACTGAGAGTTTCTTTAGTGAAAGTAACATGAATTTAGTAGCAAGTTATTTCTGAGTGATATGAGAATATCAGAAGCCGTTTTCCATAACATAAATAGAGGACAAACCTTCTTCAACTTCAATGCTAGTGTGCTTTGAAGACAAAATAAAATAACCTCCAGGCCTCAAAATTCTGTTCATCTCTATAAGATGCTTTCCTCCTTAAAGTAAACTAAATTAAACCTCCTGATATTACAGAAAAAGAAAATCTCAAGCAATAACTTAACACTAACCATTAGAATTCCAAGATGCATGGCAATCATTACAGTGAATAGCATCAAAGACGCCGCTAGGAAAGGGAAGCCTCCGTGTTCCGAATGGGGTAACTACTGCTGGAAAACCGCGCTCGAGTGCAACTTGTGCTAGGTCCACTAGGTCATCTTTTAAGCCTAGAGTAAGTGTTAACACATCTTCCCCCATTCGATGTCTGGTACCATCTATCAATCTCCAATATCAATTCAAACACAAGGACAGATTTTGCAATTAACATAAAACTGACAACTAAATAAGTAAATAATCATACAACAGATATCAGCAATCTCTCAAACCAGCCAGACATACAACTAGGGTGTGTTTGGTATGGAGGAAAACATATGTTGTCTAATTTTCCCATGTTTGGTTGGCCAAAAACAAATTTGGAAAACATTTTCTCTAGAAAAATAAGTTCTTTAAAAATGAGGAAAATGACTTCTCTAATGGAAGTAGGAAAAACAAGTTTAAAATCCTTCAGAATTCTAAAAAGATCAAGAATTAAAGTGACAATCCACATTACTCGTCTACTCCCCACCCTCCAACACACCCCACCTCCACCCCGACCCCCACCCCCATAGACCACACTCCTACCCTCCACCCCACTCCATTGTGTTTGTCTAGATTACATAAAATATTTTTGGGATAATATTTTCGACCTACTTACCAAACACCAGATGATAAGTAAAACTTTACCAACTCTACTTATTTAATTATTTTCTATGAAAACATTTTCCGTGGATGATATTTTCCTTCGTACCAAACACACCTCTAGTTTAAATTATTTTGAATCTAGCAACTTCAGTAGAAGAAACATAACTAAAAAGATTTAATAAATTCCAAATCAATTACAACCAGATATGCACCAGCATTACAGCATGGTCAAGACAAGTCATCTTTCATATATCTTCTCTACTAAGGGGAAACATCATAATAAGACGACAAAGAAACCAGACTCCTACTTTTCAGCTGTAATATGAAGATTCATAGACAATGTGAGCTCTTTCATTTGTAACTTTCTATGAATTTACATTGTAAATCATTAGACCTTTGAACACCAGGACTATAAATTAACAAAAAGAACTCACCTCTTCTATGAAATCTAGATAGTGTTGAATTCCACCTTTGGGTATAGATTGGTTCACTGGAAAAGTGAGATATTCTCCAGACTCCATCATCCAGCTCCCTTTTTTAACAAATGCTGCTAGTTTTGGATGTGCCACATTTTTATAAAGTATCTGTAAATATTACTATGAACTTAACAAAAGAAAGAACAATTAAGCTGTATTTTATGAAGATGAGCTTGAGTTCTCATACCTTTGACTTATTTTCAGGCCAGCTTACTGGAGTCTCATAACCATCAGAAGGAAGAGGAACAAGACACATTTGAGGTCCTCTAGGACAACTTCTTTCGTGATGCCGAAAATTATGCAACTTTCCACTTGCACTTTCAAAGTCAATTCAAGGAATGTAATTGTGCTTGCTTCTAGTACTACACAAATTCCAAGTATAATGTACATTTGGATCACATAATGGTCCTCAATTCTTCATCTTTTTCCCAGTATCTCTAGATTTCTCATCCTCATCCACTTGATCCAACTCCTCAGAATTAGCTAATTCACCATCACTTTCCCCTTCCTCTTTACCATCTCCTTCTCCTTCTCCTTCTCCTTCTCCTTCTCCTTCTTCTTTATTACTTTCTATTTCCTCTTTCTCGTTCTCGTTACCATCTACTCCTTCTTGTTTGTTATTTCCGTTTTTTTCGTTCTCATTCTCTTTACCATCTACTCCTTGTTTATTACTTTCTGTTTTTTCTTTCTCATTCTCTTTAACCTCAACTTCTATTTTCTCTTCATCAACTTCAGATCCTTCCAAATCCTGAACCTTTACCTCATCAACATTTTTAGGTAACTTCAGATCCTCACCCTTTCTCTTTTTTTCACCACTTTTTTTCATTTTTATGCCAACTATTAGATTTTGAAGGCAAAGAACCATCAACCCTTCTTTTTTTTCTCAACTGAAGTTGATCTATGTTTCAATTTATTATTATGGGGTTGTTCTTTCTTGGTTGAAGGAACTAAAAAACTAACCTTTTTCTTATTTGCAGATGAAACAGGTTCTCTAATATCATCAAAAGTGTCTCTTTGATAAGCTACTGAATAAGAAGAAGGTGAAAATACAGACCAAATGAATACAAAACAAAGACCTAAGATTACTACAAATGCAAACTTTACACCTAGCCCATAAGATTGATATGAACCTTTTACCTTTCGACTAATCTGCTTAAAGCTGTGTTTGGCTTCCTCATTTGAATTCAAAGAAAGTTCAGACATACCCAGAAATGTAAAAATCAAGAAAAGCAACAACCTTGTTGTGTTATACCCCAAAAAAAAACACAATCTTTTTGTTGACCAAAACAGAATCTTGGCAGGTGAAGAGAGAAATGAGAGAGTGAAGTGATGTTCTAACTAAAAGAAACTAGAAAATGTGAAGTAAATTAAAAGCCAAGATTCATTAGTAGATTTAAAAAATATTCTGTTAACTGGGTACTCCCTCCGTCTATAGTATACTTGTGACATTTTTCATTTATTAGCTTAAACCTTATAAAAATAACATTTTGATTATTTTACTCTGTTAATATATTTTATTATATTATTTTTTCAATAAATATTTACTCTATCAAGAATAATTTTTTTTAAAATATTACTAATTAATACAAAGGTAAAATAAGAAAAAAACTATTTAATTTTATTTTAATTAAATAAAATGATAAATATTTTAAAATAAATATCTTTAGTAAGGACAAGTATTTTGGAAGAGAGAGAGTAGGATTTAAGAAGAGCATTCACTATCTGGGTAAAAGGGTGAGTTTGTTGGGAAAACATAGAGGAGATTACCCTAGTTTAGAATGTAATTAATGTTAACATGTTGGGAAAAAATGGTTTTTATTTGGGGTTGTTATTTTGTTTAGTAAATTAAGGATTGTCATTTATATTATTTCAATTTTTTTCAAAATAAGTGGTTGTTTAAGTCTTTCAATTTTTTCCAAAATAAGTGGTTCTTTAGAATTTTAAGAAATATTTTGGACATGTTCTTTCAAAATTGTCCTTGTTTAAATAATCAATATTCATTAACTACATTTTATTTTTCTAGACATTGATTAAGGGGTAAATTAATAAAAAAACTTATAATTTTTTAGAAGTGTGCACTTTTCTTAAGGGGTGTACATAAATTAAAAAATCACTTATTGTGAAACGGAAGGATTAATTAAAGAAGAAGATCTTTTTTTGGTTTAAAGTTAAAAAGAGAGGGAGCAAACATGGGGAGAGGAGTTTTATTAGTTTGTCGGAGTCCCATACATGACAACTTGCTAACAAATCGAGAGTGTCGTCGTGTTAAGAATTTTGAGATTTTATACTATTTTAAGGGTCGTTTGGTTCATGGATTAAGTTACATAAGGACTGTAATCATGGAATATAATTTTTAGATTAATTTATTCCATCTCTCAGGTGGAATAAAATAGCACCAAGTTTGATGGGATAAGATGAGATATTTATATTTATAATCAAATAAAATATAAATTTAATCTCAAAATTATTCTTGAAATATTCACCTTATCCCATGGACCAAACGACCCCTTAGTTATCCAACCCGAGCTTATTACCAAAATGAGTCACAATTCTTGGTCCTTATTCGGATTATAGCCTATTATATAAGTTTAAATTCATATCCGAGATGTGATATGGTTGCGAAGGATGAATCGAATAGGTTACTTTCTTATTTTCTTCCTCGAACTGACTCTTGAGTGTTAGTTGATAAACTCGATTTTTATTAGTTTTGAAGCTCAAATCGTGGTCAAAGTATTAATTTTTATAAGATTGGGTAGTATTACATTGATTATTCCATTTATATTACAGATATAATGCGAAAATTTAAAATGTTAATAGTTAAGAAAGAGGAAACAAGCCTTTTGGGATTCAAGAGGTGCTTTGCCAACCAGTTGCAACCTTTTTGTCTTTTAAAGTAGTTAGGCATTTGTCAATTATGTCTTAACTGATTTTTTTTTTATAGAAAGAAAAAGAATATGTCTTAACTTATATGTTTGGCGAGTGTGTTGAGAATACAATTAAATATTAAAAGTGTGTTCTATCTAACAGAATGTTTCCATTAAATGAAAAAAAGAAAAGAAAAAACAAAATTTCAAGGAATTTAACTTCTTATAGAGTTCATCAAATGACACACATGGAAACTGATCAGATTCCAGTAATTGAATTTTGTATGTCTCAAACTCTAGCAGTACACTGCATTACAAGCCACCAGCAATTTACAGCCTATTCCTCTCTACAGGACCAATCTAATCTAAGTTAATATAATCATACAAAAATACTGGAATAAGGATATGCTAGAATAGAGAAACTATACATTTAACATGTTGCAATACTTGAGGTAGCTATTGAGAAGTATTAGAAGATTGAACAGTCAGAGAGTCTGTTGGAGCAACTGAGTTGTGGAATTCTGCTCAGCTGAAAAATCTTGTGAAGAATTCATGTTCACCTTTACCCTGAATAAGAGTAAGTTGATAATTACAACCACATCCGACACAACTGATCAATTCACAATCTCAATAAAGAATGTACTCTCTGTTTTAAACGACTACTCCCTCCGTTTCATTCTATGCGTCTTAGTTTGACAGCAAGAAGTTTACAAAAGTAAGGAAGATTGCGGTCTTAAACTAAAGATATGTGTAATATACGAAAATGTCATTTGAATCTGGTAGTCTTTAACTCTTAAATATGTAGAAAGTGACATTCTTTTTTAGACGGACTAAAAAGGAAAGTGAGACAGACAAATTGAAACGGAGGAAATATATAAGAATAACCCCCCCTCCTTCCCCTCCAAGGACAGAGGCAAATACTGCCATGTGCAAATACTACGTAGAACTGCTTCTTTAGCTAAAAAATATTCACATGTCAAGGCTAAACCAAATGAAAGATTATGAAAATGGCACTGCCAGACAGACAATACCTGTTATGAATGTTGACATATTCATCGGTTTCATCCAATATCTCCTCCTGGCATAAATAATAACAGTAAAGAAACACAAAATGAGAAAGTAATAGACAGAGAGGTTTCGCTAGAATCTTTAAGAATGTTATGAAAGGACAACAATATTAATGAAAGTCAGAATCTTGTGCACCTGAAGAAGCTCCTCAATGACATCTTCCATGGTAATAACACCAGCAACTTCTTGATTGGAAGGGATCTCTGGTATTCCAGTGTTCTCCAAATCCAATATACAAAATGAGCAACCTTTGTGTTTCTTCTTAAAAGCAGGAGAAGGGGGAGGAGTTTTCTTTGGGACTTGGTCATCATCGGTCTTAATGTCATGCAAATTGGATTTTATCAGTGCGGTTATCAATTAATACAACACTTAAAGTTGACCAAATCATATTTTCATCAAATTTAATAGAAAACTATCAATTACGTTTAAGGCTCGCAATAATGATTTAACAGAAAAACTAGGATAAGTAGCTACACGGTAGATCAAAGAGTTGCCGGAGGAGGATGGTGTTGGTGTCTCTTCTGAAGTTTGTTGAAATGTTGCTTGAGATGTTGTGGCATCATCGGCAACATTCTGGGAAGTATCTGGTTTGGCATGACGGGAAATTCCTTTGGGGCAGAACCTTGTCAAGGGAGTGTCGTCAGGGATCTCCTTGTCTTGAGACTCACTTTGAGGAACAAAGACTAGAGGTTCTTTTTCAGTGTCTTCCGAGGACAGTTCAAAGTCCGTATCTCCGGTGTCACTGCTTGAGCAAGCAGAACTGTAGTTTCAAATTTGGACTTCTGAATCGGGCTGAATCAACTAATTTGTAGCTAAAATTTGTGTCATTAATAGTTGTTATTAAAATATCGTGTTATGTTTTTAGGATTCTACTTCTACTATTTTGTTAGAAGCCTAGAAGCTATAACTATTCTGTAAGTACTCTTAATTTATTTGTTTTGGGCCTAGTAAACCAATTCAGACCTCAAAACACATATAAGAACCAAATAAATTATAATCTCTTTATAAAAAAAGAAGGAAAGAAAGATTGTCATCTCTTTTAATAGAAGACACAACATGAATCCCAATATACAAACGTTAGCTAATAATTCACAAGCTAAAGAATCATGATATTTCATTATTTAATTATTGGCCTCTTTTTATCTTCTTTACTTCATTTTTTCGTCTCATTTCTTAATGCTTTTAAAGTGTCAATAGTAGTGTCGTACACTGTAAGTAAGTCATTTTATTTCTTTTCTTTTCTTCATTTATTCTGATTTCGTACTCAATTTGACTCCTTTCATTTCGTTTACTTTTTAATTTTTCTGTTTTCTTTTCTTTTCCCATTTTATTTATTTCTATTTTTAATTAATTCTTTTATCTTTTATTTCTTGTCCATAATCTAATTTCATTCATTTTTTTTGCTTCTTTTCTCTTATTTATTTTTATTTTATTTTTTTATTTTCTCCATAGTCTAATTTCATTCACTTTGTTTGCTCTTTCCCTTTATTCTTCTTTTTAAATTTTTGGAACTTAAATGTTCATATTAGAAAATAAAGTTTCTTACAATAAGATTTAAGGTAATACATAACTAACATCTTATTAATTTAAATTAGCCCTCACTAATAATAGGCTTTATGTCTTGTACAAATACTATCTTATAATCTTTTTTTGGTCAAACAGAAGTTTTTTTATTCAACCAAGTAATATCATTTATACACCACTAGACAGGGTGCTTTTGTAAACTATGTAATACCCTACTCCATTTACACATTGTTTGCCCCCCAACATAGGAAGAAGAAAGACTGCAATTGGCGCAGAAGTTAGTTGGCATGTGCGCTAAGGTCAAAATATCTTTATGTTTAATTGACTGAAGTATAAAGGAAAAATATTGTTGTGTAGCTCCTGTTTTGTGAGCTTTGTGAATTGGCATTGTTTTCTTATAATTTGACTATATACTGTATGCTGCTGGAATAATGAGGCCAACATTTAGATAGGGATCTCAGCAGCTGAAGAAGCACTTGAGGTGCTAAAAAACATAAGTTATTCAAATCTTCTGTATGGTCTATGTTTCCTCAAGTTAAATCGCACATTTTGGACAACAGCCGACAGCGTTGAGATATCACAACTAATTGGACCTTTCGCTCTCAGTGGAGGGTTCAAAGCCCTGTTACCGTGTGGCTATAGCCTCTACTCTCCTTCACTAGAGACTGGATCTGTTATTTTCTTAACATAGGGTTGAATATGGGGATGTTTGAGCAACTCTTCCACACTTGGTCTGCCTTCTGGTTTAGTCTTTAGCATTTTCATAATAAGGCTTCCGAAGGCAGTAGAATATTTGATGGTGATAGAATATTTATCGAATATTCTTGTATTATTATATATATTATATTTTACATCGAATTATATTTATGTTGATTCTTGTACTACTTTAGATGTGTCAAATGCTGGTTTGTGAGCAGTCATTTCATACATGCAACAACCCAAAGATCAAATATCTGATTTATAATCATATGGTATACCAGCAACAAACTCAGGACACATATACCAGCAACAACCTCTATTAAATCATTAGAAACATCAAAACAAAATAAATTTGCTAATAAAAAATAAAGAACTGAAAAATCACTAAACACTTGTATTATTTTTACAATAGAAGAAGAAAAATAAAAAGACATAGAGTACGACTAAATGCTACTAGTAATAAGGAAAAACAAGCTCCAGACTACTTAGGTTGAAAATAAGAATGATCAAGTAATAACGTTATGATGAAAAACCGTTATCCATCTTGAATGCTATTGCAACGAGTGAAGCAATATATACGACACTAAAAAGCATGTCCAAACACATACGAAGACGCACAATTGGAGGATAACCCTCTTCTCCACATTTAGGTTAAATACATATTTAACACTAATGCGGCTTCAGTTCAAGCAGGATACAACAACAATTACGCTTGTCAACCTCAATCTCGTCGTCAATTCAGGTTAAAAATATGGTGTTACTAAAATAGTTTTTGTACCATTTTACTTCTAAAGTCGTCACAAAAAGTCTGAATGTTTTTTGTTGTGAACAGGCTGGACGGCTAGCACTTGGCAATACTTTGGCCTGACCGGCCAACTCGGAGTATTAAGCCCAAAACGGAGTCTTTTATCCCTTTTTGCTGATGGCCTCTCAATGTCCTTTTCCCAAAATAAAATAGCTAACGTATTCATGGATACTTCAACTCTCATTTTTTATTTCGCCTAGTGTACACCCAGACAATTCTTGAATAGGGGCATGTGTTGACATCAAAATTTATTACGAAATTGAGGCTAAATTTTAAATTCAATACATGTAACCCAAGTCAACATGTTTGGTTGATAAAATTGGAGTAATTATTTAATTCAAAATTACATGACATGTAGACTTCAATTACATTTATCTCAGCCCAAATTTGGGTCAGGTAGAAGACGAGCCAAATTCATGGTTTTCAAACACAAAGACCATTAAGGTTTTTTTTGAAGGATGTTCTATCATAAACCCTAACTCCACTCATATAAAAGGGTCACATACTCTCTTTTGAGGACATTTTGATCGGTGGGAGAAGAGAGCAAACACCGTTACATAATCTTGCCAAGTAGGAGAGTTCGGCATAAATCTTCCTCAAGAATAAACCAAACAACACTTTTTCCTTGTATAAGAAATAAATTCAAAGTTATAATTTACCATGATGGATAATAATAGAGCATTATTTCCTAAGTTGCAGGAAGAACTTTCGACCTTTGACTCCACGTTTTACATACTAAAAGTTGTAATAGATATTGATGTAACACCTCGTACCTTTGAGCTAAGGTTTGACATGTATGATGGAATCATAATGGAATTAATATGAGGAGTATAGAAAGTATTTTGAAAACTAGCCCTTTGAAGTATTTTTCCAACGGTATATGGTGGAGGTCAAACGGACATCTGTACAAATAGTTATGATCATTTTACTGGAGGGTCACAGCGCTGGGAAAAAGTGCGGCCAGAGCAGCCCATTCCGCGGTCTGCAGAACCGATATGTGGAGCGTAGAATGGTCTGCAGAATGGCTAAAATCTGGGAGAGTTACTGTCCATTTTTGCGGGCAAAAGTGCGGCCATCATTCCCTTTATGCTGCCAGCAAAATGGTCCATAGAATGGACCCGAAAACTCATTTAAAGTCGCGTTTTTCTAGATTTTTATTCCAGTTTTTAGCTCGTCAAGCCCTAACACAATTATTCTCTCCTCTCCTCATTCTCCCACATCAAGGTAAGTCTCTCCCATGTATTCATAAGTAATTTTAACACTTATACATCAATTTTAACAAGATTCCACGCTATAATCTTAGGGTTTTCAAGAAAACCCTTCTCATAATTTCAAGTTTAGAATTTTGGGTGTTTTCTTCAAGATTTGGAACGATTAAGGTATGTAGAGCTTCTATCCACATGTGGGAACGTCATTGTTCTTCCCCACACCAAGTTTATCCATGAAAATCCTAAAAATGAAGGTTATGTCTCAGTTCATGATAAACCCTTGAAAACAAGTTATATATGTTCATGTACGTGTTGTCATGGAAGCACAAGTCATGAACCTATATTACTCAATTCCATGAATTCTACATGTTTTTCGTGTTTATGCAAAGTATATTATGTATTCAGGTTCATGCTATATTTTATACTTATCAACCATGTTTACAAGTCATGATTATATAAATCATGGGCTTTCTAGCCAATTATATTTCATGTTCGTTGCACAGATTCGAGAAGGCTTAGACAACCTGAAACTACGTTTGCCAGCATATGATAAGGATCGCTCCGCCAGTTAGGATGATACCTTCATGTTACCCATCGTGGGTTATTGGATCCATCATGTCATGTTCATGTCTCGTAACCCGGCAAGGTACGGGATGACTTAGTTGTTCCTATTATTTCATGTGCCTACTTATTCTTTCAGTTGCTTTACATACAGTACAATTCAAATGTACTTACGTTTCTTTTGCTCGGGGCCTGCACTTCATGGTGCAGATACTGAATTTCAAGACAACGAATCTGCACGCTAGGACTTCACATGTATCATCTATTGGTGAGCCTCATTTCATTCGGGGTGTCAGTTGATTATTTTTCACGATTATGTTTTATAGTAGAGGTATGCCATGACTTTGTCCTGGTAAACAATTTTGCAGTTAGACTCATTTTCAGAGGTGTCATAGACTAGACTAGTTAGCATGGCATGGCAATATTGTTTTCAGACTTATCATATTTCTAGATATTTCAGTTATGATATTTCAAATTATATTCAGTATTCAGTTTGCATGTTTTAAATCATTATTATTACATGTTTTTGATGTCCATGATGATTAGCAAGCCATGTGATTCGCTCTGTCACATGAAGTCAGGCACAGAGTGTCATGTTTCGCCCAGACCATGGTTTGGGGCGTTATAATTGACGTAGCTAGAGGATGCATAATAATTAAAATGGAAAAGTTGTTTTGAAAATTAAACAAGTGATTTTCCTACTTATTTTCTGGTGCTCAAGTAAGCAAGGAAAAAATATTGTCACAAGAAAATTTATTTGTAAATTAGTAAAACACTAAGAGGGTGGGGTGGGGAGTGGTGGGGGTTGGGTGTGTTGGGGAGGGGGAGATAATGAGCTTATCAATGCTACTTGTGAAACTTATTTTTTTCATACCGGGAGATGATTTTCTTGATTTTAAGGAACTTTTACCAGACATTAAAAAATTAAAAAAAGAAATTTGAAAAACATTTTTCTCCATACGAAACAAACCCTAATTCAAAGTAATTTAAAGACAAAAACGAAAAGATCTTTCAGTAAATAGCAACCTCCAATATAGTATACTGTAAAACATAACAAAATCATTCAGGATAAGATCATGTTATCATTTCAATATTACCACCATAAACATTTAATAATATAAAATTTTACAGAAGAATCTGAATTTAATCAACCCAATAAAAGTACAGAGTATTGAACTGAAAATCAACAAAATTAAACATCTATAACTCCGTGTCCACATTCTTGAAGTTTCAGATCAAGAGAAATATTCCATGTGCACACCAATAGCATTCAAATATAAACCACTTCTCCCATAAAAACCAACAATCTTTCCTCTAGCTGCTGAAGAATTAAAACAAGTTCCAATTTCAATTCCATAAGGTCCATATTTAGCCTTATTTGTATAAAATGTAATCTGTCTTACTACTTCTACGCCTCCAGCATCCCCCATAGGACTATAAAATCCTTCTATGCCCATCAAAAACTCACTTTTACCATCAATGTTTATCTGCATATCAAATCCACCAAAAGTGAACAAATTGCCCTTTCTTCATAATAATAATAATAATAATAAATGTAATTAGTTAAGACGGACTATAGGAATCTTTTGTATATTTTACTCTCTAATTGATAGATTTGAGTATGAAAGATGTCTTGCATTCATTGGTTAGGTGCATTCATTAATAGTAAAGAAAATTTTATATGTACGTATGTATATAATATACTCACATAAACAAAATTTTAATTTTTTTTATAATGAATCAAAAAATGCAATGGGTTCATTGGTTATAATGTAAAGATATTGAATCCATCACATTGAAATGCTAAATTTACATATGCAATTCATAGCTCATTTTTATATAGTCAAGACTCTAGAGTCAGGCCATTGAAAATCAACTAGAGAATCCTTTTTAACGAGAAAAAAAAAAGATAAACAATCTAGCTAATTTAACAAAAAAAATTCTTTTGTTAAAAACATTTATATTAAGAGAAAAAAGGAGTATTAATTCATACCTTTCTAATAACATTGGCAACGGTTGCTCCAATACCAAAACCACCATGAAGTTGTGACCAAACTGACATTTTGTTTTTCTTTTCATACTCAATTTGAATTCCTGATACAGCTGAGATTATTGTGTTCATATGAACATGCACTTGCTTGATATTACAAAAAACACCATCATCCCAACCTTTTCCACTATATCCTCCCCAAGGTCCGGGGCTTCGCGGTTGAATAAACTTCATCACGTCCATTTGCTGTTATTAAGAGACGTGAAAAATTGTAATGTCACGAATAAACTTTACTCATTGTAACAATAAAGTCACTAAACTATTTTTTTTCCAGGACTGAGTGAGAGCGGTAACATGTCTAGGGGATGGCAAATGTACGTACATTGGGGAATTCGTCGTTAATTTCTTCAACTTTAGGTTCTTTTAATGGTTTAATTTGTTTGGCTTGAGGGAGTGGAGCAACATGTTGCAAATAAACGCCGATGGCATCAAGGTACGCTCCAGAACGCCCGTGGAAACCAACAATCGCGCCTCCTTTCGACAAGAGTGAAAACGGGTAACCACCCGCCTCGGTCCCAATTGGTCCGTAACTCTTCAAATTAGTTGTAAAACAGAGAGATTTTACAACTAAATGGCCAACAAAATAACCCAATGTGCCCTTGATGCCTGTCAAATATTCCCGGGGAGCGTTTTCAATAGTAACCTGGAAAACATGACAATCGATAAATTAATCAAGCTACTATATTATTGAAAAAAATAATATTTGATTATTTTTATTAATTGAAAGAGAATACATACATTTTATATATTTTCATAATAGGAAAAATCTTATTCATATTCTACTTCTGAAACCTTATTCTATTTGGAGACTAACTATACTATTATGGTAAGTGTACAAGACTAATTAAGGTACAAGACATATACACCTTATATACAAAAACTGCCCAACCACGGGCTTTGCTACAATAACCCAAGAACCACAGATGTATACTTAACACACCCGCAGTTATAGCAGGCGGTCTTCCAAAGCTGAGACTATCCCTAAAATCTTCAAAAAGGACAGAGGGAAGACCCTTTGTAAAGATGTCTGCAATTTGATACTTGGAAGAGACATGACAGATGCGTACTTGTCCACGAGCTACCTTTTCGCGAACAAAGTAAATGTCCATCTCGATATGTTTAGTGCGTTGGTGCTGAATCGGATTACAAGACAGGTAGATGACACTAATATTATCACAATAAACCAATGTAGATTTCTTAATAGAATACTGTAGCTCTAAAAGAAGATTATGTAGCCAACATGACTCAGAGACCACATTGGCTACCCCTCGATACTCGATATCTGCACTGGAGCGGGACAAAGTCGACTGACGTTTCGCAGACCAGAAGATCAAGTTATTACCAAGAAACATACAATAGTCAGATGTAGAGCGTTTGGTGTCCGGACAGCCACCCTAATTAGCATCAGTATACGAGACAAGCGTAGACGTCGATGACGGATATAAATGCAAGCCATAGTCAAGTGTCCCATGGACGTACCGAAGAATGCGTTTGAGCGCATTCATGTGCTCAACCCTGGGATCATGCATAAACAAATACACATGTTATACGGCATATGTAATAACTGGTCTCGTGAACGTAAGTTATTGAAAGGCCTCTGCAAGACTGCGATAGCGGGTCGAATCCTCATATGGTGAGCGAGTCGTAGCACCCAACTTGGGTTTAGTATCAACCGGAGTGGAAGTGGACTTACAGGATCACATTTCAGCCCTCTCAATGATCTAAGCTGCATACTACCTCTAGGAAAAGAACAACCCACCTGCATGACGAGTGACAGCAATCCCCAAAAAGTAACTCAAGGGACTCAAGTCTTTCATAGCAAACTCAGAACTGAGTAATGTCATGATAGACTGACGTAATGCATCAAAAGAGCCGGCTTGACCACTGGATTAAACGTCTCACCACAATAGTCTTACCATCACCAACAAGACGAGCCTTATGCCTCACAAAAAACCATCAGAATTGTCCTTATAAGCAAAAATCAACATAGACCGAATAATATTAACACCAGCTGGATGGGGCACCAACTCCCATGTCTTATTATCAATAAGAGAATTATATTTGTTGGTCATAGCAATTTTTCAATTCGGGTCATTTAATATGGACACATGGTTACGGGGTAGAGGGGATTCAATAACATTAGAATTTAAATTAAAATATCTTTTTGGTTTACCAATACCATGTTGACTATGAGTGACTGGATTGACTAAGGGAAGAATTGAGCTTATTTTGAGAAATATCGGGACACGTGACGGACGGGCCAGTAGGCAGTGGGCCTGCTGGCCCCAGAACGGATAATTGTAGCAGTGCCCGACACCGAAACTGGGAAAGTTTCCATATTGGGCTGATCCACTGGACCAATTACGAAAACTGCAACAGTGGTTGGACCATGGACGAAAACTGGAATTGTGGTGGGTGACGAGTTTGTAAATCCAGAGGGCAGTGGGCCCGATGACAGATTTGGGGTGTGAGATGCGTCTGAAAAATGGTGGATTCAGGGAGACACCATCATCTAAAGAAATATACGAACTAGACACGGGACTATTTACCTTAGCAAACGGAAATAGTAGGGTCTTTGGGTGCTTGTGTTATACATTTTTTCCGTCCACCACAATTAACAAAATACAGGCTTGGTCTACCCCTTTTTGGGTTATCCGTCTAATCTCGTGATTACAAAACAACTCTTATTTTGATGGGCCACCATCTCACTGGCAATGGGCTGGGCAGAATTTCAGGCCCAACTCGCAATAGGCCGGTTATTTTAGACGCAGTGATGGGCCAGGGCAGCAAACTGAGGTGCTTAGGTCTCATCCTCCATAGGCCCACCATGCAGTAGGCCCCATTCAGACCGAAATTGAAGCTGCGATGCACACATGGTTTAACTCCACCAGACCCGAATTGGTACATGAACACCGGCGCCACTACCCACATGACATCCAATTCAGGTACTCTCTCGTCTTATTTTAATTTGAGCAACCCTCATGGAATAATTATTGGTAATGGTAGTTCTATTTTGATTCGTGGTTATGGTCATAAAACTATCTCCCCCAATCCACCCCTTGTCTTGAAAAATACCTTTCATGCCCCTAAATTGATTTAAAATTTGATGTTTGTCCGTAAATTCACCACTAATAATTCTGGTTCTGTTGAATTTGATCCGTTTGAGTTTTCTGTAAAGGATTTCAAGACGGGGAGTCATCTCATGAGGTGTGATAGTAGGGGAGATCTTTATCCTATCACACCAAGTTCTGCTTTCTAGAGTCAAGTCTTGCCATTACTTTTGCAGCCCTTGCTCCTTCCTTGTATCATGCTCGTCTAGGTCATCCGAGGTCGTTTATTTTGTCTTCTTTAGATAAAAATAATTTTATTTCTTGTAAGGGTACACGTAGTACTCCGAATTGTCAATCTTGTTCTTTAGGAAAAATTGTTAAATTGCCTTTTGTAGACTCTAATTCTCATACTTTAATGTCATTCGATATTATTCATAGTGATTTATGGACATCTCATGTTCTCAGTTCTTTGGGTCATCGTTATTATGTTCTATTTTTGGATAATTATTCTAATTTTTATGAACTTTTCCGATAGCGAAAAAATCTCAAGTTTTTACATCTTCTTAAAATTTAGAGCATTTATTAGAACCCAATTCGAACGGGAAATAATAAATATTCAATGTGATAATGACAAAGAATATGATAATGGGGTGTTTCGAAAGTTTTGTGCTAATAATGGAATCAATTTTCATTTTTCTTGTCCTCATACCTCTTCACAAAATGGGATTGTCGAACGAAAAATTTGTACCATTAATAACATTGTGTGAACTTTATTGATTCATGCTTCCGTACCCCCTTTTTTGGTATTATGCTCTACAAATGGCTACATATCTTCTTAACGTTCTTCCGTCCAAATGTTTGACATATTCATCCCCTCTTCAAATTTTATATAATAAAACTCCTTCGTATTCACATCTTAGGATCTTTGGGTGCTTGTGTTATCCACTTTTTTCGTCCACCACAATTGGCAAACTTCAGGCTCGGTCTACCCTTTTTGGGTTATCCGTATAGTCTAATAAAATCATCGTTAGTCGCCATGTTATTTTTGATGAATCCTAATTTCTGTTTGCTAAGGAAAATAGTTCCGCGCCTAGTTCGTATAATTTTTTAGATGATGGTGTCTCCCTGTATCTTATCCACCATTTTTCGGACGCATCCCACACCCCAAATCTATCAGCAAGCCCACTACCCACTGGACCTACTAACCCGTCGCCCACCACTGTTCCAATTTCCGTCCATGGGCCAACCACTGTTGTAGATTCCGTAATTAAGCCAGTGGCTCAGTCCAATACGAAAATTGTCCCAGTTTCGACGTCAGGCACTGCTACAATTATCTATTCTGTAGTCTATGTGGATTTTGCTCATAGGGACAATTTTGACTGTTCTTTTGCAAGGCATAAGACTCGTCTTGTAGGTGATGGTAAGACTCAGCAGGTTGATGTGGATTGTGGTGAGACATTTAGTCCAATGGTCAAGCCGACTACCATTCGCATTGTGCTGAGCTTGGCTCTTTTGAAAGCATGGCTCACTCATCAGTTAGGTATGAATAATGCTTTCTTACATGGTGATCTGAAGGAGACAGTCTATATGCATCAGTCCTTGGGGTTTAGGGATCCCAAATATCCTCATCATGCCTGTTTACTGAAGAAGTCCTTGTATGGGCTTAAGCAGTCCCCACGGGCTTGGTATAAGAGATTTGCAGACTATGTTTTGACTAATGAGTTCTCTCACATCAAGTCTGATAATTCATTGTTCATATATCGTTGTGGTTCTTCACTGGCTTGTATATTGTTATATGTGAATGATATTATCTTGACCGCCTCTTCGGATGCATTACGCAAGTCTATCATGACAATGATCAATTCTGAGTTTGTTATGAAAGACTTGGGGCCCTTGAGTTACTTTTTGGAGATTGATGTCTCTCGTCATACAGGGGGGTTGTTCTTATCCCAGAGAAAATATGCAGCTGAGATCATTGAGCGTGCAGGTATGTCCTCATGCAAGTCCACTTCCACTCCAGTTGATACTAAACTCAAGCTAGATGCTGCGACTGGCACCCCTTACGAGGACCTGACCCACTATCGCAGTCTGACAGGGGCTCTTCAGTATCTTACTTTCACATGATCGGATATTACGTATGGCGTACAACAGGTATGCTTGTTTATGCATGATATCCAGGGTTAAACACGTGAATGCACTCAAACGCATTATTCGATACATCCATGGGACACTTGACTATGGCCTACATCTATATCCATCTTCGATATCTACACTTGTCTTATATATAGATGTTGATTGGGGTGGTTGTCCGGATACCAGACGTTCAACATCCGACTATTGAATGTTTTTTGGTAAACACTTGGTCTCCTGGTCTGCAAAGCGTCAGTCGACTTTGTCCCGCTCTAGTGCCGAGGCCGAGTATCGAGTGGTGACCAATGTGGTCTCTGAATCATGTTGGTTACGTAATCTTCTTTTGGAGCTTCATTGTCCTATTCAGAAAGCTACCTTGGTTTAGTGTGATAATGTTAGTGCCATCTACCTTTCTGGTAATCCGATTCAACATCAGTGCCCTAAACACATCGATATGGACATTCACTTTGTTCGCAAAAAGGTAGTTCGTGGACAAGTACGCGTCTGCCATGTCCCTTCCAGGTATCAAATTGCAGACATCTTTACCAAAGGTCTTCCATCAGTACTCTTTGAAGATTTTAGGGACAATTTCAGCGTACGAATACCGTCTGCTATGATTGCGGGGGTGTGTAAATATAGAGTATATATATAGTATATACCATGATTATACACTTACCTTAAATAAGTGTATATCACAATTTTATCCTCTAAATAAAGTTAAATAAGTGTATATCACGGTTTTGTCCTCAAAATAAAGTGTAAATATTTTGTATTAATTAGCATTGTACACTTATCATAATTGTATAGTTAGTCTCCGATTATAATAAGATTTTAGAAGTATAATAGGAATATGATTTTTCTATTATGAAAATATGTAAATTATATATATACTCTTTCACCCTCTTTATGTCGACGTCATTGGTCTGAATATTTTTTGGTTACTATAATGAAATTGTTGTTACACGACGAATCCGTCTGAAAGAAAATTTGGTTGTGGTAACGAAAAGTTGTTATAAAAAGATACAGTATATGTTTACAATTTTTGACATACCTTAGTTTTTTTATCTCCCCCTCTGCCGCCAAATTTTGGTGAATCTATGGTACCTTGTTGATCAAGGGTTCTGAAAATAATAGAGTCTATAATACCACCATGAGCTATGATTATCTCCTTAACTGGATTTGTCAGCTTGTAATTCCACTCTGATCCATTTCTGCCTCCCCATGCCTCAACCAACATTAACTTTGCTTGATCGTAACTTGGATGTTGATATTCCTACATATCACATATGCTTAGCAAACTTATAGCTCTTACGTAAAATAAAGGAAAAATTTAAAGACCTAGATTTGTCACTATATTATCAGAAATTACTCAATTTTATCTACTTGGTTGTTAACAAATCGTATCGTCTTTGTATTTGCTAGTAAAATGTGGTCTAGCATGAAACAGGGGAGTTCACTAGAGGCGGATCCAATGTTATGGTATCATGTTCACCCCATACTTTTGATATAACATAAATTTATGTATAAAAACTCACTAAAATTACAACAAATAATAGATATTGAAAGAAATAATCATTTGATTATTCTCATTAATGAAAGAATATATATACAATTTATAATTTTCATAATAGGAAAATCTTATTCCTATTCTACTCCCAAAACTATATTCTACTTGTACAAAATTCTATAACTATGGTAAGAATACAATTCTAATTATGGTACTAAAATCGTGTGATACAATTATGGCTATTTGCTACAAATCGTGATATACATCACGGTATACATAGTATATTTAACAGATATGAACTCATAATTTTAAAAAATAATGAGTCGTGTGCTAAGAACTTTAATGATTGAACTCATAAAATTTAAATATGTGCTTTGCCTCCACATCACACGTCCAAATTTAGCCTTTTATATTTTACTGTAATTTGAAATAACTCATATTGGCGTTCTGTTTGGTGTCAAAGGGCAAAAAAGGAGCACTTTTTTTAACGGGAGAAAATATTTAATCAAAAGTTTAGCAGAGAGCAAAGTTGCTTAATTTTGAATAGTAAAAACACAATTATTATACTCCAGTAATTAACATAGATTGCAATAAAAAAGAAAGAGAAGTCAGTGTACGTACCATTTGGATAATTAACTATCTGTTGTTGTTTTCTTCACCAGATATAATGAGTGTTACAGAGTGACAAGGCATTGGGAGAAAAATAAAATACACATATATATATATATATATAATATACACACATGAATGAACCTGGGAGAAAATCAAAGATTTACATGAAAAGTAGAGCCTGGGAAATGAAAAGTTGATAATGAGTGTTACAGAGTGACAAGGCATTGGGAGAAAAATAAATAATAATAAAAAACATATATATATATAAAAATATATAATATACACACATGAATGAACCTGGAGAAAATCAAAGGTCTACATGAAAAGTAGAGCCAGGGAGATGAAAAGTTGATACTATGAATAAACTCAGCCTATTGAAGGATTCAGTTGATAATCATATAATTAACGATAAGATAAATCAAATATTGCAAAGTACCACCATTTATTAACGATCATAAAAATTGGATTATAACAGAATTGCCATCTATATCAGCATCATAATAGCATATTGAGAAGAAAGATCAGAATTAAAAATTGATAGAAAAGTTATTATAAAGTTTTTCTTTGAGAGAATAGGACACAAATGTTATGTTAATGTAAATGACTTCACTAATTATTCAGATTAAATGCTATATATATATATATATATAAAGCGTATTCGTGTAATAAGAAGAATGCGGTGACGAATGAGATATTCAGTATGCGTACCTGAAAGCAGCTCAAACAAAGAAGAATTTGGTCCGGTCTGAATTCAAGCATGGGTTCAACTAATCCATCATCACAAACATGGTGCTTAGATATATGAAAAATCATTAAACTCAGGTAAATAAAGAATAAATTTTGAATCTTTAACTTAAAAAATGCAATGAATTTAATTAAATTTTGAATACTTAACTTAATTCGTTGAGACCCGCATTTTACCAAAAGTTAGCCCTCGATGAAGTTATTTATCATACTTTAAAACTGTATTTTTGTTCATCAATTTATTACCTTAAATTTCATTTTTAGTTTTGTCAATGAAACACTATGGATGGGAAGATAGAGAATTATAAGACTACATTCAAGCCTCGTCTTTTCTAAAGTTTTTTTATCGAATGGACAAATTACTATATTAATTACTGTCAAATATGAAGTAACAATATAAATTTAACATAATTGTTATAAAATGATAGCAATAACAATATAAGATAAGAGATGTAGACAAAGAAGTAGAGAGGAGCATGAGACTTTCTTCTTATTTCAAGTGTATGTTTTTCTTCCTTCAAAGTTGAATAACATCCCAATTTATAAGATGAAACCACCCAATGGAAATTACAAATATTAAGTGCCCAAATCAATAGGTACATGTAACCACCCAATGGAGGTTACAAATATTAAGTGCTCAAATTAATAGGTACATGTAACATACAAAAGGTTAGTGAATGTGTATGGACATTCATACAAAGGATATGTATTTCATAACACTCCCCCTTGGATGTCCATAGATAATGTGCCTCGTTAAAACATTACTAGAAAAAAACTCAGTGGAAAAAATTCAAGTAAAGGAAAAAGAGTACACATTTCTAATAACACATATTTTGGTTGCCTCATTAAAAACCTTACAAGAAAAACTCAGTGGGACAAAACCTTATATGAAAAAAAGAGTACAACATGTATTAACTCCTCCTGATGAGAACTTCAGTCCAAATGCTTGAGTCTTCGTATTCCAATCTTGTGCACCATCTTCTCAAAAGTTGCAGTTGATAGAGACTTAGTGAACAAATCAGTCATATTATCACTTGAATGAATCTGTTGCACGTTGATATCACCATTCTTTTGGAACTCGTGTGTGAAGAACAACTTTGGTGAAATGTGCTTTTGTCCTATCTCATTTTTTGAATCCTCCCTTCAATTGAACAATGAATGCTGCATTATCTTCATATAAGGTTGTGGGTATTTCAAACCACATTTACTTCCAAGCGATTCAAATAGTCATAACATCAATTGGATTTATTGATATTTCTTCATTTTCTTGAATTTGCGGCTCATTGATTTCTTCAAGAATATCAGGATTGATCAAATCCTGCATTTCTTTATGAGATTCTTTCTTAGTGTCATCTTGACCATTTTTTTCTAAGATTCCGATCCTTAGAACCCAATGGTTTATCACGCTTCAGGTATGCTTTTGGACTTATTTGCTATGACACTAGTAGATGGTCCTACAGGGACATCAATCAGAATAGGAACATTCTCTGCAGGGATATGTGATTCGGTAATCCTTTTCAAATCTGTAAATGCGTTTGGCATTTGATTTTCTAATTTCTGCAAGTGAATAATCTTTTGGACCTCTTGCTCACTAATAGAAGCACGTAGATCAAGATGAGACGATGATGGATTTTTCCACAAAATTTCCCTTTTTATTTCATTATTCTCTCCCGCTAATTTTGGAAAAATTCTTTAATCAAATCAACAATATGCAATCGATCTTATTTCAGTATCTCCGTGTAAGGAAGAAATTATATCATGCTCATAGTTATAACAAGATAAATAAATGTATCAATTGAACAAATATATGGTACTTCAGGACCAATCTAATTTTTCATTTCAACTTCTTTTAGCAGGTAGTCTACTGCTTTTTGAAAACTCTTCAAAATTTCTAATCACATTCAAGTCAGCAACTTGCACAACCTTATGAAAGATTTTGAATATCGTAAAGGGATAAGGGTAAACAGAGTAATCTTTGTACCCCTCATCAATAAATATTTATTAAGATGATTTCAGTACATCAACCTTAATTCATTTAATCCATTTATGGATTACAAACAAGTTTTTCAATAACTTGTATATGGTTCAGGCATTTTGAATCCTTAAAAAAATTCGTATAATTTTATTACGTGAGCTATATAGACTGAGACAATTTTCATTTAGTATTTAATTTACATGACATCTTCTCATGTCAGGACTGCAGGCCCAGTAAATTTACCAAGATGTATCTACTTGGTAATTATTCCTACATCAATATGCTTTAAGAGGCGTATAATTCAGATCCTCATAATATTATACAATATTGCGCACTATATTGTATCAAATATATCATCGACGAGTTATCATTTTATATCGGTTTGCAATTAGACACAACTTACTAAGATCTTATCACTTCATTATTTTTCCGGTACCTGAACCTCGTACGAGATTTTATGAAGTGTTATGTCGTAGGCTCTTCAAGAGCACGTTGCCTCCTTATTATGATCATTTTGATAATTTGCTCCTCTCATATTTCAAGGATTATTGCGTTTGAAACCGATTTATCTACCATGCTTCATGCATGTTGTAAACCCTGTACTTCAGGGACAATTAGGAGCATCTTGCAGCTAAAATATGAAATAGTTGGGTCAGCAAATGCTTCTAACATTTGACTTGAATTATCGTTTGAACGAGGATCATAATGGTGATAATTCACAATATATTTCTTAACTGTTTATTCTCTCTACCATTATGTTAGAAAAATTAACACACATTAACACCTTCTTTGGGAAATCCATATGTGTGCATCGTGGTAGATTCATTAATCATATACCGCGCAATAAAACTATTAGATGAAAATATTTGATTCCTGACCTTGAACCAATTGTGAGGGAAGAATTTATCATAATTTATTAGTCTGAAGAATACAAACGTCGTTGTATGCAATATATCATATTTCAGATCAACACATGAAGCTTTGTTATGAAGTTTTGTTCTCATTCGCAATTATTTAGCTATTTATTGGAGTCATTCAAAGCTAAACCAACTTGAATATAAACCAGTATTAACAAGATGAATTATCTTGATTACATAATCTGAAAATTATTCTCTAAACTCAATTATTTTGAGCAAAGCAATTGTGCATATGTCAAACTGCGGGTTGACAATAAACGCATATGTGACCCTCTTATTGATGCATCTATTTAAGACATCAATTTCCCATCCATAAGTTCTCCTAGGATTTTGAGAGAGACATTTGTGTTATTCCCCTGTCTGTAAAGATTATTCCAATTTTCGGCATTGAGGACGCCTTGTAATATCTTGAGATAGGGCTGTGCCTGCAAATCATGGTTGCTGCTATCCTTTTTTTAATGAAAAGGGTTCATCCGGCGGATAAAGACTCTTAAGAACTTTTTTCGAGTCTAAATGTCATTGCCTTTCTATAACATTGATATTAGGCAAAGCATAATCTTCAACAAACCAATTAGCAAAATATTTAAAATCCTGCTTTGTTTGAAGATCTCCATAAAATTGTTCTGTAATCTCCTCTTGCTCTTCTTTTGTAAAAAAGGTTTGAAACCAATTACGGAAAAGCGTATGATCAGAACTATTGAAATCATTTCTAATTATCTTGCGTAAGTCAGAATCAGGAGCATAATTCAGACCGCAATAAAGGGGATCATCAGGATAATCAACCTTCATGGAAATAATTAGTATAATCAGAATCAATATTTTCTGCCGGAATTTCAGCAGGAATCTGGTTTTCAACCTTTATTTTGTCAACCTTTTCCTCCCGAGAAATTTCTGAGGGGGTGGTGATTCTGTAAAGGTCTTCATCTACTTGAGACGTTGAGGCTCTAGCAGCAGATGTACCAGCGATGTCATCTATCGGAGATATATAATAATGAGACGACAAAGATCTGCCTAATTTAGAAATTTGTTTTGCGAGCCGAAGCGAATCTTTGCCGTCGATCGTCACGGACCACATGAGCGATCTGGGAATCTATCCTGGGATGAACCGGGATAGCTTTTTCTATTAGCCAATCTTCGGGATAATTAATTTCATCCCAGCTTATAGGTCTCCTGGTAGTAATTTTGGACCTTTTGGCTAAGTTAGTCTCAATCAAGACTGTCTGCCTATTTCTCTTGTCGTCCATGATTCTACAGTTAGGATTCATGGTATCTAACACACGGAAATAAACACGATAACAGATACTCATAACTTCTGTTTCAGGCATGTAATTATACCCATTAGCTTTCACATATAAAGTTAAAGCATGCAGTATATTAGGATCAGACAAAGACAAAGTAAGATTGGGTCTGACATTAAAATATACTGGGCCATAGGCTAAGCTTGACTGCATAGCACTCATAAGAGATTGTTTCCAGTTTAAGTTTCTGGCATCTCTTAGAACAGTCATAAAGCTTTCTGGCAACCCTTCTAAGGTTAAAGGTTTAAAAGCAATTTGCACTAAACCAATATGCAGAAATTTGTAATGCATTTTTTGATATCTATCAATATCAGAATCAGAAAATAACTGAATAGTTTTTTCTTGGTTATCCATTTGGACCGATTCTTCTATCGTCTTAATAATATGACGATTTCGAAGGTTTTCGAAAATACCGAAATTATAAATTTCTTTTGTGGCAACAAATGGAATAGTCCATTTGTTTAAAGCATCAAGCTGAGTCGGAAGTTCATATTCTTCCGTCCTAGCGTTCTTAACACTATGTTTATAATTTCTGAAAATATTCATATTTTAAGAAATACTGTCTATGAATACTCATCAAGTATGGCTCTGATACCACAATAAGACCTGATGCATAGGTCTGTAAGGATCTTATCATGAAATAAGACATAAGTAGAGGATTTAATCAACAATCTTCAAGTTCTAAGTAAGTACTATGCATATAAGATTTGACTATGTCAAATACCAGTACGTTAGCTATTCACTAGTCCTGAACTGTAGCTCAAGAAAATGCCATAATGCATGACCTCGGCTGCGGCTAAGTATGAGCAAATGTACGGACATCTTTAAGAATAGCCTACTCAAGTATTAACATTACTCACAGTGCTATGTACTCCCTTAAAACTTGAATTTTGTAAAACTTTTACTTATTTAAATCATATTCTCAGAGCATTCTTAGACAGTATAGGCTATTAGCCTATCATATGAATAAACAAAACAGAAAAATAAATGGAGAGGGAGGTATACCGAAATGAAGCCAAGAACACAAGATGTGAGCAAATTCCAATCTTATTATTGAATGGAGGATTTACAGAGCTCGATTTTGGGGTTTTTTCTGATCGCTATACAAATGAATGAGAGTCCCCTTTTATAGACGAAGGCGGACTTCAACTACGATTACATTTTACTAAAATAAACAGTAAAAAGAATCTAATTATTACAACACTACAAACTACTTTACGGAAAGTAAATAACTTTACATAAAGTAAGATAAGAATCCCGACAAATGTCGCTTTCTTATCTTTGAAAAAGCAAAAGAAAACAAATGACTTTTCATAAAGTCGAATAAAACTTTTGATAAAGTTAATAGTGGCCGAATGTGACCTTCACTTTCTTTTTTGATAGGACATGGGTCCCTGCTGCTTTATTCGCTCATTTTTTCTTTGCCGCGTGAGGACTTATCTTCTTGTCGGGCCTTGGCTTTTTCTTTGACAGCTTCAATCAAGCCATCGAATAAATCTGTTGTTGATGGATGATAAGAATAGTCTTCTTCATCCTGTGAGTCTTGGAATAGTCCATCGTTTTGGGCTTCCTTCGTTGATGTTTCCGAATAAGGATTTTCATCAATCTTTTTTGCAAAATTTTTTACAAAGTCTGCCTTAATTTTATCAAGATAGGCAGTCAGAAGTTCTTCCTCTGAAGCATGAGGATTTTTTAACTTAATGGATTTCTCTAATTTAGAGAAAATGGAATCATCGTCCTTTGTCTCAGTCTTGATCCTGTGAATTGTTTTAAGACTTTTTAGTAAGGAAGTAATTTCTTCCTCAAGTTCCCATCCATAAGTTCGGGTAGGATTTTCCGGATCTTTGTCTAGTAATTTAGACCAAAATTTGCAGAGAAATTTTATCTTAAGACATAATATGCCTTGCTGGTTTCTCCCTGCTTCGGGAATCAATTTCCAGATCCATGGGGTTCCGGTCTGCAAGAAAAACATTAGTGATGCCGATCCCTCGACATAGTCAGAAGGGTTTTCTGGCGCGACACATGGTGTCAAATGAATCCATTCCTTATAATAATCCATATAAGGAAATTTGGTAGGATCTGAATTTCAGTCAGATGATATTCCACCAAGGGAAGATCCAGCCTGGTAATAACAAACCATTTTGGCTGTTTTTGAAAATGTCTGGGTTTAATTTAACCCACCATGTATGACCATGTTTTTTGTTTTCATAATAAAAACATATGTAAAACATCAATATAATCATAGTAATTGAAAGCCAACCTAATATCGATTCTTGGAATTATGAATTCCTTGGATCGGAAGAGTGATTCCCCATTCATAAGGAGATATAATCTTCTTCAGATAGAGCTTGGAATAACTCTTCTCTACTCCAGGTTTATGCTCTGGGTAGGAGGTAATATCAGCTGTGCTTGTAGCTGTGAGAATGTATTCATAATACATCCTGTTTTTCCCTTCTTGAAAAGGGTGGTAGAAATTTTCTACGTATCGATTCATGAGAATCCAAGGGTCATTCAGATAATTTTTATCTTCATGAGTAAGTAAGAGAATTGTCTCTTCATGAGGACGAACCAAATATTGGTTTCTGTCTTCCTCTTGTTATATGACTTTTGGGCATATGAGCCTGGCCCGCTAGAAGAAGCTTGTTCAACTAAGCTTGACCTTAGTAATAGTCCTTGGGTCATTCTTTCCTCGACCACGGACGCGATCTCGCGACCTCTACCCTGCTCCTATTAGGAGTGGGTGGTGTCCATTGGGACGCATGCTCAATCTGCAAAAATTCACGAGTGAGAAAGTCAGGCAGTGAATTATTTTCACCTTTTAGATATTGAATTTCAAAATCAAATGGGGCTAAATGGGCCTGCCACCTTGCAAACATTTGTTTGGATACATCATGTTTAAAATCTTTTTGAAACATGAATTTGGTTGCATTGCAGTCCGTTCTTATCAGGAACTTAGAATTATAAAGGTCATCCTGAAATTTCAGAACACATTTTACTATTGCAAGAATTTCTTTAGCAACAGTAGCATAATTCTTTTGGCTGTTAGACCATTTTCCTGAATAATATCTGACAAGATAATCCTGTTTAGTCTGGGGATTGATCTGCTTGAGAATTCCTCCATAACCAATATCAGAAGCATCTATCTCAATTATTTTTCCCCAATTTGGGTTAGCAAGTATAAGACATGGCAAAGCCTGGACGATCTTTTTGATCTTCTTAACTGCCTCAGTATGAACCTTGGTCCAGGGACCAGCAGTTTTCTTCAGCCTGTCATATAAAATGGCTGCGTCAGTAGAAAGATTCTTATAATAGGGAGCGATATAATTAAGGCTGCCTAAGAACCTTTGAAGCTGGGTTCTGTCAAGGAGTTCGTCTGGAAATTTAGAAGCGAACTCGACACTTCTGTGAATTGGGATAATATTCCCTTTTTCAATATTATGACCAAGAAATCTTATCTTAGTCTGAAAAATACTCATTTTAGGTTTTGAAATAACTAAACCATTAGAGATAATAATGTTTTTTGAAAATATCAAGATGCTTAATATGCTCTTGAACAGTTTTTGAATAAACTAAAATATCATCGATATAAACAATGATAAACCCACTATATGGGGTAAAGACGTCATTCATGATATGTTGAAATTCGGACGGGGCATTCTTGAGTCCGAAAGGCATGACGTTCCATTCGTAATGACCGAAGGGGACTGTAAAAGCAGTCTTGTACCTATCAGGTTCATGTACCTGTATTTGCCAAAATCCTGATTTCAAATCAAATTTAGAAAAGATGTTAGATTGATATAATCTATCCAATAAGTCTTTTTTATTGGGTATGGGATATCTAATCCATTTTAAAACCTTATTCAAAGGTTTATAGTTAATAACCAGTCTGGGAACTCCTCGTTCTTGCTCTGAATGTTTATTAACATAAAACGCCGTACAACTCCATGGAGAGTTTGAAGGTCTGATGAGCTTTTTCTCTATGAGAGAAGCAATCTCCTTTTTGCATATTTCCAGATATTTCATGTTCATCTGGCAAGGTCTGGCCTTGGTAGGAATTTCCTGCTCTTTAAATTCTTCCTCATAGGGGAGTTTGACGATGTGCTTTTTCCTGTTCCAAAAAGCTGTGGGTAAATCGTCACAGATAGAAACGGCAAAATTGTTTGCAATCCCTTTGATTTTATCCTGCAATTTAGGATTTGTAAGCTGGTTCTCTACATTGTAGATCATTAGTTCTTGCTGCAGATAGTCCAAATGCTGCTGCTTATTCTGCACAAGATTAATAAAGCTGATAGTTTTATAAGAATCAACCTAAGGGAAAGTAATTTGCTTTCCTTCATATGTACCTGAAAAACCTTTTTCAGTAACATTGTTAAGAGGCATTAACCCGTTAATGAATGGTATACCGAGAATGATATCATTAGTAAGATTTTTTACTAAAGTAAAGGAATGTTCTATGCAAACCTTGTTATGGCAAACATACGCCCACGATAACTTGTAGGAGACGCCGAAATCATTTCCGTCTGCTCCAGATACCTTCCGATTTGTTTTCGTAAAGTATTTTATAGGAATTAATCCTTCTCTGATGCAATTAACATCTGCTCCGAAATCAATTAATGTCGGAACATTTTTGTAGATGGCTCCTCCTTTGATTAGTAAAGTGATATGGGTGATCCATCTCTGGCGTGTAATAACGCTGACACCTTCTGTAGGTTCTCCATCATTATCATATGAAGTTCCTGGTTCATCGATAATGGGGGTGTGGAGGTTCTCTGGTTCTTTCTCTTCATAAGAGATTTGTTCTAACAGGGCAATCCTGTTTTCCAGTCCACCATAATTTTTGTGGAGACGGGTTATCTCTATTTTGAGATCATGAATCTCTTCCTTTAACTGCTGAGTTGTCAGGATATTGCTACCGCTTCTCCTTTTCTGCAAGTCAGTTAGTATCTCCGAGAAATTATACGGAGGATCAATCCTAGATTTGATCTTTCGAGGCATCCTATCCTTTTCCTGGGCTTTAAGTAAAGCATCAAGGATTTTTGCCTTCTGGGCGTCTTCTGGAATATCCTTCAGAAGATCATTAATTTCTTCTCCATTGATAACGCTTACATTGAAGCTGGAGAATTGTGCTTGGAGTTTATAAAACTCGTCCTCTGCATCTTCCTCTTTGTTTTTCTGGCAATTACTGGAAGTACAGATACAGGAATCACTTTCCTCAGAGGAGGATGAATATGGATCCTCTGAATCCGTAGTGACGGTTTTATCCGATTCATCCGAATCGTCGGATGGGATCATGATTTTCATCAAGGCATCTTTGATGTTGTCATCAATCTTGAGTGCCTTTATCTTGTCGGCCTTCTTTTTCTTACACCGATTGGCGTAATGGCCCACTTCTCCACACGCATAGCATGTAGTGGTTTTGGTTGTCCTTTTCTTGGGGACGTAACCCTTCTTTTCTTTTCTGGCCCTACGCTTTGCAGCTTTCTTTTTGTATGGGGCCGCCTTGTACTTTTCATAGTACTCATTTTTGTGTGGTTTAACCACGTGGTTCCAATAAAGGGAGAGGGAGGTATACCGAAATGAAGCCAAGAACACAAGATGTGAGCAAATTCCAATCTTATTGATAGGCTTAGCTCCCTTATTGAGGAGCAGAGGACAAAAATTATTGCAGAGGAGAGAGCTAAGAAAGCTCAAAAGCCGCTGGAAACCAGTGCAAATGTCCAACCCCCTGCATCAATGGAAGGGATAAACCTGGCAAAAGATCAAGGGAATCCTCTAGCCAAAGATATCGAAAATTTGATATCTCAGCTAAGTGATAAAATGAAATTATCACCTTCAACTTCCAAATCTGTGATTGGAATGGTCAATACCAACGACACAGGTGAAAGCAGTGACAATCGTATTGCTGCAGTAAAGAAAGGGAGTAATTGGGCTCCCAGAAACGCCTCGGAAAGCTATTACTATCCGAGACCCACTCCCATGGATGTCCTTATTGAAGAAGGAACCTGGAAGAATGATCCCGCAGCCTATACAGGTACGGAGATCATAGAATGGAACATTGATGGTGGCGCTGAGACTCAGATCTACAGAACCTGCCACAAAATGCTCATGTATGCCGCAGCTGCTAAAGGTAATAACCAAACAGAGCTGAGCATAACAAAAATGATCTGTGTTGGATTTACAGGTCAACTGAAAGCGTGGTGGGATAATTATCTCTCGCCAGATCAAAAGATGCAGATCACCAACTCTGTAAAAATAGAGGGTAATGTTCAAACCCCTAATTCGGTTTATACCCTGATCTTGACTATTTTAGATCATTTTACAGGTAATTCTTCTACTAATTATGATAATATCAGGACTCTTCTCCAGAATCATAGATGTCCTACCCGAACCTCTTTCAGATGGTATAAGGATGTCTTTCTTAGCAGGGTTTATAATCTTCCTGAAGCAAGTGATCGCTTCTGGAAAGCCAGATTCATTGATGGCCTCCCTCCACTCTTCGCAGAGAGAGTTAAGAGAACACTGAGGGTTGATTCCTCGGACTCCCAAATACCTTGGGATATATTTTCCTATGGCATGCTTATCAGCAAATGCACGGAAGAAGGCCTAGCCTTATGCAATGATATTAAATTGCAGCGGCAGGTGAAGAAGTAGAGGCTAACTGAGAAAACCCAGTTAGGAGAGTTCTGCCAGCAATTCGCAATGGACGAATTTGCCCCTACCCAGAAAACCGGAAAAAGGAAGAACCACGTGGTCAAACCACACAAAAAGGAGTACTATGAAAAGTACAAGGCGACCCTATACAAAAAGAAAGCTGCAAAGCGTAGGGCCAGAAAAGAAAAGAAGGGTTACGTCCCCAAGAAAAGGACAACCAAAACCACTACATGCTATGCGTGTGGAGAAGTGGGCCATTACGCCAATCGGTGTAAGAAAAAGAAGGCCGACAAGATAAAGGCACTCAAGATTGATAATAACATCAAAGATGCCTTGATGAAAATCATGATCCCATCCGACGATTCGGATGAATCGGACAAAACCATCACTACGGATTCGGAAGATCCATATTCATCCTCTTCTGAGGAAAGTGATTCATGTATCTGTACTTCCAGTAATTGCCAGAAAAACAAAGAGGAAGATACAGAGGACGAGTTTTATAAACTCCAAGCCCAATTCTCCAGCTTCAATGTAAGCGTTATCAATGGAGAAGAAATTAATGATCTTCTGAAGGATATTCCAGAAGACGCCCAGAAGGCAAAAATCCTTGATGCTTTACTTAAAGCCCAGGAAAAGGATAGGATGCCTCGAAAGATCAAATCTAGGATTGATCCTCCGTATAATTTCTCGGAGATACTAACTGACTTGCAGAAAAGGAGAAGCGGTAGCAATATCCTGACAACTCAGCAGTTAAAGGAAGAGATTCATGATCTCAAAATAGAGATAACCCGTCTCCACAAAAATTATGGTGGACTGGAAAACAGGATTGCCCTGTTAGAACAAATCTCTTATGAAGAGAAAGAACCAGAGAACCTCCACACCCCCATTATCGATGAACCAGGAAATTCATATGATAATGATGGAGAACCTACAAAAGGTGTCAGCGTTATTACACGCCAGAGATGGATCACCCATATCACTTTGCTAATCAAAGGAGGGGCCATCTACAGAGATATTCCGACATTAATTGATTCCGGAGCAGATGTTAATTGCATCAGAGAAGGATTAATTCCTATAAAATACTTTACGAAAACGAATCGAAAAGTATCTGGAGCAGACGGAAATGATTTCGGCGTCTCCTACAAGTTATCACGGGCATATGTTTGCCATAACAAGGTTTGCATAGAACATTCCTTTACTTTAGTAAAAAATCTTACTAATGATATCATTCTCGGCATACCATTTATTAACGGGTTAATGCCTCTTAACAATGTTACTGAAAAAGGTTTTTCAGGTACATATGAAGGAAAGCAGATTACTTTCCCTTGGGTTGATTCTTATAAAACTATCAGTTTTATTAATCTTGTGCAGAATAAGCAGCAGCATTTGGACTATCTGCAGCAAGAACTAATGGTCTACAATGTAGAGAACCAGCTTACTAATCCTAAATTGCAGGATAAAATCAAAGGGATTGCAAACAATTTTGCCATTTCTATCTGTGACGATTTACCCACAGCTTTTTGGAACAGGAAAAAGCACATCGTCAAACTCCCCTATGAGGAAGAATTTAAAGAGCAGGAAATTCCTACCAAGGCCAGACCTTGCCAGATGAACATGGAATATCTGGAAATATGCAAAAAGGAGATTGCTTCTCTCATAGAGAAAAAGCTCATCAGACCTTCAAACTCTCCATGGAGTTGTACGGCGTTTTATGTTAATAAACATTCAGAGCAAGAACTAGGAGTTCCCAGACTGGTTATTAACTATAAACCTTTGAATAAGGTTTTAAAATGGATTAGATATCCCATACCCAATAAAAAAGACTTATTGGATAGATTATATCAATCTAACATCTTTTCCAAATTTGATTTGAAATCAGGATTTTGGCAAATACAGGTACATGAACCTGATAGGTACAAGACTGCTTTTACAGTCCCCTTCGGTCATTACGAATGGAACGTCATGCCTTTCGGACTCAAGAATGCCCCGTCCGAATTTCAACATATCATGAATGACGTCTTTACCCCCTACAGCGGGTTTATCATTGTTTATATCGATGATATTTTAGTTTATTCAAAAACTGTTCAAGAGCCTATTAAGCATCTTGATATTTTCAAAAAAATTATTATCTCTAATGGTTTAGTTATTTCAAAACCTAAAATGAGTATTTTTCAGACTAAGATAAGATTTCTTGGTCATAATATTGAAAAAGGGAATATTATCCCAATTCACAGAAGTGTCGAGTTCGCTTCTAAATTTCCAGACGAACTCCTTGACAGAACCCAGCTTCAAAGGTTCTTAGGCAGCCTTAATTATATCGCTCCCTATTATAAGAATCTTTCTACTGACGCAGCCGTTTTATATGACAGGCTGAAGAAATCTGCTGGTCCCTGGACCAAGGTTCATACTGAGGCAGTTAAGAAGATCAAAAAGATCGTCCAGGCTTTGCCATGTCTTATGCTTGCTAACCCAAATTGGGGAAAACTAATTGAGACAGATGCTTCTGATATTGGTTATGGAGGAATTCTCAAGCAGATCAATCCCCAGACTAAACAGGATTATCTTGTCAGATATTATTCAGGAAAATGGTCTAACAGCCAAAAGAATTATGCTACTGTTGCTAAAGAAATTCTTGCAATAGTAAAATGTGTTCTGAAATTTCAGGATGACCTTTATAATTCTAAGTTCCTGATAAGAACGGACTGCAATGCAGCCAAATTCATGTTTCAAAAAGATTTTAAACATGATGTGTCCAAACAAATGTTTGCAAGGTGGCAGGCCCATTTAGCCCCATTTGATTTTGAAATTCAATATCTAAAAGGTGAAAATAATTCACTGCCTGACTTTCTCACTCGTGAATTTTTGCAGGATTGAGCATGCGTCCGCAATGGACACCACCCACTCCTAATAGGAGCAGGGGTAGAGGTCGCGGAGATCGCGGCCGTGGTCGAGGAAAGAATGACCCAAGGACTATTACTAAGGTCAAGCTAGTTGAACAAGCTTCTTCTAGCCAGCAGGGCTCATATGCCCAAAAGCTGTTACAACAAGAGGAAGACAGAAACCAATATTTGGTTCGTCCTCATGAAGAGACAATTCTCTTACTTACTCATGAAGATAAAAATTATCTGAATGACCCTTGAATTCTCATGAATCGATCGTGAAAATTTCTATCACCCTTTTCAAGAAGGGAAAAACAGGATGTATTATGAATACATTCTCACAGCTACAAGCACAGCTGATATTACCTCCTACCCAGAGCATAAACCTGGAGTAGAGAAGAGTTATTCCAAGCTCTATCTGAAGAAGATTATATCTCCTTATGAATGGGGAATCAGCCCCTTCCGATCCAAGGAATTCATAATTCCAAGAACCGATATTCGGTTGGCTTTCAATTACTATGATTATATTGATGCCTTTACATATGTTTTTTATTATGAAAACAAAAAACATGGTCATACATGGTGGGTTAAATTAAACCCAGACATTTTCAAAAACAGCCAAAATGGTTTGTTATTACCAGGCTGGATCTTCCCTTGGTGGAATATCATCGGACCTGAAATTCAGATCCTACCAGCCCCTTATATGGATTATTATAAGGAATGGATTCATTTGACACCATGTGTCGCGCCAGAAAACCCTTCTGACTATGTCGAGGGATCGGCATCACTAATGTTTTTCTTGCAGACCGGAACCCCATGGATCTGGAAATTGATTCCCGAAGCAGGGAGAAACCAGCAAGGCATATTATGTCTTAAGATAAAATTTCTCTGCAAATTTTGGTCTAAATTACTAGACAAAGATCCGGAAAATCCTACCCGAACTTATGGATGGGAACTTGAGGAAGAAATTACTTCCTTACTAAAAAGTCTTAAAACAATTCACAGGATCAAGACTGAGACAAAGGACGATGATTCCATTTTCTCTAAATTAGAGAAATCCATTAAGTTAAAAAATCCTCATGCTTCAGAGGAAGAACTTCTGACTGCCTATCTTGATAAAATTAAGGCAGACTTTGTAAAAAATTTTGCAAAAAAGATTGATGAAAATCCTTATTCGGAAACATCAACGAAGGAAGCCCAAAACGATGGACTATTCCAAGACTCACAGGATGAAGAAGACTATTCTTATCATCCATCAACAACAGATTTATTCGATGGCTTGATTGAAGCTGTCAAAGAAAACGCCAAGGCCCGACAAGAAGATAAGTCCTCACGCGGCAAAGAAAAAATGAGCGAATAAAGCAGCAGGGACCCATGTCCTATCAAAAAAAGAAAGTGAAGGTCACATTCGGCCACTATTAACTTTATCAAAAGTTTTATTCGACTTTATGAAAAGTCATTTGTTTTCTTTTGCTTTTTCAAAGATAAGAAAGCGACATTTGTCGGGAATCTTATCTTACTTTATGTAAAGTTACTTACTTTCCGTAAAGTAGTTTGTAGTGTTGTAATAATTAGATTCTTTTTACTGTTTATTTTATAATCTTAGCTGAAGTCCGCCTTCGTCTATAAAAGGGGACTCTCATTCATTTGTATAGCCATCAGAAAAAACCCCAAAATCGAGCTCTGTAAATCCTCCATTCAATAATAAGATTGGAATTTGCTCACCTCTTGTATTCTTGGCTTCATTTCGGTATACCTCCCTCTCCCTTTATTTTTCTGTTTTGATAGTTCTTATGATAGGCTAATAGCATATACTGTCTAAGAATGCTCTGAGAATATGATTTAAATAAGTAAAGGTTTTACAAAATTCAAGTTTTGAGGGAGTACATAGCACTGTGAGTAATGTTAATACTTCGGTAGGCTATTCTTAAAGATGTCCGTACATTTGCTCATACTTAGCCGCAGCCGAGGTCAGGCGTTATGGCGTTTTCTTGAGCTACAGTTCAGGACTGGTGAATAGCTAACGTACTGGTATTTGACATAGTCAAATCTTATATGCATAGTACTTACTTAGAACTTGAAGATTGTTGATTAAATCCTCTACTTATGTCTTATTTCATGATAAGATCCTTACAGACCTATGCATCAGGTCTTATGATTCTGATATTGATAGATATCAAAAAATGCATTACAAATTTCTGCATATTGGTTTAGTGCAAATTGCTTTTAAACCTTTAACCTTAGAAGGATTGCCAGAAAGCTTTATGACTGTTCTAAGAGATGCCAGAAACTTAAACTGGAAACAATCTTTTATGAGTGCTATGCAGTCAAGCTTAGCCTATGGCCCAGTATAATTTTACTGTTTATTTTAGTAAAATATAATCGTAGTTGAAGTCCGCCTTCGTCTATAAAAGGGGACTCTCATTCATTTGTATAGCTATCAGAAAAAACCCCAAAATCGAGCTCTGTAAATCCTCCATTCAATAATAAGATTGGAATTTGCTCACATCTTGTGTTTTTGGCTTCATTTCGGTATACCTCCCTCTCCCTTTATTTTTCTGTTTTGTTTATTCTTATGATAGGCTAATAGCCTATAAGTCAGTATAATCAACTTATCATGAGAACAAGCAAATTAATTCTTAAGGAATCTTCTAGTTCTTCAATATATTTCGAATACAAACTTAGCATATCAGATTTAAATAAGGACAATCAAAATTGTCATGTCAATTGATAAAATTATTTGTACTAGTAAACTTCAGACTTACCATGGCATGTGCTATTAGAAGTTTACTAAGACATTAATTCTATTTTGTACAATAAATTTTTCGTTTATCGTGACATTTGATTTCATCATGCTTATATTTGTGCAATACAATTTGGAGAATAAAGAGGGTAATATTTTAAATACATATTTCTTACCCACTATAATTTTGTAGATATTTAGTCATCCAATTATTTATATCTTCAATATGATAGCCATTTACTTTAGTAAACTTCGGGTTTACTATAACTTGTGCTTCGATCATAACAACTTTGTATATTACAATCTAGAACGAATGACATAATAGTAATAAGCTCTTTAGGAGCATTTAATCTATTCTCCATAATCACATATTGCTTGGACACTACTAATGACATGATCTTCTTGATAAATAGTTATCTCTTCTAGAGCCCTTAATTGGTTTTGTACTATCAAATATTTCTTAGTCAATGTTGGTATCATGAAGAAATTTAATTAGACACTTCTGATGTCATGAAAAGAAACGATAAACGAATGAATATTTAGAAATAATAAATGCATATTTCAATTCTAATCCAAACTTGCTTTGAAAGTTATTCATATGTTATCCATATATTCAAATGAAATGACATGCATAAAATAAAATAAGTAGATTATCAGAAAATACAAAGTGAAGACTAAATATATAACAAACTGCGTCATATATTTAAAACTGATAAGTTTGGACAAGTCCTATTAAAATATAACAACTCTCTGTATTCATCTTAAAAAAAAAATTGACACATCATGATAAATCCTATTAGGATACAACAATTTACTTATAGATCAATATAATAATTTAATAATATATTTCAATGGCTATCCATAAATATCTCCTTATATCTGAAAAACAAAAAATGACTCAAACTAATAATTATTATCAAAAGGGTTGTTGTAATCAATTGCCATAATCATTATCAACTGTTCATTAATTTTTAATCTACTAAGAAGTACATTATTTCCAAAAATTTGTTATCACATCATAGATGATAATTAGTCGGTACTTTATCACTTAGCAGTATGATTTGCATCTTAAAATATTATAACTTCACTTTGAACAGATATGGTTCTTATAAGATTGAGGTAATAATTACTCAACATAAATACATCGTAGACATAACAATATCTGCTAGAACATCTTAAATGATTTCATGAAAAATAATTGCTATGTGACTAGTCATTCTTTTGAGCATATATCTTGTGACTATTTCATATGCATCAAGTTTAGCAGTAGCATAATCTTTTGACTTGGTACACACGATTGTCTCTGAATGAAAAAAATAAAAGTAAGCATGCCATATTTTGATAACCAACCAAATCATTGTTATAACCTACAAAGCTACAAAGTTATTCAAGAGTAAAGTTCAAAGTTTTACCACTTTGGGAGTAAATTTCATATTTACTACTTCGAGAGTTACTACTTCAAGAGTAAATTCCAGAATCTTACTACTCAAGGAGTAGATTTTAAGGTCTTACTATTTCAGAAGTAAACTTAAAATTTATATACTTAGAGAGTAGAGTTCAATATTCTACTACTTCGAGAGTAGAGTTCAAAGTTCTATTACTTTGAAGTAAAGTTCCAAGTTCTACTACTTCGGGAGTAGAGTTCAAAATTTGCTACTTCGGGAGCAGATTTCTGAGTTTACTACTTCGAAAGTAAAACATAAAATATTTAGAATATTTTTCTCAATTATTCTACCTCTTCTGGAGGTGAGTCGTGATAACTTCACAACCAAACATATGTCCGTATTTATAAGCTTTATTATATACTATCACATTCATTTCAAGGAATGAATTTGTATTTGTAACATTTATCAAGTTTTCATTCTTCAGGAATGGAACACAATCATCCGAACGTGCCTTAAGCATATCAAATCGTGATGGCTTAGAACCTCTTTTAAGATATTGCTACTTCAGGAGCAAATCAAGGCATACATATGATGTAGAGAATTTTTCTCTAACACATCTTTAATTGTAATCATAATAGACCTATAAAAATATTACAACTTCTGATGATTATACACACAAATAAATTTTATTATAACGAAATTAATGAAAGGTGATCACTTATGATTTCAACCCAAAAAGAAATGAAGGACCAAAGAACCATAAAATTAATTTCCAATAAATTAGGAAATAGACATGAAAATTCCAGTAACAAGATTTCAAGAAATGGAAAAGGGAGAGGTGTAATATCTATACATGGATAACCACGGCCAGATAGACAATTATCATGGATAGTCAGTAAACATACATGTTCTTTTGTACATAAATAAACACAATTAAAATACTAGATAATATGATACTTATCTGAAAATTGCTTTAGTCTTTCCAAAATATTTGTTCAAGATGGTAGAGTCTCGTGCTAGATAACCCTGATATTTTTTTTACACATTCCATCACGTTTGGGGAAGCACCGTTTCAAGAAGCAACACTGATATTCAGTCTCTTTCACGTGATTTTCATTTTTTCCCCTTATCAAGAAGCAACATTGATGTCCTCCGGGGCATAGTCCAGTGGCAAAGCCTGGGCGCTATAAGGCGCTCTGGCATGAGACAGCGTGGGTTCGATTCCCCGCAAGCACGAAGAAACTTTGCATGTTGGGGAATTTGACCTTGTCTCATTGATCAGTTGTACGCTCCCAGAAAAATTGGCCACCGGAGCACATCCCGCGATTTACCTGGTAATAGTGTTGAAGGACCGGTTCTATTACCTCCAGGACGTCTGGATAATACCAGTGAAGTAGTCAGGCGCAAGCTTGGAAACCTGGATTATCAAAAAAAAAAAAAAAGCAACATTGATATAATGTTTCTTAAACTGTACTCTAATTTGTAATTTCCCTGTAAAGTGAAAGTACTTTTTCCTTCCTGATTCGTTCAGCTTCATATTCACATGTTTTCATCTACATCTTTAGACACATAATTCACATTGTTATTGATTTCTCAAAGTGAACACAATTTGCATCGACAAGGGGAGTCTAACATTTGTGTATCAAATTCTTAAATAAGATGGAGGCATAAAGTATTTTATGAATTATGAGTATGGCAATGCAAAAAAAAGGAAAGAAGACAATACATACTTTTTCTCTTAATTAGCTAACATATGGTCCTTCATGTTCTCCAAATGATGAGCTTTAAGGGAAGACGTATCAATTTTAAGGATGCGTAAATTTATTTCTCAAAGATCAATTCTCCTATTTCACTAATTGCGCTTTGAGAATTAGTTCTACTAGACTGAAGAAGTTATTATATTTTGGTAGAGATAGTAATAGATGTCACAAACAATTTTTATTGACATATTATCTTTGATTTTTGCGTGGTATATGCTTCACGAGTTCACGTGTAGACTCGTACCTACGAGTAAAGAAACATGGATCCAAGAGAAAGACATCTTTATTGTTCTTGAAATGGAAAATGTTCAATACACGACGTGGGCGGAATTATTCAAAGTTCATGTTCGCATCAAGTCCTCCATCACATCATTCCCCGGTCACAGGAAATGAGAAGGTGCCTGCTCCGGAGGATGACCCAGTGTTATGGACAATCCTTGATGCTACCGTTCTACAGTGGATATATTCCACCATCTCTACAGATCTCTTCCAGGCGATTATTGAGCCCGACGCCACGACGATAGAAACTTGGAATAGGGTGCGTGATATTTTCCAAGACAACAAAAATTTTCGTGCTGTCACTCTTGAGCAGAAATTTTTCCATGTTAACATGAAAGATTTTCCAAACGTCTCAGCCTATTGTAAAAGGCTGAAAGAATTGGCAGATCAACTCTGAAATGTTGGTGCGTCCGTTACCAATGATCGTCTTGTTCTTCATATGGTTGCAGGCCTATCCGAGGCATTTAATGGAGTTGGGACACTGATTCGTCAAGGTAATCCTCTCCCACCATTTTATCAGGCCCGTTCCATGCTCACGTTGGAAGAGGCCGATTTGGCTAAGAAAGCGGCTACCGGAGCAAATTCTGTCATGATGATGGCCACGTCTGACGACCCTCACTCATTCTCCAAAAATTCGGGGCAATACCGTACCAACAATGGCGGCAAAAAGGGTCAAAATCGGAAAAATAATGGCAAGAACCGCGATGGTAGTCGCGGTGGTAACGACGGTGGTGGTGGTGGACGGAACATTGGAGGCGGCAATAATGGTGCTCGGAACAGTGGACCGCAGGCCAACTGGCCGCAGCCTTAGGCCTCATGGCCATGGAGCTGGGCCATTGGCCTTTGGCCCAACAACCCTTATTTTCCACCGACGCCATATCCTGGAAATTGGGCCCAATTCCAGTCAGCTTCCATGCCCAGTTTCTCGGTCCAGAATAATGTATCACGATCTAGTGTTGGGCCGAGGCATCAGGCATGCCTGCTTAGGCCGAGGCCTCAGCAGGCCTTCACTGTTGCGGGCCCAGCTCCGATCCCAACACCTACGAATATTGAGGCCGCAATACATACACTTGGATTAAATATCCCGGAAGCAAATTGGTACATGGACACCAGAGTCACTTCTCATATGACGTCCGCACAAGGTAATCTCTCGTCTTATTTCAATTTGAGCAAAAATATGGCATTATTGTTGGTATTGGCAACTCAATTTCAATTCGTGGTTATGGTCATACAAATTTGTCTCCCCCACATCCACTTCTAGTCTTGAAAAATGTTCTTCATACCCCTAACTTAATTAGAAATTTGGTGTATGTCCGAAAATTTACCACTAATAATTGGGTCTTTATTAATTTTGATCTATTTGGATTTTCTGTGAATGATTTCAAGACGGGGATACCTCTAATGAGATGCAATAGTAGGAGGGAGCTTTATCTAATCACCACCATTTCCATGAGTCAAGCCACACCTTCTACCTTCGCTGTTCTTGCTCATTTCTTGTGGCATGCATGTTTGGGTCATCCGGGGTCATCTATTATTTCTTTTCTGCATAAAAATAATTTTATTACTTGTAAGAGTACGCGTAGTACTCCACTTTGTCATTCTTGTACATTAGGGAAACATGTTAGATTACCATTTGCAGCCTCTACTTCTCGTACTCTGATGCCTTTGGACATTATTCATAGTGATTTATGGACATCTCTCCTTTTTAGTTCTTTGGCCATCGTTATTATGTCTTATTCTTGGATGATTATTCTAATTTTTTGTGGACCTTTCCTTTATCTAAAAAGTCTCAAGTCTTTTCCACATTCTTAAAATTTAGAGCATTCATCCGTACCCAATTCGAATGGGAAATTAAAAATATTCAATGTGATAATGGCAGGGAATATGATAATGGATCGTTTCGAGAGTTTTGTGACACTAATGGCATATCTTTTCGGTTTTCTTGTCCACATACGTCCTCACAAAATGGGAAGGCCGAGTGAAAAATTCGTTCCATAAATAATATTATTCGTACCTTGCTAGCCCATGCGTCCTTACCACATTCTTTTGGCATCATGCATTGCAAATGGCTACATATCTTTTTAACATCCTCCTCATAAAGACTTAGCAAATCAATCCCCACTTAAAATTCTTTACAATAAAGATCATTCGTATTGTCATCTTAGGGTATTGGGTGTTTATGCTATCCACTTTTTCTATCTACTACAATTAACAAACTTCAAGCCCGCTCTACCGCTTGTGTGTTTTTGGGTTATCCATCTAGTCATCATGGTTACAAATGTTATGATTTATCCTCTAACAAAATCATAATTAGTCGCCATGTTATTTTTTATTAGTCCCAATTTATGTTTGCTAAATTGTGTAGTTCCGTGTCAAGTTCGTATACTTTTTTGGATGATGGGATCTCACCGTGTATTCTCCATCAGTGGGCCCAACCCCCCAGTTCTCCGGATCCACCAGCAGACCCACTGCCTGCTGGCCCTACAGATCTCATACACAGTACCGCGGCATGGCCTAGTTCCGTGGTTGCTTCAAGTTCTCGGCCAGCAGGCCCACTGCCTGCTACCTGCTGGCCTATTACCTTCCCCACTGCCAACTTCAATTCTTGGGCCAACAGGCCCACTGCCTGCTGGCCAGTCCGAAATAATTCAGCCACCACCCCAAAACCCATCCCCAACCATTTCGAGTCAAGGGCCATTCATTCGTAGCCAACGTGGTATTTTTAAACCTAAATGATATTTTATTCTAAATTCTAATATCAGTAAATCACCCCTACCACATAACTCAGTGTTTGCCCTTCATGATCCGAATTGAAAATTAACCATGAATGACAAATATAATGCTCTTATTGAAAATAAGACGTGGGAGTTGGTGCCCCGTCCACCTGGTGTTAATATTATTCGGTCTATATAGATTTTTACTCATAAAGAAAATTTTGACAGTTCTTTTGAGAGGCACAAGACCCGTCTTGTAGGTGATGGTAAAACACAACAGGTTGACGTGAATTGTGGAGAGACACTTAGTCCGGTGGTCAAACCGGTTACCATTCGCACTGTGCTTAGTCTAGCTCTCTCGAAAGCATGTCCCATTCACCAGCTGGATGTAAAAAATGATTTCTTACACGGTGATCTTAAGGAGATAGTATACATGCATCAGCCCTTGGGTTTTAAGGACCCTAATTATCCTCATTATGTCTGTTTGTTGAAGAAGTCTTTGTATGGGCTTAAGCAGGCCCCACGGGCTTGGTATAAAAGGTTTGCAGATTATGTGTCTATAATTGGGTTTTCTCATAGCATGTCTGATCATTTTATGTTCATCTATCAGCGTGGTACTTCTCTGACATACATTTTGTTATATGTTGATGATATTATATTGACTGCCTCATCGGATATTCTATGCAAATCTATAACGTCCCATCTCAGTTTCGAATTTGCTATGAAAGACTTGGGGCCCTTGAGCTATTTTTTGGGCATAACTGTCACTCGTCATACAGGTGGTCTATTTTTATCACAGAAAAAGTATGCGGAAGAGATTATTGAGAGAGTTAGCATGTCATCTTGTAAGCCTACTTCTACTCCGGTTGATACAAAATCAAAGTTTGAGTGCTACGCCTAGCACATAATACGAGGATCCCACCCATTATCGTAGTCTTGCAGGGGCTCTTCGGTATATGACTTTCACGAGACCAGATATTACTTATGCAGTACAACATGTGTGTTTATTTATGCATGATCCGCGAATTGAGCACATGCATACACTCAAACGCATTATACAATACATACAAGGCACACTTGATTTTGGATTCCATTTATATCCATCCTCCATCTCTACTCTTGTGTCATATACAAATGTTGATTGGGATGGCTGTCCAGATAACAGATGTTCGACATCTGGTTATTGTATGTTGCTTGGGGATAACTTGGTCTCTTGGTCGGCTAAACACCAGGGTACTTTATCATGATCCAGTGCGGAGTCCGAGTATCGAGGGGTAGCCAATGTGGTGTCTGAGTCATGTTGGCTACATAATCTTCTACTCTACATTTTCCTATTCAGAAAGCTACCTTGGTTTACTGCGATAATGTGAGTGCAGTCTATCTTTCTGGAAATTTCAGTCCAACATCAACGCACTAAACATATCGAGACGGACATATACTTTGTTCGAGAAAAGGTAGCTCATGGACAAGTACACGTTCTCCATGTTCCTTCGTGATACCAGATTGCAGACATATTTACTAAGAGTCTTCCCTTAGTTCTATTTGAAGATTTTAGGGACAATCTCAGCGTACGTCAACCGCCCGCTATGACTGTGGGGGTGTAAAAGACCAATATACACGTGTATATCTTGGTCCAATTTGGACTCCCCAAATTGTAATTCATGTATAATTGTAATTATAGTATTAGTCTTGTACTAGAAAAATGTATTATAATTAGAGTAGGAAAAGATATAATTATTTTCCTATATTTTTCATATTTAGGAATTGTATATTTATATATATACCTCTCATTATCAATGAAAATAATCAAGAAATTATTTCTTTCCTAAAAGAACCATTATGGTTAAACCAACTCCACTATTACCACCATAAATACCGAAACTTCATATTTCCACACAATTGAAGATAATAATTCACTAGAAATTAGAAATATTTCTTATATATTCACTGCCCGCCTTGTCCCATCTTGAATATAACCCCATTGAAACCCATTGGACTATAATATCCTTCAACTGCAACGAAAATTTCTTTTTCACCATCAGTGTTAATTATCTGCAATAGGAACACAGAAAAGTGAGACTATATAAATCCTAAATCATTTTGGTTAGTTATATGAATAATTTGAATTGGTTCGAGTGAACACAATACATTATAGATACTATATAAACAATAACAACATACCCGGTGAAATCCCACAATGTGGGGTCTGGGGAGGGTAGAGTGTATGCAGACCTTACCTCTCTATCTTGATAGGTAGAGCGACTGTTTTCGAAAGACCCTCGACTCAAGACACAACATAAACACAAGCAAAGCAAGAGAAACGGTCAGACCCAGACAAGAAATTTAAAATAGTATGATAATGATGGTAATAAAAGCGGATAAGTCATGATAAAATATTCTGAAAAAAGAAGAAGCAATAACTAACGCAGGTGGATAAGATAAACAAAGTACACGAAAGAACACACAACATCATGAATCAAACGACATGGACTATAAAGCAATACTGCGCCTACTAGTACGATAGGCTAAGCAGGTCTACAATAATACCACTACCACTACCAGTATGTAAGCGTAAGTAACACTACGCTCAACTACCTACTACCCTTCTACCCTAATACGTGTCCTCCACAATCCCCTATCTAAGGTCATGTCCTCAGTAAGTTACACCTGCTCCATATCCTGTCTAATCACCTCTCCCCAATACTTCTTCGACCTACCTCTACCCCTCATAAACTCATCCATAGCTAACCTCTCACTCACTGGGGCATTTGTGTCTCTCATCTGCAGATGCCCGAACCATCTCAAACTCGCTTCTCGCATCTTATCCTCCACCGAGGCCACTCCACTCTGTCCTGGATATCATCATTTCTAATCATATCCCTCCTTGTATGCCCACACATCCATCTCAACATCCTCATCTCCATAACTTTCATCTCTTTGAATGTGCGAAGTCATGACTGACCAATATTCCGCCCCATACAACATAGTCGGTCTAACCACCACCATATAGAACTTGCCTTTAAGTTTTTGTGGCACCTTTTTTAAATACAAGACTCCAGAAGCAAGCCTCTATTTTATCCACCCTACATCAATACGATGTGTGACATCATCAATCACTTCATTCCTTTGAATAATGGACTCGAGATACTTGAAACTTTCTTTCTTTGGAATGACCTGAGTACCAAGCCTCACCTCCACGCTTGTCTCAAGGTCATTCTCGTTACTGAACTTGCACTCTAAGTATTTTGTCTTGGTCCTACTCAGCCTGAACCCTTTAGACTCCAGAGTATGTCTTCAAACCTCCAGCTTAGCGTTCACTCCGCTGAGGGTCTCATCAATTAGGACTATGTCATATGTGAATAACATACACTATAGAACCTCTCCTTGAATTTGTCGCGTTAGTCTATCCATCACTAAAGCAAATAGGAATGGGCTTAGAGCTGATCCCTGGTGCAACCCCATCATCACTGGAAAGTGCTTCGAGTCTACTCCTACTGTCCATACCTTGGTCTTGGATCCATCATACATATCCTTGATCGCCATAGTGTACGACACATGTACACATCTAACCTCCAAACATATTCATAGAGCCTCCCTAGGGACTTTGTCGTATGTCTTCTCATATTTTCGTAGTTATAGATTTTATCCTATAGAAATAGTTATATGTGCTAGAGAATGACAAGGAACTGGGAGAAGACAACTACATATATAGTAGAGTAGTACATACACATGTTTTTCGATAAAAATGATTTCTACCAAAAATACAGTTAGAGATTTGTATTCCAGGGTTTAAACACAAGTAGGTCGTATCCGATCCGGAGACTCTCTTAATTGAGTCCGGGATTGATATTTAAGTTACGAATGTATGGTATTAAAAAGCACTAGTAAAAATTCGATAACAAGCAAGTAAAGAAAAATAGTATGTTAGATTTGAAAATAAGCTATGGATCGAATAAGAGCCAAAGTTGAGAATAGTGTATTATCTTGAGAGAGATCTAAGTTACAAGTGTGTACTTAGAGATAATACAATGTGTTTTTCTTCTCTTTTATGTCTTACATATATAAGACAAAACTTAGATTATTACAACCTTAGGGAGTTATGGCGACGTGAGCATATTGACATCACTACATCCACGCGCGCCGCGACACTCTCATCTAGGTAGGCTGATGTGACGGGAGTTGTTGGGAGTGGGAGACAGCTGTGGATATCCATTGTGGTTTCCAGAGTCCCTAATGCCTCCGAATGCATTTTTACTTAATACAAATAGTCTTCTACTTTTCATTTTTTTCGAGCTTCGAGGGACCGGGAAGTGAAATCGACCATGAACTCCGGTAGGCTCGGTGTCCATATAGCTAATCGGGGTTGATAAGTCAGATCATATTCGCTTATCTCGACTGACCATTTTGACAGTCGACTCGTAAGATTCTCTCCATGAAATAATACCTACACTTGGGTGTCGGTCACGATGGTTATCAAATGACATTGGAAATACGGTCACAACTTTCGTGTGGTGGTGATGAGGGCCAGTGCTAGCTTTTCTATGTTAGAATATCGTGACTTGACGCAAGTTAGCGTCTTACTGGCATAATAGATAGGGATCTGCTCTTCCCCTTCTTCTCGTACGAGGGCAACATTGATTAACACAGCTGAGATAGTCACATTGGTGAGCAATAACTCTTTATTTTTTGGCATGGACATTACATGAGGGATATCCAAGTAGGCCTTGATGTCTCACAAGCTTTGATTACACTCTTGTATCCACAGGAAGTAATGGTCCTTCTTCGTGAGTTTGAAAAATTCATGACACCGATCTGTCGATCATGACATGAATCTTCCCAGGGCTTCCACCTTTTCGGTCAGTCTTTGTACCATTTTAACATTATCCAGTGCATCTGGTGTTGACTGGATAACTTTCACTTTATTGGGGTTTATCTCAGTTCTGCGGCCGGAGACGAGAAAACCCAGAAACTTCCAGTTCTGACACCGAATGAGCACTTTTTCTGGTTTAGTTTAATATTGTGATGTCGTAAGATGTCGAAGGTTTCAGCCAAGGAATCCAAGTGAGTCTCAGCTTCTCGAGACTTGACTAGCATATCGTCGATGTAAACCTCTATAGTACGACTAATTTGCTTTTCGAACATTTTGTTTACCAACCTCTGGTAAGTGGCCCCTGCATTCTTAAGACCAAAAGGCATTACATTATAACAAAATTTACCATGATTAGTCCTGAAATAGGTCTTTTCCTTATCATCTAGGTGTAGGTTGATCTGGTTGTATCCGGAGTATGCGTCCAAGAAGCTGAGCAATGTATGTCCGGCCGTAGCGTCTATCGTTTGATCAATATGTGGCAATGTAAATGAATCCTTAGGCCATGCCTCATTTAAGTCCTTGAAGTCCACGCACATCTTGAATTTGTTGAGTATTTTAGGGACTACCACCATATTGGCTAGCCCTGCGAAATCATCGACCCTTCGTACGGACCCTATATTGAGCAAGTGTGTCTTCGCTTCCCTCACAAATTGGTCTCTAACCGTTGATATCTGCTTCTTCCTTTGCCTCACTGGAGTATGATTAGGATCATCTCTTAATTAGTGAATAGATATCTCCGGGGGGATCCCTGTTATGTCAAGGTGAGATCAAGCGAAGCAATCTGAGTTAACTATTAAATAATATAAAAATACATCCCTGAGCTAGGGCGAGTGCTTCGAGCCCAGATATACCTTCTTTTTGGAATGTCCCTTAAAAAGCGTCACCCTCTCCAGCTCCTCAATGGTCGAGTCCACTGAATCTTTGTCTGGTGAAAAAATGAAACCTTTAGGAAGGATCTAATTTGGGCACTCTTCTTCTGCAAGCTGCTCCTTCCTTTCTTCGGGCGTCTCGTTTGAGCCTGACGACTATAATTGCTATTAGTATGCTTCTTGCTTTTAAGGAATAGCCACCATTAACATATCCTCCAACTGGAAACAACTGCTACTCATTCTAATTTCTGTGATCCCCCAAGGTATGAGAAATTTGGCCTTCTGGTGATAAGTTGAAGGGATCACCTGTATTACGTGCGACCATGGCCTTCCGAGTATTGCGTTGTATGTCATGTCCGGACACAAGTCAAAGGTTATGACTTGTTTCACACCATTGGCGCAAACAGTCAACTCGACTTCCCTCTTTGTTAGCTCACTGGACATGTTGAATCTTGTCAGCACCTTTGTCACGGGGGTGATCGATTCATCCATCTGTATTTCTTTCAGGACCCGCAGCTAGATGATGTTTGATGAACTTTTTGGATCAATAAAAACACGTTTATTGAAAGATTTATTAATTTTCAAGGATATAACCAGGGCTGCATTATGAGGCAACGTAGAGCTTCCGCAGTTGCTGTGAGAAAAAACTATGTCCTGACTCTCTGTGGGCTCCTGCCCATGGCTCGTGGTTGTGACTGAGACCTTAGACTTTCTCATTGATGTGTACATGATTTTGTTGACCACCTCTATATCAAAGATCATATGAATAGTGTGAGTAGGCGAAAGTGCTTGGCTCGGCCTTTGCCCGTCATTCATGCTTATGTTAAGCTTCGCTCAGTCGCTTATGTACTCCTTCAAATATCTTACGTGCAGTAGTTGCGCTACTTCTATCCTCAGGTTACCGCAATCCTCTATGGTGTGACCATGCGTGCTATGAAAATGACACCACAGCCCCGTGTTCCTTTTCTCTAGGTTGGTGCATATGTCATCTGGGAACCTGGCTTCTTTCATGTTTTTCATTACGACCACTATCTCTGCCGCATTTATGCTAAAATTATGGTCATATAGCTTCGGGGGGCAGTCCCTTTTAACACAGACACTTCTGTACGCCGGGCCCCCCGTTTAATAAGACATTGATGGTTCCTGGTGTTACCCCAGCTTGTCCCCGTGCATGAGAACCTCTTGGCGTCATACAATTCGAACTGTCCACTGCTTGCTGCACTGGTGTTATATCCTTGGCTTGGCCTCATCGGGGGGTGACTGCTCGTGTATGTCGATATTGCCACTCGGTGGTCTTCCTCAATTCGCATCTTAATTGTGTACCTAAGATTTATTTCACTCCATATTTTCGCTAGAATTTCCTTTAAGCTTTCTGGAGGCATTTGAACTTTTCGAGTTCAACCCGTCTGCGAATGCGGTTGTTGCCCAATCTTCTGCGATAGATGGCAACAACATTCTTTCTCTTTGGAATCTGTCCACAAAACCTCGCAGCAACTCATCCCCTTACTGCTTTATTGTGAATACATCTTGTTTGTGAGTTTCTACCCTCCGGGCCCCTGCGTGAGCCTTGACAAAAATATCTATAAGAGAAGTAAAACAATCAATAGAATATTTGGGTAACTGAGTATACTAGGAAAGTGCTCCCTTTATATGTGTTTGACTGAATTTTTTTAGCATAACAGATTCAATTTCGTGCTGCTTGAGGTCGTGCCCGGTGACAACTGCCTCAAAGGTCACGATGTGTTCTTCCGGATCTGTGGTGCCATCGTATTTTGGTATGTCAGACATCTTGAATTTTTTTGGAATTGCGATGGAGGCTGCGCTCTCTGGATATGACATGACCTCGTACCTTCTGGCCTCTATGCCCTTTATGATGGGCGGTGCCCCAAGTATTTGGCTTATCCGCTCGTTCATTTCCTTTTCCACTCGTCGCAATCCTTTTGTGAATGCGTCCAACCGGTCCTTCTCGCCTTCATCTTTCTTTTTACTGGTTTCAGGGGAAGCTGAGGCCTTCACAGAGTTTTGATTCGATGTCGGAGTCCCAGCCCTTGAATGAGTAGCTATAGTAGCTATCGTCGCTTCCATACATTACATCACCTCATTCTGTCCTTTCAGGGAAACTGCGATAGTTTTCTTAGTGAGTGATCCTTTTTTGTCAGTCGTTCGAGGCTTGCCAGTTCGGGATTTGGCTGAGCTTCTTCCCCCTATGGTGCTTCTCTTCAGGTTTCCTCCACTTTTGCTTTATCCGAAGTTTCCTCATCGCGCTATTTCTCAGACGGTTTTATCAAAGATCCGCTTTTGCCGTTTTTCCGCCCTTGTTTGGATTCCTCTCCTATTCACAAAGCTTCCGAACGGTTCACCAGGTTTTGATGTTTAGCTGGTATTGGCACTGGTCCAAGTCCCTGTGCTCCACGAGCGACGTTGTCTTCATCTGACATGTTGTAAATTATAGCGTTTCTGTTGAGTTTTTTTTAAGAAGACCAGCTATAGATCGAGACGACTCCACAACTATCTATCCCCACAGATGGCGCCAAACTATTTTCCGACAAAAATGATTTCCACCAAAAATACAGTTTGAGATTTGTATTTCAGGGTTTAAAGACAAGTAGGCCGTATTCGATCTGGAGACCCTCTTGATTGAGTCCGAGATTGATATTTAGGTTACATATGTATGGTATTAAAAAGCACTAGTAAAAATTAGATAACAAGCAAGTAAAAAATAGTAGGTTAGATCTAAAAATAAGCTATGAATCGAATAAGAGCCCAAGCTGAGAATAGTGTAGTAGCTTGAGAGAGATTTGAGTTACAAATGTGTGCTTAGAGACAATACAATTTATTTTCCTTCTCTTTTAAGTCTTACATATATAAGACATAACTTAGACTATTGCGATGTGAGCATACTGATGTCACTACATCCACACGCGCCGCGACAATCTGATCTAGGTAGGCTGATGTGACGGGAGTTGTTGGGAGTGAGAGACAGCTGTTTTGATCCGTGAGAGTTTTCGGAACCACAAAGCTTCTCATTTGCCCTTAATACCTCCGGGTGCTTTTCTACCCCATACAACGTAATTAGACACATAGGAGTATATGAACGAAGTTATTATACCTAGAAAATATAAAAGGCCAATGGCATACTAGACTAACAAGTACCAAGAGAGTTCAATAATTAATGTAGATAACAACAAGAAAAATAATGGAAACTGTAATGCCAAATGAAAGGTTAACATTAAAGCATAGCCTGGAGATTATAGCAAAAGTTGGTAGAAATACGTTAAATCATCTCTGAAATATGGGATCTTTTGTTTATTTATATATAATAAAAATGTAACTGTATTTCTATTTATCAAAATGAAGGATGGGAAAGTAAAAATATATTACTACACTACTGAGAGTCAGCAATGAGTTGAAAATCATCAAAAGAGTGAGAAAAATGGAGATGCGGGGGATCGAACCCCGTGCCTCTCGCATGCAAAGCGAGCGCTCTACCATTTGAGCTACATCCCCGATGTTTGATTCTCTTTGTTACTGCCTACATATATTGAAGATATATGGAAATTAAAGTTAAAAATGAGTATTCAAATTAAATTGTGTGTTGGCAAGAATTTCTAGAGTTTTGTGTGTGTTGAAGATATAATTAAAAATAATAATAGCATGTATAAAATAACGGCTTAATACATAATCACCCTCTTAAATTTCTGAGTAAATTTTATTTAGACACTCAAACTGTGGCTTCTTCCAATTGAGCACCTGCATACATGATAAAGTGTTCCTACTAGAAACTTCCGGTTTAAATTTTAAAAAATTACGCTTGTTCTTATGTACCTATTTCGTAAATAAGTTAATCGCTTAAAATATGACATTTTATTTAATAAGACGCATATATTAGCCTCAGTAAGCCATAAGCCATAAAATCTCAAACATGTTCAAATTGAAGCACTTGAGAACACGTGCTATAATTAAATGTTGTGTCATATTTTAAGTGATTAACTTATTCACATAATAGCACTTGAGAACACACGCAAAACGTTTTTCAAAATCTGAACTCGAAGTGTCTAACAAAAATATTTTATTATGTGTTCAACAGTGGCGTAGGCAGGATTTTAATCGAGAGGGTTCAAGATATGAAAAGTTGAATACAAAAATATTGCATGATATTATACAGGGCGAGACGACGAAGGGAAAGACTAACCTTAGCCCGCCTAAATTTTAACTCGTCATATCATATCCCTTTTAACCTTTTTTTTTTTGGTTTTTTCACCCGGTGTCGGGTACCCGCATTGGAGCCAGATTATATCCGAATTTATGCCGCCTAGGGCTCATTCAGGGAAAGCGATCCCAATTTTTTCGTACCCAGGGTTCGAACCCGAAACCTCTAGTTAAGAGAGGAGCATCCTCATCCATTGCACTACATTCTTTAATGGTCCCTTTAAACCTTTTTTTTCTACTTTTGCTCTGCTTCATCGAGCCTTTTTTAAAAAAAATCTTGTACTTTTTAGATAAAGGTAATTTTAGAAAGAAAAAAAAATCTTCTTGATTTCTTAAGAAATCACTTATTTTGGTAACATTTAAAATGTTAGAAAATCACTTAGAGAGGAGTGGAGGGAGTATAAGATTTCATCTTCCAAAAGTGAATTTTCATAGCTTTAGTCCTATGCATGAAAGCACAAAATTTTTCATTGGATTTCTTCGTTTCATGAATATCTATAGTAATCTATAACCTTTACATAAAGTTCGTTAAATTTGTGGGGAACACCTAAAGTTAAAGGAAGAAGTAAATTCATAACTTTGTTCTCTCTTTCGAAACTGAGTTCCAAAGCTAACGGTAAGATATAACATTGATTTTAAATATTGATGAAATCCATATCTACATTTGGGATGTCCAAAGTACCTTATTAAATCAAACAACGTCATGTATTAAAATTGATTAATTCAGCAAGCTAATAAAAAGCTACATTAAAATTATAGAATATTAGTAGGTTATTTAGTAACGACGAATTTGAATTGATAGAAAAAAATAGTTTTTATTTGATTTGAACTTTTTTAAAATTTGAATTGATATATTTGAAAAAAGATAAATATCACTAAACATTTAGATAACAGTTTCTGCTATTACGCAAAAACACTTGTTTTTTCTTTAAAATTTGAACAAATATCTCAGTTCTTTATAATTAACATTTTTTTAAAAATAATGCATGTTTAACTTCCTAAAATTTAACGAAACAAACTATTAATGCCACTGTCACAAGGAAAACGAGAGAAGCTTTTTGTAAAAAAAAAAAAAAAAAAAAGGAGCACCACTTTCGCATCACAAAATTTAATTAATTTAGAAGTCAAGGACTAATTTCTTTTTCTTTCATTTTTTTAACATGTATGTCAAAATCAATTTTAGCAAGAAAACCTAAATGGATCTTGGGTACAAATTAGCAAGTTAATATTACAAAACAGTAGTCTACAGGGTCGAGCTTTAAATGTAATGGGCTACACTTATATTAATGACTGAGCTATTAATGGGCCTCATTTCTATTAATGATGGGAAAGGAAAGCTCTTAACAAAAATATTAAAAAACAACGCAGCGAGCAAAAATTCAAACTCGCGACCTCATAGAAGACTTGGCCTGTTTTGAACAACCTTGACCACTGAGCTATGTAATTTGGTTGTGTCAAGGAGTTCAATATGTAATATATAGGCATATAAATCAAATTTAATCTTATATGAAGGTGATCAAAAAGATTCGATGAAAACCGGGCATACGTTCGAGCGAGAGAAGGATTAGTTCGTGTCTGGGTCAAGGGAACGGGTGACCTGAATGATAGAATATTTTGTAAATATAATATAATTTTTAATTATTTTCTGTATACGGTAGGTGTATAATTAGTTATTTACTACCTTAATTCAAGCCTAGGATTATGTTTGTATTATAGGTATATGTACTACCTCTCTGGAAGAAAATAATCAAGGAAGATAATTCTTACATAGTATCAGATTCTAGGAAAAGTTTCAAATCCAAAAATTCCGCAAAACCCTAAAAATTCCTCCTTGCCGTCGGCTCCTCCTTGCCGTCGGCTCCTCCTTGTCGCAGCCGTCCTCCTTCCTCTTCTTTGTCCTGTCAGCCATGTCTGACTCGAAATCAAATTTTCATCTAGCCCTAGATGTTTCAAACACTAAGTCTCATATCTCCATCACTCGTGAGATGGAGAACGTCCATTATGCGACATGGGCAGAGTTCTTCAAAATTCATTGTCGGTCACACCGGGTTATCTATCACATAATTCCACTGGAAAAAGGCAAGTAGAAGGTGCCGAAAACCGATGATGAAAAGGAATTATGGTTGACCCTCGATGCAATGGCTCTCTAGTGGATTTATGCCACAATTTCGAGTAATTTGTTGCATACGATTCTTGAACCCGATTCCACGAAAATAGAGGCTTGGGATCGATTACGTGACATATTTCAGGATAATAAAAATTCTCAGGCCGTCACACTTGAGCAAGAATTCTCCACCGTTGACATGGCAGATTTTCCCAATGCATCCGCATATTGTCAACGACTCAACGTTTTATCAGACCAGCTTAAGAACGTTGGGCCGCCGGTAACTAACAATTGACTCATTTTACAAATGGTTGCCGGTCTCACTGACGCGTATAGTGGCGTTGATACACTTATCCGCCAAAGCAACCCTCTTCCACCATTTTACCAAGCTCGTTCTACGCTAATACTAGAATAAATAGGTTTTGCAAAAAAGACAGCCACTGTATTGAATTCTGCCATAGTTGACGCCCCGTCCGATGATAACTTTTCACAATTCGAAAATTTGCTGCCAAACCGTGGTCAAAGGGGACGAAATAGAAATAATGACGGTAAAAATCGCGACAGTGGAAAGGGTGGTAGCCACCGGAGTGGCAGAGCTGGCGGCAGGGCGGCGACCAACAACAAATGAATTTGGGCCAGGCATGGCAGCCGCAGGCCCAGTTGGGTAGTGAGCCGCCATATTGGGCCTGGCAGTGGCCTTGGGCTGTCCTTCCATGCCCTTTTTCTTCGGGAACTTGGGCCAGGCCCAGTCCGAGGCACACCGGCCCAAATGCCAGGGCCCGAGCTCCAAACAGATTGGGCCATAACCGAACCAAAGGGCAAAGAGCCCACTGGCGAGCTACACCAACCGACATTGAGGCAGTTATGCACACTCCTATGCTCAATCCACCTGACACAAACTGGTACATGGACACCGGAGCAACGTCTCATATGACGTCCTCACAAGGTAATCTATCGTCTTATTTTAATTTGAGCGATAATCGTGGTATAATTATAAAAAATGGTTATTCAATTCCAATTCGTGGTTATGGTAATACAAATGTGTACCCCCCGAACCCACCGGTAGCTTTAAAGAATGTCCTTCATGCTCCTTAATTGATTATTAACTTGGTTTCAGTTAGAAAATTTACCACTGATAATTTGATTCTGTTGAATTTGATCATTTTGGGTTTTCCGTGAAGGATTTTCACACGGAGATGCACCTAATGAGATGTGATAGTCGGGGTGAGCTGTATACAATCACCACTACCACACATCGAGCCATGTTACCACCCACTTTTGCAGCTTTAGCTCCTTTTTTATGGCATGAACGTTTGGGTCATCCGAAATCACCTATTTTTGCCTCCCTTAAACTAAATAAATTTATTAAGTGTACTAGAACTCGTAATTCTCATGTTTGTCGCTCATGTCCTCTTGAAAAACAAGTTCAATTGCCTTTTGTTGTTTCTAATTCATGCATTGTTATGCCTTTTGATAATATCCATATTGATATTTGGACATCTCACGTTTTGAGCTATTCTGGACATCGATGTTATCTTTTTTTGTTGGATGATTACTCTAATTTTTTGTCGACATTTCCTTTGTCTAAAAAGTCACAAGTTTTTTTCACATACTCAATTTGAATGGGACATTAAAAATATTCAATGTGATAATGGTAGAGAATTTGATAATGAGCCATTTTGGGATTTTGCAAAGCTATTGGTTTATCATTTCGTCTCTCTTGTCTATAAACCTCATCTCAAAATGAAAAAGCGGAAAGAAAAATCTGAACCATTAATAACATTGTTAGAACCTTACTTGCCCATGCCTCTCTACCACTATCATCTCCAAGCAAACAATTAACCTATCAATCCTCTCTCAAAATTCTATACCTAAAGGACCCATCTTACTCTCATCTCTGGGTATTCGGGTTCTTATGTTATCCTCTTTTTCCTTCTACTACCATCAATAAACTTCAACCGCATTCTACTCCGTGTATTTTTTTGGGATACCCGTCAAACCATTGTGGTTAAAAATATTACGACTCATCCTCTAATAAAATCATCGTGAGTCACCACTTAGTCTTTGATGAATCAAATTTTCCCTTAGCCAAAATACATTCTTCCGTGCCTCATACCTACAAATTTCTTAATGATAGCATGTCCCTGTGTTGCGTTATTTTCTAGATGCTACGCAAGTGTATGTATCGCAATTTATAATAAATTTCTGTAAGACCGAGTATCGTCCACAGAGACTGATTTATCAAGTACCAATTAACTAATCTTTGGTTTCTATTTGGCTAACGAATATATGTGATGATTACTAAACTACAAAATTAACAAACTAAAGTAAATTGTAGAAATGAAGTAGTAATGAAAGCACATGAAGTTTAATTCAGTGAAGAAGGCAATTAGGGTTTCTAGTCTCCTCAACTTTCCGCTCTATCATTCATTAATGCAAGACTAGCGATTCTTCTTCTTATTAAGATAGCAGGTTAACTGAGGTGTTCTATATTCCGATTAGGACATATAAAAACTCAACCTAAGTGAGAACTTTCTATATTTCTATGATAAGTTCAATCACACAGGAAGGATTAAGATCAATAACCTAAAACGCTACACAAACAATTATGATACTCTCGTTCAAGATTAAACCTACGTCTAATCAACTATAGCATAGTCAAATCTCCCTTCTCAGATCTTGATTCGAAATCATATAGGTAATGAAGACTAATGGTCAATTAATTCCCATTCAATAAACACAAGTTGAAGAGATCTTAATAAATTAAGAAGAACATTAGCAATGCATTAACTCATAATAGAAGTTCAAGTGATTCGGCGGAAAACCCTAATAAAAGTAATTAGCTCATATACATGCTAAGAAAACTGATTAACTTAATATCCAACATGAACTGAATTAAAGTAAAGAAAAGAAAAAGAACTTGAACAATAGATGTCTCTAATGGCTCATAGTTCTCTTATTTCTTGCCTCCAAAGTGTCTTCTATTCCAAATGCGCCTCCCTAGGCATATATCACAAAAAAACCCAGAATATACCTTTTTGCCCTTGTTAAATTTAGGTTTTTCGCTGCTCTGATATCGTCGGCGCCGTGGATCAGCTATTAGAGCGTCGCGGCGCTAATTTGCTTCTGAAAGCCGCTCACTTTCTGCCTGTGGGGCGCCGCGAGGCTAATATTGGGTGTCGCGACCATTCAGCGTCGCGACTTCATGCTGTGTTGCATCGCGACTCTTCAGCGTTCTTCATCCGGAATTTGTTTAGACTGCTTTCCAAGCTTCCCAGGGCTTCTTTGACTCATTTCTTGTGATCATCTATGCATTTTTGTCCTTAATAACCGCCTATTTCCTTTGGATTCGCCTTATTCCTTTCTGAATCGCTTAAAGCCTGAAAACACAAAATAACACGCATAATACTGCACAAGACAAATAAAAGACAAACAAAAGAATCTCTAAAACACACTCTAAAACAATACTAAAATCTACCTAACAAACACCCCCAAACTTAAACTTTACTCGTCCTCGAGTAAAAAACTCTAGATACCCTAAAAAGAAAAACACACAGACTCTAGACTGAATCAGGTCAACAACATATATCATGCCTTGAAAATCATGAACAACATGCAATATAATCTTCAGGAATATTCTAGCCACTAATTTGCTATCTAGCAATAAAAAAAGGTGTCGTTTAACTCATTTAGCTGGACACAAATTTCCTCTTCATTTCAAGATCTCTTTTCTCTTCAGCTCCTTCATAGTTGGGTTCAACCTCCTTTGCGCCTCAATTGAAGGCCTGCGCTCATCATTCTCGCATTGTGTTAATGCTACTTCAAGAGCATTAGTACTATTGAAGCTTTCCTCAGCAACCGCTTTGTCAATTACATCAATGGAAAAATAGTAGTCACTTGCTCTTGGATAAGTTGTTACCCTGAATACATTGAAAGTCACTTCTTCTCCCTGGACTCGGAGTTTTAGTTCGCCCTTCTGAACTTCTATAAGTGCTTTCCCTGTAGCTAAGAATGGTCTCCCCAGGATGATGGACACATTTTTATCTTTTTCCATATCCAGAATAATGAAGTCAGCAGGAAAGATGAACTTAACCACTTTTACTAGGACATCTTCAATGATCCCTCGTGGATGCTTGATCGAACGATCTGCTAACTGCAAGGTAACTATTGCAGTCCTAGCTTCATCCAAACCAAGTCTACGAAACACAAATAAGGGCATCAGGTTGATACTTGCCACTAAATCACACAGAGCATGCTGGCACTCAAAATTTCTGATAGTGCAGGGAATAGTGAAGCTCCATGGATCTCTCAACTTCTGGGGAAGCTTCTTTTGCAAAATGGCGTTGCACTCTTCAGTTAAAGCCACAGTCTCATAATCTTCCATCTTTATATTTTTAGAGAGAATTTCCTTCATGAATTTCACGTAACTGGCATTTGTTCTAGGGCCTCAGCAAAGGGAATATTGATGTGCAATTTCTTGAACACCTCTAAAAACTTGGAAAATTGTTTATCAAGAGAATTTTTCCGAAGTCTTTTGGGGGAATGGAATTCTGATTTGAGGATCAACCATACCCGCGGGTGGTGCCTTCTCTGTACTCGGGTGGTCTTCAGTAACCCCCTCTTTCTCTAAACTTGATATCTCTCCTAAGTCATTATTCTTTTCAACTGGTGGTTGGGTTACATACTGCTCCAATTGCTTACCACTTCTCATGGTGATGGCTTGACACTGCTCTTTCGGGTTCACGATGGTATTGCTAGGCAGATTCCCTTGAGGTGGTATTGCTAGGCAGATTCCCTTGAGGTGGTATTGCTAGGCAGATTCCCTTGAGGTCTGTTATTCAACATGTTTGCTAACTTCCCCACTTGCGTCTCCAAATTCCGAATAGAGGATTTTGTCTTTGTCATGAACTGTGTTTGGGAATTGGTAAGGGTCAACAAAGCTTCTCGCAATTCATTAGGATTCTCTTATGTGACTTGTGGCCTAGGCTGCTGAAAAAATGAAGCTTGATTCATTGGGTGTTGTGGACTGTTCTGCTGATCCTGCCCTTGGAATTGTGGTTGCTGGTTCTGATATTGCCCTTGAAACTGTGACTGTTGGCCCTTTGTCGTTTCTCCATGAAAAGTTAGGGTGACTCCTCCACCCAGGATTATAAGTATTGGAGAATGGATTGTTATAGGGCCTCTGAAAATTCCCAACTGCCTGAACCTGAGCTTGATCTATAGGAACATTGTTTGGATCCATTGCTGTGTACCGATCAAAAGTATATGGACCCCCGCAAATTTCATAAACCACTTGCATCTGAACAACATTTGCAGACACAGTATTCTGTTGCAATTGCTTTGTCAAGGAAGCAACTTGAGCAGTTAACGCAGTGATGACATCTAACTCATGAACCCCTGTTATTTTTTTACTGCTCGTTGATCTCTTATCAGACCATTGATGATTGTTTGTGGCCATATCTTCTAACAATTCATACGCCTCATTAGCACTTTTACTCATAAATGCCCCTCCAGCTGCAACATCAATTATGGTACGAGTAGTACCACATAACACATTGTAGAAATTGTGGACCAGCATCCACTGTTCAATTCCATGGTAAGGACATCTCCTTTGCAACTCCTTAAACCTCTCCCGAGCATCATACAAAGACTCCCATCAAGGTGATAAAAATTATTCATTTCTCCCCTTAGCTTCGCGGCCTTTGATGGAGGAAAGAACTTGGAAAGAAATTTCTAAGCCAAATCTTGCCAAGTAGTAATAGAATTTGTCTGAAGAGAGTTCAACCATCTTTTGGATCGGTCCCTTAGTGAGAATGGGAAGAGCCTTAACCTAATGGCATCATCAGTAACGCCATTGTACTTAAAGGTAGCATATAACTCCAAGAAGTTTGCCAAATGCATATGTGGATCTTCAGAGGGAAACCCACCAAACTAAACTGTACTCTGGACCATATGCAGGATTGGTGGAGTAATCTCAAAATTATTTGCCTCCACAGCTGGTGGCCTTATGCATGTCTGCACACCTATAACAGTTGGCAATATGTAGTCCCGTAAGCTCCTCGCCGCAGGATTCTGGGCTGTGCCTGCACGAATTCGGGCACACATCCATTCAACCCATCATTATCATGTTGATTAGCCATAGCGGTTGAATCAACAATTCTTTTGTTCCTTCGGTTCTGCTTGCACGCTTTCAATCTCCGAATTAAGAGGAATAAGACTGTCTGCTCCTCTTCTGCTTCGCATATACCAAAGCTACCTAAAATTGATCAGAAACACTGCACGCAGATTAAGTAAAAAAATGTTTTCTAGGAACAACCAAATTATAAATAAGATTAATTATTTTGATATTGATAATACTTCAGTCCCCGGCAACGGCGTCAAAAACTTGTTGCGTTATTTTCTAGATGATACGCAAGTGTACGTATCGCAATTTGTAATAAATTTTGGTAAGACCGAGTATCGTCCAAATAGATCGATTTATCAAGTATCAATTAACTAATCTTTGGTTTCTATTTGGCTAATGAATATAGGTGATGATTTCTAAACTACAGAATTAACAAACTAAAGTAAATTGCAGAAATGAAGTAGTAATGAAAGCACACGAAGTTTAATTCAGTGATGAAGGCAATTAGGGTTTCCAGTCTCTTCAACTTTCCGCTCTATCATTCATTAATGCAAGACTAGCGATTCTTCTTCTTATTAAGATAGCATGTTAACTGAGGTGTTCTATATTCCGGTTAGGACATATAAAAACTCAACCTAAGTGAGAACTTTTTATATTTCTATGATAAGTTCAATCACATAAGAGGATTAAGATCAATAACCTAAATCGCTACACAGGCAATCATGATACTCTCGTTCAAGATTAAACCTACGTCTAATCAACTATAGCATATTCAAATCTCTCTTCTCAAATCTTGATTCGAAATCATATAGGTAACGAAGACTAATGACCAATTAATTCTCATTCAATAAACACAAGTTGAAGAGATCTTAATAGATGAAGAAGAACATTAGCAATGCATTAACTCATAATAGAAGTTTAAGTGATTCGATGGAAAATCCTAATAAAAGTAATTAGCTCATAGACATGCTAAGAAAACTAATTAACTTAATACCCAACATAAACTGAATTAAAGTAAAGAAAAGAAATAGAACTTGAATAATAGATGTCTCTAATGGCTCATGTTCTCTTGTTTCTTGCCTACAAAGTGTCTTTCTTTTCCAAATGCGCCTCCCTAGGCATAAATAACGAAAAAAAACCATAATGTTCATTTTTGCCCATGTTAAATTTAGGTTTTTCGCTGCCCTGACATTGTCGGCACCACGACTCCGCTATTAGAGTGCCGCGCCACTAATTTGCTTCTGAAAGTAGCTCACTTTTTACCATTGGGGCACCGCGGCGCTAATGTATGGCGCCGCGGCTCCATGTTGTGTGCGCCGCAGCTCTTCAGCATTCTTCGTCCGGAATTTGTTTATACTGCTTTCCAAGATTCCCAGGGCTTCTTTGACTTATTTCTTGTGACCAGCTATGCATTTTTGTCCTTAATAACTGCTTATTTTCTTTGGATTCGCCTTATTCCTTTCTGAATTGCTTAAAGCCTGAAAACACAAAACAATACGCATAATACTGCCCAAGACAAATAAAAGACAAACAAAAAAAATCCCTAAAGCACACTCTAAAACAGTACTAATATCTACCTAACACCCCGTATTTGGTCCATCCATTGGCTGCCAGCCCAGCGGCACCTCTCGCTGGCGGTCCACTACCGAGAGGCAGCCCACTGGGTGGAGGCCCACTCCGGGCAGTGGCAGCCCACCGGATGGAAGCCTACTATCTAGCCCAGTAGCTGCCAGCTCAGCGGTTTCTCTTGCCGGCAGTCCACTGCCGAGAGGCGGACCACTGGCTGGAGGCCCACTCTTAGGCAGTGGCAACCCATCGGCTGGAGGCAAATTCCCGGGTTGTCCGCTCCCCTCTCCCTCAGCCTTCAGACCCATCACAAGGCAGTCCAATACCACTTCCTATATCCAACCAACTCCAATTCCGGCCCAACGGCCAGTCACTCATAGTCAACATGAGACTTTCAAACTAAATAAAAAATATGGTATTCACACACATGTTACCAAATCGCCTCTATCTCGTAATCATATGTCTGCTCTTAATGACCCGAATTAGAAAATAACTATGAATGATTATAATGCTCTTATTAATAATAAGACTTGGGATTTGGTTCCTCGTCCTCCTGATGTTAATGTGATTCGGTCTATGTGGATTTTTAGTCATAAAGAAAAATTTAATGGTACATTTGAGAGGCATAAATCCCGTTTTGTAGGTGATGGAACTATTTAACAGGTTGGTGTGGACTGCGATGAGACTTTCAGTCCGGTGGTCAAACCAACAACTATTCGCACGGTACTAAGTCTGGCTCTTTCTAAGGCATGGCCTCTACATCAGCTTGTTGTGAAAAATGCATTCTTGCATGGAGAACTCAATGAAATGGTGTACATGTATCAGCGCATGGGTTATAGAGACTCTACTTATCCTAATCATCTATGCTTACTAAATAAATCCTTGTATGGGCTCAGACAAGCTCCTCGGGCCTGGTATAAGAGGTTTGCAGATTATATTTCTACCATTGGGTTTCTAACAGTAGGTCTGATCATTCCCTCTTTATATACCGTCACAGTAATGATATGGCTTACATCCTTATGTATGTGGATGATATTATTTTAACTACTTCATCTGATGCTCTTCGCAAGTCTATCATGTCTCTTCTTAGCTCAGAATTTGCTATGAAAGATCTGGGGCCACTGAGTTATTTCTTGGGAATAGCTGTAACACGTCATGCATGTGGTTTATTTTTGTCTAAAAAAAGTATGCAAATGAGATCATTGAATGGGCTGGCATGTCCTCTTGTAAGCCGTCTTCCACTCCCGTTGAGACTAAACTAAAGTTGAGTGCTACTTCCAGCACGCCATATGCTAGTCCATCCCATTACCGCAGCCTTGTAGGAGCCCTGTAATATCTTACTTTCACGAGGCCCGACATATTTTATGTTGTGCAACATATTTGTCTATTCATGCATAACCTGATGGAGGATCAGTTGCATACTCTCAAGCGCATTGTGCGCTATATTTAGGGTATTCTCGATCATGGCTTGCATCTATATTCATCTTCGACAACCACTCTCATTTCTTACCCCGATGCAGATTGGGGTAGATGTTCGGATACCAGACGCTCTACGTCTGGTTATTGTGTCTTTCTTAGTGATAATTTGATCTCTTGGTCTTCCAAATGACAAGCTCCAGTGTTGAAGTCGAGTACCGGAGAGTTGTCAATGTGGTTTCTGAATCGTGTTGGCTACGAAACATTCTTCTGGAGCTCCATTGTCCTGTTTCGAAGGAGACATTGATTTATTGAGATGTATATTCACTTTTTTCGCGAAAAGGTTGCTCGTGGATAAGTACGTGTCTTACATGTCCTGTCACGCCATCAAATCGGCAATATTTTTACCAAAGGTCTTCTGTTGGTTCTATTTGAAGATTTTTGGGACAATCTCAGCATACGACGACATCCCGCTTCGACTGCGGGGGTGTGATAGAATATTTTATAAATATTACATAATCTTTAATTATCTTTATGTATATGGTAGGTGTATAATTAGTTATTTACTACCTTAATTCAAGCCTAGGATTATGGGTATATGTACTACCTCTTTGGAAGAAAATAATAAAGGAAGATAATTCTTACATTGAACCCTCTTCACTCAGGAAAAGTAAGCCCCATTTCCTTAGTTGAATTTGGCTTCACTGCGCCCTGAATCAATAAAAAAGCTCATTGATTTGATTAATTCCATTTCATTTATTTGGGCGAGAGGGAGGCTGTGAGACACCTGGGCTACGGGTATGTAATTTTTTGGCGAAGGGGTTCATTCGAACCCCCTCGGATCCACATAGATCTGCCCCTAGTGTTCAAGTATCAATTCGAAAAAATTGTAGTTCGAATGTCTAAATAAAAATTTACTCGCAAATTTAAGAGGTTGATCATGTAAAGTCATTATTTTATGCAAGATAGAAAATGAAATAACTAATTCATAAATAATTAAGTTCTACATAATTAATTTTTATATCAAATAATACATAAATTCTCTCATAAATAACTACGTAACAAACTACCAAACGACCCCTAACTTCAACATGCGTCCATTGCTACACACGTGTCCCATTTTATTTCTTACTAACTTGTAATTCCATTCTGATCCACAATTTCCTCCCCATGGTTCCACCAAAAAAAATTGACTTTGCTTCATCATAATTCACTTGATTTCCCTTCACAAATATACATAACAAAATAATTAAATGAATCTATATACATAGAGTACTTATTATATGTCAAAAAGAAGATAATTAAGGCAAGGTACCATTTCTTGGCGATTTGCTTTGAGTTTTTGTATATTTTGATCACTTTCTCTTAATCGTGACTATTTTTATGCTAACCTCCTGATGATTTTATTTAAGTTGTTCATTCTACATATAAGGTGTTAGAAGCATGGGCAGAGCTAGTAAGCACCAGGGGTTCATCTGAACCCCTCGGCGAAAAATTACAGTGTATATACAAGATAATTTATATATATATATATATATATATATATATATATATATATATATATTAGATGTTGACCCCCTTGACTTTTTAGTATATTTACTTTTTCATAATTTTGAACGCTCTAGATGAAAATCCTGGCTCCGCCACTGATTAGAAGATCACAAACTAGTTTTAGGTCATTAGTTTTTAAGAAAAGGATATATGCTTTGTACATAGGAGGTGAAGAAAGGAGGTAGAGCTGATTAACAAATGATAGATTCATAGTATATGAGAATTTTTTTGGTGAAACTAAAAATTATTTATTGTATACCTGTGATAAGGATGAAGATTTCGGGATAGTATTTGGGATTAACTTTATGCCACATTTGATTTATAACACAGTTAATTCGAAAATTAATTTTATACTAAAATGGTGGAATTAGCTATCCTATATATTTAGAAGGCGGGATAATTAATCCTATGAGAGATCTCACTGCATGGGATATCCTGAGATATTCCCACCATTGAACCAAACGACTCAGAGCTATAATCCACATTTACGACTATACTATGATAAAAATTTATTATTCGATATTTATATCAAATTACGTAATTTAACTTTAGCAATTAACGACTAACGTAAATATACGTATTATTTGACGTCCATCGTTAAGTGATAAATGTAAATAGAAAAGACACAACATCTGGATAAACTTTTACCCCTTTACCCTCATGAAGTCTTCATATTCATGAGTAGTTTATGCTCAAGTACTACGTAGATGTTGTTTCAAAAATAAAATTATGAAAGAAAATTTCTTTCCAAGATTGTGTATGATGTTTTCTTCAATAAATTTTCCAAGTAAAAAGTTTTCACAAAAATAGGTAAAAAAATTCACGTATTTGATGTTTACATCAAACTAATAAATAAATGGCAAATGTCTTGACTTGATCATGGCAAAGTAATATGATTTTGCGAGTTAGTTTTATCAAAAATATATTAAATGTACACCAAACCCACTCGAATGAAAATCACCATCTTATTCATTTTTAATTCATAAACGTGGTTATTGGTCAAAGTTTATTTTTAAGGTAATTGATAAGTTTTGTATATAACCTAATTAATTACTAATTCTAAGCGCACGAATCTTACTTTTCTTAAATATTCATTCCAGCTGCAATGGCGTATGATTTGTAAGGATTCTTTTTTGTCTGAGACTGGTGTTGCTAATAATTTGACAAATAAGGAACGAACGGTCTTGCTTTATTAATTTTTGCACGTGAATAATGGCCAATGGTCTATCGGAAATAGTCTTTCTATTTTCCAAGGTAGAGTTAAGGTCTGCGTACACTCTACGCTCCCTAAACTCCACTTGTGGAATTACACCGAATATGTTATTGTTGTTGTTGATGTGAATAATGCAATGTAAATATGTAATCTAGAACTTTTAATTAAGCCAAAAATATATTGGGAAATTAAAAACAAAACCAATAAGAGACCTAGAGCAATAATTAATTAGTAGTAGTAACATTTTGTACCGAAAAAAAAGGGTAGCAGTAACATTTTATTGACAACCAGAAGTATTACAATTGTAAATTTTATTGACAGTAGAAAATATACTCTTCATTTCTCATTATTGCTCATATTTTCCACATGATTGAAGATCTAACATGAAGAAAAATTAGAAATATTCCATATGAACACCAATTGCATTCAAGAAAACACCACTTTTTCCATGAAAACCGACAATTTTTCCTCTAGCCGCTGAAGAGCTAAAATAAGTTCCAATTTCAGTTCCATAAGGTCCATATTTTCCCTTATTTGTATAAAATGCAATTTGTCTTATTGCATCTAGGCCTCCATTGTCGATCACTGGACTATAAAATCCTTCAATTCCAATCAAGATCTCATTTTCACCATCAGTGTTTATCTGCATATATATGAAATCGATAAAAAATTAATGAACAAATTTATTTAGCCCTTCACAATACTAAAACAACAATCAACTATATCTCGATTTCAAATTAATTAGAATTGATTATATATATGAATCCTTTATAGCCATTCGTCTGTATTCAAATTAGAGATGATGGTCAAAGTGTACTCGTATACTATCTGAAATTGAACAATTTAATTTGCCTTCCATTAGATTTTTAGTCTAAAAAAATATCTAGTTTTTGCCAAAAACCGCCAACACATCTCCACTTTGAAAGTCTGAGGTAATTTTAAACCATGGTCAAAAGTTTGAGGGTAAATTTAAATCCTTTTGTCGAAGAATTTGAACATGTGGAGTCCACCAAATTCACTGGACTTCCTTTAATCAGAAGGACAAATATAAAATAATTTACTAACAACAAAAGTATGAATGACGTAAAAGTAGATACTACTAATTCATACCTTAAAAATTGTATCGCTCCCATCTCCAAGACCACCATGAAGTTGTGACCAAAATAATGTTTTATCTAATTTCTTTTCATACTCAATTTGAATTCCTGATATAGCTGAGATATGTAAGTTCATATGAACTTGCAGTTGTTTGATAGTACAAAATACTCCGTCATCCCAACCTTTTCCACTACATCCACCCCAAGGTCCAGCACTACGTGGCACAATAGTCTTCATCACATCCATTTTCTGTTTGCAGTATGTACAGTTAATTGATATGTTCATGATTACAATTTTCATACAAAAATTATAACTCTTAAAAACTAGAAGTTAAGTTTATAATTATGTCAATAAGTTTCTATTCTTTGTCGCCAAATAGTGAATGCACATGCTTGTGCCGGTAAAAACTTGTCCGTATTGATCAGTATTTACACAAAATTAATTAATTTATCATGGTTAAATAATCAATAACGTGAAAATATATCTTAAGTGAGAAAACTACTCTTTACTCTTCGTAATACTAAAGTCAAAGAACTATCTTTTGTAAGAATAAAGTCACAAAACTAACTTTATTGTTACAAATTTTATTCTTGTGACTTTAAGTGTTACAAATAGTTAATTTACCGACCCTACCATTATAAAAAATAGTTTTATGGCTTTAGTGTTACAAAGAGTAATTCAGTGACCATCAATGAAATCAACCGAAGAATTTACATATCTATTGATTTGATATAAACACGGATCATGCGAAAAAACTTTTTTAAGAGAAAAAATTATAGCCAATTCATATATTAAGAGAAAAAATTAGTAGTATACGTACGTCATGGATTTCAATTTCTTCAACCATTGGTTCATTTGGCTCAATCTTTTTTTCAGCCTCTTTTGGTGGAGTTAAAATAAGTTTCTGCAAATAAACACCAATAGCATCAAGGTACGAGCCGGCACGACCATGGAATCCAACAATAGTTCCACTTTTTTTCGTCACAAGTGAAAATGAGGTTCCACCAGCCTCATTCCCAAATGGTCCATAAATATTCGATCCATAATTAGTTATAAAACTTAGAGATTTTACAACCAATTTGCCACCATAAGTTCCACATGTCCCCTTGATCCCTGTTAAAAGATCCAACACCTCAATAATAACCTGTCATTCGTGCAAAAAACACACATCGGTTAATTAAATCAGAAGCGGAGTAATAAAGATTTCGAAAAGTGCTCGAATATCACATCCATCTAGCTAGGATTTGAAATCTACTCCTACAGCAAATTTGGATAACCTTTGCCGCTACACTAAAAAGTTCCCTTACATCAAGGGTATTCAACAATTAATATATGCAACAAAACAAAAATCGTTTTTGTACCATATAATTTTTAGATGAATGAGTTTCAATTAAATATTCTGTATTAAAAGCCTAAAGGTAGCTCCTGCCTGTGCAATGGACCATCCTCCCATGCATGCACCACATCTAACGCAAATACGAAAACACACATTTTACCTTGAAATTAGACTTGTCCACCGGGTCGGGGACCCGCCCGGTACGACCCGACCCGACCCGAAAAAATCAGGACCAGAGTCAGCTTATAGCTGACCCGCGAGCCACTCGATCCGAAAAAGCGGGGACCCGACCAGGGTCAGGGTCGGGCCAGGGTCAGAATATTTTACCCGCCCGACTCCGACCCGCATATTTTTTTAATATAATTTATATTATTTTTTCTTCATTAATATTTATTTTGTACTTATATATTTTTTTGTCATTAATAAGTGATATAATGCATGTTTTTATAATATATGTATTGCTCTAATCTACATTGAGCTCGACATAAAATAAGATAAAAATGGTAGCTGATTATTAATTATATATTTATATTATTAGTCGTTCTGTTAATATCACTGAAGCATAATGTAGGGAGAGAAAGTTGTTGTAAATTGGTGAAACTTTAAATGGTCATAACTCTGCGCTCGAATGTCCGTTTTACCCGATTTTTTTTTATTTTGCTTATTTTTTCGAGACAGGGCCGGTCAAACAGCCATAAGGTGGTTTGGCGTAGCCAATTTTAGAAAAACGTCCGTTTTCTCAATCAATTTGTGTTTTTCCCCAAATCGGTTTCTAATTTTCTTTTTCTTTAGTCAGATCTCACGATATACAATACATTTCAACGTCGAAATTTCGTGGTAATGTAGGGGTGAATGCCAATTTCAGTTTTGGAAATTCAATTTAAAAAAATATAAAAAAAATTCCTCGACCCGACCCTGGCCCGCTAAAAATTCCAACGGGTCAGGGCCGACCCATGACACGTAGGGTCCCCGAAGGGTTAGGGCAGGGTCGGAATTTTTTTTTAAAAAATAGGGTCAAGGTCAGGCCAGGGTCGGGCAAGCAGAAAAAAAAAAGTCACCCGGTCCGATCCTGACCCGGCCCGACCTTTGAACATGTCTACTTGAAATTATCCTCCTTTATTCACTTATTTATTTTTCCGCAAAGAATTTAATCATATTTCTCGGGACTGAATCGCCAAGATTTGTCCCTTTATGTAACCTTTTAAAATTTCCGCTATAATTTGATGTTTCTTTCATTAGCGAAAAAAAGACGTTTGATCCACCCCTTGGTTAAACCAAGTGAGGATCTACGCTGAAAGCAACAAATGTATTCATTTTTTTTTTTTTGATAATCCAGGTTTCCAGGCTTGCGCCTGACTACTTCACTGGTATTACCCAGACGTCCTGGAGATGATGGGACCGGTCCTTCAGCACCCCCACCACCGGGTAAATCGCGGGATGTGCTCCAATAGCCAGTTTTCTGGGAGCGTACAACTGATCAATGAGATAAGGTCAAATTCCCCAACATGCAGAGTTTCTTCGTGCTTGCGGGGAATCGAACCCACGCTGCCCCATGCCAGAGCGCCTTTTAGCGCCCAGGCTTTGCCATTGGACTATGCCCCGGAGGACAACAAATGTATTCATTATTGTTTTCCCTGAAGGATGCTTAAATATACAATTAAGTAAAAAAATATAGAATTTATGTTCTGCGTATTAAAAATATACAAAAATTCTACATTATCATGTTGAGTTGACCTATATAATAATATGTGTTTTCATTTCAAGCCTTGATAAGGTAACCTGAAGGCTGGAAAATAAATTACTACTCCTAATAACTTATTATTAATTCATTATATATAACTGGTTTAGTTGCATGCCAAGATAATTAAAAAATATTGAGAAAGAATGTGGTAAACATGAGAAAATAAATAGAAATATAACTTAAGCTCATTTACTAGTATGATGTGACACAAATTAAATTAACTTGAGAAGAATGTGCCAATCATGAAAAAATAAATACGCACCTTGTCTTTCCGACCTCCATCACCACCAAACCTTGGCGAGTCTATTAATGTACCTTTTTCATCAACAGCTCTAAACATGATAGAGTCTATAATTAATCCATGACCTATTAATATTTCTCTAATTGGAGTTTTTAACTCGTAATTCCATTCTGATCCACCACTGCCTCCCCATGGCTCCATCAATATTGCCTCTGCTTCATCATAACTCACTTGATTTCCCTTCATATACATAACAAAAATAATAAAATGAATATAAATAGAGTTATTATATGTAAAAATAGAGAAGGAAATGTACCATTTTCTGCGATTTGCTTTGAATTTTTTGGTAATTTCGATCGCTTTCTCTTAATAATGACTATTTCTTAGGCTAACCTCCTGATGATTATTTTATTAAGTTGTTCATTCTATATATATAAGGTGTTAGTAGAGTAACCAGTCATTAGTTTTAAGAAAAGGATATGTGCTTTGTACTTAGGAGGTGAAGAAAAGGATATGTGCTTTGTACTTAAGAGGTGAAGAAAAGGAAGTAGAGGTGATTAAGCAAAGGATCGTAGAATATATAACATACGTGAGAATTTTTGGTGAAGCTCAAAGTTATTTTTTGTATATGTATATTTCCATCTAGGGAAAAGGGTCAAATTTATTCCTTTACTATGCGAAAAGGATCAATTTTACTCTTCATTATACTTTTGGTTCAAAAATACCCTCGCCGTTAGCAAAGTGGCTCAAATATACCCCTCTCCTGTTAAGTTTGTCCAAGATGGATGACTAATCCACTACAACAAAATCGGCCTAAGGAAACACTAATTCAAGACCACACTTGAAAAATATTGTCAAAAAATATCTAGGACAATGCTTCTAAGGTGTGGCCTTTATTTTGAGGTTTTGGCAACGTAACATTAGGCAACGCTTTAAAAACGTGCCCTTTTATAACAAAAACTACGGTTTATTAACTGCTATGTCAGTAGCTCATTTCTTATAATCAGTAGTCATGAGTTTTTGTGGGTAAATTAACTGCTATGTCAAAATTATCTATTGAGTATGACTCTCTGTTGCATCCATGTGGAAATTTATGATGTCTTTTTCTTTACTAATTAGAAGTCATGTTTTGGGTTTATATCTTATAGATATCATGATTTAGAGCCTTGTTTAATGCTCCTAAAAATCATATTTTAGTGCATTTTGTTAGTGTGAATCTGCTGCGCTTATGTGTTGTATTTGTCTGATGTCATCTTTGCTTCAATAGTATGGTTTGGTTTTGTTGCTAGGAAATATGCTGGTTTGTAGGACTTGATTACAATAAGAGTCATGTCTATTGAATAAGTTAAGTCTAGTTTTCTAATGAAAGGCCTTAAATTCTACACGCTGATAAGTAAAATTCTTTCACAATCAAGTAATTTTAAGAAGTACTTACAGATAATTATCCGTAATAAATGGAATTAGTAACATGAGAAATCATCTTTCTATATCAGGTTAATTGCACTCATAGTGTAAATTTCATTACTCTGTATGTGAATGTAATTAAGTTAATTCCATAACTAAATTATTGTGAAATAGCACATAGAAAATGATGAAGGAGCAAATAAGGGGCCTTATTGAAATGCTTAGCTGAGGTAAGTACTTTAAACAAATTTTGATTGTCTCATATGTAAATATAGGTTACTAGTTTTCTGAAGTTTTTCCTCTTCACACTAGAAACAAAATGAAAATGTTTTCTTAAATAGTAGAAGAATTTGCTTACGTGAATCATTTTTATTACAGAGGAGGTGAAAATTGAAATAAAATGGTGAAGGAAAGTTCATTTATAAGAGGAATTGAAACGAGAAAAAGAAGAACAAGGAGGTATTTTCGATGACTAATTAATTTAATTTGTTGAAAAGAAAATAAAACTGTTCATGAGTGCATTTTCTATCATAAAAAATATTTTTGGTGTTAGTTTGGATCAATTTTCTATCATAAAGAATATGTCATGCATTTTCGTTTATGGTTTAAATACAAAAATGCATAGGTAGAGAAATGATCAATTTCTAGTTGTTCTGCTTCTCTATCCAATAACCCTTCTTTCATGTCATGTTGACACTGTTATGGCTATTTGTAATTTGCTGTGTACTCTTTCATTCTGTTTTGTTGGTCATTGTTTTTAGTACCTTGTTTCGATGGTTGATACATAGCATTTATTTTTTATGACGTTATTGTTGGAACCAACGGAAACTAGTGATTGCAAGGGGGATTTGAGTTTGTAATTGATGCTCTCTCTTCTCTCTGTTTTTTCCCCCCTTCCCCCCTTGCTATTCTTTCTCAATCCCTCCACCCACCACCGGCAGTCAAGTTCTTCACATCACCACCGGCGACTATCAACCCTCTAGGGTTCCGACTACCCGATACCACCAGCAAACATATCTGTCTAGAAATGAGCTTCAGAGACCACCACCATCCAACAACGAACTCCGGCAACCTCTGGCGACGACGAAAATCAGGTTTCTGTGTTGTTGTCAAGAGAAAAACAGGTTATCTCTCAGCCTTTATAGTATTTAAATTTGTGTACATCATTTACAGTAGAATTCTAGTTAGCACCAGTATTTTTTGTGCGATTCTTATCCATGGTTCACCAGTTGGTTTATTCTGTCACTGCGTGCTATTTTTTATTCTGTTTTAGTACCCATATTTCTATTTACATCTTGAATTCCTAGTTTTTATTCTATTTTAGTATCCATATTTCTATTTACATCTTGATTCTTGCTGTATTGTTTCTGGTCTTTTAGATTCTTGCCAATAGTTCTACTTGCTACTAGATTCTCTGGTTTCTTGCTTGCTCGCTTTAGTTTAAAACCTTGTTTAGGTGGTATTTGTTGTAGTGGCTCTGGTGAACGACGATGGACTAGGGTCATGTTCTCGATCGGGGACGGAGGTCTCACTTTTTAATCCACCCGATCCACCTCCGATCCATTGCCAACCCTACTCCCAACCCATTTAATCCCTTTCTTCCCCTTCTTCCATCACCAACACCTCCAATCCATCCACCACCGGTGCCACCATTTCCACCACCATGACAACCACCATTTTCACCATTTCCACCTTCATTCGAAGACTTTTTTCGCTGCACGGCCATTGTAATTTAATTACTATGCTTCAAATGATTTAATTGATAAATGCAACTTCAAATAATCTGCTTGTTTTCTCATCAGGCTACATTTTCTCTACATCTTGAAATAATAAAATAAACTTCTTAAGTTATATAGTGAGCTTTACAAAGATTAATTTTGGGTATATGCTTACTACCCTTTATTTCTTTTTCCAGTTAATTTTCAATTCTAAGAAAATCCTGCCTGCTAAACGTCATGCTAGCTTAGGCTGAAACAATGACCCAGTTTGATATTTTGTACTCAGGAACAAGAATCCTCTAGTCTTAATTTTTATTTATTGATAACAAAGAAATATGGTGTATGGGACTTCATCTTCCTCATTATCTACGCTAATTTAAGGTTATCAGGAGAAATATATTGCGAATGGACAAAGAATAATTGTATCCTTACAATGAAGGTGAAAATGGTGGTTGTCACAGTGGTGTTAATGGTGGCACCGGTGTTGGAAGGATCGGAGGTGTTGGAAGAAGTGGAAGAAAGGGGTTAAATGGATTGGGAGTGGTGAGGTGACATGTCACATGTCCACGTCATCAAAATATCAGTCCACGTGGGATCACTACAACATTTAAGGTCTTGGACCACCCAGAAAAAGTGTGGCCTACACTGTCAAAAAGTGAGGCCTTTGATCAAAGCCCCTGATCATAGCCATACCTGAAAATATTCCAAATGCAAAAGGATGTATGTTGTGATGATATCAGAATGCCCATCACAAATGAAGCGGCGGACACATGCAATCTGTGGACTCAGAAGTGATCTTTATAGACCGGTGAACTTACCAGCAGAAGGCAAGAAGCTTTGTCATTTCAATAACTTCATCACTGGATACCTGAACATAAATAAGAACATAAGCTGACATCATACCAGGAAATATATCAAGTAACCCCAGTAGAAAGAAAAAAATCAACAGCACTAGAAATATAAGAGACGACACAATAATGAATATACTTTGATCTGTTAATGAACTAAATCAGATGGATATGTTTTAGAGATAGAGTAAGCTGGAAACTTTTACGTTGAAAAGTCACGAATAATCTAGAAATTCAGACAATTCTATCCACAAAAGGATGTATCTTAACTTTACCCTATAGCGATCTAGTCTATATTCCCATACTTCGTATCTCTGCTTCTGTGAGTCTAAATGTGTTAGTTTTATATTAACCAAATTGGTATTGTCAGTCAGATCATAGCAGATTCATCACCTAATTAGCGAGTCATTTGTAAGATGTTCAGGTTTTATAGCAAAATCTCATAGACATTGAGCAGAAATTTAAATGTTTGTAAAATCTTACAGTTATTTATATGGTATACAGTCTTACTTACAAAAGGTGTGTACCCATTCTGCCAAAATGAAATAAAGATGCATAAATTTAAGCAGCGTCTATTAAAAAGAACTAGCAACTTTTGCTGTAAGCGCAAAAATTTTAGGTTAGGAGCAGGGGAAAATTACCAAACTGACTACTTTCTCTGGGCAGATTCTAATGGGATATGTACGTGCAAATAGACAGGAAAGACAGACATAAAATAATAAAAAGAAATGCACGAAGGAACATAAGAGGCAGTACAATGAACTATCCTTGTAGAGAATAATGTCAAAAAGACTGCTTCTGAAGTAAATTACCAACCAACTGGTGAAAATGTTACCAGTCAAATTCTTTTGAAGTACATTACTTGGGGAGTAAACTGTAAACATCGAAAATATAGCAAGAAAATAAGGAGTCAAAGCACTTGTCCCCTATAATTTCTGCTAGAACTTCAGTTTCTAATACTTTTGAAGCCAATTAAATAGTTTATCATGAATATCAAACACAAACTTTTTGGCCAAACGAGCGGCTACCGGTACTAGTCCCGTAGTCATGATGACCGAGTCCACGGTGTATCCTACCGGTTCCAACAACTCGGGCCAAACCGCAATAACGGTGGCGGCAAAAATGCTGGAAATAAGAAAAATAATGGCAAAAACCTCGGCGGCGGCAGCCGGCAGTATGGTGGTGGCGGTGGGGGTCCTCGCGGTGGTCAGCAGCAGCAGTTCTGGGGCCCACAGTGGGCCCCACAACAACATCAGTTTGGGCCCAGCCAGTTTACATCTCAGCGGCAGTTCCAGCCCAGCAACAGTCCAGGCCCAATTCGGCCTGGTCTAGTTACAGCCAGCAATCTGGGCCGAGACCGCAAGTAGGGGTGTTTGGGCCTCCGCCCCCGCAAGCCTATCACGCAGCAGCACCCATGCATACCGACATTGAAGTCGCAATGCACATGTTTGGTTTAAATCTACCTGACCCAAATTGGTATATGGACATAGGAGCCACTACCCACATGACATCCGATTCAGGTACGTTCTCGTCTTATTCCAATTTGAGCAACCCCCGCGGTATAATTGTTGAAAATGGTAATTCTATTTCAATTTGTGGTTATGGTCATAAAACCTTATCTCCCCATCATCATCCTCTTATCTTGAAAAACACCCTACACGCCCCCAAATTGATTAAAAACATAGTCTCTGTCCGTAAATTCACTACTGACAATTCTGTTTCTATTGAATTTGATCCATTTGGTTTCTCTGTGAAGGATTTCAAGACGGGGAGTCCTCTCATGATGTGTGATAGTAGGGGAGATCTTTATCCTATCATACCCAGTTCTGGTCCATCGAGTCAAGCCCTGCCATCAGCCTTTGCAGCCATTTCTCCTTCCTTATGGCATGCTCGTCTTGGTCATCCAGGGTCTTCTATTTTATCGTCTTTAGATAAAAATAATTTTATTTCATGTAAGGGTACGAGTCGTACTCCAATTTGTCAATCTTGTTCTTTAAGAAAAATTGTTAAGTTGCTGTTTGTAGACTCAAAATCGCATACTTTAATGCCATTTGATATTATTCATAGCGACTTATGGACATATCCTATTCTTATTTCTGTGGGTCATCGGTATTATGTTCTCTTTCTGGATGATTATTCTAAATTTCTATGGACGTTTCCAATAGCAAAGAAATCTCAAGTTTTGTCCATCTTCCTAAAATTTAGAGCATTCATCAGAACCCAATTCGATCATGAAATAAAAAATATTCAGCGTTATAATGGCAAAGAATATGACAATGGGGTGTTCCGGAAATTCTGTGCTAATAATGGGATAATTTTTCATTTCTCTTGTCCGCATACATCTTCACAAAATGGGAAAGCCGAACGTAAAATTCCTTCCATAAATAACATTATCCGCACTCTATTAATTCATGCTTCCGTACCCCCATATTTTTGGCATCATGCTCTTCAAATGGCTACATATCTATTTAACATAACTCCTTCCAAAGGTTTGACATATTCTTTCCCCCTTCAAATTTTATATAATAAAATTCCTTCATATTCACATCTTCGGGTTTTTGGGTGTTTGTGTTATCCGTTATTCCCGTCCACCACAATTAACAAACTTCAGGCCCGGTCGACTCCATGTGTGTTTTTGGGTTTTCCATCTAATCATCGTGGCTACAAATGCTTTGATTTATCCTCTAATAAAATCATCATTAATCGTCATGTCATTTTTTATGAATCCCAATTTCCATTTGCTAAAAGTCATACTCCCGTGCCTAGTTCGTATAATTTTTTGGATGAACAAATATCCCCGTATATTATTCAAAGATTTTTCGTAAATCTCCCCGCACTTTTAAATTCTCCAATGCCCATCGTCCGGGTCCCACTAGTCGATCCACAATTTCGCCGCTTTTGTCACCGGGCCAATTTTCAACAATTGGGCTACCCACCCAATCCGAACTGGTCTAGTTCCTACGTCCGCCACTGTTCCTGCTTCCCAAATTGGGCCAGCAGGCCCACTGCCTGCTGGCCAGTCCGTCTCGAACCCAGCAAATTCTCAAAATCCGTCCAATTCTCCTTCAAGTCATAGACCGGTCACTCGTAGTCAACGGGATATTTTTAAACCAAAAGATATTTTCATTTACATTCTAATATTCTTAAATCTCCCTTACCCCGAAATCATGTGTCTGCGTTAAATGACTCGAATTGAAAAATTGCTATGATCAATGAATTTAATGCTCTTATTGATAATAAGACGTGGGTGTTGGTACCCCATCCATCTGGTATTAATATTATTCGGTCTATGTGAATTTTTGCTCATAAGGAGAATTCAAATGGTTCATTTGCTCGACATAAGGCGCGACTTGTGGGTGATGGTAAGACTCAGCGGGTTGGTATAGATTGTGGTGAGACATTTAGTCCGGTGGTCAAGCCGGCTACCATTCGCATGGTGCTCACCTTGGCTCTTTCGAAGGCATGGCCTATTCATCAGTTAGATGTAAAGAATGCTTTCCTACATGAGGATCTCAAGGAAACAGTCTATATGCATCAGCCGTTGGGATTCAGGGATCCTAACCATCCTCATCATGTTTGTTTATTGAAGAAGTCCTTATATGGACTTAAGCAGTCTCCTAGGGCCTGGTATACAAGGTTTGCTGACTATGTTTCGACTATTAGGTTCACTCACAGCAGGTCAGATAATTCCTTGTTCATCTACCGTCATGGTTCGTCCTTGGCCTACATTCTGTTGTATGTGGATGATATTATTTTGACTGCTTCTTCCGATGCCTTACGCCAGTCTATCATGACTATGCTCAACTTTGAGTTTGCTATGAAAGACTTGGGGCCCTTGAGTTACTTATTGGGGATTGTTGTCACTCATCATTCCGATGGCTTATTCTTGTCTCAACGGAAGTATGCAACTGAGATCATCGAGAGGGCTGGGATGTCATCATGTATGTCCACTTCCACTCCAGTTGATAAAAAAACCCAAGCTAAGTGTAGCGGCCGGCGTACCTTACGAGGATCCGACCCGCTATCGCAGTCTTGCAGGGGCTCTTCAGTATCTTACTTTTACACGACCAGATATTACATATGCTGTCCAGCGGGTGTGTTTATTTATGCATGATCCCAGAGTTGACCATATGAATGCCCTCAAACGCATCATTCGATATATTCAGGGTACACTTGACTATGGTTTGCATTTATATCCTTCCTCGACGTCCACACTGGTCTCGTATACGGATGCTGATTGGGGTGGCTGTCCCGACACCAGACGGTCTACGTCAGGCTACTTTATGTTTCTTGGAAACAACTTGGTCTCCTGGTCTGCAAAACGTCAGTCGACTCTATCCCTCTCAAGTGCCGAGACTGAATATCGAGGGGTAGCTAATGTGATCTCGGAATCATATTGGTTACGTAATTTTCTTTTAGAGCTTCATTGTCCCATTCAGAAGACAACTTTGGTTTATTGCGATAATATTAGTGCCATCTACCTTTCTGGCAATCCGATTCAGAACCAACGCACTAAACATATCGAGATGGACATTCACTTTGTCCGTGAAAAGGTTGCTCGGGGTCAGGTACGCGTCTGTCATGTCCCGTCAAGATATCAAATTGCAGACATCTTTACAAAGGGTCTTTCCTCGGTCCTTTTTAAAGATTTTAGGGACAGTCTCGGCGTTCGAAGACCGCTCACTATGACTGCGGGGTGTGTTAAATATACACAATATACATACAATATACACATGTATATTGTGTATATTGGTCTCGGATTGGCTGATTATTATGTATAATTTATGGTAAATATTTAATATCCTAGTTTAGGTAATGTTGTAATATAATTAGTATTGTATTACCATAATTATTGTATTACCATAAATGTATAGTTAGAGTAGAATAAGGTTTTAGGAATAGGATTCTCCTAGTATGAAAATATGTAACTTATATATATAGTCTTTCAATTAATGAAAATAATCAAGGAATTATTTCTTTCAGATTGAGTGTTTTTGGTGATCCCGAAAAGTGGCATTTCATGTTGTTGGATATCCTAGTTGTTTATATGTTAGTCATGTATTTGCGATACATCACCTTAGATCTTATTATAAGAAACTTTAATTACGAATATGAAGATTTGAGTAAGTTAATTCAAATTCAAAAATGTTTCTATTATTAAAAAGAAGACAACTTTCTTTCCTTCTTTTTTTATATTACCCTTGTCTCAATTTATGACACATTTTTTTAGTCCATCCCAAAAAGAATGACATATTTCCTTATTTGGTAATAATTTAACTTTAAATTTTATATTTTACGCTTAATAAGATGATTTATAATCACACAAATATCTTTGACTTGTTTTAAACCACAAGATTAAAAAATATTTCCTTCATTTCTTAAACTTCGTGTTCAGTCAACTACATCACATAAATTGAGACGGAGGGAATATAAAAATTTGTTTTTTTACAAACTACAGAGTTTTCTAATAAGCAGAAATAAAATTGTAGATCCACTATTAAAATAATTTGAGACCGCCAAAATTTTGGGGGTCTAAAGCAAAGTCTTTATTAGCCTGCCCCATCAATACCTAAAAAGCAATTTAAGTCTCAGATCAAAATAGATGTCGAAACTGATAGAATATAAAAATTGAGATTATTGTAAAACACTTGCATATGCACCGAATTGCCCTTTTTGAAAATTGACGTATCAAGGTTGCAAGAGTAACTTCGAGCCCACAAATTGTAAGAACAATGCCATGTTGTAACATTTTCCTCAATGTCCATTTATGTATTCTCTCCCTCAACTATGAAAGACGTGGCATTCAAGTGTTCAATTATTAACTAATGATAACAAAAATAAAAATCCATGATTTTTGGTAGAACCCTATTACGTACTTTGTGAAGGGGAAAGTCTCGAAGGTGAAACCTCCCTCCCCCCCACCTGTACCAGAGGCCCCTTGGCCAGGTGGGATGTAAATCGAGGGATATGCGCGAGTGGCAGCCCTGCAAGAGAAAGGACCAACGGGACACGAACCCAGCAACAACCCTTGCAATATTTCAGCAAAGACTGTCACCACACGGATTCAAACCCGCGACATCGGAGTGGTTGTACCCCAATCACCTTGCCACTTACCAACTCGCATGTGCCCCTGGGGGCGAATCCTATTACGTACTTAAGACATATAAATCCATGATATCGGAGAGACTCAAAATAAGTGCAGATTTTCTAGGATTATTTGATGTTTTGGAAAGTTATTCTCAAAGAAATTAAGTTTTTTTCCTTATAATTCTTTCCTGAATGAAGAAAAAGAGTGAAAAAAAATATATCAGTGCAATAGATACAGAGGTACTTCAAGTTGATAAGGACAACAAATTGTTAGTTCCAATGGTAGCTTTTTGAATGTTATTGCCCAAGGATCTCAAGTTATTGACTAATCATAGTTGCAATCTTTGACAAATAATTAGATGTTCTTTTTTTCTTATTTTATCCTTCACATTACTCCATCGCAGTATAAAAAGGATGCTCTTTATTAATTGCGTATAAAAGTAAAGTAAAATAATTTATAGTATCTCTTAAACTAAGGTAGTCTTAAATTTAATTATAGTGATAATTAATATAACCCTACATTAGGGTATGATTTAAGACATAATGTGATGCATTCTAGAAGCAAACAAGTCTATATAGTATATCTCTTAAGATATGGTCTACCCTTATTGCCGTCTCATAATATCATTTGTTCATATTTGACCCTTAAAAGTCAATCTAGCATATGATTAATGCTTGTCAATTTTAGTACTAATACTTATATAAATTTATACGGTCAGAATTTTCTATAACATTTACTATCATCTATAATAATATTTAACTATAATTCTATAACAATCATCTTTTCTTTGAAATCTTATTATATATTAATAATTTTTCATTACCGCAACAAAAAAAATAATAAATAAAAACATCGTTATATTAAAAATTTGACTATAGTATAAATTATAAATATATACACACACTATTAACAGAGATCATAAATTGATTTTGATTTTCTCAGTTTCTAGACAGGCTAATAGCTTGATTGGCCAAGCTTCTAAAATCAACTTATTTTAAAAAATGTTTTTTCCAAAAGTGTTTTTGGTGAAGAATGTGTTTGGCCAATTCATTTAAAAATACTTTTGAGCATCAATTAGTGTTTGATTAAGCTATTAAATGTGCTTCCAAGTGTATTTTCTCAAAAGGACTTTTAAAAAAAAAAGCTTTTGGCGAAAAATTATTTTTTAGCTTTTAAAAAATTGTTTCTGCTATTCCTCAGAAACACTTATTTTCTCTCAAAAGCTTGACCAAACGACAAACACCTGCTTTTTTAAAAATAAGCACTTTTTGAAAGATAAACATCTTTGACCTCCCGAAAGCTTATCCAAAATGGCGATAAATGTACTCGACCTTTCTCTATGGTTGATTCCAAATATGAAACTATTTTTTCCTTAAAAAAATAGAAACTTCTAACCCACTTTATTATGGTCAATCTTTTTTCTTCAATTGCAAATGTTTCAAATATAAAAGATCAGCGTTTAACAACATTTTTTTTTTCAAATACATGTTAGACATTTCAAACCTTCAAATGTTTCTTTTTTCGGAGATTCGAAACTTCTTTTAATTAGTGTACTATAATATTTAAATATTATATTCAGTTCGATAAATAAGAGTACATAATAATTAATTGATAGTAACGTAACATATTTGTTCAGTGGATTCTTGTACAACCTGTCGATAAGGAAATTATATGTTACTTATTATTAAATCCAACATCATTAATGAAAGAATTTTGTGGTGACAAAATCAGCATGTTGGACATGTACGAGATACTCAATTTTTATTTTGTGCATTCAAACTATTAAAGGTGACAGATGTCATGGTCCAATGTTTCATCCCCTCTGTCCAACGAAGCATCTTAGCTGTCCTGAAAATAAGAAAAAACAAAATTATTACTAGTAACAGCCCGACAATGCATAACGTAACAAAATTTAATTTATATGACAATACAAACGACTCAAACAAGATTCGCCATTCACATAATCTTTCAGACCTTTTGTTTTATTTTATGTATTTCATCCGTTCATTTTTACTTATACACTATACTAAAAATAAATTTTTATTTTATTTATCACTTTTAGCATATCAAAAGAAGACATTTTTTCTTATTTTACCAATAATATTAATTACTCATTTCAAATTATTTTTCAAGTCCATTAAAATTATACACCAATTAATATGATTATCATGATAAATTATGCATTTCAATTATTATTTCTTAAGGGATGTGCAAAATCAATATTGAACAAGTAAAAATAAACGAATAAAGTATTATATATTGGCCAAATTAATTTAGATACACATCACATTGACTCATTAAAAAAAGAAAGCTCCTTAATATCATAGGGTTTGTTCGTCTCGAAATTTGAGCAAAAAATCACATCTATATGACCTTATAACAATTTAATATCAGTAGGTCCAAGATTCGAGTCGCATCCTTCTCATTTTAGTGTCTATATGACCTTATAACAATCACATCATGTGTCTCCATCTATTAGATATCTCAGTTAAAAGTCTTACATCGAAAATTGAATAAGAATATAAACTCATTATCTCTATAAGCTAACTTTTGAAGTTGAGTTACGCCCAAAATGTCCAAGATTCATTCTTTACAACCTCGAAGATTCGAGAGAAGCTCACACGTCTCCACCAAATAGGTGGAGCTTTGATTTTCTAGTAGTAGTCTATTTCCACGTATCATTAATCTGGTTATCTCAGTGTGAGGCAAAAAGCTATTGCAGGAGAAAAAAAATCTCCTCTTTCTAGAGATTCATATCTGTCTAAAAATTTTCGAATCAAAGCAATGAATATCCGCCATTAAAAAGGCACAATATATCGCGATTGACCCCCCACCCCAACCCCAAGATAAATCCACCGGTTTCAAATCCAAATATCTTTTGATAATAGCTTTTTAATTGAATTTTCTTCTTGTTTAAACTTATATTAACTTTTCTATATATAAATTTTAAATTTAAAAATTTTAAAAATAGAGGAATTTATCTGAAAAATGATACTTCCTCCGTCTCAATTTAAGTGTTTTACTTTTCTTTTTGATCTGTCACAAAAAGAGTGTTTCTTTTTCTATTTAGTAAGTTTTTAATCTCAAGAACAAGTTTAAGACCACAAGATTTAAAAGACTCTACACGTCTTTAATTTAAGACCACAACATTTAAAAGTCTCTTTTTATTTTTTAAAATTTATGTTAAATCAAACTAAAACACTTAAATTGGGACGGAGAGAGTAGAAAGAGACCACTCGAATGGGATGTAAAGTTGTACTCCCTGTGTCTCAAAATATTTGTGATGTTTTTATTTTTAAAAGTCAATTTGATTAAATTTTAAAATTAAATTAAATTAAATTCTATTAATTTAATATTTTAAAATTAAAATTTAGATATTTAAAAACTATACGAAAAGTACAATAAATGTCAATTCTTTTCATATTAATATAATAAAAAAATATAGCTTAAAATGTTGATCAAAATTGATATAATTTGACTTTTAAAAAGCGTGATATGATAAATATTTTGAGATAGAGGGAGTATTAGCGTTTTACGTGCGAATATAATGCTCCAATTCAGGAATGTTCCAAAAAGTCACCTTCACTGGCTAGTTGTAGAAGAACAACAAAAGAGTAAGAGAGGTCTATAACCTTTCAAACTCTTTTTCCTCTTCTCTTTTATTTTTTATTCATTTTCACTTTATTTCCCCTAATTTCTCTTTCACCGCCATGGCTGCCGCCGCCGTCACCGGAGTTCAGATCCAGCAGAGTCGTAGGTTGCCAGATTTCCTTAACAGTGTAAACTTAAAGTACGTTAAACTAGGTTACCATTACTTGATCTCTAATTTACTAACTCTATGTTTAATTCCTGTAATGGCTGTGATATTAATCGAAGCTTCACAAATGAATCCGAATGATATTCTTCACTTATGGCAACACTTAAAGTATAATCTAGTTTCCATTATTATTTGTTCAACCGTTTTAGTTTTCGGATCCACTGTTTACATCATGACCCGACCCCGACCCGTTTATTTAGTTGATTACTCATGTTATAAACCTAATGATGAGCTTAAAGCTCCTTGTGAAAGGTTTATGCAGCATTCACGACTTACAGGTGATTTTGATGAGTCATCACTTGAGTTCCAGAGGAAGATTCTAGAACGTTCTGGCCTCGGGGACGAAACTTATGTCCCCGAGGCTATGCATCATCTTCCTCCGCAGCCTTCTATGCAGGCTGCGAGGGAAGAAGCTGAACAAGTTATGTTTGGTGCTTTGGATAAGTTGTTTGGTAATACGAATGTGAAACCTAAGGATATTGGAGTTCTTGTAGTGAATTGTAGTTTATTTAATCCCACTCCGTCGCTATCAGCTATGATTGTGAACAAGTATAAGTTGAGAGGTAATATAAGGAGTTATAATTTGGGAGGTATGGGTTGTAGTGCTGGTGTGATCGCGGTTGATCTTGCTAAGGATATGTTGCAAGTGCATAGGAATACTTATGCTGTTGTTGTTAGTACGGAGAATATTACTCAGAATTGGTATTTTGGGAATAAGAAGAGTATGTTGATACCGAATTGTTTGTTTAGAGTTGGGAGTGCTGCTGTTCTGTTGTCTAATAAGTCCGTGGATAGAAGAAGGGCAAAATATAAGCTTGTTCACGTTGTTAGGACACATCGTGGGGCTGATGATAAGGCGTTTCGTTGTGTTTACCAAGAACAGGATGATGCTGGGAAAACTGGGGTTTCTTTGTCAAAAGATCTCATGGCAATTGCTGGTGGAGCGCTTAAGATAAATATCACTACTTTGGGTCCTCTTGTTCTACCCATCAGCGAGCAGCTTCTGTTCTTTTCTACTCTGATAATTAAGAAAATATTCAATAAGCATGTGAAGCCTTATATTCCAGATTTCAAGTTGGCGTTTGATCATTTCTGCATACATGCTGGTGGAAGGGCTGTTATTGACGAGCTGGAAAAGAATTTGCAGCTGACACAGGTTCATGTTGAGGCATCTCGAATGACACTGCACCGCTTTGGAAATACTTCATCCAGCTCGATTTGGTATGAACTTGCATATACAGAGGCCAAAGGAAGAATGAGGAAAGGTAACAAAGTCTGGCAGATTGCATTTGGAAGTGGTTTTAAATGTAATAGTGCTGTTTGGCAGGCACTACGTAATGTAAAGCCTTCTCCCAATGGTCCCTGGGAGGATTGTATTGACAGGTATCCTGTAAAAGTAGTCTCATAACACGGAAAAATCATGATTAGGCGAGTTCAAGGTTATCTGTAGCTGCTTCAGTGCCGATGGCCTCTTTAAGTTACGTGTACTTCATGGTGCCTCTTTGCTTGAAGCTGAATGATGCTCTGCTTCCAAAAAAAATTCCTCTTTTTTTTTATTATATATATTCATGAATCAAGTATCATTTTTCGTTTTTATTTTCTTGGTTAGGGCCTTATGCTAATTTGTGTTGTACCATTTCAACCTTTTACTCCTATGACTCTATATATGTAGCAATTCCTATTTAATTTGTAGTTATCTTTCCTCGATGAACATATCTTCATGACTGAATTTATGAGTAGTGGATTCAAGTTACTAACAGGCCTCTCTTATTTCTTATTGTCAGCCAATTGATTCCATAAATGCATGCTCATCAATCCCTATTTATTTATCTATTTTACATACTTGATCATCCTCAAGAGTTCAGTCCATTAAGTCCTAAGAGAGAGTCCAGTTTATCTTTAGCTGGCCTTACGTGAGACAACATAGGGTTTGTGATTAACAGGACAATGTAGTTATAAAGATTTCTCAGTGTTGCCTGGTTGTGGAAGTTGTGTTAGTAATACTATCAAAATGCTTGGGTGTAACTATAAGGGAGATAGTCTGTATTTGGACTGCCGGTGACTGCGTATTTTAGAACTTGGGAATATTGTGTAGTTTGAAAGATCTGCAAACAACAGTTACATTTTTGCTCTCCAACGACGCATACAATTTGTTCGTTTAATTTTGGATTTTTGGGTTGTATGTGAGATATTCGCCTCACCTCTAGGTTTGGTTGGTCTACGATACAATTCGTTCATTCGATATTGAACCTACAGGCTTTTATGTAATTTCAAATCAGCATGTCGAAAAATTCAACTATGAGGCAGGGGATGCTGTGTAATGTATGGATTGATTGTAACCTTTGTTGAAAAGTTTAGATTATTTGCTTAATGAGGCAGCAGACAGATATAGATTCGTCCAAGTTTCTCAGCGTGAAGGCACCTCTTTGTTATTTTCCAAGAAGTTTCTTGGTTGGTGCATTTGATTTATTTATGTAGCATTAGCAATTACGGAGTACTTGCTTTCTATTTATAATAAATTGCTATATGTTGATCGATTCCTTTCATGACGTATAGAGATTGCAAATGATTTTAAGCTTGTATTTGGCATTAACTTGTGGCAATTGCAAACCGAAGATAGTGTGTCAAATCTTCTGCACTTCTTGATTATTTTTTTGGTACTTGCTTTCTCTCACCAAAGACTTACTCAACTGAAAAGAAATCATCTAATTTTTCTTTTGCCAAGATTTGGATTATTTTCACTCACCCGAATGAATATAATATAGTGAGTACCTCTCAGCCTTTTAATTTCTGTGCCTGATGTTATAGAACAATGTGAAACCCAAAATTGGCTTTCTATTTCCTAAAGAGGCAGAAACTTTATGGTGGTGTTTCTCTGTCCAGGCATGATTCTGAGATCAGATTTGATTCTCAAAGGTGTCACTCGTGAGTTTTTTTAGAGGTAAAAACTTACCTGCATCAATGTTGAACTTTCTCCGTCCCCAAAATAAGTGTCTTTGATAGAAACCGTGTATATTTGTGAATATTTAGGTTACTTACCATATTTTGTAGAATTCTTGTACAAGTGTAATTAGGATATTAGTATTATAGTAGGAATACGATTTTACATATTTAGATATTGTAATTGTATGTATAGACCTCTTCATTAATGAAAATAATCAAGGGATTATTTCTTTCATGGTATCAGAAGTCTAGGGCAAAATTTCCTTCTCCCAACTACACTTCCGCCTCCTAGCACCCTCGGAATCCGCGATTCCGACACCTTTTTCTTCTAAAAAAATTCCTCTCTTCCCAAATTCTCTTCCTAATCCCTAATTCTCCTCTTGTTCTTTCATTATGTCTACCTCAAAGAACATGTTTCATCCCGCCCTTACCGTCTCCAACATCAAGAACCACATCCCTATCGTTATTGAGATGGAAAACGTTCAATACGCGACGTGGGCATAATTATTTAAAGTTCACGCACGCTCGCATCAAGTCCTTCACCACATCATCCCCGCGGATACAGGCAAGGAGAAGGTGTCTACCGCCATGATGACCCTGTGTTCTGGACGACTCTTGATGCTATCGTACTCCAATGGATATATTCCACTATCTCTACAGACCTTTTGCAGACGATTATTGAACCCGACTCCACGGCGATGGACACTTGGAATAGGGTGTGTGATAGATTCCAAGATAATCAAAATTCTTGTGTCATCACTCTTGAGCAGGAATTCTCCCATGTTACTATGGAGGATTTTTCGAATGTCTCAGCTTATTGTAAAAGCATGAACGGATCAACTCAAGAACGTTGGTGCGCCCGTCACGAATGATCGTCTTGTTCTTCAGATGGTTGTCGGCCTATTGGAGGCCTTAATGGTGTTGGGACTCTTCTTCATCAAAGCAACCCTCTTCCTCCGTTTTATCAAGCTCGGTCTATGCTCACCCTTGAAGAGGCGGGGTTGGCTAAAAATACCGCAACTGGAGCAACTTCCACCATGATGGCGGCCTCGCCACAAAATTCCTACTTTTCATCTTCTTCGGCTAATTCCACTCCACATTGGAACAACGGGGTGGAAAACAGGGTTAAAATCGAAAGTCCGACGGGAAAGGCGGAGGCGGCAACGTTGGTGGCAACAGTGGTCATGGTGGCAGCCGGCAAGGGCAATCGCAGCTTGGGCCAAGGCAGCAGGCCAACAATGTCGCTGGCCAGTGGGCCTGGCATTGGCCCAACTGGCCTAGTTACCCATTTCCAGCAGTTTACTTAGCGAATTGGGCCAGCCAGCAGAGGCCCAATTCGCAGCAATTTCAGTCTAGTCAAACGGCTGTTGGGCCTTGTCAGCAAGCCTTCACAGTTGCGGGCCTAGCAGGAGTTCCGACACCTACGGATATCGAGGCCGCGATGCATACACTTGGATTAAATTCCCCAGACACAAATTGTTACATAGACACCGGAGCCATTTCTCATATGACGTCCGTGCAAAGTAATCTCTCGTCTTATTTCAATTTGAGTAAAAATCGTGGCATAATTGTTGGTAATGGAAATTTAATTCCAATTAGTGGTTATGATCACACAAATTTATCCCCCCCCCACATCCACATCTCGTCATAAAAAATGTCTGTCATGCCCCTCACTTAATTAAAAATTTGGTGTCTGTCCAAATTGGGTTTCTGTTTACTTTGACCCTTTTGAATTTTCTGTAAAGGATTTCAAGACGGGGATACCTCTAATGAGGTGTAATAGTCGGGGAGAGCTTTATCCAATCACTACCACCACCATTTCCACGAGTCAAGTCACACCTTCCACATTTCCATCTCTTGCTCCTTCCTTGTGGCATACCCATTTGGGTCATCCGGGGTCGTATATTATTTCTTCTCTTAAAAATAATAATTTCATTGATTGTACGAGTACGCTTAGTACTCATATTTGTCCTCTAGGAAAACATGTTAGATTACCGTTTGTCGCCTCTACTTCTAGTACATTGATGTCTTTTGACATTATTCATAGTGATTTATGAACATCTCCCGTTTTGAGTTCTTTGGACCATCGTTATTATGTTTTATTTTTGGATGATTATTCTAATTTTTTGTGGACCTTTACTTTGTCTAAAAAATCTCAAGTTTTTCCACATTCTTAAAATTTATAGCTTTCATCCGTACCCAATTTGCACAAAAAATTTAAAACATTCAATGTGATAATGGTAGGGAATATGATAATGGGCCATTTCGGGAATTTTGTGACACTCATGGCATATCTTTTCGGTTTTCTTGTTCTCATACGTCCTCGCAAAATGGGAAGGCCGAAAGAAAAATTCATATCATTAATAATATTGTCCGAACCTTACTAGCCCATGCTTCATTACCCCATCTTTTTGGCATCATGCGTTACAAATGATGACCTACCTCCTTAACATTCTCCGTAACAAAGATTTAGCATATCAATCCCCACTTAAATTTCTTTACATTAAAGATCCCTCGTATTCTCATCTTAGAGTGCTTGGGTGCTTGTGTTATCCATTTTTTCCGTCCACTACAATTAATAACTTCAAGCTCGGTCTACCGCTTGTGTATTTTTGGGTTTTCCGTCTAATCATCGTGGTTACAAATGTTTTGATTTATCTTCTAATAAAATCATAATTAGTTGCCATGTTATTTTTGATGAAACTCAATTTTCATTTGCTCAAGTGTATAAATATGTGTCGAGTGCTTATAATTTTTTGGACAATGCTCCTTCCCCGTATATTCTACAACAGTGGGCCCGAGAGTCAAATCTGCTAGCCGGCCCAAACAATCTCGGCAATGTTCCAGACACTCAGCCCAGTTCCGAGACCCGGCCCAGTGGCGATCTTGGCCCAATTTCTGGTTCTGAGACAGTCCAGTTTCTGGCCCAGACTCTCGGACCAGTCTCGGTCCAGTTTCTGGCCCAAAATTTTCTCCTTCTTCTCCGAGTCGTCAACAAACCGCTATTGGACCAGCATGCTCACTACCTGCTAGCCAGTCCACCACTGACCCAATAATTACCCAATTTCCGTCAAATTCTATCTCAAGTCAAGGGCCCGTTACACGTAGCCAACAGAGTATTTTTAAACCAAAACAATATTTAAATCTTAATTCTAATGTCACTAAATCACCCCTACCACGTAACCCAGTGTCTGCCCTTCATGACCTGAATTGGAAAATGGTCATGGTTGACGAATATGATGCTCTTATTGAAAATAAGACGTGGAATTTGGTGCTCTGTCCGCCTGGTGTTAATATTATTTGGTCTATATGGATTTTTACTCATAAAGAAAATTCTGACGTATCTTTTGAGAGGCATAAGCCCCGTCTTGTAGGTAATGGCAAAACATAACAGGTTGGCGTACATTGTGGAGAGACATTTAGTCCGGTGGTCAAACTGGCAACTATTCGCACTGTGCTTAGTCTGGCTCTCTGGAAAGCATGGCTTATTCATCAACTAGATGTGAAAAATGCTTTCTTACACGATGATTTTAAGGAGACATTATACATGCATCAGCCTTGGGTTTTAAGGACTCCAATTATCCTCACCATGTTTGTTTGCTGAAGAAGTCCTTATATGGGCTTAAACAGGCGCCACTGGCTTGGTATAAGAGGTTTGCAGATTATGTGTCTTCTATTAGGTTTTCTCACAATAAGTCTGATCATTCTCTGTTCATCTATCGTCGTGGTACTTCTCTAGCATACATTCTGTTATATGTGGATGATATTATTTTGACTACCTGCTCTGATAATTTGCGCAAGTCTATCATGACCATTCTCAGTTCAGAATTTGCTATGAAAGACTTGAGTTATTTTTTGGAAATAGCTGTCACTCGTCATGAAGGTGGTCTATTTTTATCAGAGAGGAAGTATGCGGCTGAGATTATTGAGAGAGTTGGCATGTCATCTTGTAAGTCCTCTTCTACTTCGATGGATACCAAACTAAAGCTAAGTGCTACGTCTAGTACACCATATGAGGATCTCACCCATTATCGTAGTCTTGCAGGGGCTCTTCAGTATCTTATATTCATAAGACCAGATATTACTTATGCAGTTCAACGGGTGTGTTTATTTATGCATGATCCGCGGATTGAGCATATGCATGCGCTCAAACGCATTATACGATACATACATGGCAAACTTGATTATGGGTTGCATTTATATCCATCATTCGTGTCTACTCTCATATCTTATACAAATGCTGATTGGGGTGGATGTCCAGATATCAGACGTTCAACTTCTGGTTATTGTATGTTTCTTGGTGATAACTTAGTCTCTTGGTTGGCAAAACGCTAGGCTAATTTATTGCGATCCAGTGCGGAGGCTGAGTATCGAGGCGTAGCCAATGTGGTGTCTAAGTCATGTTGGATGCATAATCTTTTATTAGAGCTTCACTTTCCTATTCAGAAAGCTACCTTGGTCTACTGTGATAATCTGCGCAAGTCTATCGTGTTCCTTCTCAGTTCGTAATTTGCTATGAAAGATTTGGGGCCCTTGAGTTATTTTTTGGATATAGTTGTCACTCGTCATGCAAGTGGTCTATTTTCATCACAGAAGAAGTATGCGGCAAAGATTTATGAGAGAGCTGACATGTCATCGTGTAAGTCCTCTTCTACTCCGGTTGATACCAAACCGAAGCTGAGTGCTAATTCTAGCATACCATATGAGGATTTCACCCACTATCGCAGTCTTGCAGGGGCTCTTCAGTATATTACTTTCACGAGGCCTGATATTACTTATGCAGTGCAGTAGGTGTGTTTATTTATGCATAATCCGAGGGACGAGCACATGCATGCGCTTAAACGCATCATACGGTACATACATGACACACTTGATTATGGCTTGCATTTATATCCATCATCTGTCTCTACTCTCGTGTCTTATACAGATGCTGATTGGGGTGGATGTCCAGATATCAGACGTTTGACATCTGGTTATTGTATGTTCCTTGGTGATAACTTGGTCTCTTGGTCTGCAAAATGTCAGGCTACTCTATCGCGATCCAGTGCGGAGGTCGAGTATCAAGAGGTAGCCAATGTAGTGTCTGAGTCATGTTGGCTACATAATCTTCTATTGGAGCTACACTTTCCTATTTAGAAAGCTATTTTGGTCTACTGTGATAATGTTAGTGCAGTCTATCTCTCTGGGAATCCGGTCCAACATCAGCGCACTAAACATATCAAGATAGATATTCACTTTGTTCGCCAAAAGGTAGCTCGTGGACAAGTACGTGTCTTACATGTCCCTTCAAGGTATCAAATTGCTTACATATTTACTAAGGGTCTTCCCTTGGTTCTTTTTGAAGATTTTAGGGACAGTCTCAACATACGACAAACGCCCGCTATGACTGCTGGGGTATGATAGAAACCGTGTATATTTGTGAATATTTAGGTTACTTACCATATTTTGTAGAATCCTTGTACGAGTGTAATTAAGATATTAGTATTATAGTAGGAATATGATTTTTCATATTTAGAGATTGTATATTGTATATATAAACATCTTCATTAATGAAAATAATCAAGAGATTATTTCTTTCAGTCGTTTTAGCGAAAAAATTTATCCTGAAACAATTGTCGCTTTAGGAATTCAGGACAACTAGTAATTGTTTTCAACTATATTCTTAAATTTACGAACTATTTCTTCTTAATCGTGCTCAATTCTCATAAAACATCTAGTAATAAATAGGAGCAACTTAATAAATGATACTTTGTATTCATTATTTTCGTAATGAGCGTGAAAAAAACTAAAACAACACTTATTTTGAAATGGCGGGAGTACATGATAGTGTCTGTACATGTATTTCTATCACTTAATCATACTAAAGGCAAGCACATTTTTATTATATTAAATTACTTAATCATAGTAAGTGGAAACAACCTCTTGCAAAAATGTGAGGTAAGACTGCGTACAATAGACCCTTATCGTTCGGTCTTTCTCCGAACCCCGTGCATAAGGGGAGGTTAATGCATCGGGTTGCTCTTTTTTTTATAGTAAGTTGAGCTGATTTGATGTAAATATGCCATATTTACCTTTATAGAGTGGCACAAAATTGAATTAAAACAAAGGAAATGAAAAAAGAAGAGGAAATATAATCTCAGGGTCCGCTGGGTCATACTTTGGACTGGTGGATATTTAATTTTATTGGCTTTTCAATTCTGGCAGGCAGCTAAGTTCAAATGATTGGAACAAACAGTTATGCTGGTACTGTAGATTGCATTGATCTCTTAATAAATGGGGAATGACAATTTATTAAAGATACAGCAGCCAAAAAGGTCAACAAAGCAAAGCTTTTATTGTATCATTACCTAATCTTAGATTATGACGACTTAGTTCTAAGGGATTTTGGATATATCATCATGAAAACGACCGGTGAACAGGCAGCAAAAAAGTGGAGAATCTCTTCAATTAGAAATTATCATAAAAGAAAAAAAGAGTTTAATGTATATACACGTCAATGTAAATAATTTTTTATACTAATACATCATCTAAAGAATATCTACATGTAAGTCTTTCTAAAATGCGTGATAATCTTGAAAATAAGGGATATTAACTGCTGTCACATGTAAAAGTAACATAAAAATTTCTTAGACATATGGTATATATAACTTAAATCCTTATAAAGAAAGAGAGGAAGGGTGAATGTGTCCTGCAATTCAAGTTGAAAATGGAGGTATCTATGTTATATAGTTAAATTAACAAACATTGAACACACATTTCTCATGAAAGTAAATGTGACAAACTACTAAAGATCACATGTTATATAGTTAAATTAAAGATGCTTGAAAATGTACTCTAATCGATAGAGAATACATTTATATTCTTCATATATTCGATAATTATTATTTTAGTTTAATTATGTAAAGTTGATATTTTCATACAATTAGAATTGTAATTGTAAACACCTATATTTATTGCATTAATGAGAAGACGCCAAATAAGGAGAATTACACAATTTTACATTGTATCAAAAGTCAAACCATAACCTCCTCACAAACCCTAAATCTGGCGCCCCCTCCCTTTTCCTTTTCACGTCGCCGACGGCTTATGTTTATGGCTTCTACTGCCTCTTCCTCCTCCACCCACGATACACATCATCCTCCTCCCCCCTCCAAACACCTTTCATTCGGCCTTTGCCGTGATCAATATAAAAAATGTTATCCCTTTAATTCTTGATCAAGAGGGTGGACAATACTCATCGTGAGTTGAACTATTTCAAATACATGCATGTGCTTACAACGTCCTTAATCACATCGATGCCACCACCCCCCATCCACCCAACGTCGACAACCCAACATGGAAGCGGCTCAATGCAATTGTCAAACAATGAATATATGGCATCATATCCAAGGATTTACTTCATACTATTATGAAGACGGGTGTTTCGGCTCATGAATTATGGACGAGGCTAGAGGAAATCTTTCAAGATAACAAACATACACGTGTTGTGTATCCGGAGGAACAATTTAACAACATCTGTCTTGAGAACTTTGCTAACATGGCAGACTATTATAATCAACTAAAATTAGTTGCTGATCAATTATCTAATGTTGGTAATCTGATTTCCGAAACAAAGATGGTCTTGCAACTCATTAATGGTTTATCGAAAGGTGAGTACGATACACATGCGACGATGATCCAACAAGTTGATCCCCTCACTAGCTTCAACAAGGCCCGATCACAATTGATATTGGAAGAGACTAGACGAGCCAAACAAGCCAAACATAATCAGAAGGCGTTGGTAGTTGATGCACCGCCGACCACCATTGTACCTGTTGGACCATCGCAATATGCGGACCATCAAAATTAGTGTGATGGCCGAGGCGGTAGCAAGGGCCGAGGCCGCGGTAGCAGAGTAAGAGATCGTGGAGGCCCGGTCCAATTCCGGTGGACAGCCACGGCATGCCCAGTCCCCTTCTCCGTGGGCTAGCCCAATACCTTGGCCTAGCCTAATACCGTGGCCATACCTTGGAAATTGGGCCTCCCCTCGTGCCTTTACCCAACTGCCCCGGCCCAGAACACGGGTCCACATCCAACACCGAGCATACTAGGCCTTCTTCCAAGCCCACACGACATGGGTCAATCACACTAGGCCTACTTTGCTACGACCCAACAACAACAACATGCATGCAGTCTTATAACCCCTACCGAACTGAGTCAGGCATACAACACTATGAATCTCCAGCAGCCCGACGACACATGATACATGGATACGGGTGCTATATCCCACCTCACTCGTGACTCTAGTAATCTCTCTCAACTATTTAATTTGAAACATCCCCAATTTATTTTGGTCGGAAATGACAATCGCATTCCAATTCAAGGCTATGGCACCACTCAAATACCACCACCTCACCCTCTCTTTACTCTAAAAATGTCCTATATGCTCCTAACATCATTAAAAATATAATCGCTGTTAGGTAATTTGCTAGTGACAATTTTGTATCTATTGAGTTTGACCCTTTTGGTTTTTCTGTGAAGGACCTACATATGTGGACAACTCTTACGAGATGCAATAGTGTGGGGGACCTATATCCTTTCTCATCCAATTCTACTGCAAGTGTTAATCCACCAACCTCTCTAGCTGTAATCTCTCCATCAACTTGGCACAGTAAACTCAGGTACCCGGGAGCACCAGTTTTTAATTTTCTTAGAAGTCAGAATTTCATTCAATGTAATAAAGGGAAATTTACCCACACCTTCTACTCTTGTCCTTTAGGAAAGAATGTTAGACTTTCTTTTCAATCATCATTGAGTGTAACTTTTTCTCCATTCATGCACATTTATGGACATCTCCCATTACTAGCAAAGGTGTCACAAATATTATGTGGTATTTTTGAATGATTTCTCTCATTTTATTTGGGTTTATCCTCTAAAATATAAGTCCCAAGTTTACTCATTTTTTCTTGAATTTCAAGCATATGTTAAAAAACAATTTGAGAAGACCATCAAAACGTTTCAATGTGATAATGGCCGTGAGTTTGACAATTTCCCATTTCATAAATTTTGTGCATACAATGGCATGGTGTTTCGATTTTCTTGTCCCCATACCTCACCTCAAAATGGTAAAGTCAAAAGAATCTTGCGCACCATCAACAATAAGATCTGTATTATGCTCTTTCATACTTCCATCCCCCTCCTTTTGGGTCTACACATTGCATATGGCAGCATACCTTCTTAATATATTACCAACGTGTACTCTTCAAAACAAAACTCCAACTGAAATTCTCTTCCGTCGGATCCCTTTTTATGGTCACCTTCGGATTATTGGTAATCTATGCTACCCGAATCTCGCCTCCACGACTCTCAACAAATTATCACCTAGGACTACTCCTTGCATTTTCTTAGGTTTCCCTTCAAATCATAGGGAGTACTTATGCTATAATTTATCCACAAATAAAATCCTAGTCTCTCGCCATGTCACATTCAATGAGAACATGTTCTTATTTGCAAACGTTCGAAAATTTCAAGTCACTGACTACGACTTCCTTGATGATTCGAACACTTCCCCTCTCATTAGAAATGTAATACATGAAGCTAGGAGTCCGGCTCAATGCCCAATGCCCTTGCAAGCTTTCCCGTCGACCACCCCATGCCCCCGTCACTGCCCACAACCCACTACCCCTGTCACTGCCCCACAACCCACTGCCCCCGGTCCTTATTACTACACACCGCAAGGAAACCCGTACCCAACACGAGATTTTTAAATTAAAAGTCTATTTTAACCTATCCACTCAAACTATCTCACCTCTACCTAAAAATCCAAAATTTGCCAAACTTGACCCAAATTGGAATGCGGCCATGCATGAGGAATTTGATGTGCTCACTACACATCACACTTGGGATCTTGTCCCGAAACCAGAGGGGGTCAATGTGATTCGTTGTATGTGGTTATATCATCACAAATTCAGAGACAGTGGTGAGCTTGAACGTCATAAGACGAGACTTGTGGGAAATGGCACGGGGCAATAAAAGGGAGTTGATTGTGGTGAGACCTTCAGTCCAATAGTTAAACCTGCCACCATTCGTACTGTTTTGAGCATTACTATGGGCAAGAACTGGTTGATTCATAAACTTGATGTGAAAAATGCGTTCTTACATGGGGATTTGAAAGAAACCGTCTATATGTATCAACCATCTGGCTTTGTGCACCCATCGACTCCTCAACATGTCTACCGTCTTCGAAAGTCACTTTATGACTTAAAACAAGCCCCTCGAACTTGGTATGAGCGATTTTCCATCTACAGATCGGGTTCATGTGCAATAAAAGTGATAATTCACTTTTTATTTTTCATCGAGGTAATGACACTGCATACCTTTTGCTCTATGTGGATGACATTGTCCTGATTGCCTCCTCTAATGTGCTGAAAAATGAGATCATCACATTGCTCAAATCCGAATTTAACATGATGGACTTGGGTAAGTTGAGTTATTTCTTGGGGATTTTCGTGACCAGATCCCATAATGCAATGTTGCTATGTCAACGTAATTATGCCAAAGGGATTGTTTACAGGGCTAAAATGGAAAACTGCAAGATCACACCTACTCCAGTCGACTCAAAGTCGAAGCTCAGCGCCAATGATGGGGATCCGGGGCCTGATCCTTCTCTTTATAGGAGTCTCGCTGGTGCACTTCAATATCTTATCTTCACTAGGCCCGATATTGCCTATGATGTTCAACATGTGTGATTGTTCATGCATGCTCCTAGGGAGCCTCACTTTACCGCTCTTAAATGTATCATTCGGTACGTTAAGGGTACTCTTAACTATGGATTACATCTTTATCTATCTGCATCGACTAGGCTGGTATCATATACGGACGTCGATTGGCGCGGCTGTCCCAACACATGTTGATCTACTTCCGGCTATTGTGTATTTTTGGGTGTTAACCTCATTTCGTAGTCTGCAAAATGGCAAGCCACGCTTTCCTGTTCGAGTGCAGAATCAGAATATAGAGGCGTTGTGAACGTTGTTGCCGAAACTTGTTGGCTCAGAAACCTCCTTCTAGAGCTGCATTGTCCCTTATGTCAGGCATCTATTGTCTACTGTGATAATGTATCTGTTGTTTACATGTCTCATAACCCGGTTCAACATCAGCGAACCAAACATAATGAAATGGATATTCATTTTGTTCGTGAGAAAGTTGTCATGTTCGGGTGTTATATGTTCCTTCTAACTATCAGTACGCAGATATATTTACTAAGGGCTTCCTCGGCAGTTGTTCCTTGACTTCAGATTCAGTCTAAGCGTCTGGCCTCCTCTCCGACTGAGGGGGTGTGATAGAGAATACGTTTATATTCTCCATATATTCTGTAATTATTATTTTGATGTAATTATGTAAAGTAGATATTCTCATACAATTAGAATTGTAATTATAAACACCTATATATATTGCATTAATGAGAAGACTCCAAACACGAAGAATTACACAATTTTGCACTAATAAACAGGAAAAAGGAAACAACTGTTCTGGTCCCCTAAATAATAATGGTGTCATTCATAATGAGACAAGGACGTAATTCTTTGATATTATGTATCTCTCACTGAAAAGTAATGTTGTTAAATTCTTACTTAAATCGTGCCGAAGTCTTGAAGCTCAGTAAAGTCAGGTTATGCGCTTCACCTCATCCAATTTGTAGTTTGGTATAGGCATTGAGATGTTAAATCCTATGCAACTTCAGTGACGAATGAGTTCTATCAAGACACAACAACATATACATTTTATCCAAGTAATTTTGTTTTGTGTTTATAGTTATCACTTACAACTGTTCATTTCCATTGTTAACAAAAAAAAACTAAATTTTCATTTTCATAATATTTTATATATGAGTTTATTACAATTAAATATAACTAATTAATTACTGGTTTAAACTTTGTGCGGATTTGAATGCCTCCATACTCATTAGGCAACGTTTCATTCCAAAGATGGAATAGAAAAACATAAACACATTTAACATATATAATTAATACAGTTAATTAAAAAATTGGAGAGAGAAATTTAAGACCTAAGCTTATGATACCATGAAAGAAATAATCTCTTGATTATTTTTATTAATAAATGAGTATATATACAATTTATAATTTTCATAATAGGAAAATTCTATTTCTATTCTAATCCCAAAACCATATTCTACTTGTACAAGGATCCTACAATTATGGCAAGTATATATTGCTAATTATATACAATTAATACAAACTATTTTGTTACAATAAATAAGATATACATGGTGAGACAACCGTGTATACTTATGTTAATTATCACACCCCCGCAGTCATAGCGGACGGTCTTCGTACGCTGAGATTGTCCCTAAAATCTTCAAAAAGGACCGAGGGAAGACCATTGGTAAAAATGTCTGCAATTTGATACCTGGAAGGGACATGGCAGACGCGTACTTGTCCACGAGCTACATTTTCGCGAACAAAGTGGATATCCATCTCTATATGCTTAGTGCGCTGGTGCTGAACCGGATTACCAAAAAGGTAGATGACACTAACATTATCACAATAAACCAAGATAGCTTTCTGAATAAGACAATGAAGCTCTAACAGAAGATCACGTAACCAACAGGATTCAAAGACCACATTGGTTACCCCTCTATACTCGGCCTCGACACTAGAGCGTGATAAAATCGATTGACGCTTTGCAGACCATGAGACAAAGTTATTATTACCAAAAAATATACAATAGCCAGACGTAGAATGTCTGGTGTCTGGACAGTCACCCCAATCAGCATATGTATACGAGACAAGTGTAGACGTCGACGAAGGATATAAATGTAAGTCATAGTCAATTGTCCCCTAGATGTATCGAGTAATGCGTTTGAGCTCATTCATATGTTCAACCCTGGGATTATGCATAAACAAGCACACCTGCTGTACGTCATACGTAATATCTGGTCTCGTGAAAGTAAGATACTGAAGAGCCCATGCAAGACTGCAATAGCGGGTTGGATCCTTGTAAGGGGAGCCTGCCGCAACACCCAACTTGGGTTTAGTATCAACTGGAGTGGAAGTAGACTTGCATGAGGACATACCAGCTCGCTCAATGATCTCAGCTGCGTACTTACCCTGTGATAAGAATAACCCACCTACATGACGAGTGACAGCAATCCCCAAAAATTAACTCAAGGGCCCCAAGTCTTTCATAGCAAACTCAGAACTGAGCATTGTCATGATAGACTGGCGTACAACATCAGAATCGGCAGTCAAGATAATATCATCCATATATAATAGTATATAAGCCAGAGAAGAACCACGATGATATATGAACAACGAATTATCAGACCGGTTGTGAGAGAACCCAATAGTCGAAACATAGTCTGCAAACCTCTTATACCAAGCCCGTAGAGACTGCTTAAGCTCATACAAGGACTTTTTCAACAAACAGACATGATGAGGATATTTGGAATCCCTAAACCCTAGGGCTGATGCATATAGACTGTCTCATTGAAATCACAATGTAAGAAAGCATTCTTCATATCTAACTGATGAATGGGCCATGGTTTCGAAAGAGCCAAGCTCATCACAGTGCAAATGGTAGCCGGCTTAACCACCGGACTAAACGTCTCACCACAATCCACACCAACCTGCTGAGTCTTACCATCACCTACAAGACGAGTCTTATGCCTTGCAAAAGAACCGTCAAAATTGTCCCTATGAGCAAAAATCCACATAGACGAAAATAATATTAACACCAGATGGACGGGGCACCAACTCCCATGTCTTATTAGCAATAAGAGCATTATATTCGTCGGTCATAGCAATTTTCCAATTCGGGTTATTTAAAGAAGACACATGATTACGGGGTAAGGGTGATTTAAGAACATTATAATGTAAATTAAAATGTCTTTTTGGTTTAAAAACACCCCGTTGACTACGAGTGGCCGGTCTATGACTCGGCGGAGAATTGGGTGGATTTCGGGAACTACCGAGACACGTGATGGACCGTCCAATAGGCAGTGGGCCTACTAGCCCAATACTGGAATCATGTGATGGTAATGGGCTGGAACCCGTCACTGGAACAATGGCGGTAATGGGCTGGGAATCTGACCCAATTACCGTCATTGGCCCAGTTATGGGACTGGATATAGCGGCTGGAACAGTGGGGCCAGCAGGCTGTGGGTCCGTTGGTGGATTTGGGGTGCGGGACACGTCCGAAAAATGGTGAATAATATACGGGGATATACCATCATTCAAAAAATTATATGAATTAGGCACGGGATTACTAACCTTAGCAAACGTAAATTGAGATTCATCAAAATTACATTGCGACTAATGATGATTTTATTAGATGATAAATCAAAATATTTGTAACCACAATGATTGACGGATAACCCAAAAATACACAAGGGGTAGACCGGGCCTGAAGTTTGTTAATTATGGTGGACGGAAAGAGTGGATAACTCAAGCACCCAAAGACCCTAAGATGTGAATACGAAAGAGTCTTATTATATAAAATTTGAAGAGGGGACGCATATGTCAAACCTTTGGAAGGAAGAATGTTAAAAAGATATATAGCCATTTGTAGAGCATGATGCCAAAAAGAAGGGGGTACGGAAGCATGAATCAATAAAGTTCGGACAATGTTATTAATGGTACGAATTTTGCATTCGGCTTTCCCATTTTGTGAAGACATATATGGGCAAGAAAAATGAAAATTGATTCCATTATTAGCACAAAATTCCCGAAACACCCTATTGTCATATTCTTTTCTATTGTCATATTCTTTTCTATTATCACATTGAATATTTTTTATTTTCCGTTCGAATTGGGTTCTAATGAATTCTTTGAATTTTAAGAAGGTGGAAAAAACTTGAGATTTTTTCGCTATCGGAAAAGTCCATAAAAACTTAGAATAATCATCCAAAAATAGAACATAATACCGATGACCCAAAGAACTAAGAACAAGAGACGTCCATAAATCGCTATGAATAATATCAAATGACATTAAAGTATGAGAATTAGAGTCTACAAATGGCAACCTAGCCATTTTTCCTAAAGAACAAGACAATTAGGAGTACTACGCGTACCTTACATGAAATAAAATTATTTTTGTCTAAGGAAGACAAAATAGACGACCCCAGATGACCAAGACGAGCATGCCACAAGGAAGGACCAAGGGCTACAAAAGCGGATGACAAGGCTAGACTCGAGAGACCGGAACATGGAGTGATAGGATAAAGATCTCCCCTACTATCACACCTCATGAGAGGACTCCCCGTCTTGAAATCCTTCACAAAAAACTCAAACGGATCAAATTCAATAGACACAGAATTATCAATGGTGAATTTTCAGACATACACTAGATTTTTAATTAATTTGGGGGCATGAAGGGTATTTTTCAAGATAAGGGGTGGATGGAGGGGAGATAATGTTTTATGACCATAACCACAAATTGGAATAGAATTACCATTACCAACAATTATGCCACACGGGTTGCTCAAATTGGAATAAGACGAGAGAGTACATTGATCGGATGCCATGTGGGTAGTGGCTCCGGTGTCCATGTACCAATTCGGTCTGATGGCGTTAAACCAAGTGTGTGCATAGCAGATTCAATGTCGGTCTGAGTGGGGCCCACTGTGTGATGGGCCTGCGGAGGCCGGGGCCCAAGTACACTTGCTTACTGCCCTAGCCTAGAAGAATTTCGGAAACCTGGTGGGCCAGAATTAATGGGCCAGGCTATATTGGGTCGTGATCGCTGGCGAGCAAACAATCGCTAGGCGCCGTAGTCGAGGAAAATAGGTTGTTGGGCCACCGCCACGCCAGGAGCCCAAGGCCGACCACCGGTTGTGGCCCATTGTAGTGGGACGGGCCCACGCCATCGTTACCATTGCCGCGTTTGCCCCCGCGATTTTTTCCATTATTTTTTTGACTATTTTTGTCGCCCCCGTGAGAACGGTTTTGGTTCGAATTATCAATGAACCCTTGAGAATTGGTGGAGGACGTCATCATGACCATGGGACTAGCACTTGTAGCCGCCTTTTTAGCCAAATCGGCTTCTTCCAAAGTAAGCATGGAGCGAGCTTGATAGAACCTCGGGAGAGGATTACTTTGACGAAAGATAGTTCCAACGCCATAATAGGTCTCGGATAGGCCAGCAACCATCTGTAGGACAAGATGATCTTCACTAACAGGCGCACCAACGTTGCGGAGTTGGTTCGCCAATTCTTTCAACTGTTTGCAATATGTTGAAACGTTCGGAAAATTTTCCATATTGACGTGGGAAAATTCCTACTCAAGGGTAACATCACGAGAATTCCGATTATCTTGGAATATATCACGTAGTATATCCTAAGTAGCCTTCGTCGTAGCGTCAGGCTCAATACTCGTTTGCAGAAGGTCGGTAGAAATAGTGGAGTAAATCCACTGAAGAACAGTAGCATCAATGGATGTCCATAACTTAGGATCATCCTCGGGTTTGGGCACCTCCGTATCCGTTGGAGCTGCGGGGATAATATGATGGAGAACTTGATGCGAGCGTGAGTGAACTTTGAACAATTCTGCACACGTCGCGTATTGGACGTTTTCTATAGCAACGCAAGATGTTATATAGGGATTGAGAAGAAAAAATTGGGAAGAGATGAGAGACCATCAGACATGAATTTCGAGAAAAGAGGCTCGAAATTGGAGGGATTGTCGACAAAATTTTGAGAAAATTGGAGAGAGAAATTTAAGACCTAGACTTCTGATACCATGAAAGAAATAATCCCTTGATTATTTTCATTAATGAAAGAGTATATACAATTTACAATTTCCATAATAGGAAAATCTTATTCTTATTTTAATCCCAAAACCCTATTCTACTTGTACAAGGATCCTACAATTATAATAAGTATAAAATACTAATTATATACAATTAATATAAACTATTTTGTTATCATAAATAAGATATACACAACCGTGTATATTTATGTTAATTATCAGTTGCAAATTTGTCTGCTTGACGACATTTCTTAGAATCTCTCTATCAAATTCACCATGTAGAATGCTTTCTTATTATTAGTCAATTATTTCAATATTGACCATGTAGTCGCTATAATAAAATATTGTAGCCAAGTAACTACATCGGTATTATATACTAATCTTATTTAAGATAAATAATAGCGAGTTATAATTAACACCAAAATAGAAAACATATACTTGGACATCAATTTTGAACTATGATTTCTTGGTTAAATGATAATCTTCGTCATGAAAAAAGAAAATAAATAAAAAATAAGACAATTATATAAATAAAAAGATACCGAAAAATAATCATGTCTAATTAAGCTTATCATCAAGCAGCACGACATGTCCAAGATGCTCCCTGTGCTTGGTTTCTGTCCTTGCTCTAATGAAATTTCTATTGTTGAGTCTTGAGGATTTACATGAATGCAATAGGTGATGATCCAACAACCACAATTATTTATATAGCCTACCTTCATAATTTATGACTTTTCATCTCCATAAGTTTTAATGTGTGAGTTTATTATAATTAAATATAGACCCTTATTGGGGTAGTTAATTTTTGTAAGGACTTCAATGCCTCCATATACTCAACAGGCAACGTTTCTTTCAGTTTTGGAATGAAAATTTTAAGCACATTAGAGGTAATTAATAATTGATATATGAGGCTTTTTTTGCTTAGCATATAAATGAGAAAAAATGTTTAAAAAAGGAGAAAAAAGATAATTGTGTTTTTTTTGGCCAATGAGAGGTGTCACATCACTTTTTCTATTCCTAGCTTTATTAAATAAATTGTTATGAATTCATTACATTCATTAATTGAGGGTGGATGTCATTTAGATATATATGTATGTTATTAATTGTTATCTAACTTATCTTATTAATACTCTCATAAAGATATGTAACATTCGGTGGTTTCATACCCTATAAAAGATATGTTTTTCATCCTTTTATAAACATAGAAGAAATAAACAATAAATGCATTAATTCCCCATATTTCTTGTCTCTATTTTTTGTTCAGTATTTGTATATTTCACCCTTATTTTACAACACGTTATCAGTACGAGACTATGCCTTGAGCACTTATTTTGAAAAAATTAAAGGTATGTGTTTTACAAATCAACCTTAACAATGGTATCATATTGATTTCTCAATCTTGTGGATATCTGCAATTGTTTGATTTCAATATATGAAACTCATTAATATGAGTATGCCAAATTAATTAAATAATGGTCCTTGAATTCACACATAGCTTGATTCTATTTTATATACGTTGATGTTTACACCGTTACTATTTAAATATGATGATGGTAATGATTACATTCCTATATATTGAGATTTAGAAATAGATGTTTAGTTTCTTTTTTCCCCAATGCAACAAATGGATGTATTGAAGTTATGTTAGAGAAAACTTCTCCACATCATATATATGTCTCGATTTGCCCCTGAAGTAGCAAGATCTTAAAAAAGTTCTAAGTTATCATTATTTGATATGTTTAAAGCACGTTGAGATATGTTCCATTCCTGAAGAATGGAAACTTTTGATAAATGTTATAAGTGCAAATTCATTACCTGAAGTGAATGTGACAATATGTAGTAAAACTTATATATACGAACGTGCATTTGGTTGTGAAGTTATCGTGACTCACCTCCAGAAGAGGTATAATAATTGAGAAAAAAATATTCTAAATATTTTATGTTTTACTCCCGAAGTAGTAAACTCCGAATTCTGCTCCCGAAGTAGCAAACTAAGAAATCTGCTCCCAAAGTAGCAAATTTTAAACTCTACTCCTTAAGTAATAAATCTTTGAACTCTACTCCGGAAGTAGTAGAACTTTGAAAGTAGTAAAACTTATTTTACTCTTGAATTAGTAAATCTGAAATTTACTCTTGAAGTAGTGAATTCAAAATTTATTCCCAAAGCAGTAAGTCTCTGAAATTTACTCCCGAACTAGTAGAACTCTTAAATTTACTCTCGTATTAGTAGAATTTCAAACTTTACTCCCGAAATAGTAGAATTTCAAACCTTACTGAAAGAAATAATCCCCTTGATTATTTTCATTGATTGAATAGATATATATACAAGTTACAAAACCTTCTTCTACCATAATTCTAACTCTACAATTATGGTAGTGTATATTCCTAATTATGGAAACATATACATTACAATATATTACACATATATTTTCCTAATATACAATATTTTTACCTTGTCTAATATTAACAATTACCAAAAAGTAGAAGCCAAATATGGCCTGTTGCCGAGGAAACCATAAGGCAGCAAAACCGAGAGCCTTAATAAGGCAATATACACTTGTATATTGTGTGTAAATTGCCTTATTTAACACACCCTTGATCATAGCGGAGAGAGGCTGTCTTCGAACATTGTCACTAAATTCTTCAAGAAAACCGTGGTAGACCCTTTGTAAAGATGTACGCAATTTGATAACCTTGACAGGACATGGCATGCGAACTTGACCCTTTGCAACCTTTTCACGGACAGTGAATGTCCATTTCGATATGCTTAGTATGCGTTGGTGTTGAACTGGGTTACCTGAAGGTAGATGGCACTAATGTTATCACAATATACCAAGGTTATGCCTTACGAATGGGACAATGAAGCTCAAAAGCAAATTACGTAGCCAACATGATTCGGAGACCACATTCGCTACCCCTGATATTATCTCTGCACTTGGCGTGATAGAGTTGCACGGCGCTGCCGACCAGGAGACCAAGTTGTTGCCAAGGAACATACGATGGCCGGAAAGTCGGGTGCGGTATCGGGACAACCACTGATCGGCATCCCGGGTATGCGAGACAAGTGTGGATGTAAATGAAGGATACAAGTGCAACCCATAGTCTAGTGTCCCCTGAATATCTTGAATGATCGTTTGATTGCATTCATGTGCTCAACTCTGGGATCATGCATGAATAAACACACCTGAACGCGCATATCTAATATCCGTCTGGTAAGGTAAAGATCTTGGAGGACCCACCGGACTGCGATAGCGGGTCGGGTCTCGTATGGCGCCTTTCTGCGACATAGCTTTGAGTTTGCATCAGCAGCGTGAAGTGGACTTATAGGATGACATCCCACCTCTCTATGATCTCGGACAACATACTTTTCGTTCACGACAAAAACAAGCCACTGAATGACGCTGGCGGCAATCCCCAAAAAAATAACTCAAAGGCCACTAAGTCTTTCATATGGTAAACCGAGGCGAGCATGGTCATGATAGGCGATAGTGGCGCAGGCTGTCGGAAGAAGGCGATCAGATGATATCATCCATATACAACGAATGTATGCCAAAGGCGAACCACGGTAGATGAACAAAATTATCGACTGCTTTGAGTGAACCCGATAGTTGAAACAAAGTCAGCAAACCTCGTGTATCATGCCCTTGGAGATCTACTTAAGCCCATATAAGGACTTCTTCAACAAACATACATGATGAGGACGCCGGTTGGGATCCTAAAACCCAAAGGCGATGCATATAGAGTGTTTCCTTGAGATCACCAGTGTGAGGCAGCATTCTTGACATCCAAGTGATGAATTGGCCAAGTCTTTGAAAGAGTCAAGCTAAACACCGGTCGCGAATAGTATCGGTTTGACCATAGGACTAAACATCTCACCACAATCTATCCCAACCTTGAGTCTTACCATCGCGACAAATCGGCGCCTTATGTCGAGCAAAGGACCCGTCTGAATTCTCCTTATGAGCAAATATCTACATAGACACGATAACATTAATACCATATGGGCTGGGGGCACAACTCCCCACGTCTTATTATCAATAAGAGCATTATATTCATCAGTCATAGCAATTTTCCAATTATGGTCATTTAATGCGGACACAACTGCGAGCAAGGGGATTTAGAGACATCGGAATGTAAATTAAAATGTCTTTTAGGTGTAAAAATACCCGCCCGACTTGAATGACGGTCTATGACTAGAGGAGGTGAGAGAATTTTGAGAATTTTACGGGCTCGGAGCGGACTGGCGGCCCGGCCGATGAACTCTTGGCCCAAATCGATGGCGGAAGCCTCTTACGAGGCGGTTCCAAAATTGGCTGGGTGGCCCAATTCACTGGGACTATTCGATCCTTTAGTTCTTGGGCTAAGTGATGCGTGGGTCCGATCGTGATGGGTCCCTGAGGATTTTGAGTCTCGGGAGATGTCAGAAAATTGAATAATATCTGGGGATATTTGGTCATCCAAAAAATTATCACGACTTAGGCTCGGGAGTATGAACTTTAATAAAGGAATTGAGTTTCATCAAAATGACATGGCGATTAATTATGATTTTCTTGGAGGATAAATCAAACACTTATAACCACGATGATTGACGGATAACCCAAAAATACACACGGGGTAGGCCACGAGCAAGTTTTGTTAATTGTGGTGGATGGGAATAACCAGGATAACTAAGCACCCAAAAATATAAAGATGAGAATACGAGGGGTCCTTATTATATAAGATTTTGAGGGGGGAGGAATATGTCAGTCCTTTAGAAGGAATTATGTTAAGAAGATATGTGGCCATTTGTAGAGCATGATGCAAAAAATATGGAGGTATGGAGGCATGGATTAAGAGAGTTCGGACAATGTTATTTATGGAGCAGATTTTTCGTTAACTTTCCCATTTTGTGAAGACGTATGAGGACACGAAAAATGAAAATTTATCCCATTATTAGCACAAAATTCCCGAAACTCCCTATTGTCATACTCTTTCCCATTATCACATTGAATATTTTTATTTCTCTTTCGAATTGAGTACGAATGAGCAGCTCTAATTTGATGAAGGCAGGAAAACACTTGTGATTTAGTCATAATTGGAAAGCGTCCACAAAAATCTAGAATAATCATCTAAAAGAGAACATAATAGCGATGACCCGATGAACTAAAACAGGAGATGTCCATAAGTCGCTATGAATAATGTCAAATGGCATAGAAGTATGAGAATTGGAAGTCTACAAATAGCAACTTAACAATTTTCCTAATGAACAAGCCGACAAATTGGAGTCACGACTACGTGCCACACAAGAAATAAAGCTATTTTTATCTAAAGCCCGATAAAATAGAAGATTAGGATGACCAGACGAGCATGCCACATGGAATGAGAGATGGTGCAAGGTGACAAATTTGGACTCGATGGGTAGCTTAGGGCATGATAGGAATCACAGATCCCCTACTATCACACCTCATGAGATGACTCCCGTCTTGAAATCCTTGAAACCGAAAGGATCAAATTCAATAGCAAATTGTCATTTGTGAATTTTATCTGGTACCTAAATTTTTAATCAATTTAGGAGCATGTAATGTATTTTTCAAGAGGAGTGGTGGATTGGGTGGAGACAACGTTTACGACCATACCCAAATTGGAATAGAGCGCCATTACCAACAATTATCCCAGGGTGCTCCAATTGGAATAAGATGAGAGTACACGATTGAGAGAGTCATGTGAGTAGTGGTACGGTGTCCATATACCAATTTGGGTCCGGGATTGAGATAACTGTGATGTGTGGTGCGGCCTCAATATCGATTTAGTGGGGCTCTTTGCATGATGGGCTTGCGGAGGTCGGGGCCAGAACTCACTGGCATCCGTGGTGTAGTGGGTGCGTGTTGTTGCTCCGATGGGCCATCGCGGCGATGGGCATCTTCTTGGCAGGCTGTTGCACTGGATTGTTGGCGACCAGTAGCCCCGAAAGCTACTTCTTGGATGAGTACGGGTTCCCTTGCTATGGGCCCATTCTTTGGGCCCAGGCGGTGGTGGGCCATATTACTGCAGATGGAACCACCGCTTTGCTTGACCACCGGAACACGCCACGAGCAAGCGCGTTTGCCCTGCGTTTTTTGTTATTATTTTTGCGATTATTCTTGGCGCCATCATTATTATGGTTTTGGTCGGACTTATTCACAAAACCCGAAGAACTAGGAGAGGATGCCACCATGACGACTGGGCTTGCTGCGGTAGCCGCCTTTTTGGCCAAACCGTACGCTAACGTAAGCATGGGCGGGCTTGATAAAAGTCGGAAGAGGGTTGCTTTGGCGAAGGAGAGTTCGACACCATTATAGGCCTCGAAGAGGCAAGCAACCAAGCGTAGAACTAGGCGATTATTTGTTATTGGTGCGCCAACATTACTGTTGATCGCCCAACTCCGCCCGGGTTTCTTGCCGATTATCTGAAGCGTTCGGAAATTAAATCCATTCGAAGCGAGAGAAGAATTCTGCTTTCGAGTGTGACGACATGAATGTTAGTTGTCTTGGAATATGTCCGCATAATATATTTCATGCAGCCATAGCCGTAGTATCCGGCTCAATAATAATCGTAGAAGGTCCACTTCGAAATAGTGGCGTAGATCCGCAGAGCTTGGTAGCATCAAGTATAATCCATAACTTTCCCGGGATCCTCAGCAGGGGAAGGGGTCTAAGCGGGAGGAATGATGTGATGAAGAACTTGATAAGAGATAGCGTGAATTTTAAACAACTCACGCCCGTCGCATATTGGATGTTTTCCATCTCAAGGACAATAGGGATCTTTGCTCTTGATATTGGACACCGTGAGAAGCGGGGTGATAATTGTTCTTAGACATATTGGAAAGAACAAAGAAGGAAGAGGAATTTAAGAGGTGTTTGTGAGAAGCGGAGGAAGATGAATTTTGGAAGAGAGAAACCGAGGGGGGTGTCTAAAGCCACAAGGAAGACAAAAGTTGAGAGAAAAACTTTTGTTTAGATCTAGTCTTTTGATACCATGAAAGAAATAACCCCCTCGATTATTTTCATTGATTGAATAGATATATATATATATATATATATATATATATATATATATATATATATATACAAGTTACAAAGCCTTCTTCTACCATAATTCTAACTCTACAATTATGGTAGTGTATATTCCTAATTATGGTAACATATACATTACAATATATTACACATATATTTTCCTAATATACAATATTCTTACCTTGTCTAATATTAACAATTACCAAAAAAGTAGAGCCAAATATGGCATGTTGACCGAGATCCATAAGGCAGCAAAACCAAGAGCCTTAATAAGGCAATATACACTTGTATATTGTGTGTATATTGCCTTATTTAACACTTACCCCCGAAGTAGTAGAACTTTGAATTTACTCCTGAAGTGGTAAATCTTTGTACTTTACTCCCAAGTAGTATGGTTTTGAATTTTACTTTCAAAAGGGTTCAATTTGAAATTTACTTCTTTTACTCCCCAAAATATGTTGTCAGTTTATAATGCATGTAAAGGTTTTTCTTATTTTCTTGCAGCTTCAGTTTTGGTTATATAAGGTGACAAAATAACGACGAAAATATTTATATTTAATTTACTGCAATTTTCTTAAAGTGTTGGGATGTACTACTAAGGAATGATTTTATATGTATTTTGATGGTCTAGAAGTATTGATATGATTTTTGACAAGCGGAAAAATGTTTGAGAAATATATTGAAGCGGTGTTTTCTTGTGGTTGAGTGAAATAATGAGCTATTAAAAAAATTATGTATAAAGCACATCTAAATGACCATGTTTCATTCTCCGAAGTGAATGAAGAAATACTACAACACACCTCTTGCAGAGATTGAATAACAAAGAATATAAATATTATTTTGTGGTATGAAGGTTATTGTTCCATGTACATGTCGCACATCAAATCATCTTGAAATTTTTTATTATGTATCATTTTAAGGCAAAAGGATACAAATTGTGTAGAATACTATCTACTATAACCACATTGATATATTATGGTTACTGTCGCAGCTTGATGATAAATATTCGAATATTAATGGTATTCTCCCTGAAGGAGATGTCTGAAATACTAAAGTTTAGAACTTACTTTTCATCATTTATAAATTGTATTGTCTTTAAATGTCCATTTAATTACTATTTATTTCATGACACCAGTAGTGTCTAACTATAATTTTTTTTATGATACCAGCAGTATCTAAGCAATATTTGATTGTACAAAATTGATGATCAAGTGCTCCAGAAGAGCTAATTATTTATCTAGAAGATCATGACACTAATAGTGTCCAAATAATATGTGTGATTATGACGAATAAATTAGAGGCTCCTGAAGAGCTTATATACTATTATGTAATTCGTTCTAAATTGTAACATACAGAGTTAGTTATGATCGAAACACAAGCTGTAGTAAACCCGAAGTTTACTCAAGTAAATAGGATATCATATTGAAGCTATAATTAATCGGATGATTAAATATCTTCAAAATCATAGTGTGTAAGAAATATATATGTGAATGATTACCCTCTTTATTCTTCAAATTGGACTACACAAATATAAGCATGATGAAATCATATGTCACGGAAAACTAGAAGTTTATTGGTACACAAAAAATTTATGTCATAGTAAATCAGAAGTTTACTAAAACAAATAGCACATGGTATGGTAAACTTGAAGTTTACTAGTACAAATAATTTTATCAATTGACGTGACAATTTTGGGCGTCCTGATTTAAATCTGATGTGCTAAGTTTATATTCGGAATATATTGAAGAACTAGAAGATTATTCAAGAATTAATTTGCTTGTTCTCATGATAAGTTGATTACACCAGCTAATGTTGGGATTGAATTTCATAAATTCTGAAAAATATAAAAGGTGAATAAGGGCCCGTTCACCTGTTATGTGATGTCTTAAATAGATGCATCGATAAAACAGTCACATGTGCGTTTATTGTCAACCTGCAGTTTGACATATGCAAAGTTACTTGCTCAAAATAATTGAGTTGAGACAATTTTCAGATTATGTAATCAAGATAATTCATCTTATTAATGTTTGTTTATATTCAAGCTGGTTTAGCGTTGAATGCCTCTGATAAATAGCTAAACCATTGTGAATGAGAACAAAGCTTTATGGGTTCATTTGAAATATGATATATTGCATACAACGGCGTTTGTATGCTTCAGACTAATAAATTATGATAAATTCTCCCCTCATAATTGGTTCAAGGTCAGAAATCAAATATTTTCATTTAATAGTTTTTGTTGTGCAGTATATGATTAATGAATATACCATGATGCACACAGATGGATTCCCTAAAAGGTCGAAATGTGTGTTAGTTTTTTCTAATATAAGGGGGGAGAGAATAGATAACTAAGAAATATGTTGTGAATTATCATCAGTATGATCCTCGTCCAAACGATAATTCAAGTCAAATGCTAGAAGCATTTGCTTACCCAACTATTTTATATTCCAGCTGCAAGATGCTCTTAAATGTCCCTGAAGGACATGGTTTAGAACATGCGTGAAACATGGTATACAAATCGGTTTCAAATGAAATAATCCTTGGAAAAAAAAGAGAGGAGCAAATGATCATAATAAGAAGGCAATGTGCTCTTGAAGAGCCTACGACATAACACTTCATAAAACCTCATATGAAGTTCAGGTATCTGCAACAAAAATAATGAAGTGATAAGATCTCAGTAAGTTGTGTCTAATTGTAAATCGATACAAAATGATCTCGTCGACGATATCTTTGATACAATATAGTGCACAATATTGTATAATATTACGAGGATTTGAATTCTACGTCTCTTAAAGCATATTGATGAAGAAATAATTACCAAGTAGATACATCTTGGGTAAATTTACTGGACCTGCAGTCCTGACATCAGAAGATGTCATGTAAATTAAATACTAAATGAAAATTGTCTCAGCCTATATGACTTATGTGACAAAATTTATATGAATTATTTTGAAGGATTCAAAATGCCTGAAGCATATACAAGTTATTGAAAAACCTGTTTGTAATCCTTAAACGGATTAAATGAACTAAGGTTGATGTACTGAAATCGCCTTAATAAATATTTATTGATGAGGGGTACAAAGATGATTCTGTTTACCTTTATCTTTTTATGATATTCAAATCTTTCATAATGTTGTGCAAGTTGCTGACTTGAATATTATTGAAGTTTTTGAAGAGTTTTCAAAAATTAGTAGATTATCTGCTAAAAAAGTTGAAATGAGAAAATTAGATTGGTCCTGAAGTACCATATATTTTTTCAATTGATGCATTTATTTATCTTGGTATAACTATGATCTTGATATAATTTCTTCCTTACATGGAGATACTGAAATAAGATCAATTGCATATTATCGATTTGATGAGACGATTTTTCTTAAATTAGGGGGAGAGAATAATGAAATAAAAAAGAAAAATTATGTGGAATAATTCATCATTGTCTCATCTTGATCCACGTGCTTCTATTTGTGAGCAAGAGGTCTAAAAGATTATTCACTTGCAGAAAATAGCAAATCAAATGCCAGACGCATTTACATATTAAAAAGGATTACAAAATCAAATATCCATGTAGAGAATGTCCCAATTCAGATTGATGTCCTTGTAGGATTATCTACTAGTGTCATAGCAAATGAGTCCAAAGCACACCTGAAGCATGATAGACCATTGAGTTCTAAGGATTGTAATCCTATAAAAAGAAAAAGAAAAAGAAATGGTCAAGATGACACTAAGAAATAATCTCATAAAGAAATGTAAGATTTGATCAATCCTGATATTCTTGAAGAAATCAATAAGCCGCAAACTCAAAAAAATGAAGAAACATCAATAAATTCAATTGATGTTAGGACTAATTTAAATCGCTTGGAAATAAATGTGGTTTGAAATATGACAAAATACCTACAACCTTATATGAAGATAATGCAACATGCATTTCTCAATTGAAGGGAGGATTCATAAAAGGAGATGGGACAAAACACATTTCACCAAAGTTATTCTTCACACACGAGCTCCAAAAGAATGGTGATATCAACGTGCAACAGATTCGTTCAAGTAATAATATGGCTGATTTATTCATTAAGTCTCTATCAACTGCAACTTTCGATGGTGCACAAGATTAGAATGCCAAGACTCAAACATTTGGACTGAAGTTCTCATCAGGGGGAGTTAATACATGTTGTACTCTTTTTTTCGTATAAGATTTTGTCCACTGGGTTTTCCTTGTAAGGTTTTTAATGAGACAACCAAAATGTGTATTATTATAAATGTGTACTTTTTTTTCTTCACTAGAATTTTTCCCATTGAGTTTTTCTAGTAAGGTTTTAAGGAGATACATTATCTATGGACATCCAAGAGGGAGTGTTATAAATTCATTATATTCATTAATTGAGAGTGGATGTCATTTAGATATACATGTATGTTATTAATTGTTATCTAACTTATCTTATTAATACTCTCATAAAGATATGTAACATTCGGTGGTTTCATACCTTATAAAAGAGATGTTTTTCATCTTTTTATAAACACAAAAGAAATAAACAATAAAGGCATTAATTCACATATTTCTTGTCTCTATTTTTTGTTCTGTATTTGTGTATTTCACCCTTATTTTACAACATAAATAGAATAGATTGATTTCTTGTTACTTTGTAAACGCCATGCTTAGGGACCAAAGAGTTAAAATTATATTAGCTACTATCTTAAAAATCGAAATTCGTAGCAATTCCACTTTTTAATAATTCCTCTCAGTAAGAAATTTTTGTGCATCACAGTGTCCAGTTTTATTCATATACATACACTAGGACATAGGCTTAATCAGAAACAAATATTATAGACACCTGAATTGACGAATATTTTTTCTTTTAGCACATTATTTTAGATCGAATGAAATAATCACTTATAATATACAAAAAAAATTCATGCAGTAGTAAATTACAACTGCAGCAACAAGCTACCAAGAAATACAGCAAAAGAAAATGTATTGAAACCTTTGCACAAGGGAAATTGAGATTGTGACAAAAAGAACAAGGAGGAAAAAGGAAGTAGAAAGAACAGTGAATTTTTTTTAAGGATTCTTCATCTTAAGGAAGACTGAATTTCCTCTAGAGTTCTCCCTTTCGTCTCCGGTACCCAAATTGCCACAAACGCCACAGTGAAAGCACACATAACCATGTAAATAGTGAAGGTTCCTGGTAAAATATGTACATATGTTAATTCATCTCATGTCTACCAATATGATCATGTTCTAAGAAGCTACACATGAAATGCCGAAACTTTTCAGCAACATGTTTACACTATGTAGATAGGTAAAGAATTTTTTTTATGTATATACAATATATTGAATCCCCTGAGCTTCTTCTGTGTTTTACTGCTTTATATTTTGACTCCCCTTAGTGAATATTCTGTCCGCTGCTGGTGTACATAGTGAGGGAATCTTATGCTAAGTGGACCCAAATTTCTATACATGTCCATGACTACATAGCAGAGATGGATGTTATATTAATACGCGTACAAAGAGGTAAATGTGGTGCAAGTCGGAGAGAAAGATACCTCCACTGCTCCAAGCCATAAGCAGTGGTGCAGTCACTGTTATTACCCACGAGAATAACCAGTTGGCTAATGTTGCTGTACTTCCAGCAAGGCCTTTAATCTTGATTGGAAGAATCTAAAATACCCGATGAACATAAATAAGTTCAAAATAATTTCATAACAACGTAAAGCAAGCATGGAAATTTCATCAGCAGTTGCATGATAAATCAAAAAGTAAGTACCTCAGACATTATAAGCCATGGAATAGGGCCCATTCCGAGTGAGAAAGAAATAATCATGAACTGAAATGAGAAGTTGTTCAGAAAAATGAAAATATGTTACTTTAAGCATGTCTTTTAAAGATACAAAGACGTCCAAATCGAGAAGGGTACTTACCACCACCCCGACTACTGATAATATTCCCAATATACCATAGAGCGTAGAATCCTCAGATACATAACCCTGATTAAATATAAAAGAACAAATGATGAGAAAGATGATAAGTGTAGTTCCATGCGAAGGCAACTTATTCCATTAAAACTACCTTCAGATAGAAGGAAACTGCAACAACTAGGAGACTAACAGCCATTCCAGCAGAGGAGACCTACCAAAAAAGAGAGCATTTCCCTTATAAGTCAGGTCAAAAGTTGGAAAACTATAACAACAACAACATACTCAGTGAAATCCCACAATGTGGGGTAAATGCATTTAAGCAATGACTTTTCTGAACTTACAATTAATAAAAGTCTACGTCCAGTTTTATCCACCAGCCATGTAGCAACTGCAGTGGCAACAACCTACACATTGAAAAGGGCTTTTCTTTTCAGTTGTTAGCTATGAGGGACGGCGATAAAATTTGACTGCATAAATAGGAATCATTTCCTTCGTTTCTGTATAATATGCATATTTGGAAATTAAACAGAAACTAAAATAGTAAAAGCTGGACCTGGATAGCACCAACACCAAAAGTTGCAGCATTACTTGAAGAAATACCTGTGAAATTGAGACGCCTAAATTACTGAGAGACTTATATCACATGAAGAAAGTTGTAGATCATTAGAGATTGAAATAACTGAAGGACCGCTGAATGAGATAAAAGTATCGATCTTATTCATTTTGTTTGTTTCACGGGTTCTCATGAAGCAAAAAATATTATCTAGCACTGTTCAGTTTTGCCAGCAGCGGAGCATAACAAAGAGGTAGATGCTACACAACACACTTAGCATGACATTGCTTTTTGAGGAGGAAAATGCTGGCCGATTTACACAAATGTTCCTTTTTTAGGCCATCATTTAGATTTTATCCCTGTTTTAAAAGTTGTGCAAATATAAACGTTAAAAAATTACCTTCCAGATAACATTAGGCTCAGGTCTAATGTTTGCTCATATGCTTCTCAATCTTCCAGACAAAATATTAGATTGTCGTCTAATGTTTGAATAACTTACAATATTTAGACCACGGTCTAACATTTTCTATTTTCAGGTTGCTAAAAAGGGATCTTTAGACCGCGTTCTAAAAGGTCGATAAGTTGTAATAAAAATAAGAAAAGGGTCATTTACTAAAGCTGTTCAAAAAAGGGACAACTGGTGAAAATTTCTTGGAAAATGCTACAGCTACTTCCATCATTTAACAGATGACAAAAACAATTGCTGGTTTAATGCTATTTACGTACCAGCAGATAGGAAAATGTTGCTGGAATAGAATATCACACCGTTGATTCCTCCTAACTGCTGCAGGATAAGTAGCACGATTCCTACCTAAAGAATGAAAGATTAAATGATAGATAAAAGTAGGGGCATAGACTAACACGAAGACTCCAATAACAGCATGAAACTTCAACATACCATGAGAGGTAACCAATATCTTCTATGTTTGAGATCCGCGAAACGCATTGCTGTTCTTCGGTTTGTTGATGATGCTATAGACCTCTACACACAAAAATAAAATAATTTAAAATAAAGCCTGTACAGTTAAATACAAATTTAGCAAGAAGTTTTAAATGGAATTGCAACAACTTTCAAACAATTTACCTTAATTTCATTTACTTCATTGGTAATGTCAGCATCAAACCCTCGAAGAACTTGCAATGAAGTTTCAAAATCTTCTGTTAAACCCATTTTGGCCTATGTTTCAGATAGAAACTCAAATGAGAAAAACATCAATTACAACCTCAAAGGAATCACACAAAATATATATAATGGAGCTCACCAACCACCGAGGAGATTCGGGGATGAAAAATAGTCCAGGTATCAGTGCTAGACAAGGCAATGTTCCTATAAGAGAAAATAATATTTAGTTAAAGTGTAATTGAACAATTCCATGGGTCTCTGTAGTTCTCCCACAGTCAATATGCAAAATTAGGTAATCGTTTTTGTAGCTTAACGAGAGTTTTCAAGAGGAATGATCATTACCAAGAACAGCAAGCACCCTCCAATTAACAAAAAGTCCCAGTAAATAGGCCAACATGATCCCAATTGTAACAGAGAGCTACATCAAAGATAGAAATGATAACATGTTATTCATTTAGCGAGGAATAACAACTTTGGTTTAAAGAAAAGTAAGTCACTAACTCAACAAACCTGGTTAACAGACCCTAAACCCCCTCTCAAATTTTGAGGTGCTATCTCGGCAATATATACAGGAACCTAAAAACACCAAAAAACAGGAAGCTAAAGCATAAGTCTTGACAATGTCGGTGTATCGAATAACTGTAACCAGAAAAGATTAAGAAATTTAATATTACCACATAAGAGATTATTCCTACACCAAAGCCTTCCAACAATCTTCCCATGTACAAAAAGGAAGGATCCTGAAATGTATTGAACAATTCCATATAGCAACTGATATGCATTTTTGATGATAATGTATATGGTTAACGAATGTAATTATCATACACTTCCAAGTAGAATATCTTACTTTGGCAAATGAGATGGCAAGCCAACCAATAATATTAGGTACAGCAGCTATCATTAAAGACTGCAGTAAGACAAAAAAATGACTTGAGTATCCACTTGAGCAATACAGAGAAATACGCAAAAAATATGGTAAATGAAATATAAGAATCTTTGTTGATGCAATAATGTTACCCCTTTTCGCCCAATGTACTCGGCAATTTGACCACTAGATATTGCACCGACCATAGCACCCACGTTCGATAAAGAACCGAATAAAGAGAACTGATCAAAAGATTAATCTTTAGTCAAACAATAGCTCTGAAACAAACTGAATTAAGATATAAACGAATGACTCATGCAGACCTCGGAGACAGTGAGCTTCAGATCTTTGATAATTGCAATTTGCGTAGGCGAAGAGTAGCCACACTTGGAATACAACAAAAACAAACAATTGATCATATAGAGATACATATGCAACGTGCATCGGATAAGCTGGCCAATAGAGTGCAGGCACAAAAAGGAAATTTCCACTCTTAGAGATTTAGGTTACAAGAATGACATCACAAATCAATCGTAATCCCAATAAAGAAGCTACCTTTTACCAATTGTGATCCCTTTACCACAAAGAAAGAAGCTTAAAATCTATTTTCATTCAAAGTTATTTAAGTTTGTCATAGGATATGGGAAGGTAAACAGACATGCAGTCAACATCCAATTATTTGATCATCTCATACAACAACATCATACCCGGTGAAACTGGGGAGGGTATAGTGTACACAGACCTTACCTCCGCCTTGGTAGGTAGAGCGGTTGTTTCCGAGAGACCTTCGGCTCAAGACAAAGCATAATCACAAGCAAGACAATCAAAACAAAGCAAAAGTAATGAGTAAAGCAAGAGAAACGATCAGTCTCAGATAAAGAATTAAAGCAGTATAAAGTGCCTTCAAACACACTTTGTTTTGACCACCTCATGTAAAAACTTATATTTTGTTAGAAAGAACACACTATATTTACTTAATAATAGCGCAAACAAAGAAATGAATCCTATGAGGAATTAAAAATGGAATAAAAAATTGTAATCCCAATAAATATGCAACCTTTTACCCCCCCCCCCCAATTTTGAATCCTTTACCACAACAAAAGAAGCTAAAGATTTCATTTTTATTAAAAAATACTAATAGTATCTTTTTCCACCAAATTTGAAGTTTATAATAGGATATTGGACAAATTAGAATCCCAATAAAAATGCAACCTTTTACACAAACTGTGAATCCTTTACAAGGACAAAAAAACTAATCTTTTTCCATCAAAGAGGCATATATAGATAAAGAAAGCAAAGTAAAGAAGTTGAATAAAGAAAGAGTGAAATGGGGAATACAGTGAAACCAAACTGGATAGGGCCCAAAGCAACGATGAGAACACAAGCAAGAACAGAGATAGAGCTATCACGGATAACTTGGGAAGAGCCCATCATACTAGATTGCCTTGAACCCATACGATACCAACTTCCAGTATGCAAAAATGGCTTCCTAACATCTTCATTATTCTCTTCTCTACAACTCATTTTTTGGGTCAACCCCCCCTTTTTTGAACTAGTTGATCAATATGCTGGAATTAGCAAGTACTATCTGGAGGAGGGAATTAAATAGTTTCCATATGTGTGTGTGGGATTTCTTTCTTGACCCTAGTTGGGGTGATAATGACAGCTTATAGTAGTGTGTCTTTTCTTTTTTTTTTGGGACTAATTTACATGCAACTTGCATTTGCACTAAGTAGGGTAAATTATGTGTCTTTGCTACAAGATGGTTTAGTAATTACTATCCAAAACAGTGTCTCTTCTTAATGATTAGCTGAGCTAGCTGATCACTGCTGATGTGATATATGTTGAAGTATATGTTATATGGCCCTTTCGGTGTGCAAATACTTTGAAATATTTAATTAACATGAAGGAGAAGAGGAAAAAGAATAGCATGTGGTTTACTGACATAATAATACAATAAATTGTACATGCTCGGCCAGTGGCCTTTCAACTCAAACATGAATCATTCAGTCATTTCCACAAGCTTATCAAGAATATAGGGCACTATCAAATTAGGAAGAAAAAAAACAATACTTTCCTTAATTTTCAGACTGATCAAGATTGACTATATAAATTTTTACTAATTATATTTCTCCATTCAAATTAGAAAATAACAAAATAAAATGGAAATAAAGAAAATCTGTTCGAGAGGACTGATATGTCGTAAGTATTGAATTTAAATCAAATTATACATGTAGATAAAGTTTTAAAATATGTTTATATATAATATGTCATATTTACTCTGAAATGTTGAAAATTGAAATTGACTCTAATACAGCTAATATTGTCTTTTTTTCTTTTCTTTTATTTAATTCCTAAAAATCTTAAATCGTAGAAAATGGCACGTGAGTAATGCACAACAGCTGCTTCCATATTTATTTAATTCCGTGAATTATTAGTTGGTACTTAAGTATGTGGTAAGTGGTAACCATGAAATTGTTTAACAGTCTCTATTTTTGAATAAAATATATGGAACGTGGATACGACAACTACAATCATAAAAGATTGTATAGATTTTTCTCTCTTTATTCTACGTAGTCATCTAGTCAGCTTATCTTTTTTTCTTATTTTATTTATCAAGAAATTTAATTCAGACACATAATTGCTGCTCCTTAATTCTAAAAAGATTAAGTTATACACATGATTAGCATAAAAGAATAATACGATTTAATTAATTATATCATAATATTATTTTATTTTTTAGTTAACTTATCAAATTTGTTATGAATAATAACATGTTGTAGCTAAACTTAACATATTTATGTAAAAGATTTATATACTAACAGTCCACGTAATTTAATTCGAAAAAAAAATGATTCTTTCATGGTAGTGGGTCTTTAAAAGCCATGAGACGCCAACTTTAAACATTCATTTCAAGATTTAAACATTCATAATAGTCAATTTACTACACTTGATTTATAGGGACGTAACTGTGCCATAAACCATATAAAATACAAATTTATATTAATACCAACTTCAGACATTCATGTTTGAACCAGATTTGATAATGGATCGAGAAAACAATTGAATGCTAGTATGAGATTTGATTTCTTGTTGTTTCACACTAATTTAGCTTAGCAGTTGATTGTTAACCACTTGATTATATGTTCGGATCATATTTATAGAATTTCTTCTTTTGGAATTCATTAATTCAAAATAAAGGGACTCTAATTTTAATTTGGCGGTTAAATAATGAACTATAAAAATCGTTTAAGGGTTTACCACGTACATTAATAAGACAATAAATACAATATAGTTTATTAATGTGCCCTATTTATTTCTTGACTATTAAATGATACTATTGTAAAGTGAGGGTTACTAATTTCTTTTCACCTCTTTAATTATTAACAAGGATATGATTGAAAAAAATATAAATAATTATGTCTTGATGTTTTAAAATGACAATTATTTTGGGCTAAACAATACTTAAAATGGGATGAAAGGAGTATATTGTTTCATAATATCATGTTATGTTTTGCGAGACTAGAAAATCATTATCAATATCATATACTTTTTTTGTTTCAAAATATTTATCACTTTTCACTTCTCGTTAAAATTATATGAACCTTGATCAATATTTTAATATATATTTTTATCATAATAATATGAGAAAAAATATGATATAGTATTTTTATAATTTTTAAATACTTAAATTTTAATTTTTTGATATTAAATTAATTTCATTATTTGATTTAAAAACTACTCCGTTAATTGTTTTGCTCGAAAAGTGAAACGTGACAAATATTTCAGAAAGAAAAGAGTACACTAGAACTTTTTAATTAAATTTAAGGGAAAATGGCCAAATATATCCTTCTACAATTGAATATTGGTCACATTTGTTCTTCGTTATATTATAGGGTCAAATATATCTCTACCGTTAGTAAAGTATTCAAAATATCCATCATTTCTAATAAATTCCCACTTAAGTAAGCCTTGTCATTGGAATTGAGTGACATGAACGCCACATGACATTTAATTTATTCTAAAATTTTAAAACAACATTTTAATACTTTAGAAAGAAAAATTCTATTTTCTAAACCCAACTCCATTTCTCTTTTCTCGATCTGCTTCTTTTTTTTTTTTCTCTCTTCCCTTTTTTTGGTTTTTTTTGGCGAACTTCAACTGTTTATTCATTCTTCAACAGAGTTACACATATAGACGGATTCACAAAAACATCATCTTTTTAAGAAAAATATCACATTAATCTCCCTTGGGGAGTCTTTCTCGTTAATACAAATATATATAGGTGTACAGTGTTGAATCCTTCTACAATAAAGATCATAATCATATCATAATTATACAATACAAAATATGGTAAATATGTAACTTAATCTAGGTAGTACATGTGCTAATACACCCCCTCAGTCGGAGTGGAAGAAGGCAGGACTCTAAGACTGGATCTGAAGTCAAGGAAGAGCTGTCTAGGAAGACCTTTGCTGAATATATCTGCATACTGATATGAAGAAGACAGATGCATCACCCTAACATGACCAAGAGCAACCTTCTCACGAACAAAATGTATATCTATCTCAATGTGTTTGATTTGCTGATACTGAACCGGATTATGAGATAAATATATGGCAGATATGTTATCACAGTATACCAAAGACGCCTTATGCAAGAGACATTGCATCTCCAAAAGAAGGTTTCGAAGCCAACAGATCTCAGCAACAACGTTAGCAACGCCTCTGTAATCTGCTTCTGCACTCGAACGGGATAAGGTGGCCTGCCTCTTGGCACACCATGAAATGAGATTATCCCCTAAAAACACACAGTAGCCGGAGGTGGAGCGTCGCGTGTCCGGACAACCAGCCCAATTAGCATCCGTGTATGATAACAACCTGGTCGGTGCTGAGGGGTATATATGCAATCCATAATCAAGTGTGCCCTTAACATATCGAATGATATGCTTAAGGGCAGTAAAATGAGGCTCCCTGGGGCATGCATAAATAAGCATACATGCTGAACAACATAAGCGATGTCAGGCCTGGTGAAGGTAGGATACTAAAGTGCACCTGCAAGACTCCTATAAATAGTGGGATCGGACACTGGGTTACCATCAACAACACTAAGCTTCGATTTAAAGTCAACCGTAGTGGACATGATCTTGTAGTTTGCCATTTTAACCCTGTACTATCTCCTCTGCATACTTACGCTGACATAAAAATATAGTATCTGCAGAACGAGTCACTGATATCCCCAAAAAAATAGCTCAACTTCCCCAAGTCAGTCATAGCAAATTCGGTTTTAAGTAGTGCAATAATCTCATTTTTCAACACATCAGAGAAGGCAGTAAGCACGATGTCATCCACATATAACAATAAAAAAGCAATGTTACTACCTCGATGAAAAGTAAATAGAGAATTATCACATTTGCTACATACGAACCTAATCTGCATAATGTACTATGCAAATCAATCATACCACGCTCAAGGGGCCTGTTTCAAACCATAGAATGACTTACGAAGACGGCATACATGCTGAGGGGCTGTTGGATGAACGAAACTAGGCGACTGGTGCATATAAACCATTTCTTTTAGATCACCATGTAGAAACGCATTATTCACATCAAGTTGATGAATATGTCAATGCTTACCTATAGCAATACTCAGAACTGTGCGAATGGTAGCCGATTTCACAACCGGATTGAATGTCTCACCACAATCAATATCCTCCTGTTGATTAGTGTCATTGGCCACAAGTCTAGCCTTATACCTTTCTAAGTCATCATTGTCTCTGTATTTGTGACGAAAAAGCCACATGCATCGGATCACATTCACCCCCTCCGGTTGAGGAACCAAATCCCAAGTGTGTTGTTTGGTTAAAACATTAAACTCCTCACATATGGTCGTATTCTAATTTGGGTCTAGTTTGGTTAATTTTGGATTTTTGGGAATTGGGGAAATAATTTGTGTGGATATGTTAAATTGGACTTTACGTTTGAAAATCCCGTGTTGAGCACGGGTTTCCATACGGTGCGTGGGGGCAGTATGTGTGTTTGTACTGGTAATCGGGTTTGGGTTACAGTGAGGGAGTGGGTCCATGTACGGGTGTGGTATGTCGATTTGATTGCTGGGTAATACTGTGGGTCGGTGAGTTTCTAGGTTCGACGAAGGGTGGTGTGAGGAGACCGATCTGGGCAGATCGATATGGGGTGAGACAGAGGATGTGGGGTACGATGTTGGTGGGGGGTTGGGACGAATGTGTTGGGTTGGTGTTCCGATAGTGGTGGTATGGTGTGGGTTTCCAGTGGCTTGGGGGTTTGCGGGTTCGCCATGGGACGGTGTAGGTGACACATTGAAAGGGACGACAACTGATGGTGAAACCGAGATGGTGGGCTGATAGCCGGTAGTGGCAATCGATGGTATTTGTGACGGAGAACAGGACTGTGACGGGGACGCAAAGATGCGGTCGGTGGTGGTGGTTGAAGGTGGCAGAATCGCAGATAGGCGATCGACGTTGTCGATAGTAGGTGGCAGAGGTGGTGTTTGGGCGGTGGACTGACACAGATCGCTGAGAATGATAGGGGAGATGTCGGACTCATCAAGAAATGTATAGTCCGTTTTTTGGAATTTTTGGATATTCGAAAAAGAAAAGGTGGTCTCGTCAAACGTGACGTGACGAGAGACGTGGATTTGATTAGTGGACAAGTCATAGCAGAGATAGCCCTTATGATTAGATGGAAGGCCTACGAAGACACACGGTGTGGTTCGAGGTGCTAATTTGTGAGGGGCGGTGGAGGCAAGATTGGGAAAACACAGACAACCGAATATCCTTAGGTGGTCGTAAGAAGGGATCCAACGGTAAAGAATTTCGATTGGGATCATATTATGAAGGGTGCTAGTAGGTAAAATATTTAGAATGTATTCGACTATTTTGACTATATAGACCCAGAAGGACGGAGGAAGGGAGATATGAAACAGTAAAGTGCGAACCATGTTATTTATGGTGCGAATGATCCATTCTGCTTTACCATTTTGAGGCAATGTGTGGGGACATGAGAAATGAAAAACCATGCCATTGTTTCTGCAGAATCAGTGAACACATGGAATTATTGAATTCACGACCATTATCACATTGAAAGGATTTGATGTATTTTTCAAACTGTGTTTTGATAAAGGTACGAAACTCAAGAAATTTGGCAAACACTTCTTATTTTAATTTGGGTGGGTAGATTCAAATATAATGAGAAAAATCATCTAATAAGACAAGATAATATTTATGACCCAGAGAACTAGAGATAAGAGATGTCCACAAATTAGCATGAATATTATCAAAAGGAAAAAACGTAACACTTGAAGATGATTTAAAAGGAAGACGAATATGTATGCCTAAAGAACAAGAAACACAATGCTAGGAAAGTTTTTCATTATTACATATAATAAAATTATTGCCTCTAAAAAATTAAAAATTGGGGCTCCTAGGTGGCCAAGCCTATTATGCCAAGTTGACGGAGAGATAGTGGCTAGAGAAACAAGGGAGCATGAGCTAGCAATAGAGGTGGATGGGAATGGATAGAGATCCCCGTGCTATTGTATCTCGTAAGAGGTGTCCCCGTACGAAGATCCTTCACAGTAAAACCAAAAGGGTCAAAGTCAATAGAGACAGAATTATTATGAGTAAATTTTTGGACAAAAACTAAGTTCTTAATGATGTTCGGAGCGTACAGGACATTGTTAAGGGAAAATGGTGTGTGAGGTGGTAGTGTGTATGTGATACCATAACCCTGTATTGAAATGCGATGACCATTGTCAACAATAATGTATTGAGGAGACTTTAAACGAAATAGGTGGGAGAGATAACCTGCAGACGGGGTGAGGTGAGATGTGGCTCCTGAATCCATATACCAATTTTCATTGGGCTGCTGCAAGTTTATACTGCTAAAGGCCTGACCCAAGTCAGTGGGGGCCAGACCAGTGGGATGCATCGGTACTTAGGCCTATGCGACGTGGGCCTGATGGTGAGGCGCCTAGACAGAGGGCATGTACCAAAGAATTGGGCCCAGTATGCCAGGCCGTTGGTACGGGAACTGGGCCTGAGCAATCCTAGGGTATGAGACTTAGTTGCTATGCTGCTGAAAAGAGGTTGGGCCAGTTCAGTGGTGATGCCGTTGGGCTGGAAATTGGGATGTTGTTGCTGGTTGGGCTGCTGGATGTGGCTCCCTTTCCCGCACCCTTTACTTCTTTTTCCACCACTGCGGCCCTTGCCGCCGCGGTGGTTTCGCGACTAGGTGGGGTCTGGCCGGCGGTAGTGGTGCCCAGCGGAGGCATTTTTACTGCGAACGCCTTTTGGTTGTGCTCATCCTGTTTAGCACGTCGGGTTTCCTCCAAAATTAATTAGGAGTGTGCCTTGTTAAAACTCGGTAGTGGGTCGGCTTGTTGAATCATAGTTGCGAGAGTATTATATTATCCTTTTAGTAATCCCACAACAGGTTGTAGGACCATCTTAGTGTCGGAAGCGGGTGTTCCCACATTGGACAATTGGTCTGCAACTAGTTTCAATTATCTGCAATATTCGAATATGTTGGAAAAAATTTCGAGACGTGTATGATTGAATTGTTCCTCCAAATACACTGTTCGAGTATATTTGTTGTCCTTAAAAATTTCGTCCAATCGAGTCCATAATTCATGAGGCAAGGCACCTGTGTTTCATGATAGTGTGGAGAAGGTCTTTAGATATAGTGCTTAGATCCACTATTTGACCATAGCGTCTAGATGACGCCATGTCGAGTCTACAATTTCTAGAGGGCGAGGGATAGAGTCGTCGATATGATCAAGTACGTTATACGCACAGGCGTGGATAGTGAATAATTCAACCCACGAAGAGTACTGACCGTCTTCTTGATCAAGAATTATAGGGATGAAATTCTTGATGTTCGTGACGGTAAAAACAGGGTGGAAGGAGGACGAGGGGGAGGGAGGGTGGTTGTTATCGACGACTATGGAGGATGCGAAAGCTTTGGGGAGGTGGGAGGAGACATGGTGGCCACAGAAAGAAAAAAGAGATTGTGAAAAGAGGAGGGGCTGCTGGCGGTTGCTGCCTGTGGATGGGGGGGGGTGGACGGCAGCTGGCAGGAAAGAAAATTAGATGATTTTAGGGTTAAGATTTTGATATCATGTAAGATTGTATTAATCTTCCTTGAGGAGTCTTTCTCGTTAATACAAATATATATAGGTGTACAATGTTAAATCCTTCTACAATAAAAATCCTAATCCTACTATAATTATACAATACAAAATATGATAAATATGTAACCTAATCTAGGTAGTACACGTGCTAATTCAAAGCTTTATAGCTAAAAAAGGTTAATTTTTTAGACTGAATTAATAATGAGAAGCAGAAAATTGCTACAGTTATTAATAGAATAGATAAGATGATTTCATTATTCATTCTAGATTAGCATCCAAACACCTGAGTAATCGAATAGGATTTTTTCCCTTTTCTGTTTTTTTCTTCGTATTTCCACTAAACAAAGCAATAAATCATCTTTTTATTAAAAAAATATATCAGAAATCTCTATAACTAATAAAAAAAAGGTTAACATTTTAGACTGAAACATTTTTTTTCTTTCTAAAATATTAAAACTTTTTAAATTTAGAATAAGTTAAATGATATGTGGAGTCCATGTCATCAAATTCCATTGACTTGACTTGTTCATGTGGGAATCTACTAGAAATAAATGATATTTTTAAATACTTTACTAACAATAGAAGTGTGTTTAGTTCTATAGTATGATAAAGGGTAAATATGATCAATATTCAATAGTATATTTAGCCTTTTTCTCTAAATTAAATAGAGATGAGCTGACGTGAGTCGGAAAACTTCCATATAAAAAAAATTAAAGATGTGGTTGAGACTTCTCCAACCTTTATTAACTACAGTTATTATAGCATTCCTACTTACTTCTTTGAAGCTAATTAGGAAAGTAGAAACATAGAAAAACACAGCACATCGAGCTGCTGACACATCACTCACTCATTCACAAATCAACAGTGACAAATCTCCATTAACAGACCTTCTCTCATGTAAATAAATACCCATTTTCCTAATATTATTTCTATTAAACCCCACAATTGATCTCCATCCCCAATTTCCTTCATCCATGGCTGAAGAATCATCAGTATGCCCATCTAACACCCCCACCCCAACCCCCACAACAACAAACCCCATTAATAATGTACCTCTCCAAGTTCATTCACCACCCACAAAACTTCCTTCTCGACCCAGAAAAACCCGCAAACTTTCCAACACTGACACTTCTTTACCCAAAACTTCCCTCTCCATTTCAAGAATCGTCCCTCATTCACTTTCTCACAAATGTGAGCTCGAATCTTCCATCAATTACCTTAAATCCTCCGACCCATTACTTTCTCCATTAATACAAACATACCCACTTCCAATTCTTGAACTTTTTCAACCCCCTTTTCTTGCCCTCACAAAATCCATTCTTTTTCAACAACTTGCTTACAAAGCCGGGTCATCCATTTATACCCGGTTTATATCTCTATGTGGTGGAGAATTAAATGTGGGTCCAGATATGGTATTGGGTTTGACCCCACAACAGCTTAGGCAAATTGGTGTATCTGCTAGAAAAGCAAGTTATATACATGACCTAGCTAGGAAGTATCAAAATGGGATTTTGTCTGATAAGTCAATTGTTGATATGGATGATAAATCACTTTTTACTATGCTTACTATGGTTAATGGAATTGGGTCTTGGTCAGTTCATATGTTTATGATTTTTTCACTGCATAGGCCGGATGTGTTGCCAATACATGATCTTGGCATCAGGAAAGGAGTGCAAATGTTATATGGACTTGAAGATCTTCCTAGGCCATCACAGATGGATCAGTTGTGTGAGAAATGGAAGCCTTATAGGTCTGTAGCTTCTTGGTATATATGGAGGTATGTAGAGGCAAAGGGGGCTAATTCGAAAGCGAATAATGTGGTGGGAGGTTCTGATGTTAGTTTACAGCAGCAGATGTTGTCAATGCAACAGCAACAGCAACAACAGCAACAGCAACAACAACATCAACCGAATCAGGAGTTCTTGGATCCTGTCAATGGGATTCTTAATGTGGGGTATGTTTCCTTTTGTTTCTAGTTTGCCATTTATTGTCATGCATTTATTCATAAATATTTCCATCTATGTTCATTGCAGTCTAATACTGTATATAATGCATTCATGATGGTTATTAGTTGGGGAAAGTTGGTTGATTAGTTTTGTTAGTTGAGATAAATGTATGACAATGTTGGGAGTGTTGATGCCGAGTGGGCAAATTGTAACTTTAGTGAACCAAAAGTTTGGTCAGGAACTTCATAATGATCGGTGAGTAAAATACCTAGAGTGGATGGAATTAAAAATTTTAGACAGTCAGTTCTTTTTGCTTCTTCGGTGTATATATATCAGTTAACACATTGAGATATCCACTTTATCAAAAAAGCACATTGAAAAATCCTTGTAGGGTTGATAAAGAGTAGAATAATTGTAGTATTTTTTCTCTTGATATAATGACAGCATGGTGATCCTATAACAAAAGGTGGGAGAGGACTCACTCTCTTGAGACAAGTAAAGTACGTAATGAGCAATAACTATAATGCATAATATGATAATGCCACGGTCCATGGTACTTCATTATTGAAGTCATTTAATCTTCAAGCCGAATGTACAAGTTTGTATGCATTTCTTTGCGCTTCTAGTTAGGCAACTTTTGCAAGACCTGGTTTGTAGATTCACCTCTCTTCTATGGATTGGGTTTGGCATATATTTGATGGCTGGTGTTACATTTTTCTTGGTTAACAGTTCCAAGAGTAGCCTTATTGACTTGAGCTGAGTGATTGATTTTCTATAGCGATCAATGAGAATAAGAACCCATGTGCTTTGCATGTAATTTCCATTAAAGCATGAGAATGTGACACTTAATCAGTTTGAAATCTTCCTCCAAACTAGTCCAGGGCCAAGCTTTATCCTTGACTTTAGTCATTCCCACTTCTTGTCACTCTCTGTCCCAAAATATGGAACCATGATAATGATCTATACAGACTTCATGTCCAAGATGTTTTGAAAACTTTTTCCGGTTTAAGGTGCTAATTTGTAATATTATATTACTATGTCAACCAAAAAAAAGTAGGTGCTACTTACTCTCATCCCTTTTAACTAAACAACTTTGTCATGACTTTCAGTGACTCCAATATCATCCCCATACTTGTGGAAGTATTTTTCTATGTTCTTAGATCTAATGAGCAAGTTAAAATTTGATTTGTCCTTATAAAAAAAAAGAGCAACTAACCATTTTTTCCTGATAAAGTTCTAATGAGAAAGTAAACACAATCGATCGAATTTCCCACATTCAGGAGCTAAGTGATTTAAAGGGATGGAAATGCAAACAACCAAGCTAAGTATGACGCTGGTGACATTTAAGAGCCTCCTAATTGGAGAAGAGCGGGTTCAGTGAAGACAACTAAATTATGCTCTTCATATAGATATTATGTTGCTTAGTTGATGTTATTATAATGATAAAGGTTTTCATATATTTCCATGTTGTGGTCATGGTACCTAGTAGTAGACAATTACTTCTAATGATGCTTTAGTGATCCTCATAGCAGTAGTCAATGTTAAGGTTTTTCCCATTTAAAACTTAATTATTATGGTAGTGAATTTACTTCTTCAATGTACAGTTAGAGGCCTAATTCTAATTCACAGATTGGTTGACTAGTAATTGCTTTCAAAACCTTTGAAGTAAAATGAAGATTTACTACTGAGGATAAGAAACAGTTTAGGAAATAGAGAAACCTAGTTGTGAAACAATGCTTCTAGGCCCTTTTCTTTAAAGTCGAGACTGAACAACAAGTAGATATGTAATATCATTCTGGATAGATCTTGAGATAGCGCATGGAAGAGAGATCAAGTGGTGTCTTTTACTTGTGATATATCTACGTGTTCGTACATGGTCCTCTTCCTTCTTCACGCGTCCTCCTTATTGAGATTGACTACCACTTATTTTCCTTTAGTTCATGTTGGAAGGTTTGTCGTTCTAGATGCATGACATGATGTAACTTTCTTTGCTATGCTGGTTTATTCGAACTTTCAATTTTTTTGTGCTAGGTGAGAATTGTCATGGTCCTTTGGATTATACTAGATAAGATAGGACTCCTTATGAAAAAAACTAGATAAGACAGGACTCACATATAGGATAAGTAAAACTAGAAAATCCTACCTTGAAGGTGGGTGAGTTTTGGAATTTTATCCAATAATGTGTTGTCGCAAACGAAGGGGAGCCTAAAGTTGCTTCCATGTGACCTGGAGGTCACGGGTTCAAGCCTGCGTACAATAGACCCTTGTGGTTCGGCCCTTCCCCGGACCCTGCGCATAGCGGGAGCTTAGTGCACCGGGCTGCACTTGTCCTTTAATGTGCTGTCGCAAATACAGGATAATATGAACAAGAGGGGAAACCCAATTTCCGTTTGCTAAATTATATAGCCCCGTGCCTCGTTCATATAATTTTTTGGATGATGGGCCATCTCCGTATATCATCCATCAGTGGGCCCAACATTCCCGTGATCCGAATCTGCCAGCAGGCCGACTGCCTGCTGGCCCACATAGCCTCAGTACTATTTCGGATCCAGCTTCAGATTCTCGGTCTGACCAAATAGTTTCTGGCCCAAGTTCTTGTTCGCCTCCACTGTTTCGACCCGAAGGCCCACCTTCACCCAACCCAATTTCATCGCCTTCTGGCCCAGTCTGTTTTCCCAGTCACGGTCCATTAAATCAGCCAGCAGGCCCACTGCCTGCTAGCCAATCCCGAGAACCATCCCAGTCCGCTTCTATTCCGAGTCAAGGGCCCGTTACTCGCCGCCACCGTGGTATTTTTAAACCTAAATGATATTTTAATCTCAATTCTAATGTCACTAGATCACCCCCTACCACGTAACCTAGTGTCTGCCCTTCTTGCCCCAAATTGGAAAATGACAATGAATGATGAATATAATGCTCTTATTGAAAATAAGACTTGGGATTTGGTGCCCCGTCCGCCTGGTGTCAATATTATTCGTTCTATGTGGATTTTTACTCATAAAGAAAATTCTGACGGTTCCTTTGAGAGGCATAAGATCCGTCTTGTAGGTGATGGTAAAACTCAGCAGGTTGGCGTGGATTGTGGAGAGACATTTAGTCCGGTAGTCAAACCGGCAACCATTCGCATTGTTCTCAGTCTGGCTCTCTCGAAAGCATGACCCATTCATCAGCTGGATGTGAAAAATACTTTCTTACATAGTGATCTCAAGGAGACAGTATACATGTACCAACCCTTGGGTTTCAGGGACCTTGATCATTCGTGTAAGTCCTCTTCTACTCCGGTTGATACCAAATCAAAGTTGAGTGCTAATTCTAGCATACCATATGAGGATTCAACCCATTATCGCAGTCTTACAGGGACTCTTCAGTATCTTACTTTCACGAGACCTGATATTACTTATGCGGTGCAACAGATGTGTTTATTTATGCATGATCCGAGGGACGAGCACATGCATGCGCTCAAACGCATCATACGGTACATACAAGACACACTTGATTATGGCTTGCATTTATATTCATCCTCTGTCTCTACTCTCGTGTCTTATACAGATGCTGATTGGGGTAGATGTCCAGATATCAGACGTTCGATATCTGGTTATTGTATGTTCCTTGGTGATAACTTGGTCTCTTGGTCCCAAAATGTCAGGCTACTCTATCGCGATCTAGTGTGGAGGCCGAGTATTGATGGGTAGCTAATGTACTGTTTGAGTCATGTTGGCTACGTAATCTTCTATTGGAGCTACACTTTCCTATTTAGAAAGCTACATTGGTCTACTGTGATAATGTTAGTGCAATTTATCTCTCTGAAAATCAGATCTAACATCAGCGCACTAAACATATCGAGATGGATATTCACTTTGTTCGCGAAAAGGTAGCTCGTGGACAAGTACGTGTCTTGCATGTCCCTTCAGGATACCAAATTGCAGACATCTTTACTAAGGGTCTTCTCTTGGTTTTGTTTGAAGATTTTAGGGACAATCTCAGCGTACGACAACCGTTCGCTATGAATGCGGGGGTGTGAAAGGTGATATACACGGTCAACACTGGGTATATCAAAGGATCGATTTTTGTATAGTTACTTACCATAGTGGTAGAATTCTTATATAAATGTAATTATGATGTTAGTTTTGTATAAGAAAAAATTATTAGAATTGTATTAGAAAAAAGTAAATTTAATTTTCTTAATTAGTTTTATATATTATGTTATATTTTTTTATTAATAAAAATAATGAAGGAATTATATTTAATGAGCCTTTTCTTGTAGCTACAACCCTATTATTTTTTGTTTGCTCATCTTGAAGTTATCAAAATACAGGGCATGTGCATGGGACAGTAAGTGAAGTCAAGTCACATAGTTGTCAGTGGCGGTGAAGTTTTTTTGGGAGGTAGCAAATTGCTGAAATGTTGGCAACAGGTTGTCTACATGTACTGAAAATAGCTGAGAACATTGTGAATCCACTTTGTAAGTTCAGCAAGAACTGGTGTTGTAAGTTGTAACTCATCCTTTTTACTGAGAAGGGCTACTTTTAAAATATAATAACATATTCAATGAAATCCCACAACGTGGGGTCTGTGGAGGGTAAAGTGTACGCAGATTTTATCTCTATTTTGGTAGGTAGATCGGCTATTTTCAAGAGACACTCGGTTCAAGACAGAGCATACGCACAAGCAAATCAAAAGCAAAAGCAAAGCAAGAAAAAAAACGGTCGGTAAGAAAAAGTTCTCAGATGCTTGGCCAAACAGAAATATACAAATTCTCTGCACAATCATACGGTATCAAAAAGTTTGTCAAGGTACCAATAAGTTGCAAACTTATCAAAAAGTATGTCAAGGTACCTATATGTTGCAAACTTATCAGAACTATCTAAAATATAATTTCTGCATACATAAAAAATATTATTATAAATCTTGGCAACAAGAAATAAATATACGGCAATTTGTCCAATCTGTTAAGAGTCACACATGTGATGTGAAATGAGAACATGAACTTCTTATATGGATTTGGATAATCTTCACCCTACAAGCTAGCTTTTGGGGTTAAGTTAGACATACATTCTTTACAGTTAGGCCTAAGATTCATTCTTTACATGGTATCGGAGCCAAATTCATTTCAATTTTTTGTTCACCGATGTTGGGTCCCCAAATTATATTATCCATGCTCCAGTTAACAAGTCTGGGCGTGCGAGAGAGTGTTAAGAGTTCTACATCGGATATGGAATGGAAACATGAACTCCTTATATGAATTTGGACAATCATCACCATATAAGTTAGCTTTTGGGGTTGAGTTAGATCCAAGATCCATTCTTTATTCAATCTCCTGAAAACAGTATCCTAGTTAATAACGTACTCCATAGTTTAATTATAATAAGACATGAAATTGACGAGTCAATTGATGTATATATCCGAATATCCCACCAGGATATCCTCAAATTATCAAAAACTTCTCAATCAAACTTTTTAAATTCCTTAATTCATATTCTCAATACGTCGTGTATATATATAACAACAATATGCAAGTAAAACTAGTAATTGCTCATACAAAATTTAGCTTCTCTCTGCAAGTACAGTTAGATATATAGCCATGAACTATGAAAATTATGACCCTTTTTTTCCATGACCAACCTGTAGTTGATCTTTATCTTCCAATATGGGCTAAACTTCCAGGCTTTAAGTCCAAACCAGCTTTCATTTGGGCTGAAGATGGCCCAATTCAGTCTTCTTCTCTCACTTATGAGGAGCTAAATAGTTCAGCCCAATGCATTTCTTCAGAGCTGTTGCTTAGTTTAAGAAAAAATGACACTGTTCTTGTTTTATGCTCACCAGGCCTTGAATTTGTTGAAATGATTTTTGGGTGTCAAAGAGCTGGCCTTTTAGCTGTTCCTATTAGTCCTCCTCATCCATCTTTTTCTAACGAAAATTACCACCATCTACTTAGAGTTGTGTCCCAAACAAGGCCTAAAGTTGCTATAGCACAACGTGATTACATCAAACATGTTGAGAATTATGTTGCAAGATCAAGTAATAAGAAGTTGTCCGAGGCTTTACAAAAGGTTCGATGGATTTCAACCGAGGATTTGAAGGGCAAGAAGATGAAAATGCAAATTTTGATAGTGGTTTTAAGTATAATGGTTGCAATGATGATATTTACTTAATTCAGTACACTTCTGGTACAACTTCTATTCCTAGCCTGTTTTGGTAACTGCAGGCTCTGCAGCTCATAACGTTAGAGTCGCGAGGAAAGCTTATGATTTTCATCCTAATACGGTTGTCGTCTCATGGTTACCTCAGTACCATGATTGTGGACTAATGTTTTTGTTACTGACGATTGTGTCAGGGGCAACATGTGTGTTGACATCCCTGAATACATTTGTCAATCGTCCTAAGATATGGCTTGAATTGATTTCGGAGTTCAAGGCAACTTGCACTCCGGTTCCTTCATTTGCTTTACCACTCGTGCTGAAACATGGTCATGTTGGGGCAACTGTTACAGGAACTGTTAATCCTATTAGTATGTTGAGCTTGAAGAATTTGATCATCGTTAACGAGCCAATTTATAGCAATTGTGTGGAGGAATTTGTTGAAGTTTTTAAGCTTTTTGGGCTAAATCCTTTGGCAATTTCTCCCTCATATGGCTTAGCTGAAAATGGAACATTTGTTTCAACATCATGGAGAAGTAGTAAATGTGACAACTTTAGGACTTTTCCAACATACAAAAAGCTTTCACCAAGTGCTAGACTTGATGAAGATGTAGACATTGAAATATTAGTTGTCAATGAAGAAACAAATGAGACTGGAAGATGGGATTCAAGGAGAAATATGGATTTCATCTCCTAGCAATGCTATTGGATATTTAGGACATCCATCTTTAACTCAACAAGTGTTCAATGCCAGACTTAAAAATAAGGCGGGAAATTGCTACGTTCGAACAGGGGATAGAGGAGTTGTTGAAGGAGAACATAGATTTTTATACGTAACAGGACGATGTTCAGACATTATTAAACTCCCAAATGGACAAGAAATACATCCACATTATTTGTAGACATCAGCTTACAATAGTTGTCCGAATTTCCTACAAGGTGGTTGTGTTGCAGCATTTGAGATGTCTGAATCGGAATACAGATCTGTAGCAGTTGTCGCGGAGGTGCAGAGCAAGGGTGTAACAGAGAGTGATGTGTTTTTTAAGCAAATATGTTAAGGAATAAGGAAAGGGGTAATGAAAGAAGAGGGTGTTGGAATTGGACTAGTGGTTCTTGTTAAAGTTGGAAATGTACCAAAGACTACTTCTGGGAAAATACAAAGATGGCTTGTTAAGTATAAATTTGTTAGTCACAAATGAATATTATCATGCAAATGAAGTTTGATAATAGTGGTAATGCTCAAAGTACAGTACATGTCTGTCATTATAAATATATGAGGAAAAACCCTCCATGTCCAAAACATGCATAAAAATGATATTCCTCGTTAACGAGGGTACATAGTATCAATCATTTAACACTAGACAATAGCCAGAAGACAAATTTAATCTATAAGTTCCTACGCGCTTAGCATCCACTCGTGCTCCATTTCCAACGCGTAGGTCCACCTCTCTTGGTCTAACCTTCCTGCTGTCAGTTAGCCCCTGCACATTGGTACAAATCTGTGAGCCACAAGCGGTATCCAATACCCAGGAATGAGAGTTATTTATAGATATATTTATTTCAATGACGTACATACCTTGTCCACTAGAGGTAGAAGCACCTGGTGCTTTTCCTCCTCCTGGTGCAGTGCAGTCCTTCTTTCAATGCCCCTTCTTGTTACAGTTGAGGCATACATCCTAAGCCGGATTCACCTTCTTCTTCTTCACACCTCCTTTAGGCTTCGTAGCTGAGGGCGCATCGAATGCTTTGCCCTTCTTCTTTTGTCATTCCTTACCTTTCGGCTTGGGCCGGCTAGTAGAGCTCACTATGAGCACAACTTTGCCTTTGGTAGTTGAAGATTGAAAGGTCTTGAGCATGTTATGCAGCTCCGGCAGACTCGCCTTTGTTCCGTTCATATTGTAGTTTACAATAAAATTCTCGAACGAACGAGGGAGAGAGTTCAGGATGAGGGTGGAAGCGACGTTTTTCTGCAGCTTTATACCAATCGATGCCAGCCTTTCTATCAGCCCTATCATCTTCAACACATGACTTGAACAAGTAGGTCTTGAAATATGATGAGAAATAGGAAGATTAACATACTGATCAAGAACAGGGGAACAAACATATTATATCCAAAACTCATTATTATGTGAAGCATAAAGAAGAGCCTCATTACAAGAATCAATCAAATAAGAGAATTTATGAGTGAAAGATTCACGGAGAGTACAAAATTGGTCATGTAATTTCATGAAGATTGATTCTTGATGTGTCTTGTGTTTGAGAAAAAGGACTAGACCAGTTGAAGTTGTGGGAGGGTAACAATGACGAATATTAGTAATTGAATTTCGCCATGTTTTTAATTGGACAAGAGATTTCAAGGGTACTTTTGAGAAAATTGATTCCACTACATAATTGCATAAATTCCCAAGTTCAATCATCTCTTCTTCTTCATCTGTCTCCATTGCTAATCCTCCCTATCTACTCTCTAATCTCTCTGTTTTTTTTTCTTTCTCAACTGGAAGTTAATTTGCATGTAAGTATGTAATAAATACTACTTAAAAAGGTCATTAATATGCCACTTGTGGCGGTTAAGTCCAAAAGGATTTACCGGGGCCATGGTCAGTTACAGTCGAAATATCCATTTTTATTTCGCAGTTTTTTTAATAATAATGCCGTATCTGGAAATAGATTACTCTTAAACAGGTCAAATTTAGGAATAAAACAGATTTAAAAATAAGAATATAAATCATTTTAAATTTAAAAAGTGAAGTGTTGATAATGTGTCTGGTTATTAATTGGTTATATACGTGGTGTGCAAGCAAATAAATAAATATTATACTTGGCGAGTAAGCATTATTATAATGTTAATGTTTTATAGTCAAACGTGTTCATGACCTATATTTTCTCACTTATTGATTTTTTTTAAACATATTGATTGTTAGCTAATTAAGTAGGAGTATTTCTTTTGGTTATATAATCTTGGGGTTCATCACTTGTTATATAATTTTCCTTTCTTGATGACTACATGTATGGTAAAAAGTTTATTGGATGTTAATATTAAATTATATTAATTTTTCATAGTTAAGTTATAAAATAAAGTAAATATTATGTAAAGACATGCATCATGTACTTATTAAATTTACACTGAACTATAGCGGCTCCAACGTCTGGATGGTCCTCTTAGGCTGGCCATCGGAGGATGGAAGGCTGTGCTAAGACTCACTCTGCTACCCAAAGCCTTCTGGAAAAGGTCGTAAAGGGCTAAGCTAAGGGAGGTTGGCATTCCGAAGTCAAGAGGGTTTTTCTCATACCGCATGGGGTCTTTAGTTGGTGCAGACGCTGAAGGATCAACTGACACCAGATAGGAAAGGGTTTCTTCTTTCAGAACCTTACTTATAAGAAGCTGGAGGTGGAACTATGGGTCCCCTTAACCAAGCCACTGCCCCGTCTACACCTAGCCGACGCCTTTCCCTCGGTCTTTGGGAAGGCTTCCGGTGCCGGAGGAAGGGTAATTTCAGAGTTCGAGATGTCTGAGCTTGAGGGGGTCGGTAAGATTTTTCTTTTAAACACCTCAAGTTAGTTTTGTTCCAATTTGACACCTCAGATGGCCCTACTATTCTATTTAGACACTTTTCGCTGACCCAGTCAAATATGTAAAGAGTGTGTAACACAATCACCGATGATGTGGCAAAGTAGCCAGTTGACTGATTACATTTGACATTTTGGGTCCGAAATAATAATTAAATGAATTATGAGAAAAAAGAAGATTTTTTTCAGCAAAAATAAAAAATAAATTCTAAACAAACTCCACATATTTTTCGTCGGAAAATGTGATTTTTGCGGGAAATTTTTTTCGGTGAACTTTTTTTAAAATTTTCAGATCTATGTTATTATTAATACAGTCCAACTAAGCAAATCAGATTTTTTTTCTGAAATATCATTTCATTATCAGCTCGAAAAAAAAAAGAGCGACAGTCGTAGTGTCAAAGAAGATGATTGGCCCGTCTACCTATTTTTTTCGTATGTTTTATTTAATTAAAGTTATATGTCAATGAAAGAGAAAAGATGAAATTTTTATTAAAAAAATTAATTGTTATTTGAAATCATTAACGCCCTGTGGGGTGATTTTTCCTTCTTTTGGCTATGATTCTTTTTTTAAAAAACTTAAAATTCATTTTTTGTATTAATTTTATACAAAAAAATGTCACATGTTTTTAGAGAATTGTGGCGATCTTCATTTTTTTCAGTGAGCAAGATAGTAACGGTGGAGGGTTTGCTAATAGTAGAATATTAAGTGGAAAAGAAAGAGAGAAAAATAAAGAAGAAGAAAATAAAAAGAATTAAAAATATATTTTTTTTAGCTTTTCCACGCGTCTGTTTTGTGTGAAAATCACACAACTTGCTAAATCAGCGAAAAACGTCTAAATGGAATAGTAAGGCCCATATGAGGTGTCTAAATGAAACAAACCCTTACTTGAAGTGTTTAAATAAAAAAACTTTACCGACCACAAGAGGCCCTTGATAAGTTCTGCCTTAAATCTTTGTAAACATCATATCCAAATAAATTTTTATTGTATAGTACAGTAGAAACTCTATAAATTAATGCTCTTGGGATCATCAAAATTTATTAATTAAAAGAGATATTAATTAATCGATAAATTAATAATTATTAATTTATATATTAATTAATACTTTATCAATTTATAGATAAATTTATAATGAAATACCCAATTTACAAACACCCTTCAATCTTCCACTTCATTATTGTTCAATGTACTATATCAAATGAAGCACCCTTCAATCTCCCACTTTATTATGTTTCTTGTGTTCAATGTACTACTTTATGGATATTAAAAAATATTTCCTATATAAACACAAGATCAAATCATGCTAACACAAACAATCGATGTCGAACATGTCCTGAACTACCCAGAAGAAAATGTAGTTGCACAGTTGTTGACTGATGAAGAAATAATTGAGAGCGATATGAGAACTGATAAAGGTGATGAAGATGATGATGAAAGTTCTATAGTAGAGCCCCCTTCGCGAAGCGGCAATCACATTGAATAATTTCTTATTGAGCTATGAGAAAACAACACCAGAGGTTTTTACAATGATAAGAAAATTAGAGATGAGATTCAATGTGACATTGATTTCAACAAAAAACAAAAGACAATTGAGTCATTTTTCAAGAAGTCTTCATAAATCACTCATGTATTATGTAGTATATAAGGAATTATTAATTTATATTTTACATGGGTCTATATGAATAGTAAAAATGTATTATCTTATAATTTTAGCGAATTATTAATTTAGCACGTTATCCCCAAATCGGGACGGGCCAAAAATATTATCTAAAAAAAATTATTAAATAATTGAGTATTAATCAATAGAGTTTCTTTTGTACGATAGTTTTACCATTGAAGAAAGTACGAAGAATCTTTTTTTTTTATCTAGAAGAAAGGAAGAATTATATACGAGGGGAGAAACTGACAAATGTTACTCTCCATCAAATTAAAGGTCTTGATTTTGACTTTGCATAAAGATTAGAAAAACTTCAAAATAATGTCATATTTGTTCAGGGAACATGTGTGCCCATATGTGGTCCTTTTATGATTTTATCTGTTGAAAGTAGGTAAAAGAATAAACATTGTATCTCATATGAGTAATAAGTGAACATGATTTTGGCACATATTTAAAGGAAAGGTTGCCATTAGTGTAAAACATATAGAGTGGTATATATATATTTGTGATATAAATTGAATATTATGCAATATTACACTTTTTAGAGGCCGTTAGATAGAAATCGAGATATTTGGTAAAAGAAAAAAAGGAAAAGAATGTAAATTATAAAGTAAAATAAATTAGGAATATTTCTTGTAAAAGGTCTGCCGTGTGGCAAAAATTCACCGATTGGATTGTACGTAATTTTTAAAATTCACACTGCACTCTTTTTAACATTTGTGTACCAAGTGACTCGAAAGGTGGTATTAACGTGACTTAGAAGTTAAAACTATTACTCACTCCGTTTCATTTTAACTATTATTTTAGCTCTATTTATGTCCATTAAAAAATATAAAATATAAAATATAAAATATAATTTATTAAATTATCATATATTAGATGCTTCTTGAGAATTGAGCATTATTAGAAGACTTTAATTTAATATAAGGTATGGTTAGAAACATTACTAACTTTTATTGAATTTTTAAAGTGACAATTATTTTAGAATATTTTTTTTGCTAAAACGAGAGTTAAAATGGACCAAAGAGAGTAATTTAGAAGGATACAACTCGCATGGTTTCAATTTGAAAAACATAAACAAGTTTAGGAGATACTAATTATGTATTCTTTCTAAGAAAAGCAAATGGACAAATAAAGAAGTACTCCCTCCGTCCCAATTTAAGTGTCTTAATTTGACTTGACATGAAGTTTAAGAAATAAATGAATACTTTTGAATTTTATGATTTTAAATTAAAGATGTGTGAGTCTTTTAAATCTTGTGTTATTAAACTTATCTTGGGATTGAAAACTTATTAAATATAGAAATATACATTCTTTTTGGAACATACTAAAAAAGAAAGAAAGTAAGACACGTGACGGAGGGAATAAAACTTTTGTCACTCTCAATTCAGTCCAAGCATCCCCAATTAAGGATGTTATAGACCATTTAATTATGCCAAAAGAAGCAAGAAGAATATATATAAACGTGTGTTGTTTGATTAATGATTACATGTCTCCTATATTTGAAGGCTAACTTTGCAATATTACCAAGCACTTCAAAGATTATGTTTGGGAAACCAAAATAGAATTTTGACTAATTAAATCACCAAAATTATAGTCTATAAATACAATATTCTTTTCCATTTGATGGTTGGTTTCTACATTAAAATTCTAATTAATTCAAATTTATGGTGCGTAAATATTAATTTTGCTATTCAAATTTGTGATACATAGATCACATCAAAATAATTTTATCATTGCTTTAATAATCTCTTTCAAAATGACAAAAACTTTTAATGGCTACACTTCCCAAGTTATCATATAAATTGATCATGACCATGAGTAGCCTTCTGATTCCTCCAATGGTCCATTATCTCCATGTTTCAACATTTATAGCATCTGCTTCTGGCTTACAAATAATTTACTATTTTATATCTAGATAGAGTGAAACATACTTTCATAGTCCCAGTTTAATATTACCAATTTCAACAATTTAAATTTCATTAACCCAACTACTTTTGTTATGTAACAAATAGCCCTCAGATCCGCCTCATTTTAATTATCGCTTAAGCTTAAATAAATTATTTTAAAATAAGTGTTACTTTACGAATTCAAGATTAAAGTTGACAATTATTTCTAACTATATACTTAACATTAAAAAAGTAGTCATTTTTAATATTGCTCAATTCTCAAAAAATACGTATTATATTAGATAGTACTAACTTAGTAAACTATAAATTATATTTATTATTTTTCTTAATAAACGTGAAAAAACTAAAATAACAATTAAAATGGAATGAAGGGAGTAATTACTGGTAATTGACTTGCAAGAAGGCTAATGTATGTCTGTATATAAAATTAAATTACGTCAACTGGAAATATTTTAAAATAGTCACTTTATTTACTAAAACAATATATTCCATCTTGGTACATGTACACTTTGAGTTTCACTTGCTTATTTTATTCTTTGTTTTTGGCGATTTATTTGTTTATAATTGAACTTGATCCTAAGAAGATCCACTATTGCTCGTTATCCGGGCTTAGAGATTTATTAATTTCCTCAAACGCATAAGGATTTCAGTTATATACACTAATATAATTATAAATATTTTTAAATTGTTACGATAATTTAACTTTTTATAATATGTACTTATTATTTCTTTCGTTTTAGTTTATGTATCTTTATTGAACTAGACATTTACGCCTAAAGTATATAAATGTATATAAATGTAGACATTGAGAGAGCTGAATATATAAATGCCTAGTCCTTTTCTCCTTTTCTTAAGTAACAAGCTGACGCAATTATCTTTTCTCAATTGGCGAGCCACTGCAATATTACTGCTAACGCAATTGCCTTGTTAATCTGTAAAAGATAAGCAAGTACCGAAGCAAATAACAGAAATTACACGTGGGAAGAGAGCAGAAGCAGATGTAGTGTTGTACCAGATTAATATGAATTCAATTCTCTCTTTGCTCCAAAAGGTGGAATCTCCCACCCCAGGAGCCCCCACATCCCGGTCCGACAGGTCTGTGAAAGAGGTAAATCATGGTGACTCAATTGATTTCAAAGGTTAGACCACTACCACGCTGCGTACAAGGGGCCCTCCTTTATTTCAAGAAGAAACCCCCACACTGCCGCTGACGGGATTCGATCCTTGGTCTTTGCTCCAAATATCCCCCTTGAAACCAATTGAGCTGCCCAAGCGGACTGAATTCAATTCTCTCTTCGTTTTAATCTATATATTTTACTTTTCATTTTACTCCCTTTATCCTAATGTAGGTGACATTCTTTCATTTTCAGGGCAATAAGAAAATTGTATTGGGCAAAATGCGTACAAGATAGCTGTATGAATTATAATATGACACGTGAAGTATGATTATGAGTCAAATACATGTCAGCCTAAGGAGCTACCGATAAGATACGAGCAGTATCGGGAGCGTCGTGTGCATAGATTGTACCGGTGACTCAGAAGATCAGGGAAGTCGTTTGAAATACAACGGGCGGCCATTACTGAATCGGTCATATGTCTTAATGACATTTATTGAGATACTAATTATTCAATTATTACAACATGCATTCTATTGTATTAATAAGGGCATATTTTGTGGGGTGTTGTCACAACCCAAATCTGACATTTAGGCCGCGACAGGGCACCTGACGAGCTTTTACCCATAAGGCGAACCCTCTAACCTAAATATGCAAATAATAAAGATAAAAAAAAATAATACTCAAGATCTCATAATATAAATTGAGTGTTGAAGCGAAATCAAATATTGAGTCTGCCCATAAATCCCATAAAATGTCTAAGTCATGGAACTACTAGTATGAATAAAAAAGTACGAGACGCAGCTCGGAATACTACTAAGTCAACTAAAGAAGAAGAGGCCATCAAGATCTAATGGTGGCTCACCTCGACTGAACAAAGCTGGAATAATCAAGCGTCGACTATCTGGTCTCCGTTAACCCCACCTGCACACATATAACATCAACAAGTGTGAGTCTGAAAGACCCAGGAAGATCATCGACACACTCTCAGCTTACCCCTGGGGCAAGTCTTAGAAATCCCTGATAATGCATAATGCAATTAAACAGTACAAGTATATTAAATATATACAAACATTGAAGCTAAAACTGAAATCATGAAGCATAAACAAGCAATACATGAAATACACTGAATCTATGCTCACGGGACACGATACGTATATGTTCATGTCTTACCAAGTCTTCCGGAGTGACATTATTTACTCACATCTCACCCGGGTCACTTATAACTCTGGCATTTGCATCCGACCGAACCCAATGGGGTATGCCGGAGTATGTCTCTCTCTGAAGATATGATAAAGCGGAATAAAAGTCCAATCAATACCAAGTCAAGTTTGTACGTCTATAACAAGTATCTAGTTAAGCGAAATTAGGCTAAAGGACTCATACGATCATTACTTTATGTTACACCCTGTAAGTTTCGCGTTCCATCGTGTCGTCAATGGATATTGAAGTCCCAGGAAGAGGGATGACCTTAACGAAGGATAATGAAGGTATACAACTTGTTGATGGAGGTACCGGGGTGTTTGGGAGTTAAACGGATCGAAGAAAGTACGTTTCGATGAAAACATGAAACTAGGCAACGTAATGGGAAGGTTGATGGACCGTCAAATGTTTGACGGCCCGTCAAATAAACCGTCAATTTACGGCGGTGCAGATCTAGTTACGAGTTTAAATTGGGTCTTCGACTTAGAACCCTCATTTTTGCCCCAAATCAGTCCCAAAAACCTCTCATAAGCTCTCTCCATCTTACCCCATCACCCCAATACAAAATCAAGGCTATAATCCGCAAGAATTACGTGATAAACCATAATTATCATAGCAGTCTCCTTCTCTATACAAAGTTGGTTTTAGAAAAATCCTTGCAAATCAGATTGCTTACTGTTTTGAGGAGAATTCGATACGTAAAGGTAAGTTTTACCCATCTCTGCTTATGATTATGATTAATTGATGTTTTGGAGAAAGTTATGAAAGAGTTTTCATAATCAAAACTTCGCCAACCTATGAAATCTTCGTGGTAAGAATTATTGGGCTGTTTTACTCTATGTATGAGTTGAATTGGATTGATTATGTGCGTTATGGATTAAGGAGGATATGTTTCGAAGGATTTTTGGATTGAATCACATAAGACTTTCCGTATAAGAAAAGCCTAAGGAATCATATATGTCAAAATTGTCGAAGAATACCTAAATAAGTTTTTATGGAAATTGTATATTTGATTGAACTATGGGATTGAATTACTTAAACATTCCTTGTAAAAGAATCTAAGAACCCGAGATGGTCAAGATTTGCGATAAGATGCCTAAGTGAAGTTTCTCTATGAAATTTGAATTCGATATTGATGTCAACTTGTTATGTGATGTAGATGATCACCCGTAAGAGGAGCAAGAGTTTATAGAACGATTATAGCGACAAAGACTAGGTATGTTAAGGCATACTCTTTTATTCTTTTGGCATGATCGACGAATAAGTATAACCATAACGACATCCCTTCAAAAGGAACTCTACTCTCAAATTTAAAGCTTGCGATTACTTTCGTACAATGTTGTTACAATTCATAACTCTTGTTGTTCTGCTTCGGAAGCATTTTCCCGACTTTATAGTCTCTTGAACCTTATATCCTCTCATGATCATTAATGACTCTCAGTTAGTGATACAAACACCGTTACATAACAATAATCGAAGGATAACGACCTTGAGTCACTCTGATTGGTTTCATAAGGCCCCTCAGAGTATGTCTTGCATTGAACGTATATATATGTAGCTATCCATTTTGGTTCTTAAAGTTCCCTTGAGGTATCAACTAATGAGAAAGATATTAGACAACCCCCCTTTTTTCTTTTTCACAAATTTCACAAATAGGAAGTTTCGAATCCAATTTTGCTAATTTTCTTACTGAGTCACGCTATATTCGGTTGGGTATGACATGTAGATGTGCACCCAATTGCAGTTGGTTTTGATATTACCGAGTCCCACATTTGGGATGGGTACGATTGAGTCCTCATCGAGGCCGGGTACGATATATATGTATTATGACATGATTTTCCCCACAAGGAGGTTGGATATTATTTTATATGGGCCCACTAAGAGACTTGAATTTTACAAACATGCATATATTTTCATGGTTGTGGCAGGTAGGCCCACAAAGACTTGTTATTAGTTCCAGGTTGACTTCTGTACACTTATCTCTTATATTATATCTTCTGTTTACACTTGTTATTTGCCTTACATATTCAGTACATCTTTCGTACTGATGCCCTTTTCTGGGGCACTGTGTTCATGCCCACATGTACAGATAGACAGGGCGACGCTCCTCCTCAGTAGGTTGCCTGTTCAACTGTGATTGTCGCACTCATATCTCTCAGAGTTTCTATACAGGAGTCGATAGGTACACATGTACATAGTCCTAGTATTTTGGGTATGGTAGGGCCTTGTCCCGATGGATGATGTATTATGACACTCTTAGAGGCTTGCATACTTGTGTACAGTGTGTGTATGTATGGCGTGGCCTAGTCAGCCCCTTTTGTTAGCATTGTACTGTTCTTGTGACCTTGTCGGCCTTGGTTATCTGTATATATATCATGCTGGGACTCTTCTGCGTGTAAGTTGTCATACATTCTTGTCTTATACTGTTATATGGAGGCCTTGTCGGCCCAAATTTCGTATTACAGGTTCCAGATAATACAATGGTTCGCTCAGGCCTTCGGGTGTTGGGTGTCAGCCACACCCCCCAAGGTTTGGGTGTGACACATGAGATATAATGTAATATTCGGGAGGCCATAGATATATGATATGGAGGCGGTCCAATCAATATTACATTTCTTGGTGAAGCTACTTACACTGGAAGGAATTTAGCAAATTCGAGGGGAACAACCTACCTCCAGAGAGATGTACGCCATAGAGGAACCATAAGCGGTGGCAGATCCTAAATAGCATCTATAAAAAGCAGAGTCGGCACATGTAGATATTCGTCAGGGTCCACCGACAGAGTCAGATTCAACCTATTCGGAGGAGGAGTTTTCAGACCGGTACTAGGTGCCTAGATACTTTCAGGTATCGGATGAGTCAAATGCTACCAAGTCCACTGTAGAGGAACTTGAGCAGATTGCACTACACCTAGAAACTCCTGACAAGAAGGTATACATGGGCACCTGATTAACCCCGGGGCTCAAAAATTTAATTCTTAAATATATTTTATATAACGTTGATTTCTTTGAATGGTCTTACGAATATATGACAGACATCCCTCCAGAAGTCACAACTCATAAGTTGGGCCTGGATATCAGTTTCACTCCATTGCAGTAGAAAAAATGTCTAATCGCCAAACTCTGCAACAGATTTGTTAAAGAAGAGGTAGCTATATTACTTAATATAGGGTCAATCCGGGAAGTTAGATATCCGGGCTGATTAGCAAACGTAGTCGTTGTGCCTAAAAAGGAGAAAAAAATTAGAATATACATTGATTATAAAGATTTAAACAAGGCATGTCCAAAGGACTCGTTTCTGTTGCCGAACATAGATCAGATGATCAATACTGCGGCCAGGCATAAAATAATGAGTTCCCTCGATGCGTATTCCAGATATAACCAAATAAGGATGCATCTGGAAGACCAAGAAAAAATATCTCTTTTAACTACTTTTGGTGCTTATTGTTATAACATTATGCCTTTCGGACTGAAAACCGCCGGAGCTACATATCAGAGGTTAAGTAAACAAAATGTTTGAAGAAAATAGGAAAAATAATGGAAGTATATATAGACGATATGCTTGTTAAAAGACTTCGTGTAGAGGACCATTTAAGCCATTTGCAGGAAACCTTTGAGGTGCTGAGAAAATATAATATGAAGCTAAACCTCGAGAAATATGCTTTGGGGTGGGCTCCGGAATTTTTTTGGGTTTTTCGATTTCTCAAAGAAGAATCGAAATAAACCTTGATAAAATAAAGGCTATCGAAAACATTCTGAATATACTGGAAGATGTGAAGGCAGATCAATGTTTGATCGAGCGAGTAGTGGCACTGAGTAGATTTATTATTTGGTCGTCAGAAAAATATCACAGGTTCTCCTCGCTTTTAAAGAAGAAGAATGATTTTTTTGGATGATCGAATGCCAACAAGCCTTCCTGGACCTGAAATCCCATTTATTTAGTCCTCCGCTAATGTCAAAACTAAAAGACGGAGAATAATTACTCACAGATCTTGCGATCTCGGAGGTAGGGGTAAGTGCAGTTCTGGTACGAGAAGAAAACGGTACACAATATCATGTCTATTATGTAAGTAGAGTAATGTAAGGGGCCGAAACCCGGTACCCGTTACTCGAAAGACTGGCTTTTGCTTTAGTTATGTCATCACGAAAGCTTCGACCATATTTTCAATGCCACCCAATTGATGTGGTAACCACGTTTTCACTTTAAAATGTGTTACATAATCCTGAACTTTCTGGACACTGGACAAATGGGCGGTGGAATTAAGTAAATTTGATATCGAATATAAACCCTGTACTGTAATAAACTCGCAAGTTCTTATGAATTTCGTGGCTAATTTTAGTCCCGAAGTAACCCATCGGGCAGAAAAATAAGCCATCTTGGTTCGGGGATTGCTCCCCGGGGTCTAAACACTCTATACAGATGGGGCCTCTAACGTTAAGGGGACTGGTCTGGGAGTCGTATTGAATACTCCCACTGGTGAAATTTTAAGACAGACAATACACATCACTCAATTCATTAACAATGAGGCCGAGTATGAGGCTTTGGTTGCATGTTTGGAATTAGCTCGAGGCTTAGGTTCTCAAATTATTGAAGTCAAGTGTGACTCGCTGCAGGTAGTGAACCAAATCCATGGGGTGTTAGAGGCCAAAGAAGAATGCATGTCAAGATACCTCGAGAAGGATCTCAAGCTTTTTTCTCAATTTTAATAATGGATGATGGTGCATATACCCCGGGAAGAGAACATAGAGGCAGATGTACTTGCAAACTTAGGCTCCCGCACAGAAGTCGGGGGCTCTAAATCTGAGTCATTTATTCAGTTGTTGCGTTCAGCACTAGATCCCGTAAGATTCGATGAGGTAAATTCAACCAGCCTGACCTGGGACTAGATGAATGAATTCTTGGACTACCTTGTAAACGGAAAGCTCTCGGAAGACCCAAAAGTATCCAGAGCTTTGAGGACCAAAGCCGCCCAATACTATGTCATAGAAGAAAAACTTTATCAAAGGTTTTTTATGGTCCACTAGCCCGGTGGGTTGGCCCCGATGAAGCTGATTACGTAATGAGGGAAGTCCATGAAGACATTTGTGGAAACCATTCGGGAGTAGAATCCTTAATGAGGAAGCTCATGAGGGAAGGTTATTATTGGCCTCGGATCAAGGAAGACACAAAAATATTTGTAAAGAAATGTGATAAATGTTAGCACCATGAACAATTATTACATCGACCGGGAGAAGAATTACACCCGATAAAATCCCCGTGGTCGTTCATGAAGTGGGGTATAGACATAGTCAGACCCTTGCCAGCGGCACCATGATAGGTATGTCAAATTATATTTATGACTAACAATTTCTCTAAATAGGTTGAAGCTTAGCTTATACCAAGATCCGGGATAAAGAGCTGAAAGACTTCATTTGGCAGCACATCATCTGTCGTTTTCGTATCCCGAAGGAGATACCTTGTGACAATGGCTGGAATTTTATTGGGGTCAAAGTTACAAAGTTCCTCGATGACTTGAACATCAAGCGCATCACCTCTAATGATACAATTCCTAAGCAAAACTCTAAGAATCAAATACGGAAGGATAGGAGATTAAACACAAGTAGAGTTATTTCAAGCAACAAATGATGTATTAAATCAAAGACCTCAAGGACATGAACTACAAAAGCACATAATATATGAAGTTTAGATAATTCCACTAGTGAGAAATAATCAAGTGTGAATCATAATCAAATCTCAAAACAACCAAGCAATTACACTAATTAAGCTAAGAACCAGAAACTAGGGCTAATTCTATCACTACAATACTAATTCTCTCAAAAGAGTTTCATCATCAAAACAAACTAAGGGTAAAATAAGGCTAAGTATCCTATTTACACTCTTCCTTATTACAAACTTGGCCTAAAAGTGACTAAGCCCTCAATTTGCATGAAATGACCAAAATAGGCCAACATCACTCGTCAGTCACCATCTGTGAATCGTAAATGGTATTGCAGAGCATGACCTGCGGTTGATACTTCAACCTCAGACTGTGATATCTTGAGTTCTTCGGCTCTTCTTCCTCCCATGCGATCCTCCAAATGTTGTATACTTGTGTGCGCATCCCTTCAAGTGCATCCAAGGTTCCTTTGTGTATGAACATTTTTGCATAGCTTGGAGTTCCTTGGCTTGAATCAGAGTAAAGGGTCTTGAGCTTGGAGTGGTCCCCGATATCATATCATCCTCCCCTTCTTGGAAAGGATTCGTCCTCGAATCTATAAGCTCACCTACAAAATAAGAAGACAAGTCACTCACATTGAAAACATTATGAGTACTATACTCACTTGGCAAGTCAATCTTATAGGCATTGTTGTTGATCTTCTCAAGGACTTTGAAGGGACCATCGCCTCTTGGTCACAATTTGCCTCTCCTAATTTGAGGGAATCTTTCCTTTCGAAAGTGAACCCACACCTAATCATCGGGTTGGAAATCCACCTTTTTCCTCCCATGGTTTTATCTTTTGGCCACCATGATGTTGATCTTCTCTATGTTCTCCTTCACCTAGGCATGAACCTTTATCACATCGGCCGCCCTTTATTTTGCATCTAAGCTCACAACAACATCACTAGTCAAATGGGTTAAGGTTAAAGGCACCAACGGATTAAAATCATAACACACTTCAAATGGAGTCATGTCAATAGAGGAATGTAGTGACCTATTGTAAGCAAATTCAATCAAAGTCAATCGATCCTCCCAAGAAGTGGGGTTTCCTTTAATCATACACCTCAGTATGCTCTCAAGAGTCTTATTCACTACTTCAGTTTGTCCATCCGTTTGAGGGTGACAAGAAGTAGAGAACAAAAGCTTGGTGCCAAGTGTACCCCAAAGACTCCTTCAAAAATGACTAAGAAAATTGGAGTTCCTATCACTAACAATAGTGCGAGGTACTCCATGCAATCTAAGCATATTAGCAACAAATAAGGATGATACATGAGAAATATCATCACATTTATGGCATGGTATGACAAGAGACATTTTAGAGAACATATCTACCACCACAAAAATGCTATCATGACCCCTTTTGGTTCTTGGAAGACCCATCACAAAATCCATAGAAATTCCAGTCCAAGGACCAATAGGAGTAGGAAGAGAAGTATACAAACCTTGAGGTCGAGTCTTCGATTTTGCTTGCTTGCACTCCAAACATTGCCCACAAAGTTTATCCACATCATGTTTCATCTTGGGCTAATAGAATTGTTCATTGAGGAGATCAAGTGTTTTGGAAACACCAAAGTGACCCATCATACCCCCACTATGTGCTTCCTTTACTAAAAGTGCCCTCCATGAGCTAATTGGAACCCATATTCTTCCCTTTTTGAACAAAAACCCATCAACTAGTTGGAACCGGTCAACCATCTTCCCTTGGGCTAACTCCTCATAAACCTCTTTGAAATCGGGATCATTAGAGTAGAATTCCTTTAGGCTCTCAAATCCCATCATCATAGAAGTCATGGCATTCAATAACATAAATTTGCTAGATAGAGCATCCACCACAACATTCTTTTTTCCCATCTTGTAGGTGATCACATACGGAAAGGTTTCAATAAATTCCACCCACTTTGCATGCCACTTGTTAAGCTTGGATTGACCCTTCAAATGCTTCAATGACTCATGATCTGAACGGATCACAAATTTCTTGTGCCATAGATAGTGTTGCCAATGGGCCAATACTCTCACAATTGCATATAATTCTTTGTCATAGGTAGAGTAATTCAAGGAAGCTCCCTTTAGCTTTTCACTAAAGTAAGCCAATGATTTACCCTCTTGCATCAATACTCCACCTATGCCAACACCCGAAGTATCACATTCAATCTCAAATGTCTTCTCAAAGTCTGACAATTGCAACAATGGAGACGAACTCAACTTTGCCTTCAAATCTTGAAACGCCTTCTCTCGCTCATCTCCCTAAACAAAAGCCACATATTTCTTGATCAATTTGGTTAAGGGAGCGGCAATTGTACTAAATCCTTTCACAAATCGCCTATAGAAACTTGCCAACCCATGGAAACTCCTCACATCGGTTGCCTTTTTAGGAGTTGACCAAGTTCTAATAGATTCCACCTTCTCTTCATCAACCTCCACACCATTTATGCTTACAAAAAAACCCAAGAATACCACTCGGTCAACACAAAAGGAACACTTCTTGAGATTCACATACAACCTCTCTCGTAACAAGATATCAAAGACTTGCCTCAAATGGAACACATGATCCTCAATGCTCTTGCTATAGATAAGAATGTAATTGAAATAAATGATGACAAACTTGTTGATGAAAGGCTTCAACACATGATTTATCAATCTCATGAAGGTGCTAAGTGCATTGGTGAGACCAAATGGCATAAAAAGCCACTCATAAAGCCCAAACTTGGTTTTGAAAGTCATCTTCCATTCATCACCAGGGTACATGTGAATTTGGTGATATCCAATTCAAAGGTCAATTTTAGATAACACACTTGAGCTACATAGCTCATCCAACATATCATCAAGCCTAGGAATCGGATGTCGATACTTCACCGTTATTGTGTTAACATCCCTACAATCAACACACATCTTCCACGTTCCATCCTTTTTGGGAATAAGTATCATGGTCATGGCACATGGACTAAGGCTCTCATTCACTAACCCTTTGTCAAGTAGCTCTTCAACTTTCCTTTGCAATTCTTTTGTTTCCTCCAGATTGCTCATCTATGCTGGTTTGTTGGGGATTTAGGATCCCGATACAAAATTAATTTGATGTTCAATGCCCCTCAAGGTAGGCAATCATTTGGGAATCTCCTCCATAAATAGGCCATTATATTCCTGCAAAAGAGAAGAAACAATACTAGAAAGAGTACTAGTATCTTGGTTAGCATGTTACAAAAGATCTTTGTTGACAAGTAACACCATGAAATGGCTCTTGTCAACTCCTATCAAACAATTACTTGGTTTAGCAAGTGTCATGCCTTAGTTTTTCCCTTTGTCACCACTTGCTCCTCTTGACTAAGTAAGGACTCCTTGTTAACCTCTTCATTTTGCATTATTTCTTAGAGCTCCTTTATAATCATATAGTCTTCACTAACTTGATAGGGTGTCAATGGAGTAAGAGTGTGCCTTTTACTTCCAAATACAAAAGAGTACTTATTAGATCTTCCACTATGTTGAGCATCCCTATCGAATTGCCAAGGCCTACCAAACAATATATGACAAGCTTGCATCGGCACCACATCACACACAACTTCATATTGGTATTTTCCAATGCTAAAATTTATCACCACTCACTTGGTTATCTTCACCTCTCCACAATTATTGAACCATTGAAGTTTATAGGGGTTAGAGATGTTTTTTGATAGGAAACTTCATATGATCAACCAAAGTCATACTAACCACATTTGCGCAACTCCCACCATCAATTATCATGGAACACACCTTATCCAAATTTTGCATCTAGTATGAAAGAGGTTCTCCCGTTGGTCAAGCTCATCTCTATTCATAGCTCCCATAATTCTTTGCAAAACACAATTCAAATTAACATTATCCACTAGATTCTGCTCATTATCCTCCTCCTCACTATCTCCCTTTGGGTCACCTCCATCACTCTCACCTCCACTCTCTTCCTCTCTATCCATACGGTATCCATCAAATAAGGCCACAATCGACCTTTTATTGGGACACTCACTAGCAATATATCCTCTACCTTGACACTTGAAACATTGAATGGTAGAAGGACGAGGAAAGTTGGGTTTAGAAGTGTTACCTCCTTTAGTCTTGTCTTCAACTTGGCTTTGTAGTCGAACTTGTCTTGGGGAGTTTGAGAGTTGGTCTTGGGCTTTTCCCACTTATCTTTGCTCTTGCTCCATGATGAGGACGAAACACTCTTCATCTTATATGACTTCTCCATTTTCAAGTCCGCTTCAACTTTGGTAGTATCATGGAAGGCAGCCTCAAGTGTAGCATAAGATTGGAGCCTCATAGGTTTGGAAATATCATAGTTCAAATTAGCTACAAACTGGATGATTGTATAGTTTAAGTGCTCTTCGATTTTTTACTTCAATCTCAAATTCTCAAATTCATTGAAGTATTCTTCAACAGTTTTACTACCTTGCCTCAACATATACACCAGCTTACGTACATTTTGATAATAATCGGGCGTTACATATCTTGCTTTCATGAGCTCAATCAATTCTCTCCAAGTCAAAACATCAAATATGTATCGTTGAGCTCGTTCTCGCCTCTTGAATTTTCACCAAGTAGATGCATGTCCCTCGGATTATGTAAGGGCATATTTCGCTTTTAATGCATCCAAAATGTTGTTGGTGAGGAAGATCCTCTCACTTTGCAACTTCTACTCTAGAAACTCCTCCGGATCACTTCTTCCTTTGAACTTAGGAAGTTCCACCTTGATAGAGTTTAAGTTAGATAGCACAAGGCTTGAAATTGTCCCAGGGTGATAGTAGGTGAAGTATTGGGGTTCCGAATTGATTAATTTCCCATAGTTACATCCCCACCACCTGATTGGGGAGTGCCTAATCTCCTTGATTGCTCTATTCCTTCCATCCTAGTACCCATCGTGTCCATCCCCCTTCTTATAGCCACCATCTCCGAGTTCATCCTCGCCACTTCCCTAGCTAGAAAATTTATTGGGTCATCCCCTTCTTGGGGTTGTCCTCCGGTGATCTCTACCTACAAAATACAACAAACAAGTTAGAAGTAAAAGTCCTCACATCACTCAAGCGCTCTTGCAAGGTTGTAACAAATCTACGGTCGATCAATCACACAAGATTTGCTTAGCCTAGTGAAGGAATGAATTTTTTTCAATAGAAAGACGTACAACCCAAATTCTAAAGGGCGGAGTCAAAGAAATTCAATGAAATTAAATGGAAAAACTTAAAAGAATTAGCACAAAATAAAAATGGGACTCAAGAACTAATTAACAATCAGATAGGTAATTACTTGATGTTAAATAGTTTAGAGAATCAAATAAGTAAAAAAAATGGATTAGAAATCGAAAAAGATCACAAAACCTGGAAAAAAACGCGATCTGTTAAACCTAAGCAGGGTTTATGGTTTGCAGACACTATCTGTGTGGCCTTCTCTAATTTGTAGATGCTGCTCAAGGTCAAGAAAACTTTCTATCACAATGTGCGGGTCACAGTAATTGCCTGCGGCATCATCTGCGAACTGCATGTGATGACTGATGCACAAATCACTAATGACGTCTTTTTTTCTTGGGATTCGTTTGGGCTGACCACTTTTTTATTATTCCTTGTACTTTTAATGACTTTGACCTATTTGAATCAGATTTTTGCTATTTTTTTGCCCAAAAACACTTTTTCAACTTTTATCTTGAGAATTTTGGATCAAACACCACCTCTTTGGTCTTCTTCCTCAAGAACTTGATGAACAATTGAAGAACAATTCAAAATCCCAACTAGTACCAAATCAAATCCAATTTAGCTCAAATTTCAGATATAGCTTCCTCTCAACAAGGAGAACAAAGCCCAATGATTTTTGAAATCAATTGGTTACCAATTCACTAGACCCAATTGTTGGTTCTTGAAATTCTTCGAAGACCTTCAACTTCAACAATGGTGATTTCTCCAAACACCTCCAATTTGATTTAGTTTCAGATATGTGATAGATTCAACCTCTAGGAGTTCAAATCTATCAATAGAAATCTCAACTCAAACAACAACTCAATTATTTGTGATTTTTGTGAATTTTCAGATTTTTGTGATTTTCAAAATAAGAACCTAGGATAGAAATTTGTAGAAATAAATCTCTAACCTAAGCTCTGATACCAAATGATACAATCCTAAAGCGAAACTCTAAAAATAAAATGCGAAATTGAAATGATAGGAGATTAAACACAAGAGTAGTTATTCCAAGCAACACATGATGTATTAAATCAAAGACCTCAAGGACATGAACTACAAAATCACATAATATATGACGTTTGGATGATTCCACTAGTGAGCAATACTCAAGTGTGAATCATAATCAAGTCTCAAAACAACCAAGCAATTACACCAATTAAGCTAAGAACTAAAAACTAGGGCTAATTCTATCACTACAATACTAATTCTCTCAAAAGAGTTTCATTAACAAAACAAGCTAAGGGTAAAATAAGGCTAAGTATCATATTTACACTCTTCCTTATTACAAACTTGGCCCAAGAGTGACCAAGCCCTCAATTTGCACGAAATGACCAAAACAGGCCGACATCATCCATCAGTCACCATCTATGAATCGCAGATGGTGTCGCAGAGCATGACATGCGGCTGATACTTTAACCTCATACTGTGATAGCTTGAATTCCCTGGCTCTTCTTCCTCGCACACGATCCTTCAAATGTTGTATACTTATGTGCGCATCCCTTCAAGTGCTTATAAGGTTCCTTTGTGCATGAACATTGCTTTCATAACTTGGAGTTCATTGGCTTGACTCCGAGTAAAGGGTTTTGAGTTTAGAGTGGTCCCTGATATCATATCTACTTCCTACCGTCCCAGTGCAAATGGTCAAGCAGAATCAACAAACAAGACTATAATCCATAATTTGAAGAAGAAGTTAAAAGCAACAAAAAGAAACTGGCCTTCTATGCTATTGGAAATTTTATGGGCATATAGCGAAAATGAGTACCGCAGAAACTTCTTTTTCTTTGGTCTATGGGGTCGAAGCCTTGATTCCGATACAAGTGATGACTCCCAGTTTGAGGTATCTCCAGGCAGAGGACAAGTCAAATGTAGAGTCAATGTCCGTGCACCAGGATTTGCTTGAAGAATGTCGAGACTTTGCGTACGTCCGGATGGTAGCTCAAAAGCAAAGAATGAAACGATACTATAACTAGCGCACAAATCTTCGACACTTCAAACTCAGGGACTTAGTGCTCCGGAGGGTAACTCAGAGTATCCGGGAATATAATGCGGGAAAATTATGCACAAATTGAAAAAGGTCCATACATCGTCACTGGCATCGCCGGTAAAGGAGCTTACCAATTGACGGACCAACAACAAAACAAACTTCCCAGTATTTGGAATATAAGTCATTTAAAAAAGTATTATGTGTAGTAAGATGAAACATGCATTGTACTCTTTTTCCCTTCGCCCAGGTTTTGTCCCAATTGGGCTTTTCTGGCAAGGTTTTTAATGAGGCAATACCCACAAATAAACATGTTGATAGTCTTGTTACCGAGGAGAGTTATCCATTATCTAGGTCTTTATGGCATGAACTCCAAGACATTTGGGAGACATGTACACCCGGATAAGAGTGAAGAAGATTTTTTGGGAAATTTCAACGCTTCAAGGAAAATCACTCGATGCTAAGGACTGCCTAGATTTTCAAGTTACATGTAACCGGACTGACTACATTAGATAACAGTCGGGTTATTCTTGTATTTTTTTCACATTTGTAAGTTAAATGAATTAATAAAAAAATTATTTTATGATTAATAAATCTTTGCCATCATGAACATAAAAACGTATGTTGATTTAGACATATCGAAAAGTCTGTACCATAATGAACATGAGACGTCCTCTTTTACAACACTATAAAAAATAAGGGCCCTTTCTTATTAAAATATTGACAAAAAATTTAAGGCTACGGATACTGAAAGAACCAGAGTGTTAAGTTTGTCGGAACCAAGGCAAGTCCGAAACCAACTATGAAGGCCATGAGAAGCCCCAGTATAAGATGAAAATACGTCTTTCAGAATAAAATCAAGTTTGATGAAAAGTTATTGAAAACTCCAAAAGTTTAGTATTTTCCAATTGTAAAGTAAGCTCTAAAGAAAAGTTTGGATTTATGAACCAAAGAAGTCATAAGTCAACAAATAGACATGCCGAAGAAACAAAGATTTGCTTCTAAGAATGAATTGAGACCTTAAGTAGAGTTACGAAAAAGAAAAGTTCTATCATTCATACTTTCCAGACTAGAATCAATCCAGTTACAAAAGATACCAACCGGACTCAAAAGTGACCCGGTAACATTTAAAAAACAAAAATTAAAATTTAAACTCACATGAAAGGTTACAGCCTTCCCACTCCATGGTCCACGCAGGGTGTTTCAAATGTTACTAACAAAACAAAAAGATCAAAGGATCAAACGGGGGGCTCATCACCATTGCCACCAGCTTCCACATTCGAATCCTCTCTATCTCCACAAAGAGCTTCCAACGATAGCTCAGCTCATGGAGATCAATCTATACGTCCAGAAGTTCGGAAGGGATATCAATCCCTGGTTTGATGGCTTCTTCAAGGGTGTTCACACGCCTTTTCAAAATGCCAGGTCTCTCCGAAGCTTCCATCTTTGGCATTTGGCCTGGAGTTCAGATGGTGTGCTCAGAGGCGTTTAGCTACCCTTGGGCCTCTGCCAAGTATACTTCCAATCTTGTTGTTCTCCCTTGAAGGGTCACATAGGAAGTGGTTAAACTGAAGGGAATTTTCCAGTACCTATAGTGAATCAACAACATCCTGCATACGTAGCCGGAGGGAGTCTTGAAAAGAGCCCGAATTTCTAAGATCAGCTCTGAGGTCTTCAACTTCTGTCCGAAGGTGCTGAATTTCTTCTTTCAACTTTTTTTCCTCTATAGTAGGGCCCATCGCCCTAGCTAAATTCATAGTAGAATGAGTAGTGGCATGTCCTTAGATGAAGGAATTAGGGCCAGTGAGAAAACATGAATATCTGAAGAACAATTAAAATGAGAAAATAATATATGTTGACACCCAATTTTGTCCCATCTTTTATGATTTTATTCGTAATTTTTAATATTTTTGACACTTTTAAAATAATTTTAAAATATAGGCATATATGTGTGTATCTTCATATTATTATTATTATTCGCATATTTTATATCATTTGCATTTTTATAAAAATCATAAGTTATCCGAAATTCTATATTATTTTATTCTCGCAAAATTGCATTGCATTTCCCTTTTTATTAAGCATTAAGCATTTCGCAAATATTATATTATTATCACGTCGTTATGTTATTTTAAATAATTCACATCTTTTACAAAATATATATATATATATATAATATATTTTAATATTAAGCCCCTTTTTATATTTTTAATCCATAACCCATTTTTTTTATTTTTTTTCTAACCCAAAACAATTTCCTAACCCAATTAAATTCCCACCAGCCCAATACTCACTAACCCATTCGGCCCAACTCCCAAAACCCTTCTCTCATTTTTTAACCCAACACACGGTGATAACCCAAAACCCAATTAAATACCCATACCATTCCCTTATAACCCCAACCCAACACATTGACTCCCCAATTAAATTCCCACCAACCCAAATCGCCCAAGGCCCAACCGGCCGACCCAAGCCCAAAAACCAACTCCCTTGCCCTCTTTAATCCCCCCAAACCAAAAAATCGAAACAAAAAAATCAACCCTACGCTCCTTCAACCTCAAGCCGCCGCACGCACACCCCATGCCCCCGACCCCACACGCCGGTCGCCTCACCCACTGCCACCACCAACTCCCTGCCACCAAACCCTGACACCACCACACCCCTCCCGTCACTTCGCCCACGCCCATACCCCCTAAAATCCGCTTCCAAAATTCAAAATCTTTACCTTTGATTCGAATTTCAAACTCGTTCTTGGGGGGGAAATCCACCTATAAATATCCCCCTTGTTCTTCATTTTTAAGGGGGTCCGAAAATCTGTCTTTGAGGTCGATTTTTTAGAGTTTTTGGGGTCGATTTTAAGTCCGAAAATTTATGTTTATAAGTCCGAAATTTTCTTAAAGGTTTTGCTTTGTAATCTGTTTGTGTTCTTCACTATTGGGAAGATTCCGGATTTCAAAAATCCGAAATCTACTTAAGAGTGTTTGTTCTTGCATATGTTCTTCAATTTAAAGGTTCAAAATATAGGTCGAAATTATTGGTTTGTGGTGTTAAAAATCTTGGATTTTGCTCTTTCAAGCTGTTTTTGGTTACATTTTGGTCACTACGGGTCGGGTCACTTAGGGTCGGGTCGAACATCAGAAAACAGTATCCTTTTCAGAATTACCAATTCAGAATTGGATGATCAAAAATCCAAAATCTGAATTCTAAACATTTTCGGGCTGATTCGACGATTTAAAACAACACCTCGGTTCGCTATCCGGAGAAGGTTAGTAAACACAAACCCCTTTGATTTTCTATGTGATTAGCTTAGTGTAATTTACATTATGTGTTTGCGTGTTGATTAAGCATGTTCAATTATTGTTTGAGACTGCTAGTTAATTATTATGTATGTTTTGTTAAATTAGCTACTGCCTAAGATCATTAGGTTATCTATTAAGCATATTAAGCATGTCTGGTTATAATGGTTACTGCTTGTGTTCATTAACCAATTATTAGTGTGTTAACTACAGTTTATTTTTAACCATTTCTTGATTGTTTGGCTCATATGATGTTGGTTTGAGAAGCATGTTTGACCCCTTTAAGACTCTGTTTAGCCAACCCTTGTGCCTGTGGCCTTGCACACTTAAGTTGTTAATTTTTTTTATGACCATGAAAGTCTCTTCTGTTTGCCTCTCATGTTTATCCTAAGTTGGTTATGCATATATCTTTGCTTATCTTAGTTTAAGTTTGTTTTTGTGCTAGCATAAAAAATCATTTTTGGAACCAAGTGGTTAGTGTATGTTGCCTACCTAAAAAGACATGCATGTTTAGTCTAGCTTAGACAGTGATGTGCCTACAAAAAATGTCATCTTTGGATTAGCCAATTCTGTGGTTGTATGCCTACGAGTGTGTTTATGTGTCTATCTTGCTTATTTAAGGGTTATCATGCCTAATGCATAGCATGAATGTGACTATAAATGCTTAGTCCAGCTTATGTGATTCTACATATCAAATGCCATGTATGTTTAGTTACCCTTTTTTATTTCTAGGTCCGCATGTTTATCAAATGGGCTATATACTTGCCTTGCTTGCTTAAAATGTCAAAATTCCTCCACATTAGCACGTAAAGTTCTCCTAAGCTATCTTGCACATGCCATGTATGTTCAATTGTTAAACAAGGCCTATGCTAGTGTTTCGTACCCGTCCGAACTAGCTGGTTTCATTTATGATATTGCTTATTCGCCTCTTATGTTCAACTCAATCATGATCATGTAGTGGCATGTTTCAATGTATACAAAGTATATAAATTTCAGCATACACAAGATGAATATCTAGGTTGTATATCCTTGTATATTCCCAAGCATATCATGTATACTTTGAATATTCCATGAATATCAACGCCTCTACATGGCGGAGTATGTATCCCATTTGGAAGAGTTTGTATTTCATGTTATATGAATCCTCTATGTTTAAAATCACCCATCGTTCTCTACGAGTTTGAATGATAAGTCTGTGTTCACCGTCCTTCCATCTCATGTCTTGTTTCTGTCTTTGTTTGAGACTTTCGGAATGTATATATGTGAGCTTTATACTTATCTTAATATCTTTGGTTGAAAGCCAAGACAAGCTTCAGTGTGGCTTAGCCTTCTTCGATAGCCTGCCATGCCTATGGTTCTAGAAACCTTTTGATCTTGTTGCGGCATTGGAAATGGATGGTGGTAGCCCCTTTACTTCCTTGTCTTTTAAAAAAGTGAAGTCTAGTCGATGAATTATTTTGCTGCATTTTGGGCTCATTGTTGTTGCCTTTACAAGGCTGTTTTGTACCTTAATGCTATCTTGTTATTGTCATCTATGGTTGCTTGCTTTGCTCGCTAGATGGATTTTGAACCCATCCTATTATGCATTATACGAAATTTGGAGCCTTATGTGGATATAAGCAAGCTGCTGTATTTTTACCAATTCATTGATGTCTTCTTTTGGCCATTATGCTATTGTATTTTGGGGTTATGAGATGATGCATCATTCTTGGTTATTTATCTTGTCACATTTGGCTGCTGGTTCGAAATGTTATACTCAGAAAGGAAGCTACTACATTTATTCGGTTGTTACACTTCAACTGCTACATTTTGAGATGTTACACTTGACAAGGAATGCTTATTGCCTTCCGAGAAGGTGGTGATGTATATTTTGTGGCCATTTTTTCTGAAGTATTTTGAGGCCACGAGCCTTTGTATTTTAGAGCTGGATTGATGCTAAATTTTGGAGCATTTCGTTGCATTTTGAAATAATTAGTTGTGCACTTTGAAAATGAAAACAAGCTGCCGCCCTTTGGATGGTGTATCTTTGCAAGAATGGTTCTTTGCATTTCCTTGGTGAAAAGTGCATCTCTTGAGCAGATTTGAGGTCGAAATGATTGCGGCATTTTAGGCAACTTTGTGGTCATTTATCACGCATCTTTGGCCACCGCCGCTTTCAAGTCCATCGCTTATGTGTTTCAAAGCCCATTTGTTGCGTTATTTTTAACCCGATTCTTCTTTGTTTCTCGGCTTGAAAACACGGTTTAAAATCGCTTTGGACAAGCGCAATATTTCGGTTTCTTGTCTTGGTATTATTTTACTGATTTGAACAAATACTACACTTAGGCCGATGAAATTGAATTGAGGCCGCGCTTTTTGTTTCTCTGTTTTATTATTTTACTGATTTGAACAAATACTACACCGCCGATGAAATTGAATTGAGGCCGCACTTTATTTTTGTTTCTCTGTTTCGATTTCTTGTCGCTTTAAACATCCATGCAACGGATATTTACTGCTTCTTGTCTTCTTGTTTTAAACTAAACATCGCGTCTTTTTCGAAATTGCCTCTGTTCTTTTTACGCTACGCTACGCCTCTCTGCTTTTACGCTTACTACCGCCGCCATCGCTTTCCAATTTAATTTTCTTGATTTGAACACGATACTACCTTTGCCGATGAAATTGAATTGAGGCCGCACTTTATTCGTTTCTCTGTTTTCAGTTCTTTGTTTTAAACATCCATGCAACGGATATTTACTGCTTGTTTCTTGTCTTCTTGTTTTAAACTAAACATCGCGTCTTTTCGGAAATTGCCTCTGTTCTTTTTCGCTTCTATCGCCTCTGCTTTTTACGCTTACTCTGCCATCTTGTTTCCAATTTTATTTTACTGATTTGAACACGATACTACACTGGCCGATGAAAAATATCCGTCGATTTTGAGGCCTACACAGTTGCAAAGACGGAAATATAACTTCTGGGCAAGGATGAAGACTTAAACCTTTTATCCGAGATCAACATGTTTAGTAGGCGAGGTGACTAAAATAACCAACAAGTTATATATTCGCAGCCACGACGTGATTATAGTGATCTTTTCTATTTCACCCGAGAGACCGACACGTTTAGTAGGCGAGGCAATCAAAAATAAACTACATTAGTCATATGTTTGCAGCCACGACGTGATTGGAATGTTCTTTTCAAAATTTAAGTCTGAGCCCTCATGATCAAAACATTCACTGTTTTGAATACGGATATGAAGTTATTTGTATTTAATTGTTTCTAACCGTTTGTTCTTGACAGCTTGCAGGGACTAAAGTAAAATAAAGGCAATTATTCCTCGGAGTTTATTTATTTTTATTTCTTTCTTTAAATTCAGCTTTTATCTCGCTTTGTATTGTAATATTATTTATCGCACTTATGTAATTATTAAAATGCTTAGAATAGGCAAACTTAGGATTTATTCATAGGTTAGTTAAAGATTTGAAACCCGTCGCTAGCTTATTTATTTGTAGGCTCGCAAACTTAGAAATCCTTCGCTAGTTTATTTATTTTAGGCTCGTCACGCTTATTCAAGATTTTTTTTAAAAAAAACAACTCTTGTCATCTTTATTTGCTTCAATTAAATTGTACAAAATAAGCTTATCTTTTTATTATTATTTTTTGCAACTTGTTGATTTTCGAAAGATTCGCTTCTTTGGCATTATAAAGAATTTATTGTCACAAATGCATGTTTTTCTAAAAAACTTTACATGTATCTTTCTTTTATGTCATCCGAATACGTATTTGTATAAAATGCATCATATTTACTTATATAAAATGCATCATATTTGCAAACACCTTTTTATTTATTATACTTGTAAAACATGTATTTTTCTAGCAATAATTAATCTGAGTTTTACCGGATAACCGCAAGTTAGCGGATCTTAAAGGATGCCTAACCCCTTCCCTTTAGGATAATAAAGAACCCTTACCTAGAATCTCACTAGTTTCATGAGACCTTAAAATTGGAGTTTACACTGCAGCACTTAGTTTAAATATTTAGGTGTCCTAATTCACCGTAAAAATAATTAGGTGGCGACTCCTCAACCTTTTTACCCAGGAATCACCCCCATACGTCTGTGCTCCGCTTTGACCCGAGCCCGGTCAAAATAGGGCGACGACATAAGCGACCATTGAGGATCATCGAGTTCTTAAACCATAGCAAGTTCGGATTAATTATTGCTTTACTTTTGTTTTTATTTGATTTAGTGCTTTGATGTGTTTCATTTATGAGATTTTTGCATAAAGCGCTTTAATTGCTATATTGTCTTCTTTGCTTTTCTTAAATTGGCATTCCGCTCATATTTCTTCCACTCTGGAAAATTGACACTATCACACACTACACGCGAGGTGTGTTTGGCGCACCATAAATTTCTTTCAATCTACCAAATTTTAGGAGAGTTGGCGTATGCGCGAGTGGCGGACCATCCGGTGGCCGCGTAGCCTTCTCACTCGAGTAGTCCGCTCGGGAACCTTGTGTCTAGTCAGCCAAATCTTAGAAAATTTAAGATAGAGCTATACCACCCTTTATTTTAAGTCATGCATGCATACATCTTAGGTGGGTTGATCCTTGGCATCAACTTCACAAATAAGAAAACCACCAAATTGTCGACGGGTCTCACAACCCAACGACCAATCAGCATATTATGTGTAGCAGGATATTGATGGACGGATCCAAGCCTAAACAGTATGCCAAAAATCGAAAAATGTATATTTATTTGTTATTTTATTTGTTTTGTTATAGATGGAGTCTGTGCCGCAAGTCAGGATGGTGAGTGGGATTAGAACAAAGCGAAAATATGGTGGACAAACTTTGACCTTGGCAGCCAAATGGCAATTAGGAGAAGATTAGGTTGCCTCGTTTAGTTGTTCGACATCTTCCCGATCAACATTTGGTCGAGCACTGATCCATTTTTGGGATCCGGATCGGGTTGTCTTGATTCGGAGATTTTGAGATGACTCCTACTTTGGAAGAAATCAACTATTTCACCAATTTGATCTACCAGGGTAGAGGACAAATTATCCCGCCTTTGTCAATCCGGAAAGAAATTTCTCCGCTACTTAGGGCTAAAGAACACTAAGAAACTCCTATGCTTTGAAAACAAGCTGGGTCTCAATGGATTATCTTTATGAGAGAATACGGTTGTCGAGGCGGTTACAAGACATTCAAAAATGAATTTTCTTGCACCCCGATCATTAGCGGACCAAACGACCCATTGCATTCATCGTCGCCTTTCTAGGGTCTCTCGATATTCCCGCTTGAGTATGGAAAGATCAAGTACTGCATATGTTCCGTAACACGGGCACTTTTCGAAGGAGCAAGCGGAGCACAACTCACTTTGGCCCCTATGATCTTGGCGAGAAATATTTCGGGCTTTAGGAAATGTAAAAGAGGTGAAACAGGTTTCTTGAAGGTCGCAACCTTATTTTGCGGATGTGGGCAATGGAACACTTCTATCGGCCCGAATATGGTCGACATATGCTTCAATGAAGTCGAACAAAATCGTCGACTTTACGACGAGCAAGCGATTCATATCGCTGTCGGCATGAATGATTGGTATGGGTTTTGGCGTCCGCACTGTGAATGCAGATCCAATGGAAATACCCTCTGCTCCCGAATGCCAAAAAAGCCTACATAAGATGCAAAAGGCTTTATTATATTGAGCTTATCGGGTTGAAAGGCCTCCAACCTTACGCTCCACTCCGCGTACTCAGACGGTTGGGACAAGAGCGGATAATTCCCCTCCGCAAATATGAGGATTTACGAAATTCCATTCGGGCGAATTTCATTGTCCCCGAGCTAGGCAAGTCTTGATGAATGGAACAATATTGACACAATAGACATTGGAGGTAGTCAGGCGGGAGGTACCCCGAATATCAAGCGTGGCTACGAGAGGATTGCGATGAGTGCGGACCATAGTCCTGATGGCGAGCAAGGTTTTGAAGATATCGGCACGACAATTTGGATAAGGAATTTCCGGCTCGTAGACACGATCGTTACCCACGAGATGTGGCAAAGCAAATGCAAAATATAGTGCAATATCTAGAGGGCGGAGTCGGACCCAAAGAATGTTAGGGTCCCATCTTCATCTCGGTGATCAAAAGCAAGATTTAGAACCTGAGCATAAATATCTTATGTTATCGACTTTATTATTGTACGCATTATTATTTGATAAAAGTCAACCTTTATTTCCGACAAAAGGCATCACAATCTTTGGCTTGGATCAATTTATCGATTATCTTGCATATTTTTGCGTTTAAGCTCACCTCCTCAGGCATAAAGGAGGCCCCATGCACATTAGGACGCGCATTTAATTTTCATATAATCATGCCGCTACTTGTTTCTTGTTTTCCACTCTATACATGTTATTCAAAGCAATAATTATTCGTCTCATACTAACTTGGTTTGTTTCATCTTTTAGAGAAGGTTTATTTTGCTGCTTTATTTTCCAAAAGTTGATTCGCGTTGATTGAAACTGGCGAACACCATTACTTCACGAGATCCAAGGCACAATCATCCGACAAAATGATCGATTCGAGGCGGCAATGAACAAACCGGTTTGGGACTTGTCGCTCTTCCGGAGGTGAACCAGAGACATCGGAAAGGAGAAATACTTCCGTCCGGATGAATACCTCGCCCAACTATCGCGACAAATGGCAACTATGCAAAGCGAGATCGAGCGGCTCAGGAATCTTACCAATCTTTCCATCGGCATCAACACTCCCTTTGCCTGAACAAGAGGCAGCGCCAATCGCTCCACACACCTTTCCATCTCACGAACCATCATTCCCCATAACCTTCCCGAAATCCCTTACCAAGCGTAACCAATCCTCAATTCGCCGACCCACAACGTACCAATCCACATCCTATCAACCCGCATGCCACCCACAACAAAACCCGCTACAAAATGACCCGGTATCCTTCACGGCTCCATATATACATCGGCTCCACTTACCCAAACTACCCCACTTGTCCAAAATATCCCTCCCACACTAAATTACCAGGCAACCCAATAAATACCAATGGCACACATCACTAACAAGCGGTATGTGCCACCGGTATATGCAACTGAAGCCCAACCTTCCACTTCTACCATACCAAACATACATCATCGTGAGATAGACCAATATGAAGAGATGGAAAGGCAAGCAAGGATTAGAAATGATGAAAGTATGGCAAGGGAAATTCATAGCCTAAAAGAAGCATTTAAAAACATTCAAACCAAAGAGGGCATGAAGGACTCGAGTATGAAGATCTCTGCATGCATCCCGACGTTCGATTACTGTCGGGTATAAGGTGCCAAAATTTGATTTATTCGATGGAAAGGGAAATCCTCGCGCTCATTTGAGATCATATTGTGACAAGCTGGTTGGAGTGGGTAAGGACCAGGCCATAATAATGAAGTTGTTCATAAGAAGTTTAACAGGAGAAGCGCTCGACTGGTACACAGCCAGGACCCGCGAAAATGGCATAAACTGGGGCACAATGGCACATGATTTTGTGGACAGGTTCAGGTTTAACACCGACACAGTCTTGGATAGATTTTATTTAATGAAATTGGAGAAAAAATCTACAGAGACTTTCGTGAGAATATGCCATGAGATGGAGGCGGAAACAAAGAAAAGTTCAAATTTCAATGGCGGAAAGTGAGATGACCACGCTCTTTGTGCAATCTATGAAGGATGCAACTTATTACGAAAAAATGATAAGCGTCATTGGGCGGAATTTCTCTGAAGTGGTTAGGATGGGAGATTTCATAGAAGAAGGTATCAAAGCAGGGAGAATCACGAACTTAGCAAAGATTGCGGCGACAAGTAAGGCCATTGATCGGACTCATTCGGGGGAGCAATTAAGAAGATGAGGGATGGAGCGTCCCCTGTCATGGCAGTCCAGGAACATAGGTCCAACCAAATGCCAACCTACCAAAGCCCGTCACCCCAACCTCCCTACTATAATCAAAACACCCAAAATCATCGCCCCTCCTACTATAGCCAAAGCACACAAAGCCCTCGGCCTTATTATCAACACTGCCTACTCCCTACCCTGTCTATCATACCCAACCAATATATAGCCCACCACGAGCACCTACCTATAGAAATTCCCCACAGTATCAACCCACACATCCGCCTCAGCCACAAAACCATCCACCAAATACTCCCAGACCCCGGGCAAATCACGAAAGAAGGCCAGTCAAGACATATACACCTTTAGCCGAACCTCTAGCCCAACTATACGAAAGATTGAGGACCGCAGGAATACTCCAACCCATCCCAGGGCATATCCCCAATCCTATTCCCAGGTCGTATGATGAAACTAAGCCTTTGTGCGTACCACTCGGGGATCACCTGACATGACACCGAGTTTGTTTCACTTAAAAGACAAGATCGAGGCTTTGATCAAAGAGGGAATTATCCAACCGAAAGGACCTCCCCTAATGTAAATAATAACCCTCTCGCCAAATCATGACAATGCCAATATAAACATGATTACCGTTGGTGAAGAAAATAGTTTGGAAGGGACCATTGTGCCGATCCAAAGCGAGAGGAAAGGGTTGAATCATCGGCTTTGATCACCCCTACAATTACGATTCAAGTAAGAGCACCGATTCGAAGTGGAAGTACTTCCTCGAAATCGCGGATAGTGACGTCGTATGTCGATACCAAAAATGCCCCTTGGAGCTATTCGATTGGGGAAAAGAGCGGGGAAAGGAGAAACAAATTGTAGAAGTTGTCGTCATTTGGTATGACAAGATCCGGACGATGTTATGCCCTGCAGACAATCCAAAAAGGTTGTAACAGAGATGAAGTAGAAGAGTTACGGAGGAAGATGCCAACCAAGGAGTATTCCGTTGTAGAGCAATTGAAGAAAACACCGGCTCAGATTTCTTTGCTATCATTGTTGATGAATTCTCCCACCATGGACGCGCTTTATTGGAAGTACTCAAAGAAGCTTATGTATCGAGAGAGACCACAGCGAGAAACTCTCTACTTTGGTGGACAGATCTTAGAGGCCCATAAAGTCTCTTTTTCATGACAAAGAATTGCCACCTGAGGGTTTGTGCCACAACAAAGCTTTGAACATAACGATAAAGTGCATGAACAAGTTCATTTCTAAGGTATTGATTGATGGAGGCTCGGTAGTCAATATTTGTCCCAGCGACTCTCCGAGCCTTGGGAATTAGCATTGGAAAGATTCGCGAAAGTCATCCGAGAGTTAAAGGTTTTGATGGAGCCCAAAGGAGCGTTATGGGAGAAATGGATTTGACATTACAAGTGGGGCCGTGGAGTTCGTCGTGGAATTCCAAGTGTTAGACATATCTACCACCTATAACTTACTAATGGGAAGACCTTGGATCCATGTGGTGGTGCGGTTCCTTCTACCCTACATCGAGTTTGAAGTTTGTTTGGGATCATCACGAGGTCGTGGTACACCTGAGAAGGAGCAATTCAATATGTCCCGAAGGCGGATCCTATTTGTTGAAAGCGTGAATCTGTTTGGATGGAGTCTGTCTTCCATGTCGAGAAATTACATGTGCCTCCAAAGCTGAAATATTGAAGTTACCCGGTCCTCACAATGGTGGCCCAGAAATGTTGAAGAATGGCTTTAAGCCCGGTCGAGGCCTCGGATTGAATTTAGAAGGTATGGTGGAGCCTGTTCACTTGCTCAAGAAGAAGGATACTTTCGGTCTCGGATACAAACCCACTTCTAAAGAAGTCTTATCACCAACCTCCGAAAGAAAAGGGACACTCCTTGCCAAAGCCTGTTCCACCCTTGAATCAGTCATTTGTCAAAGCATATGCCGCTCGAAGTCGAATGAAGATGATGCAGACGACCTCGCGGAAGGACTCAAAAGCCTTTTATTGCGTAAGAAGAAATGGAATGCCATGTAATTACGGATGATTTTGATGAAGGCCCAACTATTTGGGATGCGAGCGTGGAGATATTTTGAAAAATTGGACCTGCGTTCCTACTGCTTTCTCCGGAAGCTTGGTAGAAATTACCTTAGTACTTTTTGAAACAATGCGATTCTAATTGAGGCTTGAATCGCATCTATGCATTAATGTGTTTTGCCTCCATCTTTTGAAAGCTTAAATGACAAATCCACATTTCTTTTGCTATTTAAAAATTTGTTTTGTTTACTAATTTTCTTTTCTCTTTCAAAGATGCAAACTAATAAATCATCGATAATGTGAATGTGACATGTAATGAAACAAACAAACAAAATCCAAGCGATGAACAGACTTGAAGAGTATGAGGAAGACTCATGACCGTAAGAATTGATGAGGAATTGGAACATTTTGAGAATAAACCAAAGCCAAATTTAGAAGAAAGCGAGGCAATAAATTTGGGGGATGCGAGAAAATGTGAGAGAAACAAGAATCGGCGTCCATCCGAACGCCCACAAAGGAAAGAAGCGACGGATCTTTTGAGACAATATATCGACGTATTTGCTTGGTCTTATGACGAGATGCCAGGATTGAGCACGGATATTGTTTCGCATAGATTGCCTATCGATCCATCTTACCCTCCGGTGAAACAAAAACCAAGGAAAATCAAGCCTGATTTGAGTTTAAGGGTCAAGGAAGAGGTGTCCAAGCAATTCGACGCAAAGGTCATTCGGGTCACAAGATACCCGACTTGGTTGGCCAACATTGTACCTGTGCCAAAGAAAGATGGAAAGATACGAGTGTGCGTGGATTATCGGGATCTCAACAAGGCCAGCCCGAAGGATGACTTCCCTCTTCCAAATATTCACATACTCATTGACAACTGTGCAAAACATGAGTTACAATCATTTGTTGATTGCTTTGCTGGTTACCACCAAATCTTGATGGATGAGGAAGATCACGAGAGAAGACAGCATTCACTACACCTTGGGGGGTATACTGTTATCGAGTAATGCCGTTCGGACTCAAGAATGCAGGTGCCACCTACATGAGGGCCATGACTACCATTTTTCATGATATGATCCACAAAGAAATAGAGGTCTACGTGGATGACGTTATTATCAAGTCGCGAAGGACTTCAGATCACTTGACAGATTTAGAGAAGTTTTTTGACCGACTGAGGCGGTATAACCTGAAGTTAAATCCCGCAAAGTGCGCATTTGGTGTCCTGTTTGGGAAGGCTGTTGGGTTTCATTGTAAGTAGAAGGGTATTGAATTGGACCCCTCGAAGGTAAAAGCTATTCAAGACTTGCCTCCTCCAAAGAGTCGAAAAGGGCGTAATGAGTTTCCTTGGTCGCCTCAACTACATCAAAGAGTTCATAGCACAATCAGCGGTGATATGTGAGCCAATATTCAAGCTCTCAAGAAAGACGCTGCTACCAAGTGGACATCGGATTGCCGGCAAGCTTTCGATAGAATCAAAGAATACTTGTCTAACCCACTGCTTTGGTGCCTCCGAACCCGGAAGGCCGTTCTTTGTTATATCCGCCTGCGTGTTAGAAAATGCATTTGGAGTGCGTCTTTGGGACAACATGACGAAAGCGAGGAAAGAAGGAGCGTGCCATATACTACTTAAGCAAGAAGTTCACACCGTATGAAGCTCGGTATACTTTCTTTGGAACGCACTTGTTGTGCCTTAACGTGGATTGCACAAAAGTTTAGACATTATCATCTGCATATACCACTTATCTCATCTCAAGGATGGACCGCTCAAATACATCTTTCGAAGCCCATGCCCACCGGAAAGCTAGCAAAGTGGCAAATCTTGCTAAGTGAGTTCGATATCATATATGTCACCCAAAAGGCTATCAAAGGACAAGCACTAGCCGACCATCTTGCTGAAAATCACGTGGGACGAAGAATACATGCCTCTCAGGACTTATTTTCCTGACGAGGAGGTACTGTTTGTTGGAGAAGACATCTCAGAAGAGTACCCGGGTTGGAGAATGTTCTTCGACGGAGCTGCAAACTTCAAAGGGGTTGGTATTGGAGCAGTTTTGATTTCAGAATCAGGTCAACACTACCCAATTTCGGCAAAACTCCAATTTCCATGCACCAACAATATGGCGGAATATGAAGCTTGTGTACTCGGACTTAGAATGGCCGTTGATATGAACATTCAAGAACTGTTGGTTATAGGTGATTCGGACTTATTGATTCATCAGGTGCAAGGCGAATGGGCGACCAAGAACGGAAAGATACTTCCTTACCTGCATTGCGTGAAAGAATTATGCAAAAAATTCAGCAAGATAGAATTCAAGCATATCCCACGAACTCAAAACGAGTTCGCTGACGCTCTGGCAACACTGTCCTCCATGATTCAACATCCAGATAAGAACTACATTGATCCCATCAAGGTGAGCTTATCGGATCAGCCGGCATATTGTTTCAACATAGATGGAGAGTTGGATGGAAAGCCTTGGTACCACGACATTAAGAGATATCTCAAGATAGGTGAATATCCAGAAGGCATAACCAGTATACAAAAGAGGACACTTAGGAGGTTAGCAAACCATTTCTTCCTAAACGGAGAAATCCTTTATCGGAGGACTCAGATCTCGGTTTGTTAAGATGTGTTGATGCTCGAGAGGCAAGCGGTTTAGTTGAAGAGATACACGGAGGCACGCGTGCGGGCCTCACATGAATGGCTTCACTTTGGCAAAGAAGATTCTAAGAGCGGGATACTTTTGGATGACCATGGAAACAGATTGCATCCACTTCGTGCAAAGATGCCATCGATGTCGATTCATGGCGATCTAATCAAGGTACCCCTAACGAACTCAATGTGACGAGCTCTCCTTGGCCATTCGCGACTTGGGGCATGGATGTCATTGGCCCTATTGAACCTGGCCGCATCAAATGGACACAGATTTATTCTAGTGGCAATTGACTATTTCACAAAGTGGGTAGAAGCATCGTCCCACAAGTCAAGAACAAAGAAAGTGGTAGTTGATTTTGTCCGCAATAACATCATTTGTCGATTTGGAATCCCCGAGTCGATTATAACGGACAATGGGGCTAATCTCAACAATGTCGATGAATGAGATATGCGAGAAGTTTAAGATCACTTCACCGCAATTCCACTCGCATCGACCTCAGATGAACGGAGCAGTCGAAGCAGCCAACAAAAACATCAAAAGAATACTACGAAAGATGATTGATAATTACAAGCACTGGCATGAGCATCTGCTTTTTGCACTTTTGGGATATCGCACTACAGTCAGGACTTCTCTGGGCAACGCCCGTATCTATTGGTCTATGGAACAGGTCGTGTTACCAGCGAAGTGGAAATACCATCTTTAAGAATTATCCAAGAAGCCGAAATGAACGGCGAAATGGATACGTAATCGAGACGAACAATTGATCTTTGATTGATGAAAAGCGATTGAACGCGGTCTGCCACGGACAACTTTACCAAAACAGAATGGCCAAATCTTTCAACAGGAAAGTAAAATCAAGGACTTTCGAACCGGGGCAATTGGTGCTAAAACGAATATTCCCGCACCAAAATGAAGCTAAAGGAAAATTCGCACCTAACTGGCAAGGGCCTTATATGGTTCACCGGTGTTGATCGGGGAGCATTAATTCTAGCTGAAATGGACGGTGAAGTATGGCCAAAAGCTATCAACGCGGATGCAATGAAAAGATACTACATTTAGGATTTTTCTATGTAATGCATTTCTTGTGTTGTAAAAATTGCGCTCCCAGGCGGGATACGCAAAGAACCCATGTCGGGTTCCGTTTCCTAGATTGCAAATTTCCCCAGAAACACATTTCTTTGTAACATGAACTACGTTATGACCTGATTCCCTCGGCGGGATACGTGGCGCCACATCGGCTTCGGTCCCATTTTAGAAAATCCTTACAATCCCTTTTGCTTGTAATGAACTACGCCATGACCTGATTCCCTCATGGGGATACGTGGCGGCCTAAATCGCTTTCGGTCCCACCATTAGGAAATATTTTCTCCTTCATCTCACAAAAGACAAAATGCACTCCATCCGATCACCCCGATAGGGCGGTGCAAGAAATCTACACAAGACTTCGGTTGTCCATTCAAAAGATCATCATTCTCATATATCGGACATCGGGCATTTTTAAGGGATCATCGCCAGGAGGACGCCGATAAACATGGAAAACCATCGGCAAACTAAGTCTTCACCGTAAGAATTTTGGATAAGACGTTTGCTTTGTTTCACCGCATGTCACTGCTCGACAGATATATATATGTGCAGTAATTTTTATAAGCAAATTATTTTCAACAAACATTTTCATCAAAATTCGATATAATTTTTATGTTTCTATTTTTTAAGATGCATTTCTACAAAATATCTTCGAATGTTTTCATTAACTACCGCCAAGACTGGAAGCGAGAGGGCTACGGTCCGAAGTTAGCAGAGTTAGCGTGACATGCAAATACCAAGACCGGCTACAAAGTCAACGCTAATCAACTCCCCATCCCAAAACTCATAAATTTATTTGAGTACAGGTTCTTCAGTCGAAAACAACAGTGGAAGCCGCAACATTTATGAGCAGATTCGCAAGGGCCTCCGTGATCGCAACTCACTACAAGAATCACTTTCCTGTTTGGAGATTGTACAAAGACGTCATGCTAAACTACATGTTCCCAACCGTGTTGTGTCCACGGAAAGAACGGTATTTCGACTTAGTGGTCGCATTCTCATCTACTCAACTTTTGCATCGCTTTATGTTCACACATTAACTATCATGGCATGACAATAGGGCCCCACTTTACATTACGTCAACACGACGACACAAATCAGCGCCCACCTTCTAATGCGGGTATGTTTTAAATCAGCGCCCACCTTCTAACGCGGGTATGTTTTAAATCAGCGCCCACCTTCTAACGCGGGTATGTTTTAAATCAGCGCCCACCTTCTAATGCGGGTATGTTTTAAATCAGCGCCCACCTTCTAACGCGGGTATATTTTAAATCAGCGCCACCTTCTAACGCGGTATGTTTTAAATCAGCGCCCACCTTCTAACGCGGTATGTTTTAAATCAGCGCCCACCTTCTAACGCGGGTATGTTTTAAATCAGCGCCCACCTTCTAATGCGGGTATGTTTTAAATCAGCGCCCACCTTCTAACGCGGGTATGTTTTAAATCAGCGCCACCTTCTAACGCGTATGTTTTAAATCAGCGCCCACCTTCTAACGCGGGTATGTTTTAAATCGCGCCCACCTTCTAACGCGGTATGTTTTAAATCAGCGCCCACCTTCTAACGCGGTATGTTTTAAATCGGGCGCCCACCTTCTAATCGCGTATCTTTTAAATCAGCGCCCACCTTCTAATCGCGGTATGTTTTAAATCCGCGCCCACCTTCTAATCGCGGTATGTTTTAAATCAGCGCCCACCTTCTAACGCGGTATGTTTTAAATCAGCGCCCACCTTCTAACGCGGTATGTTTTAAATCAGCGCCCACCTTCTAACGCGGGTATGTTTTAAATCAGCGCCCACCTTCTAACGCGGGTATGTTTTAAATCAGCGCCACCTTCTAATGCGGTATGTTTAAATCAGCGCCCACCTTCTAACGCGGTATGTTTTAAATCAGCGCCCACCTTCTAACGCGGTATGTTTAAATCAGCGCCCACCTTCTAACGCGGCATGTTTTAAATCAGCGCCCACCTTCTAATGCGGGCATGTTTTAAATCAGCGCCCACCTTCTAACGCGGGCATGTTTTAAATCAGCGCCCACCTTCTAACGCGGTATGTTTTAAATCAGCGCCACCTTCTAACGCGGTATGTTTTAAATCAGCGCCCACCTTCTAACGCGGTATGTTTTAAATCAGCGCCCACCTTCTAACGCGGGTATGTTTTAAATCAGCGCCCACCTTCTAACGCGGTATGTTTTAAATCAGCGCCCACCTTCTAACGCGGTATGTTTTAAATCAGCGCCCACCTTCTAACGCGGTATGTTTTAAATCAGCGCCCACCTTCTAACGCGGTATTTAAATTTCAACAGCGCCCACCTTCTAATGCGTATTTAAATTTCAACAGCGCCCACCTCCTAATCGCGGGTATTTAAATTTAAATCAGCGCCCACCTTCTAATCGCGTATTTAAATTTAAATCAGCGCCCACCTTCTAATGCGGTATTTAAATTTAAATCAGCGCCCACCTTCTAACGCGGTATTTAAATTTAAATCAGCGCCACCTTTCTAATGCGGGTACTTCATTTTAAAGTATAAACAGCGCCCGCCAACGCCATCATCTGCACAACATTAAGCAACGACATCATTTCAACTTACAAAGTCATATTCTCACATACATATCTCATGCAATCATATACACTAACTTTTATCTTAGCTCGTCCACGAGAATTGAATCGGCGGGAGTTTTCAAAGATAACGTGGAACTATATCTCACGGCCAACCAAGGCAATTTGGTCAAACGACATGCTTCAACGCCGATCCGCTCTTTCCCGCTAATTTCTCAGATCTGCGACCGGTGTCATCCTAAGTCGACACCGGGCATTGTTTCTTGAATGTGCACCATCATTTTGCAACTTCTCTTCCCTGGATTCTATTTCTTACTATCACGATCCTGATGGTCGAGGACAAAATTGGCTACTCAGTCAACTTCTTTGGCCGAAAACTCTTTCATCGCCTCCGCCCAAAGAGGGGCATCTGCTGACACCCAATTTTGTCCCATCTTTTATGATTTTATTCATAATTTTTAACATTTTGACACTTTGAAAAAAACAATTTTAATCTATATACATACATGCATATATATATTATTATTCTCTTATTATTATTACTATTCGCATTTTTTACTATCATTTGCATTTTTATCATAATCATAAGTTTTATCCAAAAATTCTAGGTTATTTTATTCTCAATTGCATTGCATTTCCATTTTTTATTAAGCATTAAACATTTCGCAAATATTATATTTTATTATCACATTGTTATGTTATTTTAAATAATTCACATCTTTTACAAAATATATATATATATATAATATCTTTTAATATTAAACCCCTTTTTATATTTTTCAATTCCTAACCCAATACAATTTCTACCCAACCTAAATTAAAACCCATTTTTTTCGTCCAAGCCCAACCCCAATTAAATTCCCACCAGCCCAATACTCACTAACCCATTCGGCCCAACTCCCAAAACCCTTCTCTCATTTTTTTAACCCAACACAAATTTCAATAACCCAAACCCAATTAAATACCCATACCATTCCCTTATAACCCCAACCCAACACAAATTTAACTCCCCAATTAAATTCCCACCAACCCAAATCGCCCAAGGCCCAACCCCACACCCAAGCCCAAAAACCAACTCCCTTGCCCCCTTTAATTCCCCCAAACCCAAAACAATTAAACCCAAAACCCAATTCCCACAACCCAAAACTCCAAGCCCAACAATTTAATTCCCCGAGGCCCAACCCGTCGCCTCTAACCCGACTCACCCGACCCGCAGCCCAAGCCCAAAACCCTTCCCTTTTAATTCCCCAAACCAACAAACCCTAAAACAAAAAAAAATCTGAAAACCCCCACCCAAGCCGACGCCATGCCCGACCGGTCACCTCGCCTCGCCACCACTCCACTCCCCGCCACCAACCCCGACACTCCCCACACCCTCCCGTCACTTCGTCCAACCCATACCCCTAAAATCCGCTTTCAAATTCAGATTTTTTGCCTTTAATTCAAAATTCAAACTCGATTCTTGGGGGGGAATCCACCTATAAATACCCCATGATTGTTCTTCATTTTGAGAGGATTTTCGGAGGAAGAAAAAATAGACTTTCTAAGGATTTTCTAAGATTATTCAATATATACATACATATTTTGTTGTGTTCTTGATTTGAGAGTATTTGGCTTCGTTGTTGTTCCAAGAATCAAGTCCTAAAAGGTTTGTCATCCCCTTTGATTTCTCTGATTTTTTCATCGATTTGGTCAGATCGACTCGACTGGTCGACCCGGTTCGTAACATTTTTCGTAATTCTTGCATTTCATGTTTATGTATGTTGGTTATCTGAATTTGGTGTAAGATTTGGTTCGGATCATCGATTTGGTCGGTCATCGACTGGCCGGTCGATCGACGATTTAAATTTCCAAATTTCATTCTTCTTTGTTGTTATCATTGTTTATCCGAAATTGATGAAATTATTTGACTTCGTTGAACACACAATTCGGGTCCAACATCGACCGGTCAGTCGACCCGGCTAGATTTTTCCAATTTTCTTACATTGCATTGTTTGTTATCATCGTTATCTCAAATTGATGAAATTATTTGACTTCGTTGAACACACAATTCGGTCGAAACATCGACCGGTCAGTCGACCGGTTTAGATTTTTCCAATTTTCTTACATTGTCATTGTTATCATTGGTTATCTCAAATTGATGAAATTATTTGATTCCGTCAAGACTCCAATTCGCCTGTCAATGTTTGGGTCGGTCGATCGACGATTTGATCATTATTTTCGTAACTCTTGCATTTCATATTCTTGTTATTGGTTATCTCAATTTGGTGTTGAAATCGATCCGGTTGAAACACCGATCCGTCTGTCAACATCTGACCTGGTCGTCGACCGCTTGGGTAATATTTTTCGTAATCCTTGCATTTCATATTCTTGTTATTGGTTATCCGAATTTGGTGTTGAAATCGATCCGGTTGAAACACTGATCCGGTCGAACATCGACTCGCCTGCCGACTTGGCTTGGGTAATATTTTTCGTAATCCTTGCATTTCATATTCTTGTTATTGGTTATCTGAATTTGGTTTGAAATTTGATTCAAGTTTGATCACGATCCGGTCGGAACATCGACTGCCGTCGACCTTGGCTTGGACAACATTTTCGTAATTCTTGCATTTCATATTCTTGTTCTTGGTTATCCAAATTGGTCTTTGAAATCGATTTCGGGTTTGAATCATCGACTGAAGCTGAGCGACCCGATTTGAATATTTCCTGCACTTTAACTCTGCCCGTATTTTAAATCGCTATCGCCTGCTTTCTTTGGCGTTATTATTATGTTATTGATTGAATTAATATCGCATTCTCTTTGTTGTTTTATTGATCCAAACCAATATTGCGTCCATCTTCGAGACGCTTCGGTTTCATATTATCGCTTTTTATCGTTTCGAATAAATACCGCCTGTTTCGGGCGCCGCTTTTCTCGCTTTGTTCTCCGCTTCAGACATCGCTTTATCGCTTTATCATTTTTATCGCTTTTAAACTAAACACCGTGATTTTTCCAACATTGCTTATTTCGCCATCGTTTCAAAGATTCAAATTACCGTTTCATCGCTTTATCGCTTTAAAACTAGACACCGCGCCATTTTCGGAAATCAAGTTTTTCGCCTCTGTTTTTTCCGCCATCGCTATCAAGCATCGCTTTTTCTCACGCTGCCAGCCGCTGTTTCTGTTCGATTTTATTTTTTATCGATTTGAACATCGCATTACACCGCCGATGAAAAATATCCGTCGATTTTGAGGCCTACACAGTTGCAAAGACGGAAATATAACTTCGGGCAATGATGAGGCTTAAACCTTTATTCGAGATCAACATGTTTAGTAGGCAAGGTGACTAAAATAACCAACAAGTTATATATTCGCAGCCACGACGTGATTATAGTGATCTTTTTATTTCACCCGAGAGACCAACACGTTTAGTAGGCGAGGCAATAAAAAATAAACCACATTAGTCATATGTTTGCAGCCACGACGTGATTGGAATGTTCTTTTCAAAATTTAAGTCTGAGCCCTCCGTGATCAAAACATTCACTGTTTTGAATACGGATATGAAGTCATTTGTATTTAATTCTTTCTAACCGCTTGTTCATGACAATTATGTGACTAAAGTAAAATAAAGGCAATTATTCCTCCGACTTTATTTATTTTTATTTCTTTCTTTAAATTCAGCTTTTATCTCGCTTTGTATTGTAATATTATTTATCGCACTTATGTAATTATTAAAATGCTTAGAATAGGCAAACTTAGGATTTATTCATAGGTTAGTTAAAGATTTGAAACCCGTCGCTAGCTTATTTATTTGTAGGCTCGCAAACTTAGAAATCCTTCGCTAGTTTATTTATTTTAGGCTCGCCACGCTTTATTCAAGATTTTTAAAAACAACTCTTGTCTTCTTTATTTGCTTCAATTAATTGTACAAATAAGTTTATTTTTTTATTATTATTTTTTGCAACTTGTTGATTTTCGAAAGATTCGCTTCTTTGGCATTATAAAGAATTTATTGTCACAAATGCATGTTTTCTAAAAACTTTACATGTGTCTTTCTTTTATGTCACCCGAATACGCATTTCTGTACAAAATGCATCATATTTACTTGTATAAAATGCATCATATTTGCAAACATCTTTTTATTTATTATACTTGTAAAACATGTATTTTTCTAGCAATAATTAATCTGAGTTTTACCGGATAACCGCAAGTTAGCGGATCTTAAAGGATGCCTAACCCCTTCCCTTTAGGATAATAAAGAACCCTTACCTAGAATCTCATTAGTTTCGCAGACCTTAAAAATGGAGTTTACATAGCAGCATTTAGTTTAAATATTTAGGTGTCCTAATTCACCGTAAAAAAATAATTAGGTGGCGACTCCTCAACCCCTTTTTACCCAGGAATCACCCCATACGTTCTAATGCGGGTATGTTTAAATCAGGCGCCCACCTTCTAATGCGGGTATGTTTTAAATCAGGCGCCCACCTTCTAATGCGGGTATGTTTTAAATCAGGCGCCCACCTTCTAATGCGGGTATGTTTTAAATCAGGCGCCCACCTTCTAATGCGGGTATGTTTTAAATCAGGCGCCCACCTTCTAATCGCGTATGTTTTAAATCAGCCCCCCACCTTCTAATGCGGGTATGTTTTAAATCAGGCGCCCACCTTCTAATGCGGGTATGTTTTAAATCAGGCGCCCACCTTCTAATGCGGGTATGTTTTAAATCAGGCGCCCACCTTCTAATGCGGGTATGTTTTAAATCAGGCGCCCACCTTCTAATGCGGGTATTTAAATTTCAGTCAGGCGCCCACCTCCTAATGCGGGTATTTAAATTTCAGTCAGGCGCCCACCTCCTAATGCGGGTATTTAAATTTCAGTCAGGCGCCCACCTCCTAATGCGGGTATTTAAATTTCAGTCAGGCGCCCACCTCATAATGCGGGTATTTTATTTTAAATCAGGCGCCCACCTTCTAATGCGGGTACTTTATTTTAAAGTGTAAACAGGCGCCCGCCAACGCCATCATCTGCACAACATTAAGCAACGACATCATTTCAACTTACAAAGTCATATTCTCACATACATATCTTATGCAATCATATACACTAACTTTTATCTTAGCTCTGGTCCACAGAATTGACCATGAGCTTTCAAAGATAACATGGAACTATATCTCACGGCGAACCAAGGCAATTTGGTCAAACGACCTACTTGAACGTCGATCCGCTCTTTCCCATTAATTTCTCAGAATGCGACCGGTGTCATCCTAAGTCGACACCGGGCATTGTTTCTTGAATGTGCACCATCTTTTGCAACTTCTATACCCCTCGGGATTCTATTTCTTACCATGCAGTCCCAGGATCGTGGCAAAATTGGCTACTCAGTCAACTTTCTTTGGCCGAAAACTCTTTCATCGTCTCCGTCCAAAGAGGGGCATCTGTTGACACCCAATTTTGTCCCATCTTTTATGATTTTATTCGTAATTTTTAATATTTTTGACACTTTTAAAATAATTTTAAAATATAGGCATATATGTGTGTATCTTCATATTATTATTATTATTCGCATATTTTATATCATTTGCATTTTTATAAAAATCATAAGTTATCCGAAATTCTATATTATTTTATTCTCGCAAAATTGCATTGCATTTCCCTTTTTATTAAGCATTAAGCATTAAGCATTTCGCAAATATTATATTATTATCACGTCGTTATGTTATTTTAAATAATTCACATCTTTTACAAAATATATATATATATATATATAATATATTTTAATATTAAGCCCCTTTTTATATTTTTAATCCATAACCCATTTTTTATTTTTTTCTAACCCAAAACAATTTCCTAACCCAATTAAATTCCCACCAGCCCAATACTCACTAACCCATTCGGCCCAACTCCCAAAACCCTTCTCTCATTTTTAACCCAACACAGCCCAATAACCCAAACCCAATTAAATACCCATACCATTCCCTTATAACCCCAACCCAACACAAATTTCAACTCCCCAATTAAATTCCCACCAACCCAAATCGCCCAAGGCCCAACCTACGACCCAAGCCCAAAACCAACTCCCTTGCCCTCTTTTAATCCCCCCAAACCAAAAAAAATCGTAAACAAAAATCAACCCTACGCTCCTTCAACCTCAAGCCGCCAGACGCACACCCCATGCCCCCGACCCCACACGCCGGTCGCCTCACCCATCGCCACCACCAACTCCCTCGCCACCAAACCTCGACACCACCACACCCCTCCCGTCACTTCGCCCACGCCCATACCCCCTAAAATCCGCTTCCAAAATTCAAAATCTTTACCTTTGATTCGAATTTCAAACTCGTTCTTGGGGGGGAAATCCACCTATAAATATCCCCCTTGTTCTTCATTTTTAAGGGGGTCCGAAAATCTGTCTTTGAGGTCGATTTTTTAGAGTTTTTGGGGTCGATTTTAAGTCCGAAAATTTATGTTTATGAGTCCGAAATTTTCTTAAAGGTTTTTCTTTGTAATTTGTTTGTGTTCTTCACTATTGGGAAGATTCTGGATTTCAAAAATCCGAAATCTACTTAAGAGTGTTTGTTCTTGCATATGTTCTTCAATTTAAAGGTTCAAAATATAGGTCGAAATTATTGGTTTGTGGTGTTAAAAAATCTTGAATTTTTTGCTCTTTCCAACTGTTTTTTTGGTTCTATTTTCGTCACTACTGGGTCGGGTCACTTAGGGTCGGGTCGAACATCGTAAAAACAAGATCCTTTTCAGATTACCAATTCAGAGTGGATGATCAAAAATCCAAAATCTGAATTCTAAACATTTTCGGCCGATTCGACGATTTAAAACAACACCTCGGTTCGCTATCCGGAGAAGGTTAGTAAACACAAACCCCTTTGATTTTCTATGTGATTAGCTTAGTGTAATTTACATTATGTGTTTGCGTGTTGATTAAGCATGTTCAATTATTGTTTGAGACTGCTAGTTAATTATTATGTATGTTTTGTTAAATTAGCTACTGCCTAGGATCATTAGGTTATCTATTAAGCATATTAAGCATGTCTGGTTATAATGGTTATTGCTTGTGTTCATTAACCAATTATTAGTGTGTTAACTACAGTTTATTTTTAACCATTTCTTGATTGTTTGGCTCATATGATGTTGGTTTGAGAAGCATGTTTGACCCTTTAAGACTCTGTTTAGCCAACCTCTTGTGCCTGTGGCCTTGCACACTTAAGTTGTTAATTTTTTTATGACCATGAAAGTCTCTTCTGCTTGCCTCTCATGTTTATCCTAAGTTGGTTATGCATATATCTTTGCTTATCTTAGTTTAAGTTTGTTTTTGTGCTAGCATAAAAATCATTTTTGGAACCAAGTGGTTAGTGTATGTTGCTTACCTAAAAGACATGCATGTTTAGTCTAGCTTAGACAGTGATGTGCCTACAAAAATGTCATCTTTGGATTAGCCAATTCTGTGGTTGTATGCCTACGAGTGTGTTTATGTGTCTATCTTGCTTATTTAAGGGTTATCATGCCTAATGCATAGCATGAATGTGACTATAAATGCTTAGTCCAGCTTATGTGATTCTACATATCAAATGCCATGTATGTTTAGTTACCCTTTTTTATTTCTAGGTCCGCATGTTTATCAAATGGGCTATATACTTGCCTTGCTTGCTTAAAATGTCAAAATTCCTCCACATTAGCACGTAAAGTTCTCCTAAGCTATCTTGCACATGCCATGTATGTTCAATTGTTAAACAAGGCCTATGCTAGTGTTTCGCACTGGTCCGAACTAGTCAGGTTTCATTTATGATATTGCTTATTCGCCTCTTATGTTCAACTCAATCATGATCATGTAGTGGCATGTTTCAATGTATACAAAGTATATAAATTTCAGCATACACAAGATGAATATCTAGGTTGTATATCCTTGTATATTCCCAAGCATATCATGTATACTTTGAATATTCCATGAATATCAACGCCTCTACATGGCGGAGTATGTATCTGATCGAAGAGTTTGTATTTCATGTTATATGAATCCTCTATGTTTAAAATCACCCACTGTTTCTACGAGTTTGAATGATAAGTCTGTGTTCACCGCCCTTCCATCTCATGTCTTGTTTCTGTCTTTGTTTGAGACTTTCGTAATGTATATATGTGAGCTTTATACTTATCTTAATATGTGGTTGAAAGCCAAGACAAGCTTCAGTGTGGCTTAGCCTTCTTCGATAGCCTGCCATGCCTATGGTTCTAGAAACCTTTTGATCTTGTTGCGGCATTGGAAATGGATGGTGGTAGCCCCTTTACTTCCTTGTCTTTTAAAAAGTGAAGTCTAGTCGATGAATTATTTTGCTGCATTTTGGGCTCATTGTTGTTGCCTTTACAAGGCTGTTTTGTACCTTAATGCTATCTTGTTATTGTCATCTATGGTTGCTTGTCGCTCGCTAGATGGATTTTGAACCCATCCTATTATGCATTATACGAAATTTGGAGCCTTATGTGGATATAAGCAATCACTGTATTTTTACCAATTCATTGATGTCTTCTTTTGGCCATTATGCTATTGTATTTTGGGGTTATGAGATGATGCATCATTCTTGGTTATTTATCATCACATTTGGTCAGCTGGTTCGAAATGTTATACTCAGAAAGGAAGCTACTACATTTATTCAGGTTGTTACACTTCAATTGCTACATTTTGAGATGTTACACTTGACAAGGAATGCTTATTGCCTTCCGAGAAGGTGGTGATGTATATTTTGTGGCCATTTTTTCTCAAGTATTTTGAGGCCACGGTCAGCTTGTATTTTAGAGTGGATTGATGCTAAATTTTGGAGCATTTCGTTGCATTTTGAAATAATTAGTTGTGCACTTTGAAAATGAAAACAAGCACGCCCTTTGGATGGTGTATCTTTGCAAGAATGGTTGCTTTGCATTTCCTTGGTGAAAAGTGCATCTCTTGAGCGATTTGAGGTCGAAATGATTGCGGCATTTTAGGCAACTTTGTGGTCATTTATCGCTGCATCTTTGGCCACCGCCGCTTTTCAAGTCCATCGCTTATGTGTTTCAAAGCCCATCATTGCGTTATTTTTTTAACCCGATTGCCGCTTTGTTTTCTCGGCTTGAAAACACCGGGTTTAAAACCGCTTTGGACAACCGCAATATTTCGGTTTCTTGTCTTGGTATTATTTTACTGATTTGAACAAATACTACACTTAGGCCGATGAAATTGAATTGAGGCCGCGCTTTTTGTTTCTCTGTTTTATTATTTTACCGATTTGAACAAATACTACACCGATGAAATTGAATTCGAGGCCGCACTTTATTTTTGTTTCTCTGTTTCGCTTGTTGTTTTAAACATCCATGCAACGGATATTTACTGCTTTTATCGTCTTATCGCTTTAAACTAAACATCGCGTCTTTTTCGGAAATTGCCTCTGTTCTTTTTCGCTTCGCTTCGCCTCTCTTTTCGCTTACTACTGCTGCTTCTTTGTTTCCAATTTAATTTTGCCGATTTGAACACGATACTACACCGCCGATGAAATTGAATTCGAGGCCGCACTTTATTTTCGTTTCTCTGTTTTTCGCTTCTTTGTTTTAAACATCCATGCAACGGATATTTATCGCTTTTATCTTGTCTTGTTTTAAACTAAACATCGCGTCTTTTTCGGAAATTGCCTCTGTTCTTTTCTCGCCATCGCATCGCTTCGCTTTTCTCGCTACTATCGCCGCTATCAAGTTTCCAATTTTATTTTACTGATTTGAACACGATACTACACCGCCGATGAAAAATATCCATCGATTTTGAGGCCTACACAGTTGCAAAGACTAAATATAACTTCTGGGCAAGGATGAAGACTTAAACCTTTTATCTGAGATCAACATGTTTAGTAGGCGAGGTGACTAAAATAACCAACAAGTTATATATTCGCAGCCACGACGTGATTATAGTGATCTTTTCTATTTCACCCGAGAGACCGACACGTTTAGTAGGCGAGGCAATCAAAAATAAACTACATTAGTCATATGTTTGCAGCCACGACGTGATTGGAATGTTCTTTTCAAAATTTAAGTCTGAGCCCTCCGCGATCAAAACATTCACTGTTTTGAATACGGATATGAAGTTATTTGTATTTAATTGTTTCTAACCGTTTGTTCTTGACAGCTTGCAGGGACTAAAGTAAAATAAAGGCAATTATTCCTCGGAGTTTATTTATTTTTATTTCTTTCTTTAAATTCAGCTTTTATCTCGCTTTGTATTGTAATATTATTTATCGCACTTATGTAATTATTAAAATGCTTAGAATAGGCAAACTTAGGATTTATTCATAGGTTAGTTAAAGATTTGAAACCCGTCGCTAGCTTATTTATTTGTAGGCTCGCAAACTTAGAAATCCTTCGCTAGTTTATTTATTTTAGGCTCGTCACGCTTATTCAAGATTTTTTAAAAAAAAACAACTCTTGTCATCTTTATTTGCTTCAATTAATTGTACAAATAAGCTTATCTTTTTATTATTATTTTTGCAACTTGTTGATTTTCGAAAGATTCGCTTCTTTGGCATTATAAAGAATTTATTGTCACAAATGCATGTTTTTTTCTAAAAAACTTTACATGTATCTTTCTTTTATGTCATCCGAATACGTATTTGTATAAAATGCATCATATTTACTTATATAAAATGCATCATATTTGCAAACACCTTTTTATTTATTATACTTGTAAAACATGTATTTTTCTAGCAATAATTAATCTGAGTTTTACCGGATAACCGCAAGTTAGCGGATCTTAAAGGATGCCTAACCCCTTCCCTTTAGGATAATAAAGAACCCTTACCTAGAATCTCACTAGTTTCGCAGACCTTAAAATTGGAGTTTACACTGCAGCACTTAGTTTAAATATTTAGGTGTCCTAATTCACCGTAAAAATAATTAGGTGGCGACTCCTCAACCTTTTTACCCAGGAATCACCCCCATACGTCTGTGCTCCGCTTTGACCCGAGCCCGGTCAAAATAGGGCGCGACAGCATGGCGACCCCGCTGGGGATCATCAGGTTCTTAAACCATAGCAAGTTCGGATTAATTATTGCTTTACTTTTGTTTTTATTTGATTTAGTGCTTTGATGTGTTTCATTTATGAGATTTTTGCATAAACTGCTTTAATTGCTATATTGTCTTACTGCTTTTCTTAAATTGGCATTCCGCTCATATTTCTTCCACTCTGGAAAATTGACACTATCACACACTACACGCGAGGTGTGTTTCGCGCACCCGCAAATTTCTTTCAATCTACCAAATTTTAGGAGAGTTGGCGTATGCGCGGAGTGGCCGGACCATCCGGTGGCCGCGTAGCCTTCTCACTCGAGTAGTCCGCTCGGGAACCTTGTGTCTAGTCAGCCAAATCTTAGAAAATTTAAGATAGAGCTATACCACCCTTTATTTTAAGTCATGCATGCATACATCTTAGGTGGGTTGATCCTTGGCATCAACTTCACAAATAAGAAAACCACCAAATTGTCGACGGGTCTCACAACCCAACGACCAATCAAAGATATTATGTGTAGCGAGATATTGATGGACGGATCCAAGCCTAAACGTATGCCAAAAATCGAAAAATGTATATTTATTTGTTATTTTATTTGTTTTGTTATAGATGGAGTCTGCATGCAAGTCGAGGATGGTGAGTGGGATTAGAACAAACTGAAAATATGGTGGACAAACTTTGACCTTGGCAGCCAAATGGCAATTAGGAGAAGATTAGGTTGCCTCGTTTAGTTGTTCGACATCTTCCCGATCAACATTTGGTCGAGCACTGATCCATTTTTGGGATCCGATCGGGTTGTCTTGATTCGGAGATTTTGAGATGACTCCTACTTTGGAAGAAATCAACTATTTCACCAATTTGATCTACCAGGGTAGAGGACAAATTATCCCGCACTGTCAATCCGAAAAGAAATTTCTCCGCTACTTAGGGCTAAAGAACACTAAGAAACTCCTATGCTTTGAAAACAACTGGGTCTCAATGGATTATCTTTATGAGAGGTACGGTTGTCGAGACGGTTACAAGACATTCAAAAATGAATTTTCTTGCACCCCCGATCATTGGCGGACCAAACGACCCATTGCATTCACTGTCGCCTTTCTAGGGTCTCTGATATTCCCGCTTGAGTATGGAAAGATCAGGACCTGCATATGTTCCGTAGCACGGGCACTTTTCGAAGGAGCAAACGGAGCACAACTCACTTTGGCCCCTATGATCTTGGCAGAAATATTTCGGGCTTTAGGGAAATGTAAAAGAGGTGAAACAGGTTTCTTCGAAGGCTGCAACCTTATTTTGCAGATGTGGGCAATGGAACACTTCTATCAGCGCCCGAATATGGTCGACATATGCTTCAGCGAGTCGAACAAAATCGTCAGCTTTTACGACAGAACGAAGCAGTTCATATCGCCTGTCGGCATGAATGATTGGTATGGGTTTTTGGCGTCCCGCACCTGTGAACAGATCCAATGGAAATACCCTCTGCTCCCGAATGCCAAAAAAGCCTACATAAGATGCAAAAGGCTTTATTATATTGAGCTTATCGGGTTGAAAGGCCTCCAACCTTACGCTCCACTCCGCGTACTCCGACAGTTGGGACAAGAGCAGATAATTCCCCTCCGGGCAAATATGAGGATTCTGAAATTCCATTCGGCCGAATTTCATTGTCCCCAGAGCTAGGCAAGTCTTCGATGAATGGAACAATATTGACACAATAGACATTGGAGGTAGTCGGCAGAGGTACCCCGAATATCAAGCGTGGCTACGAGAGGATTGCGATGAGTGCGGACCATAGTCTGATGGCGAGCAAGGTTTTGAAGATATCGGCCACGACAATTTGGATAAGGAATTTCGGCTCAGAGACACGATCGTTACCCCGAGATGTGGCAGCAAATGCAAAATATAGTGCAATATCTAGAGGACGCAGGAGTCGGACCCAAAGAATGTTAGGGTCCCATCTTCATCTCGGTGATCAAAAGCAAGATTTAGAACCTGAGCATAAATATCTTATGTTATCGACTTTATTATTGTACGCATTATTATTTCAAGAAAAGTCAACCTTTATTTCCGACAAAAGGCATCACAATCTTTGGCTTGGATCAATTTATCGATTATCTTGCATATTTTTTATGCGTTTAAGCTCACCTCCAGATAAAGGAGGCCCCATGCACATTAGGACGCCGCATTTAATTTTCATATAATCATGCGCTACTTGTTTCTTGTTTTCCACTCTATACATGTTATTCAAAGCAATAATTATTCGTCTCATACTAACTTGGTTTGTTTCATCTTTTAGAGAAGGTTTATTTTGCTGCTTTATTTTCCAAAAGTTGATTCGCGTTGATTGAAATCAAGCGGAACACCATTACTTCCACGAGATCCAAGGCACAATCATCCGACAAAATGACTGATTCAGCGGCGAACAAACCGGTTTGGGACTTGTCGCTCTTAGGGAGGTGAACCAGAGACATCGGAAGGAGAAATACTTCCGTCTGGATGAATACCTCGCCCAACTCTGCAACAAATGGCAACTATGCAACCGAGATCGAACGGCTCCGGAATCTTACCAATCTTTCCATCGGCATCAACACTCCACTTTGCCTGAACAAGAGACGAGCGCCATCGCTCCACACACCTTTCCATCTCACGAACCATCATTCCCCATAACCTTCCCGAAATCCCTTACCAAGCTAACCAATCCTCAATTCGCCACCCACAACGTACCAATCCACATCCTATCAACCCGCAGGCGATCCACAACAAAACCCGCTACAAAATGACTCCGGTATCCTTCACGACTCCATATATACATCCAGCTCCACTTACCCAAACTACCCCACTTGTCCAAAATATCCCTCCCACACTAAATTACCAGGCAACCCAACAAATACCAAAGGCACACATCACTAACAAGCAGGATGTGCCACCGGTATATGCAACGGAAGCCCAACCTTCCACTTTTACCATAACAAACATACATCATCGTGAGATAGACCAATATGAAGAGATGGAAAGGCAAGCAAGGATTAGAAATGATGAAAGTATGGCAAGGGAAATTCATAGCCTAAAAGAAGCATTTAAAAACATTCAAACCAGCAAGGGGCATGAAGGACTCGAGTATGAAGATCTCTGCATGCATCCCGACGTTCGATTACTGTCGGGTATAAGGTGCCAAAATTTGATTTATTCGATGGAAAGGGAAATCCTCGCTCATTTGAGATCATATTGTGACAAGCTGGTTGGAGTGGGTAAGGACCAGGCCATAATAATGAAGTTGTTCATAAGAAGTTTAACAGGAGAAGCGCTCGATCGTACACAAGCCAGACCCGCGAAAATGGCATAAGCGGGGCACAATGGCACAGGATTTTGTGGGCGAGTTCGAGTTTAACACCGACACGCCTTGGATAGATTTTATTTAATGAAATTGGAGAAAAAATCTACAGAGACTTTCAGAGAATATGCCATGAGATGGAGGGCGGAAGCGACAAAGTTCAGCCCCAATGGCGGAAAGTGAGATGACCACGCTCTTTGTGCAATCTATGAAGGATGCAACTTATTACGAAAAAATGATAAGCGTCATTGGGCGGAATTTCTCTCAAGTGGTTAGGATGGGAGATTTCATAGAAGAAGGTATCAAAACAGGAGAATCACGAACTTAGCGACATTGCAAAGCGACAAGTAAGGCCATTGATCAGACTCATTCGGGAGCAATTAAGAAGAGGAGGGATGGGCGTCCTGTCATGGCGATCCAGAACATAGGTCCAACCAAATGCCAACCTACCAAAGCCCGTCATCCCAACCTCCCTACTATAATCAAAACACCCAAAATCATCAACCCTCCTACTATAGCCAAAGCACACAAAGCCCTCAGCCTTATTATCAACACTCGCCTACTCCCTACCCTGTCTATCATACCCAACCAATATATAGCCCACCACGAGCACCTACCTATAGAAATTCCCCACAGTATCAACCCACACATCCGCCTCAGCCGCAAAACCATCCACCAAATACTCCCAGACCCCGGGCAAATCACGAAAGAAGGCCAGTCAAGACATATACACCTTTAGCCGAACCTCTAGCCCAACTATACGAAAGATTGAGGACCGCAGGAATACTCCAACCCATCCCAGGGCATATCCCCAATCCTATTCCCAGGTCGTATGATGAAACTAAGCACTGTGCGTACCACTCGGGGATCACCGGACATGACACTGGAGTTTGTTTCGCCCTAAAAGACAAGATCGAGGCTTTGATCAAAGAGGGAATTATCCAACTGAAAGGACCTCCCCCTAATGTAAATAATAACCCTCTGCCAAATCATGACAATGCCAATATAAACATGATTACCGTTGGTGAAGAAAACAGTTTGGAAGGGACCATTGTGCCGATCCAAACAGAGGAAAGGGTTGAATCATCGGCTTTGATCACCCCTACAATTACAGTTCAAGTAAGAGCACCGTTCGAAGTGGAAGTACTTCCTCCGAAATCGCGGATAGTGACGTCGTATGTCGATACCAAAAATGCCCCTTGGAGCTATTCGATTGGGGAAAAGAGCAGGGGAAAGGAGAAACAAATTGTAGAAGTTGTCGTCGCTGGTATGACAAGATCCGGACGATGTTATGCCCCTGCAGACAATCCAAAAAAGGTTGTAACAGAGACTGAAGTAGAAGAGTTCTGGAGGAAGATGCCAACCAAGGAGTATTCCGTTGTAGAGCAATTGAAGAAAACACCGGCTCAGATTTCTTTGCTATCATTGTTGATGAATTCTCCGGACCATGGGCGCGCTTTATTGGAAGTACTCAAAGAAGCTTATGTACCGAGAGAGACCACAGGCGAGAAACTCTCGGCCTTGGTCGGACAGATCTTAGAGGCCCATAAAGTCTCTTTTCATGACAAAGAATTGCCACCTGAGGGTTTGTGCCACAACAAAGCTTTGAACATAACAGTAAAGTGCATGAACAAGTTCATTTCTAAGGTATTGATTGATGGAGGCTCAGCCGTCAATATTTGTCCCCCGGCGACTCTCCGAGCCTTGGGAATTAGCATTGGAAAGATTCGCGAAAGTCATCTGAGAGTTAAAGGTTTTGATGGAGCCCAAAGGAGCGTTATGGGAGAAATGGATTTGACATTACAAGTGGGGCCCGTGGAGTTCGTCGTGGAATTCCAAGTGTTAGACATATCTACCAGCTATAACTTACTAATGGGAAGACCTTGGATCCATGTGGCTGGTGCAGTTCCTTCTACCCTACATCAGAGTTTGAAGTTTGTTTGGGATCATCACGAGGTCGTGGTACACGGAGAAGGGAGAAATTCAATATGTCCCGAAGGCGGATCCTATTTGTTGAAAGCGTAGATACGCTGGATGGGTCTGTCTTCCATGTCAGAGAAATTACATGTGCCTCCAAAGCTGAAATATTGAAGTTACCCCGGGTCCTCACAATGGTGGCCCAGGAAATGTTGAAGAATGGCTTTAAGCCCGGTCGAGGCCTCGGATTGAATTTAGAAGGTATGGTGGAGCCTGTTCACTTGCTCAGTAAGAAGGATACTTTCGGTCTCGGATACAAACCCACTTCTAAAGAAGTCTTATCAGTCAACCTCCGAAAGAAAAGGGACACTCTCTTGCCAAAGCCTGTTCCACCCTTGAATCAGTCATTTGTCAAAGCATATGCCGCTCAGGAGTCGAATGAAGATGATGCAGACGACCTCGCGGAAGGACTCAAAAGCCTTTTTATTGCAGAAGAAGAAATGGAATGCCATGTAATTACGGATGATTTTGATGAAGGCCCAACTATTTGGGATGCAGAGCGTGGAGATATTTTGAAAAATTGGACACTGTGCCCGACTGTTTCTCAGGAAGCTTGGTAGAAATTACCTTAGTACTTTTTGAAAGAATGCGATTCTAATTGAGGCTTGACTCGCATCTATGCATTAATGTGTTTTGCCTCCATCTTTTGAAAGCTTAAATGACAAATCCACATTTCTTTTGCTATTTAAAAATTTGTTTTGTTTACTAATTTTCTTTTCTCTTTCAAAGCATGCAAACTAATAAATCATCGATAATGTGAATGTGACATGTAATGAAACAAACAAACAAAATCCAAGCGATGAACAGGACTTGAAGAGTATGAGGAAGACTCATGCAAACGTAAGAATTGACAGAGGAATTGGAACATTTTGAGAATAAACCAAAGCCAAATTTAGAAGAAAGCGAGGCAATAAATTTGGGGGATCACGAGAAAATGTGAGAGAAACAAGAATCAGCGTCCATCTGAACGCCCCACAAAGGAAAGAACTGACGGATCTTTTGAGACAATATATCGACGTATTTGCTTGGTCTTATGACGAGATGCCAGGATTGAGCACGGATATTATTTCGCATAGATTGCCTATCGATCCATCTTACCCTCCGGTGAAACAAAAACCAAGGAAAATCAAGCCTGATTTGAGTTTAAGGGTCAAGGAAGAGGTGTCCAAGCAATTCGACGCAAAGGTCATTCGGGTCACAAGATACCCGACTTGGTTGGCCAACATTGTACCTGTGCCAAAGAAAGATGGAAAGATACGAGTGTGCGTGGATTATCGGGATCTCAACAAGGCCAGCCCGAAGGATGACTTCCCTCTTCCAAATATTCACATACTCATTGACAACTGTGCAAAACATGAGTTACAATCATTTGTTGATTGCTTTCTTTGGTTACCACCAAATCTTGATGGATGAGGAAGATGCAGAGAAGACATTCACTACACCCTTGGGGTATCTTTGTTATCGAGTAATGCCGTTCGGACTCAAGAATGCAGTGCCACCTACATGAGGGCCATGACTACCATTTTTCATGATATGATCCACAAAGAAATAGAGGTCTACGTGGATGACGTTATTATCAAGTCGCGAAGGACTTGAGATCACTTGTGATTTAGAGAAGTTTTTTGACCGACTGAGGCGGTATAACCTGAAGTTAAATCCCGCAAAGTGCGCATTTGGTGTCCCTGCTGGGAAGCTGTTGGGTTTCATTGTAAGTAGAAGGGGTATTGAATTGGACCCCTCGAAGGTAAAAGCTATTCAAGACTTGCCTCCTCCAAAGAGTCGAAAGGACGTAATGAGTTTCCTTGGTCGCCTCAACTACATCAGCAGGTTCATAGCACAATCAACAGTGATATGTGAGCCAATATTCAAGCTACTGAAGAAAGACGCTGCTACCAAGTGGACATCGGATTGCCAGCAAGCTTTCGATAGAATCAAAGAATACTTGTCTAACCCACCTGTTTTGGTGCCTCGAACCGGAAGGCCGTTCTTTATATATCTGCGTGTTAGAAAATGCATTTGGAGTGCGTCTTTGGGACAACATGACTAAACAAGAAAGAAGGAGCAGGCCATATACTACTTAAGCAAGAAGTTCACACCGTATGAAGCTCGGTATACTTTGCTGGAACGCACTTGTTGTGCCTTAACGTGGATTGCACAAAAGTTTAGACATTATCTGTCTGCATATACCACTTATCTCATCTCAAGGATGGACCCGCTCAAATACATCTTTCAGAAGCCCATGCCCACTGGAAAGCTAGCAAAGTGGCAAATCTTGCTAAGTGAGTTCGATATCATATATGTCACCCAAAAGGCTATCAAAGGACAAGCACTAGCCGACCATCTTGCTGAAAATCCTGTGGATGAAGAATACATGCCTCTCCGGACTTATTTTCCGGATGAGGAGGTACTGTTTGTTGGAGAAGACATCTCAGAAGAATACCCGGGTTGGAGAATGTTCTTCGACGGAGCTGCAAACTTCAAAGGGGTTGGTATTGGAGCAGTTTTGATTTCAGAATCAGGTCAACACTACCCAATTTCGGCAAAACTCCGATTTCCATGCACCAACAATATGGCGGAATATGAAGCTTGTGTACTCGGACTTAGAATGGCCGTTGATATGAACATTCAAGAACTGTTGGTTATAGGTGATTCGAACTTATTGATTCATCAGGTGCAAGGCGAATGGGCGACCAAGAACGGGAAGATACTTCCTTACCTGCATTGCGTGAAAGAATTATGCAAAAAATTCAGCAAGATAGAATTCAAGCATATCCCACGAACTCAAAACGAGTTCGCTGATGCTCTGGCAACACTGTCCTCCATGATTCAACATCCAGATAAGAACTACATTGATCCCATCAAGGTGAGCTTATCAGATCAGCCGACATATTGTTTCAACATAGATGGAGAGTTGGATGGAAAGCCTTGGTACCACCACATTAAGAGATATCTCAAGATAGGTGAATATCCAGAAGGCATAACCAGTATACAAAAGAGGACACTTAGGAGGTTAGCAAACCATTTCTTCCTAAACGGAGAAATCCTTTATCGGAGGACTCCAGATCTCGGTTTGTTAAGATGTGTTGATGCTCGAGAGGCAAGCAGTTTAGTTGAAGAGATACACGGAGGCACGTGCGGGCCTCACATGAATGGCTTCACTTTGGCAAAGAAGATTCTAAGAGCAGGATACTTTTGGATGACCATGGAAACAGATTGCATCCACTTCGTGCAAAGATGCCATCGATGTCGATTCATGGCGATCTAATCAAGGTACCCCTAACGAACTCAATGTGACGAGCTCTCCTTGGCCATTCGCGACTTGGGGCATGGATGTCATTGACCCTATTGAACTGCCGCATCAAATAGACACACATTTATTCTATTGGCAATTGACTATTTCACAAAGTGGGTAGAAGCCTCGTCCCCCAAGTCAGTAATAAAGAAAGTGGTAGTTGATTTTGTCCGCAATAACATCATTTGTCGATTTGGAATCCCTGAGTCGATTATAACACACAATAGGGCTAATCTCAACGATGTCGATGAATGAGATATGCGAGAAGTTTAAGATCACCCACCGCAATTACACTCCGTACCGCCCTCAGATGAACGGAGCAGTCGAAGCAGCCAACAAAAACATCAAAAGAATACTACGAAAGATGATTGATAATTACAAGCACTGGCATGAGCATCTGCTTTTGCACTTTTGGGATATCGCACTGATCGGGACTTCTCTGGGCAACGCGCCGTATCTATTGGTCTATGGAGCAGTGTGTTACCAGCCAGTGGAAATACCATCTTTAAGAATTATCCAAGAAGTCGCGGTGAGCGGCGAAATGGATCTGAGAATCGATACGAACAATTGATCTTTGATTGATGAAAAGCGATTGAACGCGATGCACGCCCACGGACAACTTTACCAAAAGCAGAATGGCCAAATCTTTCAACAGAAAGTAAAATCAAGGACTTTCGAGCGGGGCAATTGGTGCTAAAGCGAATATTCCCGCACCAAAATGAAGCTAAAGGAAAATTCGCACCTAAGCGGCAAGGGCCTTATATGGTTCACCGGTGTTGGTGGGGAGCATTAATTCTAGCTGAAATGGACGGTGAAGTATGGCCAAAAGCTATCAACGCGGATGCAGTGAAAAGATACTACATTTAGGATTTTTCTATGTAATGCATTTCTTGTGTTGTAAAAATTGCGCTCCCAGGCGGGATACGCAAAGAACCCATGTCGGGTTCCGTTTCCTAGATTGCAAATTTCCCCAGAAACACATTTCTTTGTAACATGAACTACGTTATGACCTGATTCCCTCGGCGGGATACGTAGGCGGCCACATCGGCTTCGGTCCCATTTTAGAAAATCCTTACAATCCCCTTTTGCTTGTAATGAACTACGTCATGACCTGATTCCCTCATGGGGATACGTAGGCGGCCTAAATCGGCTTCGGTCCCACCATTAGGAAATATTTTCTCCTTCATCTCACAAAAGACAAAATGCACCCATCTGATCACCCTGATAGGCGGGCAAGAAATCTACACAAGACTGGTTGTCCATTCAAAAGATCGTCATTCTCATATATCGGACAACTGGGGCATTTTTAAGGGATCATCGCCAGAGGGGCCGATAAACATGGAAAACCATCGGCAATCTAAGTCTTGAGCCAGAAGAATTTTGGATAAGACGTTTGCTTTGTTCCTCCGCATGTCACTGCTCGACAGATATATATATGTGCAGTAATTTTTATAAGCAAATTATTTTCAACAAACATTTTCATCAAAATTCGATATAATTTTTATGTTTCTATTTTTTAAGATGCATTTCTACAAATTATTTTCGAATGTTTTCATTAACGGTGGCCAAGGCGGGAAGCGAGAGAGGGCTACGGTCCAGAGTTAGCAGAGTTAGCGAGGACATGCAAATACCAAGACCCGAAGCTACAAAGTCAACGCGAATCAACTCCCCCCCCCCAAAACTCATAAAATTATTTGAGTACAGGTTCTTCAGTCAGCAGTGGAAGCTGCAACATTTATGAGCAGATTCGCAAGGGCCTCCGCATCGCAACTCACTACAAGAATCACTTTCCTGTTTGGAGATTGTACAAAGACGTCATGCTAAACTACATGTTCCCAACCGTGTTGTGTCCACGGAAAGAACGGTATTTCGACTTACAGGGTCGCATTCTCATCTACTCAACTTTTGCATCGCTTATGTTCACACATTAACTATCATGGCATGGCAATAGGGCCCCACTTTACATTACGTCAACACGACGACACAAATCAGGCGCCCACCTTCTAATGCGGGTATGTTTTAAATCAGGCGCCCACCTTCTAATGCGGGTATGTTTTAAATCAGGCGCCCACCTTCTAATGCGGGTATTTAAATCGGTAGCCCACCTTCTAATGCGGGTATGTTTTAAATCGCGCCCACCTTCTAATCTTGGTATGTTTTAAATCGCGCCCACCTTCTAATCGGGTATGTTTTAAATCAGCGCCCACCTTCTAATGCGCGGTATGTTTTAAATCGACGCCCACCTTCTAATGCGGGTATGTTTTAAATCGGTAGCCCACCTTCTAATCTTGGGTATGTTTTAAATCGGCGCCCACCTTCTAATCTTGGTATGTTTTAAATCAGTAGCCCACCTTCTAATGCGGGTATGTTTTAAATCAGCGCCACCTTCTAATCGGGTATGTTTTAAATCAGCGCCCACCTTCTAATCGCGGTATGTTTTAAATCAGCGCCCACCTTCTAATCTTGGTATGTTTTAAATCAGTACCACCTTCTAATCGCGGGTATGTTTTAAATCAGCGCCACCTTCTAATCTTGGTATGTTTTAAATCGCCAGCGCCCACCTTCTAATCTGGGTATGTTTTAAATCGCGCCCACCTTCTAATCTGGGTATGTTTTAAATCAGCGCCCACCTTCTAATGCGGTATGTTTTAAATCAGCGCCCACCTTCTAATCGCGGGTATGTTTTAAATCAGCGCCCACCTTCTAATCTGGGTATGTTTTAAATCAGTAGCCCACCTTCTAATCTGGGTATGTTTTAAATCAGCGCCCACCTTCTAATCTGGTATGTTTTAAATCAGCGCCCACCTTCTAATCTTGGGTATGTTTTAAATCAGTATCCACCTTCTAATCTGGGTATGTTTAAATCAGCGCCCACCTTCTAATCTGGGTATTTTTAAATCAGCGCCACCTTCTAATCTGGGCATGTTTTAAATCAGCGCCCACCTTCTAATGCGGGTATGTTTTAAATCAGCGCCCACCTTCTAATCTGGGTATGTTTTAAATCAGCGCCCACCTTCTAATCTTGGGTATGTTTTAAATCAGCGCCCACCTTCTAATGCGGGTATGTTTTAAATCAGCGCCCACCTTCTAATCTGGTATGTTTTAAATCAGCGCCCACCTTCTAATCTTGGGTATGTTTTAAATCAGCGCCCACCTTCTAACGCGGTATGTTTTAAATCAGGCGCCCACCTTCTAATGCGGGTATGTTTTAAATCAGGCGCCCACCTTCTAATGCGGGTATTTAAATTTCAGTCAGGCGCCCACCTTCTAATGCGGGTATTTAAATTTCAGTCAGGCGCCCACCTCCTAATGCGGGTATTTAAATTTAAATCAGGCGCCCACCTTCTAATGCGGGTATTTAAATTTAAATCAGGCGCCCACCTTCTAATGCGGGTATTTAAATTTAAATCAGGCGCCCACCTTCTAATGCGGGTACTTCATTTTAAAGTATAAACAGGCGCCCGCCAACGCCATCATCTGCACAACATTAAGCAACGACATCATTTCAACTTACAAAGTCATATTCTCACATACATATCTCATGCAACTGTTATACACTAACTTTTATCTTAGCTCTGGTCCACAGGAATTCGAATCGGCGGGAGTTTTCAGCATAACGTGGAACTATATCTCACGGCGAACCAAGGCAATTTGGTCAAACGACATGCTTCGAACGTCGATCCGCTCTTTCCCGTTAATTTCTCGTATCTGCGACCAGTGTCATCCTAAGTCGACACTGGGGCATTGTTTCTTGAATGTGCACCATCATTTTGCAACTTCTCTTCCCCTCGGGATTCTATTTCTTACTATGCAGTCCCGATGGTCAGGACAAAATTGGCTACTCAGTCAACTTCTTTGGCCGAAAACTCTTTCATCGTCTCCGTCCAAAGAGGGGCATCTGTTGACACCCAATTTTGTCCCATCTTTTATGATTTTATTCGTAATTTTTAACATTTTGACACTTTGAAAAAAAACAATTTTAATCTATATACATACATGCGTACATATATATTATTATTCTCTTATTATTATTACTATTCGCATTTTTTACTATCATTTGCATTTTTATCATAATCATAAGTTTTATCCAAAAATTCTAGGTTATTTTATTCTCAATTGCATTGCATTTCCATTTTTTATTAAGCATTAAACATTTACTTAAATATTATATTTTATTATCACATTGTTATGTCATTTTAAATAATTCACATCTTTTACAAAATATATATATATATATATAATATCTTTTAATATTAAACCCCTTTTTATATTTTTCAATTCCTAACCCAATACAATTTCTACCCAACCTAAATTAAAACCCATTTTTTCTGGCCCAAGCCCAACCCCAATTAAATTCCCACCACCCAATACTCACTAACCCATTCGGCCCAACTCCCAAAACCCTTCTCTCATTTTTAACCCAACACATTCAATAACCCAAACCCAATTAAATACCCATACCATTCCCTTATAACCCCAACCCAACACAAATTTAACTCCCCAATTAAATTCCCACCAACCCAAATCGCCCAAGTCCCAACCTACACCAAGCCCAAAAACCAACTCCCTTGCCCCTTTTAATTCCCCCAAACCCAAAACAATTAAACCCAAAACCCAATTCCCACAACCCAAAACTCCAAGCCCAACAATTTAATTCCCCAGCCCAACCCGTCGCTCTAACCCGACTCACCCGACCTGGCCGCCCAAGCCCAAAACCCCTTCCCTTTTAATTCCCCAAACCAACAAACCCTAAAACAAAAAAAAAATCTGAAAACCCCCCCAAGCCGACGCCATGCCCGACCGGTCACCTCGCCGCCACCACCCACTCCTGCCACCAACCCTGACACCCCCACACCCCTCCCGTCACTTCGTCCAACCCATACCCCTAAAATCCGCTTTCAAATTCAGATTTTTTGCCTTTAATTCAAAATTCAAACTCGATTCTTGGGGGGGAATCCACCTATAAATACCCCATGATTGTTCTTCATTTTGAGAGGATTTTCGGAGGAAGAAAAAAATAGACTTTCGGAAGGATTTTCGGAAGATTATTCAATATATACATACATATTTTGTTGTGTTCTTGATTTGAGAGTATTTGGCTTCGTTGTTGTTCCAAGAATCAAGTCCGAAAAGGTTTGTCATCCCCTTTGATTTCTCTCGATTTTTCATCGATTTGGGTCGGGTCGACCCAGACTGGTCGACTTGCTCAGTAACATTTTTCGTAATTCTTGCATTTCATGTTTATGTATGTTGGTTATCCTGAATTTGGTGTAAGATTTGGTTCGGATCATCGATTTCGGGTCAACAGCGACCGCCTGGGTCGACCCGATTTAAATTTCCAAATTTCATTGCTGCTGTTGTTATCTTTGGTTATCTGAAATTGATGAAATTATTTGACTTCGGGTTGAACACACAATTCGGGTCGGGTCACTGACCCGGGTCGGGTCGACCCGGTTTAGATTTTTCCAATTTTCCTACATTGCTGCTGTTGTTATCTTTGGTTATCTGAAATTGATGAAATTATTTGACTTCGGGTTGAACACACAATTCGGGTCGGGTCACTGACCCGGGTCGGGTCGACCCGGTTTAGATTTTTCCAATTTTCTTACATTGCTGCTGTTGTTATCATTGGTTATCTGAAATTGATGAAATTATTTGATTCCGGGTTGAAAACTCCAATTCGGGTCGGGTCACTGTTTCGGGTCGGGTCGGGTCGACCCGATTTGATCATTATTTTCAGAACTCTTGCATTTCATATTCTTGTTATTGGTTATCTGAATTTGGTGTTGAAATCTGATCCGGGTTGAAACACTGATCCGGGTCGGGTCGACCCGGTTTGGGTAATATTTTTCAGAATCCTTGCATTTCATATTCTTGTTATTGGTTATCTGAATTTGGTGTTGAAATCTGATCCGGGTTGAAACACTGATCCGGGTCGGGTCGACCCGGTTTGGGTAATATTTTTCAGAATCCTTGCATTTCATATTCTTGTTATTGGTTATCTGAATTTGGTTTGAAATCTGATTCAAGTTTGGATCGCTGATCCGGTCAACATCGATCTGCCGGTCAGTCGACCGATTTAGGACAACATTTTCGTAATTCTTGCATTTCATATTCTTGTTCTTGGTTATCTGAAATTGGTCTTTGAAATCGATTTCGGGTTTGAATCAACGACCAGTCGGGCGACCGATTTGAATATTTCGAGAATTTGAGAACTTCGGGTCGAATTATTTTAAATCGCTCATCTGCTTTCTTTGGCGTTATTATTATGTTATTGATTGAATTAATATCGCATTCTCTTTGTTGTTTTATTGATCCAAACCAATATTGCGTCCATCTTCTGAGACGCTTCTCGGTTTCATATTATCGCTTTTTTTATCGTTTGAATAAATACCGCGTCTGTTAGGCTGTTTTTCGCTTTTCAGTTTGCTCCCGCTTTGACATCGTTTTATCGCTTTATCATTTCTTGCTTTAAACTAAACACCGCATTTTTCCAACATTGCTTTCTATTTCGATTCAACTGTTTCAAAGATTCAAATTACCGTTCTCTTTGCTTTCGCTTTAAAACTAGACACCGTCATTTTGAACTGTTTTTACGCCTCTGTTTTTTCCGCTACTGCTATCAAGCATCGCTTTTTTCTGCTCACTGCTGTTTCTGTTCCGATTTTATTTTTTACTGATTTGAACACGTTACTACACTGGCCGATGAAAAATATCCGTCGATTTTGAGGCCTACACAGTTGCAAAGACGGAAATATAACTTCTGGGCAATGATGAGGCTTAAACCTTTTATTCGAGATCAACATGTTTAGTAGGCAAGGTGACTAAAATAACCAACAAGTTATATATTCGCAGCCACGACGTGATTATAGTGATCTTTTTATTTCACCCGAGAGACCAACACGTTTAGTAGGCGAGGCAATAAAAAATAAACCACATTAGTCATATGTTTGCAGCCACGACGTGATTGGAATGTTCTTTTCAAAATTTAAGTCTGAGCCCTCCGTGATCAAAACATTCACTGTTTTGAATACGGATATGAAGTTATTTGTATTTAATTGTTTCTAACCGTTTGTTCTTGACAGCTTGCAGGGACTAAAGTAAAATAAAGGCAATTATTCCTCCGAGTTTATTTATTTTTATTTCTTTCTTTAAATTCAGCTTTTATCTCGCTTTATATTGTAATATTATTTATCGCACTTATGTAATTATTAAAATGCTTAGAATAGGCAAACTTAGGATTTATTCATAGGTTAGTTAAAGATTTGAAACCCGTCGCTAGCTTATTTATTTGTAGGCTCGCAAACTTAGAAATCCTTCGCTAGTTTATTTATTTTAGGCTCGTCACGCTTATTCAAGATTTTTAAAACAACTCTTGTCATCTTTATTTGCTTCAATTAATTGTACAAATAAGCTTATCTTTTTATTATTATTTTTGCAACTTGTTGATTTTCGAAAAATTCGCTTCTTTGGCATTATAAAGAATTTATTGTCACAAATGCATGTTTTCTAAAAAAACTTTACATGTGTCTTTCTTTTATGTCACCCGAATACGTACTTGTATAAAATGCATCATATTTACTTGTATAAAATGCATCATATTTGCAAACATCTTTTTTATTTATTATACTTGTAAAACATGTATTTTTCTAGCAATAATTAATCTGAGTTTTACCGGATAACCGCAAGTTAGCGGATCTTAAAGGATGCCTAACCCCTTCCCTTTAGGATAATAAAGAACCCTTACCTAGAATCTCATTAGTTTCGCAGACCTTAAAAATGGAGTTTACATAGCAGCATTTAGTTTAAATATTTAGGTGTCCTAATTCACCGTAAAAAATAATTAGGTGGCGACTCCTCAACCCCTTTTTACCCAGGAATCACCCCATACGTTCTAATGCGGGTATGTTTAAATCAGGCGCCCACCTTCTAATGCGGGTATGTTTTAAATCAGGCGCCCACCTTCTAATGCGGGTATGTTTTAAATCAGGCGCCCACCTTCTAATGCGGGTATGTTTTAAATCAGGCGCCCACCTTCTAATGCGGGTATGTTTTAAATCAGGCGCCCACCTTCTAATGCGGGTATGTTTTAAATCAGGCGCCCACCTTCTAATGCGGGTATATTTTAAATCAGGCGCTCACCTTCTAATGCGGGTATGTTTTAAATCAGGCGCCCACCTTCTAATGCGGGTATATTTTAAATCAGGCGCCCACCTTCTAATGCGGGTATGTTTTAAATCAGGCGCCCACCTTCTAATGCGGGTATGTTTTAAATCAGGCGCCCACCTTCTAATGCGGGTATGTTTTAAATCAGGCGCCCACCTTCTAATGCGGGTATGTTTTAAATCACGCGCCCACCTTCTAATGCGGGTATTTAAATTTCAGTCAGGCGCCCACCTCCTAATGCGGGTATTTAAATTTCAGTCAGGCGCCCACCTCCTAATGCGGGTATTTAAATTTCAGTCAGGCGCCCACCTCCTAATGCGGGTATTTAAATTTCAGTCAGGCGCCCACCTCATAATGCGGGTATTTTATTTTAAATCAGGCGCCCACCTTCTAATGCGGGTACTTTATTTTAAAGTGTAAACAGCCCCACACCACCTCCATCATCTGCACAACATTGAGCAACGACATCATTTCAACTTACAAAGTCATATTCTCACATACATATCTTATGCAATCAAGTATACACTAACTTTTATCTTAGCTCTGGTCCACAGGAATTCGAATCGGCGGGAGCTTTCAGCATAACATGGAACTATATCTCACGGCGAACCAAGGCAATTTGGTCAAACGACCTACTTCGAACGTCGATCCGCTCTTTCCCATTAATTTCTCGTGTCTGCGACCAGTGTCATCCTAAGTCGACACTGGGGCATTGTTTCTTGAATGTGCACCATCTTTTTGCAACTTCTATACCCCTCGGGATTCTATTTCTTACCATGCAGTCCCGAGGATCAGGGCAAAATTGGCTACTCAGTCAACTTTCTTTGGCGAAAACTCTTTCATCGTCTCAGTCAAAGAGGGCATCTGTTGACACCCAATTTTGTCCCATCTTTTATGATTTTATTCGTAATTTTTAATATTTTTGACACTTTTAAAATAATTTTAAAATATAGGCATATATGTGTGTATCTTCATATTATTATTATTATTCGCATATTTTATATCATTTGCATTTTTATAAAAATCATAAGTTATCCGAAATTCTATATTATTTTATTCTCGCAAAATTGCATTGCATTTCCCTTTTTATTAAGCATTAAGCATTAAGCATTTCGCAAATATTATATTATTATCACGTCGTTATGTTATTTTAAATAATTCACATCTTTTACAAAATATATATATATATATATATATAATATATTTTAATATTAAGCCCCTTTTTATATTTTTAATCCATAACCCATTTTTTATTTTTTTTCTAACCCAAAACAATTTCCTAACCCAATTAAATTCCCACCCAATACTCACTAACCCATTCATTAACTCCCAAAACCCTTCTCTCATTTTTAACCCAACACATTTAATAACCCAAACCCAATTAAATACCCATACCATTCCCTTATAACCCCAACCCAACACAAATTTGACTCCCCAATTAAATTCCCACCAACCCAAATCGCCCAAGGCCCAACCGACCTAAGCCCAAAAACCAACTCCTTGCCCTCTTTTAATCCCCCCAAACCAAAAATCGTAAACAAAAAATCAACCCTACACTCCTTCAACCTCAAGCCGCCGCACGCACACCCCATGCCCCCGACCCCACACGTCGGTCGCTTCACCCACTGCCACCACCAACTCCCTGCCACCAACCCTGACACCACCACACCCCTCCCGTCACTTCGCCCACGCCCATACCCCTAAAATCCGCTTCCAAAATTCAGAAATCTTTACCTTTAATTCGAATTTCAAACTCGGTCTTGGGGGGAAAATCCACCTATAAATATCCCCCTTGTTCTTCATTTTTAAGGTCCAAAATCTGTCTTTGAGGTCGATTTTTAGAGTTTTTGGGGTCGATTTTAAGTCCAAAATTTATGTTTATAAGTCCAAATTTTCTTAAAGGTTTTGCTTTGTAACTGCTTGTGTTCTTCACTATTGGGAAGATTCCGATTTCAAAAATCCGGAATCTACTTAAGAGTGTTTGTTCTTGCATATGTTCTTCAATTTAAAGGTTCAAAATATAGGTCGAAATTATTGGTTTGTGGTGTTAAAAATCTTGGATTTTTTGCTCTTTCCAACTGCTTTTTGGTTCTGCTTTTGGTCACTACCGGTCGGGTCACTTCTGGTCGGGTCGAACATCAGAAAACAGTATCCTTTTCAGAATTACCAATTCAGAATTGGATGATCAAAAATCCAAAATCTGAATTCTAAACATTTTCGGGCTGATTCGACGATTTAAAACAACACCTCGGTTCGCTATCCGGAGAAGGTTAGTAAACACAAACCCCTTTGATTTTCTATGTGATTAGCTTAGTGTAATTTACATTATGTGTTTGCGTGTTGATTAAGCATGTTCAATTATTGTTTGAGACTGCTAGTTAATTATTATGTATGTTTTGTTAAATTAGCTACTGCCTAAGATCATTAGGTTATCTATTAAGCATATTAAGCATGTCTGGTTATAATGGTTACTGCTTGTGTTCATTAACCAATTATTAGTGTGTTAACTACAGTTTATTTTTAACCATTTCTTGATTGTTTGGCTCATATGATGTTGGTTTGAGAAGGATGATTTGGCCCTTTAAGTGCCTGTTTACCCAACCGCTGTGCCTGTGGCCTTGCACACTTAAGTTGTTAATTTTTTTTTTATGACCATGAAAGTCTCTTCTGTTTGCCTCTCATGTTTATCCTAAGTTGGTTATGCATATATCTTTGCTTATCTTAGTTTAAGTTTGTTTTTGTGCTAGCATAAAAAATCATTTTTGGAACCAAGTGGTTAGTGTATGTTGCTTACCTAAAAAGACATGCATGTTTAGTCTAGCTTAGACAGTGATGTGCCTACAAAAAATGTCATCTTTGGATTAGCCAATTCTGTGGTTGTATGCCTACGAGTGTGTTTATGTGTCTATCTTGCTTATTTAAGGGTTATCATGCCTAATGCATAGCATGAATGTGACTATAAATGCTTTGTCCAGCTTATGTGATTCTACATATCAAATGCCATGTATGTTTAGTTACCCTTTTTTATTTCTAGGTCCGCATGTTTATCAAATGGGCTATATACTTGCCTTGCTTGCTTAAAATGTCAAAATTCCTCCACATTAGCACGTAAAGTTCTCCTAAGCTATCTTGCACATGCCATGTATGTTCAATTGTTAAACAAGGCCTATGCTAGTGTTTCGTACCCGTCCGAACTAGCTGGTTTCATTTATGATATTGCTTATTCGCCTCTTATGTTCAACTCAATCATGATCATGTAGTGGCATGTTTCAATGTATACAAAGTATATAAATTTCAGCATACACAAGATGAATATCTAGGTTGTATATCCTTGTATATTCCCAAGCATATCATGTATACTTTGAATATTCCATGAATATCAACGCCTACATGGCGGAGTATGTATCTGACCGAAGAGTTTGTATTTCATGTTATATGAATCCTCTATGTTTAAAATCACCCACTGTTCTACGAGTTTGAATGATAAGTCCGTGTTCACCGTCCTTCCATCTCATGTCTTGTTTCCTGTCTTTGTTTGAGACTTTCGTAATGTATATATGTGAGCTTTATACTTATCTTAATATGCTTTGGTTGAAAGCCAAGACAAGCTTCAGTGTGGCTTAGCCTTCTTCGATAACTGCCATGCCTATGGTTCTAGAAACCTTTTGATCTTGTTGCGGCATTGGAAATGGATGGTGGTAGCCCCTTTACTTTCTTGTCTTTTAAAAAAGTGAAGTCTAGTCGATGAATTATTTTGCTGCATTTTGGGCTCATTGTTGTTGCCTTTACAAGGCTGTTTTGTACCTTAATGCTATCTTGTTATTGTCATCTATGGTTGCTTGCTGCTCGCTAGATGGATTTTGAACCCATCCTATTATGCATTATACGAAATTTGGAGCCTTATGTGGATATAAGCAATCTGTATTTTTACCAATTCATTGATGTCTTCTTTTGGCCATTATGCTATTGTATTTTGGGGTTATGAGATGATGCATCATTCTTGGTTATTTACTTGTCACATTTGGTCAGCTGGTTCGAAATGTTATACTCAGAAAGGAAGCTACTACATTTATTCAGTTGTTACACTTCAATCAAGCTACATTTTGAGATGTTACACTTGACAAGGAATGCTTATTGCCTTCGAGAAGGCTGGTGATGTATATTTTGTGGCCATTTTTTCTGAAGTATTTTGAGGCCACGGGTCAGTATTTTTAGAGCCGATTGATGCTAAATTTTGGAGCATTTCGTTGCATTTTGAAATAATTAGTTGTGCACTTTGAAAATGAAAACAATCACGCCCTTTGGATGGTGTATCTTTGCAAGAATGGTTGTGCATTTCCTTGGTGAAAAGTGCATCTCTTGAGCAGATTTGAGGTCGAAATGATTGCGGCATTTTAGGCAACTTTGTGGTCATTTATCTTTGCATCTTTGGCCACCGCCGCTTTTCAAGTCCATCGCTATGTGTTTCAAAGCCCACTGTTGCGTTATTTTTTAACCCGATTCTGCTTTGTTTCTCGGCTTGAAAACAATTTGGTTTAAAACCGCTTTGGACAACCGCAATATTTCGGTTTTTACTGTCTTGGTATTATTTTACTGATTTGAACAAATACTACACTTAGGCCGATGAAATTGAATGCGAGGCCGCGCTTTTTGTTTCTCTGTTTTATTATTTTACTGATTTGAACAAATAGTACACTCGCCGATGAAATTGAATGCGAGGGCGCACTTTATTTTTGTGTCTCTGTTTGGTTCTTTGTTTTAAACATCCATGCAACGGATATTTACTGTTTTTCTTGTCTTCTTGTTTTAAACTAAACATCGCGTCTTTTCGAAAATTGCCTCTCGCTTCTTTTCTCGCTATCGCCATCGCTTCTGCTTTTACGCTCTGCCATCTTGTTTCCAATTTAATTTCTTTGATTTGAACACGATACTACACTCGCCGATGAAATTGAATTCGAGGCCGCACTTTATTTTCGTTTCTCTGTTTCAGTTCTTTGTTTTAAACATCCATGCAACGGATATTTACCGTTTCTTGTCTTCTTGTTTTAAACTAAACATCGCGTCTTTTGAAATTGCCTCTGTTCTTTTTCTCGCTATCGCTTCGCCTCTCTGTTTTCGCTTACTACTGCCGCTTCAAGCTTTCCAATTTTATTTTACTGATTTGAACCACGATACTACACCGCCAATGAAAAATATCCGTCGATTTTGAGGCCTACACAGTTGCAAAGACGGAAATATAACTTCTGGGCAAGGATGAAGACTTAAACCTTTTATCCGAGATCAACATGTTTAGTAGGCGAGGTGACTAAAATAACCAACAAGTTATATATTCGCAGCCACGACGTGATTATAGTGATCTTTTCTATTTCACCCGAGAGACCGACACGTTTAGTAGGCGAGGCAATCAAAATAAACTACATTAGTCATATGTTTGCAGCCACGACGTGATTGGAATGTTCTTTTCAAAATTTAAGTCTGAGCCCTCCGCGATCAAAACATTCACTGTTTTGAATACAGATATGAACTTATTTGAATTTTATTGTTTCTAACCGCTTGTTCTTGACGACTTACGAGGACTAAAGTAAAATAAAGGCAATTATTCCTCGGAGTTTATTTATTTTTATTTCTTTCTTTAAATTCAGCTTTTATCTCGCTTTGTATTGTAATATTATTTATCGCACTTATGTAATTATTAAAATGCTTAGAATAGGCAAACTTAGGATTTATTCATAGGTTAGTTAAAGATTTGAAACCCGTCGCTAGCTTATTTATTTGTAGGCTCGCAAACTTAGAAATCCTTCGCTAGTTTATTTATTTTAGGCTCGTCACGCTTATTCAAGATTTTTTTTAAAAAAAACAACTCTTGTCATCTTTATTTGCTTCAATTAAATTGTACAAAATAAGCTTATCTTTTTATTATTATTTTTTGCAACTTGTTGATTTTCGAAAGATTCGCTTCTTTGGCATTATAAAGAATTTATTGTCACAAATGCATGTTTTTTTCTAAAAAACTTTACATGTATCTTTCTTTTATGTCATCCGAATACGTATTTGTATAAAATGCATCATATTTACTTATATAAAATGCATCATATTTGCAAACACCTTTTTATTTATTATACTTGTAAAACATGTATTTTTCTAGCAATAATTAATCTGAGTTTTACCGGATAACCGCAAGTTAGCGGATCTTAAAGGATGCCTAACCCCTTCCCTTTAGGATAATAAAGAACCCTTACCTAGAATCTCACTAGTTTCGCAGACCTTAAAATTGGAGTTTACACTGCAGCACTTAGTTTAAATATTTAGGTGTCTTAATTCACCGTAAAAATAATTAGGTGGCGACTCCTCAACCTTTTTACCCAGGAATCACCCCCATACGTCTGTGCTCCGCTTTGACCCGAGCAGGTCAAAATAGGGCGCGACAATATACCTGCAAAAGTAAGTCTGTAAGGTGTGCAAGAGAAATCTCTAGAGTGGCGTTGGGGGATTTCTAGGGGGAAGAAGCAGACGTACCGACCTTAGTACCGAAAGTGGGGATGGAGTTGTGCTTAGAAGGGTTAGCAGGAGGAATAATTATATCCATCACCAGAACATCCCGCGGGGACTCTCGGGGCAGGTGCCTTCATCATTTACCTTCTCTTCATCATCAATCTGAATGACTCTCACTTGTGCCTCCGCCTGTACCTCTTTCCAATACTCAGTGAGCCGGCGGCAATTCCTAACCCGGGAACCAATTCTAACCGGGCTCACGGGAACATCTTCTTGAGTTTTTCGCTTCCGATTTCTGGAAGCAGATTGGAGAATGTTGGACAAAGCAGTTGCGCGGGATGATACCTTCTAGGATGCAAATTTTCTCGTCGGGAGCCTTGTGGATAGAATAACTAGGATAAAAAGGAATCTCAGGAAATTCAGGGTTGAACCTATATAAAAGGGTGAATTAGGATTGTAGCAACCCCTTTGGGAGGGTGCTACTTACTAAATAAAGCTAATTTAATACTTACAACATTAAGAAGATATTAATTTAAAAAGACATTCATAATAATTTAGTAGCGGAAATAGGCCCATGCGAGAAAGGTTTCAAGTGCAATATTTATTTTTTAAATACACTTCGTAAAATTCCTTAAAATGAAATACAGTATCAAAGTATCAAGATAATGTGACACCGTCATTCTTGAATAATCAACACGTTAAAGCAACTTTCTAATAAAATTATATTTTTCGTTCAACATTACTGTAGGTTCATATTGTACATGAATTTCAAACTTGCGAGTATCAAAAGGGAAACTAATCTTCTCCTTTGTACATATTTACAAGACAAAAAATAAATTTAGCATATTACAAAACTTGGGTAATTAACACACCCTAAAACAACAAAACAAGTCACCAAATTCAAGTTACAAGCTTATGGTCTTGAGATCCAACAAGCCTCCAAAATTGCATACATAAGTGTGACATATAGATCATATACAAGTCCAAAAACTGTACAAAACCTAGATGCATATGCAAATGTGATCTCCACAAAAGCTCTCATAAAGTCTACTCCAAAAGGCCTTCTTCAAATCTCTTCTCACACATTACCTATGATAGAAAACAACTATCGCTAAGCATAAAACTTAGTGGCGTATAAACATTGGTCTTGGAGTCATGGGATTCTCCATTTTATTCAAAGTCATAGGTAGCTCAAATAAGACAAAGATAAATCAAGTAAAATATATCAAAAGTATCAATTATCAAATCCTTCAAGTATTTCCAAATATCAATATGAATATTTAAAGCTTATAAAATCAATTCAAGAGAGTTTGCCAAATATCAAATTTCACCCAATATGTACGTCATGCCATCACACTAAGCATAATCAAATATCAAGATGTACCGAATCCCTAAATCAAGTAGGGTCGAAACCCAATAATAAAAAAAATCAAGAACCATATGAAAAATGGCTTTCTAGTTCGTACTTAACACAAACAAGTTTCATAATTTAAGACGAACCACAAATCCAAAGTCAAGATGGAAAAATATCCAAATCAATAGGTATGCCGAGATGAGTGACAAAGTCACTGCCACAAGAAGGAAAAATTCCCAATAAGAATGCAAAATGATCAAGCAATTCGTACGAGTGGGCGATTTAGCGAAAATCTTGTAATATTGAGATAATACCAATACAATGATATAAAGTGAAGAGAAGGAAGCAAAAGTTCAAGTTATTTTCAAATATCCAGCAAGTAAAGAGATTTTAAGATCAAGTTTATACGCAAACCTTGGTGTTTTACAACACAACTAATTCTACCACAATTTAAGGATGTTCAAATTATCTACGTCATAGACCAACCAACTTTGTTCACTTCCTCAAACACTTTCCTTAGCTTGTACAAGGGTTTATATAACTTAAATACATAATCAAATATCTATTTAAGTTCAGTGATTTCGGCATGTCAGACTAAACATGATATTGGTGAAAATCACCCTAAATCGTCAAAGCAAATATTTTGGACAGTACCACTATCTTGTGTTGTGGTTCAGTTTTGAAGAGGTAAAAGATAAAACTAGACTCTGTGGTATCATGAAAGTTATAGATATATGTCTTGGGGTTCTATAGAAGTTTAAATCTCCCCCATATCAGTTTTGTATGCTTAGAATACTAACAGTAGTACATGGAGGGGTTGTAAAACAAAATTTTGGGCAGCACCTACCCTGTACTTCATCACCCCTTTTCGGGAAAATATATGCAAAACTATATTTGGGAGATTTAACAAAAGTTGTAGAGCTATGAAATATCTTTCCATAAAATATTAGTGCACTTAAAACAAAGTTGTACATAAGGATATATGCTAAAAATACTAAATGTTGTACAGTGCAAAAAAGAGTTTAGTAACTTACCACAAAAGAGAGGAGTAGCTTGTGGTTTAACAAGAACAAAATTGATGGTTGGTTTAGTTGAAGAACCTGAAGGTTTTTGTGCAATATTTCTAAAGATACGAAGGAGAGAGGATTGGAGTTTTTTTGTCATGAAGGAATGAAATGAGAGGTGCTTGTGGAAAGTTGTGTCACAAAAGAGATATATATTACTTAGATAAGGATCGAGAATTGGGCTGGCTCAAAATACTTATTTCCTATTCTATTCCTTATAAATATGACCACAATGTAAAATAAGCAATTTTCAAATATCATCAAATTCTAGTTTAGGAAGTACGAAATAAAATACATCCTTACTATAAAGATATGTGCAATTGAGAAAGAAATATTAGTTTAATGATTTTCGGGTGTTACAACTCTCTCCCCCTTAAAGAAATTTCATCCTAAAATTTATCTTCTGCTAGTCCCAAAACAAATGTGGATATCGAAGTCGCATATCCTCCTCTCGCTCTCAGGTTGCTTTCTTGTCAGAATGATTTCTCCAAAGGACTTTCACTAATGAAATTCTCTTATTTCTAAGCTTTTTTATCTCACGCGATAAGATTTGGATAGGTTCTTCTTCATATGTAAAATTAGGATTGACGTCGATGAATTCAATAGGAAGAACATGAGATGGATCTAAGCGATATCTTCTAAGCATAGAAACATGAAAGACATTATGGATCTTGTATAACTCGGGTGGAAGAGCTAGTTTATATGGAACTGGACTAACTCTCTCAAGCACTTCATAAGGTCCAATAAATCGAGGACTAAGTTTCCCTTTTTGGCCAAACCTCATAATCTTCTTCCATGGAGAAACCTTTAAAAATACCTTATCCCCGACTTGATGCTCAATTTCACTCCTCTTAAAATCAGCTTAAGACTTTTGTCTATTAGAAGCAATTTTTAAACGATCCTTGATAATTTTTACCTTATCTTTAGTTTGTTAGACAATCTCAGGACCAACCAATTTCCTTTCACCAACTTCCTCTAATAGACAGGAGTTCTACATTTCCTACCATATAAAGCTTCATAAGGAGGCTGCCTATACTTAATTGGTAATTTTATTGTAAGGTAATTCTATCAGGGCTAAGTGTTTGTCCCAACTACATTCAAACTCAATAATGCAGGCTCGAAGCATATCTTCCAAGATTTGTATTACTCTCTCAGACTAGACGTTTGTCTGAGGATGGAAAGAAGTACTAAAGTTCAACCTGATACCCAAAGCTTCTTGCAAGCTAGTTAAAATCTTGATGTAAACCTTGGGTCTCGGTCAGATACAATAGAAACAAGAATCCCATGCAACCTCACAATCTCATTGATGTACAATTCTGCTAAACGTTCAAGTGAGTAGTCCATTCTGATTGCCAAGAAATGAGCACTCTTGGATAGCCTATCAACTAAATCCAAATTGCATCATGATTCCTTTGAGTGCGTGGAAGTCCAGAAACAAAGTCCATCATTATTCTCTCCCATTTCCACTATGGTATCGATAAGGGTTGTAGAAAACCAGTTGGGACATGATGTTAGGCCTTTATTTGTTGACAAACCAAACATTTAGAGATGAAGTCCGCAATGTATTTATTCTTACCATTCCATCAGTAGTGTTCTTTGATGATTTGGTACATTTTAGTGGCTCCAGGATACATTGCATATGGTGAAGCATATGCTTCACTCAAAATTTCTTTCCTCAAGTTGCCATCTTTAGGAACACATAACCTATTTTGATAAAATAGGACACCATCCTCCATCAATGTAAAATCAAGCATTTCCCCGTTTTGAACTTCTTTAATCAATTTCATAAGATTTTCATCCAACTTCTGTGCTTCATGCACTTGCTCAAGTAGAACTGTCTTGACTTGTAAATTAACAACATCAGAACCATCAGAATTAAACGCAAGACAAACATTCATGACTCGTAATTCAAGAAACAAAGGCAAAGGACTTAAAGATAAACTTGCAAAGGACTTGCTACTTAAAGCATTTGCAACCACATTGGCTTTATTCGGGTGATAGTCAATCGTGCAACCATAATCTTTGATGAGTCCAAGCCATCTACGTTTTCTAAAGTTCAACTTTTTTTGTGTACCTAAGTACTTTATACTCTTGTGAATTATCCTACTCATGACCTTGAGCTTGCTTCCATAATTCAACTCACGTCGTTTCAGTTTTTGAGAGGCATAAAAAACCACCTCCTTTCTTGCATCACAACACATCCCAAGCCACGATGAGATACATCACTAAATATCACATACTATTTCCCTTCAGTTGGTAGAGTAAGTATATGAGCTTGTGTCAACAATGATTTGAGCTTTTCAAATCTTTCTTGGCATTTGTCATCCCACACGAACTTGATGTTTTTCCCCAAAAGTTTAGTCGAAGGAGAGGTTATAATTGAGAAGCCTTTAACAAACCTTCTATAGTATCCCGCTAAGTCCAAGAAACTTCTTATTTCAGTTGGACTTTTAGGTGGTTTTCATTCAACAATAGCTTGAATCTTACTAGATCCACATTCACGCCAACAGCTGACATAACATGTCCCAGAAAATCCATTTCGCAAAATCAAAATTCACATTTTGAGAGCTTGGCATAGAGCTCTTTGTCTTTCAAAATTTGCAGAAAAATCCGGAGGTGTTTATCATGATCTTCACTATTCTTGGAATTTATTAAAATGTCATTAATAAATACCACCACAAATTGATTAAGATAAGGATTGAATACACAATTCATTAGATTCATGAACACCGCAGGAGCATTCATCAACTCAAATGGCATCATCAAAAATTCATAATGACCATACCGAGTCTTAAAAGCAATTTTAGGAACATCTTGCTCAATTACCCACACCTGGTAATACCCAGACCTCAAGTCAATTTTTGAGAACAACCTACCACCCTTTAGTTGGTCAAATAAATCATCGATCCTAGGCTATGGATATTTGTTCTTAATTGTTACCTTATTAAATTGTCGGTAATCAATACAAAGCCTAAGAATGTCGTCTTCTTTTTCACAAATAAAACAGGAGTTCCCCAAGGAGAAATACTTGGGCAAATAAAACCCTTCTTAAGAAGTTTTTGTAATTGAATCTTCAACTCCTTCAATTCTACTGGAGCCATTCTGTAAGGAGTATTATAAATAGGAGTAGTTCCAGGAATAAGCTCTATAGGAAATTCAACTTCCCTTTCTGGGGGAAATCCAGGAAGATTTTCAGGAAAAACGTCAGGAAATTCACGTACAACAAGTATATTCTTAAGGGTTGGACTTTCTATGTGCGTGTCAACTATATGAGCAATATAATCCTCACAGCCTTGACTAATCATTTTCCTTCCAAAATAACAGAAATAATATTAGATGTCAATGATCTTTCACCTTGAACAATGACGTGTGAATATATAGGATTTTTAAAAGTCACACGCTTCGACTTACAATCAACTATTGCATGGTATCTATGAAGCCAATCTATACCGACAATGACATTATAGTATTGGAAAGGCATTTCAATCAAATCAGCAGGGAAGACTAGACTTTGAATCATGAAGGGACAAACTCAATAAATCTGAATACAAACAACCTGATGACCCAAAGGACTTTCAACAAGCACACCACAATCAACTCTCATAGATTTCACATTTTCAAGAAAAACAAGTGATAAGCAAACATATGAATGAGTAAAACCAGGATCAAATAGTGTAATGACACGTAAGCTAAATAAGTGAAATTTACTAACAATCATATCTGACCCATCTTGGTCGTCCCTCTTTCTCATATCATAAGCGCATGCAGTAGCTCTTGACTCACTAGCTTGATTAGCTTCACCTGCACATGCTGCTTGTGTGTTTCTAAATCTTACACCTCTATTCCCTTTAGAAGGAATAATTTTAGGTTTCTGAACTGGGTCTTCAGTACGTGGTGAATAAATAGGGTTATGATTAGGATAATTTTTTACTTTGTGATCAAAGCTCCCACAATTAAAACAAGTACCAGAAGATTTCCTGCACGTACCATAGTGATTCTTCCCACATTGTGCACAAGTGGGTATACGAGTCTTGCCTTGGACATAATCTGGAGTGCTTTTAGTAGAAATTTTTGATCTATTTTGATTACGCTGAGCTAACCTGTGAACACTACCAACTTTGGAATTGTCAAACTTCCCCTTTTTGGATGGACCGTCATAATATGAATTAGCCTTTCTGAACCTGTTTTCATTTCTACTAGCTTATTCTTTGTCAATTCTTTACCAAGTAAGAGTATCTGTAACTAGTTTGGAAAAAAAAATCATGTTGGAGGACTGTCACAGACTTTTGAATAGAATCATTCAAACCGTCTTCAAATCACCTGCACTTATATTTTTCATCATCAATAATACCTCCAACATAATGAGAAAGCTTGAGAAACTTTTGTTTATATTTAGCAATAAACATACCCTTTTGGTTTAAATCCAGAAACTATTTTTTCTTCGCATCACGATAAGCAGGTGGGACATACTTCATGAGAAATTCTTTGAAAAAATCATCCCAAGTAAGCACCAGATGTTTTTCTTTGGCATTTGGCATACTTACCCACCAATCATAAGCATTCTTTTTGTAATGGTGAGATAATATACTTAATTTGGCAGCTTCCGAACACTCTAACTACTCAAGTACACTCTTCATGCGCTCAAGCCATTGTTTAGCATCAGTAGGATCCATATTACATTCAAACTCAACTCCGCCCCTTTTTTCATTTTACCAAAGTTCATTTCATTAGATTGAACATTGTTTTAGCCAAGTGATGGAGGAAATCATCTATCTGTTGAAAATAAGGGTTTGTAACAGGAGTACTATGACTCATGTGAGGGTGTATCTCAACTCTTGCACCCTGATTATTTCCCACTTCATATCCACTAGTGCGAGAAAAATTAAGATCAGAAAAATATTTTCCAACCCCTTCATGCAAGTGAGGTTGGACATTAGAGTTATTCGAACCCTCACGAGCGGCTTCCATAGGTCTATTAGAAGAAGATGCCATAACTTAATTCCTACATAATGAAGACCACATTGCATTAGGGACATGTACATGATTCATATGCACAATACACACAATAAAGCATGTTAAAAAGAAACAAGTACACTAACAAGTCACAAAAAAGTCCTAGAATCACAAATTTAGAGCTCTGATATCAAAAGTTGTAGCAACCCCTTTGGGAGGGTGCGACTAACGAAATAAAGCTAATTTAATACTTACAACGTTCATAAGAGATTAATTTAAAAAGACATTCATAGTAATTTAGTAGCAGAAATCCATGCGAGAAAGGTTTCAAGTGCAATATTTTTAAAAAAAATACACTTCATAAAATTTCTTAAAATGAAATACAGTATCAAAGTATCAAGATAATGTGACAACCCTTCTTGAATAATCAACACATTAAAGCAACTTCCTAACGAAGTTATATTTTTCGTTCAACATCACTACAAGTTAATATTGTACATGAATTTCAAACTTGCGAGTATCAAAAGGGAAACTAGTCTTCTCCTTTGTACATATTTAAAAGACAAAAAGTAAATTTAGCATATTACAAGACTTGGGTTATTAACACACCCTAAAACAACAAAATAAGTCACCAAATTTAAGTTATAAGCTTATGGTCTTGTGATCCAACAAGCCTCCAAAATTACATACATAAGTGTGACATATAGATCATGTACAAGTCCAAAAACTATACAAAATCTAGATGCATATGCAAATGTGATCTCCACAAAAGCTCCCATAAAGTCTATTCCAAAAGGCCTTCTTCAAATCTCTTCTCGCACATTACCTACGATAGAAAATAACTATCGCTAAGCATAAAGCTTAGTGGCATATAAACTTTGGTCTTGGAGCCACTAGATTCTCCATTTTATTCGAATTCATAGGTAGCTCAAATAAGACATAAAGATAAATCAAGTAAAATATATCAAAAGTATCAAATATCAAACTCTTCAAGTATTTCCAAATATCAATATGAATATTTAAAGCTCAAGTGTCAATAAAGCTTATAAAATCAATTTAAGAGAGTTTACCAAATATCAAATTTTTCCCAATATGTACGTCATGCCATCACACTAAGCATAATCGAATATCAAGATGGACCGAAGCCCCAAATCAAGTAGGGTCAAAATCTAATAATCAAGAGAATCAAGAACCATATTAAAAATGGCTTTCAAGTTCGTACTTAACACGGACAAGTTCCATAATTTATGATGAACCACAAATCCAAAGTCAAGATGACAAAAGATTCGAATCAAGAGGCATGCCGAGATGAGTGATAAAGTCACTGCCACAAGAAGGATAAAGTCCCAACAAGAATGCAAAATGATCAAGCAATTCGTACAAGTGGGTGATTTAGCGAATATCTTGCAATATTGAGATAATACCAATACAATGATATAAAGTGAAGAGAAGGAAGAAAAAGTTCAAGTTATTTCCAAATATCCAGCAAGTAACGAGATTTCAAGATCAAGCTTATAAACAAACTTGGTGTTTTACAACACAACTAGTTCTACCATAATTTGAGAACGTTCGAATCATCTACGCCATAGACCAACCAACTTTGTCCACTTCCTCAAACACTTTTCTTAGCTTGTACAAGGGTATATATACTTTAAATATATAATTAAATATCTATTTAAGTTAAGTGATTTCGGCATGTCAAACTAAACATGATATTGGTGAAATTACCCTAAATCGTGTAAATAGAAATTCAGGACAGTATCACTGTCTTGTGTTGTGGTTCAGTTTTAAAGAGGAAAAATACAAAATTAGACTTCGTGGTCTAATGAAAGTTGTAGATATATGTATCGGTGTTCCATAGAAGTTTAAATCTCCCCCCCCCCCATATCAATTTAGTACAAAAATGTATGCTCAAAATACTAACAGTAGTACATGGAGGGTTTGTAAAATAAGAATCTGGGCAACACCTGCCATGTACTTCATCACCCTTTTTTGGGAAAATACAAGAAAAATTAGGTTTCGGAGATTAAAAAAAAGTTGTAGAGCTATAAAGTAGTTTTTCAGAACATATTGGTTCACTTAAAATGGAGCTGTACACAAGGAGATATGCTAAAAATATTAAAATATGTACAATGCAAAAAATGGGTTTAGTAACTTATTACAAAAGAGAGGAGTAGCTTGTGGTTTGACAAGAACAATACTTGATGGTTGGTTTTGTTGAAGAACCCGAGGCTACATACTTGTAGCGATTAAATGGCATATTTATTATTATTTATTATTTAACTAGAATATTTTGGTGTAATATTTATAAAGATAGGAAGGAGAGGAATGGATTTTTTTTGTCACGAAAGAATGATATGAGAGGTGCTTGTGAAAGTTGTGTCACAAAGAGATATATATTACTTAGATATGGATAAAGAATTGGGCTGGCCCAAAATACTTATTTCCTATTCTATTTCTTACTAATTTAACAAAAATGATAATGAGGATATTCTACATACAAAATCATGTCACCTCCTTATAAATATGATCATAATGTAAAATAAATAATTTTCAAATATCATCAAATTTTAGTTTAGGAAGTACAAAATAAAATATATCTTTACTATAAAGATATGGTCAATTGAGAATGCAAATATTAGTTTAATAATTTTTGGGGTATTACAAGGGTTAAGATTTATCATGATAATTTTCCTTCCACTACTTGAAGGTGATACTCTTTTATGATCGGGTGATGTCGGAGGAAGCACGGAGAAGACTAACAACCCACTCAAAAATTCCTTCAATCAGTTGCAGCTCAACTAAAACGGCCGTGAAAAATATAATATTTGCATGAGAAAGGGTAGTTCCCCTAATCAAAAAGCAAAAATAAACAAATACTCACGAGAAGAGTTACACTCCTCGGAGAAAGGATCTGCAGAAGGACTATAGATTTGGTCAGTTTTGATCAAAATAAATTGAGTTAGTCAACCTCGGTCAAAATCATATTCAGCATTAATGAGCCTAAAGATTTTTCGGGGGTATAGATGGATAATACCACTCCAAAAAATTGGAGGGTAGTAAAGAAGGAAAAGGTGGTCGATGGTAAATAGGGTGTTGTTGTTATCTTGGCAGTAATCATAGATTCAATTTCTTCAACGTGTTCGAAGTTTTCTTGAACACGAAGGTCTCCTAAGAAATCGAAGCTAGAAGGGAGAATTTCTGCAGCAATGGAGTGCAAGTCAATCTCTTGACTCTTTAAGGAAATATGTTCTTTCCCTGGACGACGGGTTGGAGGATCGTCATTGTTGTTCGGAGAACGAGAAAGAGAAGATTTAGTGGACGACATTATGAAAGAAAATCTTAAGAAGGAAGGATTATGAAAACTGTAGATTTGAGGTAGGTTGTAGTTGCCTTCTATGCGGGATTTGGCCTCTATTTATGGTATGAGAATATAACGTTTTGAAATGAAAATACGTACATCATCATTGTTATATTTCACGTCGATCAGAGCAATTGTTCAGTTGCTGCCGTTTTAGAAGCATTGAATGGATGTGACGTTTACATGTCTTGTAATCATTACACTTTAAATTTCCGTTGAAGTGTAAGGTTCACTCAGTTCGGTGTTCAAATCCACTACACGGGCGCGCGAGAGTTGCGCCGAAAAAGTGCGGGGATTATCTGTATGGGGTAAAATACATATAAGACATCTGTACGAATTATAATGTGACACGTGAAATATGATGCTGAGTTAAATCCATGTCAGTCTAAGGCGCTACCGACAAGATACGAGCAGTACCGAAAGCATCGTGTGCATAGGTGATACCGATTTCTCATAAGATCAGGGAAGTCGTTTGAAATACAACGGACGGCCATTACTGAATCGGTCATACGTCTTAATGACATTTATTGAGATACTACTTGTCCAATTATTACAACATTCATTCTCATGTATTAGTAAGAGCATATTTCGTGGGGTGTGTACCCGTATAGCTCATGTATAAATAGGACATACGCCATTGTAAATCATCATATTCAAGTTATTACAATACACTTTCTCACTTTCTCTCGATTATTGTGCTTTCACACGAGTTTGCGGTGACTTTGCCCAGAAGCTATCACAAGGCACAAACTAATTGTGTTTTCACACGAGTTTGCGGTGACTTTGCCCAGAAGCTATCACAAGGCACAGACTAATTATTGCTTACTTTGTCTTTTACTATTTGTTCATAGTATATTTTATTTAGCATAACTGTCAAAGCAATCACTTGAGATCCATGTGCCATTGACTATGTATACAAATTCAACTGTACCATTTTACGGGAAAACAAAAATAATATTTTTTATATTTAATAATAATCTAACTTTACACTTGTTATTTTTCGTTTAACGAGATAATTTATAGCCACAAAAATTATCAAAATTTATTTTAGACCTTAAACATTAAAAACTTTCCTTTTACTCTTAAATTTATACTTGATTAACAACAACAACAACAACATACTCTGTGAAGTCTCACAAGTGGGAGGATGAGATGTGCACAGACCTTATCCTTATCTTTATGGGGTAGAGATGTTGTTTCTAATAGACTAAATTTATGTCAGGTTAAATACTTTCTAATTAGGATGGATGAAGTAGTATGTTTAAAAAAGAATATTACTTCTTTTTTTCACTCTTTAATTTTAACATTATATTTTATACCTTCAAAACTCTACTTGTGAAATTTTACTGAATATGTTATTATTGTAATTTTTTAATTTTATTTCAATCAAACTAAGACTCGTAAAATGAAATGGAGAGAATATTTGTAACACCGAGCATAAATTTATATAAAACCCACTAAATTTAAAAAAAATACTAAAATAGATTGATACTCATAATTATAAAATATAATTAATTTAATACTCTGAAAATTAAATCCATAAATCATGCATCCGTTTGTTGAAGAGAAAGAGAGGGGGACATCGATTGTATCACAGAAAGGGTTAAGAGATTGCTTGGGGGAAAGCATGGAGTTTGCAGAGTTTGCAGGGAGAAGATGACATACAATTACACTCGAGAGAGAGTGTGTGTAATTTGCAAGGGAAAATGAATCATTGAATCCGTAGAACGTGAATAATAAAAGCTGAGCAGCGTCAAATCAGATTGCAGGCAGAATCGCACTATTTTTACGTCATTTTTTTAGTGTATCACTTTAAAGTTTAAAATACAACTATCAACGGACTCAGTTAAATCTCACCGTATGAGGTTTAGAGAGAATAAATTATACACAGATCTATAAGAATTATGATGAGATGTATATGTCAGTCCACCTTTAATAAAAAGTCTCGGATTCAAAGTCTTGAATATGAAATTCTTAAATAGTGTTAAGTGAATTTGAATTAATCGAAACACTAATATAAATATTAAACACCTAATGAAAACCACAAAAATGTGAAAATGAGTGAATCTTTTTAATCAACATGAATTTAAATTAATCAATCTACAGTTTTAGATATTTAATTAAAACAAAAAGGAGTAGTTAGGAAAAGAGAGTTCTTTTACCCACCTCACCAAAAAACTAAGGAGGGGTAGGGGTGGAGGGTGGGACAATAATGAAGGATGGTGGTGGGAATGGGGCCAATGTTGGCAGGGCGTGGGAGAGGACTGAACATGACATTGTCGGTTGTTTTCTTATGCTCAGTCCTATCGAAATGTTTCCTCTTAACGCTTTCGCCTCAATTCATGCACTAAACTCTCGCTACACGTAGAATTCGATTAATTCATCATATGATTCACTCACTCTGTGTTCGCTGTTCCGCACTATCTCTCTCTTATCCTCCTCTCTTCCTTTTCACTTTGATAGAAAAAAAGTTTTTTTCTTTTAGCTTCGTCTCAAGCAACCATGTTGTCTCTTGTTTCTTACATTCTCCCCCCTTGTTGCCTCCGAACCAACACACTACTTTTCTCTTCCACAACCTTAAAACTAACCTCATCACTTTAATTTTCCATTCTCTCTCTCTCTCTTCCATCTCTAAGTGACCTTTCAACTGTTTCTTAATCTCAAATTCATGCATTTTTTAGGTGGTGGTCCGCCGGCTTTGCTTCTTCTAAGGTAGTTCTAGGGCCCCATCCTCTTTATTTCCACCTTCTTCAATTTTACCTTCTTCTTTTTTTTCCACTCTCTCACCCCACATAAGATTTATATTCTTGATTGTCAAGCATAAGATTTTTGAGGTAGTTAAGCTATTTTCTTTATCTTTTTTAGAGTTTTCTTAACTTGTACTTTCATCCTGTGTTCATGTGTAAACATAGGATTATTTCTTAAGAAATAGGGTTCGGGTTTCTTAACTAGTCATTTAGGGTTTTAGTTAAGAAATAGGGTTATGGCATTAGCTGGTGAGGGAAAGGAAATGAGAATGCCAGGTTCATTAGGGTATCATTCACTTGATCAAAACACAGATCAAGGAGGCAACAACCATCTGCCACCCAACATTCAAGATCACGAAAAATTCTCCGGTGGCGGTGCAACGCCAGCTGGCGCTAGCGTTGCACCGTATAATTCCGCTTCCAGTGGCGGCGGATCTAATAAATTTAAGGTAACGGCAAGAGCTAGGTACCGTGAGTGTCTGAAGAATCATGCGGCTAACGTTGGTGGGAATGTTACTGATGGATGTGGTGAGTTCATGCCGAGTGGTGAAGAGGGAACACTGGAGGCATTGAAATGTGCTGCTTGTAACTGTCACCGTAATTTCCACCGAAAAGAACAGCCGAACAACGTTGGTGGTGAGAAAAATAATGCCGGCATTATGGTTGTTCATCCACTACAGCTTCCTCAACATCTGCCTTCTCCGATACCATCATTGAATCATCACCACCATCAACATGCCGGCAGCTCAATTTGGACTACCATGCCACCTCAGCCGGTCAAAATGGCCTTTGGAGGTAACGTTGTTGAACTGTGTGATCATTTCGTTTAAAAGTTTGAGCTATCAGATGAAATAAGTACATTTTTATTTACTTTCTATGTACGTCTTATATTATGTGTCTTCCTTTTCATTAGATATCAAGTTTAAAGATAACTTTTGAATTTTGTACATTTTTATTTACTTTCTATGTACGTGTTATATTATGTGTCTTACTTTCATTAGATATCAAGTTTAAAGACAACTTTTGAATTTTGTAAACTGACCGTAAGGTGTGTAGTGGGGTATTATCCAAAATATTTTTTGATTATTGTGATTTTAAACGTGTCATGTAGTCTGGTAGGAGCAAAATGCAAATGTTGAATTTGAAATGCTAAATATAAGGTAGATAGAGACATTCTTTTATAACGGATTAAAAGAAAAATAAGATAAGAATTGAACCGGAGGGAGTACTTATTTATGTTTGCAACACGTTACTTCAAGAGTGAACTTGTACCTTTTTTATGAGCAAAACATGTGAACTTTTTTTATAATTCAGTCAGTGAAGTCGAACCTAAGATCTCAGTTTGTTATGGTATTATGATGAATTATGTGATAATAATCTCATCTAGAAGTTAAAATTGTTAAAGAGAATATATTTCTCATTTACTTAATTATTTCTTCAACAGGTAGCGGAGGAAGTGGGGCGACGGACTCATCAAGCGAAGAACTTAACTTCAACACTTATCATCAGCAAGCAACTTCAGTGCCTCCACACCCTCAACCACCATATGTGTTGGCTAAGAAAAGGTTTAGGACAAAGTTTAGCCAAGAACAGAAGGAAAAAATGTTGGAATTTGCTGAAAAGTTAGGGTGGAGAATTCCAAGAGAAGATGACACTGAAGTACAAAGATTCTGCTCTCAAGTTGGAGTGAAGAGACAGGTTTTTAAGGTTTGGATGCATAATAATAAGAACCCTTCTGCTAAAAAGAACACACTACAAGAAGATCAACCTTTAATTAATTAAGGTGGGGAAAAACAAGATCAAATTTCTTGGGATTTGGCTTCTGCTTATGTAATCTTACTAGGAATCGTACGTAGCTAGCCAGTTTTTTTTTTCTTTCTATGTAGAATTATTTGTAACTATGGAACTCCTTAATCAGATTTTATTGTTGTACTTGGAAGAGCTTTTATTGATCTGAAATTTTCAGCTCTCTTTCTTACACTCCTAGTCACTGAATTTTAGACTGCTGATGAACTCTAGCTAAAGCTAATTTTCTTTTTTGGGTTAAAATGAGTGGGTCAAAGAATAGATTATGACCCAATACATCCATGAGCCAATTTTCCTTTCGATTTTTAAATTGCCTTTTTAAGAAAAATGAAAAGAAAACTAAATGTATTTTAGTAAATTATTAGCTTAATTTGCTTCAAAGTTAGAAAATTCTTAAGCCCTAGAGACTTGTGATTTAGATTACATGTTTGAACTTAACTTCAGGTGAATTAAGTTTGATATTTAAGTGGAGAAGAGAAATAGGGTGGACCAATTATCACCAAGTTTTGAAATTAAAGTTACTGTTAATCCTAAAGATTAGTCTAAAATGGAACTATAAAAATATTCTAATCTCCTAGTTGAATCTGTTTGAATTTGAGTGCTATATCAACAAATGGATAATAATCTAATCCGTTTAAATTTGGATGGATTACTAAAAATGAGTTTATTTTGCCTGTAATGTCTTTTCAAACGAAAAGAAAACTTGTTAAGAGTACCATATCGAAAATGGAATGAAACATGAACTCTTTATATATGTTAAACAATGATCATCTATTCCTTTAATTTGTAAGTTTGCAAGTGTAGCTTTGATATTTGTTTTTGTTGAATCTAAATGCAGTGTCTATTTTAGTTTGTGTTGTCCATTTCAATTAATTATGATGCTTGTTGGCTTTTCTGTCGCTTTTTAAATGTATGTTTCCTCTTTTGGAAATGCTTTGCTGCTTTTTTCCTTTCTGAAAAAGTAACAATGAAAGAAGGTTGTAGTTCAAGCTTATGGTTACAGGCATCTGACCCCGAATCTTGTCCCTGTGATTATGAATGATGGTGATTCGTGTATCCCATAAATGTGTTTTCTTTTACTGCCAATAAAAAAACGATATTTATGACAAATTTAAAATATATATTATGTTAATTAGTTTCGAATGAAAAAATTGTAATTTGTCATATTTCTACAAATGAACTAATCTGGAGTATATTTTTTGTCAATTTAAAATGAAATAAGTCTACGCATCAAACAATAGAATGGGACGTAGATTATGGACCAGGTGTACTTTTTTTTCTCATTCTGCATCACGTGAGTCGAGGATATTTCGGAAACAACCGCTCTATCTGTCAAGATACAGTTAAAATCTACGTACAATATATCATCTTCAGACCCATGTTGTGAGATTTCACTATATATGTTGTTGTTGTTGTAGTATCATGTTATTTATATCCTAATATAACAAGCAATTTGATAATTCATCATGTTAATTTTTGTGTAACATTCTCATGTGTATTTGGCATGAGGTCACATTCAAATTAATGCATGCAGAAAATACTAGGCGATTGCTTTCATTTGCCCAAGCGATAAGCAGTGTTACTCGATTTGGAGTATAGTAGGTACCAGTAAAATAGTTGAGGCGATTCGTAAGCGCAAGTTGGCATCGACAGAACACGGGAAGAACCAGAGGAAGACTCCAATAGCTGATAGAACCAAGAACAAAGGTTTGAACTGATGAAAAGTAAAAATTGATCTACACCTAACCGTCATAAAAAAAAGTTAGTCGTCAATAATGTTTAACTTTAATAATTGGATTCATCAGTACACTATCTAAAATATGATGTTTGTCTGAAAGAAATAATCCCCTTGATTATTTTCATTGATTGAATAGATATATATACAAGTTACAAAATAGGAGAATCATATTCCTATTCTATTCCTAAAACCTTATTCTACTATAATTCTAACTCTACAATTATGGTAGTGTATAAACCTACTTTAGGTAACAAATACATTACAATATACTACACATATATTTTCCAAATATACAATATTTTTATGTCCCAAAATCTGTAAAACCGAGATGCCCAATATGGCAAGTATGGGTCGATTTCGTGTTCTTAATAAGGAAATATACACTTTGTATATCGTGTATATTGCCTTATTTAACACACCCTCATAGCCATGGGACTGGCCCCTAAAGTCTTCAAAGAGAATCAGCCGTAGACCATTTGTAAAAGATGTTCGCAATTTGATAATGCGATGGGACATGGCATACGCCGAATCTTGACCTCTTTGCAACCTTTTCACGGAAAAAGTGAATGTCCATTTCGATACGCTTAGTACGCTGTGGCCGAATCAAGTTACCCGGAAGCGTAGATGTCACTAATGTTATCGCAATATACCAAACTTTGCCTTCGAACGTGGACAATGAAGCTCTAAAAGCAAATTACGAGCAACATGATTCGAGACTACATTCGCTACCCTCGATATTCCGCTCCGTGACTTGAGCGTGATAGAGTTGCTCGACGCGCTTGCCGACCAGGAGACCAAGTTGTTGCTAAGGAACATACAAGAGCTAAGTCGAACACCGTTCGTATCGGACAACCACCCCAATCAAAGATCCGTGGTACGACAAGTGTGGATGCGGGATGAAGATACAAGTGCAATCCATAGTCCGGTTGTCCTCAATATACCGAATGACGCGTTTGATTGCATTTATGTGTTCAACTCGGGATCACGCATTTGAATAAACACACCGCCGAACCGCATAATGCATTATCCGGCCCAGTAAATGTAAGATACTCGAGTACCCTCGCAAGATCGCTGGATAAGCGGCTGGTCCTCGATGGTGCACCGCCGCGACACTTAGCTTCGGGTTTGCATAAACCGGGCGTGGGAAGTGGACTTTACAGTGATGACATCCCACTTCTATGATCTCAAGAAGATACTGCTGAGACAAAAACAAGCCACCCGAATGACGCTGACTAATCCCTAAAAATAACTCAAAGGCCCTAAGTCTTTCATAGCAAACTCGTGAATCGAAAGTATGGTCAGCGATAGACTGGCGTAAGGCACTAAAGGCGTACAAGATGATATCATCCACATACAAATGCAATGTAGGGCCAAAGACTAACCACGACGGTAGATGAACAAGGAATTATCCGACATGCTACGAGTGAACCCAATAGTTGCTGAAATAAAGTCAAGAAACCTCGTGTACCAGGCCATTGAGACCGCTAAGCCCATATAAGGACTTCTTCAACAAACATACACGATGAGGACGGCTTTGGATCCTGGAACCCAAAGGCCGATGCATATAGGTTGTTTCTCGAGATCACCAGTATGAACGCATTCTTGACATCCAACCGATGAATTGGCCAAGTCTTTGAAAGAGCCAAGCTAAGCTACGTTATAATGGTAGCCGGTTTGACCCTCGGACTAAACGCCTCACCACAATCTATCCCCCAACTCGCCGAGTCTTACCATCACCAACAAGTCGCGCTTGCAAAGGACCCATCTCAATTCTCCTTATGAGCAAAAACCACATAGACCTGAGCAACATTAATACCATATGGACGGGCACCAACTCCCCACGCCTTATTATCAATAAGATCATTATATTCATCACCATAGCAATCTTTCCAATTATGGTCATTTAACGCGACACGTGATCAAGGGGCGGGATTTAGAATCGGACATGTAAATTAAAATATCTTTTAGGTGTAAAATACCCCGCTGACTTCGAGAGTGTCCCTATGACTCGAGGAGGAATTGAGGGAATTTTGGGAATTTTTTTCGACGGATCGCCACAGCAAAGTGCCGGTCGATGGCCCAAATTCCAGTAAATAATGGACTCGTGCCGTCACCGTTCCTGCACTGAGCCGGATCGCCCAATTGTGGAACTGCTCCTGGTCGGAATTATCAAGGCGCGATATCAGGGGTCCAATGGCAAACAGGCCGGAGATTTTAAAAGCGCGGAGATGTCCGGAAAATCCAATAATATACGGATATTTGGTCATCCAAAAATTATACAACTTAGGCTCGGAGTATGAACTGTGAAAGGGAATTGGGTTTCATAAAAAATGACATGGCGATTTATTATGATTTTCTTGGAGGATAAATCAAAACACTTATAACCACGATGATTCGACGGATAATCCAAAAATACACACGGGGTAGACCGAGCCTCAAGTTTGTTAATTGTGGTGGATGGAAATAACGGATAACACAAGCACCCAAAAATCCGAAGATGAGAATAAGATGGGTTCTTATTATATAGGATTTTAGGGGGGGAAAATATGTCAGACCTTTAGAAGGAATTATGTTAAGAAGATATGTGGTCATTTGTAGAGCATGATGCCAAAAATATGGAGGTATGGAGGCATGAATTAAGAGAGTTCGGACAATGTTATTTATGAAACGAATTTTACGTTCGGCTTTTCCATTTTGTGAAGATGTATGAGGACATGAAAAATGAAAATTTATCTCATTATTAGCACAAAATTCCCAAAACTCCCTATTGTCATACTCTTTCCCATTATCACATTGAATATTTTTTATTTCTCTTTCGAATTGAGTACGAATGAACGCTCTAAATTGGATGAAGATGGAAAATACTTGTGATTTATTCGCAATTGGAAACGTCCACAAGAATCTAGAATAATCATCTAAAAAAAGAACATAATATCGATGACCCAATGAACTAAGAATGTGAGACGCCCATAAGTCGCTATGAATAATATCAAATGGCATTGAAGTATGAGAATTGAGTCAACAAATGGCAACTTAACAATTTTTCCTAATGAACAAGATCGACAAAGTGGAGTACGACTGCTTACAGAAATAAAGTTATTTTTATCTAAAATCGATAAAATAGAAGATCACTGATGACCCGCATTTGAAGCATGCCATACTGGAAGGAGAGATACGCAGTCAGCAAGGCAGGCTTGACTACGGACTCAAAACCAGGCATGATAGGATACGTATCCCCTACTATCACACCTCGCGAGATGGCTCTCGCCTTGAAATCCTTCACAGAAACCGAAGGATCAAATTCAATGTAAACAGACTGTCATTTGTGAACTTTCGACAGATACTAAATTTTTAATCAATTTAGGAGCATGTAAGGTATTTTTAAGAGGAGGTGGATCGTGTGAGACAACATTTTCTCACCATACCTAGAATTGGAATAGAACCTGTCATTACCAACAATTATCCTCGAGGGGTGCTCAAATTGGAATAAGATGAGAGTACTCGATTCTGAAGTCATGTGAGTAAGTGGCACCGGTGTCCATATACCAATTTGGGTCCGAATTGAGATAACTCCTGCAGGTGCATTATGCCCTCGAGCATCGGTTTGAGGGGCCTGGCCAGAGTGGCATGGGTCGGGCCCAAGAACTCCCGTCCGTGGTGTAGCCGGGTCGTAGCCGCTGTTGCTACCGATGTTAGCCACCGCCGAAGGGGTCGCCACCGCTGGTATCGTTTGAGATCGCTGCCACCATCAAGCCGGAACCGGGCCGACGGTAATGGCCCACTACCATGGGCCCCACCGCTGGGCCTGCAAGCGCGGCCATCGCACCGACGGGACCCACCGCCGCTTGTTGACCACCGAATCGCCACCGTAATCCGGCCAGATTTGCCCGCGCTGTTATTGTTTTGCGATTATTCGCCGCCACCATTATTATGGTTTTGGTCCGACTATTACACAAACCCCGGGCTAATCAGGAGAGATGCCACCATGACTACCGGTCTTGCTCCCGAGTCGCTTTTAGCCAAAACCACTTCTTCTAACGTAAGCATGAGGGCTTGATAGAAGCTCCGAAGAGGGGTTGCTTTGGCGAAGAGAGTTCCAACACCATTATAGGCCTCCAAAGACCGCAACCAATCGTAGAACTAGATGATTATTTGTTATTGCGCGCCCAACATTACGAGTTGATCTGCCAACTTCTTCGCTTTTAATATGCGTAAACGCTCGAAAATTCATCCATTCAACGAGAGAATTCTTGCTCGAGTGTGACGACACGTGAATGTTGGTTGTCTTGGAATATGTCACGCAATCTATTCCATGCAGCCATAGTCGGGTATCCTACCAATAATCGCTCTGTAGAAGGTCCAATCAAATAGTGGCGAGATCCACCGAGAACAGTAGCATCAAGTGTAATCCATAACTCAGATCCTCCCGCAGTGGGTCTAGCGAGGAATGATGTAATGAAGAACTTGATAAGAGATAACATGAATTTTAAACAACTCCGCTTCCATAAACAAGATATTGGACGCTTTCCATCTCAATGACAATAGGGATACTGCTCTTGATATTGGACAATCGTGAGGGCAGGGTGATAATTGTTCTTAGACATATTGGAAGAACAAAGTTAAGGAAGGGAAATTTAAGAGAGGTGTTTGTGAGAGCGAAGACGACTAATTTTGAAGAGAACTGAGGGGGTGTCTCAAGACAAGGAAGACAAAAGTTGAGAGAGAAACTTTTGTTTAGACCTAGTCTCTTGATACCATGAAAGAAATAATCCCCTTGATTATTTTCATTGATTGAATAGATATATATACAAGTTACAAAATAGGAGAATCCTATTCCTATTCTATTCCTAAAACATTATTCAACTATAATTCTAACTCTACAATTATGGTAGTGTATAAACCTACTTTAGGTAACAAATACATTACAATATACTACACGTATATTTTCCAAATATACAATATTTTTATGTCCCAAAATCTGTAAAACCGAGATGCCCAATATGGCAAGTATGGGCTGATTTCGTGGCCTCTTAATAAGGCAATATACACTTGTATATTGTGTGTATATTGTCTTATTTAACATTGTCAATTTTCAGTTTTCTTTTACCAGTTGTGTTACTTGAATATTATCCATATTCTTCTTCTTAACACTTGGAAAAAGAGAATTAGAAAAATAGATATCAGTACACTGGCCAATTTTGCAATGTACTCTCTTTCTTTACTTTATTCTCTATATGATAACTTGTGATGGTTTGTTGCAAACAAAAGCTATTGAGATCATTATTGATAAGTTTTATTAGGTTTATCAGTTCGCTACTAATATCTTTCCAAGCAGAGTGATTAATCAACTTCCCGAGCTCATTCTTGCGGCATTAACATAAAAATGTTGTGGTAATAAATATGTCTTTCCTGATCAATGACTTGATATATAAATTGACATCTAACTTGTATAAAATATGATATCTATTCTTAAAGCTAATTTTGATTTTTTTTTATGTTCCTCCACTCAATTATATGGCGCACTTTTTCATTTTGGAATATCTCAAATTATTTGATGTCAATCGAATGCTAATGTTAATTTATGTAGCAACTTTCACACTTTTGTTTTGAAAATGCTTGATGTTTAAGAATGATGCTAGATCAAATGCAAGATTCACCATATGGCTACAGATGCAAGGGAGATTACTAGAGATGTGAGTATGAAACAGGTTAATTATTAAATGCATGGTTATAGAAGCAGCCTTATATAGATGGGTAGAATGGTATAATTCTCCCATTTCTGAAGTATTCTCATTAATGCAATATATATAAGTATTTATAAATCTAAGTGTATAACAATATCTAGTTTACATAATTATACCCAATAATCTAATTACAGAATATATGGAGAATAAATATATTCTCTATCACACCCCCGCAATCGGAGCGGGGGAGGCCGAACGTTTAGACTGGATCTGAAGTCAAGGAACAATTGTCGAGAAAGTCTCTTAGTAAATATATCTGCGTACTGATAAGAAAAAGGAACACGTAACACCCGAACATGACCCATAGCGGCTTTCTCACGAACAAAATGAATATCCATCCCAATATGTTTTATTCGTTGATGTTGAATCTGATTATGAGACCAGTAAACAACAGATATGTTATCACAGTAGACAATAGATGCCTTACGTAAGGGACAATGAAGCTCGAGAAGGAGATTTCTGATCCAACAAGTTTAAGCAACGATGTTCGTAATGCCTCTATATTCTGCTTCCGCACTTGAACGGGAAAGCATAGCTTGTCGTTTTGTAGACCAAGAAATGAGGTTATCACCCAAAAATACACAATAGCCGGAAGTAGATCGATGTGTGTCAAGACAACCGCCCCAATCAACGTCCGTATAGGAGATCAACATGGTACGTGCAGATGGATAAAGATGTAAATCATAATCAAAAGTACCCTTAATGTACCGAATGATACGTTTAAGAGCGGTAAAATGAGGCTCCCTAGGTGCATGCATGAACAAGCACACATGTTGAACAACATAGACAATATCAGGCCTAGTGAAGGTAAGATACTGAAGTGTACCAACAAGACTTCGATAAAGAGAAGGATCAAGCATCGGATCCCCACTATTGGCGCTGAGCTTCGACTTAGAGTCGATTGGAGTAGGCATGATCTTGCAATTTGACATTTTATCCTTGTAAACAATCTCCTCTACACATTTACGTTGACACAAGAACATATTGTTTTCAGATCTAATCACGGAAATCCCCAAGAAATAACGCAGGTTACCCAAATCCGTCATGGCAAATTCAGATTTGAGTAATTTAATGATCTCGTTATTCAACTCATCAGAGGAGGCAGTCAAGACAATGTCATCCACATAAAGCAAAAGATATGCAGTGTCGTTATCTTGATGATAAATCAAAAGTGAATTATCACTTTTGCAGCATATGAACCCGATCTGCATAATGTACTTGGAAAAACGCTCATACCAAGCCCGATGGGCTTCTTTCAAGCCATAGAGTGACTTTTGAAGATGAGAGACATGCCGAGGAGCAGATGGATGCACAAAACCAGGTGGTTGATGCATATAGACAGTTTCTTTCAAATCGACATGTAAGAACGCATTTTTCACATCAAGTTGATGAATCAACCAGTTCTTCCCATAGAAATGCTCAAAATAGTACGAATGGTGGCGGTTTTAACTACTAGACTGAAGGTCTCACCACAATCAACTCCCTCGTGTTATCCCGTGCCATTTGCCACAAGTCTCACCTTATAGAGTTCAAGATCACAACTATCCCTAAATTTGTGATGATATAGCCACATACAACGAATCACATTGGCCCCCTCAAGTTTTAGGACAAGATCCCAAATGTGATATGAAGTGATCGCATCAAATTTCTCACGCATGACCGCATTCCAATTTGGGTCAAGCTTGACTAATTGAGGGTTTTCAGGTAGATGTGATACAGTTTGAGTCGATAGGTTAAAGTAGACTTTTGGTTTGAAAATCACGTGTTTGGCATGAGTTTCCATGCGATGTGTAGGAATAGGGGTCGAACGGGTGACATTTTATGGAATTGGGCTGGACTGCGTTGGATCTAGGCTCGAATGAAGGAGGTCACACTGGGGCAGGGAGCTGGTGACTAGGCAAGGCTGCTATCTGGAGGCTGGCAGCGCTGGGGAAAGCGACAGAGAGTTGGGCCCATGCTGTGTTTGGGCGTGGAATGAGGGAGAGGAAGAGGTCTGATGCACGAGTTGGGCCCGACAAACAGTTGGACTAGAGGAGGAGTCCATTGCAGCTCCGTGCATAACATTTCAGATGAGAGGGGAGATGTATGAATTGTCAAAGAAGCCATAGTCAGTGACTTGGGATTTTGAACATTTGTGAATGGGAAAATATGCTCCACAAATGTGATATGGAGAGAGACTAGAAATTTATTGGTGGACAAATCATAGCATAAATACCCCCTATGATTCTAAGGGAAACCCAAGAAAGTGCAAGGAGTAGCCCTAGGTACTAATTTGTGAGGAGTCGTGGAGGATATTTTCGGGTAGCATAGGCAACTAAATATCCGAAGGTGACCAAATGAAGGGATCCGACAGAAGAAAATTTTGGTTAGATTTTGTTTTGCAGAGTACGCGTTGGTAATATATTAAGAATGTATGCTACCATGCGCAACACGTAGACCCAAAAGGAAGGGGAGAGAAGCATGAAAGAGCATAGTATGGATCATATTGTTAATGGTGCGAAAGATTCTTTTAACTTTATCATTTTGAGGTGAGGTATGGGGGCAAAAGAATCGAAATACCATGCCGTTGTCCGTACAAAATTTATGAAAGAGGGAATTGTCAAACTCACGACCATTGTCATATTAAAACGTTTTGATGTTCTTTTCAAACTGAGTTTTAACATATGTTCGAAATTCAAGAAAAATGGAGTAAACTTGAGACTTGTATTTGAGAGGATAAACCCAAAGAAAATGAGAGAAATTATCTAATAACATCAAATAATATTTATGACCTAGTTTGCTAGTAATGAGAGATGTCCACAGATCCGCATGAATGATATCAAATAGAGAAAAGTTACACTCAAAGATGACTTAAAAGGAAGTCTAACATGCTTCCCTAGAGGACAAGAGTAGCAATCATGGGTAAATATCCCTTTATTACATTGAATTAAATTTTGACTTCTAAGTAAATAAAAAATTGGTGCTCCCCGGTGCCTAAGTCTGATGTGCCAAATTGAGGGAGAAATTGCAGCTAGAGAGATTTGTGGATTGACACTTGCAACGAAATTGGAGGAGAAAGCATATAAGTCCCCCACACAATTGCATCTCGTAAGAGTTGTTCCCGTACGTAGGTCCTTTACAGAAAAACCAAAAGGATCAAACTCAATAGATATTGAATTGTTACTGGCAAATTTCCTAATAAAAATTAAGTTTTTAATGACGTTAGGGGCATATAGAATATTTTTTAGGGAAAATGGAGGGTGGGGTGGTGGAATTTGAGTAGTGTCATTGCCTTGAATTGGAATGCGGTTACCATTTCCGACCAAAACAAATTGAGGATTGGTCAAATTAAATAGTTGAGGGAGATTACCGAAGTTACGAGTGAGGTGGGATGTGGCGCCCGTATCCATGTACCAGGCATCGTTGGGCTGTTGTAGATTCATAGTACTGTAGGCCTGGCCCAGTTTAGTAGGGGTCATAAGGCCATACAATTGATGATGTTGTTGCTTGGACGAAGAGAAGTAGGCATGATGCTGCTGAGCCGTAGAGCGTGTGCCTGGAGGAGGGCCCGGTATGCTCGACTGCTGATGCTGACCAAAATTCTGGGCCGGAGCAGTTAGGTAAGGGCATAGGGGAGAGGCCCACTGTTTGGGAGTCGGCCACCCCACTGTCGTTGCTGGTCCGTTTGTTGTGGTGGTCCAGCGGGTGCAGTGGTGTTTGTTGGTTCATCAACCACTAACGTCTGTTGATTATGCTCGTCTTCTTTAACACGTCTAGTCTCTCTCAATAGCAATTGTGAACGAGTCTTATTGAAGCTATGGAGGGGATCGACTTGTTGGATCATCGTTGCAAGTGTATCGTACTCACCCTTTGTCAAACCATTAATTAGTTGGAAAACCATCTTCATTTCTGAAATCAAAGTGCCAACATTAGATAATTGATCCGCAACTAATTTCAATTGTTTACAATAGCCGGTCATATTAGCAAAGTTCTCAAGACAGGTGTTATTAAATTGTTCCTCCAGATACACGACACGTGTATGTTTGTCGTTTTGAAAAATTTCCTCTAGCCTTGTTCATAATTCATTAGCTGAAACACCTGTCTTCATAATAGTATGAAGTAAATCCTTGGATATAGTGTCATATATCTATTGTTTGACTATTGCATCAAGTTGTTTCCACGTCGGGTTGTCGACGTCAGTTTCACGGGGTATGGTAGCATCGATGTGATCAAGAATGTTGTACGCACACACATGTATTTGAAATAGTTCAACCCACGGTGAGTATTGTCCATCCTCTTGATCAAGAACCAAAAGGATAAAGTTCTTGATATTTGTCACGGCAAATGTTAGATGAAAGGTGTTAGGAGGGGGATGAAGAGGAGGAGGATGTGTGACATCGTGAGTGGAGGAGGAAGATTCGGTAGAAGCCATGGAGGGAGGTTGTCAGTTGTGCAAACACAAAACAAGGGGGTGTCGGAATTAGGGTAGAAAAAAAATTAGGGGAGAGAAAATTTTAGGGTTTGGCTTCTAATACCATGTAGAATTGTGTAATTCTCCCTTGTCTGGAGTATTCTCATTAATGCAATATATATAGGTATTTATAAACCTAAGTGTATGACAATGTCTAGTTTACATAATTATACCTGATAATATAATTACATAATATATGGAGTGAGTATGAAACATGTTAATTATTAAATGCACGGTTATAGAAGCAACCTTATATAGATCTTCGAGATGGTGTACACTTAAACTGTCCATATATGCAATTTGGATTGAGAGAAATCAAATTAAAGGATATACTGCAAAGCAAAGCAAAAACTGGGGAAACATTAGGAAGGAGATGGCCTAAATTTGATATTAGAGCTCTACTATAGATCATCAGAATTATTATGCACTATTCAACATTTTAGATTTAAAATTCTTGTAATAGCAGTTTGTAGTTATTTCTAGTGATACAATAACAACATACCCAGTGAAATCCCATAATGTCAGGTCTGGGGAAGGTAGAGTGTACGCAGACCTTCTCTCTACCTTGGTAGGTAGAGCGGCTATTTTCGAGAGACCATCGGCTCAAGACAGAGCATAAGCAAAAGCAAAATCAGAAGCAGAAGCAAAAATAAAAGAAAAAGCAAAAGCAAAAGCAAAACAAGAGAAACAGTCAAACCCGATCAAAAATTTTTTTAAGTAGTATGAAAATGTTGGTATCAAAATCGAAATAAGCCATGATAGCGCATTCTGAAAAAGTAAGCAGTAACTAGCGCAGGTAAATAAGCTAAAAAAAAGTACACTAGAGGACACATAGCAACAAAAATCAAACTACAGGGGACTATAAAGCAATAATGCGCCTTTAGTATGATAGGATATGCAGGCCTACAATAATAACACTACAACTACCAGTTTGTAAGTGTAAGTAGGACTATGCTCGACTACCTACTACCTTTCTACCCTTCTACCCTAATTTGTGTTCTCCACAACCTCATATCTAAGGTCATGTCCTCAATAAGTTGCACATGTATCATATCCCGTCTAATCATCTCTCCCCAATACTTCTTCGGCCTACCTCTTCAAGGGGGGTAAACGTGCCATAAAAGGCTCTCATAAACCCGTCCATAACTAACCTCTCACACCTCCACACTGAGGCATTTGTGTCTCTCATATGCTCATGCCCAAACCATCTCAATCTCACTTCCCGTATCTTATCCTCCATCGAGGCCACTCCCACATATCCCAGATATCATCATTTCTAATCCTATCCATCCTTGTATGCTTGCACATACATCTCATCATCATCATCTCTGCAACTTTCATCTTTTGGATGTGCGAAGTCTTAACTGGCCAACACTCCGCCTCATACAACATAATCGGTCTAACCACCGCCCTATAGAACTCCAGATGCGAGCCTCAATTTCATCCACCCAACCCCAATACGATGTGTAACATCGTCATCAATCTCTCTATCCCATTGGATAATAGATTCGAGGTACTTAAAGTTCCTTTCTTTGGAATGACTTGAGTACCAAGCCTCACCTCTACGTTTGTCTCAAGGTCGCTCCTGTTACTGAACTTGCACTCCAAGTATTCTGTCTTGGTCCTACTCAGCCTGAACCCTTTAGATTCTAGAGTCTGTCTCCAAACCTTCAGCTTAGTGTTCACTCCACTGTGAGTCTCATCAATTAGGACTATGTTGTCTGCGAATAAAATACACCATGGCACCTCCCCTTGAATTTATCGCGTCAGTCCATACATCACCAAAGAAAATAAGAATGGGCTAAGAGTTGATCCTTAGTGTAGCCACATCACCACTGGAAAGTGCTTCTCGTCTCCTCCTATTGTCTTTACTCTGGTTTTGGCTCCATCATACATATCTTTGATCGCCCTAATGTACGCCACATGTACACCTCTAACCTTCAAACATCTCCATAGAACCTCCCTAGAAACTTTGTTGTATGCCTTCTCGAGGTCGATGAAAACCATATGTAAGTCTCTTTTCCTCTCCCTATACTGCTCCACCAAACTGGTTCTCAGAAATAGACACACATCTTCTCACCTCTATCTCCACGACCTTTTTCCAAACTTTATAGTATGGTTTAGCAGCTTGATACCCCTATAGTTATTGCAACTCTGGATATCACATTTGTTCTTGTACAAAGGGATCATTGTACTCCACCTCCATTCTTCGGGCATTCTCGTAGTCTTAAAAATGACGTTAAACAACTCAGTCAGCCACTCTAAACCTTCCCTGCCTACGCTCTTCCAAAATTCAACTGGATTTCATCAGGCCAGGTCGCTCGTCCCCTGCGCATCCTACGAACAACACTCTTAACCTCATCAACATTAATGCTCCTATAATACCCAAAATCCTGGTACCTACCAGATTGCTACAGATCTCACAGCACAATGTCTCTATCTCCTTTTTTGTTCAAGAGTTTATGGAAGTAAGACTTTCACCTCCGCCTAATATGCGCCTCCTCTACCAGTACTTTGTCGTCCTCGTCCTTGATGCACCTCACGTCATCCAAGTCACAAGCCCTCCTCTCTCTCGCCTTGGTTAGTTTGTACAACCTCATATCCCCGCTTTGTTCCTCTAATTCCACATACAGGTGTTCAAAAGACGTCGTTTTCGCTGCCGTAACCGCAAGCTTTGCCTTTTTCCTCGCCATCTTAGATAGTTCCTTATTCGTCTACTTCTTTACCTCATCCTTGCTTTTACTAATTTCGCATACGCCGCTTTATTCGCTTCCACTTTCTCTTGAACTTTACTATTCCACCACCAGTCCCCTCGATGCCCCTAAGCACTTCTCTAGCTACCTCTCGAATGCAATTGGTCGTTCTGTCCCACTTACAGGTCGTATCTCCACTACTCCCCCAAGCCCCCATTGCCATCAACCTATCCCCCATCTCCTTTGCACTAGCCATAGTCAAACTTCCCCATTTGATTCTTAACCTGTCATCCACAACCCTCATTTTTTTCTCCACCTTGATCTCCAAATCCATCACCAAAAGCTTATGTCGGGTTGTAAGATACTCCATCGGGATAACTTGCAGTCTTTACAAAGACTGTTGTCAACCTTCCTAAGGAGCAAAGAGTCTATCTGAGTCTTAGCCACCGAATTATGGAAAGTCACCAAGTGCTTCTCTTTCTTCAGGAAACTCGAATTGGCAATCACCATCCCAAAAGCTCTAGCGAACTCCAGAAGTGAGACGCCTTTCCCATTCCTATCGTCGTCATAACCCACCGGAAGTGACCCGATATGTCCATTGAAAATCCCCTCCTACAAATAACTTCTCAGTGCCTCGTCCAAATCCTCCCAAATGGGCCTCTTTTCCTCCTCGTCCAAGCCCGTCTGCAGGGCGTAAACACTAATAATGTTCATAGTGAACCCTTTAACTACCAACTTAATCGACATCATCATGTCATTGACCCTCCTAACCTCTACCACCTAATCCCTTAGCTTGATGTCTACTATAATGCCTACCCCATTTCTATACCTCGACCTACCCGAGAACTATAACTTATACACGTCCACATCCTTAGCCTTAGGTCCTACTCATTTGATCTCCTAGACACAGGCTATATTAATCATCATCTTCTTAAGAATCTTAACTAGCTCTATGGACTTCCCCGTTAAAGTCCCAATGTTCCAAGACCCTATTCTCAACCTAGCATCTCCCTTACCTCACTTACCCCCCCTAACTCTCGCTCCCGTCCCCGACCGATAACATGACCCTATTCTACCATCAGTTACCAAAGATACTAAAGCAAATATAAAATAATAAAGTAATCAAACGTTTACCCTAAAATAAGAAGGGATCAAAGTGAAAGCACAAGTAACAAGAATCTAGAGGCAAGTAAAACCACTACGCCAATAATGCTATAACTAAAGACAAGAAGGGTAAATGTAAGAATGTAAAGTCACGAATCAATACAGCGAAGCTGAAAAATTTAACAAGGATAAGGACAAAGAATGGATACGGGCAACCGGAGATACCACTCCAGTTGAATTGAACCTGTTTGCCAGCGAAAATCACTGTTCACTGACACTAGAAGTACTGTTCACTTGAGTTTTCACCAAAAAGTCGAGTACCTGTGTAGACCGAGGAGAAAAAGAACAAAAAGAAAAAAAGGAGAAGAGAGAAGAAAGGTTTCCAACAATCTCCAAACAACACCACGAAATCAGAAGCTCCGATCTGTGATAATGATGCCAACAAGTTGATTGTAATCGAAAAATTGGATCCGTTGAAGCTAAAGGAGAAAATGGAACGGAAGTTAAAAAAGTCCGTACAACTTATCTCTCTGTTACCGAAGGACAAATACTCACAGAAGTAAAACAGTCAAACCATGAGACAAAAATCCAAAAAAATTTCTTACCCAGATTTGTTTTCCTCGTATAGGTAGCATCTAACCACTAAAATTAGCAAAAAAAAATGATCAAGTACAGATCACTAGTTATTGACTTATTTCTAGTGATGGCTAGATTATCATTATATCAAGGCGTGTGTGCTAAGCTATGAAAATGTAATGGCCTTTTGGTAATTAATAAAATGCTTAATTACCAAAAGATATATTACCATTTTAAAATTTAATTAGACATGAATATATTATTTTATAATACTTAATTTCTTTGGTTGTTTTTAGTTTTTAAACGAACAATGATATAAATAACCAATTGAATCAACAGCCTTGATAATAAGAATAACATTGGAAAGACAACGTAATGGGGATGTAGCTCAGATGGTAGAGCGCTCGCTTAGCATGCGAGAGGTACGGGGATCGATACCCCGCATCTCCATTTTCCTTTTTTTTCCAATTCTTCAAATGGTTGATCCAACGTCTTCTCAAGAGCTCAGTTCATTTAATTTTTACTATTTATCGTACTAGTACTGGACCATTTGTTATCCAAAATTTCCTGATTCTTCTTCTCTTTTCTTCACTTGTCATGGTTCGGTGATTTAGGGTTGAAATCCACGATAAGGTAATTTGGGCTATGTTCTCCTGTTTTATTCATGTAAAATGTTGTTATTTTTACTTTTAGATGTAAATATTACTTTCAAGATCAAAATTTGAATGTATAATACTGCAAATATAGTTTTGTTGTCCCTGTTCTTGTTCAATTGCAACAAAGTGTCAGCCAATTGTTGGTCCACAACGTGGTTTTTGAAGATATTTTATCTGAATATATCCATTATTTTTGGTTTCTTTTCTGGTGTTTGATACCCGATGAATTCGGACTTGCACAAGGAGGTCCCACTCCATTTGTAAGGTTCAAACCTGAGACTTTTGATTGAGGACCAAGGTATACTTATTACTTTATCACAACCTTTTTAGTGATAACTTAAGTAAATGAGAGTTTATGATATATAAACTTATCTTTGTAAGTTGTTTCTTGATGTCTACAAAGGCAAAAGTTTAAGGGGATTAGAAAAAACTTATCTTGTTTAATGCATTACTTGTTAAAAGTAACATGGTCAACAAAAGGGATGCATTTAGTGACCATTATTTTAACCTTTTTTGTTTTTCATTTTGAGGGTAGGACGTTAGGGGCCAGGTAAACTCTACATGAAACCGAAACTGAAATGTGCAAGATGTCGAAAACTTGCAAGACTTGAAGCTCAAAAAGAAAAAAAAAGATTTTAGAACTGCGATATATATGTTGAATTCAGACTATGAAGCGTGTTTTTTTAGTTTGATTTTAGAAAAGATTACACTAAGATGGAAGTGAAGTAGATGTTATATCTAATATATATTGCGTTTGAGAAACATTACACAGTAAGACGGAAATTAAATGGATACAGATGGACAATAATAGTCATATATTTTGCTTTCTTAGAAAACTCAGACGTGAATTCACAATTTATGCTTTTGCATTTGGCATATAATAGAGAACTTGTGATGTTATTGAGCATGGCTGCAACTTTGCTCTCACTGTATCTTCATGTTCTTCAGAAGCCTGTTCAATAAAATATAGGCATGTTAATAAGTGATAAAGGATGATAAGATAAGCATTATTTATTTGTTTGAGAGACTAATACTATTTCTTTATTTAAGACAAAATTGAAACACAACAAAGCATTATCAATTTGAGTTCAGGGATTGGCCAACTTAATCAGAGATAGCTCTTAGCCTCTTAGTCTTCTTTTGCTTATCTTATTAGAACCACATATATATTAAAAGAAGGCAGTATATTCACACGATAACCTCCTTGTGAGGAAAAAATGTATTATTCAGCTGCTTGTGAGGATTGTAGATATTAGTTACTAGTACTAAATTTTCAACATTCTTGGCTAGGTTTAGTACTGACAAATTAGCTTTGGTTAAGCTAAAGGTGAATGTATAGGAAAGTCCTTTTGTGTATAGGTGCCTGAATCATCTTCTGTTGGGGAGGCAAGATTAAAAAAAAAAAAAAGTGCAGCCTGGTGCACTAAGCTCCCGCTATGCGCGGGGTCCGGGGAAGGGCCGGACCACAATAATTAACTTTTGAAAATAAAAATTAAAAAAAATGAAAACAATGACTTGGAACTTGCTGACACAGATGGTATTTTCTTTCAAGTGTAAGTGCTGCTGAAATTATCTTCTTGATAAGTAACTTGGGATTGCTGAAGGGTTATTGAGGAACGTGAGGAGCTCATAAAAATATTTGTTGCACCATGTGGTGGTACATATCAATGCAAGAAACAATTGTTAAACAATTGTGTTTTATATAATGAGGTGGTAGGGGATCAAGTTGTAGGACTTGCACATTTTCTAAAACAAGTAGGATTAGATTCATTATTCAGAAGCTTAAATGGGTAACGGTGCAGACATTTCTAAATTATCCTCTTGCAGAAAGTTGAAACTTTAAGCATTTATTCTTTAGAATATAGGTGTCAACTTTTTCCTGTATATTTTAACAAAGAGTGTGACTAGTTTTTGACTTAAAGTTACTAAAAATGGATATATAGGTGGTAATAAACAGTATCAGAAATAGGAAAATGACAACATATGGGAATCTATACCGGGTATCAATCTTAAGGAGTAGGTACATAATTTGGTCCTAGAAGTTAAAAATACAGAATGTATCATTGACTTGTATATGGATGAAAAGATTAATTTAGTTGTGTGGAGAGTAGAGATTTACGATACCTATGTTCTTTGGCATAACCTCTATTATTGCTTTCAGCGGCTTTGTAATTGGGTAAAGGTACTTGGCCATTTTCAATTTGCATGATATCCTTCACAAGCAGGTCATAGTGCCTCCTCACTTCCTCTGCTGATTTTCCACCTACACACCTGGCAATGTTATGCCAGCGATCAGGAGTGTCCCTGTCATATAAAGCCAAAGCCTCTTCAAACTTCTTGTTTTGCCTTGCAGTCCAGGAGGCCATTAAAGATTAGTACTCGGTCGATTAATTTGGCTAAAGGATTGTAAATCACAAGTTGAAGGAGAAAAAGCTCTGGGGAGAAATGCAGAGCTACCTCACCTAAAGCCAAGTGCTCAAGCGAATGGTATGGGCAAGATAATAATGCTAAGCTAGTAGCTAGCTCCTTTTAAGCTGGAAAAGTAAGTGTTGGGTAATAGCAAGTTGGCGAATATTTTTTTCATTTTCTTTTAGGGGAGGTAGAATACATGATTCTTGGAGTAATGTTAATTGGAATAGGTGGAGGGAGAATAAGAAAATAGTATTTGTGACCAGGCTTTTGATTGCTTTTTTTGAAAAGTAATATCATCAGCAAGTGGATCAGATAGGAAATTCACCCAGCTGTTGGAGATTAGATCCCCTAATTCCAATTCTATGGCCTAAGATAGATGCGTCAGTGCTATTCTTAGGCCAAAAAACAATTATCAAGATATTTTTCCATCTTCTAGGTTGCAAAATGTTGCTTAAATTCTGCATCAATTAGAAAACCATTTGTCACCCTTCAATTGTTATAGTCATTTTCTTGACAATGTGTGCATTGACCTGAGCATTGTTGATCTTTATGATTTGATGATAACGAATAATGAACAAAGGGAAACGACTAAGTGCTTAATGTTATTCATTAACAATTTTAACTGTTTTGAGTTTTATTATCTTACATTTGGATGCTTATAAGTATTATGTTGCCTAAGCTGTATCAAATTATGATTCCAAGCTGCAAGTTGGATCAGACAAGTGACTGCTGCTTATTTTTTTCTTAAAAATTCTCTCTACAAATGGAGTCACCCTGTGCTTATTTCTGTTGCCGTGTATTCTGAATTGTCCTCTTGTTGTTTGAGATAAGGTGTAGGTACCGTCGGGATTATTATGGTGTAAAATCTTGATGTTATGGTGTAAAACCCCGTGAATACCTGTTGTGTGTGTCTCTTTTTAACCATGATTGATTGATTTTTCTCTTCATTAGCTAAGTTATACGTGTTTTATGTACTTGTTATCTCTTGTACTCATATACTCTTATTGCGGTCACTACAAAGAAAAACTGGGATTATCTACAAACTTCGTAGCTAATCTGTTGCTAAATAGCTTGTAGTTAATATTTTTTTTGATAATATGTCGCTAAATAGAGTTAGTGATGGATTTTGTTGTTTAGTATAGAATTTATCCATAGCTAATTCTTGTTTTTTAAGTAGTGTGTTGTTATTTGTTGTTGGCTAGAGGTGTACTTGTGGCGTACACTAGGGCGATCAAGGATATGTATGATGGAGCCAAGACCAGGGTACGGACAATAGGAGGAAACTCGGAGCACTTCCCAGTGATGATGGGGCTGCACCAGGGATCAACTCTTAGTCCATTTTTATTTGCCTTGGTGATGGATGGACTTACGTGACAAATCCAAGGGGAGGTGTCATGTTGTATGTTATTCGCAGACGACATAGTTTTGATTGATGAGACTCGCAGCGGAGTGAACGCTAAATTGGAGGTTGGAAGACAGACTCTGGAGTCTAAAGAGTTTAGGTTGAGTAGGACCAAGACAGAGCACTTGGACTGCAAGTTCAGCGACCTGGATACGGGCGAGGGGGTGAGGCTTGGTACCCAGGTCATTTCGAAGAAAGGAAGCTTCAAGTATCTTGGGTCTATTATCCAAGGGGATGGAGAGATTGATGACGATGTCACACATCGTATTGGGGCAAGGTGGATGAAATAGAGGCTCGCATCTGGAATCTTGTGCGACAAAAAGGTGCCACCAAAACTTAAAGGCAAGTTCTATAGGGTGGTGGTTAGACCGACTATGTTGTATGGGGCGGAGTGTTGGCCAGTCAAAATTTCGCACATCCAAAAGATGAACGTTGCGGAGATGAGGATGCTGAGATGGATGTGTGGGCATACAAGGAGGAATAGGATTAGAAATGATGATATTCGGGACAGAGTGGGAGTGGCCTCGGTGGAGGATAAGATGCAGGATGCGAGGTTGAGATGGTTTGGACATGTGCAGAGGAGAGACACAAATGCCCCAGTGCGGAGGTGTGAGAGGTTGGCTATGGACGGGTTCAGGAGGGGTAGAAGTAGGCCGAAAAAGTATTGGGGAGAGGTGATTAGACGGGATATGGCGCAGATGCAACTTACTGAGGACATGACCTTAGATAGGGGGTTGTGGAGGACACGGATTAGGTAGAAGGGTAGTAGTTAGTCGAGTGTAGTACTACTTACTCTTGCAAACTGGTAGTGGTAGTGTTATTGTTGTAGTCCCGCTTAGCCTATCTCACTAATAGATGCAGTATTGCTTTATAGTTCCTTGTAATTTGATTTATGCTGTTATGTGTCCTTTAGTGTTCTTTGTTTAGCTTATTTTTTACCGGATCTGACTGCTTTTGTTGTTGATATGCTCTTGCTTATGCTCTGTCTTGAGCCGAGGGTTTCTCGGAAACAGTCACTCTACCTACCAAGATAGATGTTCTATCCTCCCCAGACCCCACGTAGTGGGATTTCACTAGGTATGTTGTTGTTGTGTTGTTATTTGTTGTAACTAATAAGGAACTATTGAAATCAATTAGCATGAAACTGACTAGTATTTGACCCTAAAGCTTTTTTCGAAACTAGTATCAACCATCTATTTGTCCAGATGAACGAGCTATAGTTTATTCAGCATTAGCCAGTCAGCCATCTTGATTTTCTGCAGCTGCTAGTTCAGTTTCCAGAATAATTGCTGATTCTAAGCACTCTAATAGAGAAGCAGGACAAACATTTTCAAGATGTATTGCTTCTTCTGTTTCTTGCTAGGTTAGTTTTTGCGTTGTGCTTAAAAGGAGTAACTGATGTTTTAATTTCCCCACAACAGTTTTTCCAGCTTAGTTCATATTGAGAAGCTTGTCATTCTGACATGAACTACTTTCGAGTGAAGAGTTGTAGTTCTGAAAGCCTATGAAAATTACCAAAAGAGGGAAATGGTCCCTTTTAGTCCACTTGCTTTGACACCTTTTTCATTTGAGATACTACCTGTCCACATGGATGAGGTGGAGGGATACCATTTGTCAAATCTCATAGTTTATATTCTAGCAAAAGAATCTATGCCGTTATACAACAAAGTATCTGATTTTTAAGAATCCCTTTTATCATATAGAATATTTTCTACATGGGAGTGTCTTAAGGTACAGTCAGTGTCCCACCCTTTTCCCATTAGAAACTTTCTTTGGCTCACAGATTTTCTTTCTCTATGATTGATAATCATGGTAAGCTATTTTTGTGAACTATGTAAACAAAAATGACTTTGACATATATCGATATATTGTTCAATTTCTATTAGTATGAGTAGCCAAATATTGCTAAACTTGAACTACTTGCTTCCATACATTGCAATTTGACATACTTTCTCTTTTTAATATCACCAATCCATTTAAATATTTTCATATTGTCCTGATTTAAACGGACATAGGCATTGCTGTCAAATTGATAAAACAGGTATCTACCCTTGGGAGGGAAGAGCAATTAGAACAGTTCAACCCATAGGTATGCAAGTTCCAAAAACCACAAAGAGGTAATACTTTTTACTCTTATTTAGAATAATGAACTAAGGCCTACTTTGGAAAATTATTTGCTGGAGAACACCAATATTTGAACCCTACATGGACTAGAAGTTCACTCAATTATCTGGTAGGAAGTATGTTTCATGGTCAAGATAGAGCAAATCGGGCACATCTCTCTCGTCCAAGAGAAAGGTCTTATCTAACACAAGATGATATCAGTGACTTCTCAAAAAAACAGAGGAACTGAGATTAAACCTATCAACAATTGTGCAGTCAGATGCTAGTAAAAGCTTGAGGAGTACTCTTAAGGATGAAATCTTTGGATATGCCACAAATTAAAGAGAATTTAGACAAGTATATGTTGTTGAAAAGATGTATAGTGTTTGAATCAACATAGAAATTTTGCCACAAATAGAATAAGCAGGTGGTTATCCTTCTTTTTCTTTCCCTTCCTTTTTATCTTTTATCTTTTGTAGGCGATGAAATGTTCCAAATGATAAAAAGATAGATGCATTTGAAGTATCTTCTCATCTGATATTTAGAAGTAAAAGATAAGAGATCTTGGCTTAATGCAAGATTAGTGGTCACTATATTCTGGATATGTTTCTTCTTTTTTTAGTCAAATGTGGGTGCTTGCGTGTAATATTGCTGAGAATTCGAACATTTTGTCTTTCAAGGGAGAGCGTTTCCAACAGTAATATGCTGAGCACTTGCATACTTTTGATCAGAATGGAATTTTCTTGCCTTATTCTTTTGCTTTTTTAAGGTCTGATAAGCAAATGGCTGGTAATTCAAAGAGGAAATTGAGATATGCAGCATGTCTTTTGAGGAATGTTTAAGTATCTTTCTACTGGTATATTATTGGATTCTGGGATTCAGTGGTTTGAAATAAAAGATTACTTCCTAAGAGATCCTCATTGCATAATCATTGAAATTCTTGATCTATTTGATGACCTTATCTTGGTTTGTGATATGGATATTGCAATATGCTTAGGTTATTGGTGGTCATATATACCCTAAGTAGTTTGTGTAAAGAATGGACTTTGGGTCTGACTCAATTCGAAAAGCTAGCTTGTAGGGAGGAAGATTGTCCAAGCCATATAAGGAGACCATTTACCCATCCTATATCCGCTTAAAAGTTTGGTGGTCATAAACCATTTATAGATTGATAAGAATGTGTATTAAGATTGATTGGTTCATATACTAGTTATGTGAGGATTTTAAAGCGAGGGATTGTTTGTGTGAATAATAGTGGAGTAGGAGTTATTATATGTGAATAATAATGTATGGAATGTTACGTATGGATTACACGCTTTTAGGACATTGTCTTTAAATATTTCAATCCACGTATTACTAGTATACGTATATGTATTCTAATTCTATCCCATTTAAAATAATAGGAGTGTGCAGATTCTCTCATCAGTTATGTGGGTATATAATAGGAGTACGCAGCCTCTCTCATAAGTTATATAGATATTTAAGCTTAATTATATCGTCAACCAAACATTACATTAGTTATGTGAAAATTATTTTTCTCTTGTGCAGCCAACCAATTACTTTATTACTTTTATGGAAATTATCTCTTTATGTGAGAAATTAAATATTGTATAGACTTATTTGGGATTTTATATCGCAATTATTTTGCTAATACGGCATTATTTCGTCTAAATTGTAGATTATTGACGACAGGAATATGTTTCTCTTTCTTTTACTTTTGAGAATGATCTCTTGAATTAATTATATTCTAAATAAGTAATTTTGAGACCAAACCAGAGAGTTCAAATGATTTATTATTCTCAAAGTTGTTTTCTGTTTGTCTTCATGCTTATTTGACTAGTTATAACTAAGTGGGCCGGGTCGGCCCGGTTTTGATTCGACCCCGCTTGGAAAAAAAAGAAGGGGGACGGGACATGGGCTCGTCCCGCTCCAGGCCGGATCCCGCCTGTCCCCCTCCCCTTTGCAAAAAATAACCATTGCACAACGACCATTTTATATTTTGGCCGTGGTGCAACGGCCATTTTTGGCCTCCCCCAACCCCCCTACTCCCTTAATATTTATTTTTAACCCCTAAGTTAATATATTTACATTTAAACCCAATTTTTCAATTATAAATACCTCATTTCTCTTTATCTTTCTCACAAATCTTCCAACAATCTCTCTACAATTCTACATTGCCTACTAAATATTATATTTTTTTGCTCATTTATATCAAAGTTAAAAAATTGGAAGTGAAGTTGGCAACTAGCTTGAGGATCATCCATCAAGCAACGTTTTAATTTTCAACCTCGATTACAAGTCGGCGTTTGGTACTTTCGTTCCTTATTTAAATTATTATTGTTACTTTATCTTAATTATCGCACTTAATTTCATTATCATTAACTATTTATTTACATAATTAAAATAGAAGGATTAAGAGGTATGTTTAAAGGTAAGAGTAAGGGTGCTTCTTCTAGTAGGGGTAACAAGGGCAGGGGTACTTCTTCTAGTCATCCTATTCCTAGACATGATGATTTGATAGATTACACTCATATAGATGAAACTGAATTTTTTAATGATATACCATTAGACGATGATATATATTCTGCAACTCAACCAGACTTTAATTTAGAAGATAATCTAGATTAAGGATCATCCATCGAGCAAAGTTTTAATTTTCAACCTCGATTACAAGTCGACGTTAAGTCAGCGTTTGGTACCTTCGTTCCTTATTTAAATTATTATTGTTACTTTATCTTAAGTATCGCACTTAATTTCATTTCTTTAACTATTTATTTACATAATTAAAATGGAAGGATTAAGAGGTATGTTTAAGGGTAAGAGTAAGGGTGTTTCTTCTAGTAGGGGTAACAAGAGCAGTGGTACTCTTCTAGTCATCCTATTCCTAGGCATAATGATTTGATATATTACACTCATATAGATGAAACTGAAATTTTAATGATATATCATTAGACGATGATATATATTCTGCAACTCAACCAAACTTTAATTTAGAAGATAATCTAGATGACACACCCACTAATGTAGATGACACACCTACTAATGTAGAGGACACACCCACTAGTGCATCTCCTCAAACTGAAACTGGAATGCTTCCTATTCCCCCTAGTATGATACGAGACCCCACACAACGAAAATTAAAATCTATTGCATGAGACTTTTTTTATACGGACCAAGAGAATCAAGTAGTTAGATGCCAAATTTGTAAAAATATTTATAAAATTAAAATGGGAAAAGGTCAGGGTGGGACGGGAGATTTATTGAGACGTGTATAAAGTTTTCACAAAGCTAGGTGGGATGAATACGAGACTACAAAGTCGGGTGCGCCAATGCGTTCTCAGTCGAGACAAGGTTCACATAGTGTCCTGGACCAAGTACAAGGTCAAATTAACCAGACGACGGGGGAATTGTAGGTCCTAAATGCAATAAACATAGAGATAGAGAAGTAATAGCAAAATTAGTTGCGGTGGAGGGTTTGCCCTTTTCATTTCCTTCTTCTCCTAGTTTTATTCATTACATTAGAGATATGTATAATCCTGCTTTTAAATGTTTTCCTAGATCAACTGGTAGGAGAGACGTTTTTAAATTTGCACATGAATATCAACAATATTTACGGTATTCATTATATCATTTTTCTGCGAAAATATCTATCACGTCTGATATAGGCCGTAGTACTAACGACCATGATTATTTAACTGTAACATGTCATTGGATAGATTATAAATAGTCTATGCAAAAACGTATTTTAGCATATAGATATATTGATGATATGCACACTGAAAGTTTTATTGCAAAAAATATTCATCAAATTTGTGAGTATTATAGTATAACTGACAAAATAATGACAATTACGTTAGATAATGTTTCTTCTAATAATTATGCTATTAGACTTTTAAAAGATATTTTAACTCCATCTTTTCCTAATCATTTTAATATAAATATGTGTATCATATTTATAACTTAATTGTAAATGATGGTCTATCACTTTTTGAAGACATTCTTAATAAAGTATAATTTGCTATAAACTTTATTTTTAGAAGTAATAGAATACAAAGAAAAAAAGAATATAAAAAAATTTGTCACGATTGTGGACTACCTTATAGAAAAGTTCCCGAAGAAGTAGCGACTAGGTGGAATTCATTATATGAACAACTACTTGTTGCTTATGATTATGGAAGACCTATAACTCTATTTTTTAACGCTCATAATCGAAATTCAACTGATATGGTTGTAGATAATGATTGGAAAAAATTTTCAGAACTTATTGTATTCTTAGAGAAATTTTTTCAAGCTACTAAGAATTTTTCAGTATTTATTATCCTACTATTTCAACTATGTTATTTTATATAGCTCTAATGTTTTTGTTACTTAGTGAATATATGGAAAAACCATCTTATAAGGCACCTATTAAAAATGTTTATCAAATTTTAAAAATATTTTTTTCCTATTCCCACTATTTATATTATTGGTGTTGTATTAAATCCGACTATTAAAATAGACGGTTGTAAAACACTTATTGAAACTATTTATGATTGCATAGCTGTACTTCCACCTCCAACTCCAAAAAAACCCAAATGATCAACCACATAAGGAACTAACTAAAGAAGTTTTATCTAGCATACACGATGAATGTAAAAAGGTATATAGATATTACCAACAAAAAAGTGCTAGCAACAAACCGACTTCCATACCATATTCTTCTTCTTCTTCTTCTTCTTCTTCTTCTTCTTCTTCAATACAACCTCTAAAAATACATGTTTCTGTGGCAAGTATTGAAAGTCTTAGAAATAGAATGTATAGTGGTACCACTACTAATCAAGTTAGCTAGTTTGATATTTTTGTTTTGCTGGATGTTGTACTGTACCAAGCAGTTCTCAATGAAGAAGTACGTGAAGACTTGCTGAAATACTAGAGGGAGAATAAGAAGACATTCCTGACACTATCAAAGATGACCCGAGATGTGTTGAACATTCAAGCGTCATCAACATCGTCTGAAAGCGCTTTTTCTGCCGGAAGATTTCAAATAGGAGAGCACATACACTTATTAGCGGGAGACAGCTTGGAGATTGCAGTTTTATTTAGAGATTGGATACTAGCGGAGCGTAGAAGGTGCGGTCAACCGGAGATCAACGAAGAAGACGACGAAAACTTATCTGACGGAGGTAGAAGCGACGTCGAGCAATTTGATCAACAAATTCCAATTCCAACCGAAGAACCACAAGACATTGTGAAGAAACTAGAAAAATTATTATAAATATATGGTTTTTTTAATTTTAATTTTACTATGTTATTTGCAACTTTTAACACCACAAAGTTGCAATTTTGAAATTGTATTACAAAAAAATTATATTTCAAATAAATAATATAAGAGGCACAAAAACAGCATTGGGATGTTTTTATTACACTATCTTGTTCAATTATTGAGGTGTTTATATATGTTATTTATTTAAATTAAGTGCAAAAAAATCAAAAAATCCGACCCCGTCCCATCCCGATAAGACCGGTCCACTTTTTCGACGGGACCGGGAACATGATGGGACATCGGCGAAACCCGCCAGTCTCGGTGGAGGACCGATCCCGCCCTCCCCCCGTCCCGTCGAGTCTCGTCCCGCCGGGATCCTCCCCGCCCCATTGGCCACCCCTAGTTATAACAACTTACAATACAACAAATGGCATACCCAAATCTATGATTTCTCTTCAATATATGGTTACAACAATAACTGTTAGAAACATATTGCAGAAAATGTAGAAAATCGACTTCACAAGCGAGTACGAACTCTCCCCTTAAGACTATTTCACCCCTGTAGAGTGCACCGAGAAGGATTGAATGTCTTAGGGATACTATGAAGTCTAATCAAATATCGTTTGCACTAAAACAACTTTTGATTCCTACTGTATAGAGAATATTTCTGATTTTTGATTGATTTTCTGATGAGAATATGGCAATCTATTTATAGATAGATGGTGTCTTTTCATGGTGCCTCTTGATATTAAACTAATGGTTATGAATGGTTCCTTTTCATGGTGTCTCTTGAGAATAAACCAATGGTTAATAATGGTGTCTTTTCATAATTTTTTGAATTAATTAATTAATTAATTCTATCTAAATATATCTTAACTCATAAGGAAGAACTTTCCCTTATAAACACAATAATATAGTGTTTCCTCACCAATGTGAGACATTGCTTAGAAATCTCCAACAATCCCCCATCATTTTCAAGCAATACTTAATAACATGATCTTATGCTTAAAGAGGTGTCTCGCGATTGAACCCCTATATTAGTGAAATGTCTTTTAAGTAATTAGGATGGCATGATAGACTATGCTTTGAACTAGTGATCCTCTCTTATTACTTAAAAGACATTTAATTAATATAGGGGTTCAATCGCGAGACACCTCTATTTAAGCATAAGATCATGTTATTAAGTATTGCTTGAAAATGACGGGGGGTTGTTGAAAATTTCTAAGCAATGTCTCACATTGGTGAGGAAACACTATATTATTGTGTTTATAAGGGAAAGGTTTTCTTTATGGGTTAAGATATATTTGGACAGAATTAATTAATTAGTTCAGAAAATTATGAAAAGGCAACATTCTTAACCATTGGTTTAAATCTCAAGAGTCACCATGAAAAGACATCATTCATAACCATTGGTTTAATCTCAAGAGGCACCATGAAAAGGCACCATCTATCTCTAAATAGATTGCTATATTCTCATCATAAAAATCAATCAAAAATCAGAAATATTCTCAATACAGTAGGAATCAAACGTTGTTTTAGTACAAACGATATTTGATTAGACTTCTTAGTATCCCTAAGACATTCAGTCCTTTCCGGTGCACTCTATGGGGTGAAATAGTTTTAAGAGGAGAGTTCGTACTCGCTTGTGAAGTCGGTTTTCTACATTTTGTCATCTGTTTCTAACCATAACTACTACGATTAAGCTTCAATCAATCTGTGGAATTACCCACGTTAAAGGAAAATATTTGAGGGATAAACTTGACTTATTTCATTGTAGTTAGAGTTAAACAACTAATGTTTAAACAAGAATTTATGTGAAAACGAAATTCCAAATTTTTGCGGCATAGGTTGAAAATGTTTCCTAGAAAAGATACTCCATTAAAGATGAAACTTTATCAAAATTTCTTTTTTATTTTATGATTTTTTTGTTAAAACACTGGGAAGATTACAATTTCCTTAAGTATCAATATTCCTTTGTAATGCCCTAAATTTAAGTCTTTCAGGTTTATTTAACATCACTTACTGTTAATGATGGAACTTAAATCCAGTCTAAGAGTGCAAGAACAGAGACACAAAGCATCAGTCATTATTCTTCAAGATAGAAATTTTAATCTTCATGGAGAATAATAAGCAAGACAACTTGCGGAATCTAATGAGGACATTATGATGAAAAATAAAAAATACTCTAGAATAGAACATTTTTTTTTTGGTTTGCAAAGAACATTTATGGAGACAGATTATGTTATGGAGGGTGAAAACACTAAACCCACCATTTATGTATTCGCAGCTAGTTACTTTATATCTCAAAAGGAAAAAAAAAAGTGGACAAATAATGTGTTATAAAAAAAGTAACATAAATTACATTGATGATATTTTAAACCATATAATCAGTCATCTCCACAAAACTAATATTAATGGGTTGTTCTACACACCTGTTTAACAACATGACCTTATGTATCCTAATCTTGGTATCATTAAAATGTTGTAAGTGTTGTATAATAGGGTAATGGAATTAATAATAGGTTAGGCATACCGAAAAATGATGTTATCTTTAAAGGTATTAATTCCTCTCTCTCAGGTGTAAAAGGTTCACTGAGAAATTAACCTTTCAGGATACAAAACCTATATTCTCCGAAATTCGAAAGTTACACTCTAACGAATTTCAGAAGCAGAAATCGTATTCTGTAATGTCTATTGTGGGAATTGTCTCTTCTCTGAGTGTTTATGGATATTCAATGGTTGCCCCGAAACGTTGCAACATATTCACGAAGGGATATTTTCGTTGATGAAACATAAATGTTGAAACTCTCTAATGTTTTGAACTATTAAAGCGACTATTGGTTTTCCTCCATAATGAATGGAAGCCCAAGAGCTTGACCAACATGTCAAACCCATTAACTCCTTTTATAGCTATACAAGGAAGTTCAAACTTCTTCTCAAACACCAATGTAGGACAAAATGACTCTTTACATAAAAAAACATCAATGTGGGACAATTGACTATGTGGGACAATTGACTATGTGGGACAATTGACTCAATTATGATGGAAATACGCATATCCAATGAGGGATATATAACAATCCCCCACTTATTTACATGCATAATAAAAATAATAATAAAAAATATAGTACACAACGAATAGCCATGAAGTGGACTAGGCCTTTAACTTATGGTTGAATATGAAACACTAAGGTATCATATTCTCGTTGCGTATGATTTCTTTCTTCTTTTCAATCTTGGCAGCAACGTTGAATATGGGCCTTATGCTGAATCATGGATTCACAAGTACTCTATGATATTACTGAATGATCCCTAAGAAGCATCCTCTCACTTCTATACTTATATAGGTAGGCTTATCAAGAATGTCCACAACGCATTCCACATAGCTATAAGTCTATTAAGGACTTAGAGTCCAACCTTTATCTGTTGTGGTAAACAAAAGTGCATAGGTCAGATATAGAGCTTTCAAAATAGTATCACCCCCACTATTTCCAAATTATGCACCTTGAGATATATCCAAGTTTCCATCTCGCCAATGTCTAATATTGAATTGCCTTTTTAACTCTCATAATAAGATGCCAAATATATAACTTGTACCTTAGAATAGAGTTGGTTTCAATCAAGACATTGTTTATATCAGTAATAGCCCCATACCTCGCATGACCTTTTTGATCTTATCTCCCGATAACGATTTTGTTAACGGGTCTGCTAGCATTTGATTTGTTGGAAGATATTCAATTGTGATCTTCCCCTTCTTAACCATACTTCGAACATGATTAAATCTCATAGAAATATGTTTACTATGATCAGATATTCTCTCATTCTTTACATTGTAAATCGCAACTTGATTATCACAATACAAAGTTATAGGACCCTTCTTCGGTTCTATAAAAGTAATAGTTCTTAGGAATCTTCTAAACCACATAAGCTCTTTGGCAGCCATTGACATGTCTATGTATTCAGATTCCATTGAAGATAAAGCAACACAACTTTGCTTTTTTCGAAGCCCAAGAAACTATGGTACCTCCAACCGTGAATAACCATCCACTAGTTGACTTAGAATCACTTGCACCTGATGCCCAATTTGCATCACTAAAATACTCAAGTGTAGATGCATTGCATTTGTAATGCAGACCATAATTCATTGTTGACTTCAAGTACCTTAGTACTCGTTTTAGTTCCTTCCAATGATCTTCTCCCGGATTGCTAGTAAATCTACTCAATATGCCAATAGAACACGCAAGATCACGTCTTGTGTGATTTACCACATAAATAATACTACCGATTATTTTGACATATTCTTCTTGATTTATAGTTTCTCCTTCATTTGGAACTAATTTTACTATTGGATTGATATGACTTGCACTATCCTTGCAGTCAAAATAATTAAACTTCTTTAACACTTTCTTAATATAAAGAGATTGTGTTAGAATGTAAGTTCCTTCTCTCTTGAGCACTTTGACTCCCAATATGACATCAACAGGACCTAAATCCTTTATGTCAAAAGCTTGCTTTAAAAACTCTTTGGTTTCATTCACACATTTTATGTCAAAACCAAATATAAGCAAGTCATCAACGTATAAAGTCACCACTACTTTATACTCAAGAGTAACCTTAGTAAAAACACAACTTTCTACTTTGCTACTCTTAAATCCGAACCTTTTAATTTCTTGCTTAAACTTTTTGTACCATTATCGTGGTGCTTGTTTAAGCCCATACAGAGACTTTTTAAATTTGCATACTTAATGTTCTTCACCCTTAACAACATAACCTTCAGGTTGATGCAAATAAATTCTCTCATCCAAGTCTTCGTTTAAGAACGCCGTTTTAACATCCATACATAGATACAATAACAATCATGGTTCTGATTGATGTGAATTTAGAAACGGGAAAGAATGTCTCGAAATAATCAATCTTTTCTTTAACTATAACCTTTGGCTACCAATCTAGCCTTGTATTTATCAATAGTACCATCAGTTTTGAGTTTCTTTTTCAGAACCCACTTGCAACTAATAGGTTTAGTCATAGGAGGTAAATCAACAAGAGTCCATGTTTGGTTTTCAAGTATAGACTTAATTTCATCATCCATGGCTCTTTTCCACATATCAAAATCTGATTGTGACATAACTTCTTGAAAAGTTTTTGGATCCTCTTCTAACATGTAAGTCAACATATCATGACCAAAATTCTTTTCAATTCTATGTCTCTTACTTCTCCTTAATTTGATTATTTCATCATTCACAGTTTCATTTTCGGTTGCATGGTCATTAATATCAAGTTCACCGAATAAATCATTATTAATTTCTATTTTATCAGCATCACGAATATTCAAGTGTTCATAAAATATAGCATGCGCAGCCTCAAATACACTATTATAATGAAGCCTAATAAATCTATATATGATTTACTCATAGCAGAATAACCAATAAAAACAGATTTAACTGCTCTACTATCAAGTTTTTGCCTTTTCAAAGTTAGGTCCAAAACATATGCAATACAACCCCATACCCTTAGATGTTTAATACTAGGCTTACGCCCAATAAACAACTCAAATGGAGTTTTCATATATTTCTTGTTTCCAATCCTGTTAGTAATGTAACAAGAGCTCAATAGTGCCTCTCTCATTCTTAACCATACTTCGAACATGATTAAATCTCATAGAAATATGTTTACTATGATCATATATTCTCTCATTCTTTGCATTATAAATCGCAGCTTGATTATCACAATACAAAGTTATAGGACCCTTTTTCGGTTCTATAAAAGGAATAGTTCTTAGGAATATTCTAAACCACAGAAGCTCTTTGGCAGCCATTGACATGGCTATGTATTCAGATTCCATTGAAGATAAAGCAACACAACTTTGCTTTTTTGAAGCCCAAGAAACTATGGCACCTCCAACAGTGAATAATCATCCACTAGTTGACTTAGAATCACTTGCATCTGATGCCCAATTTGCATCACTAAAACACTCAAGTGTAGATGCATTGCATTTCTAATGCAGACCATAATTCCTTGTTGAATTCAAGTACCTTAGTACTCGTTTTAGTTCCTTCCAATGATCTTCTCCCGAATTGCTAGTAAATCTACTCAATATGCCAATAGAACACGTAAGATCAAGTATCAAGTAGAACACACACTTGTTTAACATGACCTTATGTATCCTAATCTTGGTATCATTAAAATGTTGCAAGTGTTGTATAATAGGGTAATGGAATTAATAATAGGTTAGGCACGCCGAAAAATGATGTTATCTTTAAAGGTATTAATTCCTCTCTCTCAGATGTAAAAGGTTAGGAATTAACCTTTCAATATACAAAATCTATATTTTCAAAAATTCGAAAGTTACACGAATTTCAGAAGCAGAAATCGTATTTTGTAATGTATATTGTGTGAATCGTCTCTTTTAGTTATTTATAGATACTCAATGGTTGCCCCAAAACGTTGCAACATATTCACAAAGGGATATTTCCGTTGATGAAATAGAAATGCCAAAACTCTCTAATGTTTTGAACTATTGAAACTACTATTGCTTTTCATCCATAATAAATGGAAGCCCAAGAGCTTGACTAACATGTTAAATCCATTAACTCCTTTTATAGCTATAAGGAAGTTCAAACTTCTTCTCAAACACCAATGTGGGACAAAATGACTCTTTACATAAAAAACATCAATGTGGGACAATTGACTATGTGGGACAAGTGACTCAAATATGATGAAAATACTCATATCCAATGTAAATATATAACAGTAAGTTCTTATAATATGTCCAAATGAAAGGTTCCTATATTGTGTTTTTCACTCAGCAGGTTGTTTACTTGACAAGTAGTAACTACGAAAATTTGTCGAAACCAAGATGTTCTAATAATGTATTTGAATAAACAGAACTATGAAATACATTGCGAAATTGTCATTCGATGTTTTTTCTGAGATATGAACTTAAATCTGTTCGTAAAATGTGGATGGTGGTTATACACAATATTTTGCTCTTTTGACTTTGCCGGAGTTCATTTTACGATATCCCACATCTGAAGAAGCTAATTAGTAGACAGCAGAGAGGAGCTATAAATGCAAAGACCCATCATTGAAGTAAAGCATACCTTTCTCGGCCTTTTGGCTAAGATCAAGTATAGTATCTGTTTTTATCAGTTTAATATTTTATATGTAGGTCATTGGCTCATACGATATTAACTTAATGTTTTAAGGGGGAGTGTTTATTAAGGTAGCTTGCTATCTGGGCTCTCGCATGTCGCCCATGTGTTGCACTATTGCATGGGCCTGGCACACCCCACCAATTCAAGTTCAAGCATTTTGTGACACAACACTTTTAAATAGAGAATTTATTATTTTTTGGTCGTGAATATCTGCACTGGTTGTTCACTGTTCAACAATTCTTGTTTAGACAATTCGATCCCTTTATGTAGCCTGCATTTCCTGACTAGATCATTGGTGGTTTTTCTATAACTAACTGAATAGTCTAAAATTTGGTACAGACTTATGAGTCTAAAATCGTGAACGCTAGAGCTTCTATCATTTTTTATAAGAGAAGTATGACCAAATCCAAAATTTTGAGCATCCATCTCAACTTGACATTAATTCCCTCTTGCAACTTTACTGTGGTCTTTTTTCCCTCTTCTCCTTTTGACATGAGGATTGATTCCAATAATTCAAAATAAATATTCGTTAACACGTTAATCGGTTAATTCAATAAAATGGGAATTAGCATTCTATTTCGTGGCACCATTATTCAATAGAAAAGGTTGGAGAGAATGACTTTCTGTCTGAAATTCTCTAGTGAATTTGTAAGCTAAGTCAACCTATTTTAATTTAATAATCAGTGATTCTGTTTCTTGTATGAAATTTTCTTCTGCTCTAGTGTCAATGGAGATAACGTCTCAACCACGGATTGGCTTTTTCAACTTTCAAAGGTTTCCAGATCTTATTAACAATTGGACACTATGTCCAAATAGATTTCATCATTACATGATCTGCCAATTAAGCAGAAGAAATTGTTTGAGCAGTTATATAAAGAAATTCACAGAGAAAATGATGGTATTGTATTGGTATTAGCTTTCGTGTATCAAGAAATAAAGTTTTGATGTTAGTAGCTTTTGTTTTCAATAGTAATCTCCTTGGATGAATTGATTCAGTTGCTTCACTTCTCCAGTTTGCTGATTCACCACTGCATTGACAATATCTGCAATAGAAATCATGCCTACCACCTTCCCGTCGATCACCGGAACATGTCTCATGTGATGCTCTGTAATCATAAAACATTCCATCATTTTCCTTAAAGCATAACCAACTTCATGAGTTGAACTAATACTTACGACTCATGAGCTGCATTGCTTGAAGAATGTTTGTGTCGGATGTGACTGTTATCAGCTTGCTCTGTTGCAACAATAGGTAATATTCAGCAGAAAAACAGAAAAGAGATGGACAAAATAAGCCAAGAAGACGATATCAAGGCTACCTGCTCGGTCAGAATATCTCCCACTCTTGTGTATTTAGTTGACCTATCCTGTACAATTACCTTCCGCAAATAGTCTGTTCTTTTACACAATATTCACACAACTATTGGTTAAGAAACTGTTTGGTGCATAGATAAATGAGTTCAACGTTTACCTAATCGAGCAAAAATATCTATTGCTACACAAATTGTGTAGTACAAAGTGTTTGTTAAGAAGCTGTTTGGTGCATAGATGAATAAGTTCAACATTTATGTGCCTTGGAAGGCCAATTACCTCTTTCTGTTATAATTCCAGCTATCAGTTGATCCTCTCCAGGCTTTAGAACCACCAAAGATCCGATGTTGTTTGCTGTCATCTACAAAATTGTCACCATTGTCATATTAACATTGCTATTTGTATGTCTTATCACAAAATAAACAATGTTTACTTTTTATGGTGAGTGGAAGTTTTAGCAACTTACTTGTTTGATAGCATCATACGCTGTGTCATTTGTCCGACAACAAAGCCATGAGTTGCCTTTTTCTTCATCTTTTATCATTAATACATCTGCGACTGTTGTATTTTGTAACCCTTTTTGCTGCATTGTGGAAGACTCTGGTACCATTATGCTATTGGTTTCATTGTTCTGCACCATGGGGAATGAGATGACGCGTCCAGATCTCGCGAATACTTTGTTCATGTCACTCGTGCTTTTGGATTGCGGGTGCTGTAGAATTGTAACCTTCAGCTTTTGATGGCATGATCTGACAATGCGCATAAGATTTTGCATTGCGTTCCTGTGATTATGGCACAAAACTATCATATTATCACACACGTGCGAAAAGATTTGTCTGTATTTGGTTCAAGAAATAATTAACTTGACTTAGACAAGCAGACGTCCCATTATTGATGGGGAAATCTGTTCGGAAAGAGATATTTAAACAATAATAAAAGCGGCATTAAATCCTATATGCACTCAAGTTTATTCGAAGTATCCCAATGGTGTAACGCCGTCGACTTCTTGGAAAGAAGAGATCTTTCTCGCTCAGCGCCTAAAGCGCACTATGCTCCGCTTCAACTTAGGAGAGTTTTCGGTGGAACCGGTGAGCCACGCGAGCTGGTTAGATGCGTGGGACAGAGGGCTCGTAGTACCTGCTAGTGCGGCTACGCAGTGGAAGGGAAGGAGCCTAAATCGACCCCCTTCTTCTTTTTGTGAGTAGCTGGAAGTGGAGCTAAGTCCAGAGGACTCTCGGGATTTTGGCCATAAACAACTTAAAAAGGACTCAAACAAGTAGTTTGGCTAGTGGACTGATTGTAAGCAAATTCTATTTGAGCTAAAAGCAAGTCCCATTGCCGAATATTTGCACCCTCAAAGCTCCATAAAAGAATCCCCAAAATCCTATTAACAACCTCATTTTGGCCATCCGTTTGTGGGTGACAAGTTGAGCTAAATTGAAGACGAGTTCCAAGCTTTCTCCAATCCAAAGTGTGCACAAAAAGTGACTCATGAGCTTGGAATCTCGAAGCCGGCGCCTTTCGAAGCACTTTCTATTTCTAGTTAGCGCTGTTTTTTTATTGCAGCTAGCGCGCTTATGCTTGTCAATGTAATTGTGTTCATCAAAATGAATTGTCTAGACATTAAGTCTAGTCTGTAGAATATGAAGTGTGAAAGTAGTTCTCAGTGCTCATGAGTAGTAGAGAAATTGAAGAACTTACCTTAAGATGAGGAAAATATATCTTCAAGTGGCAATTTTGTCTCAGCTAATGGACGATTATATAGTCGAGCAAGAAAGTTACAAGAGAAGGACGAGTACTTTCCTTTCATTACTTAGATGAATTCCATTTTTGTGTTCTTTTCTTGAACTACTAAATCAGGAAATAAACTATGTCTGTTAACGTGAATTTTGCTTCAAATGCTGCTTTGCTTCTTGCAGAGGTCACAAGTATTTAATAGGAAAATAGCTTTTTAGTTGCTGCTTTCTTACACATTTTAGCTTGGTTTCTTCTTTTCCCCTTTCCTTTCCCTCCTGCTGAGATATTCTTTGACAAGGAAATAAAAAAAAAATTGTCTTCAGATTGCAGGCTTTTCTAAACAGTTAAAACTTAAAAGTAAGTGCATTGTCTGTTGTGGTATTGTTGTGAGATTCAAGTCACGTCCAAGAAAGAATATTCATGAAAACGTTGTGAAAAAAAAGTTCACATTGTAAAGTTGAAAAATGGACCGAAATAAATAATCCCCTTGATCATTTTCATTAATGAATGAGTATATATACAATTTACAATTTCATAATATGAAAAAGCTTATTCCTATTATACTTCTAAAACCATATTCTACTTGTACAATAATTTTATAATTATGGTAAGTGTACAATTATGGTTACCAAAATATGCTCCAAAAACCGTGATATACTGTATATGTCGTGTATATCACGGCTGAAACTGCCCTCGAATTGCCTTGTATTACCGTGATATACACGGTATACACAAGGCATTGTATATGTCGTGTATATCGTGTATACCACAGTATATTCTGTCACACCCCGCAATCATAGCGGGCGGTCTTCGTATACTGAGACTGTCTCTAAAATCTTCAAACAGGACTGAGGGAAGACCCTTAGTAAAGATGTCTACAATTTGATACCTAGAAGGGACATGTAAGACGCGTACTTGCCCACGAGCTACCTTTTCTCGAACGAAGTGGATATCCATCTCCATATGTTTAGTGCGCTGATGTTGAACATGATTACCAGAAAGATAGACGACACTAATATTATCAAAATAAATCAAGGTAGCTTTCTGAATGGGACAATGAAGCTCTAGAAGAAGATTACGTAACCAACATGATTCAGACACCACATTAGCTACCCCTCGAAACTCGGCCTCATCACTGGAGCGGGATAATGTAGACTGGCGCTTTGCAAACCATGAGACCAAGTTATCACCAAGAAACATACAATAACCAGATGTGGAGCGTCTGGTATCTGAACAACCACCCCAATCAGCATCGGTATATGAAACAAGGGGTAGACGTAGATGATGGATATAAATGCAAGTCATAGTCAAGTGTACCCTGGATGTATCGAATAATGCGTTTGAGCGCATTCATATGGTCAACCCTAGGATCATGCATAAACAAACACACTTGTTGTACAACATACGTAATATCCGGTCTTGTGAAAGTGAGTTACTGAAGAGCCCCTGCAAGACTGCGATAGTGGATTGTATCTTTGTAAGGTGAGCCAGCTGTAGCACCCATCTTGGGTTTAGTATCAACTGGAGTGGAAGTAGACTTGCACGAGGACATACCAGCTCGCTCAATTATCTCAATGGCATACTTCCTTTGGGATAAGAATAACCCACATGTATGACGAGTGACAGCAATCCCCGAGAAATAACTCAAGTGTCCTAAGTCTTTCATATCAAACTCAGAACTAAGTAGTGTCATGATAGACTTGTGTAAATCATCAAAAGAAGCTGTCAAAATAACATCATCCACATACAAGAGAATATATGCCAAGGAAGTACCATGACGATATATGAACAGAGAATTATCAGACCTGCTGTGAGAAAATCCAATAGAAGATACATAGTCTGCAAATCGCTTATACCAGGCTCGGGGGGCCTGCTTAAGCTCATACAAGGACTTCTTCGATAAACAGACATGATGAGGATATTTGGGGTCTCGAAAACCCAAGGGTTGATGCATGTAAACTGTCTCCTTAAGATCACCATGTAAGAAAGCATTCTTCACATCGAGCTGATGAATGAGCCATTCTTTCGAAAGAGCCAAATTGAGAACAGTGCGAATAGTAGCCGGTTTGACCACCAGCCCAAATGTCTCACCACAATCCACGCCAACCTGCTGAGTTTTACCATCACCTACAAGACGAGCCTTATGGCGCACAAAAGAACCATCAGAATTATCTTTATGAGTAAAAATCCACATAGACCGAATATTATTAACACTAGAAGGACGGGGCACCAACTCCCACATCTTATTTTCAATAAGAGCATCATATTCGTCGTTCATAGCCAATTTCCAATTCGGGTCATTTAACGCAGACACTAGGTTACGAGGTGGGGGGATTTAAGAACATTAGAATTTAGATTAAAATGTCTTTTTGGTTTAAAAATACCCCGTTGACTATGAGTAACCAGTCTGTGACTCGAGGAAGAATTGGGTGGATTTGTGAAAAAAAATGGATGGGTGACGGACTGGCCAGCAGGCAGTGGGCCTGCTGGCCCAACTTGGGAAATGGGACCGAGAACTGGAACAGTAGCGGGGACAGAAATGGGCTGGAGATTTGACCCAGTTACTGGACCTGGAACGAGAGGGGCCGAGGGTGGTGGCGGTCTAGCGACGATGGCTCTGGCGGCGGTCTAGCCGATAAGCCTCTTGGCGGTCTAGCGACGATGAGGCCTTGGCGATCATCTTGGATTGGCCCAATAAGTGGCGCATGGTGTACGGTGAGACTTCGTCATCTAAAAAATTATACGAACTGGGCACGGGACAACTCACTTAGAAAATAGAAATTGGGTTTTATCAAAAATAACATGACGACTAATGATGATTTTATTGGACGACAAATCAAAACATTTGTAACCACAACGATTAGGTGGATAACCCAAAAACACACAAGCCGTAGAACGAGCTTGAAGTTTGTTAATTGTAGTAGACGGAAATAGTGGATAACATAAACACCCAAAAAACCTAAGTTGTGAATACGAAGGATTCTTATTATAGAGGATTTTAAGAGGGGATGATTATGACAATCCTTTAGTAGGAAGTATGTTAAGGAGATAAGTAGTCATTTGTAGAGCATAATGCCAAAAGGAAAGGGGTACGGAAGCATGGACTAATAAAGTACGGACAATGTTATTAATGGTAAGAAATTTTTCGTTCGGCTTTCCCATTTTGTGAGGACGTATGAGGACAAGAAAAATGAAAAACTATGCCATTAGTATCACAGAAATACTGAAACAACCCATTATCATTTTTTTGTCATTATCACATTGAATATTTTTAATTCCCGTTCGAATTGGGTATGGATGAGTTCTCTAAATTTTAAGAAGGTGGAAAAAACTTGAGATTTTTTTGCTAATGGAAAGGTCCATAAAAATTAGAATAATCATCCAAAAATAAAACATAATAACGATGGCCCACAGAACTGAGAATGGGAGAAGTCCATAAATCGCTATGAATAATATCAAAAGGCATCAAAGTACGAGACGTAGAAGCTACAAAAGGTAATCTAACATGTTTTCCTAAAGGACAGGAATGACAAATCGTAGTACTACGCATACCCATACAAGAAATAAAATTATTTTTATGTAAAGAAGAAACAATGGACGACGCAGGGTAACCCAAATGTGCATGCCACAAGGAAGGAGCTAGATCTGCAAAAGTTGATGGCAAGGCTTGACTCGAGAGACTGGAGGCGAGCGTGATTGGATAAAGATCTCCCCTACTATTGCATCTCATGAGAGGTATCCCCGTTTTAAAATCCTTCACAGAAAACCTAAAAGGATCAAAATTAACAGAAACTCAATTATCAGTGGTGAATTTTCGGACAGACACCAAATTTTTAATTAAGTTAGGGGCATGAAAGGCATTTTTCAAGATAAGAGGCGGATGTGGGGGAGACAAAGTTGTATTATCGTAACCACGAATTGGGATTGTATTGCCATTACCAACAATAATACTACGATTGTTGCTTAAATTGGAATAAGACGAGAGAGTACCTTGGTCGAATGTCATGTGAGAAATGGCGCCAGTGTCCATGTACTAATTCGCATCTGGAGGATTTAATCCAAGTGTATGCATGGAGGCCTCAATATCGGTGGGTGTCGGCATCGGATTTGGGCCCACAGCATTGAAGGCCTGCTGGGACCGAGGCCCAAGTACACCGGACTACTGACCCGACCTGGATCGTTGCTGGTAAGGACCTGAGTAATTGGCCCTGTTTTGGGGCTGGACTAAGGCCCAATGTGGCTGGAAATAATTGGGAGGAGGGCAGTAGGCAGGACTGGGCCACTGGTCATGGGTTCAGGCCCACTGCCAAGGAGCCCAAGGCTGGGACCAGGAAGGCTGGGGCCAGAACCCCGAGGCCCACCCTCACTATTGGTAATGTTCCCACCGGCAGTGCCACTGTTCCGGCCGCCGTCGTTGATGCCGCCGCGATTTTTACCATTATTTTTCCGGTTTTGACCCTTCTTGCGATTTTGGCTCGAATTGTCAACAAACCCGTGAGAATTATCGGATGAAGTCATCATCGCCACGGAACTAGCGCCGGTAGCCGCCTTTTTAGCCAAGCCGTCTTCTTCTAACGTAAGCATCAAACGGGCTTGATAAAAGGTGGAAGCGGATTGCTTTGTCGGAGTAGGGTTCCAACGCCATTATAGACCTTAGATAGGCCTGCAACCACTTGAAGAACAAGACGATTATTGATAACAAGCGCCCCAATATTTCAAAGTTGGTCCGCTAATTCCTTAAGCTGTTTACAATATGTTGAAACATTCGGGAACTCGTCCATGCTGACTTGGGAAAATTTCTGCTCAAGGGTGACAATACGGGAATGTTGGTTATCCTGGAATATATCACGCAATCTATTCCAGATAGCCATAGTCGTAGTGTCTGGTTCAATGATCGTCTGTAAGAGGTCGGTAGAAATAGTGGAGTAAATCCACTGAATGACGGTATCATCAAGAGTAATCCATAACTGAGGATCCTCCGCGAGTTGAGGGATAGCGAGAGGAATTATGTGATGGAGGAATTCATGTGAGATTGCGTGAATTTTGAACAACTCCGCCCACGTCGCACATTGGACGTTTTCCATCTCAAGAACAATAGGGATGTGGTTCTTGATGTTGGAAACAGTAAGGGCAGGATGAAACAAGTTCTTTGACGTCGACATAACGAAAGAACAAAGGGATTGAGAAGAAAATTTGGGAAGAGAGTAGGTAAATTTTGATACGAAATCTGAGAAGGGGCACGGAATCTGATGCAGTCTCGCCCGAGAAGGGTGGTCGGAAACCGAGAATAAATTTGGAGAAGAGCGAAAGTAATTTAGTCCTAGACTTCTGATACCATGAAAGAAATAATCCTCTTAATTATTTTAATTAATGAATGAGTATATATACAATTTACAATTTCCATAATATGGAAAATCATATTCCTATTATACTCCTAAAACCTTATTCTACTTGTACAATAATTCTACAATTATGGTAAGTGTACGATGCTAAGTAAATACAACTATGGTTACCAAAATATGCTCCAAAAAACTGTGATATACACAATTGTATATGTCGTGTATATCACTGCTGAAACTGCCCTCAAGGTACACGGTATACACAAGGCATTGTATATGTCGTGTATACCACGGTATATTGTGTCATGGACCAACCCCACTTATAAGTGGATTATGCTAATGAACAGAGAATGAACAAAATGAGATGCTAACCGCAATCATAAGGCAAATAAACATCATTATATGATTTCCAGAGAAATGTTGCCTGCATTGAGAGGAAAAGTAGCAAAAGGTGAAGGTAAGAAGGCAAGTAAAGACATTCTAAAGTGCGACATGTTCCAAGGTATCAAATGCAAACCTTTATATATTGATGCATTTTGCTGGTTGCATATCATCACCTGACAATTGAACAACAAACTTTCATTTGCTTCATAACATTTATATCCTTGTAAAATGGAAAGAAGATCAACATTCCGGTTCCGCCTTCCTTGGTCACAACCTGCATCTGAACCTGAACCTGCAAGCAAACCATCCACTCAGCCTAATACCAGAACTGGTCCTAATCGCACAACAACCCGTCAAGTCACGAGATCACGAACTGCTTCACAGCCCTCCAGCAGCACTACACCCAAAAGTAGCCGGTCCTCCAGTCCTACAATTGAAAACCCAACTCGCAAGCAGCCATCAAGTGACACCACAAGGACGACATCTGGAAAGCCTTCTTCGCCAGCTCAACCTTCAGCAGGTACTCAAGGCAATTCAGCTGAAACGAACGCACCTACCCAGCCCACCCCCACGAGCACAAGAGCTTTATCTGAAAAACCCGCAACTTCCTTTCAACCTTCAGGTGAAAGCAAAGCTCCTATTCAATCCACCACAAATACAAGCCCTTTACCTGAAAGTACCCTAGCTTCTTCTCAACCTTCAACTGAAAAGAAAGCCCCTATCCAGTCCACCACAATAAACACAAGCCATTCACCTGAAACTACCCTAGTTCCTCCTCAATCTTCAGATGAAAGAAAAGCTCCTATCCAGTCCTCTACCACAAACACTAAACCCACAAATGCTCCAGCTAGCCCGAAGTTTGAAACTCAAACCCCTACTACTACCATCACCACCACCCCTACATCCACAGTATCACAAAGCCCACAATCTAGTCGTCCAGGAGTCGCTCCCTCCAAAATTGAGTCTCAACAACAGCAAGGCATCACTTCTCAACCAGCTTCACCATCTGATGTGCCAACTAAGTCCAATGCTTCTCAGGCTCCATCCCCGTCTAGTCCAGCTCCTCAATCACGACAAATGAGCCCAAAATCCTCCTCAACACACAAGGGTCCCCAGGTCCTTTCAACTGACCAACTTACCCCAGAGGCAGTTCGCCCTGCGAGCCAGACTTCTTCAAATCTTCCATTTGGTATAACCTCCCAAGTGCAACCGAAGGATCAGACAATTGCTCAGACAACATCTCCCCCGAAACAATCACAAGAGAGCTCAGAGATTTCTTCCAAATCCATTGAAATAGTACCATCAATCACTGAAAAAGAACCAATGGCCACAACAGTTTGGCCTCTGACAGACGGATCTTCTCAAGAAAGAGACCATATCTGACACAATTGCAAAAGCAAAAGATAGGTCACCTGAAAAGGTAATGCAACCTTCAGAACTCTCAGAGGTGAGATCCACTAGAGATATTACAGAAGGACCATCCAAGATATCAGATTCTTCTAGAATCATTAGTGAACCTAAGACGGACAGACTGTTGGAGACAAACACCCCCGAAACTAAAGTAGTGAAGGAAGTCTATGGTGCCAGAGAAAAGGTTGGTGGTTCTCTGATATCCAAAGAGCAGCCAAGCATTGTGTTTCAATCAAAGCAAGCATATACAGAGAAGCAAGCCAATTCTGATGACGACCAAATTCGAGTGAACCTCATCTCTAATGGGAAGTAGACAAGAAATTTTTCATCTCAGCTGCAGAACAAAACAGCTGCCGGTGGTAGTAAGGAAACTGCAGGTTCCGCTGAACAAGATATACCCCTTAACAAAGAGGTAAAAGATAACATCTCAAAGTTTACTCATAGGATGGCAGTTGGAGATGGAAAGCAAAATTTTGGAGAAACACCAGTGAGTGTGATCACTCTTGCAGGTGATAATAGAGGAGCATCTATGCAACTTGGTTCTGATTCATCCAGAAAAGGAAGGGAAATTCACATTCACAGAGGCTACAAACTGAACACAGATGAAAACGCTGATGCAACCACGGATTCGGAGGGAAGACAACCAAATGATGCAAGGACCATGAAAGATCAAGAAACGGAGGCATACTTAAACTGCAATGTGCAGGGCCTCAACAACTCAATTACATTTGACAGTTCCATTGAGGGAAAAAATCCAGGTATACATATCCTTTCCTCGTATGCCTTCAGAACCTATAAAATCAAGTGAGAGAACTGGACTGTTTGAGGCACACAAGGCCAAATTTAATGTTACCTTGCTCAGAAACATACATACGAGCCAACTATCAGAAGAAGATATCTCGAAGGCCTTTTCTTTGAACCAAGTGATTCTGATTCAGATAACCCTGAAGAACCTCGGCGACATGGTTGCCATGTTGGTGGTATGGACAAGAGAGAGAACGAGGTAGATATTCTTTGAATACTACAGTCGTAATGCATGTAATTGATAAAAGTTAAATTATCCTTATGTACATATTCAATAATATCTGCTTAAAGCAACTGTAACAGAGATGCAAGTGATCAATGAACCATGATATCCATGAGATGTTGTTCTCTGTTGTCTGGTTTTGATGTGCATTAGAGTATGGGCAGCCCAGTGCACTAAGCTCCCTCTATGTGCTTTAGAGTATATAGGCCAAAATCTGATTTATGGAGAGAAGAGAACGGAAAAGAAAGAATAAGTCACGCTGTAATCTAAAGGTCAATATTACTTCTTGCTCTGACATTGTTCAAAGAAGTTCAATATGCTGAAGAATACAACATAACTGCCACTTCTGCTGGCACAACATTGCATGCAACTTGAAAGCATATCCATATTCCTACTATAGAACAAGTTACAACTACGATTTGATAGCTTTCAACCCTCTCGACAACTCGTTTCCTGACTAATAATCATCGATCAAATTCATAACACATCAAATAAGTAATGCTGAATTAACAAAAGGAACATCAAAGTTTACATCTCACACTAGTGAATATGCAAAAGAGGTGCCCCCAATATTTGCACCATTTTACATCAAGCTTACTTCTCAATGTTCCTATTCTCAACAAAGAAGCTTGTAATTGTAGCACTTCTCACCAGGACATCTCAGAACATTATCATCCTCACTGGAAATCAGGCAGAGCCACCAGATTAAGAGAGCTTTTAATTTGAAAATAATATCCACATTATCTAACAATTCTTCGCCAAACAAACTATCAGTGTAAAATGCAAAAAGTATTTAACTTCTTCTTCCAAATCAAACGTTTATGAGAAAATATGGAATTGAGCATGTCAAGCGTAAACTATGAATTTTAGATAGGGAGAATGTTTAAATAACTCAGAACCAAAAAAATCGGCCTTTTGATCTCAATTTCCCCCCACTAATTTCACAACAACCAAACAAAAAGTGTGAAGAAAGAGCCGCCAATTTGCTCCAAATGCAGAGGGATTCAAATGCCTATTTAGCGGACGCAGGTAGTGCTCAGTAATATTTGGCTGATCCAAATCGAAACACGAAACCGATATGCTAAAGCCGTTCTGATGTCGCCCAAACACAGAGCACAAACAAAATCTGGAATTAACGAAACGCCAATTTGCTGGTGACAGGTTCGTACTTTTGTTTAAGAGTTACAATGCCTTGGTGAAATACAAAGCGTAAGATTTATTCATAAATTATGCCAAACTTACCATTCTCAAGTTTCAACTTTTCAATTTGCAAACCATTGATAAGTAGTATCTGATATATGTGATTTATAAATGTATACGTGGGTTACAACAATTGCAGGAAACGAGAATAAGTAACTGCTAACTATTACAACAAACTGAAATTGCAACAAACTGAAATTTCAACAAACTGAAATTACAACCACTTTGATATTTTGTTGGTCTAAGATAAGATTGCCTCGTATATATCATTTTACGTTCTGGACAATTGTCTCCCAAGATAAAACAACAACTTAACAAATGAGCAAAGAAAACTCAAGTGTTACTTTGAAGAACTTAGAGTAACGAAATAATGCTGGAGAGTAGGAAGAAGATTTCTGATTTTTCTGTCTCTTTTTCTAAACAATTGAACCAAGTCAAAGGTTCCAATTTATAGTGCAAGGAAGGTGACTTCTCAACTAGCCAACTAATGGCTGTTAATAGCCATGTAATGGCAATTAATGAGGAGTTATTCAGCCAAGTAAATGACTGAATTTATGTGCAAAGTAATGGAGATTTAGTGAGGAGTTATTCAGCCAAGTAAATGACCGAATTTATGTGCAAAGTAATGGTGTTTAACGCTCCAAAACCAACCCAAAAGGCAGAAACTTTCTGCCTTCCGTCGTGAGTTCTCTTCCCAATTTTATCTTTCCTGAAACTCCAGGGATCAAACTGTAAATATTAAGCAATTTGGGTCCAAAAAGATATCAGAAGGCCCGAACCCGGACGGGACGGGTGGGCGGCGACGCACGTGTGGGCTTAGCCTCGAACCCAAGCATACCTAGGTCCTCCCTCCTTCAAACACATGGGTTACCCCTTGGGGTCCCAAACCCTTATCCTTTTTTGAGACTTATAAAATGAACAAATCTTCCTTTCCCCACTGGTGAGGGAGATTAGTTCGTGGACCAATATCTCTTTCACTTCTCGACGAAATTTAATGATTCTTGGCCCTACGGTCATCTACTCACTTAGTAGATTATGCACGTGTGAAGAACCAAAGTCTCCAACATGCGGAACCCTAGTGTTTAAGTCATTAAAGATGGACGGACGCAACTTCCACCAAAGGCAAATTTCCAACAGTATATGGCAAATGCAATTTATAAATGGTACTACAACAACAACATACCCGCAAGTGGGGTACCTTTATGAGGTAGAGAGTTTGTTTTCGATATTCAATATGAATTCTAACTATATCACACCCCTTAATTGTCTTACTAGTTTCTATAAGCAGCATGACAAGATGTCACTGAAGAGCCAAAACACGTCTATTCAGGGGATTAGAAAATTTTAGAAGTCATTTTGCCTCCAAAACATAGAAACACTTTTGCTTATTCCAGAAGTCCTCGCCATTAAACTATTCTACTCTTTTTTGCCCCCAAAAGGTGACGAGTTTGTAAGATCTTCATTTAATTAGTGTTCTTACATTGTACCCCAAAAGCTAGCTTGTAGGGTGAGGATTGTCCAAGTCCATATAAGGAGTCCATGTTCCCATTCCATATTCTATGTGTGACTCTTAACACTCCTCGCACGCCCAGATGAGAGTATCGTATTCAACTTGGTTATTTGTCAAGTCAGGATCTAACCGATAAGAGAACCTCCACGTTTTATCTCTAGGATCGGTTATTGTTATTCCGGCTCCGACTCCCTTCTGGGTTCTTGACCCATCAAAAGTTAGCGTCCAAAGGACGACGTCCATACATGCAATAGAGGGGCCGCATGGGTCTTCCACATCTACACAAGGGTGGTCTGCCAAGTAATCGGCTACCGCCTGACCTTTGACAACCCTGAGTGGCCTATACTTGAGAGAAAATGCAGTGAGCTTGATTTCCCATTTCATTAGTCCTCCTTGCATAACAGGTTTATTCAATAAGTACCGAACGATGTCAATTTTGCACAAAATGTGAACCACATGTGGCATTAGAAAATGTTCAAGTTTTGTACAAGCATAGAATAAGGACAAACAAAGCTTCTCTACAAGGGTATATCTAGTTTCAGCTTCATTGAGCATTCAGCTAAGTTAGTAAATTGTCCTTTCGATTCCATCATCGGCATCCTGTGCTAACATGCAGCCGATAGACAAATCTGCAGTCGAGATGTACAATTTCAACTGTTTTCCTAGCATGGGGGTACCAGCACAAGAGGAGTTGCTAGGGCCTTTTTAATTTGGTCAAATGCTTCTTGTTGTTCTGGGCTCCATACTAGCTCTTCTAACCCTTTAAGCCTAAGCAAAGGTGAGAAAGTCTTCATTTTGCCAGCTGAATTAGATATAAACCTCCTTAGGAAATTGATATTCCCTAACATGCTTTGTAACTCTTTCTTTGTTTTGGGTGGTGCAGGCTCCATTATTTCCCGAGCTTTGTTATGATATATCTCAATACCTTTATTATGTACCAAGAAGCTAAGAAAGTTGCCAGCCGATACTCCGAACATGCACTTGGCTGGATTCATTTTAAGATTATGAATCCTCGTTCTTTTTAGTGCTTGTTCCAGATCGGCTAAATGATCTTTGAAGTCCTTAGGCCTTACCACAACTTCATCAATGTAGACCTCCACAGTCCTGTTGATCAAATCATGGAATATAGTGTTCATCGCCCTCTGATAAGTAGCACCAGCATTCTTCAGACCGAACTGCATGACTACCCACTCGTAAATGCCCAAGGATCCTAGACACCTAAAGGCAATCTTGTGAATGTGCTCTTCAACTAATGCTATCTGATTATAGCTGGAGTATCCATCTATGAATGTCAACTTACCGTTAACGGCCGCTGAATTGACTAGCATATATAGGCATGCCATATTCATCTTTGGGAGTGGCTAGATCTAGGTTCATGTAATCAATACATACCCGAACCTTGCCATTCTTCTTCTTGACTGGCACAATGTTTGCCAACCATTCCACATATCTAGCCGTTCTGATTAACCCGGCCTTCAACAGTCGTTCAATCTCGGTTTTAATTTGAGGCATCAGCTGAGGGTGATATCTTCTAGGCGGTTGTTTATGAGGTGTGAAACCCTACTTAATTGGCAATCTATGCTCTACCAAAGTACGTGCCAACCCAGGCATCTCATGATAATCCCACGCGAAACTGTCATTATACTGCAGTAGAAGAGTCGTCATGCTTTATTTCTCCTCCTTCTTCAGCAAACCATTGATACGTGTTAGCCGAGGGACTTCCTAAGTATCCAAGTTGATATCTTCCAAGGGATCCTGAGATTCAAAACTAGGAAAATCCCTTTTTATGGGTGATTTATATTTTATCGGCAACTCAATGTCATCGGCTGCCAGTGTTGGTTCTCCGTTATAGTTCTCTGCCTGTGATGCCTCGGCTATCCTTGCTTTAGAACTTAGAGCAGTCAGTCGATGCCACAGATCACGTATGATTTGGGTCTCCTCAATCATCTAACTCTTCCAAGGTAAGTCGTGGTTCGGCTAATTATTTTATTTCAAAACCTCGTAGAGTAAGATTGCAATTTTCCCAAGATCTTTCTTCGTATTGCTCCGCGACAACTATGGGAGCCACATAAGGTGAATATAAGACAGCCTCCAAGTTCTTAACCCCTGCTTGAAATAGGTTATCGTTAGCTGGGACGATTTCTATCTTGTCTCCTTCCTAGAAAATGAGCTTTTGATGCATAGTGGAAGGAAGGCATCGACTGGTGCGAATCCAGTCTCTACCTAACAGAATGGCATAGGACGGTTTGCCGTCTATCACAAAGAAGGCATATCTGACCGTCTTAGGACCTACGACGATTTCTGCTACTAAGATCTCCAAAGCTTCAGAGGTCTCTCCCATAAAGCTAGTCATTTTCATGTTAGTTGGGATGAGATCCTCTTTGGTTTTATTGAGGCATTTCAAAGTAAGCAACGGAATCACATTCAGCACAACCCCATTATTGACGGACACTCGGCTGGAAGCTTTACCGTTAATGTAAGTCTTAACATAGAGGGGTTTGAGGTGTTTAATCATCTCTTCCATAGGTGCACCAAATACAGTGCTCAAAGCATCCCTAGCCGTGGTATCGACTAATGTTACCCATTCAGTGTCTTCCACACACACATCACCTTCTAGGTTATCCAGCTTAGAGCGACCGGCCCAGAACTCACATGGAATCAGGCTGACCATTTCAATAGCTGCCCAAATCTCATCAACTGAATCATGCTTAAATAAATCAAGGATGGAGTCTCCTACCTCGTTCAATTTGGTTGACGAGAAGTTAATATCTTCCATCTCCTGGAGGCATATATGAATCGGTTGGGGTTCTAATGTCTGGATCCTTTGCGCGCTCTGTGGAACCGTCTCGGCTGGGGATTCCTTCAGGACTGTAGTCTCTTGTCATGGTTCCTCTGTCGGGTCGTCACCCAGTTGTATATTCAACTCTGATTGGTCTAAAGCTTCTCCTTCATGTGGCACCGTCTCTGAAGAGGTTGAGCCGAATGCCCGTTCTATAGCCTCAACCACGGCAGACTCAGTAATTTCCTGTTTATCGGTTGCCTCAGTGCTGGATATCATGTGCAAAGTTAGCTTCATGTTGCGCAAGGCGTTGGCGCGCTGCATCCTTCTTTTCTAAGTCCTGGATACGACACCCGATTGTGCCTCTTTCTTTCCAAAAGCCTGATTGATGAACCACTTTCTTTTCTCTATATTGGCGGTTGGCTTGATCATCCTCCGGGGTCTCAGCTGACCTTCATCCCTTACTGTGATTTGCAAGGAAGAAACGCCTTCTTTTACGTTTGAACTCAGCCACCCTCTTCTTAGCTATAGGGAATGGTTCCTCGTCTATCTGGGGTAGGCTCGTCTTCTCATCGACTGGTTGTCATGCTTGCCCCCCAAGCCTGCACCTGAGGTCTATTGGGTCCCTTCTGAACTTTGGGTACTATTTGTGAGGTTCCCGAGCAATGTGTTCTGGTTTATAAGGGCAGCCACAAAAATTGTTTTTAGCTGGATGCATGTCCGTGTCCTCATAGATGTCACGTGAGCTGCCTAGCCAATCAAATACAGAGGTCCTTGTGGCCTCCTCCTTACCAGTAGGCTTCTTTGGAACCCATATATTTCTCATCGGTTGTTTCCCGTTGACATCATTTGATTGATCTTGCTTATTGAATAAAAGAATTGTGACCAGTAAAGGAGTGTGAGTTTGTAAAGAACAGTAAAAAAGAATGAGTATTCTACCTGTAGAAACAAATCTGCAAGATGAGCAAAGGAAGCCTCGAGGGTAGCATGGGGAGATTTTCGAGGGGAAAAAATAGATGTCCCAGCCTCAGTTCCGAAAGTAGGGATTGAGCTATGCTTAGAAGGGTCCTCAGGGGGAACGGGAGTCTCCAATTCTAAAGCATCCTGTCGGGGACTACCTGGGTTGGTGCTTTTATTGGTCACCTTCTCATAATCATCAATTTGAATAACACCCCTTTATCATCCACCTACAACTCTTTTCAGTATTCCGTGAGTCGGTGGCGATTTCTCACTCGAGAACCAATTTCCACATGGGTCTCGGGAGCCTCATCTCGAGCTTTTCGTTTTCAGCTGCTAAAAGCATACTAGAGGATGTTCGACAGAGCAGCCGCACGAGATGACACTTTTTGAGTTGCGGATTTTCGTACAGGGAGCCCTGCGAATGAAGAAAAGATGTTGAAAATGAGTCTCGGGAAATTCGGGAAGAAACACTTATAAAAATGAAGAATCGAAGCTAAGGCTTACCGTGGTATTTTCCATTCCACCATTCGGAGGTAATACTCTTCCAGACCTAGTGATATTGGGGGAGGCATAAAGAAGACTTACCACCCACACAGAAATCCCTTCATTCAGTTGCGGCTCAACTAAAACGGCTGAAACGTTATAACACTTGAATTAGAAAAGAATTTTCTTTTATTTGGAAAACCAAGCAAATGTGTTTGTTGGAAAAAAATACTCACATAAAGAATTCCACTCTTCCGAGAAAGGATCCGAATAAGGTTGATGGATTTGATCGGTCTTGATTAAAATAAAGCGGGTCAACCAATCTCGGTCATAGTCATCCTCCACATTAATGAGGCTGCAGATTTCCCGAGGGTATAGATGGATAATTTCACCTCATAAAACCCTAGGGTAATAGAGGAGAAGAAGGTGGTCGATAGTGAATGGGAGCATTGACAGTGCTGGCTAACATCTGAATGCAGTAGATTGATCTCCAAATTTGCGGAGTAACTTGGCCTAAATAAATCCTATACCGGCGACAAATATCCTCGATAATATTTGGAATAGAAAGTTTGAAACCAATGGTGAATGAATAAGTACATGTCATGGAAAGCTTTTCAACATGATAATGTACTCAATCGACCGGATCAACAGTTCTGACAACTATGTCAGAGGAAAAACCACAATCCTTTACGACATTAGGAAGAACCTTGGTTGTTATTTTAGATTCAAAATTCTCAACATGTTCGTAGTTATTTTGAACACGGAGATCTCCTGAGAAGTCAAAGCCCGAAGGAAGGATTTCGGTAGCAGTGGAGTATAAGTCAATTTTTTGAGTTGTAGGAGAAGTGAGTTCCTTCCCATGGCGACGGCTTGGAGGGTTGTCATTTCCCTTAGAGGAGTATGAAGGAGAAGATTTGGTAGAAGACATTGTTGAAGAAGTTTTTTGAGAAAGAAGGAAGACAAAGTTTTCAAGAAATCTTGCAAAGTTTGTGGTTGTCTTTTGTGAAAGATTTGACCTCCTATTTATGGTAAAAAATATAACGTTTTGGAGGTGAAAAGACGTGCACCATCATTGTTGCAGTTCATATCGATAAGAGTGATGGTTCAATTATCGCCGTTCCAGAAGCATTAAATGGATGTAACGTTTGACAAGCTTTGTAATCATTACGATTCAAATTCCTGCTGAAGTACTAAATTTATTCGGTCGGGAGTTCAAATATACTTCCCGGATACATGATAGTTACACCCGAAGAGTGCGGGGACTATCTGTATAGGGCAAAATTCATATAAGACAATTGTATGAATTATAGTATGACACGTGGAGCACGATGATTAATCAGGACCACGTCAACCTAAGGCACTACTAACTAGGTACGCGTGGTACCGGGAGCGACACAATCATGACCGGTACCACTAATACAAAAGGCTGAGAGTCGTTTAAATTGTAACGGGCGATCGTTACCAAACATGTCATACGTCTTCCAGTGAAGCTTTAATGACATTTATTGAGATATTGTCATAGATTGTGTACCGATGTAGCTCATATGTAAATATGACACATTGTTCCATTGTAAATCATCACATTCTAATTATTACAAAATTCTTATATTCTCTCAATTTTTTTACTTATATACAAGTTAACATAGCTTTGTTCAGAATCTATGCATGACTCAAGCTAATCATTACTTTTACTTTTTTTTATTATTATTCTTTTTCAATATAATTATCTAGAATTTATATATAACATGTCACTTGACATGTATTTGTCTTGACAAGTATACAAATTTTAGTATACCTTTTTACTTGTAAACATAATTTATGGAGCTTCATCTTCATTTTCCCACCCTTTTAAGCCGTCATACTTCCATTCCCGACTTCCCCATTTCCGTCTAAAACCACTGGTATCCGGCGCTATTTCAAGACAGCGTTAAAGGTAAATAGGAGTGTGCCGCTTAGGGTAAGCTCATTTCTCTATATCGTAGGGTTTCTGAATTTCCTTACACCTACTTGACTTGCGTTTCTGGGTTCAATTGTTTCTTCTAAAATTTACAGGGTGCTCAAGAGAATAGTGCCTTTGAGAGAAATTGCAATATCTTCTATTGGGCAAACTGTAAGTTCTCTTTTTTTCCATTACACATTGTTTCATAATGTATCATGTTATGTTGTACTGTATTATATTTTATTATTTTGATGAATATAATATTTGATAGATTATACCGTTTCCCGTCGTTACATGATTTCAGACATCAATAATCCGAAGGATAAACCTATCAGAAAAGTAGGGTAAGGGGTAGAGTTATTATAGAAAAGGTAGGGTAAAGAAAGAAAAATACGATCACACCAAATCAGTCATTACATAAAACGGGACTTTTCGTTGTTGCATAACGATGATTTAACGATGCAATACAAGAAATTCTAAGTAACAATCAAAACAAACATTGTATTTAAATTAGCAATATGATACAATACAATATGTAACAACAATCCAAACTAGCTGTTAGGTTTCATGATGTTTATTTAAATGATTTCTCTTTTGTCTTCTGTGTTGAAAAAAGTTTGGATCGTTTTTTACTAACTGTATGTTTTAATGGTTGAATTCTCTGTTACAATCAAACCCAGCATTAGCTAGTTCTTTTCATCAAACTTTACTTGTTCTAGAAGAGTTATGTACAATGAAAGCTATTGATTTAGTTATACCAGTGTATATTTTGGAATTTATCTTGTGACCTTATCCAAAAGATACTTTGGAATTTATTTTATGAAACTTTTTAGATGTCAATTTGTCTGGATTAAGTTATTTCTAAAGCTTATTATGTTGCTAGTTTAACCAATTTTTTTTTTCATATTTAGCTACTATGACTTCATAACTATATATGCATAAGGTTGTAGTGTTGTATATTCGAGTTTGAAATCTATGAATTTCAATTCTATTTAGAGGAATGTTTTTCAACCCACTTTGGAATGAGATAGCAGATTCATCCCTATAGGTTCTGGCTGTTAAACTTGGTATAATTGGGACTTTAGGTAATTCAAATTTATGGTTCAGTTAGGCAAATTGATTCATAATCTTTTTTTATATTGTGTCTTTCTGGCTATTTATAGAGGATTACAGTCCACATAGTTGCACCATGTATCTGCATTTTTATTCCTGAGATAATATGATAACAAAAGTTAACCTCATTAAAATCTCAAATAAAATACACTAGCTTCTTTTGTTTGTATGTGTCGTAGCAGCATTGAGTGTTATGCTTTTGATGCTATTGCATCCCCCATTACTATTGAGGTTGTAAGTACTTGTAACCTGATGAGTTGCCGTCGTAGTTGTAGAATCTCAAAGAATATTTCCCCAATTTTATTTTGTATTTGGGTTACTCAAAGTCTTGAGCCACGTAAATCAACCCCAAAGCTAAAGGAGTCCTTTTAGGATGAGGTTGATGCTTTTATAAGCCTTGATCGGAGCGGATCACTAATTTTAAAACACTCTCCCCCGCAAAATATATAACCAGTTTGCCTTATGTAAAACAAGTAGACATTGAACAATTATTAGTTTGACTTATCTAATTTATATTTTCAAATGGATATTGCCCTTTGCTCGATTGCCATCATTGTCTGTTATTGAGTCTTAAGTACAAAACTTTTATATTGAATCATTCTCTGGTAAAGAGTTTTATCTTTTCTATTTCCCTTTAGGTTAGCTTGTTTTCAATAAAATTGAATCAAATGAATTATGTTTAAGTAGAGCACGCCTTTTTCATCAGTATGAAAGGATCTTTCACGTTAAGATGCACATTGGTACTGTACTATGGAGTGTATAGGACTTGTTTCTTGTGAAACGAATGAGATTGGGATTTATAAACTAAAGTTGCTAAAACCAGACTTGTTTTGACTAAAGTACTTCCTTTCCCACATTATATATAGGCTCAGATTCCTCCATCTGACAGAGAAAGAGACAAGAAACTGAGGCAAAAGATAGAATTCTTTCTCCATAAACAGTATACAAGGTATTTCTTCTTTTCTTATTCTTTTTATGTGATTTCTGATCATTGGACTACAAGCTTTGGCTAAGCATTTTTTTTTTGTTTTGGTTCAAGTCTCTACAGCGATATATGTGAATTTTACTATGTGATGCTCTTTTAGTTAAATATATTTTATGTTCTGTTTGTTTCTGTTTAGTATTTTGGTCATTTCACTTTCCTGTTTGTTTCTGTTCAGTAATTTGATCATTTGCACTTTCTTTTAATCTCATGGCTCCACAATAATGTAATTAATATATTATAATTTACGCCTTGCCTTATAAGTGCAATAATGATGATGCTAGTTATTGGATTCAAGTTGTGTACTTTTTCTTTTATTGTGTTGAAACTCTAAAGGTATGAGTTAGTTTTTCTTGTTTGTTATGGATATAATGAAGCTGACTAGTGGTAGACTAAACAAAAGACAACATCAACATAATTGCCTTTCTGAGAAGGATGACCCGTGGATAGTGTACTGGAAAGCAAGAAAGGGGTAGGTGCACAGATGGCTGCTTGGGGACCCCTATTTAGAGAATAGCCGAAGCTAATAATTTTTTTAAGTTTAGCTGTTTCAAAATCAGCTTCAGACTTGAGAGATTGAAGTTGAATTGCGGGCCTGAAGTTCCAAAAATGTCTGACGTAGGGGTCTGAAGTTGAGCTTGTCAAGACATAAGTTTAGACTTGTATGTTTCAAGTTTGAACTACCAATTATGCTGGTCGAACTTCAAACACTAAGGTCTGAAGTGGGGTGTTGCAATCCTCAACTTCAAATCTGTATATCTGAATTTTGAACTATCAAAGCTCAACTCCAGACCCAAATATTCTGAAGATGGCATAGCCCAAGTCTGAAGTTGGTTCAGTCAATAAACTAAGAACAAGAATAGTAGATGAATATAACAGAGAGTATGATGCTCAATGAAACTTATGCAACCATTATAGGAGACGGGTAGACAATTTGAACCCTAACCATTTTTCCCAAATTGAATCTTCAGACTTCAGTAGTGGTTTTTGAAAGAAAAATATAAACAAATTATGTCTAATATTGATGTAGACAAATCAGTGATAGCAAACTCTGAACTTGGACTAAATTGGACACTTCAGTGCGAAATATGTCCATAAAAATAAAGTCCAACTTAATACATGTCATATCTAGAAACTAGTTCTTAATTTGAAAAAAAATCATTTACACGTCTACCATAAAAATCAAGTATAACCAGTTTCTTTAAATGCTGGATTAGAATAAATTTATATGTGATCTATTTGAACCTCAATGTGATGGAGAGAATGAAATAACATTGATTGCCCAATTGCTATTTCTATTTTCTAAATGTTATGTTGTTTTCTGATTGTAATTCAAGCTTGACCTCTCAAGGTTTGTTCTACTCCAGAAAAAGCTTCAATCTTTGGTGAGGAAGAAAAAAAGAGAGTATTGGGTTGACAATGGATTCGGGTGATGCATCTGGGTATTCAGCTGGGGTGGATGATGATTATGAATCTTTACTTTCAACGACCGATGCGGAGCTCTTGAAACGGGCATGGCGGAATGAAAAAGCTGCTCCTGAAATTCTTCAATTTGAGGCTGCTTTGGTTCAAAGATCCAGAGAACAGATTCAATTGATGGTATGCACATTTAAAATAATCGGGCCTCTTAAAATTGTACCTGGGGTATTTATCTGTTTATATTTTGAACTTTGGCTTTCACCTTATCTTCTGTCAGAATTTCTTGGTGTTAATATTTATTTTGTGTTAAAAACTTGTATTTTGTTTGGCATTATGTGGTGGACATATGGCTTCGCAGGTTGAGAATTATTAGCTGTCTTAATTTCAGAAGGGTGTTTATAAAGGGACTTCCTATATAAAACAGAAGTTTTTGTTTTATCCAAGAGTCTAGCAGAATCCAACTGAAGTTTCCAGTTCTGCTTAAAAGGATGAGATTAAACTTTCAGATAGACAAACTTATTTCTGATAGAAAAAAAATCAGTGGACAATTATTCAATTAATGCCCAACAGAATTTAACTCTAGAGCATGTGTGGTGCACTTTGTCTGCTATTAGGTGGTGTTTGTCATTAATATTTCTATAGGAGCATAACTCCAATGGTATCTTTGGTTCTCCATTTGCGCTACTTGTACTTCCGCTACTCTCATATACAATGATAACCCTTACAGTTACACCATGTTGTGCATACTTATTTTAAAGCACAGTACTAGGAGCAATCCTCATAAAGTATCTGAGTTTGGAAAGAACCAGCTTTGCTTCTAACTTAGTCCAATAGTGGTGGAGAGCTTTTTTTGGAGGTCTAAAACGGGAAGGTAAATGGAAATTTATACTTAAATAAACAAATGGCAGAACCATGAAAGAACGGTTAGAATCTTGTTTCACCGAAGATAGTTATTTGTTGATATAAGTGACTGGCTTACAGTTGTAGCTAGTACTCCAGAGCTTAGTAACTTGATGCTATTAAAAGAAGTTGTTTAGTGCTGGTTGTGGATATGATAATTTTGTATGGTAAACTCTTCTTGTGAGTTGTGATTGCTTCATTAGGAAACTGAAGCCTGTGTTAAAGGATATAGCTGTGATTGGTAAATCACAAATGAAGTTATTGGTTGAAATTTAAAACTGTGCCTTATCTGTATGGAAAAGCTGCTGTGCTCTCATCCAAGTAAAGACTATCTTGATGTGTGCTTCTGCTGCTACTTAATGGATTTTACTCCCATATCTTCAGTGTTGGTGTGAAATATCTGTTAATTGTCATATTTAATGAAGTGGAATGTAAAACTCTTGACACTCCAAATCTACATTTCATTTGATGATGCTGAAAGTTTCATTTACATCTTCTGATATATTATTCACATCTAATTTTGCTTTAGTTTCTTGACTTGTGTGACTCATTATTAATTTATGTATCTTCGCGGTTTACTATGAATTGCATGCTGATGTATCTTAATCTTTGCTTTTCAGGAAGAAACAGTAGAGGAATTTTCAAACAATGGTGCTGATCCGCTCACTGTGTCTCTTTACCAGATGGACCTTGATAGAACTCTATTTCTATTGAGATCATATCTAAGAACCCGTCTCCAAAAGGTAGCTTTAAATTATACTAGTATATTATTATGTCTTTGGTTTAGGGAGTATGGCAGCTTATCTCATCTTCATTCATTTCATAATTAATGTTTGACTGCAGATTGAAAGTTATGCATTTCACATTCGAAAAACTAGTGACTTGTGGAATCGTCTATCTAAACAAGAGCAGAAATTTGCTGAAAGGTAAAGCTGTTTCTTTTTATTCTTAGTATTCGATGCGATACCAAGTTCATAATGTTAATTGCGTGGGATTGATTAGGTGTATTGACGACATGGAGCAACATCTAGATCAGTCTGTTCTTTCAAAGTTGCCTCATGGCTTCAAGTCCCACATGAAGCAATCTTCACTAAGTTTGGCAGATGACATGGGTTAGCTTGCCATACTCCCTTGCAAGTTGATTGAGATAAATTTTTTCAAGTTCCCCTATCTGCTTCTTTATGCATTTCCATGTGTGTTTGCTTTATCTATGTTGTTATAGAGTAAGAGTTTCTGGAATCCCAAATTAATGGCTATGCCGTAATTAAAAAAAGCGTCTTGAAATAATAAAAGGTTTGTTGCTAAGTGATTTAAATTGTCTATGAACACGGTGTAGCAACTTAACTTCTCTAATTTATTACTAAACCTGCAACCTGATTGTAAGGCACATTGCAATCTCTTGCACTCATGATATCTGCTTGTTTTCTTCGCATTTTAGACATATCAAATATAAAGACTTTTGAGATTTACATGTGTACTGAAACAACAGTTTCTCTTCTTGTATGCCTTTTAGTTCCTGAACCGCAGCTGGATCAATATGTTATCTGCAGAAGCAAGAGATTTTTAGGATCTTTTCAGCTTGATGACAGGCAATCTTCTTTACTTTATTGTTGTTTTTCTTTGAAATCCTGCCTGATTATTTTCTATTCTTGACCTCCATTAATTTGCTTTGATGACAGTGGGGAAGAACCAGTCAACATTGAAGCCAATGATTTGTATGCTCTGCCTTACAAGTCCATAAAGCCACTTGTGGAGAGTGGGCAGATCGACCTCGTATAAGAGTGTAGGAAATACTGTCCCTCTGCTTTCTGGCCGCGGCTATTTCAGAAATCAAGATTACATTATCCAACAATGGCATAGTTTGTAACAAATGCAGCATAGGAACTATAACTCTTTTACAATCCTTTTAACTGCTCAAGAATGGATTCGCCTACTGTATTATGAGTAGTGTTCTCTTGTTTGTGAATCTATTTTTGTTTCTAAATGAAATTTGCAGCGTCATGTTGTACACATTGTTCTTTTGTTTGACGCCAAACCGGTTATTAATAAAATATGTGTAATAAAAGAATACAATGATATAAATACATGAAGAGAATAAGCTAACTATGGTAACTAAATATTCAAATACCCACAAATCTACTAGACTATCATGTACACAATACTATACAATTCTAGTGATTGTGTAACACTCCCTCTCAAGTTAGAGCATATATATTAATCATATTCAACTTGTTGTAAAGGTAATCAACTTGATTTCAGTCTACACTTTCGTGAACAAATTCGTTAGTTGTTGTTCTGTCTTCAAAACATGAGATCTTCTCACAAATAAACTATAGTCAACCTCCATATGTTTAGTTCTTTCATGATATTCCAGACTTGAGGTTATATAAAGGGCAGCTTGATTATCACAATAGAGTTTTGCTTGTGTTTGATGCTTATGCCAATTTTGGTTAAAAATTCTACATAATCTCACATGTAGACTGGGACATAGCTCTGTACTCGTTGAAATGCTGGATCGAGATGCAAGACTTTACTTGAGTATGCGAGGCGGTGTTGAGTTTCACATCCGCTATTAAGGAATGGAAAGGCCTTCTTATATAGTCTTGAGCAATCCTAGACCTTTTATATGGTCTTGGACAAGTCCCCTCTTAAATTAGTTTTTACATTGAGTTAAACCCAAAAAAAATTTCATATCCCATCAGCAGAGACTTTGACATGATAGGTAGGTTGTATATTTTGACCCATCCAGCATGTGTACCAACAAATAAGTCATAATAAATACTTATTTTATAATTGATCTAGCATAGATTTCATTGAGATCTGATATTAAAATTCTAGAGATGTCATCTTCAAATTGTTAGTTTAAGAAAAATGTAAAAAAAGGAAGCTAGCTCGCGAGTGATTCGAAAAGCCAATTCACTATTACTTTATGACAGCAGATGAATTAATAAATGTAAATACATATTACTAAACTTAAGGGGTCATTTGATTAGTGGTGAAAGTATACCGTGATATACACAGTATACACGGAATATACAATGCCTTGTGTATACCGTGTATATCACGGAAACACAAGTCAATTTGGAGACCATGTATTTGGTATATGTTGATGTATTTAATTAGCATTGTACACTTACCATAATTGTAGAATTCTTGTACAAATAAAATAGGGTTTTGGGAGTAGAGTAGGAATAGAATTTTACATATTATGGATATTGTAAATTGTATTTATACTCATTCATTAATGAAAATAATGAAGGAATTATTTCTTTCATGGTATCAAAAGTCTAGGTCTCACTTCTCCCGATTTCCTCTCTTCCACTGTCTCGGTTTTCGTGTCCATTCTCAGAATTCGTGCAACCTTACCTCCTCTATTCCCAAATTCTCTTCCAAATCCATCATTCACCTATTGTTCTTTCGTTATGTCTACGTCAAAGAACATGTTTCATCCTGCCCTTACAATTTCCAATCAAGAACCACATCCCTATTGTTCTTGAGATGGAAAACGTCCAATATGCGATGTGTGCGGAATTGTTTAAAATTCACGCATGCTCGCATCAAGTACTATATCACATCATCACATCAGTCACAGGCGCGGAGAAGGTGCCTGCCCCGGCGGATGACTCGGTGTTATGGACAACCCTTGATGCTACCGTTCTCTAGTGGATTTATTCCACTATCTCTACAGACCTCTTGCAGACGATTGTTGAGCCCGACGCTACGACAATGGAAACTTGGAATAGGGTGCATGATATTTTCCAAGATAACAAGAATTCCCATGTTGTCACTCTTGAGTAGGAATTTTTCCATGTCAACATGGAGGATTTTCCGAATGTCTAGGCCTACTACGAAAGGCTGAAAGAATTGGCGGACCAACTACGCAACGTTGGTGCGCCCGTTACCAATAATCGTCTTGTTCTACAAATGATTGCAGGCCTCTATGAGGCCTATAATGGTATTGAAACTCTACTCTATCAAAGTAATTCACTTCCACCTTTTTATCAAGCCCGTTCGATGCTCACGTCAGAAGAAGCCGGCTTGGCAAAAAAGGCCGCTACCGGCGCTAGTTCCGTCCCAATGATGACTACATCTGATAACTCTCACGGTTATATTGACAATTCGGGCCAACACCGCAACAATGGTGACGACAAAAAGGGTCAAAACCTTTAAAATAATGTCAAAAATCGCGGAGGCAACAACAGCGGCGAACGGAACAGTAGCAACACCGGCAGTGGACCTCGGGGTACTGGAGCCCATCCCGCCCGATCTCAGCCCTGGGCCCCTTGGCAGTGGTCCTGGACCAGCGGCCAGTGGCCCAGTCCCGCCTACTGCCCTCCCAGTTATTTCCAGGGAAATTGGGCTCTGATCCGGCCCAATTTCTCGGGTTCTTACGCAGACAACCATCAGTGTTTTGGGTCGGGTCAGCAGGTCGGTCTGCTTGGGCCTAAGCCCCCATAGGCCTTCAATGCTGTGGGCCCGAATTCGATCCCGACGCCCACCGATATTGAGGTCGCCATGCATACATTTGGATTAAATCCTCCAGACGCAAATTGGTGCATGGACACCGACGTCACCGCAAATTGTGATAATATTAGTGCAGTCTATCTTTCTGGTAATCCAGTTCAACATCAGCGCACTAAGCATATTGAGATGGATATCCACTTTGTTCGCGAAAAGGTAGCTCGTGGACAAATACGCGTTGTACATGTCCCTTCTAGATACCAAATTGCAGACATCTTTACTAAGGGTCTTCACTCGGTTCTATTTGAGAATTTTATGGACAGTCTCAGCGTACAACGACTTTCAAGTGGGATAAGGTGGAATATCATTGAATTAAGTTTGAAATTAAATTATAATTTGGGGGAATAAATTTATATTTTTAACCAAACAAAGTATAAATTTAATCATAAACTTAATTTTGGATATCCCGCCTTATTCCATCAAACTATGTGCTATTTTATTCCATCTCCCGAGTGGTGTAAATTCGTCTAAGAACCATAAATTAACACGTAGTTATTTCATTTACTGCAGGCATGGTAATAGAGCTATTGCATTTCTGGAGTCATATAGTTATAATTAGTTTCATGCGGTTATTGAAAAGCTTAGTAAATTTATAAAATAATAAACTAAACACATTCTTTTTTATATTGTCATTTCTGGAAGTATCCTTTAAAATTTTAACCTATTAAGAATGCAATTTATTTTAGTTTTCATTCATATACTAAATATATAAATGTAATTTCTTAGAAAAAAATAATGAACACATCTGCAATCAAAATATAATGTGTCAACTATTTTATACTGAATTCGAACACGGCTTAACGGGTATGAACAGTAATAAATGGTTACAAATGTGGGATTTGATTTTTCAAATAAAATTTTGGTTACATAGGCATATGATCCTCCAAGTGAATCTTCTTTTTTTTTTTTTTTCATCTCCTGTTTACATTTCTCTTTTAGTTTCACGTGTCCTTTTTTAGAGCAAACTGTTAGCAAAAAAATAAGAAAAATGTTTAACAAACTTCGTCGGCTTATTGATTTGTGTTGATCAATGTTGATCAAGTCGGTTAAGAGTCTCACATCGGATATAGAATGTGAACATGGACTCCTTATATCGATTTGGACAATCCTCACCCTACAAACTAGCTTTTGGAATTGAGTTAGACCCAAGATTCATTCTTTACCCTAACATTCATTCCCCAAGAAGCTAATCTATCCACTCTCATCAATCTTCCATGTTGCTGCAACCAAAGAGTAAAAATAGCATTAGGTCGAGCTGCATTTGGAACCTAACTCTTCCACCTCATTCTGGGACAGTCTCCTATCAGTTGAAGGTAGATGTGATTGATTAATGCCTTGGAACTAGTTGCATTGATCTGAACATGGTCTAAGACTGTCCTAGCTTCCATTAACTTTCTAATCATCCAACATGCTTGCTTTGGTATTTGCATTGACTGTATTTGTTGCCCCTTGATATAGTAAGCATGAATTCATTTAATCCATATCTTATCTTGTTTCTGAGTGATATCCCAACAGCTTTGTGCTATGGCTGCTCTGTTCCACACTTTGATGTTGATCAACAACAACAACATACCCAGTGAAATCCCACAACACGAGGTCTGGAAAAGGTAGAGTGTACGCAGACCTTACCTCTACCTTGATAGGTAGTTCGGTTGTTTTCGAAAGACCATCGGCTCAAGACACAACATAAACACAAGCAAAACAAGAGAAACGGTCAAATCCGGACAAGAAATTTAAAGCAGTATAACAATGATGGTAACAAAAGTGAATAAGCCATAATAAAATATTCTGAAAAAAAAAGTAATAACTAACGCAGATAGATAAGATAAACAAAGTACATGAAAGAACACAGCAGCAAAAATCAAACGATAGTGGACTATAAAATAATATTACGCCTACTAGTACGATAGGCTTGATATTGATCAAATTAAGTAAAATTGGATCCATCTACAAAGACAATTTAAAAGTAAAATGAATTTTATATATCTACGAAATGATCACGAAAATTTGTCCCAAACAACAGTGACAAAAAAATTACTACTCCCTTTATTTTAATTTAAGCAACTTTTTTTAGTCTATTTAAATTTTATATTTAGTAACTTTTAATTTTAATATTTCCATAATATTTTTAAGATCATAAAATTTAAAGAATATTTTATTATCTTATACATATTTTTAGATTAAAATTCTAAAATATTTAATTTTTTATTTTTTAAAACTTCATATTTAATTAAACTAAAACACATAAAATAAAAGAAAATTTACTAAATGAACACTTGGTTGATAAGTTGTACCAACAAAGATGCTCTTTATCGTCCCGGCCGGATGACAAAGGAGGAAAACTTAAAATTCAGTTGGAGGCCTGCAGCGTGGTTTCGAATCCTGGTGGAGCAGTTTGCTCTCTTCTGGGGTAGAATTTTGTAGGTAATATCAGTTGCTCTGGTCTCAAACTCTAGTCATTCATGTACATTCCACGATTTATTGGTTTGACGTAAATTGAAAAGCCGGATATAAAAAAAAAATGTTCTTTATCAAGAAAAGCCAAAGAAGTCGCCAAAACCATTAGAAAGACAGAAAGTTTTGTCGTGTTTCCGACTTTTTGTCACTGAAACACATTCAGTGCCTCCTAAGTCAAAGAAGTAGAAAAATTGTCATGTTTTCACTGAAACACATTTACTGTACGACTAAGAGACAATGAATGTGGTCTACTTCACAATGTGCTCTACTTCTAACCGGCGGCTTAATGATATTGATGACCGAAAGTTAAATCAAAAGATTTCTAAATTTACTTTATAAAATTCATATACATTGATTAATTATAAAGTAATATGTTTTTTGATTTTTATTGATAAATAATTTATAATATATATAAAGTTACAAGAATATTTATTATGATACAAACTAGGTAACTAATTAACCTAAGTACAAAATGATTATAATTTCACCTAAAATATGAGATATACAATTAATACAATTAATGAAAGAATATTGAAAAATATTCTATTACATCCCCGCAGTCGAAGTGAGAGGTTCACGAACACTGAGACTGGCTTGAAAATCATCAAATAGTATGCGCGGAAGTCATTTGGTGAAGATGTCGGCAATCTGATATCTAGAAGGAACATGAAGGACACGAACTTGACCACGAGTCATTTTTTTCGCGAACGAAATGAATGTTCATCTCAATGTGTTTAGTGCGCTGATGCTGGACGGGATTGCCGGAAAGATATATCGCACTAATATTATCGCACACCAGTGTTGCCTTTTGAATCGGGTCGTGAAGCTCAAGTAGAAGGTTACGGATCCAACAAGACGACGTTGGCGACACCTTTGTACTCTGCTTCTGCACTGGATCGGGATAGTGTAGGTTGCCTTTTGGAAGACTAAGATAATAGGTTATCTCCGAGGAAAACGCAATAACCAGACGTGGAGCGTCGGGTGTCAGGACATTCACCTTTAGCAGTGAGACCAGTGAGCGAAGACCTGTATAGATGTAATCCGAATTGAAGTGTACCTTGGACTAGGGGTGGCCAACGGGCCGGGCCAGGACGAGTCGGGGCGAGTTTGGCAAGATCGGGTCAGGACGGGACGGGGGGAGGGGCGGGACAGGCGGGATTCGCCGAAGTCCGGGTCCCATCGGAATCTGGTCGAGGCGGGATCGGGATCAGGGCGGCGCAGGATCGGGTCGTGGCATTTTTTTTGCACTTAATTTTAAAAATAACATATATAAACAACTCAATAATTGAATAATATAGTGTAAAAAACATATCAAGGCTGTTTTTGTGCCTCTTATATTATTTAATAGATATATGATTTTTTTGTAATACAAATACAATTGTCAAAATTGCAACTTTGTGGTGTTGTTCAAAAGTTGCAAATTACAAAGTAAAATTGCAATTAAAAAAATTACATTTTGAAAAAAACCTGTTCTAGTTTCTTAATAATTTCTTGTAGTTCTTCGGTTGGAATTGGTATTTGTTGATCAAATTGCTCCACGCCGCTTCCACCACCTTCGGATAAGATGTCGTTGTAGTTTTCGTCTTCTTCTTCGTTGATCTCCGGTTGACCGCACCTTCTCCGCTCCGCTCGTATCCAATCTCTGAATAATACTGCAATCTCCAAGCTGTCTCCGACTAATGAGTGTTTGTGTTCTCTTATTTGATATCTGTAGGCAGAAAAAACGCGTTCAGACGCCGTTGATGACGCTTGAATGTTCAAAACATCTTGGGCCATCATTGAAAGTGTCAGAAAGGTCTTCTCATTCCCCCTCAAGTACTTCAGAAGTTTTCACATCCTTCTTCATTGAGAACTGCTTGGTACGGTACAGAACCCTGCAAAACAAAAATATCAAACTAGCTAATTTGGTTAGTAGCGTTACAGCCGCACATTCTATTTCTGAGGCTTTCAATACTAGCCGCAGAAACAACATGTCTTTTGTGAGGTTGTGTTGAAGAAGAAGAAGATGGTATGGAAGCCGGTAGGTTGCTAGCACTTTCTTGTTGGTAAAACCTATATACTTTTTTACATTCGTCTTCTACGCTAGACAACACTTATTCTTTAGTTGTTCAGTAGGTGGTGGGTGATTTGAATTTTTGGGACTTGGAGGTGGTAGTACTGCTATACAATCATAAATAATTTCAATAAGTGATTTAGTACCGTCTATTTTAATAGTCGAATTTATTACAGCACCAATAATATAAATAGTGGAAATAGGAATAAAATATTTTTTTATTTTGATAAACATTTTTAATAGCTGCCTTATAAACTGGTTTATCCATATATTCATTAAGCATTAAAAATATAAGAGATATAAAACAACATAGTTGAAATAGTAGGATAATATATACCGAAAAATTCTTTTGTTGCTTGAAAAAATTTCTCTAGAAATACAATAAGTTCGGAAATTTTTCCCCAATCGCTATCTACAACCATATCAGCTGGATTTTGATTATGAGAGTTAAAAAAATAAAGTTATAGGTTTTCTATAGTCATAAGCAACAAGTAGTTGCTCGTATAAAGAATTCCACATAGTGGATACTTCTTCTGAAATTTTTCTATAAGGTAGTTGGCAATCGTGACAAGTTTTTTTATATTCTTTTATTCGTTGTATTCTATTATTTTTTTAAAATAAAGTTTATAGCAAATTGTATTTTACTAAAAATGTCTTCAAAAACTGATAGACCATTCTTTACAATTAAGTTATATATATGACACACATTTTATATGAAAATGATCTGAAAAAGATGGAGTTAAACTATTTTTTAAAATTGTAATAGCGTAATTGTTAGAAGAAGCGTTATCTAATGTAATAGTCATAATTTTATCAGTTATTCCGTAATAATCGCACACTTGATAAATATTTTCTGCAATAAAAGTACCAGAGTGCCTATCATCTATATATCTATACGCTAAGATACGTTTTTTCATAAACCATTTATAATTTATCCAATGACAGATTACCGTTAAATAATCATGGCTGTTAGTACTATGACCTATATCAGAAGTGATAACCACTTTTCCACTAAAATGATATAATGAATAACGTAAATATTATTGATATTATTGTGCGAATTTAAATATATATCTCTTAAGAGTTGATCTAGGAAAACCGTTAAAAGCAAGATTATACATATCTATAATGTAATGAATAAAAACGGGAGATGAAGGAAATGAAAAAGGCAAACCCTTCACAATAACTAATTTTGCTATTGCTTCCCTATCTCTATGTTTATTGTATTTAGGGCCTACAATTCCCCCAGTCATAGGTTAATTTGACCTTGTACTTGGTCCAAGACAGTTTATGAATCTTGTCCCGATGGAGCGGCCATTTGCGCACCCGATTTTGAAGCCTCGTATTGGGCATACCGAGCTGGATGAGCCCTTGTTACGTGTCTCATTAAACCCCCGTCCCACCGTGACCTTTCCAGTTTTAAATTTTAAAACATCTTTACAAATTTTACATCTAGCTACTTTATTCTCTACGTTCCTATAAAAAATGTTCATGCATCTGATTTTAATGGTCGTTTTACTGGACCTCGTCTCATACTAGGGGGAATAGGAGGCATTTCAGTTGAAGGTGCACTAGTGGGTGTGTTGTCATCTATATTTGTGGGTGTATCATCTAGATCATCGTCTAAATTAAAGTCTTCTTGAGTTTCAGAAAATAGCTCCTCGTCTAAATCTAATGGTATTGTAGGAAAATGTTTAGTATCAACAAAATCATCCTGTGTGGAATATGATTCTGTCTAGAAATAGGATGACTAGAAGAAGTACCCTTGCCCTTGTTGCCCCTACTAGAAGAAGCCTGACCCTTACCCGTAAGCATACGTTTAAATCATTCAATTATAATTATATTTGTAAATAACTAAAGTAAATGAAATTAAGTGTGCTAAATAAAATAAAAAGATAATAATAATTTAATGAACGAACGAATGTACCAAAAGCCGACGTAACATTGGCATGTAATTGAGAGGTTGAAAATTGAAACTTTGCTCGATGGAAGATCCTCAAGCTAGTTGCCAACTTCACTCCCAAATGAATAAATAAAATTCAATATTTAGTAGACAATATAGACTAGTAGAGAGATAGATTGAGAGATTGTAGGAAGATTTGTGAGAAAGATGAAGAGAAAATGAGGTATTTATAGTTGAGAAATTGGGTTAAAGTGTAAATATAATAACTTATGAGTTAAAATAAATATTAAAGGGGTAGGGGGTTGGGGGTTGGGGGAGGGGGGAGGCCAAAAATAGTCGTTGGTGCAACAGTTATTTGTGCAAAGAGGGGTTTAGAGCGGAAATGGGGGCGGGACTTGGTCGGGCCTGGCGGGACTGGGGCGGGTCGGGACGGGTCGGGATGAGACCATGTCCCGTCCCAGTTCGAGTCCCGATACCACAATTTTTTTTTAAAAAAAAGTCGGGATCGGGCCGACCCGGCCCACTGTCCGACCTTACCTTGGATATGTGTGCTTCCGTCGGACTGTGCATATGCAAGCAGATTTGTTGCACTGCATAGGATATGTATGATCTCGTGAATGTGAGGTACTGTAGGGCCCTAGCCAGGCTACGATAGTGAGTCGGGTTTGAATATGAAGGGTCGGAATCAGCGCTGAGCTTGGAATTGGTGTCTACAGACGTGTGAGATGGTTTGCAAGATGTCTTGCCTGCACGGTGAAGGATATCTTCGGTGTACTTCTTCTGACATAGAAATAGGCCGCCAGAATGTCGAGTGACATAGATGCCCAAGAAATAAGTAAAGGGGCCCAGATCTTTCATAGCAAACTTAGAGGAAATGAGGGACATAATGGACCGACGGAGAGCGTCAGATGATGTGGTGAGGATGATGTCATCAACATATAATAATAGGTAAGCCATGTATGTACCCTTATTGTAGATGAACAAGAGATGATTGGATCTGCTGTGTGAAAACACCGATAGAGGAGACATAATCGGTGAACCGTTGGTACCATTCTCGAGGAGCCTATTTCAGTCCATAGAGCGATTTTCACAATAGACACACATAATCCGGATGAATAGAATCCCTGAAACCCATAGGCTGATGCATATATACCATTTCATGAAGATCCCCATGAAAGAAGACATTCTTGACATCAAACTGATGAATGTGCCAAGACTTAGATATGGCAATGCTCAGGATGATCCAGATGGTTGTGGGCTTTACGACCGGGCTGAATATTTCATCACAGCCCACTCCCACCTATTGAGACCTGCCTTCACCTACAAGACGAGCCTTGTACCTCTCAAAAGAACCATCTGATTTCTTCTTATGTCTAAAAATCCGCATAGAACGAATAATGTTAGCATCAGGTGGATGGGGTACTAGGTCCCATGACTTATTATCAATAAGAGCATTATATTCGTCAATCATTGCGGATTTCTAATTAGGTTTGGACAAGGCATCCTTCGGGTTACGAGGGACAGAGGAAGGGACAACCGAAATGGAAAGGTTAACCAACCGTTTAGATTTATGAATTTTGTACATGGCACGGGTTTCCATAGTCCGAGAGTGTATCTCAGGATGCGGGATAGGAGAGGAGTTTGTCACGGGACTGCTGGGAAGAGGAGAAAAGGCAGGGGTGATGGTACTGGCTGGACAAACCTAAATTTGCCAAGAGGTGGCTGCGGAATCACCTTGAGGTGGGCTGTTCCGGGCCACCATCGGTAGAACCGGGTGGGAAGCTAGTCCCGGATTGGCCGAGGAGATGGCAGGTACCGGGGTCTGGGATGGCGAGCTGCGTAAATTCTGAATTAGAAGAGGGTTTAGGCCATCATCTAGGAAGTCGTAGGAATGTCGAGGTGGCGAGTGTAGAGAGGCAAAGAAAAATAGAGACTCATCAAATAAGACATGACGTGAAATAATAATTTTATGGCTTGATAAGTCATAGCATGAGTAACCACGATGATTGGCAGGGTAACCTAGAAATACATACGGGGAAGACCGGAGTTGGAGTTTATGAGTGGTCGGATGGAGAGGGTAACAAAGACATCCAAAAATACGCAAGTGTTCGTAGGAGGGGTTCCTACGAAACAGAACTTGGGTGGGCGACCGTTGAGCTAGAGTCTTATTTGAGATTATGTTTAGGACATAGGTGGCCATAGAGAATGCATAATTCCAGAATTGAGGCGTGAGCAAGTAGGGCACGAATGAGGTTGTTTATGGTTCGGATTTTCCGTTTGACTTTACCATTTTGGGAGGATGTGTGAGGGCAGGAAAATAGAAAAGTAAGACCGTTGTTGGAGCAAAACTGTTTGAATTGGTTATTATCAAATTTCCTGCCATTGTCACATTGAAAATATTTAATGCTCTTTTCAAATTATATTTTTACGAAAGAACTAAATAAAGAAAAAATGGAGTAGACTTGAGATTTATTTCCAATTGAAAAAGTCCATAGAAAGTTGGAATAATCGTACAAAAACAACACATAATATCGATGGTTTGCCGTACTCAAAATAGGGGATGTCCACAAATCACTATGTATGATATCGAAAGGCATTAAAATATAATTTGTAGATGCAGAAAATGGTAATTTGACATGTTTCCCAAAAACACAAGATTCACATATAGGAGTCCTAGAAATACGGTTGCAATTAATAAAATTATTTTTCCTAAGGGAGCGTAAAACAGAGTCTCCCGGATGTCCTAATCTAGAATGTCATAGGGAAGATGAAAGAGCAGCAAAAATTGATGGCTGAGGCTGGATTGTTGACGGCGTTTGAAATAGGGTAGAGGTATCTGGTGCTGTCACATCTCATTATTTGTCTCCCTATCATAAAATCCTTTACAGTAAAACCAAAAGGATCAAAGTCAAGAAAAACCCAATTGTCAGTTGTGAAACGCCGCACATAGATTAGATTCTTAATGAGTTTAGGGGCATATAAGACATTTTTTAAGATTAGTGGTGGATGTGGTGGGGATAGGGATGAATGACCATAACCACGGATGGGAATGCCTTGTCCACTACCAATAATAATATTCTGATTTAAATTACTCAAATTGGAATAAGACGAGAGATTATCTTATGATGCCGTCATGTGAGATGTGGCGCATGTGTCCATATACCAATTTTCGTCTGGAGTCTGTGCAGAAGTCGATGGCGGGGGGCATGTGCTATGTAGGCCTGTTGTAGACGTGGGCCAAGTATGCCAGGTTGGGCCTATCGATTCTGAGGTGGAGTCCATGAGGATGTCGGATACGAGCAAGGAGGGGTAGCCTATGACGATGGGCCCCACATGGCCCACAGTAGGTAGGCAGCCCACGGCGGAGGCTGCTGCCACTGCCGCGGTTATTGCTGGCTATTTCTGGCCGGCGGGGACTGCCCTTTACTGCTGCCATTATTGCCAAAATTTCATCCGACACGACCTTTGCCAGATTGCCTGCTCCGGCGGTTATTACGGGAGGAAACGGACTGTTGCTGGTCTTTTGACCGATGGTTCTGGTTGCCGGAATGGGAGGTCCTGTCATCGGCGGAGGGCCCGACGGTGGTGGTGAGGGTGGCATTGGCAATGCTGGCCCGAGTAGTGCTGCGCTTAATTTTATGGGTTTCCTCAAGGACGAGCTTCAAACGGGCCTCATAAAATGGAGGTAATGGCATGCATTGCTGAAGGATGGTGGCAATGCCGTCGTAGGATTCATTCAAACCTACAATAAGTTGCATGACCAATTGCTGATTAGTGATTGGTGCGCCGATGTTGGAGAGTTGATCAGCAATGATCTTGAGTTCTTGACAATAAGCAGACACGTTTGGGAAATCGTCTTGATAAACGTCCTTGAACTGATTTTCAAGGTATAACGCTTGTTGAGTTTTGTTGTCGTGAGAAATACTTTCCAAACGTTCCCACGTTTGGCGGGCAGTGGCATCGGTCTCAGTGATGGTGTGCGATCATTAGATATCGTGTCGTATATCCACTGGAGGACGTCTACGTCCAAACGAGACCAGAGTGCATCATCAGAAGTCGAAGCCGATGGTATGTCTGTGGATTTCGGAGTGGAGGGATGATGTGGTCGATAACTTCGTAAACACGACAATGGTTCTTAAAAAGCTCCGCCCACGAGGAGTATTGATCCTTTTCTATCTTAAGAGTCACAGGGATGAAGTTTTTAATGTTGTTTACGACAAATGCAGGATGGAATTTGATTTTATCAGCCATGGAAGAGGAAATTTAGGAGGAATAGAGAGGGAGAATGGCCGGAAAACTAGGGTTCCGTCATGGGGAAAAGAGGGGGTGGACGGCCGAGAGAGGTCGGCGGCTAGGGTTCCGACGTGGGCTAGGTGCTGACGTGGAAAAAAGGTGGAGGCCGAGAAGGTGTATCGACGGCTAGGGTAGAGTTTGTAGTTTTAGGCTACTGATACCATAAAGGAATATGTTCCCTTGATCTTTATTGATGAATGATTTACAATATATATAAGGTTACAAGAATATTTACTTTGATACAAACTAGGTAACTAATTAACCTAATTACAAAATGATTATAATTTTACCTAAAATAGGAGATATACAATTAAATTTATGACTGATATTAAAAGAAATATGAATACAGACTATTTAGAACTAGATTTGAGATGAATTTCGTGATTATTTTTTTATTTTTTGGTGTGAACTAATTCAGAAGAGTTGACATTGGAAAGGAAATGGTTACACGGGAATAGAAAATAAGTGTACCTAGAGGAGGAAAAATTAAAGTTGAAGAGGGAGGTAAATAATATAGTACTGATTAATTACACAATTTTTTTCATAATTTACTCACTTGTGGGAATAATTTCAACAAAATTCAAAACAAAAAAGTATATAATTTAAAACCTTTTATTAAAATAATTGAATAGATTATATATAATGACAATAATATTTTTTGGGCCTAAAGCAACGATTTCTTTGACTTTACCCTTAGCCCTTATTGTCTGCAAGGGTATAAGCATCTCAATTACCACAGTTAAACTTAGAAATGAAGTAGGAGATTGAAATTTTACCTAGCTACATGTTACGTCTCGTAGTTTCGCGTTCCGTCATGTTGTTGATTGATACCAGCATTCCGGGAAGATATGTGACCTTACGGAAGGATAATGAGGGTTATAGGTTGTCTATGGAAGTATCGGGGTGTATAGAAGTTAAACGAATCGAAGAAGTTACGTTTCGACGAAATCATGAAATTTCCATAATTGACGACCAAAATGACGGACCGTACAAAATTGTACGGACCGTCAAAATGGGACCTTCACCATATTTTTGTAGGTCAGATTTTACGGTCCATTTCGACGGACCGTACAAAATTGTATAGACCGTCAATTTGGGCGGTTCGCCGACCTACTTCGGGTTTAAATAATTTCAAAGGCCATTTTCCCCATTTTTCGACCAACCATTACCCTAACTCTCTCCCTAAACCTCCCAACCGATTTCCATGGTTTTCAAAGTAATTTCAAGGTGATTACACCATAATTCTACATCCAAAAGCTAGGATAAGTGAAGGAGAATGGTTCCATGAAGTTGTTATGCACTTGGGGGCTGTTTTTGGTGCTAAGGAGACTGGGTACAAAATTATACTTGCTGGGTAAGGTAAGATTTACACTCTCTTTCTTGTACTTAAGCTTATTCATGTATTAGTTAAGTGTTTAGGTGGAGAATCTACAAGCTAGAACCCTAAATGGCAAAGGATGTTGTTGTATTATTATTGGGTTGTTTGGAGGTTGAATATATGACTTGTTATGACTGAGAATTATGTGATGTAACTTGATTATGCTGTAGATGTTGTTGTGGTGCTTGTCTAAAATGTTAGGCTTGATGGTGGAAATTACAAGCTGTAAAGAGGAACAGGTAGAAAATATGTAAAGGTTGTTCTTGTTGTTCTTAACTTGTGTTGAGTTGTTTGATTAAAGTTAAGCTTGGTATTAAGTCATTGAATCTTGTTAATAGTTGATGGAGGAGGAAAGGAAGCTAAAAAGAGCTAATGATGTTATTCCGATATTGAATTTGCCATTAACAAGGGATATGAGAATATAAGTACATCAAGTGTTTGATGAAGTATCATAATGAACCATGTTTAGTCTATCAATCCAATCCTGACCCGAATTATCTCTAATTCGTAGGATATCGTTCGAAGGATGACCGGAAAATTTTAAACTAGCGTTGTTCAAGCAACAAAGGTATGTTAAGGCTCACTCTTTCTTTCTTTTGGCATGACCTATGAATAAGCATAACCGTAACGTCGTTATTTCAAAAGGAACTCCATTCTCAAGATCTAAGCTTGTGAACCTCATTGTTTCATATCGTTATAAGTTTATGACTCTTATGGTTCTTGTTGGGATCACTTCTCGCCTTGATAGCATCTTGAATCTTAGGTCTTCTTATGATCCTTGTTGACTCCCAGATAACTGATACATACACAGTTACATAACGATAATCAGAGGATAACGACCTTGAGTCACTCCCATTGAATTTATAAGGCCATTCAGAGTCATTCCTTGCATTGCACTTATATATATGTATCTATTTTCTAATGGAGCTACGCTATAATCGGCCGGGTATGGCGCTTAATTGCGCACACCATTGCAGTTGGTTATGAAATTATCGAGTTCCACATTTGGGCCGGGTACGACCGAGTCCTCTACGAGGTCGGGTATGATATGATATGACATAATGTTCCCCAGAGAGTGGCTTGGCTTTTACAGAACATGCATATATATATCTATGATTGTGTCAGTGTATGCCCTCAGAGGCTATTTATGAGTTTCAGGTTGACTTCTATACTTTTCCTTCATATTCATTCTTTATTTATATGTTATCTGCCTTACATATTCAGTAGGTGACCCGATTCAACTGGAGGTTGTCATGCTCCCTTCTTCCGGAGTTGTCTAGTGAGTTGATATGTATGGTTGTGGCACATATGTATATAGTTGGGTATGGCGGGGCCCTGTCCTGACCAGATGTTGTTGATATGCTCTTTAGAGGCTTGTAGACTGTAGTTGTGTGTATAATGATCTTGTGTGGTCTTGTCGGCCTCTTCAGTAGACTTATTGTGTTCATGTCGGCCTTATTAGCCTTGTTGTATATATATGTATAGGTTGGACCTTTTATGCGTGCAATTGATTGTGTTCTTTGTTCAGATAGTCATTTATCAAAGGCCTCGATGGTCTATGTGTTGTTGAGTATGTCATAGGTATCAGGATTGGTACGCTCGAGCCTTAGGGAAAAGGTTGGGGTGTGACACTACATGGTTAAAATTTTATAGTATTTGATTAAATATTAAAGCATTTGATTAAATAAAAAGTTTAAGTAAAAGAAAATTATTGATAACAACGTAAATATGTAGTAATAGAAGTATCAAATGACATTTAAATGAAATTGAGGCAAGTTAAAATAGAAAAAGAAAAAGAAAAAGAATGAATTGTGAACAAATCTATTTTCAAAGTTTACTTCTCGGATAGATTGTGGATACCCATCCAACTCGAAACCATTTTTCATTTGCTTATTGATATTTTTGTTAGAGTATATTCAATACGAAATCACATTTCTTAATAATTCTTTCTTTTTCTATTTTTTTATTATAAGAAGTTATGTGTCAATTAAGACGATTCAACTTTTAGATGATTTAATTTGAGTTGTATCCAATTTACATATCAGTGAATTTGTTTTCAAATCACCACACTTAAATGACTTGAACATGTTATATATGTATACAAATTTGACTTTCCTAAAAATACTAAAATATTCTAAATATCATGTTATAAATGGCAAAATAGTCAATATATAAAATATATGAACCCTGTTGAAATAAGCAAATTAGTGTGAGAGTGTTATAAATATTATTTATTTATTATTATGAATATCTATTTTTAGGAGAAAAGTTAAGGCTTGCGACTTTGGATCAAACTACTCTTCCCTTATAAATAGAGTCGTTCTCTTCATTGTATTTTTATCCCTCAAGAGAAATAAAGATTTTTTCTCTCTTCTCTCTTTCTCTACAAATATTCTTGTTCTAGTTTTATTATTTTATAATAGAGAAAGTTTTTTCCCATTAAATAAAACAAAAAAAAAAGTAAAAGAACTCAATAAAAAGATGGGATTTAATTTGTCTGCGTAGATTGTGTAAGATCTTTTTGCACTTTTTAACATAATTTAACCTATTATAATAGAAAAATTATCAATTAAAATTATAAAAAAAACTACATATAAATTGTAATTACCATACTAGTTATCTGTTTGTATAAGTATTTTTTATGTTATCAGTTCCAAACTTAAAACTCAAAAAAAAAGAAAATGCCAGAAACTATCGGACATTATTTATAGCACTGCGTTGTTATTTTCCACAACAATAACTTTAGTTTTAATAAAAATATATAATTTGATTTAATTTAATATGAAATCATACATACAATTTGAATAAAGAAGACTTAATACATTTATAATCTTCTAAATTTGTCAGTAAATTTCATTTAAACACTAGAACTAAAAAAAAATTCAATTGAGCACATGAACACATGATAAAGTGCACTTTCGATTCAAATTTTGAAAAAACTTTTGCGCGTGTTCACAAACATCATTACATAAGTTTCAGTACATAGATAAGCTAATCACTTAGGGGTCGTTTGGAAGAGTATTAGAGAAAATAATGCATGCATTAGCTTTGTGTATTAATAATACATTATTTGATACACTTTTCAACCTATGTATAACTAATGCATGCATTAGCTTTGTGTATATGCAAGCAACTATACACCCTATTTGGTATTATCCTATGTATAACTATTACCTAATAAACTATGGTATTAGTACAAAATTTTTTAATGCATGCATAAACATGACTAAAGACATGATTGTCCCTAATTATTGTTTGTATCTAATAAGTAACTGTTTATAGTATTAAATTAAGAGAAAACAAAACCATAAAACTGAGATAATACATAAAATGCCTACAGGTGCAAAAGCATTACTCATTTTTTTTGTTAAAAGTATAAAAAAAATTCGTTAAAAGTTCATTAATACAATTAAGGTCTTTTATCACTAAAATGACTTATAGAAGACTACTGTAAATAATGGTAAAAAAAAAGAATATAGTAAAGACACATTTGGAAGTAGTCAAATTATAACTGCGGGTTGAGTGTAAACTGTAGAATCAAAACTTAATGGGCAAATAAGGTGTACATAATTAAAGGATATAGGGAGGTTATTTTTGTAAACAATTATTTTTTTTTAAAAAAAGTTATAAAATGTATGTTATTTTTAATATATCAAATCAAATAATAGATAAAAAATAATTTCAACATAACTAATGTCAGTATAACTACTCCCGCCATTACGAATACATTCTATTCAACATTATTCTTACACACTTTATCAAGCGATCATTTAAAAATATGTCACATCTTTTAACTATATATATTATTCTTAATAATTCATAAAATCCGAGACATGTTTTAATTGAGACTGATATATATAATTAAAAAAAATTAAATATTTTATATGATTAATTTAATTATTTAATAAATATTTATAAATATAATTAATTTTTTATTTAAATTTATACTTAACAATCAACCCCTTGATTCAAAATGCATCTAGGCAAAGGCAATGTACAATGATTTGTGTGTTTGACCATTGACTGCCGAGTCATTTTGTAGGGCTTATTCGCAGCTTTTTCCGAGTACTCGCTGTATAAAAAGGTGTTCAGTTCATTTGCATTATCACTTAAAAAATATTAATTACATAAAAATATTTTTAATTAAATTAGTATTAGAATTTAATTACCTAACATTTAATAAAAAATAAATTTTAAAAAATATATATTTTTAATTTAATAAATAAATATTTTTTTAACTCAAAAAATAAAAGGTATGTGAATTTTTTTTTATCGGACAAGAGGAGAAATTTCAACCCACCCTCTCATACTTCTTTTTTCATTTTTAATTTTTTTTCATTTAAACACTTAGTATTAGAATTTATAATCTTTTTGCCCTCATATTAATCATAACCCAATGGCCGTATCAAGCTGTGCTAGGGCATTTCCGTCCTTTCAATGCCGTTCTGATCCTGGTTTCTCCGGCGGCGTTCCACGTCATGACATTCCTAACGCCGGCGCTCGTTTTTCCAACAAGGCGAAATCCGGATCATCGGTGGTTCACGGTGGTATGTCTTCTCTGATCCTTAGGTTTCCGCCTAAATTCGTGAGGCAACTGAGCGTTAAAGCTCGTCGGAACTGCAGCAACATCGGTGTAGCACAAGTTGTTGCGGCTTCCTGGTCGAATAACCACGGTTCTCCTGACTTTACTCCGGCGGTTAAGGCCGTCGATACCGCCGCCGCTGCCATTCCTCCTCTTGATGAGGAGGAGGCGGCGGCGGCGGTGGAAGATCCGCCTTGTGCTGATCGAAATGTACAGATTGAGGATTTGCCAGGTGGAAAATATTCTTCATTTTTGAGTTCTGATGGAAGCATTGCAATTCATGCCGGTATGCTTCCAATGCCTTCTTGTATTTTCAAACTCGTACGTCTACTTGTGGATTTAGTGAATATTTTATATTATATATATACATCCTAAAATACTTGTCATGTTTCTTTCATCGAGAGCCAATTTTACTAATCTTCGGATCTAAATTAGATTAGATTGTTTCAATATTTAAAATTAAAACTTAGTTGGCGTTTGGCCGTAGAAACAAAAAAAACACTTTTTTTTGGAATTTTTGAAGTTGGAGTCGGAGTTGTGTTTGACCATAGTTTTTGCAAATAATATTTGGTTGTTGGAATGTACTTTTTCTTAAAAATATGAAATATGATTTATACCCCTAATTTTTAAAACTAGCAAAACCACCCAAAAAAATTAATAAACATAACTAGTGCATAAACACTGCCCATCAATCATTTCCTATGATATTAAGCATGATATATAGACTTTCTTTAATACGATGATATAATCAAGTTTACAATTATTCGCATCTTCAATATGTATCGCCATTAATCACCTAGCATGAGCTTGTTCACTGATGCATATGAGTTATTGAACTAAAATGACACAGTGCGTTTCTTTTCGCCTACGAGCTACTATATAGTATTACACTTCGTCAATTCTAAATATTATTACAAAGATTCATTAGCACTAAAAATCAACATCACTAGTAGTAATGACTTTTTTTTTAATATAATCCTCCCCCATTGTATAAACAATTTGTTCACGTCGAGCATGCATTTCCTGATTAGATGAATTAAATGAGGTCAAATTTATAACAATAAAAGATGTATGGTAAAATTTGAAAAGTGAAAGTCAAAAGCAACAACCAAAAATAAAAAATAAAAAAAGTGAAAATAAGGTTTTGGTTGTTTTTCAAATTGCAAATACAACTTGAAGTTGCATTTGGAATTTTCATGCCAAACACTAAAGTGAAAAAAAAATCCAGAAAAAAACTGAATAATATCTATGGCCAAACGGGTGTATTAAAAAACTATTCGAAAAGCTAAGTTACAATTTTTCTCTTGTCATTGAAAAAATACTATCTTAAAATTTTGGTCAAAGTTCATATAGTTTGACTTTCGAAAAGCTAGATGTGACAAGTATTTTGGGACGGAGGGAGTACTTGATATGAGTGTGGGATTTATTAGGATGTAATTGACCGGAACAGAGTGGAGCATTTATAGAGGATTCATTTAGCTGATCGGGTTAGTGCTTAGTTGACTGATTGCTCGATTTGCTATTTCCAGGTGAAAGGTTAGGACGTGGTATTGTTACTGATGCAATAACTACGCCAGTGGTTAACACATCTGCTTATTTCTTCAAGAAGACTTCTGACCTCATTGACTTCAAGGTATTTTCTATTCCTACATTTGCTATTGGGCCTTTACTTTCCTTTGGTCATATGTTTATGACCTATAAAATAGGTTCACTAGCTAATAATCTAGTGAAGAGTTTACACCAGAAAAATGTGAGCCATATCAGTTAGGGGAAGGCAAGTGATATACTTGATTTATGTCCTTGTGTTGGCAAGAGAGAATACCAAGAAGTATATTTTTGAATTTAGCTGAATTTGTCTTTTTGGTTTGGTTTCTATTTATGATACTTTGCCAGGAGAAAAGACGTGCAAGTTTTGAATATGGGCGCTATGGGAACCCCACTACTGTTGTTGCAGAGGAGAAGATAAGGTGAGTTATTTAAGGGGATTTTCTTTCCCTTGTCCAGTTTTTTATGTGATTGGTAGTGAAGAGGTGATGCATTATTTGTTCTGCTGTAACAGTGCACTGGAGGGTGCTGATACAACCTTGTTAATGGCATCTGGAATGTGTGCTAGTACTGTAATGTTGCTGGCATTAGTTCCTGCTGGTGGGCATATTGTAACAACAACAGACTGCTATAGGAAGACCCAGATATTTATTGAGACAATACTGCCTAAAATGGGAATCACGGTATTTACCTATTCCAAATGCTTATGATACTTGAAGTTTCTAGTTGGAAAACATAGAATATGTCAGTATTTCTTGATACAAGAAGAAAACTGGAAACAGAACTGATACGTTGGTTTGCTTAACACATAAAAGTAAATGGTAGAAATGAGCTCAAATTTCCATGAACTCTCTGTAGAAACTGCTATTTACTGAATAATTGGGCCCATAGATTTTCATTTCCGTTTTTTCATAATAAATAATTTATACATCCAAGTCTAAGAAAAAGTTCTGTCATCGTTCATGCTTTATGATCTGTATAGTTATATAATCTCATTTCATTTATCCATTGCAGGCGACAGTCATTGACCCAGCTGATATTGGAGCTCTAGAGTCGGTGCTAAATGAGAAGAAAGTCAGTAGGCTACTTATTGCATCAACTGTTTTGAATTATGTCTATAGAATAACTGAAGACATCACATTGACTTGAACCATTTTCCATACAGGTGACTCTTTTCTTTACCGAGTCTCCCACAAATCCATTCCTGAGATGTGTTGACATTGAACTGGTTTCAAAGCTTTGCCATGAAAAAGGAGCATTAGTTTGCATAGATGGGACGCTTGCAACTCCCCTTAACCAAAAGGCCCTTGCTCTAGGGGCTGACCTCGTTCTGCACTCTGCAACAAAATATCTTGCTGGCCACAATGATGTATGGTGGCGTCAAATGATGTTTTTGCAATTCAAACGACTATGCCACCTCTAAAATTAATCAGACTGACTGCTAGACAATTCCATTTCTTGCAGGTTCTTGGAGGTTGCATTAGTGGTCCTGATAAGTTGGTTTCAACAGTTCGCACCTTGCATCATATCCTGGGTGGTGCTATCAATCCTGTGAGTGCATTGATTGAACTCTCTTGATAATTTTCCCATACATTTTATGCCATATGTGCCTGTTTGTTATGCAAGATAAGGCCCCAAAAAAAGTCACCAGGGGTAATCCTCAATTCCATGTGTCTCCTGATTGATAACCCTTTATTATTCATCCTGAAACCCTCAGTATTTTTGATAAATAAGGTAATTTTATTGAGTAAAAACAGCATTAAGAAAGTGCTGGTAATTACATCATAAAGTCTCAACCTAACAGAACCCTCACAATTTTCTTGAGACTGGGAAACCCTCACTATTATTAAGAGAAGAAGAATTAACTTAGTGTAGCTTAAATTTGGTGAAGGGAAATTGTTTCTTTTCTCTGTAAAGTAGTCATGGTATTTGAGTATCAAGTGTAAAGTATGAACATATGTATTAGCTTAGTTTTAGCTTGTATTATATTGAAGCATGATTTGATTTTCCCATGTATCAGAATGCTGCATATTTGATCATCAGAGGCATGAAGACGTTGCATCTTCGTGTACAGCAACAGAACTCAACTGCACAAAGGATAGCCGAAATTTTAGAGGCTCATCCAAAGGTATTCTAATCTTTCAACGTCTTCAGTTGGGCATGGTTTGGATTCCATATTGTAGCATGGCATAAATGCCTAAACTAATTTTCAAGAGATTGTGTATCTTTGAGAAAATAAAGGAGGTTCAATTTAATGTCTATTAAAATAATAATTTGCAATACGGGGAGCCTATTATACACGCAAACAGAGTCTACTCATAGGTAATATGCTTATTTTAGACTTTAAAGTGTGTGGACCAAAATTAAGATATGAAAAGTGGCCAGTGAAGAAGTTCAGTCTCCTTTTTTCTTCCCCCTATTTGTTAATTGTAACAAACCGGATAAGCTGGAGGCATGTTACTTCCTTGAAGCTTAAGATCATGCTGTCAATATCACGGAGCTGCATTTCTTTTGCGGGAATGGGGTGATTCTGTTTTACTTGTTTACTTCTTCAAGATGATGCTCGTGCACGGTAAATGCAATTTGGACAGTTCCATTCCATGGAAAAACACAAACAATAACAAAGAGAACAGAGGAAAATAAAAATAAAAGACTAATAAAGAGGGGAAGAGTTTGGTCAGTATTGGTGATGGATCTCCTCTTGCCGGCCTTTCCTTCAACTCATTTTCTTTCTGTTTGGCTCAAATTTGCTTGCTCTTAGTTTTTACTAACCCACTGTAGCTCTAGCTTTTCTTTGGACAGTTCAGTTGATTCAGTAGCCTAGTATTTTCTTTGCTTCACAGTTTTTTGGTCCATGTTGCTACTGCTATATATCTAAGAAAAATGAGTTGCAGGTGAGATGTGTCTATTATCCAGGCTTGCCAAGTCATCCAGAACATCGTCTTGCAAAGAGACAAATGACTGGTTTTGGTGGTGTGGTCAGTTTTGAGGTCTGTATTTTACAATATAAATCTTCAGATTTCCAAGTGTCTGCTTGTTAGATCCTATATTCTGGATGATGGCTGATGGCTGATGGCTGATGGATAGTTATGTTATTAATCAGGTTGATGGGGATTTGCTGACTACTGCAAAGTTCGTTGATGCTCTGAAAATCCCTTATATTGCTCCATCATTTGGAGGTTGCGAGAGCATTGTAGACCAACCAGCAATTATGTCTTACTGGTATGTTGATTTTTTGTGTATGGCGCAGTGTCTTCTTTTATTATTTGTCCCTTTTCCGGGCTTGACCAACTTTGAGCATGTTTATTAAGCTTCTGGATATCCAAATAAATGTATGAGTCAAGGATTGATATACTTGAAGGAGGTAATGGTAATGTGGTTGTATTTGGTGGATTTGTAACCTATCTACCATGTAGGTTCCTATGACTCTTGGGATAGACAAGCTAACAACAATAACCCTCAACCCCAAGCAAGTTGGTCGCCTATATGAATCTTCACTATTCATGTTGCTCTATATAAGCTCATCTTATTCCATTATCTTATAAAATAAGAATTAAAAAAGCTGGAAGTTCTCTATATTTTCCACTAGCCTATGAATTTCGAGGATATGGGTGAACATAGCAGCGCTTTCCAATTTGAGCGAATAAGATGACCCTGCAAAGATCTCGTGTGTTATTTCCGATTTCTTATGAGTAAAAGTAAAGATGTTTTGTTAAACTAAAAACAAACTTGTAAAGGGCTATATGATGACCAATTGACCCATAAAATTCTGATGACTAGACGACTCAGACTACATTGGACCTAGGAGTAAGCATACTAGCATGTCTAAAATTTGATCCCAACTAATTGGTGTTACCTATACATATATTTTTGTTCTGCTGTTGTCCTATTTTACAGTAGGAACCAAAACGAATGAGTTCTATACAGCAATTAGCCACATATATCAGACTCAACCTGGATGAAATGTGGATAACATGCTCTTTCGTTTTGAAAACAGGGATCTTAGCCAGTCAGAGAGAGCAAAGTATGGGATCTTGGACAACTTGATTCGATTCAGCTTTGGAGTAGAAGACTTTGAAGACTTGAAAGCTGATATTCTTCAGGCTCTGGAGTCCATATAGGATGTCTTACCTGCAACCTAATTTCTTTTTTCTATGATCCTTTCCTTTTCACCTCTAATCGTTGGAGTACTAACTTCCCTAGTTGTCAGAATGTATTGAAAGAATCATTGAGCATATGATGCAATCCTATATGAGAGTGGGATGTTATTGCCGTTTCCGTTTTCTTATGTTCTTTTAAATGAGTTAACTCTAGTAGCAGTACACGTCGGGTAAGTGACATGAAAAATCATTGGCGGAAACCAAGAGGGGGTTGGGTTTTGTGGTCGAGAGATTGTTGCACTCCACATTGGAAATGGTTCCAACATAATTCTTTACAATTTGGATAGAAAATTTCAAATGTCAAAAGCAAGTGCTCTTATAAAACGACCAATTAATTGAAGTTCAAACTGGTTTTTACTTTTTAGTGAGAATAAAATAATAGAGCTCTTTGATAGTCCAGTGTTGTCTACCAAGTTACTATTACAAGTAGACACTGGAGGAACTATCAAAAAACTTTCTTATTAGCTCCTTTCGCGAGGAGGTTCACCACCTTGTTTTGCTCCTCATTCTTATAAGAATGTGCCCATGCTTAATCATTTCTATTACCTCCATGGAGACAACTTTGAAGTACTAATAAAAATTTTCAAATATTATACAGAAGGAGCATGTTAAAAAGTAAATAACTTCTAAATCTAAAGAAAAGTCGTATAAAATGTAACAAAAAGAGTATGTTTCAATGATTCATTTATGGCATGCATTCTATACAAACGTGTATACGTATTTAGCTCGTGTAATATTTTTATTATATCTTAAAGTATTCCTATGAAATTCCCACACATTACACCCGTTCGATACGATTAATTAAAAAAAAAAATGGGACCAATGTAACATAACCAGTATCTCTAGGACACAAATGAGATCCAATGCTCACAAATTTACACCCCACTAAACCCAATTTAATCTCAATTCTCTCGCTCTCTGTCTTTTCAATTTGTTAAGAAGTGATGATTTTGAGAAATACAATGTGGAGATTAATTAAGATCCTATATCTTTTGATTTGGATGATCATATTATTATCATCGTTGGTAGATGCAATTCGATTCGACCTGATCTCTGGAACGTCGAAATGTATGACTGAAGATGTAATGCACGACGCCATGACCGTTGGCAAGTACTCTGTCGTCAATCCTAACGAAGGTTACCCCTTGCCGGACAATTACAGGATCACTGTCCGGGTAATTCCCTTCCCTTTCTAATTTGAGTGTTAGTGCTATAGATTTTTTTTTTTAAGATTAAGACATGTGAATGCTAAGCTATTTTATTTAAATCCGCATGGTAAATGATTAAGCTTATATATTTTCTCTATCAAAAATTATATAAATATAAAATTTAAATATTATATCCACAAGTTAAGCTGTAAGGTGATGGTTGGAGTTGGTGGATGGTAGCGGTGGCAGTACGACAGGAGTGGTACGTGTTGCTAGCTGGTGGTTGGAGATACTGGTGGTGGTTGTGTTATTTCCTTGGGAAACACCTTATACTCGAACTATGAATTTGTAAGTAAATTTCATTTAGATACTCGACCTGTTTTGATATTGAACACATGATAAAGTGTTTTTATTACACACTTTCCTACTCAAAATTTTTGAAAAACTTTTGTGCTTATTCTCAAGTGTCCATTACATAGATAAGTTAATCACTTAAAATATGTCCTCCTTTAATTATATACATTAGCCTCAATAAGCCGTAAAACCTCACATATATTTCAATTGATGCGGATGTGCATAATTAAGGGAGGATACATATTTTATATGATTAAGTTATTTACGTAATGAACGTTTGTCACACTTAGAAACAACAACAAAATATGAATCGGAAGTGTCTAAAATGAATACTTTATCATGTGTTCGAGTGTTCAATTGAAACACACTATAGTTCAGTATCTAAAATGAAATTTACTGATAAATTTAATGAGGTGTAGATGCATTTAGCCTTAAAAGTTTGGGTCGCCATTACGCTTGCGATATGAACTCATGTAGGTCACCTCTCCGTACGGAAGCAATTATCACTATATGGATCATGTGGACTCTGGTAATTTTGCCTTTACAGCATCTGAGGGAGGTGACTATATGACTTGTTTCTGGGCAGTCTATCACAGGCCACAACTGAGTTTGTCAATCGACTTTGAGTGGAAATCTGGAGTTGCTGCTAAAGGTTGGTCTAAAATTGCCAAAAGAGGCCAGATACATGTAAGCCTTTTAACCTTTTCAATTCACTTTACGTCCACGCTTTTGTTGTATAGTACTCCCTCAGAAAATACTAAATTCTAGAAAAATAAGTATTTTGATTAAACTATTCTTAATTAAATTTACTTATTACTATTAACTTGACACATTAGGATCTGGTCACATAGCACTTAACAAGAGAAAATTTGAAAAAATAAAATTAATCCCTTCTTGATTATGTAAGTGAATACTTATTTTGAAAATAAAAAGACTAAGCGGACACTTATTATGAACCGGAGTATTTCTTTATACTGCTATAGGGATGTTTCTCGGGAAAAAAAATGGTTTTTTGACAAAAGTTGGTTGACGTTTGAGAAAAAAGTGATTTGTAATTGATGTTTAAAAAGATTGTTTAAAAGTTGAAATTTTGTTTGGTATTAATTTTATTTGAAAATTAGGTCGATAATTTGTGACTGAAAATCATTATTTTACTTGAAATACTCTCCAAGCAAATTTTTCAATATTTTTCCAGTATTTACAAATAGGTAGTGAAGTATATATATATATAAGAGTATAGAGTAGTAATACAAATTATATGTAACTTAGGAGATCTAACTATACTACATCCATGCTATCGGAAGAGGATTTTTAGTTACTGTAGAAGTCGAATTCTTCAAAGAAGACACACTTTAAGAGTCGTTCAAATACTCCCCTTGCAAGATGAAGGTGGAGGAGCGACATTCATCTTGGAGGAAAGAAACTCAAATCTGGCTGACGCAAGAGGCTTGGTAAGGACATCGGCAAGTTGATCTTTGGTGGATATAAATTAAACAGAGAGATTCTTTCGAGCAACCTTGTCACGGACAAAGTGAAAATCTATTTCCACATGCTTGGTGCGGGCGTGAAACACTAGATTGCTGGATAGATAGGCGGCACCAAGATTGTCGCACCACAACATAGGACTGCAACTACGTGAGCTCAACTGCAGCATCAGCGAGTGCTTTATATTATGATTCGGTAGACAAGCGAGCAATAGTACATTGCTTCTTAGACGACCAAGAGATCAACACATTTCCTAGAAAGATAGTATAATCACCCGTGGACTTTCTATCGTCCAAAGAGCCCACCCAATCTGAATTGGTGAAGGCCTGTATCGCAAAGCTGGATGACCGAGGAATGACAAATTGATGATATTGCATTGTGTGCTTGAGATACCGAAGGATACACTTAACAACAGCCCACTGTTTTGACTCAGAGAGTGCATAAATTGGCAGACCTTGTTAACGACAAATGCGAGATCCGACAGAGTCAAGGTGACATACTGGAAAGCCCCAACAATTGTACAATACAAAGTCGGGTCATCAAATAGAGAACTATCACTAGCATTCAGTGCCATAGGAGTGTACACTAGTTTGCAATTGTGCATAGCGGCTGGGCGAGCAAGTTTGCGATATATTGTTGATGAGAAAGATTGAGGCCAGTGGCAGTGTGCTTCAATTCAACACTAGAAAGAAACTCAAGCAACCCAAGTCCCGTAAAATTCAGCTCCCAACTTGGATATAACATATTCCAAAAATGAGGGACGACTACTGGTGACAATAATATCATCGACATAAATAAGCAAGTAGGCCATGACCCCATGAGCTTGATAGAAAAACAAGGATGTGTTTGTTTTAGAAGGAGAAAATCCGATAGCCATGAGAAATTGATGAAGAAGTGTGTACCACGCTCTCGGCGCCTTTTCGAGACCATAAAGAGATTTTCGCAGCTGACACACATGATTAGGAAATGACGGGTGAACAAATCCGGGAGTGTAGAATTGTATTAATCTCCCTTGGGGAGCCTTTCTCATTAATACAAATATATATATATATGGTGTACAATCTGAAATCCTCATATAATAGGAATCCTATATCTACCATAATTACACAAGACTAAATATGGCTAAATATATTACAATTGTACACGTGCTAATACACCCCCTCAGTCTGAGCGGGAGGAGGTCGAACGCTAAGACTGGATCTGAAGTCGAGGAAGAGCTGTCTAGGAAGGCCCTTTGTGAATATATCCGCATACTGATATGAAAAAGGCACATGCAATACCTTGACATGACCGAGAGCAACCTTCTCACGAACAAAGTGGATGTCCATCTCAATGTGCTTGGTTCGCTGATGCTGAACCAGATTATGAGATAGATATATGACAGATATGTTATCACAATAAACCAAAGACGCCTTACGTAATGGACACTGAAGCTCCAAAAGAAGGTTTCAGAGCCAACAGATCTCAGCAACAACATTAGCAACGCCTCTGTATTTTGCTTCTACACTTGAATGGGAGAGTGTGGGTTGTCTCTTTGCAGACCAAAAAATAAGATTATCCCCTAAGAACACACAGTAGCCTGAGGTGGAGTGTCGCGTGTCCGGACAGCCTGCCCAATCAACATCCATATAGGACAACAACCTAGTCGGTTCTGAGGGGTTTAGATGCAAACCATAATCAAGTGTGCCCTTAACATATCAGATGATACGTTTAAGGGCAATAAAATGAGGCTCCCTAGGGGCATGCATAAATAAACATACCTGCTGAACAACATAAACAATATCAGGGCTGATGAATGTGAGGTACTGTAGTGCACATGCAAGACTCACGTAGAGAGTGGGATCTGATACTGTATCACCATCCAAAGCACTAAGCTTTGATTTAGAGTCAACTAGAGTAGACATGATCTTACAATTTGCCATTTTAACCCTGTACACAATCTCCTCTGCATACTTACACTGACACAGAAACATAGTATCTACAGATCTAGTCACTGAAATCCCCAAAAAATAGCTCAACTTTCCCAAGTCAGTCATAGCAAATTCTGTTTTGAGCAGTGCAATGATCTCATTTTTCAACAACTCAGATGAGGCAGCATGCACAATATCATCCACATACAATAATAAATATGCAATGCTACTACCTCTATGAAAAATAAATAGAAAATTATCACACTTGTTGCATACAAACCCAATCCGCATGATGTACTGTGCAAAGCGATCATACCACGCTCGAGGGGCCTGTTTCAAACCATAAAGTGACTTACGGAGACGGCACACATACTGAGGGGCTATTGGATGGACAAAATCGGGCGGCTGGTGCATGTAAACAGTTTCTTTTAAATCTTCATGTAAAAAGGCATTTTCACATCTAAGTTGATGGATCAACCAATGTTTACCCATAGCAATGCTCTGGACTGTATGAATGGTAGCCGGTTTAACAACCAGACTGAATGTCTCACCACAATCAATACCCTCCTACTGATTAGTACCATTAGCCACAAGCCTTCCCTTATATCGTTCTAGGTCACCACTGTCCCTGTATTTGTGACAAAAAAGCCACATGGTGTACAATCTGAAATCCTCGTACAATTGGGATCCTATATCTACTATAATTACACAAGACTAAATATGACTAAATATATTACAATTGTACATGTGCTAATAGGGAGGTTGAACCATAAACACACGTTCTTGAAGATGTCCATATAAGAATGCATTTTTGGATATCTAACTGGCGTAATTTCCATCCTATACATGCAGCAACAATAAGGACAATACGAGTGGTCGCAGGTTTGACAACCGGACTAAATGTCTCATAATAATCGTGACCCTCCTGATGAAATCCTTTGACGACTAAACGAGCTTTGTAATGGTTGATGTTTCCCATAGAACTTTTCCTGATTCGGAAAACCCACTTGCTGCCTAGGACATTCATGGATGAGTTTTCGTAAAAGGGTATTCATCTCAGCGGACATAGCATCCTGCCAGACTTTGTGTTTATTTCCTTCAGTTTCGGTAGATGGAGGGGACGATAAAATGGAAGATGTAACAGCGGATAAACTAGATTAGGGAGGCATATGAGGAAGACGCATATGATGAGTGTGTTGTGGAGGCACTACAGGCTGAGGTGCCGGCTGCCTTGATTAAAGAGTAGGCTGGTGTGGCAGGGAGAAGTCAGTGAGGTCACCAATGAGTGGAATGGCTGGCTGGGACGAGGGAGCTGTGGTGTTAGTGGATGGTGAGTCAAGTATGTGGCTTGGAGTGGATGACAAGGATGAATGAGAAGACGAACCGGGCAGATTTGAGATATGTTGCGATGCAATTGGGTAATTAGGTGCTGGCTGCGGAATCATGATCGAAGAGGATGCCCAATGATTTGAAAATGTATATATGAATGTGGACCCAAGATTGATTTTGAAGCAAATCGGAATGTGGTTTCGTCGAAGCGAACATGCCGGGCTATATAAAGACGACCAGAGGCTCTATCAAGACAATGAAAGTAGAATTTGTGTTTGTTGTAAGGTCGAAGATAGGGAAAGAAGAGGCATCCAAAGGCTTTTAGGAGAGAGTAATCTAGTGATTTTTGAAATGCAAGTTCGAACGGAGACTTTCCATTGTTCGAGGGTGACGGAAGATGATTTATAAGATACACAGTCGTATCAAAGGCAAAATTCCAGTAACGGGAAGGGGTGAAACTGTGAGCTAAGAGACTTAAGCCCGTCACAACTTATATGTTTGCGTTAAACTTTGCCTTGTTGTTCATGGGTGTGAGGACACGAGACTCTGTGGGAGATGCCAAATTGCGAGAGAATAGGAGAAAGAGCACGAAACTCCCCTCCCCAGTATGATTGGATGGACTTAATCTTGGTGTTAAGGTGATTTTCAATGAGCAACGTGAATTGACGAAAGATGAAGACTCTGATTTTAGTTTCCTTGGAAATCCCCAGATAAAGCTCGAGAAATCATCAACAAACACAAGAAAGTATTTGTGACCCTCAGAAGACAAGTGGGAAGCAGGCCCCCAAACATCGACAAATTATAATTGTAAAATAGAGGAGCTTTTATTAATTGAAACTGAAAGATGCAATATTTATGACTTGTCGAGTTGGCAAGAACTACAAATATGATTAAAATTAAAACTAAAACAAGGTAAATTATGCGTCTGGATGAATTGATGGAGCACTCATTTGTGTGGATGGCCTATGCGAAGATGCCAACACGCAGACGACGTTCTGGCAGAAAGAAAAGCTGACTGTGACTTGGAGGTTGCTCGCGAGTGGGAAGGCTGGAGTTTGAGTGAGTAGAGCCCATCATTACTCTAACCTGAATGAAGAGGCATCCTAGATGCTCGATCCTTAACAAGAAAAGGATAGGGATGAAATTAAAAAAAAATGTCATTATCACGAGCAAATTTTTGAACGGAGAGTAAACATTTTGTGATTGAAGGGACATGGAGAATATTATTAAGAGCCAAGGATTTAGAAGGTAGAGATAGTGTAGAATTATTAGTGTGATGAATGGGAAGCCTATGTCCACTCCCAACTTGAACTTGATCCAAACCCTTGTAGTCCTCCACATAATGCAAGCTAGAAAGATTGGGTGTGATGTGATGCGTGGCGGCGCTGTTGGGATACCAATTATGGGTGCGAGATGAGGTGATTGATGAGTCAAATAAGCTGTTGGGTTGATCGTGTGATTGTATCGCTGAAAACAGTTTGGTGTGAGATGATTCACACCATTACAAATTTGTCAATGCGAGCGAGAGTCCGGTGAGGACCATTGATTTTCAGTGGACGAATTGCCGTGGTATCCCTGTCTGCCACCACGATTTCCTCCTCTACCTCTGTTGTTGTTGATATCTCGTCCTCTGTAATTATTCTGGTTATATTGCCGCTCATTTGAAGAAGCACACTGGCTGAAATTCGCAGAAGGATTGGGAGGTGAGTCCGACATTGACGATGGTGAAATAGCTAGAGATGAAAGTGTCTGACCATGAGTAAATTCATGGCTTAACAAAAGACTATGCAGTTCACTGAAGGTGAATGGTTATGATGTCTTTAATTCACTTGGAAGACCTTCAAGCATGTAAATATTTTGATCGTGAAGGCAAACTGGACGACCAACAGCTGCTAATTCATCGATAAGTAATTTGGTCTTGTGAAGATATTGAGTGACGCTCAAATCGTCCTATTTAAGATTCTGAAGCTGCATATAAAGGTTGAGAATTCGTGTATTAAATGGTGACGAGAAAGCTGCCTCAAGAGCGTCCCAAATAGATTTCGTCGTTAAGAGTCATATAACAATTGGGATTGTCTCTTCCGAAAGAGATGAGATGATGAGACTCATAATCAACTGATCTTGTTCGCCATCTTTGCCTGTGTTGTGAGAAGGCGGACATACATAACCGAAAAGGCCATGTCCTCGGAGGAACGGCGCGATTTGTGGAGATAAAATGACAGGCATTGTTGAGATGAGAAGAAGATGGGCTGCTTGCTGCCATGGCTGTCGTTTGAGAAGTGGACGACGAGTCAGACGTTTTCTTTGATACCATAATATAACATGATATTCAAATGAAGTAAATACAAAAGGATATATTAATTATTTATGTCGCTTACAATATGTTGTGTCTACCACCATATATATATATATAGTAATATAAATTATATGTGACTTAAGAGATGTAATTATACTACAACTAGGGGTGAGCACGGGTACAGGGTACCCAGATACCCGACCGGAACCGACACTAACGGGTAGATTCTGGGTAGATATATTATAATAACGGGTAGGGTCCGGGTAGTAAAATTAGGAACCGATCAATGTCGATCCGGTTCAGGTTCAAACAAATAAAGACAGTACCGGACCGGGCAAATCCGGAACCTATAAAATATTAAATATTTTTATTTTTTTTAGAAACATTTGGACCACTTTTAACTTTCTCCAAAATTGTTTGTTGCACGCCTACACATTGATTTTCCCCACCCCAAAACGTAAATATTTTAGCTTTTTCACCCCTTTATTCTAGAATGCTCTTTGTGCCCTAAGAGAAAACACTCAAAACTCTCTCAATAACAATGACATTTTAGCTACACCACCGAGCTTCATCGTCGTCGTTGTTGAAGCTTTCTCTCAGGTACTTTCATCGTTGTCGTTATTGAAGCTTTACCTTTGCCTCTTTCTCTCCCTTGGTTGTGTTCACGTCATTCCTAAAATGCATATGGGTTCATATCTAACTCTTCAATTTCTTTTTAATATCATATGCTTGTTCTATTTCAGGCGATACTCATCTTCAATTTGTATTACTTTTTTATTTGAAATGTAAATCTATTTTTAAAATTTGTGTATATTTTTATAGTTGTGAAGATGAAATTTAGGAATTTACTAGTATAATAAATCTTTTCTTTTGTATCGAAGAGCTTATGAACACGAAAATAAGTTTAATTCAGATATTTTTAAATTTATTTTGAAATCAACACGTTCAATTAATTGAGTATCAAATTTGGCTTGCAATTTTAGGTTTTTGGTTCTGAGAATTAACTTTTCTAAAATGAATAAGTTTTCTAAAACTTCTTATAAAGGGTACTAAAAACTCAGATTGCAGCTAAAAACTACTTGATGAAATTATTTTAGAACTCTTTTTATTCTCATAGGCTTAAAAATTGTTGCTTAATTTGTGTTTTTATTTACAGGTACAGGGAACCTACCGGACCAGGTCAGTAGGTTCAGGTAATGATTGCTACGGGTAGGTTCCGGGTAGTAAATTTAGGAACCGATCTTCTACCGGGTAGGGTCCGGGTAGTTAAAAAATGTTAGGGTACCCGGACCCGCTCACCCCTAACTACAACCAAGCTATCTCTTGTCCGGAGGATTACTAGTTACTGTAGGAGTCAAATTCTTCAACGTTAGGAATCGTTCCATTATGCAAATAGTACTGAAGTACTAGATACTACTTCTTTGTCTTAATTTATGTGTCATCGTATGACTAGACACAAAAAAAATTTAAAAAAATGTAAACTTTTGAAATTTATGATTTAAAATAAACATTAAATTTTTGTGTGACTATAAATCATTTTCACTAAGGTAAAAGATAAAATTTTAAAATTAAATTATTTTTAATTATAAAAATGTGACATTCTTTTTTGTACGAACTAAAAAGAAAAAGTGACACGTAAATTATGACTGAGGGAGTATTATTTATGGCCACGGAGCTCAAGTTCTTTTCGGCCAATACCGGTAGAGAAAAGTGCTTATATCATACCCAACTTTCTCCTAGATTTTGTGATGTTGTTTTTAGGTATCGAATCCGTGACCTACAATTTACTAGAGGAGCTAACTGTCCCATTCCGACAGGCCTAGCACTTTCTTGAAAAGGAATTGATGTAACCTAAATGCTTTCTGATTTAAGTCAATATATCGAGTAAATATCTCAAAAGATCACTTAAGTATATAGAAAATCTAGTAAAATCACTTAACTTAGTTTTGAATTATTAAAATCATGTGATTTATAGATTTTCTCTTATAAAGTCACTTAACTTAGTTTTGTATCAATAAAATCACCCAACTTATAACCTTTTCTTTTGTAAAGTCACTTAAATTAGATTGATTTCCCATAAAGCCATTATAACCAAAAAATAAAAGAGATATTTACATAAACCTCCCCATATGCAATACTTCCTTCTTAATTTAATTTTCTCTACAATAGTTTTTTAACCTAATTATTATTAATATAAAAGATTGTGATTTAACTAATTAAGTTTTCTCTAATTAGAGAAGGGGAACTCAAAAAGTCAAAGAGAAATGGGAACGTAAAGAAATTTTCTCTATATAAATATCAATTAAATTCCATATGATGTGAAGCAAGAATATTAGGTTTTCAATGGGAATGCTATGACCCATTTTCTTTTATTAAAATTGATTTAAAATCGAAGCCATTGCCATGGCGATGAAGGAGATGACTACTTTCATGTTATTCAGATTTTTTCAATTTACATAATATTTTCTTCTTTTTTAATTGGATTTTCCCACTTTACCCTTGTAAACAATAAAATAAAAAAATAAAAAATTGAGATTAGGGTGCAATCTTAAAAAAATAACAGGATAGGATGCTAGTCACAAGAAAGAGTTACATTAAGGGTGCAAAACTACTCCCTCTGTTTGTCAATGACCCCTTTTAATACGAAACTAGTAGTATTATTTAGTGTGGGACTCATGTCTACCTAACATTGGTTAAGCGAAATAATATATGATAAATGACAGATTAGTTAAATTAAAATCCTTTATATTAGTAATAATCAAGTTAAAAGAATTATTATAAAAAATTAAATTAAGAGAGACAAGTATAATATTATAAATCAAAAGGAAGTATGTATTACGTAACCAAACTTGAGGAGATTTTTATATAATTATCTCTTTTAGTTTTTGGTATTATAATGACTTTGTGGGAAAATCAATTTAACTTGACTGACTTTGTTACAAAAAATTTATAAGTTGAATGACTTTATTGATACAAAACTAAGTTAAGTGACTTTATTAAATAATTCTAAATACTTTGGTGATTTTTTGAGATATTTACTCCGATCTATCGTCAGAGGCGGACCCACGTGGTGATGAGGGAGGACACATGCCTTGTTAACTTTGAAAAAAATTATGTATATATAGATATATGTACCTGGAAAACTAATATATATTTGGCGGTTAAAAAAACTCAATGAACAAAAGTGAACTTGGAGCACTGGCTGAAGCCGCGGCTTCCCATAGCACCAAACAGTGCTTTACAAATTAGACTTTTTGGTTAATCATCCTTTTTTGCAACCGATATTGTGCCTTTACCCCAAAAGAATGTAAGCACAAATGATGTACCCTGAGTTGATGCCGCAACCATTCGTTTATTAAAATAAATAATCTTTTGATTATTTTCATTAATTAAAAGAGTATATATACAATTTACATATTTCCATAATAGGAGAATCTTATTCCTATTCTACTCCTAAAACTTTATTCTACTTGGACACTAACTATACAATTATGGTAATATAAATATAATGATAAGTGTACAATACTAATTACACCACAACATTACATAAACTAGGAGACTAAAACATTACCTAAATTATATACACAATACACGGTCAACCGAGAGACAATATACATAATATACACATGTATATTGTGGGTATATTATGTATATTTAACATATATTTTGCACAAAATTGACCAATGAGCTATCATTTTAAGTTGTTTCAACAATGTTAACGTCAAACTATTAGGCTACATCTCATATTTGACCTATATACTTATATTTTTACCGCTGCTTTTACCAATCCGACACGATCATTATCCCTCCGTCGTCATTGGTAGTTTAGCCATCATCGATGTTAAGATAATGATGCCCTCGCGGTGTTCAAATCATGTGTCCGCCTCTGCCCTATCATTAAGTTGAGCTACTGTATATGCATTTTTGATTGATTTCAATCTTGTGATTTTTCATAAAAGTACAGTTATTTGCCTATAAACAATCCTTGCTTGTAGGTGATGGAAATTGAGCTGCAGAAACTGTTCGATATAATTACTTCCATTCATGATGATCTGTTTTATCTTCGGGAACGGTAAGATCATACACATCATTGCTTACTTCTATATATTGAGTATAAAAGAACTTTTAACAATTAAGTTATTTTTAAAAGATAATTACAACGAACTAGTTAATTGAAAAATAAAGCAGGTAGGTAATTCTTAAAAAGTACCCCTAAACTATCACATTTTTTTTATAAATTTCATACTTAAATTATGTTTTGTTTTCATTATCCCTCATGGACAATAACTTTCAATGATTAAAGTCTCCTGGACTCAATATTTGTTGGTGAGTGCGATTCACACTCATAAAACACTTGAAAAAGTGCCAAATGACACTATACATGTCATTTAAACTTTTATTTCTTCAGATGTCATTTAGGAGTTATAGTTGGTTTTAAATTTTTAATATATACTCCTGTAACTTTTCATTAAATATTTAGAAATAATTAAGAAGATAAAAAGGATAAACTTGAAAGAGACGTCATTTTTTGTCCCATTTCGTCGGGAGACATTATTTTTATAATAATATGTGGATTTTAAAAACAAAATCAAAGGAATGAAGAAAAATGTTTGTGTCTTCCCAACAATAGGTTTCTACGGGAAGAATATAATTAGGATTTTTTTTGGGTAAAGTATAATTAGGAATTTTATGAAAGTTTTAACAAACACTTTGTAATATGGGAGTGTTTTAACTTTTGAAAGTTATAATTTAGGGGAATAGCGGAAATAAGACATAATTTAAATATGAAATTTACGAAAAAACAAATAGATAGGGAGGGAGGGAGGAAGTTTTAGCCATTATCTCAATTTTTATTTTATTTTATCGATATATATATATATTTATATATTTATAGACATAGAGTTACATTCTAACTTTATTGTGTGAGTTATACAGGGAGGAAGAAATGCAAGAATTAAATAGAGCAACTAATTCCAAGATGGCCACTTTTACTGCACTTTCTTTACTTATTTGTTTGTCCGTGGCTGGTCTCCAAATTTGGCATTTGAAGTCATTTTTTGAAAAGAAGAAGCTGATCTAATTGTAATCCCAACATTTTCATAAGTGTCCATTAATTCTTCCTTAATTTCCATCTAAAAGGGTTTTGCTTGTAAGTTTTTATGATTGACGTTAGAGACGGATTTATGATTTAAATTTGATAGTTTCAATCTTAAGTTTTTTTCGGATGAGCACTTCTAAAAGCTTGTTAAACCCCACATTTTCTATTCTGTTTATTGCTAAGCTAATCTCCAAGTCCCTAAGATCAGAGGGAGGAAATATTACTCTCTCTGACTTTAAGAATTGAGATGGGTAATATTGAAGGACTTTGGAGACTTTGATGGGTCACCGACAGCTCGACGCCTCCAATTCTCTGAGGCGGCCACCTCTGCTCAGCCCCCAGTAGAGGTGAAGAATTTTCAGCAAAATCGCCTTGCACAGAAAGGTAAAACTCTCACCTATGTTCCTCCAAGCACCAATCAGGGTAAGGTCGTAGTTAATATTGTGAAGGAAGATATTGAATCGCAAGAATTGTATTGGAAATCAGCTCTAATTGGTTTCATAATGGGTGATACCCCTTATCTGAAATCGATGGAAGTCTATATTCAGCACACTTTGAATTTTGCCCAACAACCTCAAATAATTGTCCATGAATCTGGTTATTTCATTTTTCGATTCAATTCCCAAGAAGATTGTGATAGGGGACCGTACACATACCATATTAAGCATTTTATTGTACAGAATTGGGTGATTGATTTCGAATTTGACCCAGATTGCTTGACTACAATTCCATTGTGGGTTAATTTTCCTGGTTTGCCTGTGGGATACTGGTCCACAGAAGCACTGAGCAAGATTGTTAGTGCTGTTGGCCGACCTCTTTATACTGATAAGATCACTACTGATATGGATCGTATTGCTTATGCTCGAATTTTAGTAGAGATAATGTTTCACAGCCACTCCTAGATGCAGTAGAGGTTGTGACCCCTTCTGGTATCATACATCAGAGTATTGATTATGATTGGCGTCCAAAGTATTGTACATGTTGTATGAGGCTTGGACATACTGATGATGAATGTAGAAACAAAGAGGAGGTACGAGAGGAGATGATTTCCAAGAGGCTCCTAGAAGGAGGAGAAATAGAAGAAGAAGACCAGCTAGACGGGTGGTTGCCAAAGGAATCTGATGAGTAGCATGAAAATGCTACATCTAAAAATGCTGAAGGTGATCTTGTACATGAATTAAATGTTGTGTAACAATGCCTATTTTGACTGGCAAGCAAGCTGACCAAGTTTCTTCTTCACAGACACAGAGAGGAGATAGTGAGTGTGGCAGGGGTAGCAGTTGCTAATAGTTTTGGTGGACTTCAGACCATGACCAACAATGTGATCTCTAGTCAGGATAGAGCCCCTGGGATTACTCATAATCCTCCATGATAATTGCAACTTGGAATGTCAGGGGCTTGAACCAGCCCCTAAAACAAAAAGAGGTGAGGCTCTTTTTCCAAAAGAATATTATAGAGGTGTTTGAAACAAGAGTCAAGGAGAACAAAGTTCAAAACATATTGACGAATATTTCACAAGGGTGGAGCACTTGCTATAACTATCATATGGCCCCAAATGGTAGAGTTTGGTTGTTTTAGAAACCATATTTAAAAGTGCAAATCCTCATGATAAAAGAGCAGTTTATTCACTGTAAGGTAGAGAACACTGCAACTTCTTTCTCTGCTAACCTTACAGTAGTATATGCAAATAATGAAGGCCAGAACAGAGAGCAAACATGTGGAGTGATCTCAGATAGATTGGGGGTTCTATTCAAGATTCTTGGCTGATAAGTGGTGATTTTAACACAGTGCTATCCTCTGAGGACATGATTGGTTCTCCTGTAACACCTGCTGAGACACAAAAGTTTCAAGACTGTATAGATGCTCTGCAACTCAATCCTTTAATATCTAAAGGATGGCACTATACATTTTGCAACAAGCAACAGTCAGGCTCTAGAGTCAACAAGCAATAGTGGATCCAGGACTATGGACATGTGGAAGCTGACTATCTAAATCCAGGGGTATCTGATCATTCCCCAATTTACATCGAGTATATACCCATGTTAATTTACATCCAAGGCCTTTCAAACTATTCACAACTGTGCTGATCCATCCTGATTTCCCTGACATTGTCAAATCTGTGTGGTCTAAACAGTACAGAGGTACTAGAATGTTTCAACTGTGGCAATATCTCAAGGCATTGAAAGAAGCTCTGAAGGATCTAAACACTTACATGGCAGCTTATGCACAACATCTACAACATTCTATTAGATATCACAAGAAAGAAATTGAAAAGCGATATATTAGATAATAAAGAAGAAGAAAGAGAGATTGCAACGCAGGAATTCGAATTTGACGGAAAAAAGGGAAATGATGATGAGATATGTCAAATAGAAAATAAGATTACAATTATACGATGGCCAAGGTCGTAGGATAAAAATTCCTAAAGTACGAATGAGTGGAAAGTCATAGATGACTGGGTATTCCTAAAGATGTCGCCTACGAAAGGCATTATGAGATCCGGTAAGAAGGGCAAACTGAGCCTGAGATATATGGGGCCTTACATAGTCATTCGACGGATAGGCAGAGTAGCTTATGAGCTTGAATTGCCTTCAGAGTTAGAGTCAGTCCATCCGAGTTTCCATGTATCCATGCTACGAAAGTGCATTTGAGACCCTTTTCAGGTTGTCCCGATATATGACTTTCATATTGTAGAGGATCAATCCTTCGAAGAGATTCCAGTGGCTATTTTAGATCGACAGGTTCGTAAGTTGAGGACCAAAGAGGTAGCCTCCATGAAGGTATTGTGGAGAAATAATAACGTCGAAGAAATGATGCGGGGGACCGAAGAGGAGATGAAATCTAAATACCGCCACCTATTTCAAACTGAAGATATGGCTCGAGATGAGATATTATAGCACAAACCGGTTCAAACCAGTGGGTCGTGAGGTTAGCTCTTATTTTTGACTTGCAGTACTTATGATTGACGACCGCATGAGGCCAAGTGTTGCTATTTATTGATATTGGCCCTAGGTGGCATGTATAGTGTGTTTTCTGACTGCTTGCAGGTTGGTTTTAGTCCAGTTTACAGAGGAGACTAGCGAAATTATTTCATGTCTGTAAGAGTTAACATTCGAGGACGAATGATCCTAAGGGGGTAGGATGCTACACCCCTTACTTTCATATTATAATGTGTCTTAAGTGAACCAATATAATCCGGAGAGTTTAAGGACCTTTACAAATATAATGATGAGTTGAAACATGTGTTAAGGAAGTATCATGAGGGTTGGAGGCTAAACGAATCAAAGATATTATAACCCATACTTTTGGGGTAAATCTTGAAGTGCTTAATATCTAAGGAGGTCGTGTTTTAATGTACTTGAATCATATAATATTTGTATGTTAAGTTTTGATGTCAAACAAGTTGTAAAACAAAAGTCGGCAAAAGTTATTGCAAGTTACGTTCATAGTTTTACTGAAATTTGGGTCTAATGTTACTGAGCTTTCCTCCCTACATACTTTGAGTTATGGGGTCATCTACCCACCAAATTGAAGGTCTACGAGTGAATTTTTCAAAGCATTAAATAATTTATCAATGCGACGTCTAAGTAGAGAGATATTCGCATTTTTGCGAGACTGTGCAGGCATCCCGTTTTGGGAGCCACTTAGGCGGTGGAAGCTTATCCTTTTGTTATAAAAACGGTGGGAGCCCTTCTCTCTCTCATTTTTCGACCAGAGCACACCTTATATCTCTCTCCAAAGGTTCTCTAAGAGTTGTCGAAGGTTTAAGAGTGATTTCTAAGCTAAACCACCTAAATCTAACATCAAGAACCCCGTAAAGGTAGCAGAAAGTGCTTCTACCGTGTTATTGTCGCATTAAGGGTTTGTTTGGTTGAAGAAAGCTTTTGTGGACAGGTTATTCTTGTTGTTTAAGGTAATATTTTCATATTTCTATATGTGCTTAAGCTTGTTAGGTCTTGGTAGTGTTCGTTAGATGAGAAAATTGTGGAAGATACTAGGAAATCGGATGAAGTACTTTTGTATTGTATTGTTGGACTGTTTGGGAGGTGTTCTTGCAGAGTTTTATGGCTGGAAAATTGATCAAATAACCTGAGAATATTCTGTTGTTATTATCAACATTTTCCTGGAAATAAAAAAAAAGCGGGAAAGGGTTTGAAAATATAATTTTATTAGACATAAACCAAGCTTGACGCTCGACGTACTATTGTGCTGGTTGTATTCCATATATCTATTTGTTGTTTGGGTTGTTGCAGCAATATAGGACATGAGAAATGTAACAAAAACAGGGGAGATGCTACCCGTTTTATTATGAAATAAGCTTGTCGTTCATTGTACGATAGTTGTATCTTTTGTAGCTTAACGTTAACGTTATTATCATTGTTGTAGATTAAGGTGCGACGAGACGAGTTCAACATGGTTATTGGGCAGATTGTGATAAGATATGTTAAGGCTATTTCCTTCTTTTTATTGGAATGATCCATACGTAATAGAGCGTCGAAGAAAAGCATAAAAGAAGAGTTCGTCGTATAGTTGTATATCCTTATTGTTACTATATATTTTCATGTCTTAGCTTCTCCCTAGCCGGGAGTCCATGATTATTCAATATTAGCCTCGTGTCGCTAGAAAGAGTACAAGGTCAGTATACATATAGACACACGTCATTGTTAGCATACATACATATTTATCCCGAGCTTTATATGGCCAGTGAAAGTTGTCGTAGCCTTAAGGCTAGTGAGAGTTATCCTAGCTTATGAAGTCAGTGAGAGTTGTCCCGATCTTACGGTTGGTGAGAGTTATCCCGACCTTATGGTTACTGAAAGCTATCCCAACTTAAAGTCGGTGAGAGATATACCAAGCCTTATAGGTGGCCGGTTACGATAGCATACATGACTATAGAACATATAGAGTTACATATTGCCTAGAGGGATATATAATTACACTTGTCTTCGGGGCTATTCAATTACACACTCGCCTTTGGGGCTAAAAACATGCGCTCTTGCCTTCGGGGATATGCACTTGCCTTGAGGGCTATTCACACATATTTAGATGCCTTATATAAGGCTAGCTAGTTTGCTATTGTAATATTCAGGGACTAGGAGTTGGAGACAGGTAAGTACGATTCCAGATTATTATTGACTCCTTAGTTTATTGTTTAGTATATCCCGTTTATCAGTTCAGTTTCAGTTTTAGTTATTTTAGTCGCCTTATATATTGGTAAATTATTTCATACTGACGTCCCTTTTGCCGGGGCGCTGCATTTCATGCATGCAGGTCCTGATAGACAGACAGATGGACCTCAATAGAAAATGTTGCCGAGTACTAGTTTGAGTGGTGAGCTCCATATCTTCCGGAGTTACCAGGTCTAGAGTATAGCATATACACAGATGATGGGTAGGCCGAGGCCCTATCCATTTTGATCTTCTTAGAGGCTTGTAGACATGTCCTCTATGTCCAGTTATGTCAGCATGGTGGCATTGTCGGCCTATTTATATACTTCTCGGGTTTTGCTATATGCAGGTATTCATGATGACCTTGTTGGATTTAGGCCCTCTTGATTGACTTACAGAATGGCCTAGCCGGCCAGGTTATTCATAATGCATCTCAGAGTAAGCGAGTTATAGAGTGGTTTGCTTGGGCTTAGTAAGGCATCGAGTGCCGACCATGCCTCCCCAGGTTTAAGGCGTGACAATTATTTAAAGAATTACTATATCCTGGCCTTATGGCTAGTGTGAGCTCAACCTTATGACTGGTGATATACAAAGATACAATTTGCCTTCGGGGTTATGCACTGCCTTAGGGTCATTCAAGCTGCTTTTGGGGCTATGCACTTACACAACGGACCCTACATGAGGCAGGATAGTTCATTTTCAGTATTGCATTCATGATATGAGACATAGACATGCAGATTTGTTTACAGATTATCATTGACGACTCAGTTTATATTCAGTATATCATGTATATCAGTTCAATTTCAGTATTCAGATATTATCTGCCTTACATATTTGGTATGTATCTTTGTACTAACGTCTCATTGTTGGAGCACTGCATTTCATGCCTGCAGGTTTAGGTAGCTAGTTTGACAATCCCTCTCAGTATACAGGGTCGATATTCATTGAAGGATAAGTAAGACTGCATTTCATCCGGAGTGCAGTCGAGTCTAGTTGTCAGGTTATCAAATCATGTTTATAGACTTCATGGGTAGGCTAGGGTTCTGTCCCGATCATATGGTATCAGTCACTCTTAGAGACTTTGTAGACACACGTCGATATGTACCGTATGTTGTGTGGCCTTTTAGGCCTTTGTTATGTTGACTTGAGTTGTTCCATTGTAGAAGATCATGGTGGCCTTATCGGCCTAAGATATTATGATTAGTTTACAAATTGGCCTTGTTGGGCCAGATTGTTTGTTGGGTTTCTAGAGCTCACGAGTTACAGATGGTACACTCGGGGTCAAGTAAGGCACCAGGCGCTGGCCACGCCTCTCCAGGTTTGGGGCGTGACACATTTCATGTCAAGAAGTACCTGAAAGTGATGATGAAGTGTGAGAGTATGTTGCAGGAAATTAACCAAAGTCAAGCTTATGCAAGCATTTTGCTTTATGCGCAGGTTCACTAATTGCTGTAAGTTTTCTATCACATTCTCTTGACCACTTGTTTCCATCTATTAACAATCGAACTGGATGAAAAGAATTTATCATTTAATAATCATAAAGATCAAGTTACAGAATCTATTTTTCATCTTTGACCATGTCATTTCACTTTCCATCCAACTTTAACCATGTACAATATGCCATTTTCTTGTCTCAATCATCAACAATGTGTATAAGAAGTTACACCCATCCCACATGATCATGGAATTAAACATAGTGTTAAGAAAAAAACATCAATAGAAAAAACAACACGATTCTTTTCATTCAGTTATTTGCAAACACAAGAAAACTACTAAGGAACAAGCCACGATGAAAAATCGCAAGCCTAGCTACACTTCGACGTTAACACACTGCCTATCACAATAGTCGTGAGCGTCGATTTGAGCAATCTGACCAAGTAACCCAAGTTCTATCTAACTACTCCAAACTTACTCCTAATCAACTTCTAATCGTGCTCGGTTACTCAGACTTCACTAGCGAATGAACTCGTCTCTCAGACAATTTATCGAACACGTTGTGTGCATCACTTTGAGCAAGTTCTTTATAACATTAGGATAATTTAATTACCCTCCCAAAAAAGTGAAAATTATAGTTCAATTATCATGATTTCATCTCAATCAGCCAACAACACTAAAGTTGCAATTTGCACAGTGAACTCCACCTAAAATCAAGAGAGAAAAATTCCAAAGGAGAGAGAAAGTGGGGGAGAGATAGGAGGAGAGACGACTAAGGTTGACCAATTTGAGAATATTTTATAATAATTTATAATATATAACAAAAGTTAAAAAAATCGTAATTAAAGAAAAATTATTTGACTCTCCAAACTGATTTTTAACCTTCAAATAAATTGGAACAGAAAGAGTAAAAATTGTGTCTTTTATTTAAGAGAAAACAACACAAACTACTCATTTAAAGTAAATTAATTACCCGAGTGTACCCCTTTTCTAACTAATTTCTACACTACCCATTCGGCTGAAATTTTTTACCTGCGTGTCCCCTATTTTATTTCCTTGAAGCAACTGACGTGCTAACTGCAGGTGCCCACTTCCTATTTAAAGTAATCATCATGATTTCATAACGCTCGTTGGGCAGTGACATCGGTCTCGATGATGGTGTGCAACAGATCATCAGATATCGTGTCGTATATCCACTGGAGTACGGCTGCGTCTGAATGAGACCAGAGTGCATCAGTGGCGGATTATGGTACGGGCTGGGGGGGGGACTGTGGCCCCCCTTAAAAAATTCAATTTTTTTTATATATACCTCTCTCTCTCACATATCACTCTATTTTCACTTTCTAAACAAGACATCAGCTCCCATTTTGCTCTTACCCACTACGGCCACCCCCACTGCATCTCAGCCCCAAACCCCCCAACAATGGTAAATCCCCAACAGTGGTAATCTCTCTCTTTCTCTCCTCTTTGATGTTCTGTGAGTTCTTAATGACTTTTAATTTTTATATTATTGACTGTATTGAGGACGAAAAGCAACGTATCCCATTGGTTGAGAATCAAATATTTTTGAAAAGAAATAAAAAATAGATGAATTTCACTTGTAGTTGTCCCACATAGATTTCAAGAAGAACTTATGAGGTTTTGGAGTTCTATATTTTCTACTAATTCAAGAACCCTTACAAGTCTCATTTTCGAGCATAGAAACCCTAGATTTTAAAATTACGATCTGGAATTTGTCTTTTGCCAAAATAATAACTATTCTTTTATTTTTCTAAGGTTTCTCCTAGTCTAAAATTTTCTTTTTCTGTGTGGCTGAGTTCGTGAGATTGGGGAACTTTATGTTTGTTTCATCATATACGAGGCTATTTTGGACTTATGTGAGTGGAATTAACAGATTAAGGCTTCAAAAGCCGAATTTCTCTGACTTAGTTATGTTTTCAGATTTAGATGTTATCTTTGATAATTGATTTATGTATTTTTTAGGAGTGGTAAGATGGTCCAACTTAAGAAAATTGATGCATTTTTCAAGAGAAAAACTTCCAACAAAGATGAAAATTGTATAGCCTCAACATCGACACTTGAAAAGCACCATTCTGATGATCAAACGGTTCAACTGGATGAGCAACCTTGCAAGATTCAAAAAGTCACCATGGATGAATTTGATGTCAAATGTTTAGAACGTGACCCCAGAAAACATCCCCAATTTTGGGAATATCCAGTGAATTGAAGAGATGAAGTTCAAATAGCTTATCTCAATTGGGGTCCTATTAATGTCAAGTTGAAAAGTATCCCCTCAATAGAGATAAACATCCAAGGCGATTTCAAGCATCTTGGTTCAAAACTTTCCCTTCATGGCTAGAATACTCACCGACTAATGATGCTGCTTATTGTTTGCTTTGTTACTTGTTCAGTAAAAAGCCAAGTGGGCATCATGGAGCTGATGTCTTTACTAGAAAAGGATGCCCTCTGATTCAATTATTAATGATTTCAAGTCTTTAAAAGAACGAAGGGCATCACTTTAATTCTAGGTATGTCTTTCCTTTTATATATTATATTTTTGTTGTGTTGATGTTATTTTGAATCTTTGATAAAATTATATTTTGTTCTTATAAATTTCAATTATAATATTTTTGTTAGTAGTTACCGCCCCCCCCCCCTTAATATTTTGGGCAAGTTCCGCCACTGGAGTGCATTATCATAAATCGAAATCGATGGTACGTCTGTGGACTTCGGCGTGGGAGGGTAGTAGTGCTGAGGGACCGGGACTACTATCTCCAGGAATAGTCTGGCGTAAGCCGAGAAGCTGGATATCAAAAAAAATGTTTCATTCCTTTCTTTCCTTTTTTGCTCTTTTTCTACTTTTGTCCTTTTTTTAAATATAGAACAAATATATTAGATAACTATTTTTAGATGATTGAAAGATAGAAAAATAAAATAGCTACAAGAAAAAATAATTAAAAAAATTGTTACTAGCTTATTTTTAAAAATTTATATTTAAAATATCACACTATTTTTTATAGAATTTTTTATAAAAAATAACTTGCTAAAAATAATATAAAAATTAAAATATAATCGTTAAGCTTAAACTCTATTTGTTGTAGTTTTATATATTTTGAATAGTTTTTTGAAAATAAAATAAAACTTGTAAATAATTTTTTGAATTTATCTTTTGTAAGTTTTTTTGTAAAAATTAACTTGATAAATATCATGTATGTATCGTAGATGATAGAATAATATTTTTCTTGAAAGAATTAACCATTCCTCTAGATACCCTGTAAGTATATAGTATCTAGGGTCTTATTTTTAAATATGACCCTACTTTTTAAAGTTTTTTCTCAATAATAAAATTTGCTAAAAATTATATAAAAACTAAAATATTAAAAAAAATTGTATTTTTCTTTATAATTCTTTTGAACGAATGAACTTGTCCTCTATGATATCCTGCTAGTATATGATATATATCATGGTAGTATCATAAAATGATTAATGTGTTTTTAAAAAAAATTAAATTAGTTCACTGTTATACCTTGTTAGTACATAATATATACTATGTGAGTATCATAGAAGGATGTGAAGTGTTTTATTTTTATTTTAAAGAAATTAATCAGTCTTTATAATACCGTATTAGTATATGATATATACCATAAGAAGTACGTCTAGACTAATCAGATACCAACATTGCTGCAATACCTAGTCTGTTGAACTGACGGTGATGACTCCTACCGAAATGGCCCCTACTTCTAGACGAGGTACCCATATGAGTGCTAAAGCGGGGCTTTTTGACAACCCACTCCTCATAATCCTCACACCTAATAAACTCAGCCTTTTGGAACTGCATCCACTATCTACTAGAATGAAGATCTTCTGGCAGCCACTGTGATTAATTAAACGAAGAGGATAAATCAACCCATTAATGAACCTCCTTACCCTCTCAGCCTCATCTGGGAGAATCATCAAAGCGTGGTGAGACAAGGCATGAAACTGTGTCTCGTACTCTATTATAGGCATGTGTCCCTAGTATAGCCCCTCAAACTGATCTCTCATCCTCTCTCTCACACTATAAGGTATAAACTTTTCTAAGAATGCTTGATTAAACGAAACCCAAGTGAAAGGAGGAGACCCTGCTGGTCTAGTCCCAACATATGACCTCCACCACTACTTGGCGGGATCCAACCATTTGAAAGGTGGTGCAGTCGACTCCATGAGACTCATCTAACCTGAGGTTATACAACCTCTCATGACAACTAATCAAGAACTCATAAGCATCATTCTTTGGATTTCCATCATACCTATGAGGATCCATCTTCCTAAAGCGATCAAACATCTTTTGTTCCTCCACAATCATCGTGGGCTGAGTAGCGGAAGGTGTAGCAAGGCCAAGAATTAGCACACCTAAGAAATGGGGAGCCTCAATAGGTGATGGCTGAACCTTTAGTGTCTGAAATCCGATAATAGTCATATGATCAGGAGTCTGTCCTCCAACCCAAGTCTAAGAACCATCAGAAGTGACCAGTTGAAAATCTGCATGTGCCATACTCTAGAGAAAACCCATTATGCGAACCAAAGTATCCTGAAGCAAAAGTGTAGCAATGAAACGTGTATGTGCCAGTTCAACCTTATTGGCTTGAATGTGCTCATCCTTGGGAATAACCTCCGGCTCTAAATATGCTGATCTAGCACGGCCTGGAATAGTCGTTGGTCCTCGGCCTCTGGCTGTTGTTGCAACTCAAACTCTACCCCTGCCCTGCCCTCTGTCCAGCCCCGTGTAATGCCCATAGAAATGGGTGCAGTTGCAGTTGTCGGCTTCTGATCTCCATTCGTGGTCGAACGAGTCCTCACCATCTGTGAGAAAGAGTGAAACAAAAGAGATTTAAAATTCAATAAAGTCAGGAACGCACGATAAGAATGAAAGAAGTTAAACTTCCTAAATACCATATAGCCTCTCGAAGATAGGTACTGACATCATCTTACCAATACGCAATACTCTAGTTTATATTGCTCTTGTACTTATAAGACTAACGAACCTATAGCTCTGCTACCAAAATTTTCACGATCCAAAATCCCAATGTATCCTGAGGGAACCTACCCAAATCCAATTATATGATAAAAGCAGAACTGTGAAAGAAAACAACCCATAAGTTCATAATAAGTCTCATAACTTATAATATAAATAAGTCTAAGTCATACAACTCCCCAAAACTTGGAAGTCATAAGTAAAAGAGCTATTGGATCCGAAGTACAATTCTGAAAATACTACATATACTGTCTAGAATGACAAAGACAGAAATAAAGATAGAAATGGGGTCTAGTGTTGCAGAACATCCATCAGTTGATCCTAAACTCTAAGGTACGTCTCACCGCTTGACAAGATCTCGATCTCGGATCTAAACCTGCGCACAAAAAGGTACATCAAGTGTAGAGTGAGTATGGGGAAACACATGTACTTAACAGTATCATTGACTGACCCTAAATTTAAGCGATGATGAGGGTTGGTTCTTCAGATACTCATCTTCGCACTTCATTAGTGACTAATTATACAGTTTATAACAGTTAAGTAATTAAGAATAGAAATTTTGTATCTCAAATCAGGCCATAAAGCTTAATCCTTTCTAATCACAATCATAAAACATGGATCTTTACCACTAATTCATATATGAGAGTCACACAAAGACAACATAATCAAGTATGTATAGTATGAAATGCAGATGAAATGCAATGCAACTGCCAATATGCACCAGTATACACACGGTCCTGTAGTAGGTTTCACGTGACCCATGGGGGACTCACGAGGTCCATATACTCACCTAAAATGCTAGATCCTCCAAATCACGTAGGGTATAAGCCAATAGGCTAGCATATCATATACTCACCCGGAATGCCAGGTCCTCTTAAACCACGTTGGGTATAAGTCAACATGCTATCATATCATCATCACTCCAACCATGTACCATATACAATCGGGTCTTTGTAGACCATGCCTTATGATGCATCAATATCATGCCAATAATATCATAAATGTAAAAAATGAATATGCATACAACATGCAATTGCATAAATCAATTCAATGTCAAAGATAGTTTCTTTTTCATGATTTAGACGAGATGTGGAGTGATGAATGCACAAAATATAAATATTCACAAGTATAAATCAAACATGGCTATTATTAGCCTACAGAATCAACGACCATACCAAACCAATAGATTTAATACTACCTCTAGTGAATGTAGGCTCGCATGCATATCCCCATCACAAGATTATTCCATTTTCCATATAAATACACCGGTACCCGCACAAGTGCTCGTCACCGCACGAATATGGAACCCCTAATTCCGGATTACGCCTGTTAGTTATTTTAGCCAACACAAACACTTCATAAATAGTCTAGTAAGTCTCAACTAGCCTTATATTCGAAGCCCGAAGAGATAATACATGACCTTGCCCTTCATTTGAACTTCAAAATGAACCCAATCTATTAATATACGGTATCTACGTAAGAATACAAACATGTAGACACGCATATTGCCATATCAAATATTTGGGTCCAAAATGTCATTTCAAAACCCAACCCCAAGTGCCAAATACTTACATTAATGTCACAATTGAGCCTCCAATTTGATAATTTACACTAACTCGTTTCCATGGAAAATCCTCATTTCTAAGTCTAAATCATGGAAGAAATCACTAATTAATGAAGGGAAACATGAGAAAATACTTAGATTAAGGTTACCCAAGGTCGAATCTTGAACAGTGCACTTGAAATCACCTAACTCTGAGCTCCTTAGCTTTATAAATTTATTTAGGAAAAATGATGTTCGAACTATGATTTAAGTCTTCCGGGTGAAAAATAACCCTTCATAATTGCGAGGCCTCACCTACCATGATCACGAGGTGTAACCCAGACCATAACCCCTTCTGTGCGATTATGACCTGGCCCACTGCGATCACGAGCCGCTCTCATTACCTTTTAGCGGTCGTGATGCCCTCTCCGCGATCGCGAAGGAGGAAACCAGAATAGCTGATTCTACTTATCTTTCTTCCAGACCTTCTAAAGTCATTCATAGTACCAAGAATCCATAAAAAACACATTGTCATCCACCGCAAGTCTAAATCATGACTCCCTCTTATCATAAAAGAATTTGCGCTTATTTTATGACAATTCTAAGCATTTCCTTCAAAAACTGACCTTATCCTAGGTTGATTGCGCTAATTCCAAATCCGTTAGTTTTGATTTGCTGTTCCGAATTTTCTTTTGTCAACATTCAACGTCCAATTCGTCTTAAACTTCAAATAACATATTATGCGCATCATCCTAATGATTGTCTTGTCGTGCCAAATTTATAGAAAATCAATTGATCACCCCAAAAGCTTCTCATATCCATTTGTACCTTCTCAATAGATCACAAAGTACTATGTCGATCATTAGAACTGTCCATATAGCTGTCATCAATAAAATATGAGCAAGTCCTCTCGCAAACTTCAATAAGCCCTAAAAACTTGCCATTCCTCTATCCTGAATTGAAAACCATCAAATCTTCAGAAATGGTTTACTAGAATAACCATAAATCTTTCGGGTAATATATCCATATGCCACCCGTCTTTAAATGAACAACTTTGACCTAGTGTAAAATGCACAATTTTCTAAAAGTCACCAATAATCACCCGAATCGATTCCAAATCTTTATAAAATAAATGATAAGCCTTTCATAAGTCAGTGGTGACTTCTTCTAATCTGTTTTCTTGAATACTCGACCTCATGCCGTCATTCCTAACCTCAAAAGTTGAAATTTACCCAAGTCGTCAACCGAGTACCAATGAACTATACCTTATGACTTAAATTTTAATGTTCCTCAACTCGCACTAGTCACCCAATCTGACAAAACTTCATGGAAACTAAATTCATCGAATTCTCCTCCTTGTGCTTTCACTTAACTCGTTCACTACTTCGAACATTCCAACGTAAGACCTATGATATCGTACTCCACCTTTTACAACCATCAAATCTCTTAGTGAAATACCTTATTACTCCTTTAGCAAGTCCAAAAGTATCACAGGTTGGAATCCATGCGCCTTACCGCGCACAAATACTCTAAAGCCATTCATATTTGAAATATTCAACCATGTTATCTAGCCATCAACACTTCACCATAGTCTACTACCACGAACATTGTATTGCCTCAAAATTAGGACTTCAACTTTCAACTATAGAGATTTCTTCTTATCAATCAACTCTAGCTCATCCATCAAGGATGCCATGAATTTACTCATCTTGATATTGCACTAGTTAACCCCCTCGATCTCTAATCACAAAGTCTTATGGCACTTGTCATACACTAAATCAAATTGTCCATAGACTTCCTTCTTCATTCATACTTATCCATATTACACCCTATTTGAATGATTTATATAATGTAACCATAACGCGTACATGATTCAAGTAATCACGCTGCTTCAAATCCAAGTCTTATGAACCTTAATCCTCCAATGCCGATAGTAAGATGCCTTTATCCTGATGCTCCAATTTCCATGTTATGCTCACAATCACTTTTGTCATCATCAATCAAAATTGGCTGAAACCCACTCAAGAGATGTATCACAATATCATAAATCTTGAAAAATATCTAAGTCAATCATGGAGATAGTAGTAAGCCAGAATCTTGAGCTTCTGAAAGTTTCTTTTGCCTTACCCGAACCTTAAAACTGAATACTCCTCTAAGTCAAAGCAGCATATATACAATTCTTCATGATGTCATTCCACCAGAAAGTATTGACCAACCCTAATATTGATACCCGGAAGTCCTTTGGTGAATTCACTGCTCTTTATTTCAATTGATTTACTGATCTCCAGTTAATTCTCTAAAATATACTTCGCAACTTGAAATAGTTAACATCCATCATTAGTCGTAGAAACTTATCAAGCCTAAGAAACATAAATAATATCACATTTCTTCTCCAAATTAGGAGCAACACTGATAACTCCTTAAGTAATTAATTTTTCACACTCATCCATCACTAGAGTCATTTCTATTAGTCAGTCATTGTTTCCCCCCCAGAAGCCTATGGTGTAGTCGAACTTACCGATCAATTCATGTTCTTTTAGCATTCACTTCATAAACAAAGTAGTCTCACAAAATCAACAATCTCATAGTCCAAATGACTCTTTCTTATCACCATAACCCCGATATATTAAGCAAACCTACAAACATGACCTTTACTAAAAGACTACACTCGACTATTCCCACAAGATTCAATCATCCATAGTAATGTTTTGCCAGACGAACACATCCATCGCTTGTGCTCGTCATATAATTGAAAATGATCCATTCAAATTCCTTTCACTACCTATCTATTCCATCGAGTAACAGAAGACTCTTCACACGCACCCCATTACAAAGTTCTACTTCCTCATACCTTATCACAAAAGGTCATCTTTCATGTTTATATGTTTTTCAAACTTCTCTTTGTATCCTCATCGAATATTCTTCTCGCTTGATCAACTGATTCATCCAATTTTTCCTTTGTCTTCAGAATATTAGTACATGTCCTATCTCATTGCATCTCCAAAAATCTGTATGTTATTCCCAAACCTCTCAAGCGTACTATTTAAAGCCACAATGCTTGTTACCCAGTTGTTCCGCTAATCGTACCACCTAAAATTGTCAAATCTCTTCCCATCACTTGTTATAGCATCAATGCACTTGCTCAGCTTCTGAGCAACAAATCGCTGAAACATAGCGGTCATGTAGTCATATGCACCATCACTCCCATTTCCTGGGGATATCACCGAACTAGAGAGTCTGAATCATAGTTCCACTCAACTAAGTTTCGAGTCATAGCTGTAATCTGAACCTGGTTACACGTCCTCATCATAGTGGCACATTTCTTACCATACCACGATGTCACATCTAGCCATTGTGTGTGAATTTGAGAACGTGTTCTCACCATAAGCGAGAGAATGAAACAAAGAGGTTTAGACCTTAAAAGGAATCACATACACACGATAAAGAATGAAAGAATGAAATTTTATTAAGTGTCCATAGCCACTTGAAGATAGGTATAGACATCTCCATACCAATCCGCAAAACTCTACTAAACATTGCTTTTGTACTCCTGAGATTGGTGAACCTAAAACACTGATACCAATTTTTCACGACCCAAATTTCAAAACCGTAAAGGCACCTATGTCCTCCTGGTAGGAGAACCATCCATAATCGATTAAGCCAATTATATTATGAGGAAATAAATAAATAAATCTATTTAAGAGTCATAAACTAAGTCTCAGAATCATGAATATGTGTAATAAGTACAACCACTCATAACTTGGTGTCATAAGTACAAGAACTACTAGAATGAGAAGTATAACTCTGAATAGTCATCCTGAATACACTGTTTAAGAATGAAAAAGACAGAACTAAAGTAAAATAAAGGGAATCCGGTGCCGCGAATCAACCAATGGCTCACCCCGAATGCTTCAAAAATAACCTTCTCAATGATCAGTGAAGCTTCGCGATCCACAAATTAACAGACTCCGAACACAAAGATATCCACTAAGTGTAGAGTGAGTATGAGTAATCAATGTGTACTAAGTAGCATTATTGACCGATCGTAGGATAAAATGGTGACGATGGTCGGTCTTCCGAATGCTTACTCCCACACTCAACCACTATTACTCCATAAAGACATAATTATAATCCAACAAATACAGATAGGGAAATCACCCAAATCAACCAGTAGTCAAATAATCAGTAATTCATATATGTACGTTTCAACCAACACTTCAATTAAGTCAACCAGTAAAGAATCCATGAGATGATATGATATGCAATGCAAATGATTTCCATCACTGGAATACACACGCTTCATAATATGGAATACATGACCCATGAGGGACTTATGATAGCCATACATCACCCAAAACCATTTCCCATCGGGTTATTTTCCATTAAGGCTTTCAATCTCAATAGTTAGCCAATTTGGCTCTTAATATTTGCATCACTCTGTTCGGAACCATTTCCCATCGAACATCGCACATCTATCCTCAAGTGTAATATGCATGAGATACCCTGTGAAAGCATGAATATAAAATGCATATAATATGAAATAATGCTCTAGAAGGTAAGCCCTAATTCAGCTATTATTAATTGTACTTATCCAATTCGACTCTCATTACTTGTCCTTAGCCAATTTGGCTCTTATCATTCGCATCACTCCCTCCGGAATCATTTTCTATTAAACATCACATATGTATCCTCAAGTGTAATAGACATGAGATACTATATGAAAGCATGAATATGTGATGCACGTAATAAACAACAAGGTTATAAAGTAAAAAGGCTCAATCTTAACTCTTTTCCATTTTTAGACGAGTATTATGGAGTGATGAGAACACATAAGCAGCAATTAAGACAAACATATAATATGAAAGAATCAAATAAGAGAATTCATATCTCAATCATAATTCACAAAAAGCAATCTCAGTTATCAGTTAATGCCTATATGCTTTGGCATTCAGACCGGGATAATATATAGTTCAATATTATACAACTTCCAAAACACATGACTTCGATACCCAGTACAAGTTCTCATCACCTCACAAGTACGAGACCCCTTTAATCCCCACTACTCCTCTTTATTAAGTCATTTTAACCAACCACATACTTTAAATAGAGTCAAGTAAAGTCTCAACTTGTCTGATTAGAAGTCTGACGCTTACAACAAAGTCTTGCCCTTTTGTAGAGCTTCAAAATGATCTCAATATGTTAAAATACGGATTCTATGTTTGTATACGGGTCCGTAGACACCCATATTGCTATACTACTAATTCAGACCCAAAATATCACCCAAAATGGCAATCCAAGACTCTAAAGGACAAAACTGTAATTTTGTGATAAAATTCACTTACCCATAGCCCATAGAGTCTAAATCTAAAAAATGACTCAAATCCTACTTCAATTTGAAGAAATTCATATTTTCAACTTATGACTTTAAAATCCCATGCCTACAATCCAAATCATGATTTAAATGAAGAAATCCCACAAGAATCTAAGTTAGACTGGTAAAAGGGATGTTAGAATTTTACCCCCGTGACGATCTTTAAAATCCCTTAAAAATCTCCCAAATCCAAAATCTAGAGCTCAAAATATGAAATGAAATGTCCAAGTTTGAATTAGGTTTTAACATTCTACCTAGGTGACCACTTCCTCGCGATCGGGGGACCTACCATCGCGATCGCAGGGCCCCAGACCACTTACTCTACACAATCGTGATGCCCAATCCCACAGCATCTTGCGATCACAATGAAGGACATCAACAACAACACATTAGATTTTTCTAGTTTCTTCCAAACTCATAATCAACACACGAAACTCATTCGGGACCTTTCGAACACAAACCAAATATGCGTTTCAGTCATAAAACATGCTAGAAACCTGCTTGTGCACTTAAAACATCCAAAATAGGTCGTAGTGACCCGATACAGACCATGGTGATCTCCATTTCCTTACTTTTCCTAGTTTCTCAATCATTGACCAAAATTACACCTAATACCCTCGAGAAATGAACCAACATCTTAATTAAGTCATAAATCACATTCCAGACCTTATGGAATTGATGAAACTCTTATTCGATCTCGATAACCCCCGGTGTTGAATTCGGTTAACCATTTCCATTAACTTAAGAATTTCATAAATATCATTTTTCTCATTCGAAACTCAGCCGATTGCCTCGCGAATTGTGCCACCCGTCTCCCCAAGTCAAAATTATCATATTAAAACTACGGGAAGGTTCATTTATGTAAAAGGGAATAACATTCTCAAAACAACATAATGCGTCATTACACTCTAAATCGGGAAATACGGCCTTGAGCAGGTGCCGTTGCTAGCCTCTAGCAGGTGCTGCAACACGACCTCTACCTTAACATCGACCTACAATGCCCCTAGTATTGGGTATGTGTGTGGATACAAGCTTCTGAATCCAGCCGCAAGTGAACCAGTCCTTACCATTTGTGAGAGAATAAGACAACTGAATTAGATTTCAAGATGAGTCAAGTACGTGATAAGGAATGAAAGAATAAAAGTTCCCTAAATGTCCTATAGACTCTCGAAGATAGATATGGACGTCATCGTACCGATCTGAAAGACTTTACTTGACATTGGTCTTGCATTCGTGAGACCAGTAAACCTGGAACTGTGATACCAAATTGTCATGACCAAACGTCAATAGCCTTGATGCGCTTATTTACCCCAACCGATAGGCAATTCAACCACCAATCTCAACTTATTACGTAAGAAATTTTGTAGAAAGTAAAGAGACAATGAATTATCCAATACTAAGTCTGTAATAGAAAAACATAAAACAACAAGAACATCCTCCTAAGATTCGTGTCATAAGTACAAGAGCTACTATAATATGATACAAGTATGAAACTAGAAACACACCCTCTGAAAATGCCAAAATACATTGTCTGAATACTAAAATGATAGAATAATAAAGACACAGAGGGAGAAGTGGGTTGCGGAACAGCCAGGTGGTTCACCACAACATTAATAGCTAGACTGAAACTCGAGGTGCTTCATGAGGCGCGCTCGTACTCGGGACTGGATGTGCTCCATAAAAGAGTGCACATGTACCTAATATATCTCATAGACCGACAATGAAGTAGTGATAGGATTATTATATAAATCCAACTTTTAGCCTTACGGGTCAACATTACACCCAACAATCAAATTTCCACCAAGTACAGGGTAATCAAATGTCAAGTAATTTCCAAATATCAATTAAGCACATAATCAAGTAAAAATGAAGGATGTGATGTAATGTAACACTATGAGGTGACTCGAGAACCAAAATCCTCTCTCAAACCGTAAATATACGACACTCCTCCATAATTTTTGGGAGTTCGTGGCCCATGGGGAACTCGCGAGGTCTATATACTGCCGGAACCATTTTCCTATGGCTTACACACATTTGTCAGAACCATTTCCCTTCGGATTTATCATAATATTTTCGGGATCATATACCTTCGCAATTCACAATTTTGCCAGAACCATTTCCCTTCAGCATCTCACTCCAAATAGACCAATTCTAACTCACATCGAGCCACATTACGTGAACCATCATCAAGAGTGTCTATGGATGATCACAACAACAAAATATCAAATGTATTTCAATATAATTGTGATTCATACATGAATATGTATTCAACTCAAACAACACAAGTATACGGGTCTATACAGTGATATATTCATATAAAAAATATTTAAGTCAACAATCATCAGCTAATGCCCATTTGCTTTGGCATTCTTGGATTACAATCCGTCACTACACAATCATACATTACCTTTCTATACACTGATACTCGTACCAATACCCGTCACACCACGGGTACCCCATCTTTCTCTCTTACCCATTATCTATTTCATTTTTAGTCTTTAGTTAGAATACATCTCTCAACAAAGTCTAGGAAGTCTTAACATACATCAAATGATGAGCAAACGTGTCACAAACCTCAAAATTTTGCCTTTCCTTTATGTAAATCCTCAAAATGTTCTCAATCTGTCAAGTATGTGTTATTCATTAGAAAGCGAGTCCTTAGACACCCATATTGATATAGTTATATTTCGAGTCCAAAAAGTCATCCAAAAAACTAATCCGAGCCCCCAAGGGAAAAACTAGAATTCTATCAAAATATTAGTTTACACATAGCTTAAAGGTTAAGAATCTCAAAAATCATCAAAATCCGATCACGAATCAATATTAAATTTTATATTTTACTTGAAACTCTTTTCCATGAAAGACCCTAATTTCTAAGATCAAATCATGAATAGATCGCTAAATAATGGGTGAAATCACATAGGTTGTTTAATAATTAGTTTGGGTTGTGAAATTACAATCTGTTTTGCTGAGTTATACTTGTTAGAATTTGATGAAATTTTACACAGTTGTACATCTTTCCGTTACGGTCAGATTAAGTCCAAGCAGGGATAAAACCGACATACGGTTTGAGAGTTATCGCATTGTAAAGTTTCTGCCCCGGATCAACCGAAATCCGGAAATGCAGAACTTTACGAACTGTTTTCGCTGAGTTATACTCGTTGGAATTGGATGATATTTTACAGGAATGTACATCTCTCTTTCGCGGTCAGATTTCGTCCAAGTGGGGCTAAAACCGACATACGGTCTGAGAGTTATCGCAGTTTAAAGTTTCTGCCTCGGATCGACCGAATCCGGAAGGCAGAACGTATAACGGACAAACGGTACAAATCGGTAAGGAATCGGAAACATTATGCTGAATAAAAGTTTTATATTTATCTGTTCTAGACAGTTTGAGACTTTAAAGAGATTAATCCGACTTACGGATAAAAAGTTATGACTGTTTTAATATTGTGACTTCTTTTACAAAAATTCTGGCGAGACAGCTTTTATAGGGTTGTTCTTGCATGAATTTGTACTAGTTACACTAAGTATTTTCAGATGAAACTTGGGATAGTGATAGGTCCCCGTGGTACCTTCGGCTCGGCATAAGAAATACCTTATTTGGGGTTACGGTTTGAGAGTTGTAACCCTTACAAGTGGAAGTGCGAAAAATTGAGAGAAAGGAATATTATTTGAATTTTCTAAAAATATGACATTTTATATATATATATGTGTGTGTGTGTGTGTGTGTAAGTTTATCCATACATGCGAGATGATAGAAGTCTTGGTAATGTAAAGAATTTTACTATCACCTACGGGGCTATAACGTTACACATTTCTTGCATTCGGGGCTATTTAAACACACTTGCCTTCGGGGCTATTCACATACATTTGCCTTCGGGGCTATTTAAACACATTTTCCTTCGGGGCTATTTAAACACATTTTCCTGCGGGACTATTCAAACACACGTGCCTTCGGGGCTATAATGGAAATGCATTGGATCTGGTTGCACGCAGCGCAACAAATATGTATATAATATGTGACATGGGATGAAGTAGGTGTACTGATTAACTAACTGTTCCCTAGGATGAGTTGGGAGGAGATTTTGGTGTGTGAATATTTATGGGCTTGTACACTGAAAGTGCTGAAATTTGTTTTCATGACATGCTTGATATGTTCATAAAATGATGTACTTAGAATATTGTGAGGTTACTTTGAATTGAAGGGCGAGGTTCTCACTCAGCCCTGGATGGTAGGGCTGACTCTTTTATTTAACATGTTTCATGAAAGCGCGATAGAGGAAAAGCTTCGCAACAGGGCTAGCGATTGTCCCACAGCCTTATTGTCCCACCAATCCATTAATTCGGATTTGGTGAAAATTGTTCTAGATTAAGTGGTTTGAAGAACCAAGTTTTCGTTATCTCGGGGAATGCCCCACATGAGACTGTTTTCTTTTGAGATTCGGATGTTTTTATTCTGTATTTGAACTTCCATCGAGTCTAAAAAAAAATGGGGATGCTCGAGTATGAGCTCGTGCTTTCATTAAAGAAGTACATGATGATATTATTTCCGCACCTAGATATATGTATAATTTAAGACGAAAAGAAATTAAATGGTTCGCCTAGAGAGAAATAGTCGTCCAGGTGTCATCACGCCCTAAGAAAAGACTTGAGAAAAGTCGGGGCGTGACATCTGAGCAACATAAGACACACCAAGAAATTTGTTAAAGGAAGGGGAACACATAAGGCTATATTTTAAGGATGATACACCTAGCCTTATGTTTTCGGTTTCTCTAACAAACTTCCCGGTGTCTTACATGATAGATATGATAATGAATATATGCCCAAGCTTAGAAGATACACTCTATTCTTTGCTTAGAACAATTTTATAGTTCCCAGAACAAGATGTCTCCATTTTCTTTTCTCTTCTTATCTTGGGGAAACAAAACCATAACAAATACTCCCTCTGTCCCAAAAAGATTGGTCTAGTTTGACTTGACACAAAGTTTAAGAAATAAATGAAGACTTTTGAAATGTGTGGTCCAAACCAAGCCTTAGATATTTGTGTGGTTGTAAATCATCTCATAAAATTAAATTATTTTTAAATATAGAAAGGTGTCAATCTTTTTGGATAAACTAATAAGAAAAATAGATCAATCTTTTTGGGACAGAGTGAGTAGGTGATTTGTATTCACAAAATTTTGGTTTCTGAATTTCCACCGGCAAGTAGGTAGTAGTTGGTAAGAGTGGTTTCTTTTTTATTTTTTCTAGAAATGTGATATTTCTGTCATTTATTGGAAGAGATGGCCAAAAGTTCTGGTTAAAATGTCTACTTGCTTAAACTTATAAGAACAAGAAACCAGCTTGTGTTACGTTTTATTAAATCTTGAAGTCATTCGTATTACAAAATATAGATCTATCCATGACCATAGGTGAATCGAGAGTTTAAATTGATGGCTTCAACCTTTAGGTTCTTACTACTGAACCCATTACACTTTTGAAATTATAGGTTCAACATTAAACATTTGTTAAAATTTTAGTGATTGTTCATATTAAATTTTCTTTTCTATGTGCTATCGATTCGTACGACAGAGATTAGTTGAGGATGATATGGAAAACGTTAAAGGATTTGCAAGAGAATCATCTGTTCCTTTTAGAGAGAGGTTGAAGATTATGGTTGGAGTGGTTCATCCAGATGAGCTTGTTTCAAATGCTACTGAAAGTAAGCTTTTGAATGCTTACAACGAGAAGCCCGTGCTTTCGCGCCCTCAACACAGCTTTTATCAGGTCGATACTCTTATCCTTTTGATTTAGAGTTTTAAGTTCTATGCACTGATGTTGTGAAAGATATTTATACGATAAGGTTACATACATTGATCGGTGACCTGATAAAAAGTAACTAACCTGATATAATAGGTTAAACTATATTGACCGTGTAAAAGTCTTTATAGTATCAGTTCATATAACTTAAATCCTTTGATTTATCTTAAGTTTAGCAATATTTATATGTTATCGGACATGAACATCAAATCTATCTTCCTTTTCTGTTCATTGCAGGGGCCAAATTACTTCGAGGTTGATCTTGACATTCATCCTACATTGCAAGAAAGGGACTAGACTCTTTTAGGGAGTGTTTAGGATTTGCGATACTGGATCTTGGGATAACAATTCAGGTTTCTTTTTATTTTACTTACTATATTTCAGATAGAATTGAACTTATTAGGATTGAGGAAACTGACTTAGCTTTTGGCTTGGGAAACGATATATGTATAAATTGCATCAATGGTACAATCTTTTTTTTTACACATTATCAGTGTAAATCACTTAATATTTCTCATGTTACCGTTCAATAACATATTTTTTATACGGTCAGTGCATGAAACTTTAATTCTTCGGTAAATCCTGCAGGCGCAGAAGCTAGAGGAGCTACCGGAGAAAGTACTTGAAGCTAGAGGAGGATTCTTCAAATAGTCCCCCTTGTAATTAGCAAATTCCGATTTTCTATAAATGACATATTTTATAAGAGCCACCAAATATTTTGTTTTTGATAGATGACAGACTACTATTATGTTAATACAACAATGTTGTAACATCCAAAAAAAATTGCTGATGAAATATATGCATAAGGGTTATTTTTGAGCGCCTGTCATTTTGTATTTTCATTTTTGTAAACATGTGTGAACGATATTTTTGTGAAAAAACAAGGTGCATGACACTGCTTGAAATTAATGAAAAGGAAAACTCAATTTGGAAAAGAAAGTGCTTCAAAAGGCACCGACTACCTTCTTACTAACAGCACAACTAGATGCTGACATTCAATTAGTAGAGTTGGCACACTCAGCTCCTCAGCTCACTTTAGTTGCAAAGACTTTCTCCTTAGGCGTATGTAAGGAAGTAAAGCCTGAAAACCTCCAGAATTCCGGACCCAAGCACATATATTAGCAGAATTTTGATGATAAACTAACATCATTTGCACAAAATCCATCTTACGCCAGTGCATATAGGTATGAAAGAACAACATGTAAAGAATGGATCTTGGACCTAACTCAACGCCAAAAGTTAGCTTGTAGGATGAGGATTGTCCAAGTCCATATAAGGAGCTCATGTTCCCATTCCATATCCGATGTAGGACTCTTAACACTCCCCCGCACGCCAAGACGTTGTTAACTGGAGCGTGGTATAATTTGGGGGCCCAACATCGGTGAACAAAGAATTGGAATGGATCTGGCTCTGATACCATGTAAAGAATAGATCTTTGACTTAACTCAACCCCAAAAGCTAGTTTGTAGGGTGAGGATTGTCCAAGTCCATATAAGAAGTTCATGTTCTCATTCCATATTCGATGTGGGACTCTTAACACAACACAACTATTTTTTACCAAAAAATTAGATTAATATAGTGGGAGCAAGAGGAATATGACAACTATGTCAAGGAGGGTGAGTAGAACCCAGTGGATTAACATTGCAATAGTTATAGTCCCCTCTTAGCTATTATATTCATCTGAACTTCAGCAATAATCGCTTCAAAAGGCAACCAATAATCAGTAACTAAATGACTACTTATAGCTTATACTAAACATAAAAGGCTAAAATATGTCATAGAACTATTGAAAATGGCTCATTTATGTCACTCGTCAATAGTTTGGCTCATTTATGTCATCGCCTTAATAGTTTGGCTCATTTATGCCATCGCCGTTACCAAAATGGCTCATCAATGTCATTTTTCATTAACGTCGGTTTTACAATACCAGATATGACATGTGGTCTCCAATTAGAGGTCTACATTGTTTAATTAAACCAGCACAAATTAAATTTAAATTAAACTAAAACCCGACTCATACACTCGACCCACTCATATCCTTTTAACCCTAGCATTTAGAGGTAGTGGTTACAATTGGTTTTTGTTATTACAATTAGTTTAACCTTTAAAGTTAGCATTCAGATGTTAAGTATGTTCTTAGTAAAGTTAACCACTTTAACCTCTAAATGCTAGGGTTAAAAGTATTTGGGTGGGTCGGCTTTTAGTTTAATTTAGGATTTAATTTGTGCTGGTTTAATTAAACTACGTGGACTTCTAGTTGGCGGCTACGTGTCATATCTGGTATTGTAAAACCAACGTTAATGAGAAAAGACATGGATGAACCATTTTGGTAACGGCGATGACATAAATGAGCCAAAGTGGCATAAATGAGCCAAACTATTGAGGTGATGGCATAAATGAGCCAAACTATTGATGAGTGACATAAATGAGTCATTTTCGATAGTTCGATGACATAAATGAGCCATTTTCGATAGTTCGATGGCATATTTGAGCATTTTCCGTATACTAAATGATCTTACAAATAACAAGTGAAACATGAAGAAATCAAACTTTCTTCAGTGTATAATCTAAAAAGGAAAAAAAGTGCCACCCCGGTGTAGGAAGCATCTCGCCTTCATGCAGGGTCGGGGGAAGGGCCGCACCCCAAGGGGGTGTAATCTAAAAAGAGAAAGAAAAAAAATTAAGAGATCAAATTTTAATCTTCAAAATGATGATTTGAATTCACAACTTGGCAAACACAACCTTGTAGAACCTGTTAAGTTTTCATTACTTCCACTACAGCCTTAAAGCATCTCCGACGTGTTTTCACACTTTTGGATGTGAGAATAAACATCATCCAGAGTTCTACTCTCCTGGTTAGACATGAGGATTTAGTTTACATCCATTGACAGTGCAATAATTTTTTTACATTCACAATGTAATTTAACCTGTTGTAGAAAGTAACTTGTCTTTTTCTTAGGTTACTAATTTCACTTGTTATGGTAGTTACTTGCAATTACCATTTAAATAACCTAATAGTTTTAAAAAAAAATTACACTTTCAGTGTATAGAATTAAAATCGTTAAACAACAAATTGCATGTAACGCATTAACATGTGATGTACTTGTCAGTACATAAATGAATATAACAACTTTCAAGTAAAAATACTCAACATCTATGGCATTATCAAGAGCTTTCTTCAAGGCATATAGGTGCAAGTGATGGAAAATTCTTTTACCAAGCTGGAACCAAGGGCGGAGCTAGCATGTCGATTATAGGTTCGGAAGAACCAAGTAGCTTTGACGTAGATCCTGGAATTGTATTAAAGTTTTACTTAATAAACATAAATTATCAAGAAGAACCCACTAACTTTCTTTTTTTAGAATCTAGAACCATAAACTCGAAATTCTAGTTCCACCTTTGGATTTGGAACCTTTGTAGATCAAAGTTGCCCATTTGGTTTATGATGACAGATCCTATCCTCTTTAACAATCTTCTATATAATCAATTGAGGCAGAATACATATAGACATAAACGATCGAAGAACAAAGGATGGTCGAATTTGTAGTATAAACTTGTTAACTAAAGGTGTATAAGTGTGTGTATACATATTTTCCATTTACAATGAGGGAAGCCTAGACACTAATCAATAAATGTAATAAAAACATGTCATGGTACTGGGGATACATGTTGCAATTCTCCAGCATGTTATCAAATTCCAACTCTGGCAACCCCTTTTAGGATTTCAGCATCAAATATTCTGGCGATCCCATCATATTTCCGGTACGAAAAAACTATTTCTTGCACCAGTAAGTGTCTTAGTCTGATTTCTTTACTAATTTCCCAAATGATTTGCGAGGAAAGTATAAATGCAGGGATCAGAGTTCACAGAGTCCAAGACCTTCATAAGTGGAGTGGCTAGGGAAAAAATGAAATGAAAATGACACATTGATTAACAGACTTTGATTTTCTTCTCGACCAACAAAAATCATCAAAAAAATATCATTTCTCCAAAGTCACTTCACTGGCTAAGGGATGCAGGATGCACTTCCAGCTCATTCTCATTATAAATCTACAGAAACAAACCAGATTTGGTTGAGGTTTCGATAAAATAAGCAATGGTTGTTTATGGATTTTCCGCACTAAGATAGAGAAATCACCACATATGGAATGTCTTTACCTTTATAAAACCGAGATCTGGAACCATCTTGGTGTGTTTGATTATCCTGCTTTGCATCACTCCTCTGATGTATCAATGGTCCTGAGAACGCAACCTTTCTTTGTCGGCCATTATAGTCCTGTTCATTTAGAAAGATACTTAGATATTCTATCATATTCCTCATTGGGCCTTTGCGATTACTAAGTTGCACATGTCACATGGCTTCAGATAAAAAATAAAACTTTAGATTGTATGACATGATATTTAAGTTATTTCAGCTAACAGGAAAGGTCCATTGTTAATACAATCTTCCTGTTTCAAAAGGTCTCAATGGGAGAAGCTCATAGACTGACCACTTCTGGTGCTGATAAAGCCTTCCCTTTTGAAATTCACTAAGGTATCTTTTATTCGGTTTTGTTAGTTCTATGAAAGCACTTAATACCAGGCTATAGCATTGTATATGAAAAATAGAGCACACATTATAACATTTACTGCCGCTTTATGTGTGCAGTCAGGTGTGTGTTTATCATAGGCACTTACTCCTGTTTCACAGACCACAGAGATTGTGTACTAACATTGCAAATTGCGAAGCAGAAAATGATAGCATCTCCATGTCAGGAAAATGGAGTTTGAGCTAGCTCATTAGATAAGGATTGTCCAAGACTATATAAAGAGACAACATCATATTCTCTGAGGCTGTGAAACTTTGAACGGCCCATTAAATCAGTTATAGTTTGACTGATGTTATCTACTAGTCAGATAATCATAGTAATTCTAGAGCTAGTTCTTGGTTTAGCTCAAGGTCTATTTTCTTAACATGGTATCAGAGCAAATAGATCTTGTATTCGAGTCTCATTGCCACCCATTTTTAAAAGAATGTGCTTGGCCATAAACAAGAATCAAGTGCGCGTGTGACGGTACATGTTGAAAATATAATTAAGTAAATAAAAGTTGCTCTAAACTTTTAGATGAGATAGTCACACAGTTCAACACTCCACAACTAAGTGAGGTTAAACGTGAAGAGGAATAGTGACAATTACCCATAGGATAGCTTATGGGGTCGAAATTATATCCAATCCCACCCATTTTCTCCAAAAAAACAAAAAAGAGTTAATTAAATGAAAAATCTTCCTATGGTAGCATTACAGCAGAAAAGAAAAGTTTCCGTTTCGCACCATTTATTTCAAGTAGGTATAGTAGATCAAGGATACTAACCTCTGATAACTCCTGAGACTGGTGTATATTAGATGATCCAAAAGAATCTCGTTGCTCATGATGAGTGTGTTGCCTGCCAATAGAATGCTTTGTATCATAGTTGCGGCCTCTGGCTTCATTGTTGATCCTGCTCAAAAAGTCATTATTACCTGGCATGTTTAAATCCAAGGTATCGGCAGCTTGCAGTACACTGGAAGGGTCAAATGCAATCAACTTTTGACTTCTCGAGTTGGACTGTGGATGGGGTCTTGGGGCTGCAGAATCATGCTTTCTCTTTTTGGCCCATGCATTACCACTTGAAGCTGTCATTTGCGCAGGGACAGATCGGATGCTTTCCCCTTGAGATTCTTCGGTCGTCTGAGAAGCCTCTGACACTGTATCATAATTAGATGGTTTCATCGATATGCGTGCCACAGTAGCTCCTTTTCCTTTAGAAATATGGCCACTACCACCATTGTTTCTACGACCGTTATGAATATTGGCTTCACCTTCCTTCATTGAAAAAAAAAGGAAGCTAATCAATATACCATCAATAAGGAATGTAAGTATGTGCATCTGTATGAGAGACTTGAACAAAGACCTCTGTCGAAACCACTATGCCGAAGTTGCTCGATTCTTGAAGAGATTTTTGCACCTTTCTTGAATTTCTTGAAGCTCCGGATGCCCTCACTGTGGAACTGGCCCTCTTTCTGACAATGTAAGTGAGGGGAAGATGAGTGCAAAATCAAAGGAGTAGAGTTGCTTAAATGTATAGTGTTAACTAGATATGTTTTAGCTATAATGTTGAACTAGTACTCAAACGAGTGAAGCAACAGCGTCAAATCATTTCTTTTTGTGCCTACCAATACAGATTAAGTTCGCTGGATTTACTATTTTTGAGCACCATCTGGATGACAAGCTGTCAATTTAAGCAACTATATGCAGAAAATCCTTTTCTATGAAGGACAAAGAAGAAAGGAATTCACCTCCGTGCTTCTTCTCGGAACTTTGCATCAATTTCCTTGTTTGGTGGGTACTTAGGCAAGCTTGACGGGTCACAAGCGTAAGGCTTTGTATTGAAATACTGAAGAAAGGTACATGTCAAATGTTGAACCATAATATTAGCATGTTGAACGAATTGTCTTAAATGTTGTCAAAATGGAGAAAAAGATTCATGCACCGCTTTCCCCATGTAGCCTTACCTCAGAATCAAGAGCAGATGAAGCAGTTCCACGTTTATGAGGATCAATCGAAAGAAGCATTTCTATAAGGTTGACAGCAGTTTTCGGTAATTCTTTACATCTATCTCTAAGTGCACTCTCATAAGGATGCTGAGGTTTAAAAATAGTTGCTAGTGGAAGTTTAGACTTTTTCCAGTAATCATCAGATGGAGAACCACAGAATTTGAAGATTTTGTGCAATTGTTCAACCTGCAGAGTAGAAAAGACACAATTTTTCACAATTGACTAAAATCAATAACATTACAAGATTACTTGGTAGAGGAGTAACATATAGGGAAGTTACATATCTATCCGGGCGGTCAAAAATAATTACATTTGCTAGCCAATATACAAAAGATATACACTATTTTGTATAAAATATGTATATCTTTCGTATATTAAGTTTTACATACAAAAAATATTCATCTGTCGGCTATTATTTTGGTGGGCGTCTATGCAGTGTAGTTATATCAAGACGGTTATTTTCAAGACTTCATTCATAGATCTTATAGTAGTGTAGATTTATCGTGTCTTTGCTCAAGTTATTATGAGGATTATGTTGTTATTAAATCCAAAAACGAACTCCTAAAAACAACTTACCTCAGTCCTCCCTTTAAGGAGAGGCCTCCCAAAGAAAAGTTCTGCAAAAACACAACCAGCACTCCACAAATCCACCGTTAGCCCATAACTTGTTGATCCCAAGAGAAGTTCAGGAGGTCGATACCACAAAGTCACCACACGGCTTGTTAGTGGTTGTTTGTGCCTAGAACTAAGGAAATTTGCAAGACCGAAATCTGCTATCTTTAGAACTCCTTCATTATTTACCAAAACGTTGGATGCTTTAATATCCCGATGCATTATACCTCGGGAATGACAATGCTCTAGTCCACTCAGCAGTTGCCGCATATAGCATTTAATCTACTTCCATAAAAAAATAATAGAATATGAGATGTTCTTCTTTTCCTTTTTGTGAGAAAAAGATTCAAACAATGATGTTAACAAACCTGTGAATCAGTGAACTTGATGTCCGGACATGACAAGAGTCCGGAAAGGTCATGTTCCATGTATTCAAAAACAAGGTATATGCAACATGATAACCGAGAAGTGATTATTCCAATCAGCTTCATGATATTTGGATGGTCAAGTTTGCGCAGAATTGTTATTTCTCGAGCCATAAATCTGACACTGTCTGGCTGGAAATTGTCAAATTTCACCTTCTTCAGGGCAACCATTTTACCAGTTTCGACATCACGTGCACGATAAACACTGCTGTATGTACCTTGTCCAATCTGCAGATATACAAGGCAGACAAAGTAATTGTAAGAAGAAACGCCTTTTGCATTCATAAGACGGTAGCACTAAACTGAAATAGTCTGTCCTAATGTCAGCATATGAAATTAGGCAATCAAGGCCTAAATATGCTGTCAAATTTTTCAATATAGACTATAATCACCTATATCCGGTTTCGATCTGATAATTTATTGCAAATTAACTTAGATTTCAAAGGCTCATGGTGCTTCTTATTTCAAAATGAGATGGCCAAGAGGTCCTTCAGAACTCAGGATATTCACAATATAATAAAAGCAGCAGCCATAAGAATATGGAGCATAAATCAATGAGACCAACCAAAAACATGATTAGCCTGAGTTTATAACTATTAAAAAGTCAATCCTATATAACTCATCGTGTCGGTATGTAATAACATTAAATACATGAACCAATTGTCAAAACATTATATACATTTGATGATCTTAATCTTGTACCTTAGATAATGCAAGATTCATGTTTTTTCTCTATCACAAGAAATTATGTTTTCATTACAATAACAAATATCAACAACTACACCTCAATCGCACACCAATTGGGTTCGACTATATGAATCTTCAACATCATATGTTCCATTAGAAAACATCTCATTGCAATTGTGTTCTAATTGAACCAATAAAATATTATTTCATCTAATTGAGGCGGATAGAGTATATATTCCATGGGTTCAACTGACTCAGTATTTTTCAATGACGGGACATAGATATATATGTGAAGAATCACTAAAATTTCAACAATTATAAATTTCGAGCCCACAATTTCAAAGTACAATGGGTTCAGCAGTAAGAATCTAAAGATTGAACATATCAAATTTAGGGCCCGTTTGGTCATGGATAATTTTCACTTTTATTCGGAATTGTATTCCGGAATCATGTTTGGACATAGAATTATTACAATTTTCCGGAATTTGAAAAAACTCCCAAAAGTACTTGTTTTCACATTTTTCGCTCCAAATCGCTCACAAAAATTCAACACTTTTCCAAGTGTTATTCATGTCCAAACACAACTCTATTCATCAACTTTTTCAGAAATACTACTTTTTAAAATTTCACATTTTTTATATCCAAACGAACGGCTTAAAATTCTGGATCCGTATCTGACCGAGTGAACCGAGATTACCTTTTCTAATCTCTCGAACGCGTCTGATCTAAGAGGCATCCATCCCTCAATAGCTTCAGACGCGACCGCGGTGAGCCAAACAGGCCAACCTGCAGCCAAATGTTCTCCTTCTGTTATCCTTCCAAATTTGATACTAAAATTAGCTCTCTTCTCAGAATTGCCGCCTTTCTTCCTAGAATTCGAGGAGCTTCGTCGAATTAAGGATTCCGCCTTCTTCTCCTTCTCAGGCTCCTCTTTAATCTTCTCCAAAGGTACAAATGATCCGCCTTTAACATGGTGGTGCAAATTGGGATGATCTCTACTTTCGCCATTAATAACACTTGTTGTTGCAACAGAGGAATTGTTTCGCGGTGGCGGGGAATGGGCCAGGGCCTGCTTGGAGCTGACACAACCCATTTCCCCCCAAAACCCATCAAAGGAAAAAAAAAACTGTGATGGGAAAAGGTGGGAAAGAGAGAAAAATGAGGATCAAAATTGAAGTCCCTACATTAGCTCATTATTGTGAATCTGGTGGTAGAAAACATTGTTTCGAAAAAAATGTTACTCCCTCCATCCCAATTCTTTGATTACCATTTTTTACATATATTGTGAATTATTAATTATACAGATTTATATTATTTTTTATATAATTTTTAAATATATAAATTTTATTATATATACTCAAAAAATTTATGTTTAAAATTAAATCAAAGAAAAAGTTATTTGATCCCAAACTAATCTATCTTCAAAAAATAAATTGGGACCGACGGAATAGTTCAAAAGTTGAGCTATTTTTTTGGAATGGTGGCGAAAGAAAGCAACACATTTGGGATGGTCAACCACTTTTCTTTGAGAATAATAAGGGTTCGTATCGAGCAGTCCGAAAGCAGAGGAACAAGAAAGAAGATGGTATTTTTGTGTCCAAAATTTGTCATTTTTTTTTGTTTTTAAAGCATAGTTTATAGCCAAGAATTTTGATTCATTATATTATATGGAGAGAGGGAGAGTCATTGCCGCCATAGATGGCATGTGATGTAACCGTTAAAGTTCGTTACTCCTGATCATGCCTTTTCTTTTTCCTGTCTTTATTTATTGAGTTTAACACATATACACTTACATTATAATTTAATCTTTCATAAGTTATATATAATGACAATATAAAAATTTAGACATTATCAATGACACATAGTATTCACCTAATCATATTTTCAATTTAAACCCGCATATTCAATTTCTTTTTTTGTTTTTGCAAAAGCATTTATACGTTCGGTATATAATATTATACAATATTACACACATACCGTAAATAATGTATCAATCTTGTATAAAAGTATATAAAAGGTGTTTACACACACTATTTATATAGTATATAATATTATACAAATTGAGTTTTGTCTCCTATGAATTTCAACTCACGATACTCCATCCAAATTGGGTCAAAAACATCATCAAATAACTCAAATCTTCATCAAATAGCTTTAAATTTTAACCACAACCTAATGAATTTCCGACGAATCTCAATCATCAATTTATCAAAAACTTCAAAAAATCACAAAACTCATTTGTGACTTTTCAAGCTTTTAAAAATCCCAATAATGGAGTTTAAAAAATGGAACTCATAATCACAAATTAATAATTATTACTATCTTTTTCCAAAGTATTTGAAGTTATATACAAAATAGGCTAAATAAGATAAGATCTGAAAATACAAATATATAAGCTCGCATATAACTTGCTTCTTCCTTTCTCTCTAACTTGCTTCTGCCCCAACGGTAAGATTACCAACCTCCACCCCATCCCCATTCCCAACGGTAAAACCCCAACAGCGCCGCTCCGATCACCTACCGCCGGCAACGGAAAAACGTAAAATATTATCTACAAGATTTGAATGTTTGAAGCATTTAGATCTGGCCTTGTAAATGGTTTTGGCAGTATTCTGATTCTCCTTCTAAAGGGTCTCTTTCCCACATTCTCAAGATTTTTCCATCTCATTTTTTGGATACATTTGTTTTGAACCCGACCCGATTTATAAACACCAATCTCCTCTGAATTCTCCGATCATTCTCAACGCGATCTCTCTCCCGTCGGCGATAATTCCATCGAGCTAAACCGTCAAATATTTGAAAACTAGAACAATCTTATTAAACAAACGCTTTTTTATTTTTTTCTCCATTAAATATTTTCAAAAGAAGCAGTGAGGGGAAACGGAAACGGAAAAAATGTTTCCTTTTCTGTTATGTTTTCCGTTGCATTTACAATTTCATTTGTTTTTTTTGTTTTTTCTGTTTTTTTGTTCATTTTTTTGTTCTTGTTCTCCTCGATCTACACATGTACTTAACTATTTTGTGAAAACTCAAGTGAACAGTACTTTCGGTGCCGGTGAACAATGATTTTTGCCGGCAAACAAGTTCGATCCAACTGAAGTTGGTACCTCCAGTTGCCTGTATCCATTCTTTGTCCTTATCTGTGTTGTTAAATTTTGTCGTTTCTTGTCTTTAGTTATAGCATTCTTGGCGTATTGGTTTTACTTGCCTTTAGATTCTTGTTAACTTGTGTTTTCACTTTGATCCCTTCCTGTTTTAGGGTAAACATTTGAGTAGTTTATTATTTTATATTTGTTTTAGTGGCTTTGATAAATAATGGTAGACTAGGGTCATGTTCTCGATCGGGGACAGGGGTGAGGGTTATGGGGGTTAAGGGAGATGCTAGGTTGAGAATAGGTTCTTGGAACATTGAGACTTTAACGGGGAAATCCATAGAGCTAGTTAAGATTCTTAAGAAGAGGAGAATTAATATAGCTTGTGTCCAGGAGACCAAATGGGTAGGACCTAAGGCTAAGGATGTGGACGGGTATAAGTTATGGTTCTCGGGTAGGTTGAGGTATAGGAATGGGGTAGGCATTTTAGTAGACAGCGAGCTAAAGGATCAGGTGGTAGAGGTTAGGAGGGTCAATGACAAGATGATGACGATTAAGTTGGTAATTGGAGGGTTCACTATGAACATTATTAGTGCTTACGTGTTGCAAGCGGACTTGGACGAGGAGGAGAAAAGGCATTTTTGGGAGGATTTGGACGAGGTGGTGGGGGGTATACCATCCACTGAGAAGTTATTTGTAGGAGGGGATTTCAATGGGCATATCGGGTCACTTCCTGAGGATTATGACGACGTGCATGGAGGCTTTGGCCTCGGGGAAAGGAATGGGGAAGCGTCTCACTTTTGGGGTTCGCTAGAGCTTTTGGGATGGTGATAGTCAATTCGAGGTTCCTGGAGAAGGATGACTATTTGGTGACTTTCCGTAGTTCGGTGGCTAAGACTTAGATAGACTTTTTTCTCCTTAGGAAGGTTGACAACGGTCTTTGTAAAGACTGCAAGGTTATTTCGAGGGAGTATGTTACAACCCGGCATAAGCTTTTGGTGATGGATTTGGAGATCAATATGGAGAAGAAGATGAGGGTTGTGAATGACAGGTTAAGAGAATCAAATGGGGGAGTTTGACCATGGCTAGTGCTAATGAGATGGGGGAGAGGTTGATGGCCAAGAAGGCTTGGTGGAGTAGTGGGGATGCGACCTGTATGTGGGATAGGATGGCCAGTTGCATTCGAGAGGTAGATAAGTGTTTGGGGTCTCAAGGGGTAGCCGTGGTGGGCATCGAGGGAACTGGTGGTGGAATGGTAAAGTTCAAGAGAAGGTGGAAGCGAAGAAAGTGGCATATGCGAAATTGGTAGAAAACAAGGATGTGGTGGAGAACTGGATGAATAGGGACATGTATAAGATGGTGAGGAAGGAGGCAAAGCTTGCGGTTATGGTGGCGAAAATGATTATTTTTAAACGCATGTATGTGGCATTAGAGGAGAAAGACGGGGATATGAAGTTGTATAGACTAGCCGAGGTGAGGGAAGAGAGGGCCCGTGACTTGGATCAAGTGAGGTGCATCAAGGACGAGGACGGAAAAGTACTGGTGGAGGACGCGTATGTTAGGCGGAGGTGGCAGTCTTACTTCCATAAACTCTTGAACTAAAAAGGAGATAGAGACATTGTGATGGAAGATCTGGAGCAATATGGTAGGTACTAGGATTTTGGGTATTATAGAAGCATTAAGGTTGATGAGGTTAAGGGTGATGTTCGCAGGATGCGCAGGGGACGAGCGACCGGGCCTGATGAGATCCCAGTTGAATTTTGGAAGAGCGCAGGCAGGGCAGGTTTGGAGTGATTGACTGAGTTGTTTAACATCATTTTTAAGACGGCGAGAATACCCGAAGAATGGAGGTGGAGTAAAATGATCCATTTGTACAAGAACAAAGGCGATATCCAGAGTTGCAACAACTATAGGGGTATCAAACTGCTAAGCCACACTATGAAAGTTTGGGAAAGGGTCATGGAGATGAGGGTGAGAAGAGGCGTGTCTATTTCAGAGAACCAGTTTTGATTCAGGCATGGGCGTTCGACCACATAAGCCATTCATCTTATTAGGAGGTTGATGGAGCAGTATAGGGAGAGGAAGAGAGACTTACATATGGTTTTCACCGACCTCGATAAGGCATACGATAAAGTTCCCAGAGAGGTTCTATGGAGATGTTTGGATGTTAGGTGTATACCGGTGGCTTACACTAGGGTGATCAAGGATATGTATGTTGGAGCCAAGACCAGAGTACGGACAGTAGGAGGAGACTCGGAGCACTTTCCAGTGATGATAGGGCTGCACCAGGTAGAGGAAGAGAGATTTACATATGGTTTTCATCGACCTCGAGAAGGCATACGACAAAGTTCCTAGGGAGGTTCTATGGAGATGTTTGGATGTTAGATGTGTACCGGTGGCGTACACTAGGGCGATCAAGGATATGTATATTGGAGCCAATACTAGGGTAGGACAGTAGGAGGAGTCTCGGAGCACTTTCCAGTGATGATTAAGGATGTGCGGGAGGTGTCATGGTGTATGTTATTCGCAGACGACATATTCTTGATTAATGAGACTCGTAATGGAGTGATCGCTAAGTTAGAGGTTTGGATACAAACTCTAAAATCTAAAGGGTTCAGGCTGAGTAGGACCAAGATAAAATACTTGGAGTGCAAGTTCAGTAACGGGAGCGACCTTGAGACAGGCGTGGAGGTGAGGCTTGATACTTAGGTCATTTCAAATAAAGGAAGTTTGAAGTACCTCGGGTCTATTATCCAATGGAATTGAGAGATTGATGACGATGTCACACATCGTATTGGGGCAGGGTAGATGAAATGAAGGCTCGCATCTAGAGTCTTATGCGACAAAAATGTGCCACCAAAACTTAAAGACAAGTTCTATAGGGTGGTGCTTAGACCGACTATGTTGTATGAGACGGAGTATTGATCAGTCAAGACTTCGCACATCCAAAAGATGAAAGTTTTGGAGATGAGGGTGCTGAGATGGATGTACGGGCATACAAGTAGGGACAAGATTAGAAATGATGATATTTGGGACAGAGTGAGAGTGGCCTCGGTGGAGGATAAGATGCGGGAAGCGAGGTTGAGATATTTTTGGCATGTGCAGAGGAGACACACAAATTCCCAGTGCGGAGGTGTGAGAGGTTGCCTATGGACGGGTTCAGGAGGGGTAGAGGTAGGCCGAAGAAGTATTGGGGAGAGGTGATTAGACGGGATATGGCGCAGGTGCAACTTACTGAGGACATGACCTTAGATAGAGAGTTGTTGAGGACACAGATTAGGGTAGAAGGGTAGTAGGTAGTCGAGCGTCGTCCTACTTACACTTGCAAACTGGTAGTGGTAGTGTTAGTACTGTAGGCCCGCTTAGCCTATCAAACTAATAGGCGCAATATTGCTTTATAGTCCTCTGTAGTTTGATTTCTGCTGCTATGTATCATTTAGTATACTCTATTTAACTTATTTACCTGCGCTAGTTATTGCTTACTTTTTCGGAATGCACTATCATGGCTTAGTCGCTTTTGATACCAGCATTTTCATACTGCTTTAATTTTTTTCTGATCGGGTCTTTGCTTTTGCTTTTGCTTTTGCTTTTGCTTTTGCTTTTGCTTTTGCTCTGTCTTAAGCCGAGGGTCTCTCGGAAACAACCGCTCTACCTACCAAGGTAGAGGTAAGGTCTGTGTACACTCTACCCTCACCAAACCCATGTTGTGGGATTTCACTGGCAGGTTGTAGTTGTAGTAATTTTGGATATAAGCTTGGGCAAGTAATATAGAGGTAAAATTTTCTATTTTTATCCTCTTTTATTTGTGTTCATACTATTCTATCCTATTTTATACAATACTTTCAGCTTTTTCTTCTTTCTTTTTTTTCTGTCTTAGAAATATTTTTTATTTTTTAAAAGTCATCTAATCTTAGTATCTCATTTATATACACTAACGAGACTTTTAGGACTCTACTTGACATACATATGATTATTAATCTTCTGAAAAAATCTTCCTTTTATCTTCGCAGAAAAAATGATTTTATGCTCATTATTAATCCTTGTGGGAGAGCTTATTAGGAGAGTATGGAAAGTGACGTGTGGAAGTGAAAGTCTTATAACCTTTCATGTAATTATCAGAATTTAAGTTATAATACTGATAATATAAAATTTTGTACATTGTCAATGTATTTACCGTGTTGCTAGTTAATAATTATCATAATGATACAAATTGCAACAAAAAAAATTAAAGTTTAACCGCCTCAAAATCAACTTCAAACATGCGGATCTAAAGTTGAATATTCGAAGCTTGAAACTTCCGAATTCAAACTTTTGGGTCATTTAGATTTAAATGTAAATATCTTATAAGCGACCTAATTGTATAAGTATATATATCATTAATAATGATAAATATAATCTCGATACATTTTATATATTTAACTTACATGTAATAAATCTTTCTTTAACATTTAAATTTTATATTCAAGCAAACACATCACATAAAATGGGATAGAAGACGTATTAAATTACACCCTTCTTTGGAATCAACTTCTTATTATAGTTGCTTTAGTTGGGGTGGGGTTCTGAGTTGGTGGGTTCAATATGACTTAATTATAAGCAACTGCCAACCACTTCAACTCTGCATATTATTCAGTAACCAATTAAGCAAATAATTGTATTAAATGTCATTCTTGCTTGACCCCATTCCTCTATTCTTCTCCCTACTCATACTTTCAAATTTGATGTTGCGACTGGCACACCATGTATAATCCTTAATTTCCCAGTTTTTAATAACAATCTGCCTTCGGTTTAGTTTGCACGTTCTTCAACTGTTTCACCGAACACCTGCTACTCTGTAACAACAAAGATATCAAGTAATTTTATCCACCGAAGATTAAGCGCAATTTTGTAGCACTTTTTGCTTATGTTAAGAATTGAACCTTGAATCTCCCAATTCTGTTAAGTGTGTTACACACATTGGGATACAGAACATAATAACCTTTATAGAGAGAACGCAAATGGATAAAGCCTCATAACTGTATATTCCTTTTTCTCCTGGCCTTCTAAAATAAACAAGACAGACAGACAGACAGAGGTGTTTGGCTTGAAATATTTTCCAAAAAGCTCTTCAAAGCTGACTCCAGGAATTAACAGAGAAGTCCAGAAATTCCAAACTATTAGAGCACCCTTTTACTAATAATATATATAGACATCTTTAGCAAGTAGCCATAAGATTTACAAACATTTCCTGAGACTTGTGTACAGATAGATACATGGCATCAGGATGAAGTTTTCAAATAATCTGTTGTTGGTCGCACAAAAGAAAAATATTCACCCTTTTCACTTTTAGTAATGCAAGCAAATTATGCTGCAATGTGTTCCTCTTTCAGCTGCCTACACACTGGTATTTCATTGGTATGAAGCGAAGGTTTCCAAGTTGCAATCTCTTACTCATTCAACGGACGAGTACTGTTATCTTGGGCTGCACTATGGCTTCTGTTCCTAGCAATAGGAATATTATGATTGTGTTTCCCTTCATATGTTGTTATGACAACTTTTGGATCTGCTGAAGCCCTCTCAACATGTTTACGAACATTGCATCCAGGATATGTGCAACGATAATAACTCCTGCAAATCCAACATTGAATGCATTATAGATGTTCATAACAACTTGAGAGCAAGAATTAAATGTAACGACATGCACAGGGAAGAAACACAAATTTTAATCACATAAAACAGTAAACATGAGAACCACACGAAAAGATTCAAGATCTAGCCGTTGAACAAGAAAGGTCTTATGGTGCTAGTTTTGATCAGATACATATGACAACATTCTTGCGACAAGCTTTAGTATAAAAGTTGAAGCATACAACTACTTCCAGTTTCATCCTGATTTTTTCAATTCAAACAATGTCTCTTGCTGGAATAATAAGAAACTGCTAGAAGACTCTTGGATCGTGAATACTATATCATCAATCTACCTACATCAACACACGTGTAGCTATGGTCCTTATGGTTCATGGAATAACAAGTAAAACAAGAATATACAGAATGGACATGGAAAAGGAAGAAAAGGTGTTTTCTTCACAGCTCCATTTCATGATCTATAGCCAAATAGGCAAAGAACTAGACAGCCTTTCTGTCAATCCATAGAGAAAATACAGTAACAAAGAGGTCTCAAAACAAATCTCGCAAGGCAAGAAGGAAAAAGAAAAAAAAGGGAATCCCAGTGCACAAAGCATTATGTCGTTCACGCAGGGTCCGAGGAAGGACCGCACCCTAAGGGGCGTGATGTAGGCAACCTACTCTAATGCAAGCATCACTAGCTGATTCTATGGCATGAACCCATGACCAATAGGTCACGAAGACAACTTTAATGTTGTCCAAGGCTCCCCTCTCCAAGAAGGAAAAAAGAAACAGAATCCTCAAAGCCAGTATTGAATTAATATCATCAAGCTTTTAGAAAGTTCCTTATCCACAATGGCAGAAGTTATCAAGTGAGCTAACCAGACAGGCCTCTCGAACTGAGAGGAGAATATCACCATTTTTATAATTAGATACCAAAAATGTACTCTTTTTTTTTTTGACAAGGTAACACATACCAAAAATGTACTGTTGACTCATTCCATAGTAGAAATAATCACAGGAAATCCTTTTATAACTAGGATTCCTATTTCACACGATACCCCACAATCAAGACAATTGGCTGAATTCCGTCAAACCATTTCAAAGAAGTTCATTGGAAATAAACATCTTCACTTCTGTTTCAATTGGAAACCAACTGGATTTGAGAGGAGAGTTTCTACGAGTAACTTAAAACAATGAAATGGTGACATCGGGTAAAAGAAAAGAGAAGCTAAAGCGGAACATCCCTCTTTTGTCATCTGTGATCCCAGTTCTGTGAAGAGCCAAGAAAACTGAAGGAGACCAGAGACCAGGGACCAAGGGATACCTTCTTCCCTTTATTTTTTCTTTTTCTTATTAAGGTCGCAAAGCTTTAGGAGGCCTCTCTTGATGCCAACTCGTTTCATTGAGAGGAAAGTTTCTTAGAGCAACTTGGGACAAACAAAGTATAAAAAGTGGAACAGGTAAAGGAAAAGAGAAGCTAATGTGGAACATCCCTCTTATGTCATCTATCATCCAAGTGTCACACAATGAGCACTGAAGAGTGAAGAACCACGTAATTTGAGGGAGACAAGGAACCTTCTTTTTGTATCTCTCTTTTCATGTTAAGGTTTAAAGCAAAACTATACAAGGCTGAAAATATTTTGCTCACACATATGAAAGATGACATGTAGAAAAGACCAAATTAGAATCCAGGGATTCAATAAAGTTGTTCCTATGACTATTTTATCAGTAAAAATTGTTCCTATGACTACTATAAGAATAATACATTTTTTCCTATTCAATCTATTTTTTAAGAAGAAGGAAGAAGAAGAAGAAGAAGAAGAAGGAAGAAGAAGAAGAAGAAGAAGGAAGAAGGAGAAGAAGCAGGAAGAAGGAAGAAGAAGAAGAAGAAGGAAGAAGAAGAAGAAGAAGAAGAAGAAGGAAGAAGGAGGGGAGGGGAGGGGGAGGGGGAGGGGGAGGGGGAGGAGGAGGAGGAAGGAGGAGGAAGGAGGAGGAAGGAAGAAGGAAGGAAGAAGGGGGAAGAAGGGGGAAGACCAAATTAGAATCCAGGGATTCAATAAAGTTGTTCCTATGACTATTTTATCAGTAAAAATTGTTCCTATGACTACTATAAGAATAATACATTTTTTCCTATTCAATCTATTTTTTAAGAAGAAGGAAGAAGAAGAAGGAAGAAGAAGAAGAAGAAGGAAGAAGGAAGAAGAAGGAAGAAGAGGAGGGAGGAGGGGGAGGGGGAGGGGGGAGGGGGGGGGAGGGAGGAGGAGGAGGAAGGAGGAGGAGGTTGGAGGATTCTCCGACAGAGAACGATTAAGGCAAGTGTTTGACAGGAAAATGGAGAAACATGGACATTTTATGGGAATGTCATCTTTCGAGGAGGCATTTGCGGATAAGCAATCATACTATCCAGATCTAAGTGTAGAGGAGTATGTGGAGATGGGCGGAGACACGGATGATGAAGAAGAAATGGCTCTGTTCCTGGCAGAACCACCACAGCGCTCAACAACATCACTTGATGCAAAAACACAAGGCACTAGCAAGAGTTTTAGAGCAAGGAAATTTTATGGTACTTAAATACCCCATCATTTAAGAATATGACTTGGAAATAGTAATACTTAAATTATTTGTTTTGCATTTTTCAAATGCCTAGGAAATATGCAAGTGGAATATCCTGGACATAGGATAAAAAGCAGGATACAAGTAAACACCACTGCTTTAGTCAATTAAACAGTAGACCAAGCAAGCTGCATGCAGCAGAGCGACTAATGCATTCTAAAGGTCACAGTTAAAATACATAGAGTAAGTAGAAGTACCTCGGATGATGATTCCCCTTCACTACTTTCTGCCCATATTTACGCCACTTGAACCCGTCATCCAAAATGTCTACTTCACTCCTTGTCTGCACAACAATCTTGGATTCCGATACCGCTTTACTTGATGAAGAAAGAATAGGAGTCTCAACTGTTGTCTTCCTGCATCATGGTAACTTGGATCAGATACATATTTGTTTCTCTTCCAATTTTTTTTTGTCAAAAATGAGGTTTCTCAACTCAGCAGAAGAATGCTGAAAGAACTTACATTCTCTTCACACTTGGTTCATCATCATGTTCCTTTCCTATTGCTGTTGCAGTGTCCTTAATTTCGTCACATTCATTCGAAACAGGACGTTCAGATGCCAGTTCAGTAGACACGTGTTCAGAATGAACAATAAGAGCCCCACTTAAGCTGCTGCTGATTTCTATCTCAGTATGTGTTACAATTTCAGGGTTAACTTTGGAGCAATCTGAACCATCCTGAGCAGAACTGTCTCTTCTGCGCTTGCTGGGTTGAGGAAGTTCATGGTTGTGATGGCCTTTATACGTTATCTCAGTTATGTGACCATCAATGGATCGCTCAACCTTCTTCTTGACCGGACATTTCAGATGTGTGCATTTATAGTAGCTCCGAGGGCATTCACTTGCTTTAACCATCTTCTGCCCATACTTCCTCCAATTGTAACCATCAGAAGCTGGTCTATCGACTGGCTTGTCCTCAGATTGAGAAACCTGTGGCAGTTCAAATCTTTTAATCTGTTGGTCTGATGGCGTAGTATCTAGTTGAGGTTGCAAAGAAGGTTCCTTTGGGTCAGATGTCCCTAATACTTGAGCTGATGTCCCTTGTGAGGAGAAATGACATTCAGCTTGAGTTTGTAAGTAAGACTGGGATAATGCTGCATGTGCGGTAACATGTGCTAGTGCCTGCTGGTGTGACATTCCAAAAGGACTCTACAAGCAAAGATGTAATGAGTTTATAATTAAACAACAAGACGCGACTATGATTGATAACTTTGTTTAATTATTATTGTTAAGGAAAAATGAATCCTGGGACAAAGATAACAACTCAATTTTTCAACCAATATGGGACACAAACATCTGATGTGTGGACAATATAACATGGGGGACCATTGGGCAACCAAGAACAGGGATGAGTCGGACTCTGATACCATCTTAAGAACTGGATCTTGGATCTAACTCAACCACAAAAGCTAGCCCATAAGATGAGTATTTATTCCAAGATCATATAAGGAGACAAAAATCCATTTCCTAAAACAATGTGGGGGACTTCAGAATTATAAACAGTCATGAATTCATCATCATTGACAAATATGTGTGGATTTAACCTTCTGGTGATGGGTGCGGGTGCTATCCAGCTCAAACTATATATAAATTGAAAACTTTTTAAGAATAAATAGTACTAATTTAGCACCCATCATCACCTATTGTCACGAAAGAGTAGTGGTAATAGTGGTACTCCGCACCCACAGACTTAAAAGCTCAATCTGTCCCTTCGACAAATTCTTCCTCACCTATGTAGTAGTGGCCACTCCTAATAAAATAGGCACACTAGTTGGATCTTTAATAATTAGGTACCCAACAATGAATAAAATACGCATATGCTTTTCCCGTTCGGGTAGAACAACATACCTAGTGTGATTCCACCAGCGGGGTTTGGGAGGGTGAGAGTGTACGCAGACCCTACCCATACGGTTGTGGGGTAGAGAGGTGGTTTCCGATAGACGCTCGGCTTAAATAAAGCGTTTTTCAAGACAAAATCTTCTACAGGTGATTTAATCCGGCAAAATAGAAGCTTCTGTTGTACTAAAGGTCAAGTCCCAAACTTTGTGCAAACCAAAAGAAAAGCTACCACAGGTGATTTATTAGCTCGTAGTTCACGTATAAGACTCTTGCTAGACTAGAGCTTTGACTAAAAAGTAGCAGCACTTCTCCACTAGTAAATAGTTACTAAAGAAGTTACAAAATCACTAATTTCAGAAACCCCAAAATCATACTACTACTTCAAAGCTTTTTCCAGAACCAAAAAAGATAACAACAACAACACATACCTAGTGTAATCCCATAAAGTGGGGTTTGGGGAGGATAGAGTGTATGTAGACCTTACCCCTACCCTGGGAGGTAGAGAGGTTGTTTCCAAAAGACCCTCAACTCAAGAGAAAGAAACCAAAAAAGTCATACTACTTTAAAGCTTTTTCCAGAACCAAAAAGATAACAACAACAACAACACATACCCAGTGTAAACAGGCTATTTCTAATCAATTATTTACTTAACTTCGTTTCATTACGCTCATTGTCATTACGTTCATTGTCATTTCATTATCTTACATTTTTCTTAAAGTAATCCAAATGTCCTTTAAACAACTAAACAAATTCAACTGTACCTTTTTGGGGTAAACAATTACCATAGGTGATTTACTAGCTTTGACTAAAATGTAGTATCACTTCTCCAGTAGCAGATAGTTAGTCCTATAACGTACTGTAATTAGTAGAATCAAAGAAGCTACAAAATCACTAATTTAAGAAAACCACAAAATCATACAGCTTTAAAGAAACAAAAAAAGAAGTCTTTGATTAAATTGTTTACCTGAAGTGGGGAAAGAAAGCCAGGTGAATTAAGCAATCCAGAAGGACTAAAACCAGTTGGAATCGTAAAGAAAGGAGATTGAGCAACCATTAAACTCACGGGTCGATTCTTCTTATACCCTCTTAAATTCTTATCTTCTTCTTCATTTTCCGACAAAAGGGTCGCCGGTTTTGATAGTGGAGAAGCCATAGCTCCAGCAAGTAGCTGGGAAAACGACGGGTACTCCGAATCGGAAAAAAAACTGGAGACAAGTGTCATTGGACCTGGACTAAAATAGGGCATATTTCCACCACCAAAAAATGCTTCAAAAGGTGCTCGAGGTGGAATTGTTAGTGTTGAAAGTGAAGAAGAAGAAGAAGAAGAAGATGAAATTGGTGGATCTTTGAATTTTCCCCCCATTTTTTATTGGGGTTTTTTCTTGTTATCAGTGAAGACAAAGTTGTTAAGAATTGAACACTTTTATGGTTTGCTTGTTCAATTTGAACAATTTTGTTGATTCTTTGTGTTTCTTGTTTTGTATTGGTGTTCATAGATATGTCTGAAAATGTTGCAGTTGGGTGGAGCAATCAATAAAAAAGGCCAGCCCGGCCGGATCACAAGTATCTTAACTTATATTGTAATTCTGCAGATGACGTGATGAATTAGTTCAAGACTCCTTTCTGGGTGGAGCACTGAATGATTTATTTGATTGAAATTTGGGACTTTTTGGGTTATTATTGGTTACAGCTTTTGTTTATCTGGCTGTTGTGCTACTTGTGTTTCGAATTTAAATTTGTTGTATATTGTGTTTGAATTGATAACTTACTAAATATAAAAAGATGTACTTTATTTGTTTCAAAATGATTGTCTGATTTTAACTCACATGAAGTTTAAGAAAATAAATAAAACTTTTAAATTTTGTAATTGTTAACTTAAGATATGTTGAATATATCAAAATATTTTTTAATCTTGTAATCTTAAATATGTCATGTGTAAAGTTAGAACAAAAGGTTTGTAAAAAAAAAGTCATTCATTTTGAAACAAATTAAAAAGAAAAATAACACGAATATTTTGATTAAAGAGAGTATTTTATTTCAGACAGAATAAAAAAAATACACTTAAATTAGGACGGAAGGACTACAAGTTTGGGTTATTATTATTGGGCAAGCGAATTGATAATATAGAAACAATGATGATCTCTTTGTAAAATTTTAAGAGAGAAAAGAAACACTATGGTTTGCACTTTGCTGTTGATCTGTTTTCCTGTTCAGTTTTGAACAATTTTGTTGATTCTTGGTGTTTGTTTGTTTTGTATGGGTGTTTATAGATATGTCTGAGAATGTACAGCGGTGGCGCAGCAATGAATGATATGTTTAACTCAAATTTGAAACTCTTTATTGGTTACAACTTTTGTTTATCTTGCTGTTGTGTCTCATCTATTCTATCTCGAAAGTGTGTAGATAGAAGGCCCTTTTTTATAATCAGGGACTGACAAACAGGAAAAACGGTTATTGCTATCGATACCATATTAAATGATGTTTTGTTGTTTGCATGTCGTCTTGAAAGCTACAAGTTTGGGTTATTGTTAATTTGTCATTGGACAAAGGAATTGATAATATAGAAATATTTTCATTTGCCTGGTTTAGAAGTTGATTTAAGATTGGATTTGACTTATATAAATTTATAGTGATTTAAGATTAAACTAATTATTCTTTTCTATTTTAGTTTTAGTACTAATTGTTCTTGAAAACTTTAAATACATCAATTATGAAAAGATGACATATAAATAAAGCAAAGAAGAGATAAAACTTTTAAACACATCAATAATGAATGTTTCTTAAGAGCGTGTAAAAGAGAATCACGATAGATAACTTGAGGTGGAAGGAATATTTCCTCCATTTTAATTTACATTATGGTGTTTAACTAGGCACGAAATATAAGAGGAAAAAAAGACTTTTTAAATTTGTGTTCTAAAATAGTGCCTCACTTCCTTTTTACTTGGATCACTTGACTCTACACTCTCCTTAAAAAAATATTTATAAGGGGTCTATTTTACTAAATTAAACTTATTAATTATACTTTAAAAATTTAAAGGTGATTAGTACTAATACATTATGTAGTTACTTATAAGGGTAATACTGAAATAAAACAATAAATATCTCTTGACTAAAATAAAAGTAAAGAAGGAAATTTATTTTTACTATAAAGGAACGGAGAGAGTAAGTCATAGATATTTGTGTGATTATAAATCATTTTATTAGGCGTAAGTGAAAATTTTAAATCAAATTATTACAAAAAAAATTTGAGACCGACTAAAAAATAAAAAGAATCACATAAATTGTAATGGAGAAAAATATTATAGCCATTGTAATTTAATATGTTGTTGTATGTTACTGTATTATCTAAGGGGTTGTGGATGACACAGATTATGGTAGTAGGTAGTCGAGTGCTTACTAACTGGTAGTTGTAGTGTTTTATTGTAGGCCCGCTTAGCTTATCATTCTAATAAGCGCAATATTATTTTATAATCCCATATAGTTTGATTTCTGCTACTATGTGTCATTTAGTGTACTTTGTTTATCTTATTTACTTGCGTTAGTTACTGCTTCTTTTTTCAGAATGCGTTATCATGGCTTATTCGCTTTTGATACCAGCATTTTCATACTGCTTTAAATTTTTCTTTTTGCTCGGGTATGACCGTTTCTTTTGCTTTGCTTGTGCTTATGCTTTGTCTTGAGCCAATGGTCTCTCGGAAACAGCCGCTCTACCTACTAAGGTGCGTACACTCTACTCTTTCCAGACCCCACGTTGTGGAATTTCTCTGCGTATGTTGTTGTTGTTACTGTATTATTTAGCATGTTATTAATTCTATAGAGATTGGGTATTGAAGTTAGGCTCTTTAATATTTTAAACTTGGTGGGTGGAATTATTTTTGACACCTTTTATATTTAGGTTGAAAAAAAGACACCTTTTATATATTTTATGATAATAGGTTAGTTGCATTTCACTTCAAAGTAGTTAGATCATTTATATAAGATCTTACTATTCAAATCAATTTCACTTAATATCAATAATATTTGTTTCTCTTAAAGATATTAATAGTTGATTAAAACTATAATATAAGTCCAAGACATAGTATAATAATAGATTCATTTCTCTATCCAAAGCAAACAAAACAAAATTTCACTCTGGAAACCCAAAAAATAAAATGATATTTGGCACGAATCGTCGTAGTCCTGTATTTATAATGCTTATAAAGTATTCGAACATTAGTTAATTCACTAATATGGTCTTATTAAAGTTCCCAACTATTCTCAACTTTAGCTAGCAACAAAAAGTTAAAAAGATAAATTGACAATTAGATCACCCAAACAGTAAAACGTAAAATTCATGAATTATTTACTACATACATATTTCAATAATTTTAGGTGGACAATTATTAAATTGAAACTTGTCAATTCAATAAATTGACTTTCAAGTTGTCTTAAATTGTTTGATTAGTTTAGCATTACCTCCTGTAGTTGTCAATCAATATCCTATAATTGAATTAGCGTGTAAGGCTAGTGACATAAATGTCCAATGTTAGTTTAGAGGATTTCTTTTATTATTATATTAACTACGTGATATGTCTTTCCCAAAAAGTTGTATCCTATGATTTAGCAACTAACTTTCATTTAAATTTGTGACCAATCTCTGGCTTTTGAAATTGTCACAAACTTTCATGAAATTTAACTTTCACGAATTTAAATAAATTTGTGACCGATAAATTTAAATGAAATTGTCACAATCGGAATTTTTAAAGATTAAATAGTAAAACAATTATTTAATTAATCATATAAGCTAACTTATAATTAATAAATAATATTTTACTCCGTTAATCAAGAAGCTTAGATAATTAAGTAAATGATAAAAACTTAGGATCAGATTCAAACTCAAACTAATTTAATTATTTTGGTCATAATCAGAATAATTTTTTTATAATTAAACGGTTTACTTTTAGAAACTGAGCAAACAAATAAGTAACTTGAGAAAATATTGGAGAGGAGAGGAGTTGATGAGAGGAAGAAGACTAAAATGGAAGAGAGAAGAGAATGGGTCAAAGGGGGTTGGGTGGGCTGGTGAGTGTAGAGAGGGAGATAGCGCTTTTTTTTTAAAACAGAAAAGGGCCTAAAATGCTCTCGAACTATGAAATTTGTACAAAAATTCTCTTTGTTTACCTTTACGCTCTAAAATACTCCTGCCGTCAAGGGGGCATTAAAAATAAGGTCAATTTAGGCCCAATAGATTGACGACAAGGGCATTTTAGAGCGAAAAGGTTAACGGATGATATTTTTTTACCAAATTCAATAGTTCTTTTTCATTTTTTGAAATATTATTTTGGAATAATGTTTGGATATAGAGTTAGATACAATTTTTCGGAATTTGAAAAACTTCAAAAAATTATTTTTACATCAAATCACTACAAACATTTAAAAATAACTTTAATTTATATTCATGTCTAAACAAAACTCCAATATTCAATATCATTTCAATTTGAAAATAATACTAAATATTCTTATGTCCCAACGCCAATTAAGCCTGGTGTACAAAAAAGGCTTTCTATAGCAGCCGTGAAAACACCTTTTCTTGGATATTCTGGCAATTAGATATTCTCTTAAATAATATTTGGTCATTTCCGTTTGTGTTTTGACAGCTATCACGAGAGCGAAATTTAATTTTTTTAATAATTCAGAAAACGTTGTTGAGAAAGATTGATGTCATTGTTATGTAATGACGACGACATATAGTGGCTAATACTGTAGGGAAAAGTATATAGTAGGTCACTAGGACATCATGAAAGGATGCACGGTTAGAAATTTGTCTTTGATGGGGAAATGCGTTCACCCATATTTAATGACTTAAACACTAAGTTCCGTATGTTGGAGGCTTTGTCTCTTCACACGTGCATAATCTACTAAGTGAGTAGATGACCGTAGAGCAAAAAATCGTCAAATTTCATTGAGAAATAAAAGAGATATTGGTCCACGAAGTAAGTTGTTTGAGGCATGGAAATATGATGTGGGACAAACCTACCACATCGGTGGGAAAATGAAGAATTGTTCTCTTTATAAGTCTCAAAATTGACTAAGGGTTTGGGACCCCAAGGGTAACCCATGTGTTTGAAGGAGGGAGGACCTAGATGTACTTGGGTTCAAGGCTAAGCCCACACGCGCGCCGCCGCCCACCCGTCCCGTCCGGTCTCGGGGCTTCTTCTCATATTATCTTTTTGGACCCCAAATTGCTTAATATTTACAGTTTGGTCCCTGAAAAGCTGGAATTGGGAACGACGGAAGGCAGAAAGTTCTGCCTTGATTTTTGGAGTGTTAAGACTCCATTAATCTGCACTTTAACTCCTCCCTAACAGCTCCTTTATGTTGTACATTAAATCAGTCATTACTTGGCTGATTAACTCCCTCACTAATGGCCATAAACAATCATTATTTGACAGTTGAGGAGTCACTTCCCTTATGCTATATATTGGTGTCTTTTGACACAATTGTGGAGACTACAATATATACAATACAACACAGAGACAAACAGAAAGAGAACAACCGAAATTCAATCAAAAAACGTGAGCAGAAACGTTGGGACAAAAATAGAAAACTCTTCCTTCTTTTTCTATTCTTCAGCAAGTCGTTTCGTGTTTGTTTTCTTCGTCAGAATCAACCTATTTGCTTTGTAGTGTTGATTAGTTGTTATTTTATCTTGGGAGACTATTGCCCGTTAACGTAAAAGCATATATACGGGGCAATCTTGTCTTAAAGACAGAGAGCCATCTCTCGACTCAGCCACAGTTGTAACAATCCAGATTTAGTGTTTTTTGATTTCAGGTTATCAAGATTCAAGACTCAACAAGCTTGCGACAGTTTTGAATATTGGCTTGTTTGTTTATCTTTTCGAACACTTATAATATTTATTTACTTCCCGCATTACTTTACATATCCAACAAAATCGATACGAAGTAAAACAAGAAATAAAGAAGAAACCGCTTAAAGAACATAAAAATGCCGCCAGGTGTGTGTCAGATCCTCTAAAGTAGTGCATTTTTTTGGAGGATCCGACACGGGTGAACAACATTTCTGGAGAGTCCAAGCAACATAGCAAAAAAGTGCATATTCTAAGTTACCAGCTTCAGAATCAAAGGATAATGAGATGTGGATGATCAATTTTCAGCTCCTAATAACGACATTTCTTCACTCGTGGGAGAATAAATTGCTCAAAGTTGAAGCATTTGCCAAATTTCAAATTGCCTAGCTCTTTTTTTTTACTTCTTGTGTTACAAAGGAATCACCTGAGTAGTGATAGATTTCGAGGATGAAATCCACATTGCATAGTTATTTTTCCACAGGATGGAAGCACATGTATAATGATTTGACAGATAACCCACAGATCTATCACAATCAGGGAAATAACAGATTGGTTCTTGGACAAGCTCCTTGCTCAGTTCAGAAAGGGAGGACTATTAGTGACATAAAGAGTGTGGATATAAAAAGTCGAAACGAGTGGTCTCAAACTTCAAAGAAAACAGGAAACCAAGAGTACAACACCAAAGGTATGGAGTCATCAAATCCTTATTCTACTAAGACCATATCAGCAACACTGTCACTCAAACTTCAAAGAGAGACCTTTCTCTCCCTGATTTCAACTTTGATGAGATTGTTCATTAAGGAAATATTGGGTCTACAAAGTCAATGTGGTGAAGGGAAATTCCCTATCTTTTTTTTAAAAGTATTTGGATTTTTAAGGTAGCAACTTTTCTGCTTCTCTCTTTATTATTGGGTTAGAGTTCCAAATAATTAACTTGTAGTTTGAGCTTTTTTTCCAAAAAAGTTTTGGTTTCTTTTTTGGGTACTTGAATTTTGGATTTTCTACTTAAAGTTCGGATATTTTGGACATGGATATAGGATTTTGACACATTGGGTACTTGAATTTTGGGTTGTCTACTTAAAGTTTGGATTTTTGGGTACTTGAAGTTTGGATTCTCTCCCTATTCAACGAAAACAGGGAGAGAAAGGTCTCTTTTGAAGTTTGAGTGTATGTGTTGCTGGCATGGTCTTACTAGAATAAAGATTTGATGATCCCATATCTTTGTTGCTGTGCTACGTATTTCCTGTTTTCTTTGAAGTTTGAGACCACTCATTCTGACTTTTTAAATTCACACTCTTTATAACACTAATAGTCCTCCATTTCTAAACTGAGTCAGGAGCTTGTCCAAGAACCAATCTGTTTTTTTCCTGATTGTGATAGTTTTGCGGATTATTTGTCAAATCATTATACGAGTGTTTCCATTCTGTGGAAAAAATAACTATACAATGTAGATTTCATCCTACAAATCCACAGAATCTATACCATCGGTCAAGTAATATCCTTTGCAACACAAGAAGAAAAAAGAGAGCGATCAATTTTAAATAAACTGATTCATATAACATCTGCTAGCACCAGTCAAAAATGAAAAGAAGCAAATTAAAATTCTCAACATAAACAATTATTTTTTGAAGAATTACACATCCACCATAGAAACAGTTCATTTCCAGTTCATTCAAGATGTTATACATAATATAAATTTAACTAACAGGCATGGAAGAATTTGATATTTCCCTAATAGGATGCAATAGTATGTTTTATTCGATCCACCTTGTGTTGGGGCGGCGGGAGGTAGACCACTAGATACGCATGAAAGCAGTATAGACACAAATCCAAGAAGTTTGATTAGATCATGTCAACTTACAGAGTAAATTCTTATCCATGCTAAGCTCATTCCTTAAATCTGCAAGAAATTCTCTTCCCTCATGGGCAAATCTATTCGAAAGATAGTTTCTGTTTCTACTTTTGCTTTTTAATTTAAATAGGAATTCGTGCCCACCGGATCCTGGTTGTCGTTGACCCATTTTAGGTCTCACAAGTTATATATATATATGCAATTTGTTAGAGAACCAAAGCGAACATCATGCTAGTTGTTTAGGGCCTACAGTCAATGGCAGAGCCAGAAATTCAAATAAGGGAATTCAAAAAAACGTTCTTATGCTAAGGAGATTTAACAACTTATATATACAAAAAGCTCATTTTTGTCCTATCTACATAGTACTCGTATAATGTTTCAACCAAGAGGGTTCAATTGGACCCCCTTGAACCCATGTGGCTCCGCCCCTGCCTACCGTCTGTACCAACTATGTTCACAACTGTTTAAGAAACTCAATTTAGCAACTTAGGAAGGTCTTAGAACCAATGGTAAATGAAAAAGTTTATACCAGACTTAGACACATATATAACGGTGGGATGACTAACCAGTTGTCAGATAAAACTACAACATAAAACTTCATATACCTATTAGTGTTGTCAAATGCTCACTTAAAGCGCACTTAAGCCCTAAAGCTCGGTGAAGCCCAACATGTGCACTTTGCTTTGCTTAATTGGCGCTTTAGTGTGGGCGTCAAGGTGTTAAGGTGTGTGCACCTTCCGTAATAGGCTCTGCCTTAAAGGGAACAACGTCATATGTATAGCTTAGTTATAGTTTTTCTATTCTTTTGCCCAAATAATTATTGTTTGTATTTATAATTTTTATTGTATCTTTTCTATATTTTATTTTCTCTCCCTTCACGTTTTTCATTGCTAAATCCCACACTTTAATTGTGCTTTGCGTTTAAAACTCCAACAAGGTTTGGAGCTTTTCTGCGCTTTTCACTAACTACTCTAATAATTGTTATGAGATTATTATCTTATTTCTACACTAGTATTTGGATAAATCTTACATACACCTCGAGAAGAGGTTCTATCAGTTAATCACCATCCCTTCCTCCAATGAGATTTTCTATGTTTATGTTTGGTCTTCGCTCGTGATCGCTTAGAGCCCCCCTTCCATCAATAGGTACTCCCACGCCATCGACCTCCATTAAAGAAAGCAGCCAATCGAGAAATGGAATGTTGCAAGCAAAGAAGAAGTTCATAAGAAAGGGAGCAAAAAGAAAACGTAGGCAGGAAAGTTGCTTAGAGCTCCTCTCCAACTTTATAGTCAAGCAAGTACAAGTGGCTTTCCGTGCCATTTCCTCGGAGTGGGCGCAGATAGGCTTTAATCGGTTGAGCGGGGCCGTCGGTCGACTCCGACCACTCCCTCAAGAATAGGAGGCAATAATAGAGCGAATCCGTCAGAGAGTACTCCACCACGAGCTGCTGACGATCTTTCTCGGTGCATAAACGAGGCTTAGCCCTCGAAGTACCATAGAAGAATGAATGTGATATGAGACAAAGCCCGCTAGAGGAAGCTCTGCTTTCTAAGGGCTTGAATAGATTGATTTGAGAACTTGTCGTAGCGTAGGACTCCAGGAATCCCCTGACAGGATAGGTGAGGAATCACTCTGGATCCTCTTTTTTTGGGCTACAACTTCGCTTCGACTATTTCACTGTGTACCTACTATTTCCCGTCAACATAGATACTACGTAACGCTCTTCACCATGACTTGGTCAAATGGGAAGAAATTACCTAGCATTTTTGTCTCTGCCTGAACTCGAATCCTAATCTTTCCATGTTTTTCACTCACTTTATTGACTGCTAGGCTACACCCTTGGGTTTAGAAATTACGAAAGTGTAACATTGCTTGATTTTCATATTATTATCTAAACTCGACTATTTAATATCCTTTCTTCTTGCAAATAATATAATGTAGTAACTCAGAACTTCATGCCTTTTACACTTAGGGAGCAGTAGAAGCTTTATTTCTTTTACATGTCATAAAGTATCAATAGACACGCTTAGTACAAGCACTTGATAAAAAATCTTCTAGTCTCAAATTTCTACCAGTGTGATCTTAATCGCTCTAATCACAATTACCGTCCATAAGTAAGCCAATCACATCTAATGTCATCTAAATACCTTTCGTTTCTTTTACTCCAAACTAATATTAATGTTAATGTTTGAATGTATATTATTTCTTATAGGATTTTGTGAAAAATAATCAAGAAAGAGTGATTAGGAAACTATGAGACGTTTATGAGGTGAATCCAGAAATTAAACTCAATTAGGCTCAATCTTTAAGGTTGGTAGTATTTTTTTATTTTTTTTTACAATGAAAATACCTGATAGAAGCAAATAAATTTCGACCAATAAAGAAATACATCACGTTGTCTGTGGGGATCCAACCAATGACCACGTGGTTAAAAGCCTTAAGGTTCGTAGTGTTAAACCATTGTCTCTTTGAAATTATGAATTCAAACATACTATTCATAGCAATTTTAGTAGATTTTACACATTTTGCATCGGAAATACTAGGTACAAATGAATCCAACGTTGCAACACTGCATCCGCCTCGTATGGAAAGTCACACTTGCTATTAACACCAAGTCTTCAAATAACTTTGTGCAACAACAACCCATTCATTAGACAATAGAATGAGATTTGAACCTTTATTGGTTAAGCATTTATGACACACTTGTGGAATTGAGAAAAGGTTTCTGCTTCATTATGTATCTCTTTATTTTTATGCTCTATCTTATGGACATTATTAGGGAAAGAGAAAGGAAGTAACAAATGAAAATTTTCTGTTTAGTTTATACATTCTCTAACACTATTTGTACCAAGTCAGACCCCTTTAGTAATAAATTGTTGAAATTGGAATGACCTAGGTAGAAGGGGTTTAGACTACTTGGAAAGACAAAGAGTAGTTTAAAATATGTTCGCTTTATAGGAAGCTACTTGAAAGATATAGAAGTCGATTTCAGACATGTTATGATGGCAAGATCAGTTGAGTCTCATTGTGTTATTAACGGCCATCGCTTCGCCGCTTAAAGCGATAAAGCAATCCAAGCGAGGAGTTATTGCTTCATAAGTGAAACCATGCGCTTTAAATGATGACGCGCAAAACAATGGTAACCTTAGTGGACAATTTTTGTATCAACTATGAAGAGTTGGAAAAATACCAACTTTATTATAGCATTAAATTCATACATGTTTGGTACTTTTTAATTTTCCATAACTTGTGCGCTTTACTTCATTATTTATCTCTTTACTTTTATGCTCTATCTTATGACGATTATTAGGGAAAGAGAAAGGAAGTCATATGTGGAATATTTCTATTTAGTTTATAACATCCTTTAATACTACTTGTACAAAATCAGATCCCTCTAGTAATAACTTGTTGATATTGAAATAACCTATGTAAAAGGGCTTTAGATTACTTGCAAAGACAGCGAGTAATTTGAAATATGTTGTGGAGGAAACAGATTAGGGTAGAAGAGTAGTAGATAGTCGAGCGTAGTCCTACTTACGCTTGCAAATTGGTAGTTGTAGTGTTAATATTGTAGGTCCGCATAGCCTATCATACTAATAGGCGCAGTATTGCTCTATAGTCCCCTGTAGCTTGATTTCTGTTGCTATGTTTCCTACTTTGTGTCCTACTTTGTCTAGCTTATTTACCTGCGCTAGTTACTGCTTACTTTTCGGAATGCGATATCATGACCTATTCGCTTTTTATACCAACATTTTCATACTGCTTTAAATATTTTCTGACCGTCTCTCTTGCTTTGCCCTTCCTTTGCTCTTGCTTTGTTTTTGTTGTTGCTTTGCTTGTGATTATGCTCTGTCTTGAGCCGAGGGTCTCTCGGAAACAGCCGCTCTACCTACCAAGGTAGAGGTAAGGTCTGCGCATACTCTACCCTCTTCAAACCCATGTTGTAGGATTTTACTGGGTATGTTGTTGCTTTGTAGGAAGCTATTTGAAGAATATTGAAGTAGATCAAGGTAAAGAGAAACGACTTTCAGACATGTTATTATGACAAGATCAGCTGAGTCTCATAGTGTTACTGAGGGTTATTGCTTTGCCGCTTAAAGCCATAAACCAAGCCTAGTGAGGTGTTAGCGCTTCATGAGCTAAGTCATGCGCTTTAGAGAAGTGTGTGCTTCAAATAATGACGCACAAAATAATCCCAACGATAAGCGGTCAAATTTTGGCTTAACTACTGTGGAGTTGGATCAGTAGCAACTTCATTATAACATTAAATTCATACATGTTTGGTATTTTTTTTGTTTTCCATAACTTGTGAGATTTACATCAAAGAAGTGTGCACTTCAGTTCTCGCTTTTTGCTTCAAGCCCATAGATCTTGTTGCTTTTTGTGCTTTTCGCTTGCTTGATAGTGTGATCACTACATCAACAATGATGAAAGTGTGCCAATTAGATTGGTGTTTTCATATGGAAGGCTTTGTGCTCAAAGTGAATGGAGCTAGGTAACAATCAAGATTTTCCTCTCTAAGTGGAGTTCATCCTTTTCTCTGCGCGAAAAAGAATTTATGATCTTCTCCAATGAGGAAAGGCGGTAAGGTGAATTTCTAATACTTAACACAAATCTGAAGTGTTTGGTCTTAGTTTTCCGAGCTTAAATAGGGATGGACTAGTAAGCGTTAAGAAATTCAGTAGTAATTGAACTAAGGTTCTTTTCCTCTTTACCACCTCAGGGATTTCCTTCCTCTTTTACTCTCTCCCTCCTATCCACCAGATGATGCACAATGAGGATGTAAGTCCCCCTACTTGGGAAATAGTCTATCCTTTTCCCCTTCATCCCGCCTTATGTGAATTGAATATCGCAATACGGAAACTTTCCTGAATCTAAGCACTCTACTCTTGAGGTAGTCTCAAGAGACCAAACAGAAACAAATCACTTATTGGAGAAAATCTTTACCAGAAAGATCGACGGTAAGAAGGGGATCCTGGAGAAACAATAAAGTTGTCTTTGTATGGCCTATAGATCACGGATTCAAGTCGATGAATCAGCCACGGGTGATTGTATCAGGGTAGACTTCCTACATTACATCCTCTTGGGTGCGGCCCTTCACCAGACGCGAGATGCTTCATGCACCCGGCTGCCCTTCTCTTTTGACACTAAATCCGCAAATCTTTCTGACTAGATTTGTTACTAATTTGAGAAATGCTTATTCACTACCAAGGAGGATTTCTATCTTTTGTATGAGCCTAATAATGGTACTCAAACATCGATGATCAACTTCACTAATACTATCTAGAGTCTATTTTTCTCAAAAGATAAAGTACCATCAATATAATGTTCTGATATGAATTACCAAATGTTTCCTGTTACTTTAACCTGAATCACTCATGCTTGAAGCCGTCGACATTATGTTTTCTTCACTGTTGAAACTTGAAACCTAAGCCCTCTATGCCACATCTAAATGTCTTAGCAGCTTAACTTTTACCATCGAGCCACTGCACTTTAACTTGTGCACTATAAAAATAGTGCCATTTTCCCCACTTGTAGGAAAAGTAACAACATGGTTCCTGAAGAACTATTTCTCCCGAATCTCCTTGTTGATTATCAAATATGCAATAAACATTTAATAATTGGGAGAAAGCAACAACATCTAATAATTCTTCCACTCATGATCGAGTATTCATGAGTAAAGCTTGGATTACAAAAAAGTTAAATGCTTAAAATGATCAAGAAGTAACAAAATTCAACTGTCTTTTCTCATGGCTATAGCCTACATGTACTGTATAACAGCTAATGAATTATAAGATTTCTCAAGTTAATCACCTTCTTAATTCCATGCCAAGAGGAAGATTGGAAATCGCGAGAGATTAGGGAGTTTGCTGCATCATAGAGCAGAAGCTGGCGGAAGAGCCTGATAGCAAGATCAGCAGAGAATCTGAAATGAGTTTCTGCTATAACAAAGAACTATTTAATTGTCCTTGAAGGGCTAATAATAGACAATTAGATGTACTGTATAACAGCTAATGAATTATAAGATTTCTCAAGTTAATCACCTTCTTAATTCCATGCCAAGAGGAAGATTGGAAATCGCGAGAGATTAGGGAGTTTGCTGCATCATAGAGCAGGAGCTGGCGGAAGAGCCTGATAGCAAGATCAGCAGAGAATCTGATATGAGTTTCTGCTATAACAAAGAACTATTTAATTGTCCTTGAAGGGCTAATAATAGACAATTAGATCATCCAAACAGCCTTAAAATTTTGAAACACTAACAAAAATTGACATTCTTATTCTGGTCCAAAATGCATTCTCTAATAAGCAATTCTTTTATTCACTTCTGCAATGACAAAAATAATCTTGGCTATAAATACATTGTACTCCCTCTGTCTGAATCTGTTCCAATTTATGTGAAACTCTTTTCTTGACACATTTCTATATTTAGTAGCAATTTGACTTTAAACTTTCCATTTTACCCTAATGAGATGATTCCGCAGAAATATCTATGGCTTATTTCAGATCACAAGTTTTAAAAGTCTTTCTTTCATTCTTAAACTACACGCTCAGTCAAACACCTTCACAAAAATTGGGTCGCAGGGAGTATTATGTATTGACAGATACTGAATACTCCAAATGAAACCCCATCTTAGCGGAAATATTTCATATCCTTAAAGCTGGACATGAATGAGGCTGAAACCTAATCCAGATAAATATTTGATGTTCACGATTGGACATACAAAGTCAATACGACATTATTAGACGTAGATAATTGTGATACAATGAAGTTAAGGATTCTGGAACATATGCAACTGATTCCTCCAATGAAGAAGTTTTTCATACAGAATTTACTTCCTATCTTAATGCATGTTAAGTCGACCGAAGACAAAATATTATAAAATATAAATGCAAAGTATTTGAAACCAAACTACAGGCCTTGGAAGCATAGCACTTTTAGGGGTATCAGGATTTGGTTCAATAAAACCTTGCTAGTTATGTCATAACTTTTTAAAAACAAAATCTGTTGTTGTCTCGGAAATGTAAACATACTAATGGCCAGCAACACAAGAGATATATTATGTGCCTATAAGTTGGAACATAGTGGCATCACAAGGGAGACATTATAATTAAGGGTGGTAAAATTAGCCCATGAAAATATGATTCGTTTAATCTGTTCAAGTTTGAGAGGGTCTTAGCTTAACTCATTTCAGTCATCTAAAAATTAGGTTGATATGTAGCTTACATTAGGCAGATATATAGTCATAGAAAGAATAAAATAGTTTTATTAGGTACTTTAAAAATTATAAAAGACAATCAAAGAAATTAACACTCAATAAGAATTGTGCGGTTGGGTTATGACCCGCATTTTAGCCCATTTTAATCGTACTCATTTCAGCCCAAGTGACTTTTTATTAACTCGACACATTTTGACGGTCCAAATTTAACTCAACCCGTTCATTTAACACTCCAAAATTTATAATCTATAAAATTAGGACCAAACAATAGCATGGTAGGAGAGCTAACTGGTCTAGAAGAATGAGGAGAAGATGTTGGCACATCAGAAGGGATATGAGGAACCACATTGTCCATACTTCGTGCAGCCTGAGAATTTAAAAAAAATCATCCGTTTAGATTATGTAAGTATAAAAAAAAGATGAATTTAACTTAGAAAATTTTAGGTAACACCTCAGCATAGGATTCTCGGACATGCTCGACCTTATTAGAGTTGAATTTATAGTAGAATACATCCCACCATTCTGCTAAAAGTCCCTCTGGAGATTTAATAGCTGAAACAAAATGCAGAATTAAATAGTTGTACATAATTTACACATCACCACAAATAAAATGAACAGTCATTGTGTTGTGCACATCCCCCAAAATAAAGAAGAGCAACTAACATTTGAAAAAAAATTCCTCCATTCTATTTTACCAGTGTATTTTCTTTTTGGACCATTTGAAAAAAATTGACAGAGTCCTATTTTTTAATAATATTTTCATTTTAATGATATGTTATTATAAGAATTCACATGGCATGTTGAAACCTACTATATATCAAGGATACTTTTGGTATGTTAACTTCCCTTTATCGCAATTTGTGTGAAACATTTCCCTACTTAATTTGTCCCCAAAAAATATCACCTTTATATATTTAAAAATATAAAATTTTATAATCATGATGTCCGAGCCAGTTTGGGTGCACCTCAACTAATTTCACGGGATAGCTGCTACCTCCCACCAGCAACAGGTAATTGTGTTCACTAAGGCTTAGACAGATGAGAGGGTGTTTTTGTCTCCGCTGAAATTTAAACCTGATATATGGGTTTTCTTCCACTTCATTGGCCATTAAGTCACACCCTATGGTATATTTATAAATAACTTAACTTTAAAAATTTTACTTTCTTTCTTAAATTTCGATGACACGTAAATTCGACCAGAGAGAGCATAAACTTAATTTGTGTCAAAAAAGATTTCTTTTTTTTTTCTTGAACTTTGTGTTCAGTCAAATATTATATAAAAATTAAAATAAAATCAAGGAATAACAAAGTTCAAAAAATTAACTCGAAGCATCCACATTCACCCGGGGTATGGGGAAAGCCGAGGTAGGGTCCTGGCAAGAGGCTCACTCTAAGAGGGCGTGACATAGGCAGCCTACCCATGATTAAGTCACTGAAGGCAACTTTTAATTGAATAATAATCACTATTTAAAGAAATCAGTTCACATCTGTCATAAATTTGAAGAAAGACTTACCAACATCCATGGGATTTATAACATTAGCTTCGCTTGTGAATGTCTCGGCAGTATTATGCATCCCCTTGTTAACCAAGTAATCATGGATGTACTTGTCAAGCCTGAAATTTGCCAATAGAGTCTCATAAATTTGATTTCAAAAAATTATTTTCCCCTAAAATATTTTATTAGTTCTAAATTGATCAATTTTATCCTTTATTAGACTTGAGAAAAAAGGGTTAGTATTTGTTCATCAATTTTTGACTAAATTTAATGCTCAATCTTAAGTTGGAGCTTCATTTAAGGTCAAAAATAAAAGTAATTTTTTTTCCTAAAGATAGATAAGATTAAACCAAAAATTAAGAGAGACAAAGTTCCTCAATTTAAGAAAACTAAGGACAAATTACTTTTCCCCCTTTATTAAAATATAGATCAATCTAACGTGCCCAAATTTGAGGGGTTGGATTGAATTTATATGGGGCAAAGACATAAGTAGCCGTCCGGTGAAAATACTGGTAATCGATTGGTCACGTAAAATCAAAAGATATATTGTAGCCAAAATGTATATTATACACTATATACACATTTATTATACATTTTTCATACAATATATGTACACATTATATATATATATATATATATATAATTTGTGTATAATAAATGTAAAATCAATATATACTCGGTATATAATACTACATCATCAACAACAACAACAACAATAACATACTCAGTGTAATTCCACAAAATGAATCTGGAAAAGTTAAGATGTACACAGGCCTTACCCCTACCTTTGTGGGATGAAGAGGTTGTTTTTTTATAGACCCATGGCTCGAAAGAAAAGAGAGAGACTTAGTGCATAATGTATACACATATTATAGAGTTATAATACACTATTTATAAAATGTATAAATAACGACGAGCTAGCCGGAAAATATATTCTCCATTGGTGACTTTCAGATGCAGTTAATTTTCAGTTAGATATGAAGGTTTTAAGTGTGTTTCTGATGAGATTCACGGTGATGTGACGATGTGAATGACGGAGGAGATAAAGAAAAGAGGATGTGAGTAGAGATTCCAATCTGTTTTGAGTTTTCAAATCAGCAGTCTTGGACAACAAGTTGTAAAGCTCCACTACCATATATGTCTCCCTCGCAACTCTTTTGGCCGGAAAATGGTGGCGAGGGGGGAGTCATTTTCAGATCTGGAAAACGATTATGGCCAACAAACAAAGAACACGAAATTCTAACAAAAAGCTCAAGTGTGTTTCTTGTGAGATTCACAGAGGTGTGACGATGTGAGGGACAAGGGAGATAAAAAAGAGGATATGAATAGAGATTTCGATTTGTTTTACATTTTTAAATTGGCAGTCTTTGACATCGAGCTTTAAAGCTCCACTACCAGATCTCTCTCTCCCTCACAGCTCTCTTGGCCGGAAAATGGTGGCGGGGGAGGGGTCGTTTTTAGATCTGAAAAATGATTATGGCCAACAAACAAAGAACAATACAACTGGCAATTTTAACAAAAAGCTCATGCCAAAAACACGGAGCAAGGGGAAAACAGTGGTGAAACGTGGTATAGTGGTGGTACGTAACCGAATTTTGGTGAATACCAATCAGATCTAAAATTTGCTCCTGGTATCGTCGAAGATTCGAGAGAGAAAAAAAAGGCAGAGGAAAGGGGACGAGTAGTGGTTTGTGCATCGTTGTTGGTTACTCTAATTCGATGGAGCTCTGACGTTGCTTTGCTAGAGAAGAAGGCCGAGTCGGATGTTCTCCAGGAGAATGAAAAGAGAGAAAATGTTTCAACGATTATGAATCTGAAAAGTAGGAAATGGGTGTTAAAATGTGAATTGAACTTTTAGAGTTTGGCTACAACTTATTTTTATTTTGGGCCTAAAGTGTATTTCGGGTTATATAGTCTAAAGTTGGGTCATTTAAATTGCTAACAATCACACAATGTCCTTTTCCCAATTTATATTCGTTGATAGACCATCTTGGGCATGATCCAAGTTGTCTATCTAAAAGTTTGGACCAATTTGAATTAGATCTGTAGCCCAAATTAATTCATAAGAAAATATATCTAAACATAAAATTACTTTGGGATAAGGCACTATTACCCCCTGAACTATACCCGAAGTTTTTATGACACAACTTACCTTTGCGGGGGTCCTATTACCCCCCTAAACTTTTTTAAAGTGTAATAAATATCACCCTAAGTGTTGACGTAGCATAGAGAACCAAACATTTGGCAGACGGTGAAATACACGCGCTGCCACGTGTAATTCATATTTTTTTAAATTTTTTTAAATCCATTTCATTTTCTTCCTTTTTTAATTCTGAAATGTAATGGAAATATTATTTTGTATTTAGAAAAATGAAAAGGACAATTATTTTTGTATGAACTTGAAAAATCATTAGAGGTGTTGAGCATATTCGAAGGTTGTGGAAGTTTTAAAGTTGAGCTTCAAGTGTTAAATTCATTCTAAATCCTTAGTTGTTGATGAGATTCAAAAATGAAAAAAGAATTTTGAATCCACCATTGTTGAACCTTGAAAAAGCTTGAAGAACACAAAAAATGGGTTTGTCGAAATTCTTGGTTGTTGGCCAAATTGATTACTGGTGTATGGTGATGATGTTGTTGTGAAGTTGTAGTCGAAATTTGAGCTTGATTGATGCGGATTTAGCTGAGTTTTTATTGAATTTTGACATCAAAAATTAGATTTAGAGCTCTTGAAAATGAGTGATATAATGGGGGATGAAGAGCTCTTGGAAATCAGCTTTGAAACTGACACGTGGCCATTTCATATAGGTTAGAGCCCTTTTTTAAGTTCTCACGCTTGAAGGAGTTGTTCTCATGCATTGCTCACGTCAGTAATAAAGGTGCAAAAAATTACGAAAAAAAATATTATGGGGTAATAGACCCCCGCAAAGGTAAGGTGTGTCGTAGCAACTTCGGGTACAGTTCAGGGGTAATAGTGCATTATCCCAATTACTTTTATTAAATATTTTTTTTATGATTTGATTTATTTGATTAGTCTTGATAAATGAAAGATAAAATATTTAATAGCATCTATTTTATAATTTAAAAAATAAACTAAAAAAATAAAAAGTGATAGAAAAATAATTTTGAGCTCGATGGTCGAGTACGACCTACCATTACCTAACTCGACACACCAAATTTCCCCCCCCCCCCCCCATCCAACAAATCCGCTCAATGTAACCCAATTTATCCCCTTAATACCCCTTGTGAAAAATCATTTTCTTTTATTCCTCGCTCATCTTAAATCACTTGCTTCCACCAAAATTTATATTTTTCCAACCTTTAAATCTTAAAAATGTCATTAAGTCACTAACGAAAAATTTCTTCCTAAAATTATTTCCCAAGATAAAGCATGTTTACATAAATTTCTTTGATGAAGAAAACATTCAAGCCTAAAATAATGAGAACATAGAAGAAGAAAAAACATATATCATAATAAATTATAAACTCGTAAACTCACATCATCTGAGCATCCCATGAATCCATGATCCTAAAAATAAGCCTGACTTCAACAACAACAAAAAAAAAAAACAGGATAGAGAAGTGAAACACAAAGAGAGATAGTAAAGAGGAGAAAATGAGAACGAGGATATATTAATTTGTAGAGAAGTTACTAATTTAGAGTTGCATGTCAAGACCAAATGGAAGAGAAGACACACAAAAAAACAAAATACTATATTGACTTGAAATATATATATATATATATATATATATATATATATATATATATATATATATATGGAGAAAAGAAAACAATGGGATCTACATTTTCATTATTAAAATGGAAAAAAATCATTATAAAGTGTGTGAAATTTAAAAAATATGGCATGTAAAGCATGCAATAAATTAATTATTATTGATAATTTGCAGCTCATTTGGCTAGTAAATAAAGTAAAAATCATATGCACTACTTGGTCAAAGAATAAAAAATAAGAAAAGTATTGTTAATTTTGTTTTCACAGATAAGATTTTCTTTAAACTTTAAAGAACTTTCCTTTTAATCAATTAATTAAAATTACACTTCTTTCTCTTTAAGTATTTTCCTTTTATACTTTTTTGTAAAGTGCAGAAATAGTGTATTTGCTTCTTATGCCTTCCTAATAAAGTCATTGGACAATTTTAAATGTTTTTCAAAAAGAAACTATGAGAGAAGTTTAATATAGAAAAACTTTAAAGTATTTGGAAATAGTAATTTTTTAAGAAATTGATGTATCTGCAAAAAAAAAATTAAAAGTATCTCAATACAAATTTTCATAATTTGAAAAGAATTTTTAAAAGGGTTTCAAACAAACATTTCCAAAGAAGTTTGTGAAGGTAATTAAAGGACTTTGCAGGGCCAAACACTTCAAATTTATTCCTAGACATTTCCTTCATTTATTATTTTGGAAGTGGAAATTTAATACTTTTTTTATATATAAAAAGTGGATTAGACCAAAGTCAAAAGAAAAAAAAATTGAATGTGTTTAAAGGGACGAACAAACATGGAATCACATGAAATGAGGTTTTAAAAGAGCACAATCCCTTGATATTAATGTCGACCTAACAAAAAGAAAGATATGATGAATGAAAAGATCTATGTAGGCGATATCACTTAGTTGTGATTAAGTTTTAATCATGTTAATATGTTTGTTTTAGGTCCATTAATATATTCGCTGTGAGTCTTTGGTGTAATAAAAAATGTATAAATGACCATTTAGAAAATGTGAAGAATTTCTAAAGTTCATAAAATCAATAATTGAAAGAGACAAATATAAATGGAGCGACGACACATATAGATATTAAAAATTTATATAACTGATCTAAATATCACAAAATATAGCTGGAAACAGCAATAGACAACTTATGTCAAAATAACAAAAACATCATAGCTAATTTTATTTAATAATGGAGGAACGAGTATCATATTAGCTATATGCTATTTAACGACAAATCATGATCGAGTTTCATATCTAACTCTTAGTTTTTAGTGTAACTTTTGCTTGAGATTGATGCGAATGATTGTTTTTAGAGCATAGTCAAACAACAGAAGCGAAGCCATTTTTTACAAGTAAAGGGAATAAGGCAATGCATGAATTTTTGTCCAAACATGAATTGTGGTTGACAAAAGACAACAAATTTGCATTGAAAGACCTCACTCAAACCAAAAAACACAAGTGAAGTTTACTAAGTATTTGACTTTTGCACAATTGGACAATTACCTAATTAATCTGTGCATATCCCTTTTCAGTTACTAACAAATTTCACCATTTTTTTTCAACTGCATTCCATGCTAATTAAGACACCAACAATAAGTCACCATATAATGACTCGAAAAGTCATTTTGCTTACTTATCCTAAAAACCCTTAAATTATCCTTTCCGAGTCTTTGTTTGCTTGTTTGTGACCTGCGAGGATGGATGGCACAGTTTCCGAGGCAATCGGGTAGGTTTCGGACCCATTCTGTTAAGTTTGAGAAATTCTAAGTTAAGAGAATAGAAGAGTTTGACACATAGTTGAATTTTGGGTAAACGCACTCCGTTTGTAGTTACGTCGGTTCCATTAGCTCCGGAACAACATTTATGACTTAGTCAAGCCTTCGGTTCGGGTCCCGAGGCAGCCTGGTGTGTTTTGGGGATTAGGTTGTTAAATTATGATATTAGAACTTAAGAGTTGACTTTAGTCAAACCCAAACCTTAGAGACCTTTTCCGGGAAATTCGAGTGCGCGAGCAGGTCTAGAGTGTATTTTCTGATAGGAATGCATGTTTGGTTTGTGTCCGGGAGGTCTCGGGAGTGTTTCGGGTAATGGACAGAGAGTTTGGAGAGTTTGGGCATTGCTGGTGTCTTGTGTCCTCCCTAGCGCCTTTATTTCTGCTTCAGCAGGTTTACCTCAGCGAAGGCCTGGCTCACCAAAGCGAGGTTCTTCAATAAGCCGAGAATCTGCCTTATCGGATGGGTTCCTCACCGGAGTGTGTGCTCCCCTGCGGAGGTTGCTTCTGCCCCACTGAAGGTTCGGGATTTAAGTGATCTCGCCTCAGCGGTTGGATTTTCCGCCGAGCGAGTCCGCTCCAACAAAGTCGATTTTGTCCCAGCGAAATCACTATTCATGTTATAATGTTTAATGACCTAGAAGTTATTCTCATTCCCCAAATAATCTTTTTGGGATTGGAGCTCGACCAGTAGGGTATTCTTGAGGTTCCGAGAGAAAGTTCATCCATAGAGGTATAATCTCACCCTTTTTTCCTTTAATTATTGTGTATTACTTAAGTTTCCATCCTTAACATATTTCTTAAATGGGGGAAATGGTGGAAATGTCTTGTTGAGAATAAGAGAGTTGTAATTGGGAATTAGGAATTGATTATTGATTCATTGATGCTAATATTGAAAATTAGTGATGTATTAGACTAGTAGATGATGTTTAATTGGTCAATTACTTAATATAAACCCTTTTGGAAACTGGAGAAATTCTAGTGTTAGGTTTGGAGATTTTGTCAATTCATAAAATTGAGGACCCAATGGGGCCCGTTATTAAATTAACTTGGGATTATGACTCATGTATTGGTCGTAATTGGGTAGAAAAGTTCGTATTTTGATAATGTGGGCCCGGTGTTCCTTTGTAACCTAGCTTGGGAGATTATGGGTAATGTTAGACCATAATCTCATTTACTTGATATGATTGATCAGAGTGAGCTCATGAGGAGGCTCAACTAAAGGGGAAAGCGACTGCATGAGATCTTCGGCTCGATTCAGGAAAGTTGAGACTTTCATTACATATGTTGGTATGCTATGTAATGAAAAACGGGAGTAATGGGAACTTGGGGTCCCGTATTAGTGAGGTAACAAGCACTAATACGGGTACCGGTAAACCTTAATCAGGCAATTAATGAACTAGAACATTGCATGTGAAGGAGTTTATGTATTTAGCCTTCGGGCCACAGGCGCGGTGCATAAATCCGCTTAGGTTGGTATGATTGTTGTTTACTTGGGCTTTTAGCCATTGATATAATATTCTGATTTGACTTTTCATGCATTCATCATTACACACCTCATCTAAATACTTGAATAGAAACTGATAAATGTTGATTAAACTGATATACTGAGTGCATGGTGTACACATATCCATCTCATTCATACATTATATACTTGACATTGGCTTACTGATACATATTGCTGAGAAAGGCCTGGGAAGTCAGATTAAGGGATATGGTATATGATTACGAGAGTGATGACTGATTATGACACTTCAGCCCTTGTGTTGGTATTCGATGAAATCGGATGGGTATATGGACCTCATGGGTCACGTGACAGCTAATGCAGCACCGTGTGAATACCGAGTACATATGGCCACTTGCATTCATACATATCATTTTGTATTACATTCATTTATGTTATGATATGTGATTAATGTTATATGTGCTCGAATGGAATTCTATTACACTTGTGATCTTTAGGCTGATAAAAGGAATACTGTCAGTTTATATTTAACCTTGTTGTACGACTTGAGTAGAGAGGCTTGATAGATCTAGATGCCCTGAATGGGGTTTAGACTGGAGTTATACAACTTGAGAATTTGAGAGTACTTATATGCTATTGAACTATAGACTTACTGTTAGGTTGGTTAACTAATTTATTTTATGCCTAAGTAACTAACTAGTAGAGAGGTAAGTAGAGATGTATCAGAAAGTACCAACCCTCGCCACCGTTATAGCTAGGGTCGGTCGATGATGCTGCTGAGTACACGTATTTCCCATACTCACTCTACGGTTGTTGCACTCTATGTGTAGGTATTGAGCCAAGAGACTACACCGGAGCAGCTTGATCCACAATCTTGGAGAGTGTGATTATTGGAGTCCAAGGTGAGCCGCTGATGCATTTACGGTACTAGAACTCTTATTTATCTTCTTTATGATTTCTGTCTATGTTATATTCAGACAGCTTATGTATTTCCTATTCATACTTGTATTCGGATATTATGAGAGCTTCTACTCATGACTACCAGATCTAGTTGTTCAGACTATGTATTTATTATTGAGATTTGTTTAGATATTTTTCTACTTATTTATTTTTCGCATTTGATTTCATTTAATCCGTATGTTGTATGTTAGGTTCGCCTACGAGTTAGGGTATGTGCCCTCACGATACAATTGAATTTGGGGTCGTGACAAATTGGTATCAAAGCCCTAGGCTAATGGTCTCATGAGTACACAAGCTATGTTTAGTAGAGTTTTGTGGATCGGTACGAAGAGCTCTCTACCTATCTTCGAGAGGCTATAAGATATTTAGGAAATTTCTATTCTTTTGTGCGATTTGATTATGATTGAATTCAAAATCTCTGTAGAAAAGAGCCACATCACTTATTCTTTCGGTTTTACTCTTTCTCACAGATGGTATGGACTAGATCAGCTGCATGAGGAGATCAAGATCACGTACTTGCACCGAAACCCATTGTTAGATGTGGTTCGTGGGGCAGGGGCGAGGTAGAGATAGAGGCAGATCTCGAGTTGCAACCCAAGGCCAAGCACCTGCAGTTGCTCGGGCTTGTGACCGAGTTGAGTCTCCGGGGCTTGAGGCTATTCCAGAGGATGATGAGGTTCAAATTAATGAGGATGAGCAGTTTCATTGCCACATTGGTGCTTTAAGATACCTTTGTTCTCATGATGAGCTTTTTGGAGTCTATATGTATTCAACTGGTTACTTCTAATGGGTCTCATACTAGGGTCGGAGAATAAACTCCTGACCATGCTGCTATGCTTAGATTTCAGATACTAGGGATTCGTCTAGCACCTGCTGGGTTTCTCACTTCTTAGGTGTGACTGTACCTGGTCTTGCTACACCTCCAGATGCACAACCTGTTATGTCTATCGAGGAGCAGAACATGTTCAAGAGGTTTAGAAAGTTATATCATCTCAAATTTGATGGGGATATCGAGGATGATGCGCATGAGTTCTTGATTAGTTGTCATGAGAGGTTACACAACCTCAGGTTAGTGGAGTCACACGGTGTTGATTATAATACTTTCCAAATTGTTGGATATGCCAAGCAGTGGTGGAGGTCTTATCTCGAGTCCAGACAAGCAGGGTCCCCTCATAGGACTTGGGTTTTATTTTCCCAATTTTTTTTGGAAAAGTGCATGCCTCTCAATATTAGAGAGATGAGACAGGCTTAGTTTGAGGGGTTATACCAAGGGCGTATGTCTGTGACCTAGTATGAGGCACATTTCTACAAATTATCTCGTCATGCTTTGATGATTTTGCTTGATGAGGGTGATGGGGTTCACCAATGGGTTGGTATGTCCTCTTCATTTGATTATAACACAGATGGCTGCCACAAGTTCCACCTTACAACAGATTGTTGATGCAGTGAGAGATGCCGAGTTTATTAGGCGTGAGGATTATGAGGAGAGAGTGGTCAAGAGGCCTCGTTTTAGCACTCATATGGTTGCCTCATCTGGAGGCAGGGGTCATCATAGTGGAGGTCATCACCGTTTAAGTGTTAAGCCCATTGTTGCTACTATGCCTATATCTGATGGAGTCCAGTCCTCGCGTACTTCTCATTATTCAAGGCAGTTGACCCCGAGTTTTTACCGTCCCTCTGGTTGTAATGGTTATTCTGGTGCCAGTTTTTCTTCTCAGCCGTCGGCAGCTCTTAGAAGGTGTTTTGAGTGTGGTGATCTTGGGCACTTCAAGAGGGATTGTCCCAGACTTAGGCATGGTGGTCAGTCTCAGGGTTTTAGATTGAAATCAATGGGGTAGGCAGCTAAAGGCGGGTCCCAAAGTACTAGATATGGTTCTCAGGGCAGCACGAGTAGCCCTCAGACAGGTCGAGGTGGTGATCAGTCTTGCTGAGGTAATGGACGTGGGGGTACTCAAACTTCAGGTGATCATGGCCATTTCTATGCATTTCTAGGTAGACCCGGTGTAGAGGCTTCTGATGTTGTGATCACAAGTACTCTTTCAGTTTGCTATCGACATGTTATAGTTTTGTTTGATCCAGAGTATACCTATTCTTATGTGTCTGTCTATTTTGCTTTGAGTTTAGATTTGATGTGTGAGTCTCTAGCCATGTCTATTCATATTTCTACACCTGTTGGAGATTATGTAGTGGTAGATCGGGCATACATGGGTTGTGTAGTTACCTTGGTGGAGTATGATACTCAGGTAGACTTAAAAGTTTTGAGTATGGTATATTTTATGCTATTTTGAATATGGATTGGTTAGCTACGTATCATGTTATCTTGGATTGTTATGCCAAGACTGTTACCTTAGTCATGTCGAGTATTCCTCAGTTTGTTTGGAAGGGTACTCTTAGCTAGTGCCAGAAAAAAGTGATATCATTCCTTAAAGCTCAGAAGATGGTAAAGATGGGGTGTCTTATTTATGTGGCGTATGTTCGTGATCCGAGTGCGGAGACTCCTTCATTAAAGTTAATTCCAGTAGTTCGGGAGTATCCAGAGGTGTTGCCCATCAACCTTCCCGGTGTACCGCCAGAGCGTGATATTGATTTCTGTATTGACCTAGAGCCGGGCGCTTAGCCTATTTCTGTTACGCCATATCGGATGGCTCCGGACAAGTTGAGAGAGTTGAAGGAGCAGTTGCAAGATCTTTTTAGTAAGGGTTTTATTCGACCTAGTGTTTCGCTTTGGGGTGATCTTGTGTTGTTTATAAAGAAGAAGGATGGGTCTATACGCATGTGTATCGATTATCGACAGCTGAACAGGGTGACAATCAAAACCAAGTACCCAATACCTTGCATTGATGATTTATGTTATCAGTTACAGGGTGCCTCAGTCTTTTTCAAGATTGAATTGAGGTCCGGTTACCATCAAGTGAGGATTAGGGCTGGGGATGTTCATAAGACGGCCTTCCGGACTCGATATGTGCATTCTGAGCTTTTGGTGATGTCTTATGGGTTGACAAATGCACCTGCAACCTTTATGGAGTTAATGAATGAGGTGTTCCGACCTTACTTGGATTCATTTGTGGTGGTATTCATTGATGACATCTTGATCTATTCTCACAGCGAGGGGGAGCACGAGCAACATTTGAGGATTGTGCTTGGTATTCTGAAGGAGAAGCAACTCTATGCAAAACTTTCAAAGTGTGAGTTATGGCTTAGTTCGGTAGCTTTCTTGGGGCATGTGGTGACCAAAGTTTGTGTTATGGTAGCTACCAAGAAGATTGAGGCAGTCATGGATTGGGTTTCACCCGCTTCAGTCATCGAGGTTCAGAGTTTTATCTCCTTACAGGGTATTATCAAGGATTCATGGAGGGATTCTCATCCATTGCAGCTCTATTGACTAGATTGACCCAAAATGATATAGCTTTCCAGTGGTCCGATGAGTGTGAGGCTAGCTTCCAAAAGCTCAAGACCTTATTGACTACTGCTCTGATTTTGACCTTGCCAGTTAAGGGGGAGAGCTTCACCGTGTATTGTGATGCTTCTAGAGTAGGTCTTGGGTGTGTGTTGATGTAGAAAGAGAAAGTGATAGCATATGATTTGAGGCAATTAAAGGTTCATGAAAAGAATTATCCCAACCATGACTTAGATTTGGCACAATCATGTTTGCATTGAAAATTTGGAGGCACTATCTCTATGGTGCGCATTGTGAAGTTTATTCCAACCATTGCAGTCTTCAGTACTTGTTCAATCAGAAAGATCTTAATTTGAGGCAGCGTAAGTGGTTGGAGATTTTGAAGGACTGTGACATGAATATCATGTATCACTCGGGAAAGCGAATGTTATAGCGGATGCCTTGAGTCGCAAGGTGGTGAGCATAAGTAGTTTGGCTATATTACATATGGAGGAGCGTCCTATGGCTATGGATGTTCAGTCTTTGACCACGATTTGTTATGCTTGATATATTAGAGCCTGGTATGGTGTTATCTTGGGTGGAGTCACGGTCTTCCTTATTGGAGCATATTAGATCCCAGCAGTTTGATGATGCTCAGTTGTGCAAAATCTGTGACAAGGTGTTATGGGGGAGGCAAAAAATGATGTGATTGATAGTGATTGTGTTTTTAGGATCAGGGGTCGTATTTGTGTTCCTAGGGTATGTAACTTAACTAGATTGATCACAGATGAGGCCCATAGTTCGAAGTACTCCATTCACCCAAGGGCTACGAAGATGTATCGTGACTTGAGACAGCATTATTGGTAGTGCAGGATGAAGAGGCACATAGTGGAGTTTGTGTCTTGTTCTTTGAATTGCCAGCAAGTGAAATATGAGCACCAGAGGCATGGTGATGTGCTTCAGATGATGCCTATTCCAGACTGGAAGTGAGAGCAGATTGCCATGGATTTTATGGTAGGATTGCCCCGTACCTTGGGCAAGTTCGATGCTATATGGGTCATTATGGACAGGTTGACCAAATCTGCCCATTTCATTCCAGTTCAGACAACTTATAATTCAAAGAACTTGGCTAGGATCTATATTCAAGAGATAGTCCAATTACATGGGGTGCCTATTTCTATAATTTCTGACTGGGTACGCATTTCACTTCTCATTTTTTGGCAGTCTATGAAAAAGAAGTTGGGTACTAGAGTGGATCTTAGTACAACCTTTCACCCTCTGACTGATGGCAAGTATGAGCAGACTATGCAGGTTCTCGAGGACATATTGTGAGCCTATGAGATTGACTTTGTTGGCAATTGGGACTAGTTTCTATCCTTGGCGAAGTTCGCGTACAACAACAATTACCATTCGAGTATTGAGATGGCACCATTTGAGGTCTTGTATAGTAGGAGATGTCATTCTCCCATCAGATGGTTTGATGCTTTTGAGGTTCGGCTTTGAGGTACTGATCTTTTGAGAGATTCATTAGATAAGGTTAAGTTGATCCAGGACCGGTTTCTTACATCCTAGAGCAGACAAAAGAGTTATACATACCGGAGAGTTCGCTCTTTAGAGTTTATGATTGGAGAGTGAGTTTTGCTGAAGGTTTCACCCATGAAGGGTGTGATGAGGTTTAGAAAGAAAGGGAAGCTTAGTCCAAGGTTTATTGGTCCGTTTGAGATCGTGGATAGAGTTGGTGAGGTGGCATATGAATTGGCTTTACCTTCTGGATTATCTAGTGTGCACCTTGTGTTTCATGTGTCGATGTTGAGAAAGTATGCTGATGATGATTTCCATGTGCTTAGATGGGATTTGGTGATGGGGACCAGAAGTTAGCTTATGAGGAAGAGCCTGTAACTATTTTGGATAGGCAGGTTCAAAAGTTGAGGTCCAAAGAGATAGCTTCAGTGAAAGTGCGGTGAAGGAATCGCCTAGTGGAGGAAGCTACATGGGAGACCGAGTCTGATATGCAGGCTAACTACCCTGAGTTATTTGAGAGTCCAGGTATATCCTTTTCTTTACCGTTCGAGGACGAATGTTATTTTTAATTGTACCTGATGTAACGACTCAAAAAGTCATTTTGCTTACTTAGCTTGAAAACCCCTAAATTACCATTTTCGAGTCTTTGTTTTCTTGTTTGTGACCTGTGGGGATGGGTGGCACGGCTCCAAAGGCAATCAGGTAGGTTTCGGGCCCATTCTATTAAGTTTGAGAAATTCCAAATTAAGAGAATAGAAGAGTTTGACCCATAGTTAACTTTTAGGTAAACGTACTCAGTTCGTAATTTCATCAATTCCATTATCTCCAAAATGACATTTATGACTTAGTCGAGCCTTCATTCGGGTCCCGAGGCAGTCCGGTGTGTTTCGGGGGTTATGTTGTAAAATTGTGGAATTAGAACCTAAGTATTGACTTTAGTCAAACCCGAACCTTAAAGACCTTTTCTGGGAAATCCAAGTGTGTGAGCAGGTCTGGAATTTATTTTCTGATAGGATTGCATATTTGGTTTGTGTCCAGAGGTCCCCGGAGTGTTTCAGGTGATTGAAGGTGAGTTTGGGGAGTTTGGGCATTGTTGGTGTCTGGTGTCCGCCCTAGTGCCTTTATTTAAGCTTCAGTGAGTCCGCCTAAGCGGAGGCCTGGCTCGCCTAAGCAGGGTTCTTTCATAATCCAAGAATCCGTCTTAGCGGATAGGTTCCTCGTCGTGGCGTGTGCGCTCCTGCAGAGGTTGCTTCCGCCCCAACGAAGGTTCGTAATTTAAGTGCCCTGGCCTCAGCGGATGGATTTTCTGCCAACGCGAGTCCTCTCCAGTGGAATCATTGTTCATGTTATAATTTTTAATGACCTAGAAGTTATTCTCATTCCCCAGCAGAATCACTGTTCAGGTTATAATGTTTAATGACCTAGAAGTTATTCTCATTCCCCAAATAATCTCCTTGGGATTGGAGCTCAACCAGAAGGGTATTCTTGAAGGTTCCAAGAAGAAGATCACCAGTACATGTATAATCTCACCTTTTTTCCTTTAATTATTGTGTATTAGTTAAGTTTCCATCCTTAGCATGTTTCTTAAATAGGGGAAATGGTGGAAATGTCTTGTTGAGAATAAGAGAGTTGTAATTGGGGATTAGGATTGGTTATTGATTCATTGATGCTAATGTTGTAAACTAATGATGTATTAGACTATTAGATGATGTTTAACTGGTCAATTGCTTGATATAAACCCTTTTGGGAATTGGGAGAAATTCTAGGGTTATGTTTGGGGCTTATGCTAATTCATGAAATTAATTACTCAATTGGGGTATGTGTTGACACCCAATTTTGTCCCATCTTTTATGATTTTATTCGTAATTTTTTATATTTTGGACACTTTTAAAATAATTTTAAAATATAGGCATATATGTGTATATCTTCGTATTATTATTATTATTATTCGCATATTTTATATCATTTGCATTTTATAATAATCATAAGTTATTCTATGTTATTTTATTCTCACAAAATTGCACCGCATTTCCCTTTTTATTTAAGCATTAAACATTTCGCAAATATTATATTTTAAATAATTCACATCTTTTACAAAATATATATATATATATATATATATATATATAAATATGTTTTAATATTAAACCCCTTTTTATATTTTTCAATTCCTAACCCAATACAATTTCTACCCAACCTAAATTAAAACCCATTTTTTTTGCCCAATCCCCAAATTAAATTCCCACAAGCCCAATCCCAAAATAAACTCCCAATTCCCACAACCCAACTCAGCGTTGGCCCAACATCCCTTCCCACTTTTATTCAAAACATCCACCGGCCCAAAAAAAAAAAGCAACAATTAAGCCCGAACAATCCCCCAACACCGAGCCCAAACTCCCATTTAAAATCCCGTCGTCCCTTCACCTGAAATCGGATCCCCAACCCAGTGGCCCAGGCCCAAAACCCATTCTCCCCTTTAATTTCCCCAAAACCAACCCAAAAACAAAAAAAAAAAAAACCCTAACCCTTACCCCCCTCACGAATGTGTTGCCTCAGTACCCGTCCAGGAGTCGCTAGCCCCACTGCCACCACCAGCTCCAACCCCGACACCGCCCCCTCCCGTCCACTTCGACCGCCCATACCTCTAAAATCCGCTTAGAAATTAGAAATCTTTACCTTTAATTAAAAATTTAAACTCGATTCTTGGGGAAATCACCTATAAATACCCGTGTTGTTCTTCATTTTGGGAGGAGATTTTTGGAGGGAGAAAAAAATAGATTTTGAAGGATTTTGGAAGATTAGTCCATATATCATAAATATTTTGTTGTGTTCTTGAGTTTAAAGCATTTGGCTTCTTTGTTGTTTCAAGAATCCAAATCCAGAAAGGTTTGTTCTCCATTTTGATTCTCTGTTTTTCTTCACCGATTTGAATTGGTCGACCAGTACGATCGGCTCGACGGTTGTAAGTAACATTTTAGATTCTTGCATTTCATATTCTTGTTATTGGTTATCCGATTGGGTGTTGAAAGTCGATCTGGGTTCAGGTTGAAACACTGATCCGGGTCGGGTCGACCCGATTTGGATATTTCCAGAATTCTTGCATTCCATATTCTTGTTATTGGTTATCTGAATTGGGTGTTGAAATCTGATCCGGGTTGAAACACTGATCCGGGTCGGGTCACTGATCCGTCAGAGGTCGACCCGATTGGATATTTTGAAATTCTTGCATTCCATATTCTTGTTATTGGTTATCTGAATTTGGTCTTTGAAATTTGATTGAGTTTGGATCAACGATCGGGTCAGATCCTTGACCGGTCGGAGCGACCCGATTTGAATATTTCGAATTTGAACTTCGGGCGGATATTTTAAGCGCTCCTTTGCTCGTTTCTTTAGCTTGCTTTGTTTTCTTGTTTTATTAATATCGCATTAAAGTAAACGAAATTGAATTGAGGCCGCTTTTCTTCGTTTCGCTTCTCTGTTTTTCTTAGTTTAAGCTGTTTTAGATATCCGTCTGGCGGATATATTGTATTTTATTAAGTTTCTTGTTTTAGATTTCTTACGGATATCATTGTTTCTTTGTTTTGAATAAATACCGCGTCTGTTGGGCGTTTGTTTTTCTGTTTGCTCCCGTTTGATTCTTGTTTTCTTGTTTTTATCATATTTCTTGTTTTAAGCCCGAACACACCTTTCAAACATTGCTTTCTGTTCAGTCTTGTTTGACATTCAAATTACCGTTCTCTTTGTTTCTTTGTTTTAAACTAGACAAGCGTCATTTTTGAAGCTGTTTTTCCCTCTGCCTCTGTTTTTTGCTACACTCTTTACTCTGCTCACATCTTTGTTTCTGTTCGATTTAAAATTTCTTGATTTGAACACGATACTACACTGGCCGATGAAAAATATCCGTCGATTTTGAGGCCTCCACGATTTGCAAAGGCGGAAATATAACTTACAGGCAATGATGAAGACTTAAACCTTTATTTCATCCAAGATCAACATGTTTAGTAGGCGAGGTGACTAAAATAACCAACAAGTTATATATTATGACACGGCGTGATTATAGTGATCTTTTCTATTTCACCGAGAGGCAAACCGCGTTTAGTAGCGAGGTAATCAAAATAACCACATTAGTCATATGTTTTGCGACCACGTGATTGGAATGCTCTTTTCAAAATTTAAAAGTCACCTCCGTAATAAAAGCATCATTCACTGTTTTGAATCACGGATATGGAGTTATTGTATTTAACTTGTTTCCTAATCGTTTGTTTTTGACGACTTGCGAGGATTAAAGTAAATAACGACAATTATTCTCGGGTTTATTTATTTTATTTCTTTCTTTAATTGACTTTATCATTTGTATTGTAATATTATTCATCCATGCGTATGTAACTATTGAAATGCTTAGAATAGGCAAACTTAGGATTAATTCATAAGGTAGTTTAAGATTTGAAACCCCTTAGCTTATTTATTTGTAGGCTCGGTTGAATTCAAACTTAGAAATCCTTCGCTAGTTTATTTATTTTAGGCTCGTCACGCGTATTCAAAATTTTCAAAAAACAACTTTGTCATCTTTATTTGCTTTATTAATCATTCCGGATAAGTTTATCTTTTGTCAATTTACAATTCAATGATTCCCAAAAATTTACTTCTTTGATAGTATAAATAATTTATTGTCACAAAATACATATTTTTCAAAATTTTACATGTATCTTTCTTTTTTATGTCATCTGAATACGTACTTGTATAAAATGCATCATTTACTATTCCGGATAAGTTTATCTTTTGTCAATTTACAATTCAATGATTCCCAAAATTTTTCTTCTTTGATAGTATAAATAATTTATTGTCACAAAATACATATTTTTCAAAACTTTACATGTACCTTTCTTTTTATGTCATCTGAGTACGCACTTGTATAAAATGCATCATTTACTAATTATTTGCAAACATCTTTTAATCTATTATACTTGTAAAACATGCATTTTTTCTAGCAATAAATTAAGCGAGTTTGACGGATAACGCCAAGTTAGCGGATCTTAAAGGATGCCTAACCCCTTCCCTTTAGGATAATAAAGAACCCTTACCTAGAATCTCGTTAGTTTCGCAGACCTTAAAATTGGAGTTTACATTGCAGCACTTAGTTTAATATTTAGGTGTCCTAATTCACCGTAAAAATAATTAGGTGGCGACTCCTCAATCCTTTACCCAGGAATCACCCATACGTCTGTGCTCCGCTTTGACCCGGGCAAGGTCAAAATAGGGCGCTACAGTATGTTGTTAAATTAACTTGAGATTATGACTATCTAGCATGTATTGGTACTAATTGGGTCGAAAAGATCATATTTTGATAATGTGATCTAGGGGTTCCTTTGTAACCTAGCTTGGGGGTATGGGTGATGTTAGACCGTAATCTCATATACTTGATATGATTTATTAGAGTGGGCTCATAAGGAGCCTCAACAGAAGGGGAAAGAGACTACGTGAGATCTTCGGCTCGATTCAGGCAAGTTGAGACTTTCTAGACTTTAGTGTAGCTTTATGTGTTGGTATGCTATGTAATGAAATAATGGGTGTAATAGGAACTTAGGGGTCCCGTATTAGTGAGGTGATGAGCACTAATATGGGTACCGATGAACCTTAATCAGGTAATTAATAAAATATAACAATGCATGTGAAGGAGTTTAAGTGTTTAGCCTTTGGGCCACGGGCGCGGTGCATAAATCCTCTTAGGTTGGTATGATTGATGACATTTCGGCTTTGTCAATTATCCCCTCGACATATTTTTGTTGACACAAAACAGACCACATGCATATTGAGTTACAGCAATGCCCAAAAAATAGTTTAAGGGACCTAGATCCTTCATAGCAAATTTCGAAGCAATGAGGGAGATAATAGATTGGCGAAGTGACTCGGAGGATGCTGTGAGGATGATATCATCCACATAGAGAAGAATATATGCCATGTCATTCCCTTTCTTATAAATGAATAAAGACTGATCGAATTTGCTATGTGAGAACCCCAGTGTAGAGACGAAACCTGCAAACATGTTATACCACGCATTGGGAGCCTGTTTTAAACCATATAAGGATTTATTCAACAAGCAAACATAATCAAGATGAATAGGATCTCAAAACCCCAAAGGTTGGTCCATGTAAACTACTTCTTGTAGGTGACCATGCAGAAACACATTCTTGACGTCCAACTGATGAATGGACCATGATCTGGACAGAGCTAGACTGTGAACGGTCCGGATAGTAGCTGGTTTAATAACCAGACAGAAAGTTTTACCACAATCTACTAAACCTGCTGAGACATGCCATCACCAACAAGACGGGTTTTGTGCCGCTCAAAGGAACCATCAGATTTCTTTTTATGACAAAAAACCCACATAGAATGAATTATGTTCACATTAGATGGACGGGGCACCAACTCCCATGTCTTATTTTTAATAAGAGCATCAATTTCATCTATCATGACAGCTTTCCAATTCGGGTTCGATAAGGCAGCTTTCCAATTCGGGTCCGATAAGGCAACTTTCAGATTTCGGAGAATTAGAGATGGTTGGATAGAGGATGTAAGATTAAACTGATGCTTAGGCCGAAAAATATCATGCATGGCACGAGTTTCAATGGACCAGGTTGGGGCCGAGGTGGGTTTATGGGTCACTGGAATTTCGATCGATGTAGGATTGGGCCTCTCGGGTTAGGCTGGAGGCAATGGACCTGAATTCTGGTTCGGGGATAAGGGAGATGGAGCCAACTTGGCTCCCTCATTTGGGCTGATTTTTATTGGGCCGTAGAAGAGGGTTGGGTTGGCCCATTTCGAGTGGGGGAATGGACCGGGGTTGCATATTGGGCTAGTCCAGTTCGGGAAGAATTATGGATCGAGGGTGAGGGAGCAGTGGGCTCCCTCATTTGGGTTAGCCCAATTTGGGCAGTTGGCTGGGCCGAGGGTGCGGTAGAAGGGGCAGTGGCCCCCTCATAGTTGGGCTATTAAAATCATATTGCAACAAAGGATGTAGTCTTGTATCCAAAAAATCATACAAGGGTGGGAAAGGTGTTTGTATATCAGCAAAAGGGAATTTGGACTCATCAGAAATAACATGACGAGAGATGATAATTTTTACACTAGACATATCATAAAACTTATATCCCATATGGTTTTTGGGTATCCTAAAAATACACATGGAATAGAACGGGCTTGAAGTTTGTTTATCATTGTGGAAGGAAAAGAGGGATAACACAAACACCCGAAAACCCCAAATGTGTGTAGAAGGGGACCCGATGATAGAGAACTTGTGTGGGTGAGTAGTTTGAAAGGATCTTGCTAGGAAAAATATTTAAGAGGTATGTAGTCATCTGAAGAGCATGATGCCAAAATGATGGTGGTACGGACGCATGAGCAAGAAGTGTGTGGATTAAATTATTTATCGCTCTTATTTTACGTTCAGCTTTCCAATTTTGATAAGAAGTATGTGGACAAGAGAGACGAAATACCATGCCATTTTTGTGACAAAACTCCTTTAACTGTTCATTTATAAATTTCCTCTCATTGTCACATTGGAAACACTTAATTGATTTCTCAAATTGGGTTCAGATGAACACACTAAATTGCAAAAGAAATATTGTGAACCTGTGATTTTTTCCCAATTGGAAATGTCCAAATAAAATTAGAGTAATCATCCAAAATAAGCATGTAATATTTATGACCCGCTGAACTTAAAATCGGGAAGTCCATAAGTTAATATGCATGATATCAAATGGCATAATAGTGTTTGAAGTAGACAAAGAAAAGGACAGTTTAACATGTTTCTCAAACACACAAGATTGACAAACGTGAGAACCCAAAGATGGTTCACAATCAATAAGCTTATTATTCTGAATGGAGTTTAGCATAGGTGCTCCCGAGTGTCCCAAATGATTATGTCATAACATAGGAGATAAAACAACAAAGGTTGATGGAGAAGTGGCTTGGTTGTTGTTGGTGGTGGTGATAAGGTACAAATCCCCAGTGCTATCACATCTCATTAGTGGCATCTCCGTCCGAAAATCCTTCACAAAAAACCCAAACGGATCAAAATTAACAGAAACATTATTGTCAGTGGTGAATCGACGCACAGATACCAAGTTTTTAATAAGTTTGGGTGCATGTAAGACATTGTTTAACTGTAAAGGTGGGTAAGGGGTGGTATTTTGGATTGCCCAATACCACAAATTAGAATTTCTTGTCCGCTGTCAACCACAATATTTTTATTACTGCTCATATTAAAATAAGAGAATAGAATACTTGTGGATGTCATCATGTGAGAGGTCGCCCCCGTGTCCATGTACTAGTTGTCATCGGTAACATTGAGATTCATAATTTGCATGGTGTGCTCGATGTCTGTCAGAACATAACTTGCAGAAGATGGTCCATGGGCTGCAAAAGCTTTATGCGGATGAGAATCGAGAACTCCGGGCTGCCTAGACGTCGGAGGTGGTCGGGCCCACTGAGCCGTGGGGTACGAGCAGAGAGGGACAACCCACTGTTGCGGCTACCAGCCCCACGGTGGGTATTGCCCCCACTGCCTGCCGGCTGGCTAGTTGGGCTGATGCAAGTGGGGTCTATTTTGGCCCTGTTGGACGTGGTTGTTGCCGCCATCATCGGCCTGTCCTCCACCCAGACCTCGTCCCTTTCCGCAATTATTTTTCCTTTTGTTGTTGTTGCGATTTTGATCCTCTTTTGGTCCATTATTGTGTCGGTTTGTACCACTGCCTGAACCAGAATTTTGAGGGTCAAAATCATCGGTATAATTGTTGGTGGAAATAAGAGTGGTACCGACATTGTTTGCCGCCGTCGTGGCCTATTTTTTTTCCGGGTTTCTTCAAGAATTAATCTCGAACGAGCCTCATAGAATGGTGGTAAAGGATTGCTTTGTTGAATGAATGTAGCAACACCATCATATTGTTCATTCAATCCCACAATCAATTGGAAAACTAACCTTTGATTCGTCACTGGTGCACTAACATTTGATAGTTGATCGGCAAGCATTTTCAACTCTTAACAATATGCGGAGACGTTTAAAAAATCATCCAATTTGACATTGATGAATTGATTTTCTAGATAAACCGCCATCGAAATTTTGTTATCTTCAAAAATATTTTGCAAACGCTCCCATGCTTGTTACGCTGTCCAATCCGGTTCCAAAATGGTGTGCAAAAGGTCATTTGAAATAGTGTCAAAAATCCATTGAAGGACTATAGCATACAAGTGAGACCATAATGCCACATCGGTATTTTTCTCCGTGGCCTCGGGTTGAGGTTTGGGAGGAATAATATGGTCTATGACTTGGTATGCTCGGCAATGGATTTTGAATAACTCCGCCCAAGAGGAATATTGCCCTTTTTCTATCTCAAGAATAATTGTAATAAAGTTCTTGACGTTGTTTACGGCAAGAGCAAGATGAAATTTGTGTTGGTCGGCCATTGTTTCCCTAGAGAAGAAGAAAAAAATGAAAAGAAATGATGGTTTTGCAAAGAAAGAAACTGAAACAGTGGGTTTCGGCTAGGGGAGGGGGTGGCGGAACCCTAACTAGGGTTTGAGAAAGGAGGGGTTGGCCGGAAAAAAATAGGGTTTCGGCTTAGGGTTTTGGGCAAAACCGGTAGGGTTTCGGTTTAGGGGTGGATGGGGTTGGCCAAGTAGAGAGAAATTTGGGGGGGTTATTTTGTGGTCTTTGATACCATGAAAGAAATGTTTTTCATAGTTTATTTCATTCCAAGAATACAACATAAATACATCCATACAAGAATCAATCTAGGCTACTATTAAGGTAGATTATCCTAAGAATGTGCAAATAATCTTTACAACCTAATTATAGAATAATTAATTTAATTATACAATATTTGATTTGATATTATGAAAAAAATAATAGATTATTTCCATAATATCTAACCCATATCAAATCAGGTATGGATTTGAAAGAGATGAGTGCTTCCAGTTTAGTAATTCTAAGGATATAAGGCCCAATTAAAAGAGAGAATAATGTAAGGCAAAATTATTAGAATCATATGCAATCAGGGATCTAGAAGAATTTGACCTCTGCATCGTTCAATTGTTTTCAAGCTAACAATAATATTGCTAACGACATTGCCAAAAGATTTTACAGTAAAAGTACCTCATTCTTGAAAAAAAACTCAGAATACATAAATTCCATCAATTCAAACAGCAGTGGTAGTTTGTAGTTTTTCCTCTTGATGATACAATTTTCTGGTCCATGATTTCACAACAATAGCTGCTTCAGAAGAGATTATCAAAATAATAGAATCGTCACACTTAAGCAACTTCATTAATAGTGTTAAGAGTCCAAATCGGAAATGAAATTGGAACATGAACTCCTTATATGGACTTAGACAATTCTCACCCTACAAGCTTAGATACAGTATTTCTTCTAACTTAACAAACAAAAAAAAAGAATAAATCACTTATATTTTTTAGGAAAATATCCAAAAGTTTAGAACTATATGGTACTTGTGTAGTTGGGCCAACAATGGTTCTCATCCAAAAGTTTTCTGATGGCTCTTGGGCTGGTTTTGGAGCATTGAATCTCCATTACTAGGCACTTGAATTCGGTCATTATTTGACTGATTGTAACCCCTCAATAAGTGCTATTACATGGCTATTGAAAGCCATTAATTGGCTAGTTGAGAGGTCATCCTCCTAAACACTATATATTGAGACTTTACTCTTATTTGAGGGCAGTAGAAAAAAAGAGAGAAAGAAAGATACAAAAACAGTAGAAAGATAAGAGAACAGAAACTCTTCCTTTTCCTTTAAATTTTCCATTCTTAAGCAATTGTTTCATGTTTGTTTTCTTCGTTAGAATCAACCTATTTGTTTTATAGTGTTGATTAGTTGTTGTTTTATCTTGAGAGACTATTGCCCGCTAACGTAAAAGCATATATACGGGGCAATCTTGTCTTAAAGACAGAGAGTCATCTCAGTCACAGTTATAACAATCCAGATTTAGTGTTTCTTGATTTCAGGTTATCAAGATTCAAGACTCAATAAGCTTGCGGCAATTATAATCTTTGTTATTTGTTTATCCTTTCGAACACTTGTAATATTTATTTACTTTCCGTAGTGATTTGATTCCAACAATTATATCCAACAACTTTAGCATCTAATGAACATGAAAAAGAGATAGAAATCAACGGCATATATTCATTGTCATACTTGCCTGTCTAAGGCAGTAAAACTAGGATTTTAAAAAGGTAAAACGTAATAGTGTATCCACTCTCCAATTAAACGACTCGCCTTTATTACTTTGTTTTGCCTAACAATTAAAAATGTCAAGATATTTTGTATTTTTTCTAAAATTAAGTTTCTTAAAAAAATAGAAAATGACTTCGTTGTTAAGAGAATAAATTTTATAAATGACATTTCATATTAATTGTTTCTCTTTGTGCCCCTCCCACCTACCACCCACACACAACCCCCATAATATTTAACTAAATTATATATAAACTTTTTTGGATACGATACTTCTGCTTACTTAACAAACAAAACTAAATTAAAAAGAATCACTAATAATTTTAAGAAAAATATTTTATAGGAGAACATTTTCCATTTTTGATAGGATAACAAATGATAAACAACAACAATGTAAACAATTCAATGTTTTCTACATTTTTATTTAAGTAACTAATGTAAACAAGATTTATTTATAAATTAGGGCATTTTAAATTCTATATTGTGGAGTTGTTGTACCGAGTGTCTTCCGGAAACAACCGCTCTACCTACCAAGGTGAAGTTAAGGTCTATGTACACTCTACCCGTCCCAGACCCCACGGTGTGGATTTCAGTGGGTATGTTGTTGTATTGTGGAGTTGTTGTAGTGGTGGTAAATAAAGACATGTTTCCCTTCTCTCTGAAACTTCGACAAACAATTGACGACTCCCCCCCCCCCTCCGTTCCTTGTCCAATTGATACCTAGTTTTGAGGCAATCATTAAGGCTAGAAAACACTTGTACATCACTATCGCTGCTCCAAATATCTTGGCATCAAGATAGGATGGGGAAGGTTCATTCTTGTACAACTTATCTAATATATATATATATATATATATGTATAATTCCTTAGCATTGCACTTAGAAAGTTGCAAAAAATTTCCATCTGTTGCTTAAGCAAAAACTTGACAATCTCTTTCCGGAATCCTGAAATGGACAAACTACGCCATCGGCGAATGGCTTGGCCGGAGAGATAGGAGAACATTTTCCAAAAGTTCTAAAAGAACTCTATGGTAGTGGTGTAATTGGGCCATTGTCAGTGGTTTTCAATTGAAACTCTGGTATCTCATTTTGTGTTTAAGGGGTCCATGCAAGTTTTTCATTTTGTTGGCACAACAGACTCTCTTTATAGGAAAGAAATGACTGATCTAAGAAAAGGAAGACCCGTTTGGATAATAGAATTTAAGTAATTTTGAGGTACCAAGTGTTGAATTTTCTTTTTAAGTGTTGGAGTCGAGTTTTTAGAATAAGATACATATTTTAGATATAAAAAAATTGTTGAGGTGTTTAAGTAAAACGCGTTGATAAACACTTTTTGTTTGTTAAAATGACTTAGATGTTCTTAAACCTGTTAGCAGTTGAACAAATTATTCAAAGTAAATTCAATTCTAATTTATTCGAGTACAAAATAATTATATAGGCACCATGAACGACTCATAATCCTCACGAGGGAATAATATATTTACTCCTGACAACACAAAATGTAATAGAAGATTTTGATACCTCAACTGCATATATTTATTGTCATACTTACCAGTCAAAGACAATAAAACAAAGGATTTTTAAAAAGTAAAATGTACTGGTGTATCCACTCTCCAATTAAACGACATGCCCAATAGAAGTGTTCAGCTATTCACCTTAATTGCTTTGTCTACCCTAACAATAGAAAATATCAATATATTTTGCATTTTTTTTCTAGAAATAAATTATTAAGTCTCCTCTTTACCATTATTCGAAGTACTTTATAATTTCTGATACTTTAAATAAATTGTAAATGGACATAAAACTTCCGAAGGCAATCCACAAAGACCAAAGCCCAGCCTAGGGCCATGACACCTTTTTATTACATTTGTCCTTAATGAAATGCTCTCGTAGCCAAGAAAATGTCACAGTATAATTACAACCACTAGTTTTATAATCATACATCGCCATATAAAATGAAATAAAGGAATTCATATATTTAGAAGTAAAGCAGTAACCCTAAAGAATATTTCTTTTTAACCTTCCCACAAATAATTGACTTTCTTAGGACTCATATACCTTGTTGAATGGAAGATAAGACAGAGAGGAGTCAAATATTTGAATGCGGTAGAAAAACTTAACAAGAATAGGGTAAAAAAGAAAAAACAGTAAAAAAAAAAAAAAAGAAAGGAAGTAGACACTTTCCGGAAACTACCCACCCATTCTCATTACTTACCCTACTAAATAGTGAACTGTTATTCCTAAACAAAAATAAATCAAGATGTCATCGCCCAAGGAAAATCTAAAGATCATGACCAAAAAAAAGTTAAAACAATTAGTGATAAAATATTGGACCTTGAGATTTTTAAGTGATAAAACAATTAGTGATAAAATATGCACAATCCTGTAATCCACAGGAAAAAAGACGAGTAACTACTACATGAGGTTCATGATATATCACTTCTAGAGTCATCCATTATTTCCTTTCTAACATATCTTTCCTCGTGACCCTCTTTGTTAAGAACTGTTTTTTTTTTCAATTTGGACAAACAATTCATTTGTAACCCTCAAAAGAACGTTATATAAGATACTCTTTATTGCCTGATCCACCTTCTCATTGGAACGGAACTGTGACACCCTAGCTTAGGAGTCTCACATCGGCAAAATACAGCAGAGATGATGAGTATATAAGTAAGCAGACCTTAGATCCTAATGATGCGTTTTAAAGTTGTGCGGGCCTAGGTCTAAAGCGGACAATATCACTAGCGAGCCGAACTATTACAGGGACGTATTATTGCTCTGAATAAATGATTTTATGTTTTCCAAAAAACATCACCCAATCAGGAATTCGTTTCCTAAGTTCTTTTATGTTGTAAGACGAAATATAAATGCATGTGTAGTTCAGGAAGTACATTCGACAGGGTTTCTATAGTTCATGAAATGATAGAAAGCCTAATGGAAATACATTGATCAATGAGCCTAGTCCACCATTTTATCAACATTCTCTTTTTTTGATTGACCCATGCGCTTTTTTTACTCAACCAAAACTTCATCACGACCACAATTATTACACAGTAGGGAATTCTCACCAAAAGAGCTTGTTAGTCAAATACACAACTATGCCTCCGACATAAACAAATTAGGATTGGCTATATGAATTCTCACTTATCATGTCTCCCATTAATATTCATCTCAGGCGAGCATAATACAAAATGAAATAAAATTTAAAAGTTCAGAGATTTCCTATATTTTCAACTGGTATAAAAATCTCTATTAGGAAAGACTTCTGGATATAGAATCTAAAGTAAATGTATTAACCTGACTAAAACATATTCCCAGCTAATTGGTATCTCCTACATAGATATTTTCCTTGCATTGTGCCATATCCTTTGCCAATTACATATTTTAGTTTAATAACAGTTCAAATTCACTTATACGTAAATCAAACGAGACAACCACATCACCATGGAGGGGGTGTCAAACTTAACTAAATTACATATATGAAACTTCTACTGTAGTAAACCCTCATTTTCTTCTTTTATTTTTACTCTAAACAAGTCGATAAGAAATTTTGTATTGTAATCACTTTCCCTCTAAAACTGAAAGCTTTGATGGACCAGAGCACAAAATGGCTTTTGCATTAACTGCAGTGAATAGATTAAACCATGTATGGATTTGGAAGAGATGAGTGCTTCCAGTTTATTGATTCTAGGGATATATGGTCAAATTAAAAGAGAGAATAACCTAAGGCAAAAAATCAGGTTCTAAAAGAATTTGACCTCTGCATCATTCAATTGTTTTCAAGCTAATAATATAACTAACAACATTGTCAAAAAAAATTACAGTAAAAGTACCTCATTTTTTTAAAAACTCAGAATACATAAATTCCAACAATTCAAACAGCAGTGGTAGTTTGTTGTTTTTCCTATTAATGATATAATTTTCTGATCCATGATTCCACAACAATAGTTGTTTCAGAAGAGATTATCAAAATAAAATGGTGGTCACACTTAACTTCATTTTTAGAAGTAAACAATTTAGAAGTCACTTAATGGATAGCAACTTTAAGTAGCCTCATTACCATTAAATGATTTACTTAATAATTTATGGCACTTCATATAAGTTGTAAATGGATATAAAACTTCAGAAGGTCATCCCCAAAGACCAAAGCCCGTCCTAGGACTATAACACCTTTTTATGGCATTTACCCTAAATAAAATGTTGTTATAGGCAAGAAAATGTCACAGTATGTTTATAAACTTTCTTGGATACAATACTTCTGCTTACTTAACAAACACAAAAAAGAAATCACTTATGTTTTAAGAAAAATATTTTATAGGTGAATATTTTTCAAAAATTCTAAAAGAACTCTATGGTAGTGGTGTAATTGGGCCATTGGACAATGGTTTTCATTTGACACTCTGGTGTCTCATTTTTTGTTTAAGGGTGAAAGAAATAATCCCTTGATTATTTTTATTGATTGAAAGGCTATTTATACAAGTTATATATTTTCATAATAGGAGAATCATATTCATATTCTACTCCTAAAATCGTATTCTACTTGGATACTAAATACACATTTATGGTAATACAAATATTTATGGTAAGTGTACAATACTAATTACATTACAACATTACCTAAACTAGGATACTAAAATATTACCTAATCCTACACGGTACAAGGCAGATTTCCGAGAGCCACATATAAACAATATACACGTGTATATCGTGTGTATATTTAACACACACCCGCAGTCATAGCGGGCGGTCTTCGAACGCTGAGATTGTCCCTAAAATCATCAAAAAGGACTGAGGGAAGACTCTTTGTAAAGATGTCGGCAATTTGATACCTTGACGGGACATGGTAGACGCGTAACTGACCACGAGCAACCTTTTCGCGGACAAAGTGAATGTCCATCTCGATATGCTTAGTGCGCTGGTGCTGAACCCGATTACCAGAAAGGTAGATGACACTAATATTATCGCAATAAACCAAGGTTACTTTCTGAATGGGACAATGAAGCTCCAACAGCAAATTACGTAACCAACATGATTTCGAGACCACAGTAGCTACCCCTCGATATTCGGCCTCGGCACTGGATCGGGACAATGTCTACTGACGTTTCGCAGACCATGAGACCAGGTTATTGCTGAGAAACATACAATAGCCAGACGTAGACTGTCTAGTGTCTGGACAGCTACCCCAATCAGCATCCGTATATGAGACAAGTGTGGATGTCGAGGAGGGATATAAATGCAAACCATAGTCCAGTGTACCCTTAATATACCGAATGATGCGTTTAAGGGCATTCATGTGCTCAACTCTGGGATCATGCATAAACAAACACACATGCTAGACAACATACGTAATATCTGGCCTCGTGAATGTAAGATATTGAAGGGCCCCTGCAAGACTGCAATAGCGGGTCGGATCCTCGTATGGTACGCCGGTCGTGGCACTAAGATTGGGCTTAGTATCAACTGGAGTGGAAGTGGACTTACAGGATGACATCTCAGCCCTCTCAATGATCTCAGTTGCATACTTCCTTTGAGATAAGAACAACCCACATGCATGACGAGTGACAACAATCCCCAAAAAATAGCTCAAGGGCCCCAAGTCTTTCATAGCAAACTCAGAGCTGAGCATTGTCATGATAGACTGGCATAAGGCATCGGAAGAGGCAGTCAAAATAATATCATCCACATATAACAAAATATAGGCCAAGGACGAACCACGACGGTACATGAACAAGAAATTATCCGACCTGCTGTGAGTGAACCCAATGGTCGAAACATAGTTTGCAAACCGCGTATACCAGACTTGTGGAGACTGGTTAAGCCCATATAAGGACTTTTTCAACAAACAAACATGATGAGGATGTTTGGGATCCCTGAATCCCAAAGGCTGATGCATATAGACTGTTTCCTTGAGATAACCATGTAGGAAAACATTCTTTACATCTAACTGATGAATAGGTCATGATTTTGAAAGAGCCAAGCTAAGCACAGTGTGAATGCTAGCTGGCTTGACCACCAGACTAAATGTCTCACCACAATCTACCCCAACCTACTGAGTATTACCATCACCCACAAGTCGCGCCTTATGTCGGGCAAATGAACCGTCTGAATTTTTTTTATGAGCAAAAATCCACATAGACCTGATAATATTAATACCAGATGAACGGGGCACCAACTCCCACGTCTTATTGTCAATAAGAGCATTATATTCATCGGTCATAGCAATTTTTCAATTCGGGTCATTTAAGGCAGACACATGATTATGGGGTAAGGGTGATTTAGGGACATTATAATGTAAATTAAATATCTTTTTGGTTTAAAAACAACCCGTTGACTACGAGTGACCAGTCTATGACTTGAGGAAGAATTTGGCATATTTTGGGAATTTTCTAGGCTCGGGATGGACTAGCCAGCAGCCAGTGGGCCTGCTAGCCCTACTCGGTAAACAAACGCGAGAACTGGACCAGTTCCAGAATTGGGCTGGACTGGCCCAATCGCTGAAACTGGTCCAGTAACTAGGGATGGCAACGGATCGAATCTGGACCGGATCCTACTAGATCCAGATCCATTTTCAGACCTGGATTCAGATCCACCGGGTCCATAAAAATCATATCCAAATTCGGATCCACGGGGCCACGGATCGGATCTGGATCTACATGTAAATTTTTTTGGCTTGAATAATATTCCCACATGTTGAAACTTTTATGACAAAATGAAACGCAATCTGATTGAAAAAAATGATTGAGTTCATTCAATCAACCTACACAAACATGACACCATTCTTCCAAAATACTGAACAAAGTTTTAGCATTACAAGAAAATAAAGACGATTGACTTCATTAGTGATGCTGAACAGGTTGCAACTTTGAACTAATTTTTGGAGGCTTTAGTGATGCTCCACTTGTAGTTCTATTGATTGACTTCATTAAACAACATAAAACAATGTTAGTCATATATCAAAAGTCCTAGTTTTTTTTTTGCTGATCAAACAAATGAGAGAAAGATACTTAAAGTTTACGGCTAGCAGATTTAACAAAGGGAAATTTAAAGAATAATGATAATTTTTTTTTTTATAGAAATGAAAATATGGGAAACTGCAGAGAGCATATACGTAAAAGAAATGAAACTTCAAAGACAAATTATATGATTGTGTGACTTGTGTCTTATCCTGGTTCAACCCTTTATCCAATACATAAATTATGAAAAAAAATTAAGAAAATACTTATAAAATTACATTCTAGATTATGGATATATTTAATAAAAAATGGATCCACGGATCGGATCTGGACCAGATATGGATCTCAAATACAAGATTCAGATTCAGATCTGATCCGTCAAAAATGGATCCAGGTCCGATCCGGATCCGTCGAGTCCAAATTTTGAAGATCCATATCCTATAAAATGGATCTGGATCCACCGGGTCCAAGATCAATTGCCATCTCTACCAGTGACTGTACTGGGAATTGCAGTGTGTGACGGACCAGTGAGACCAACGGGCTGTGGGCCCGCTGGAGAATTTTGGGTGCGGGATACGTTTGAAAAATAGTGAATAATATAGGGGATATACTATCCTCCAAAAAATTATACGAACTAGGCACGGGAGTCTTAACATTAGCAAACGGAAATTGAGATTCATCAAAAATTATATGGCGATTAATGATGATTTTATTAGAGGATAAATCAAAACATTTGTAACCACGATGATTAGACGGAAAACCCAAAAATACACACGAAGTAGACCGGGCCTAAAATTTGTTAATTGTGGTGGACGGGAATAACAGATAACACAAACACCCAAAAACCCGAAGATGTGAATACGAATGAGTCTTATTATATAAAATTTGAAGGGGGAAGAATATGTCAACCCTTTGGAAGGAATTATGTTAAGGAGATATGTAGTCATTTGTAGAGCATGATGCCAAAAAGATGGGGGTACAGAAGCATTAATTATTAAAGTTAGGACAATATTATTTATGGAACGAATTTGCGTTCGGCTTTCCCATTTTGTGAAGACGTATGAGGACAAGAAAAATGAAAATTGATCTCATTAGTTGCACAGAATTCCCGAAACACCCCATTGTCATATTCTTTGACATTATCACATTGAATATTTTTTATTTTTCGTTCGAATTGGGTTCTAATAAATGCTCTAAATTTTAAGAAGACGAAAAAAACTTGAGATTTTTTCGCTATCGGAAACGTCCATAAAAACTTAGAATAATCATCCAAAAAGAGAACATAATACCGATGACCCAAAGAACTAAGAACAGGAGACGTCCATAAGTCGCTATGAATAATATCAAATTGCATTAAAGTATGAGAATTTGAGTCTACAAATGGCAACCTAACAATTTTTCTTAAAGAACAAGACTGACAATTTGGAGTACTACTCGTACCCTTACATGAAATAAAATCATTTTTATCTAATGACGACAAAATAGATGATCCCAGATGACCAAGACGAGCATGCCAGAGGAAGGAGAAATGGCTGTAAATGAGGATGGCAAGGCTTGACTCGATGGACCGGAACTGGGTGTGATATGATAAAGATCTCCCCTACTATCACACCTCATGAGAGGACTCCCTGTCTTGAAATCCTTCACAGAGAAACCAAATGGATCAAATTCAATAGAAACGGAATTATCGGTAGTGAATTTACGGACAGAGATAAGTTTTTAATCAATTTTGGGGCATGTAGGGTGTTTTTCAAGATAAGAGGTGGATGAGGGGGAGATAAAGTTTTATGACCATAACCACGAATTGGAATAGAATTACCATTACCAACAATTATGCCGCGAGGGTTGCTCAAATTGGAATAAGACGAGAACGTACCTGAATCGGATGTCATGTGGGTAGTGGCACTAGTGTCCATATACAAATTTGGGTCCGGAGAATTTAAACCAAGCGTGTGCATTGCGGCTTCGATGTAGGTAAATGTGAGTGCCGCTGCGTGATGGGCCTACGGAGGCCGAGGCCCAAGTACCCCTGCTTGCTGCCTCAGCCCAAACGACTGGTTGCATGTGGACCAGGCAGAATTGGACCTGGACTGTTGTTGGATCGCCCACTGCCAGTGGGGCAAAACTTGACTGGGCCAAAATTGTGGTTGTGGCCCACTGCCACTACATAGGGGCCCACTGTGGGGCCCAGAACTGTTGCTGCTGACCACCGCGAGGACCCCCACCGCCACCACCATTGTGTTGGTTGTCGCCGTTGTTGTCGTCGCGGTTCTTGCCATTATTTTTCTTATTTCCTCCCTTTTTGCCACCACCGTTGTTGCGGTTTGGCCTAAGTTGGTGGAACCGGGAGGATGGACAGTGGATTCGGTCATCATAACTACAGGACTAGTACTGGTAGCTGCTTTTTTAGTCATGCCCGTTTTTCCGAGTGTAAGCATAGAACGAGCTTGATAAAATTGCGGAAGTGGATTTCTTTGACGAAGAAGCGTGCCAACACCACTATAGGCCTCGGAGAGGCCTGAAACCATTTGGAGAACTAAACCATTCGGAGGACCAACGCGGTCATTAATATTTTGCAATAGGCCAAACGTTAGGGAAATCTTTCATATTGACGTGAGAAATTCCGCCAAGAGTAACACTTCAATCTTGGAATATATTACGAGTCTATCCCAAGTCGATGCGCCAAACGTTATAATCATTTGCAAAAAGTCGGTAGAAATTATGGAATATATCCATTGAATGACGGTAGCATCAAGAATCGTCCACGACTTAGGATCATTCTCGCGTTTTGGCACCTCCGTATCCTCAGGAGTAGCGATAGCAACGGATCGAATCTGGACCGGATCCTACTAGATCCAGATCCAGATATGTTTTTCATACATGGATCCAGATCCATCGGGTCCATAAAAATTATATCCAAATCCGGATCCACCGGGTCCACGGATCGGATCTGGATCCACATATAAAAAAATTTATCTTGAATGATATTCCCGCTTGTTAAAACTTTTTTGACAAAATAAAACTCAATCTTGTTGAAAAAAATGATTGAGTTCATTCAATCAACCTATGCTAGAAAAAACAGAAGAAAATAAATTAAAGTTTACAAAATTCATAGACAGATTTAAGCAAAAAGTATATTATCCTTTAACATGTCTAATTCTAAGGCATGGAAGTTCATCTTTGGTCATTCCAAGACATGTCTTATTCTCTGTTTGCCTGAGATAGATTTGATATTTTGCTTTTACTTTTGAGGAAATGTCAATACCCAAATAAATTACATCAAAACATGAAGTAACAATAGTCAATTAGCACCTCTAGGCCACTCCAGACTCTACAACCATGTTAAACAAAATAATAGCCTCATTGATCACATGTGACTTATCTTTCTTAATTGTTTGTGAAATAGCCTATAAATTACAATAGCTTAAAATTCAATGACAACAAAAATTACAAGTGCAGGAATAAAATAAGAGACGACCAGCTCAGTGGTATGATCGGGAAACAACTTTGAAGGATGGGGGTTTGTTGGGAGAAGAGAGCTAAAAGAGCTAAAACAAGAGAGTAGTTACAACTCTCTACTAGATTTTGTTATTTTTTTATTTTCTTTAAGTTTTTAGAATTTCATTTTTCTTACTTGATTAAATATGAAGACATCTTTGCTTACCACTTGTATGCTATCCAGCATGCTAATTTATTTAATGTGCTACTAATTTTTTAGTAAGGATCAATCTTTAATTAAATACTTAAATGCCACAAGTTAAAAGAGAATGAAGCCTTTTTACTCGCATGGTACGAGACAATTTTTAATTTCTGCAAACCAACTTCTAGACATATATGTGACAAAAGCTTGTAATCACATCCTTTACAGTTCTACAACTCAATTGTTATTTGTTAGGGACATCTTTTGATCCCTTTCGGCACCTCTCCAATATGAAAAATTATTACTTTTTAAAAAGAGATAACTAAAAAAAATCATATCAATAAATATTTATGATTAAACATATCATTTACATATAAAAAATTATGAAAATTTTTAAGAAAATACTTATAAAATTACATTCTAGGTTATGGATATATTTAATAAAAAATGGATCCACGGGTCGGATCTGGACCGGATACGGATCTCAAATACAAGATCCAGATCCAAATCCGGTCCGTCATAAATGGATCCGGGTCTGATCCGGATCCGTCGGGTCCAAATTTTGAAGATCCATATCCTATAAAACGTATATGGATCCACCGGATTCGGACCAGGTCCAGGATCCACTGCCATCTCTACTCAGGAGCAGCGAGGATTATGTGATGGATGACTTGATGCGAGTGTGCGTGAATTTTGAACAGTTTGGCCCACGTCGCATATTGAACGTTTTCTATTTCAAGAACAAGAGGGATGTTATTCTTGATGTTAGAAACTATAAGGACAGGATGAAACGTGTTATGTGATGTAGACATACTGATAGAACAATATGTGATTGAGGGATTGGGAATAAATTTTTGGGAGGAGAGGAGAGATCGTCGGGCACGAAATTCGAGAAAGAGGGATCGGAAATCGAGGCAGATCGCCGGTAATGGGAGGAGGTCGACGGAAATTATGAAGAGAGGAATAAAAACCTAGACTTCTGATACCATGAAAGAAATAATCTCTTTATTATTTTCATTGATTGAAAGACTATATATACAAGTTATATATTTCCGTAATAGGAGAATCTTATTTCTATTCTACTCCTAAAACATTATTCTACTTGAATACTAAATATACATTTATGGTAATACAAATATTTATGGTAAGTGTACAATACTAATTACATTACAACATTAACTAAACTAGGATACTAAAATATTACATAATCCTACACGGTACAAGGCAGATTTCCGAGAGCCACATATACACAATTGTATATTTAACAGTTACTTTGTCTTGCCTTTAACTACTCCATTGCTCATCTTTTCCTGCTAATAGGAGACCTTGACCTCTTTCCCTTGCCATTACATTATAATTGTAAGGTAAATTTATTAGACTCTTTCAAATGTATATTTCTTCATATGTTGATGGATGGTTAAGTTTGAAAAATATCAAGAGGAGAAATTTAAGAACACAACAAGACACTTGATGCTTTCACTAGCAATGTAAGGTGAATGTCTGCTGAGAGAGCTTGCTATGAGGAGATCGCGAAACATGTCTAAAAGAAAGAATACACACTAAACCAGTAAGCTGAGACAAAAGGTTTACAATCAGGTTATAGAAGAATTTTTCTGTATTGTTGCATTGTTTCCAAGCTATAATAATATAACTAACGACATTGCCAAAAGATTCTACAATGGAAGTACCTCATTCTCGAAAAAAACTCAAAATACATAAATTCCATCAATTCAAATAGCAGTGTTAGTATGTAGTTTTTCCTCTTAATGATACAATTTTCCGGTCTATGATTCAGCAATAATAGCTGCTTAAGAAGAGATTATCAAAACAATCAGGTGGACACACTTAAGCCACTTCATTATTAAAAGTGCACAATTTAGAAAGTCACTTGATGGATAGCAACGTTAAGTAGTCTCTTTACCATTAAACGACTTACTTTATAATTTCTGATACTTTATATAAGTTGTAAATGGACATAAAGCTTCAGAAGGCCATCCGCAAAGACCAAAGCTCGCCCTAGGGCCATGACACCTTTCTATGACATTTACCCTTAATGAAATGCTCTTATAGCCAAAAACATGTCACCGTATGTTTACAATCATAGTTTTATAGTCAAACACCGTCATATAAAATGAAATGCAGTAGGTAATATATTTAGAAGTAAAACATAACCCCAGAAGAATATTTCTTTTAACCTTTCCACAAATAATTGACTCTCTTAAGACTCATATACCGTGTTGAATGGAAGATACGACAAAGAGAGGAGTCAAATATTTGAATGTGATAGAAAAACTTTTTAAAATAGGGTAAACAAAAAAACAGTGAAAAAAAGAGAAAGGAAGTCGACTCTCCGGAAAGTACCCACCCCTTCTCATTAATTACCCCATTAAACAAAAATAAATCAAGATGTCATCGCCCGGAGAAAACCGAAAGATCATGACCAACAAAAAGTTAAACAATTAGTGATAAAATATTGAATCTTGAGCTTTTTGACTGAGATGAAACAATAACAAGAGCATTCAGATCCTTTTAAAAAAAACTTCTTTTCCTTGACCTTATTGTTGATGATCTGCATCTATTTGGATACACCTTCTTATAATCCACAAGAAAAAAGATAAAGCAACTACTGAAGGGTTTTGTTGGGTTCAAAACACATAAGTAAGACACAACGGAAGTTTAAAAATTTTGTTTCTAACTTACCCAACAACATTTCTGGTATGGTTATACAACGATTAAACTTGTAAAATAAAGCATATACTTACAAGTTAGAATTATTTGAAATCTTTATCATCTGTGAGGTGCAAACGCAATTGCCCTTCCGATTGCAAGCTCCAAACTTCAATGTATTTCTCCTTCGTAAAGCTAGGAAATCCGGCAGAGGTTCGAGAGAGTATTTGATTCTAAGTCTCTAAGTCTTAGAATCATATTCTGAAAAATTGGTGTATGAATGATGAGGTGAATGTCTCTATTTATAGTTGAAAAATAGGTCAAAACCGGATTAGGGTTTGACCTTGGACCTGTCCCAAAATTCGAGGCAGAGGCGTCGCTGCCCTAGCGTATGGGCGTCGCGGCGCTCGACATGCTCCTGCACTACGCCGCGACCTTAGGGTATGGGTGTCGCGGCGCTCGACATGCTCCTGCACTGCCTCGATTTATTTTTCGTGCATTCTTAATTAAATTCAAAATCCAATTTTGACTTAATTAAAATAATCATTATTCATTTAAATATCTCGATTCCAAATTGAACATTTAATTACTCTCTCAATACATCCTTATATCGAAATGGACAATCGATATAGTATGACCCTACATGCCTTCTCATATCGACATTAAACAAATTAAGGTCTACACGGAACTCCTAGACGGCGCCGGAAGACGAACTCAATATGTGAAGTACGTTTACGCGATTCCAGTAAACTTAATCTTTATGTGGTAAGATAAAATCCTTTCATTCATGACACGCCCGATCAAGCTTAGGATTTGTCAAGTGTCTATCCAAATTGCTTAATCATTGCATCTCATCTATATTAGTTGATGACTAGACCATATTCTAAATATGTCTATTGCGTTGGCCAACGACTTAGTCAACCTAATATCACTGAGAATCCGAGTGTTCTCTCGAATATACATTCGAGGAATGAATCCTAATCTTGGCTCAACTACCACCTTTAATCCACATCGTAATGTACCCAACACAAGTTGTATGTCAACCTATAAGGCATTTGAGCTTAGGACGGGATCAAAGTACATTACTTTGTAGACAAGACGCGTATTGACCTCAAGTCTAAGGACTTCTATCTCCCACACGCTGATCATACTTTAGACAAGTATAACAAACAATATATCAGCAGGGTATACCAATACTTTCAAAGTATCCATGTGTCCATCACGAGTAGTCATTACTCGTAGCATGTGAGACATACTACATCCTCTAAGGATGTGATGCACACCACATGTCGACTTATCACATATCATTAATATCTTATTCTCGATTATCATTAGTCGAGGCTATTTTAAGAGTCACGCGCTATCATCAATATCTAACTCTATTAATGACAACGTAAGCTCAAGGGATGCTCATTAATGAATAATTATAAACAATCAAATAATAATTCAATAATCGCAAATGCCATAAATATTAATCTTATTAATAATACGAATGTGTTCAAGTACATTTATCCCTAATAATGATTGTCTCTGGGACACACATACTTTCAATTTCCCACTTAGCCTAGAGTCAATCTCCGATGTATCTATTACCCATGTTTTCAAAATGACCATTATGCTTAACTAAGCTTAATGATTTAGTAAACGGGTCAGCTAGATTATCATCTGTGGGAACATAGTCTAATCTAATATCTTAGGTCTCCACCATCTCCCTGAGTATGAAGTACTTCCTTGGTAAATACTTGTTTCTGTTGGTTGATCTTGGTTCCTTAGCTTGCGCAATCGCACCAGTGTTGTCACAATAAACCATTATTGGACAAGTGGCACTTAGAACAACCCCTAGTTCCTTCAGGAACTCAGATATCGCGACAGCTTCTTTACCAGCTTCCGATCCAGCAATGTACTCAACTTCTATTGTCGAATCAGCAGTTGTAGCTTGTTTGGAACTTTTCCAGCTCATTATTCTCCCATTGAAAATGAAGGCATATCCAGACTGAGATTTGAAGTCATCAAGATATGTCTGGAAGCTAGCATCAGTGTACCCAGTACATACCAGTTTCTCTTGTCCACCATAGACTAAGAAATATTCTTTAGTTCGTCTAAGATACTTAAGAATACTCTTGACTGCTTTCCAGTGTTCTTCTCCAGGATTCTGCTGGAATTTGCAAGTATACTAAGTGCATGGACCACATCTGGCCTCGTACATGTCATGGCATACATGATAGATCCTATAGTTGAAGCATATGGATTTTTTTTCATGCGTTCAAGTTCTGCAACAGTAGAAGGACTATCATTCTTTGATAACTTGATCCCTTGACCCATAGGAAGATTTCCCTTCTTGGAGTTTTCCATAGAGAATCGTCTTAGCACTTTGTTTATGTATGTGGATTGTGACAGCCCTAACAGTCTATTAGGTCTATCTCTGTAGATCCTAATTCCAAGAATGTAGCATGATTCACCCAAATCCTTCATCATGAAGGTGATGGATAACTATTTCTTGACTGATTGCATGAGAGTCTTATTATCTCCCATTATTAATATGTCATCTATATATATAACAATGAAGACAATACTCCCTTCATTGCGCTTACTATAAACGCAGAGATCTTCTTTGCTTCTAACAAAGTCAAACAATTTGACTGCTTTGTCAAAACAAATATTCCAACTACTTGAAGCTTGCTTAAGCCCATAAATGAACTTTTGTAGCTTGCATACATCATTCGAGTTCTCACATATCATCGATATCCCATTCTCGATGATCATTAGTCGATGCTACTTTAAGAGTCACGCTCTATCATCAATATTTCACTCTATTAATGACAACGTAAGCTCACGAGATGTACATTAATGAAATACTATAAACAATCAAATAATAATTTAATAATCATAAATGCCATAAATATTAATCTTATTAATAATACGAATGTGTTCAAGTACATTTGTCCCTAATAATGATTGTATCTAGGACATACATACTTTCAATAGTTACTAACACCAACAACATACCCAGTGTAATCGCACAAAGTGGGTCTAGGAGGATAAGATGTATGCAGACCATATCTCGACCTTTATGGGTAGACATGCTTTATCTGATAGACCCTCGGCTAAAAAGTAAAGTAGTAGATGCATGATTGATAGGGAAACAAGACAATAAAAAATCCAGATATATAGCAAATATAACAACACATAGTAATACACACATAAAGAGTAAGGATATATACAACAACAACAACATACCCAGTGAAGTCCTACAACGTGGGGTCTGGGGAGGGTAGAGTGTACACAGACCTTACCTCTACCTTGGTAAGTAGAGAGTCTGTTTTTTAAAGACCATCGGCTCAAGACAAAGAATAAGCACAAGCAAAACAAGAGAAAATGGTCAGACCCGGAAAGAAATTTAAAGCAGTATTAAAATGCTGGTAACAAAAGCGAATAAGTCATGACAAAACATTCTGAAAAAAGAAGCAGTAACTAATGCAGGTAAATAAGATAAACAAAGTACACGAAAGAACATACAACAACATAAATCAAATGACAATAGACTATACAACAATACCGTGTCTAATAGTATGATAGGTTAAGTAGGGTTACAATAATAACACTACAACTACCAGTATGTAAGCGTAAGTATGACTACACTTAACTACATACTACCCTAATTTGTGTCCTCCACAACCCCATATCCAAGGTATGTCCTCAATAATACACACATAAAGAGTAAGGATCTATGCGGTACCTAAATAATACCACAAGAAAAGGAGAAGAAGAGGCTAACTCCTACCTCTCCCACATAATGAGATAAAAACTCAACTGCCCATTAACCTTCTATCATAATTCTCGACCTCCAAGTATTCTTAGGTCATGTCCTCAGTCATCTGAAGTTGTGTCATGTCATGTCTATTCACCTCCTCCCAATTTTTGTTCGGCCTATCTCTACCTCTCCTAACTCATGCTATTGTCAATCTCTCATATCTCTTGATTGACGCATCCTCACACATCCTCTTCACATATCCGAACCATCTCAGCCTCGCTTAACTCATCTTATCCTCCACGGAGGCCACTCCGACCTTGTTATGTATAACTTCGTTCTTAATCATATCTCTCCTAGTATGACCATACATCCATCTGAGCATCCTCATCTCTGTTGCCTTCATCTTCTGAACATGAACGTTCTTGACTGCCCAACATTTTGTTCCATATAATGATCGTCTAACCACTACTATGTAGAACTTACCTTTCGTCCTTGGCGACACCTTCTTATCACAAAGCACCCTAGAGTCGAGCCTCTATTTCATCCATCATGCTTCAATACGGTATGCGACATCATTGTCAATCTCCCCGTTGTATTATTGATAGTTACCAAACAACTAAATATAGAAGTTTTGCTTTTTCCAATATTTGGACAGTTGAGCTCCCAAGAGCAACTTTCTGCCTTCAAAACTCTTGAGTAACAACAATTTGAAATCTATGAACAAACAAAATCGTACACAACACACCACCAACGTTTACGTACAGAAGACAAAGGGTATTCAGTAACTTAATTACCTGGACTGTTTTCTCCTTTTAGTACACAACGCTAAACTAGGCATGTCCAGTGGGCTGGGTCGGCCCAATCTCGACCCGGCCCGCTCCGTCCCGATCCCCCTAAAATATATTTTTTATCGATGTCGGGGTTCGAACTCGGGACGGGGCTTGGGATCATCCCGACCCCATCCCGTCCCGATCTCGACCCGCCCCTCTCCCCCTTTGCAAAAATTGTCGTTGCAACAACGACCAAGTTTCGATTTTGGCCATTGTGCAACATCTATAATAGCCATTTTTGGCCCCCTACCCCATAAACCTCCTTACTCCCTTAATATTTATTTTTAACCCATAAGCTAATATATTTACACTTTAACCTTATTTCTCAACTATAAATACCTCATTTTCCTCTTTATTTTTCTGACAAATCTTCCTACCATCTCTCTAATCTAATCTCTCAATTTATATGTCTACAATTCTATAAATCTTTCTACTATTAAATATTATATCAAAGTTAAAAAAAATTGGGAGTGAAGTTGACAACTAGCTTGAGGATCATCCATCGAGCAAAGTTTCAATTTTCAACACCGATTACATGTTGACGTTACGTCGGCGTTTGATACCTTCTTTCATTCTTTAAATTATTATGTTATTTTATTTTAATTATCACACTTAATTTTATTATCTTTAATTATTTATTTACATAATTAAAATGGAAGGATTAAGAGGTATGTTTAAGGATAAGAGTAAGACTTCTTCTAGTAGGGGTAACAAGGGCAAGAGTACTTCTTCCAGTAATCATATTCCTAGTCCCGATGATTTCATTGATTTAACTCATATAGATGAAACTGTTTTTTAATGATATACCATTAGATGATGAGGTAGATGAACCACACTTTAATTTAGATGAACTACTAGATGACACACTCACCAGTGCACCTCAAGCTTAGGCTCAGACTGAGTCTCAACCTGAAACTAAAACTGGAATGTCTCATATTCCCCCTAGTATGAGTCGAGGCACCACACAACGAAAATTAAAATCAGTTGCATGACATTTTTTTGATAAGAACCAAGAGAATCAACTAGCTAGATGTAAATTTTGTTAAAATGTTTATAAATTTAAAATCGAAAAAGGTCAAGGTGGGATGAGAGGTTTATTGAGACATGTACAAGGAGAGCACACGACTAGGTGGAATGAATGCCAGGCTAAAAAATCGGGTGTGCCAATGCCATTTGAGTCGGGACAAGGTTCACATAGTATCCTCGACCTAGTACATGGTCAAATTAACCCGACGATGGGGGGAATTTTTTGTCCTAAATATGATAAAAACAAAGATACGGAAAATATGGCAAAATTAGTTGTGGTGGAGGGTTTGCCTTTTTCATTTCCTTCCTCTCCTGGTTTTATTCATTACATTCGAGAAACATATAATCATGATTTTAATGATTTTCCTAGATCAACTGTTAGAAGAGATATTTTTAAATTTGCAAGTGAATATCAACAATATTTACGTTATGCATTGTATCATTTTAATGGCAAAGTGACTATCACTTCTGACATAGTCTGTAGTACTAATTGTAATGATTATTTAACGGTAACATGTCATTGAATAAATCAAAATTGGTATGCAAAAATGTATTTTAGCATATAGATATATTGATGATAGACACACTGGAAGTTTTATTGCACAAAATATTAATGAAATTTGTGATTATTATTGGTGCGGTATTAAATCCGACTATTAAAGTAGACGATTGTAAAACACTAATAGAAACGATTTATGATTGTATAGAAGTACTTCAAACAGACCAAACTGAAGAACCAACTCACAAACCAACTAAATAAGAAGTTAAGTCTAGCATACACACTGAATGCAAACAAGTATATATATATATTACCAACAACAAAGTGCAAATAATCAATCGGCTTCTGTACCATCTTCTACTTCTTCGGTGCAACCTTATAAAAAATATGTTGTTTCTGCTGCTAGTATTCAAAGCCTTACAAATAAAATGTTTAGTGGTTCAACTTCTTCCCAAGTTAGCGAATTATGTTTATGTTTTGCAGGGTATTGTACAGTACAAATGAATTGTCAATGATGAAGGACACGAAGACTTGCTGAAATACTGGAGGCAGAATGATAATACATTTCCGACACTAGTAAAGATGGTCCGAGATGTTTTGAACATTCAAACGTCATCAACAACGTCTGAACGTGCTTTTTCTGTTGGAAAAATTCAAATAGGAGAGCACATACATTCATTGGCGGGAGACGCATTAGAGATTACAGTTCTTTTCAAGGATTGGATTCGAGCGGAGAGTAAAAGGTCAATCGGAGATAAACGAAGAAGAAGACAACAACTACAACGAAATCTTGTCCGAGGAACATGAAGCGACGTCGAACAATTTGACCGATAAATTCCAATTGAAGATCCTCAAGACATTGTGAGGAAATTAGAAAAAATATGATTAACTATGTAATTTTTTAATTGCAAGTTTACTATGCAATTTGCAACTTTTGAATAACACTACAAAAATTCAATTTTGAAATTGTATAACCAAAAAATCACATTTCTATTAAAAAATTATTCAATTATTAAAGTGTTTATATATATTATTTTTTAAAATTAAGTAAAATAAAAAGTCAAATACGGATTCCGACCTGACCTGTTCCCCAAATCCTAGCCCCTCTACCGGCTCGATGTGAGACGGGACGAGACTTCTTCCCATCCCGCCTATCCTGGCCGCCAAGCCCGCCGAAACCCGAGTCCCGACCCTCCCCGCCTCGTTGGACAGCCCTACTGAACACACTACCAACGTTTTACAGTGCAGAAAGGGCATTACAGTAATTTGGCTACCTGGACTCTTTTCTTCCTTCACTACTGGAGCTGAAAAAATCCCAAAATTTTCTACAGTATTCTCTTTCCGCGCCATTTGTTTTTCCGATTAGGGCTTCTTTTTCTTCGAATACTCCATGACTGTTAGTTAACGGAGCTCCGTTAATTGATTCCATATGGCGAACTCATCAAGTAGTAGCAGTGGTGTTCCACAAGGTATAAGTTTATCGAATACGGTGCACAGTGAAATTGCCCCGTCTTTGCCGTTACCGTCACTACCTGTGTTCTGCGGTGCACTGGATCAGAACCTTAGGTTGTTCGATGACGAGCGGAGTGAATCTAGATCGTTGAATAATCGGAGTGACGTCGTACTTAGCCACGCTGGAAAAATTGCTGATCTGCTTCATAATACGGATGTTTCTTATTTGTGAGTAATTCTCATGATTTTTACTCATTTTTTGATTAATTTTATTGCTTTTTTCTGGTTTGAGAAATTTATTCGAACATTGACTTGGTCGAATTACATGCTATAAGTGTTGTACACTGCGTATACATATGTTGTGAAGATCATTTTGGCATAAATTTTAGGGTTAGTTACGACTACGTACAGTAAGGTGATCTAGTTTACCAAACATGGCTGAAGTATACACTGTCTATACACTTCGGCTGTATAGGTATGTATATTATATGGATAGAAATGTTGACTTGGTCGAATTACATGCTATAAGTGTTGTAGAAGCGCATACATATATTGTGAAGATCATTTTGGCATAAAATTTTTGGAAAATTACAGCCAAATACCATTCGGCAATTTAATTTATGAAATATGTACACAATGTATAGGTAGTGTATGAAGTGTACTAAATATACATATACTATACATACCTATACATATAATATACATACCTATACACTATCTATACATCCGAAGTGTATACTTTGGCCATGTTTGGTAAACTAGATGGCCGAAGGGTACATTTAGGTTACTTTCCCTAGATTTTACTCATGCTCGAGAATTCTTCCTTTTCTCTGGCTTGAGAAATTGCTTATTTTTAGGCTTTGCAGCATTGACTTGGTAGCATTACACGCTAGAAAGTGTTGCAGACCACATATATATCCTAGTTGTGACTTGTGATATTTTTCATTGCCAACAAATTTACTTCTAATGCAGTCGAGTTGATTCTATTGTCTGGGTTGATCAATTGCGGGTTTTAAGGCTTTGCAACATTGACTTGATAGAATTAGAAGTCCTAAGTGTTGCAGACGATGGATATAAAATAAATTGATCGCCTATCATGTGCAAACTCAGTTTGTGTTTCAAATGATAATCAACGTGCCCATGAATTTCATCAATCTTTGTTGTAAGTAGCTGTAGAATGATCTTTGTTACACTGTCTACTAGACTTATTCATCTAAAATTTTGAAATTTTGAAATTTCAACGACTCCACCTTTTTAAGGGATTAAGTATTTCAGCTTCTTCATCTATTTTTTGGAGAATTTAGCACTTTCACATCCTAACTTACAGGGTTGCAATTAGCAAGCAATGTCAATTTCTTAAATTTTTGTGGTAAATGGATCACTTTACAATCAGAGAAAATAGGAAATGGAGCTACCATGAATTGACCAATAGGCAGAAATGAAATTGCATTACAAAAAGTCGTAGAGCTCATAATTAACTTCTTAATGTTCTTTTCTTCCACATTAATTCTAAAAATGAAAAACCAAATGCCTTACATGTTCTCTCATTTAACAGAAAAAAACTTTGACATTCATTTTAGGATTCATGCAAAGCTAAAACAGGAAAGTCATTTGGTATGTAGGTGGTTTATTATATTTGTAAGCTTTCTCTATCTAAAGTATCAAGATGCTTTGCCCTATCAGTTGATGATCATAGGCAAATGATTCAAGTTAGTAAATTTGCCAAGTTTGAGCAACCTTCTTTGTTTAATTTCTTTTTTCTAGACCCTTTTTGTGATGAATGCAATGAAATAATTTTTTTACTTATTAAAAACTGCATTTATTTAACCGGACTAAAAATGTGAGATGTCCAAAAACTTGAAGGCCCTTGAACTGGGAAAAATGAGAATAAGAGGGTATATGTGAACTCAAAATTGCAGTTGCTTACTAGTTATTCCCTCTGTCCTAATTTATATGACACACTTTCCTTTTTAGTCAGTCCCAAAAAGAATGACACATATTCCTTCTTTGGCAACAATTTAATTTTAAACTTTACCTTTTACGCTTAACGAGATAATTTGTGACCACAAATATTTTTAGCTTGTTTTAGACCACAAGATTCAAAAGTCTTCCTTTATATCTTAAACTCCGTACCCAGTCAAACATCATCATATAAATTGGGACGGAATGAGTATTAGAAATTCAGAAGCACAGACTATTTTCTAGTAAGTGCCCAGCCTCTAGTAGAGGAGAAGGTAAAGAATAGGAAGACATCATTGCAGATGAATATGTTAGGCCTTCATCCTACCTAAAAGTAGACTATAGAAGGACAGAACTTGCCACTCTGCATATTTTTGACTTGTCAATTCTTATTTGCAGGAACCTTAGAGCTGATGCAAGTCCTCAACCTTGTGGTTTTGTGGGGCACCTTGACCTGCATAATGAAGTGCTCAGATGTAACCCTGAAGCCTTTGCTCTAATAAATGCAGGTAAACAAGGTCTATGAAGCTGATTTCATTGTTTTCTATCTCACGTGTTGGATTTTTACCATGTCCAGTAGGCCCGATTGAATTTTGTGCAAAAGTACAAGTCTTTTCTCTTATTTGAAATACACAACATTTGAGCAGGGTTTACCCTGTGCGCACCCGAAAGGTAGCGACTGCGGGTTCCCTTGTATCAAAAAGAAATACACAACATTTTGACTGTGCTTGTGGTACAAGCATCCTTTTGCTAATCCGATTTGTGGCACCAACTAATATTTAGTCATATTTTTCTTCATTCTTTTGCAAGGATAAATCTTTGTTTCTGGGCAAGTTGTTTTAGATGATTTGAGATTGTACTTGAAGGGTCCCGCTGTATTTGGTGACAATAATGTTTGAAATGCTAAGTCGAAATCAATTTGACACTTCCTGCCCCCTTGTTCATAATGATAGTTAAACTCCAATATGAAGTCACCACGTTTCCATTGAACGTTAGTAGCTCATGAAAGTGATTGGTTTAATTTGAACTTTGTTCTTTAGGTATTAACTACGTCTAAACTAAATGTACTGTTAGAGAATACACCTGTTCCTCATTGGCTGTGTAAGGGTTTCCAAAAGGGTTTATAATGTCCTGCAGACACCCATTGCCTTGAGGTTTTAGTTGGATGCTCAGATTCTTTCCCATGGTATTAGAGTTAAACTTTGCGGAGTCCGTTTTCACAATTGCTTTCTCTCTTGTTGTTCTATCACTCTAGGCTTCTCTCTCACAACTAAATTGATGGGGCTACTTTGGACTTTTTTCACTCTCGAAGCCAAGCGAACGAGTTGCTAACGTTGCTCCAATTCCACTCATTATCTTGTTGAGGATAATCTTTCTCCATTTACTCCAAACCCACTCATGTTAAACGTCTTTTGTACTTCAAAAACAATAAAAAAAAAGCAAAAATAACAAAAAGAAGGCCAAAAGAAAAAAAAAAGAATCTTTAGTCCATTTGTCAACCATAATACGGGGTTATCGTGCAGGAGGGTGTTAGAGGATACACTTGTCCATCATTAGTTGTATGTGTTTCCAAACGGATTTATGCGGCTCCACCCGTTGCCTTAAATATTTGGCTTGGTTGTTCAAATTCTTTCACAGTAACAAGATTTTTGATTTATACTTTTACTCACGGGGTTTCTTTTTTTGTTTGATCAGTAAGCTAAAGATTTTATTAACAGAAACAGGACCTGGACACCAAGATGGTGATTTACAAGAGTAGTAGTCCCCTACCCAAAACAAAGAAGGGAAAACCTCTGAAAAAAGTAGTTTCTAATCCTGTAATGAAGTAATGAAATCTAGCATTTTGTATTGATCATGCACATCTTGGAGTTTACACACTAGTGCCAGCATATATAAACATCTAAATTTCAGCTCTGGTACAGAAGTTGCCTTGCCCTAGAAGCATCTGGAATTCCTTCCTCTCCGTAGTACCCAACACATGCAAGCTGGTATTGTCTTCCAAAAAACTAGTGATTTGCTTCTTCCTTTGAGCCCGCAACACAGCAGTAGCTCTTTTACAGAGTGAGGCATCACACAGTTCACTTTGGAAAGGCTTAGGAACATGTCACAAAGTTGATTGGCAACTCAACACTGTAGGAAAAAGTGGCTTCCGTTTCTTCTTGATTGCCACATAAGTAGCGTCTTTTACATAATGTGATTCCCCTTCGTAAATATTTTTGCATGATACAGCGTCATGTGCCAATTCCCGCAAAAAAATGCGACACTGTGTGGTGCTTCTGATTTCCAAATTTTCCTCCAAGGCCAATTCTGGAAAATCATTTCTTTCTCTGTTCAGCCATATGTAGCAAGACATAACAGAGAAAGCTCCCTGTTTTTGTCCCTCCCAACAGAGAGAATCTGTAATTTCACTATTCAAAGACGACAACAACAACAACAACATACCCAGTGAAATCCCACACTAATCCAAAATATGAAGCAACTTGGCTATCCTAGGTATTTTCCTGTCAAAGCATTGTCTTCTGATGTTTACATTCCTTGCGGTTGTTCCAGCACTGATGAACAGATATTTCAGCATTCAAAGTAAATCTATTCATGAACTTTTTTACTTTAGAAAATGTTAATTGTTTTGGGTCATTTTCTCTATTTCTGCATTGGAGTGATACATATTATTAGGTATTTGATGTTTCTTGGATTTACTATATAGCACATTGTTCAAGTTTCTCAGGCCCCATTAAGGAGACTGCACGAAGTCGCAAGGCTGATTCAAGTCCTCTTGAGAGTATACCTGCAGTCCAACTTCCACGACGAGGCACTGTAGAGATCCACAATTATCAGCATGACCATGTTACTAGTGTAAGTTTGAAAATGCAATCCAGTGGCTGAGTCATTGTGTTTACTAAAATTAAGCAATTGGTTGCAGGATGTTACTGCATCTTCTAGGAAACCAAAAGTCAAGAAGAAAGGAAGGGAGAACACCTTACTAGCAAGTGGTCCTGATGCTTCTGAATGTCAAGGTTCCCTTTCGGTCACTGTACTTCTAATTTTTCTTGCCTCTAGATGGCTATTCAATGAATTGGGGATATTTCCTGTCATCAGATGCAGCTGTAGCAGGTTTTTGTGAGATGTTGGAAGAGTTCTGTGGCAGGGCAGAATTTTTTAGTGATGAACGGGACGAAAGAGAATTTTTACCAATGTCAGCGGCGGATCTTAAAGTTGTTCTGAAGGAGATCACATCTATCCGAGCAAAGAAAGCACTGAATTTGATTCCAGTTGATAATCTAGTGAGATTACTTAGGGTCTTAGATCACCAGATTCACCGAGCAGAAGGTTTATCAATTAATGATTGTGAACATGTAAGTTAGCAATTATGCATTTCATGGTATTCTTTGACTTTCAGTACAGACAATTGTCTATTCAGTTTCTTGTATAACTTCCTGTTTTCAGTTAAAGATTGTAAGTATAAACTTTGGCTCCCACTATTTTCTTGTAATTCTCTCAGAAACAACTGTTTCTGACCTTTTTCTGTTCATTACCTATGGGAGGGTAGTGGGTCATGCTACTGTTTGGAAATATTGGCTCTTGTCAACATGCCGCACTTTTAAATTTGTTGATGATCGTTATTATATTGTCATGACCATAATCGATAATAAAGTTTTGTTTTTCCTTGTTATGCAGATGGATGCAGAGGTTGTGTCATCGATTTTCTGTGCTTTAGAGTCCATTCATGCAGCTTTAGCAATAATGGCTTACAATGGGATGCCTAAGCAATTATATAAAGAAGAAGTATGCTCTTAAGTCTTTTTGTTTTTTCTTTTTACTAAATACAGATTTCATTTTGATTCTTGTGTTGGTTTTTTTGCATGTCTCTCTTGAGTTTATTTACTTTCCAGTTGACCATGGTCTTTGGTACCAGATCATTGAAAGAATCACGGATTTCTCTCGGCACCAAGTTATGGATGTTATCTTTGGTAGTGATCCCGTATACCGTGCGCTGCACAAACCGCCCAAGATAGGGATTGCTGAAGGTAGAATTCTGAGTACTAGATTGTTGATTATTGGTATACTAGGGCTCATTTGAACATTTATTGAAGTCTTTAGAAAATTGACTTCTCGATGATTGTGAAGTCAGGTAAAGGTACGAGTCATATTGAATTAAAAAATGACACGCAGAGAAATTCTATAGCTTGCAGAATCTATTCGCAGTAAATTTTAGAAGTGTTCACCCCATTGCGTTCTTGTGAACAAAATACTTAATGTAGGAAAGTTAAAGGCAATGTTACTGTAATGGTAATCTTAAGATTTTGAAACTCCTTGGTGGTGTCTAGAATTGAATTGTCTGTCTGTGTGTTTATTGGAGATAGTTGAAAGAATCTTTCTGCGGAGCTGAAAACAGGTTGGGAACTCTAGAAAGGAGTTTTGAAGTTTCCTAACTAAAACAAAAGATGGAGATAGAGTATATTAAGTTAGATCTAACCATCAATCCTCAGTGAGTGATATTTTTATCTCTATTTCAGTCCATCTTGAACTTCTATTCTGCCCATAAAATTGTCGGTCCTTTTCTCTCATCACATTACCTTTTCCAATCTTGGCTTTCTATGTTTACTATCCCTCTAAGAAAGTGACAACCTCTACGATGGTTCTGAATCATTCTATTTTGACGAATATTTAATTAAATCAGTGTAAAATTGGCGAAGTTTCTTGGAATTAATGCAGACTTATCTAAAGATAGGGCACAATTGAGGAAAAAGATCCATATAAGTGATATCCACTAGTTGAGAGTAGGGTTTAGTCTTGTTAGAGGACTTCTAATATTATTTTCATAAATATTACATTTATTTACATATATTTAGCTTATTTTCTCTTTTTTATTTGGTGTGATCATGACATGAGTTGAACTTAAATGGAATAGTGAGGATTCATATAGCTGTCCCCAACTTGTTTGGTACTGAGGCATAGTCGTTGTAGCCTAAAATTAGCAAAAACATGAAGGGGTTAATCTGTGGAATCATTCTATTGTTCATTGCTTGAGGATGGTGTGGATCACTGGGGTAGTAAAACATTTTAGTTTTATCAATTACCATAGACCCTCCTTGATCTATTCTTCTTTGAACGCTCTGTCCTATCTTGTGGTTTTCAAACTCTGAATTCTGATTCCCATTTGTCGATGGGTCTAAGGGTTCAGTTTCGTCTCTGTTATTTGGCTATCTTGGAAAAACACAGTAGCTTATAATTAAACCCTATTTTTGTAGATGCTATATAGTCCGTAGTCTTTTACTTAGAATATATCTATGTTTTCATATGCCTCCAGGTGAAGAAGATGAAGAGGTTGATGGGGATTTTGTTTCACCGAATAGGAAGAAGAGATCTACTAGGAGTGTGAAACCAAGGAAATCAACATCAAACAAGTATGATTTTAAAACGGTGTCCTTGATAATGAGTTTTTTGTCACTCATATGAAATGGTTCTATCACCTCATGCTGGTATTATCAACTTTGTAGGGTTTCTTCTGCTGTTAGTAATATACTTCAGAAGCTTGATGTGATTCTTGGTTTTCTGAAGGAGTTGTGCACTATAGAGCGCCTACCAGACAGTTGCATTCTCCAACTTATCAAGAGCTGTTTCACAACATTTGTGGTTGAGAATATCCAGCTTTTGCAAATGAAATCAATAAGCTTAATAAGTGGGGTAATGAAGCTGCATTTATTAGAAGTTTTTATTCTAAATCAATCACAACTACTTCGGAACTAAATTGTGCATATGTTGTTGAGTGTCCAGATATTTTATTCATACACACAGCATCGTGCTTATATAATGGATGAGGCACTTCAGATTCTTTTGAAGTTACCCTCTTCTAAGCGCACTCCCAGAACTTATCCTCTACCTGATGAAGAGCAGAGGCAAATTCAGCTCATCACTGCTCTTCTGATTCAAATAGTTCACAGCAGTTCAAACCTTCCGGATGTTTTGAGGGAATCATCTGACAGTCCGTCACTAGAAGTCTCAATTGATGCCAGTTACCCTACCAAATCCTTCGAGTCAGTCACTGAAGCTTGCTGTCTTTTCTGGAGTCGTGTCCTTCAACGTCTAACGAACACAAAAAATCAAGAAGCAGCTGAGTTGAAGACAATGATTGAGAATCTTGTCATTGATCTGTTAACTACTTTGAATTTGCCTGAGTATCCTGCTTCTGCTCCTCTTCTGGAGGTATTAGATGCGGTTATATTTCTGAATCCACTTCCTTGGTTATATATTAAAGATACACTTATATGCAGGTTCTTTGTGTTTTACTCCTTCAAAATGCTGGGTTGAAATCTAAAGATGTTTCTGTTCGTTCAATGGCCATTGACCTTCTTGGCACAATTGCTGCAAGGCTGAAACAAGATGCAGTCCGCTGTAGGGAGGAGAAATTCTGGATAGTAAAGGAGTTGAGAAGCGGGGACATGACTGACCGGAATCTTCCCAAGGATGCATGTTCTGTTTGTTTGGATACCAGGATTGACAAATCACTTGTTCGATGCCATGGTTGTCAGAGACTATTTCATGTTAACTGTACTGGAATTAGGGGTCATGATATTCCTAATCGTGGCTTCCATTGTCAGATGTGTTTCTCCAAGAAGCAACTTCTTGTACTGAAATCTCTATGCGAGTCTCAGTCCAAGGATGCTGGGCAAAATAACCGTACCAAGTCAGGAAAGACGTCACAAGTTACTGAGGAAGTCACAAATTTGGAGATTGTTCAGCAGCTACTACTGAATTATCTCCATGATGCTGCGACTGTGGATGATTTACATCTATTTACTCGCTGGTCAGTGCTTATCTGGAATTGATATTTTAATGCTATTAGTATTTTTCTGTTTTTGATAGCATTGCCAAGAAAAGCAATTGCAGGTTCTATCTTTGTCTTTGGTACAAAGATGACCCTGATTCTGAGCAGAAGTTCATGTATTATGTTGCACGATTGAAGTCACAAGCAATTGTGCGCGACTCTGGTTCTCTTTCTTCACTAATGACAAGAGAATCGACAAAAAAAATAACTTTAGCATTGGGACAAAATAGTTCTTTCTCTAGAGGATTTGACAAGATTCTGCAAGTGCTTCTGGTTGGTGAAATAGTACTTTCTCACTTTTTCTCGAGAACATAGATTTTCATACTCATTATAAGATGCTTTACAGGCAAGTTTGCGGGAGAACTCTCCCATCATTCGTGCAAAGGCATTGCGAGCAGTAAGTGGGTTGCATACACGATCTAAAATTTATATTTCTTCTCTTCCAACTTCTGGAGTACTTATCTTCTGCTCCTTTTGTTTGTGTCATAATGAGAGCAGGTTAGTATCATTGTTGAGGCTGATCCAGAGGTTTTGGGTGATAAGCTTGTCCAAACAGCAGTAGAAGGGAGGTTTTGTGACTCTGCTATATCTGCCCGAGAAGCTGCGTTGGAACTTGTAGGCAGGCATATTGCTTCATATCCTGATGTTGGTTTGAAGGTATTTTAGATCTATTTTATCCCACATGCTTGAGGTGACACCTTGTTCAGGATGGCTGTATTTGTCCTCCTAACACTTCTTTTGGTTGCGCAGTACTTCGAGAAGTTGGCGGAAAGAATAAAGGATACTGGAGTAAGTGTGCGAAAGCGTGCTATCAAAATCATACGGGACATGTGCACTTCAAATTCCAACTTCTCAGAGTTTAGTACTGCTTGCGTTGAAATTATTTCCCGAGTAAATGATGAGGAATCCAGTGTACAGGTAGAAGTAGTCAAATCAATTTCTTCACCATTTAACATTTTAGCTCATTCTCTTTGGTCCCATCCTTGGTTAAATAGTGATGCAAGCAGCATGACCATAACAATATCTGTCCCAGATAACTGTAGAACTTGTAATGTTCATGCGATGATTGACCATAATCATTGTTACTCTTTAGACCTGTCAAGTGGCTGGGTTGGCCCATAAATGGTCGACTTTGAACAAGGCACGTGGTCCTTGGTGCGATTCATGGGCCAGTTTCAAGCCAGTCATTCTGCAAGGGGAAGGGGCCCGTCCTGCCCTCAAACCCTCCACTTGGGTGGACTAGTAGGCGGAATTTTTTAAATAATTGTGAACTTTGTATTTATTTAACAAGAATTACATATTTAAATTTATTCTGAGTGATAATTGAAGAAGTGTATTATTGAAGATTTACGTTGAAAAGAATACAATTGAAAAATACAAAAATCTTTAATATAAATAACAGGTGAAGGTTAAGTATAAGCTTTGGATACATAGTGTGAGTTAGAAGTCAAAGATTTTTACTCCCAATTCCATCTTATATGACAACCTTTCCTTTATAGTTTATTTCAAAAAAAAAAGAAGCTTATTTAAAAAAAAGAATGACACCTTTTTATATCTTGGAAACTCTTTAACTTTATATTTTTCATTTTACTCTTAATGAGATGCCATTTATATTTTACAGCCACAAAAATGTCATGACAATCAATATCACAAATTCTAATGTTTCTTTGATATGCGATAAAACAACAACAACCATCCAGTGAACTTCGTGCGATTAAAGTCTTTCTTTATTTATTGAACTTCGTGCTTAGTTGAACACTGTCCATATAAATGAACTGGAGGGAGTAATTAAAAAAAAATCAACTTAAATATTGCACCTTGAAACTTATGGTAAAACCATAATACTTTGTAGCTGTTTGGTTGGATCTTGTTGTGGGCTGGCTAGTGATCCTGGGCGAACCTGCTTCATGGTTTGTAAAAGTGGTGAATTGGCCCCAACCCCATCAATAGGCTAAGCCGAGCCTACTACAGTGTGAACTTGCTTTGCTGGGGGTTCCTTTTAGGCTCGTACGCGAGTTTTCAAGCTTAACTGGCTATCTTTATAGGTTTATTATAGACCCATAATTTTACCCTTATATTTCGTGGAATCTAGAAAAATGTTTTTATAATCCAAGTCTATGGGACTTGCTGTTTATGCTCTACTTCTCGTATCCCTTGTGATCTCGTGAATCACTACCAAGAATGAATGTGGATATTGGCAAAAGATGGTGTGTTCCAAAAGATCTTTGCGTATGACCTTTTGTACAGAAGTATTGGGGCCTAACATTTTGATATGTACCCCAACTTACACGACTCTTAGAATGTCTCTCAGAAGTGCAACAACTGTCCCAGTTTGCTGGTAACTATATTTCTTATTTGTCCCAAGAAGATTAGCCCAAAAAGATTAGCATTGATGCACTGTGTTACCTACAGTCTGGCACCTGTTGGTGGAGGCAATAGGTATACGGTGGAATATTCGAGGTTGCGCGGACAACACAATTATCAACAAAAAAAAGTTATCACATTTTCATTTAGAAGCTAGGTAATTTTGTATTTTCATTTTTCCATTGACATGACTTATTTTAGATCCCACTTGATACAAAACGCATTGTTTGGTGTTGCAGTAGTTCCTCTATTCATATTTGGCTTATGCATTAAATGTCTTTCATTTTTCTTAAACTAAACCCTGCCCACCAAATTTAGATAGATGAATGGAATTCCATATAAACATAAAACATCTAATCTCTCTGTTTCAATTTAACTGACCCACCACTTTTGCTCCCTGTCTAATTTCTTTTGCCCCTTTGATCTTATTGCAAATTTGAAACCTTAATTATGGTTAAAGGGACAAAACTCATCCTCTGGCTCTTAATCCTCCACAAAACCAGATTCAAAATGCAATAGAACACTGTTTCTATGAGAAAACTATATCATCATTGTATTTTATATGATGTGGTTCTTTCCATTTTTCGTCTTTATTTTTGTCAATTTGTTTACTGTTTCTTGATCTTTTTGTGGTTCTTCCTTGAATTCTTAGAACACTCTTCTATGAGATGCTACAAACGGAATTACTTTTCTTTGTTCAGTATTTTATCTAGTAAAGTTGCCTCCATGTGACTAGGAGGTCACGGGTTCAAGCCGTGGAAACAACCTCTTGCCGAAATGCAGGGTAATGCTGTGTACAATAGCCCCTTGTGGCCCGGCCCTTCCCCAGACCCTGCGCATTGGTGGAGCTTAGTGCACCCGGCTGCCCTAGTATTTAATCTGAAAGCACCAATTTCTGAAGCTCATTTTGTTACAGAGAAAACCAGAAAAATCAAAACAAAAAAATCACTTTTTTGATACAAAAGTTGGGAATCTTAGGGCCCGTTTGGACATACAATTTTTTGCTTTTTTCACGTCCAAACGCCTATTTAATCGAGTTCGAGGGGGGGGGGGGAGGGGAGGGAGTTGTCGGAAGATGCATTTTCTATTATGGGTCCAAGAGTCCGACTCTCAAAATAAAATACACTAAACCCATAAATTAACCATATTTAGTGAAGTTTGGCTAAGCCCATATTTGACCCTAACAGAGAAAATTACTCACTGAACCCGTGTATATGTGGGTGGGTGGTTAAAAATATTTCTCATTTTGCCAGAAGCTAGGTCTGCAACAAATTCGAACACTTTGACAACTTATGATTTGGACTTTCTTTTCTAGACGAATTTATAACTTAGGCGTTTAATAGTTTCGGGCAGAGTTTTGGTGTCATTGCATCTAAAGCATTTAGTGCATTATAGTGAACTGATATCTGGTAGCATGTTTTGGGTGTAAATGTATTGGTTGGTATGCAAGATAAATTTTGGAGTTCCCAATCACAGCATCAGATGGAACTAGCATTCTTGTTCACAATTTTTGAATTTGGTTCTATACTTGTATCGTTTTGTCAAAGATTAATTTAAAGTAGCATTGGATAACCTTGATGTGGACGAAGCTTTATTTGGCTAGAGTCCAGTAGCATAGAAGCAATCCTTAGATTCTGTTTCATTTTTTACTATATAGGACCTGGTCTGCAAGACATTTTACGAGTTTTGGTTTGAAGAACCTTCTGGTTCACAGCATTTCGGAGATGGAAGTTCCGTTCCACTTGAGGTGGCTAAGAAAACGGAGCAAATTGTTCAGATGCTGAGAAGGATGCCCAGTCTTCAACCTCTTGTTACTGTGATTAAACGCAACTTAGCTCTTGATTTCTTTTCACAATCAGCTAAAGCTGTTGGCATCAACCCTGTATCCCTTGCTTCAGTCTGTAAGCGCTGCGAATTGATGTGCAAGTGCTTACTGGAGAAAATACTGCAGGTATTTGCTTTGTAATATTTAAATTTCTTTTTTATAAATAAAACGTTCGAGTATCTTCCTCTGCAGGTGACAGAGATGAACACTGGAGAAGGAGAGGTGCTGATGCTACCATACATGAGGCTCTTGCATGCTTTTTGTGTTGTTGATCCTACTCTATGCGCACCAGCTTCTGATCCTTCCCAGTTTGTGATCACGCTACAACCTTATTTGAAGAGTCAGGTTGTGGATCTATTTGGTTTTAAGCCACTCCACAGTGATTCTGTGTTATTCTCCTCTTCTATGTGAGAAAATTTTCTTTTCTAATCTACTGAGAACAAAAAATTACTTTTCTAATTTACATGATGGAATTGGATGCATCTTTTGTGTGCATGTGTCTGGTGCAGGCAGTTCTAATTTGAGATGTTGTGAGAAATGGATATAGTACATAGAGCTCGTTTGGGTTTCAAGCACAAAATACCAGTTAGAATACGTGTTTTTGTCTTGTGTGCTAACTTGTAAGGGATATAATACAAATAGGCCTTTTGGGTTTCAAGCACAGTGCACCAATCAAATGGTTTTAGAAGTACAGCGAAAACAGGTGTGTTATCGATTAATACCAACCATGTTGTGTACTATTTTCCAAAACCAAGCAATTTAATCTTATGTTAAGAAGCGGAAACCTGCTGTTATCTTGTTTAGTAAAAAAGAAGTGGAAAACTGACAAATGAGTGAAGACAGAATATCTTGGTTCAGACACATAAGAACACAATAGATATTCAAAGTTATGTGAACTATAGTGGTAATAAACTTTTGAGTCATGCGAATGAAACTTTGTGAAAGAATGATAGAGCGAGTGTTATCAAAAACGAAAAGCGCAAAAAAGCTCTAAGGCCAGCCGGGGCTTTAAGCGCAAATAAAGTGTGAGCTTTAATGAAAAAAGGCGCAATGGTGCAAAATACAAATATATATATGTTTAGTGCAAGACTAACAATAATAAGCATGAATAACAAATATATGGACAAAGAAATTGTAAAAACATTACGATAAAGTGAAATATCAATTATCTAGCATCACCTCTTCAAGAGAGGCTCATTGACAAGGAAAAGTATGTCTTGGAGCCATGATGATGACACTGAAGCGCACATAAAGCGAGGCAAAGCGCTCAACATGTTTTGAGCCTCGCTTCAGAGCTTAAGCGTGCTTTAAGTGCGCCTTTGACAACATTGGATAGAGCATAGACAAGAAAGGTTATTGCAATGGTGACAGAACTAATTGGGATTTATGCATGGTAAATCTTCAAGAAAGGTTATATTCTTGCTAAATGTCGATAGTACCTAAAAGTATATGATATAAGTACGAAAAAGCCCTTTTTTGGGTACTTGAGAAGGAACAATTTTATAGACGAAAAAGAAGAAACAAATTCATATCAAATATAAACATAACATAAAGAGAACGTACGAGCGAGTGATCGTATGTGTGATAATATTAGGAGAAAATACTAGGGAGTTTCCCATCATTGTGGGTTACAGTAGAGATGCTTTGAGATGTATTGCTTGCCTTAGTTATTTTATAAGCTAACTAATAGTACATAGGGTGAGGTCACGATGTACATCATTTGGAAATGATGTTGCATTACTAGACGAAATTGTAGGGGAGAGTCGATTAAAGTTGGATTCATGGGAACATGAGAAGCACTCTAGAGAATTAAGGTTTTATGACAAGTAAGAGAAATATATGTGATGCAAGTTTAGCCCTTCTCGTTGGATGAACGAAAGTGAATTGAGTTTGGACAAGATTATGGTGCCTAAATGCATATAATCCAGATGTATAGGCTTAGTCGTCTTGGAAAATATCATGATAGATGAAGTTGAAGTTCTTAGAATTAAGATACGATAACTGAAAGGGGAAGAGTGTTACAGGAGTGCTTTACAATTGGAAGAAATGTCTTGTACAACGTTTTGAGACCAACAATGTTTTGTGGGCCCAACAAATCCAGAAGATGGGTGTTGTAGCAATGCAATGTTGAGATGGATGTACAGTCATACAAATTGGACAATACTACATATGATTATTGATATGGTTCAAGTAACACACATAGGATAAAATGAGAGGTCGCATGAGATGGTTTGACTGTGTCCTACCTAGATCTTTGAATATATCATTCTGGAGTATATGCATTAGTGGGTGGATATTCCTTTGTACTAAAGATATTTATCCAGGATGTGGCTGTAATCGTTTTTTGACTTGTGGTCGTCACTGCTACTGCTGTCTCCTGATTCCTTCTTTTTCTTCTATTGATTGGTGTACCTTTAAGAGTTAAGATACTACAGACAAGTTATGATAAGCTTTCTGGCTTCTGTGTAGGCTGATAATCGAGTTGCGGCCCAGCTTTTGGAGAGTATAATCTTTGTAATTGATTCTGTTTTGCCTTTACTACGGAAGCTTCCTCAAAGTGTTGCCGAAGAACTTGAACAAGATCTGAAGCAAATGATCGTTCGGCATTCTTTCTTGACAGTTGTCCATGCTTGCATCAAGTATCTACTCTCTCATTGATGCCCTCTTCTCGCTATAAATAGGAACTAACTATTTACCTTCATAAAATTCTCACAATTTCATATTCCATGCTTCACTTGTTTCCTTATAACCTTTTGCTTACAAAATTACAGGTGCCTCTGCTCTGTGAGTAAAGTTGCTGGAAAAGGTTCAACTATTGTTGAACACCTTATCCAGTTATTCTTCAAACGCCTGGATGCCCTAGGTTTCAGTAACAAGCAGGTTTGTGAGATCCCATGAAGTTTCTGGCCTTTACTAGGAAAACACAGATGTGTCCCTTCGTGTTTTGTTTTGTGATCTGTATGGCGTTATTGCTTACTTTAGTTCTTTTTCAGAACTTTCAACAAGTGGGCCGGTCTCTTTTCTGCCTGGGTTTGCTAATACGTTACAGTAGCTCTTTGTTGTATGCATCTGTTTCCAGTAACAACTTACATGTTGCTAGCAGCCTCAACCTATTTAAGAAATATCTTCAGGCTGAGGACTTTGTTATCAAGGTCCGCTCATTGCAGGTGAGTCCTGCTATTTCCTTTAAGTTCTGCATGTATGTCATAATCATCATCTGTGTAACTATGTAACTTCCAGGCATTGGGCTATGTTTTTATTGCTCGCCCTGAATGTATGCTGGAAAAGGATGTAGGGAGAATTTTGGATGCCACACTTTCTTCTAATACTGATACACGACTCAAGGTAACTTCTTTTCTGCTTGTTTCACGCTTATGATATGCTGTATACTGAATCATTTGTCGGCCAGATGCAATCACTGCAAAACATGTATGAGTATCTTCTTGATGCTGAAAGTCAAATGGGAACAGATAATGCAAGTGAGAATGAAGTTGCTAATACAGCAGTTGGTGGCCCTAGTGTGCCTGTTGCTGCAGGGGCTGGTGATACCAACATCTGTGGGGGAATAGTTCAGTTGTATTGGGCTAAAATCTTAGAGAGATGCCTGGATGTGAATGAACAAGTGCGTCAGTCTGCTCTTAAGGTAATTCCCTAAGTTTTAAGTTTCTTTCTTGTGAAAATGGATTCATTTAGCTGCTCGATGCACTCACTCCGCTGGTGTTCATTTCCCTGACCACACGATCCTTAGTTATATTGAAATTCTATGCTCGCATCTGGAGTTTTGTGCGACAAAAAGGTGCCACCAAAACTTAAGGGCAAGTTCTATAGGTTGGTGGTTAGATCGACTATGTTGTATGGGCGGAGTGTTGGCCAGTCAAGACTTCTCACATACAAAAGATGAAAGTTGCGGAGATGAGGATGATGAGATGGATGTATGGGCATACAAGGAGAGATATGATTAGAAATGATGATATTCGGGACAAAGTGGGAGTGGCCTCGGTGGAGGATAAGATGTGGGAAGCGAGGTTGAGATGGTTCGGGCATGTGATGCCCCAGTGCGGAGGTGTGAGAGGTTGGCTATGGACGGGTTCAGGAGGGGTAGAGGTACGCTGAAGAAGTATTGGTGAGAGGTGATTAGACGGGATATGACACATGTGCAACTTACTGTGGACATGACCTTAGATAGGGGGTTGTAGAGGACATGGTTTAGGGTAGAAGGGTAGTAGGTAGTCAAGCGTAGTCCTACTTACACTTACAAAATGATAGTCGTAGTGTTATTACTGTAGGCCCGATTAACCTATCACACTTATAGGCACAATATTGCTTTATAGTCCCATGTAGTTTGATTTTTGTTGCTATGTGTTCTTTAGTGTACTTTGTTTATCTTATTTAGCTGCGTTAGCAACTGCTTCCTTTTGTTAGAATGCGCTACCATGACGTATTCGATTTTGTTATCAGTATGTTCATACTGCTTTAATTTCTTGTCTGATCTGACCGTTTCTCTTGCTTTGCTTTGCTTGTGATTATACTTTGGCTTGAGCCGAGTGTCTCCCGGAAACAGCCGCTCTACCTTGGTAGGTAGAGGTAAGGTCTGCGTACACTCTACCCTTCCGAGACCCCACATTATGGGATTTCACTGGGTTTGTTGTTGCTATTTTCTGAAGCATGGAGTATTAATTCTCAGAGATATATGTAGATCTTTTTACCCATTCGAACAATGGGGTAGATTCCTATTCTAATCAACCTTCGATTTTTTTTTCAAACAGATTGTGGAAGTTGTATTGCGTCAAGGTCTTGTCCATCCTATTACCTGTGTTCCCTCTTTGATAGCTCTTGAAACAGATCCTCAGGAGGTGAACTCAAAGCTGGCTCATCATTTGTTGATGAACATGAATGAGAAGTACGCTCTCGATATTGTTAGAATGTAGAACTACCTCTGGATATTGATGAGTTTATGTTAATTGTTGCTAGCTCTTTTTTCAGGTATCCATCCTTCTTTGAGAGCCGTCTTGGTGATGGTCTACAAATGTCGTTTATGTTCATACAAGCCATGAATAAAGGTGGTTCACAAAGTTTAAAACCCCAGTCCAAAGCTCCAGGTATCATGTCAGGAATATCAGACCCTGGCTCATTTATCCATGCAAGGCTTGGGGTGTCTCGAATCTATAAGCTCATCCGTGGAAATCGTATTTCAAGGAGCAAATTTATGGCCTCAGTTGTGCGCAAATTTGATACACCAAGCTGGAGTGATTCAGTAGTCCCATTTTTGATGTATGCACCAACCTGGAGTACTGACTTGGTTACGGTTTCCGTATTTACTTCGCACTAATTTGGACTACTGATCCTGAATTGTATTTTCCTCTCTTCCAGATACTGCACTGAAATTCTTGCTTTGCTTCCATTCACATCACCTGATGAGCCCCTTTATTTGATCTATTCCATAAATCGGATTATTCAAGTTAGGGCTGGCACAGTGGAGGCAAATATGAAGGGATTTTTACAGTTTTTACAAGCAAGTTCTCAAAAAATAAATGCAAGTGGGAGCATGGAAACAGAGCCTAATCAACCTGTTAGGTGTGAGGCTGCAACAATGGTTACCACCGCAAAAATCGAGGAAGGCTTGAAAGGTCATCATGTCGGTGCAGATTATGGATCAGTGGATTCATATATGCCCCATCTGGCATCATTAAATCCACATGGCATATCAAATGCTGAATTGCAGATGATCCAAGTAAGCTCTCTCCATCAAACTCCGTCTAACCATACGAGCATGGTGTGGTGTGGCATGCAGAGCACGTGACATGTGTCACTAGCTTAACTGTTGTCTTTTTTATATTTCACATGTCTTTTTTGGTTCGTTTGTTTTAACTTTGATTCTTCCGTTTAACAACTATGAGTATTATACAGGTGGAATGTCTGGCAGCTGGTGCTTTGCAGCTGCTTCTGAGGCTAAAGAGGCACCTCAAGATTGTGTATGATCTTAATGATGCCCGTTGCCAGGTTTGATTTTCTGAATTGGGTGTTAGCTGTGCGTGAGACAATGTAAATGAACATTTGGCACCATCTCATGATATGTATCTCATTTTGGTTGGTTTCATCAGGCATATTCTCCAAATGAACCCCCAAAACCCGGGGAAGGTTTTTCAAGGCAAAGTCTTCCTTTCAATGTCAACGAAATTAACATTGAGCCCCCAAAGAATTACGAAGACTTTGTCCGGAGATATCAGGTAATTTAAGTGCAGTAACGTATGCTATGTATGTCTCCACCAACTTTCATGTTTAATTCTCTCTGATAGTTTTCTAATCCTGAGAAAACATATTACACTTACATGCGTTGTTATATTATGCCCTGACAAATTATTCACACATTTATGGTTTGTAAGCTTATAGTTCTTAGTATCTGCTGGATTATTTGCCACCCTATACTTTTAAAGCTTTCATGGTTAAATATACAACACACTTCTTTCATTTCTTCTCTCTATTTTGCATATGAATTTATTTGTTTCTTGCAGGTGTTGCGTTGTGATTGTATATCTGGTGTTCAGTTTGTAATTAGTTTATTCAAATAGACAAGTTAGAGTGAACACTTAATGATCATGTGACACTGATCGCTCTTTCTAAGAATGTGACATTTCCCCTATTTTTAATCACGGTCATAAGGAATTCTTTTTGCACTTCAGTTTTGTAATTCTTCTGGATGACAGTATTTATAAAAGTTTCTTTACTTCAGGAATTTCTTTTGCACTTGTAGGATGAAACAGTCGAGGGTCTTTCGGAAACAGTCTCCCTACCTTCCAAGGTAGGGGTAATGTCTGCGTACATTCTACCCTCTCCAGACCCCACATTGTGGGATTTCACTGGGTATGTTGTTGTTGTTGTAGGATGAAACAGGAATATATAGATGAGTCTAAGTTATTGCTTGTGTATCTATTACGTCTACTAATGCTGGAAAGATAGATAATTTGCAGCTAAACTAAAGTGGCCACCTTCCCATTTTTGGCATTTGTTCACAACTGCATATTGGGATGCCTCTTGGAGACAAACTGACTAAACATGATTATTTCATCTTCATTATCTTTCTTTTGGTAGGATTTCAAGAATGCATTGAAGGAAGATACAGTGGACTACGCGATCTACACGGCGAACATTAAAAGGAAACGCCCTCCTCCAAGAAGAAGCAGGAAATCTGGTCGAATGATGGGTGGTGGTGATGAAGATGATGAAGCCGATGAAGATTGGGGTAGTGGAATGAGGACTAGTAATAGTGGCAGAAGAAGCAGTAGCAGGTTAAGGCAGCAATTTTAAATGTAAATATTACAGGTAACACTAACATGTACAGTATGCGGGAAGACAGGTAACTGACAGAAGTAGCAAGAACCTAAACATATTTGTAACAGCATCTATAGAAGTTAAGAGGTCATACCTGAGACGCCAGCACTAGAAGTTAATGCTGTATTGGAGCTCCAGTACGTCAGCAATGTGCTCCATTTAGAAGTCGTAATGGTTGGAGGGGCAGGAGTTTTGGTGTAGACCTCCAACAGTAGTAAAATTGAGACACTTACGATTTTCCTGTTGATTTCTTTGGGGGGTTTTAAGAGGGAGATAAGGGAAGATTCTTCTGAGGTGTAGGTTTTAGACTTCTATTCCATTGTCTGTACATTCTAATAGACTCATCTCATTTGGAAATGAAATATAACCATTGTTTTTGTACAGCTCTCTTGGAACGTGTGAACTGCAATTGAAATTTTAGATTTATAGATGTGAAAGAGCAGACAAGCTATAACATAGCACTTACAATTACAGGTAATGAATATATCTAAGAGGTGGCTTTTCTTTGAGATGGGTTAGAATACCATCTTTGGAACTGTGTTTTGTGTGATAGTATTCTAAAGTTAATGAGAGACGGATGATATATTTGATGCGATCTAGGAAGACATTACCATAATTACTATAACTGAAGTTTACATGGTCTAATTTAGCTAGATTACCATTTCACAGGACACTGGATGCTGACCCAAATTTTGCGAACTTTGCCTCCAAGTTAGGGAGGATAAAACCTACAGTTTTTTTTCCTTTTCAGTAACATTTTGGCGTTGATTTGGTCTCCATGAGAAATAGTATTGCAGTTGTGTTCGCATCTAGGCTAATTCTTAATGTGTGCGGTAGTAACCACCGCTTTTTAATCGGTCCATGTGTAAAATGAGCAGAAATTGAAAAAAAAAAATGTTTGTGTGTATATCAGTTTGAACATGTTCATTTATGGTTGAACCCATTGCGGGTCTCTTGTGGTCGGTAAGATTTTTCACTTAAACATCTTAGGTAAGCTTTGTTCCATTTAGACATTTTTTGTTGACTTGGCAAATTGTTTGATTTTTACACAAAACATGCACGTGGGAAGGCTAAAAAATAATTTTTTTATTTTTTAAATTCTTTCATTTCCTCCTTTTTCTCCTTTGTTCTTTTTCTCTTTCTTCTCCACTTAATATTCTACCATTAACAAATCTTCCACCATTGTTATCATGCTCAACGAAAAATATGAAGATTGCCACCGAGAATATGTGACATGTTTTGTATAAAATTAATATCAAAAATAAATTTTAAATTTGAAAAAAGAATTTCAGCCAAAAGAAGAAGAAAAATCATCCCATTAGCTTTCTGAATAGGAAAGTGTAGTTCTAACAAATGATTACGCAACCAACATGATTCTGATACCACATTCGCCATGCCTCGATACTCGGCCTCTACACTGGATCTTGATAATGTAGCTTGTCGTATTGTAGACCACGAGATCAAGTTATCCCCAAGAAACATACAATAACCACAAGTCGAGCGTTTGGTATTAGGGCATCCACCCCAAACATCATCTGTATAAGACACGTGTAGAAACAGACGTAGGGTACAAATGCAAGCCATAATCAAGTATGCCCTGGATGTATCGTATTAATGTGTTTGAGCGCATTCATATGCTCAATCCGTGGATCATGCATAAACAAACACATATGTTGAACTGCATAAGTAATATCAGGCCTTGTGAAGGTAAGATGCCTCGAACTTAGTGTCAGATGTAGCACTCAGCTTTGGGTTAGTATCAACCGGAGTTGAATTAGATTTACATGATGACATACCAGCTCTTTCAATGATCTCACCGGCATACTTCCTTTGTGATAAAAATAGACCACCTGAATGACGAGTGACATCAATCCCCAAGAAATAACTCAAGGCCCCCAAATCTTTCATAGAAAATTCGGAACTGAGAAGTGTCATGATAGACTTGCACAGATTATCAGACGAAACAGTCAATATAATATCATCGACATACAACAAAAATGTATGCCAGAGAAGTACCACGATGATATATAAAGAGAGAATGATCAGATTGGCTGTGAGAAAAACCAATAAAAGATACATAATCTGCAAACCTTTCATACCAAGCCCGTGGGGACTGCTTAGGTTCATATAAGGACTTCTTCAGCAAACAGACATGATGAGGATGATTGGGATCTCGAAAACCCAAGGACTGATGCATATAAACTAGAGCCAAAGGCTCGGACAGCTCGGACTCCGACCCGAGCCCGCCCCGAGCCCGCCTCTGGCCCCGCCAAAAAAAAAAAAATACTTCCGGGATCAATTTCTGGACGGATTTGATGTCTCTGTCCCCGCGAGACCCGAGCCCGCCCCTAGGCCCGCGAGACCCGAGCTCGCCTGTGCCCATGCGAGACCCGAGCCCGCCTTTGCACCTCACCCCGCTTTCTTTTGCAAAATGGCTGCACCAACGTCTATTTTAGATTATGGCTGCTGGCCAACGGCCATTTTAGCCCTCCCCAACCCCTACCCCTTAATATTTATTTTTAACCCATGTTATTATATTTACACTTTAACCCAATTTTTCAACTATAAATAACTCATTTTCTTCATCTTTCTCACAAATCTTCCTACAATCTCTCTAATTTCAATATATCTCTACAAGTCTACATTGTTTGCTAAATATTCAATTTTATTTATTCATTTGGGAATTGGTAGTAAGTTGGCAACTAGCTGAGGATCTTCCATCGAGCAAAGTTTCAATTTTCAACCTCTCGATTACACGCCGATGCTACATCGGGCGCTTGGGTACATTCGCTCCTTCATTAAATTATTATTGTCTGCTTATTTAGTTTAGATCACTTAATTTTATTGTCTTTAATTATTTATTTATTATCATAATTAAAATGGAAGGATTAAAAGGTATGTTTAATGGTAAGGGTAAGGGTGCTTCTTCTAGTAGGGCAAACTGGTGGTAAGGGTACTTCTTCTAGTCATCTTATTCCTACACATGATGATTTTGTTGATACTCAACATTTTCCTACAATACTCATTAGATTTAGACCAGAGCTATTTTCCTGAACTCAAGAAGACTTTAATTTAGATTTGATCTAGATGATATACCCACTAATGTTGATGACAACACACCCACCAAGCAGCACCTTCAACCGAAATACCTCCTATTCCCCTAGTATGAGACGAGGTCCAAAGAAACGACCATTAAAATCGTATGCATGGACATTTTTTGATAGGACGAGAATCAAGTAGCCATATGTAAAATTTGTAAAAATGTTTTAAAATTTAAAACTAAAAAGGTCACGGTGGATTTGGGGTTTAATTAGACACGAGGTGCTCATCCAGCTAGGTATGCCCAATACCAAAGTTTCAAAACTGGTGCGCAAACGCCGCTCCATCAGAGACAAGGTTCACATACTAATATTGTCCTGACTCAAGCACAAGGTCAAATTAACCCCATGACGGGGAATTGTAGGCCCTAAATACAATAAACATAGAGATAGGGAAGCAATATCAAAATTAGTTGTCAGGAGGGTTTGCCTTTTTCATTTCTTCATCTCCTGTTTTATTCATTACATTAGAGATATATATAATCCTCGCTTTTAACCCGCTTCTCCTAGATCAATCATAAGAGAGATGTATTTAAATTCGCGTATGAATATCAACAATATTTACGTTTCATTATATCATTTTAATGGCAAAGTATTCATCACGCCGATATAGGTCGAGTACTAATAAATATGATTATTTAATCAGAATTTGTCATTGATAGATTATAAATGGTCTATGCAAAACGTATTTTAGCGCATAGATATATAGATGATAGGCACACCGGTACTTTATTGCAGTAAAATATTTATCAAGTGTGCATTATTACATCAATCGATAAAATTATGACTATTACATTAGATAACGCTTCTAATAACAATTACGCAATTACAATTTTAAAAAATAGTTTAACTCGCTTTTCCAAACCATTTTCATATAAAATGTGCGTCATATATATATAACTTAATTGTAAAGGATGGTCTATCACTTTTTGAAGACATTCTTAGTAAAATACAATTTGCTATAAATTTTATTTTTAAAAGTAATAAAGTACAACGAGAAAGAATATAAAAATTTGTTATGATTGTGGACTACCTTTAGAAAATTCCACAAGAAGTATCCACTAGTGTGGAATTTTTATACGAAAGCAACTACTTGTTGCTTATGACTATAAATTACTCATAACTTTATTTTTTAACTCTCATAATAAAAAGCCAAATTATATGATTTTAGATAGTGATTGGGAAAAATTTCCTAACTTATTGTATTTTTTAGAGAAATTTTTTCAAGCAACAAAGAATTTTCCAGTATATATTATCCTACTATTTCAACTATGTTATTTTATATAACTCTAATATTTTATTACTTAGTGAATACATGGAAAACCAAATTATAAGGCAGCTATTAAAAATGTTTTCAAAATAAAAAAATATTTTATTCCTATTCCTCTATTTATATTATTGGTTTCAGATAAATCCTACTATTAAAATAGATTTTGACTAAATCACTAATTGAAACTATTTACGATTGTATAGAAGTACTACCACCTCCAAGTCCCAAAAATCTAAATCACCCACCACCTATTGAACAAACTAAAGAAGAAGTATTGTCTCAGCGAGAACACCAATGCAAAAATATATATAGATTTTATCAACAAGAAAATGCTAGTAACTTACCAAATTCCATACCATCTTCTTCATCTTCAATACAACCTCACAAAGACATGATGTTTCGCTGGCTAGTATTGAAAGCCTCGTAAATAGAATGTGCGGTCGCATTTCTACTACTAACCAAATTAGCGAAGTTGGATATTTTTGTTTTGCAGTGGTTCTGCATCAGACAAGAAGTTATCAATGAAGACGACAATGAAGACTGAACATCGGAGGGGGAATGAGAAGACCTTTCCGACACTTTCAATGATGGCTCGAGATGTTTTGAACATCTGCAAGCCAGCCAAGGCCTGAAGCGCTTTTTCTACAGTGTATATCAAATAGAGACCACAAACACTCATTAGTCGGAGACAGCTTTGAAATTGCAAAGATTATTTAGAGATTGGATACGAGCGGAGCGGAGAAGGTGCGGTCAACCTGAGATCAACGAAGAAGATGATGAAAACTACAACGTAAATCTTAAATCAAGGTAGTGGAAGCGATGGATCAATTTGACCAACAAATACCAATTCCAACCAAGAACTACATTATAAATCATCAAGCAATTAGAACATGTTTTTTTGAGAATGTAATTTTTTTAATTGTAATTTTATTATGTAATTTGTAACTTTTGGACAACACCACAAAGTTGCAATTTAGATTTTAGACAATTGTATTTGTATTACAAAAAAATCATGTCTATTAAATAATATAAGAGGTACAAAAACAGCCTTGTGATATTTTTATTACACTATCTTGTTTTGTTTATTGAGTTTTTTTTATACATATGTTATTTAAAAAAAAAAATGAAATCCCGCCGTATCCCGACCCGAGCCCGCCTCGACTCCGAGTTCGACGGATCGGACGGGATCGGGACGGGACTTGCTCCAGCCCCGACTGCACTTCCGCCAGAGCTCCTGCATCTGACCCCGCCTTCTCCCGTCTGCCCCGCCCCGACCTCCCATCCTCGCTAGATCTTTGCCCAGACCCGGAGTCTGCCCACCGCCACTCCTAATATAAACTGTCTCCTTAAGATCACAGTGTAAAAAGGCATTTTTCACATCCAACTGATGAATGAGCCATGCTTTTGAGAGAGCCAAACGGAGATCAATACGAATAGTAGCTGGTTTGACCACCGGACTAAACGTTTCACCACAATCCACGCCAACCTGTTGAGTTTTATCATCACCTACAAGACGAACCTTATGCCTTTCAAAAGAACCGTCAGAATTCTATTTATGAGTAAAAATTCACAAAAACCGAATAATATTAACACCAGAAGGACGGGGCACCAACTCCCACGTCTTATTTTCAATAAAAGCATTATATTCGTCAGTCATTGCCAATTTCCAATTCGGGTCATTTTATGCGGACACATGGTTACGCGGGAGAGCGGATTTAAGGACATTAGAATTGAGATTAAAATGCCATTTTGGTTTTAAAATACCCCTTTAACTATGAGTAACGGGCCTTTGACTAGAGGAGGAATTGGATGGATTTTGGGCCTTTGTGGAGCAGAGGCGGGTGGCGATGGCGGTGGGCTCTTGGCCCAACAAGCTGGAACATGAGCGATGCTTAGGCTCGGGATTGAGGTGAAACTGCAGGAACATTACCGAGATCGATCTTTGGGTGTGTCATCGGCCACTAAGCCAGCAGTGGTTCTTGATGAAGCGTGGAGCTCTTTGGCGTATTTTGGTCACGGGACAAGTCGGAAAAATGGTGGATAATATATGGTGAGACCTCGTCATCTAAAAAATTATATAAACTCGGCACGAGACTTCTCACTTTAACAAAAAGAAATTGGGTTTCATAAAAAATAACATGACGACTAATTATCATTTTATTAAATGATAAATCAAAACATTTGTAATCACAATGATTAGACGGATAACTCAAAAACACACAAGCGGTAGAACAAGCCTGATGTTTGTTAATTGTAGTTGACGGAAAAAGTGGATAGCATAAACACCCAAAGACCCTAAGATGAGAATATGAAGTATCCTTATTATAGAGAACTTTAAGGGAAGATTTAGATGCTAATCCTTTGATAGGAAGTATGTTAAGGAGGTAAGTAGCCATTTGTAGTGCATGACACCAAAAATAAGGCGGTACAGAAGAATGTGCTAATAAAGTTCGGACAATATTATTAATGGTATGAATTTTTCGTTCGGCTTTCCCATTTTGTGAGGATGTATGAGGACAAGAAAAATGAAAAACTATGCCATTAGCATCACAAAATTCCCGAAACAACCCATTATCGTATTCCTTGTCATTATCGTATTCCTTGTCATTATCACATTGAATACTTTTAATTTTTCGTTCGAATTGGGTACGGATGAATGCTCTAAATTTTAAGAATGTGGAAAAATATGACTTTTTCCATAAAGGAAAGGTCCACAAAAAATTAGAATAATCATCCAAAAATAAGATATAATAACGATGGCCCACAGAACTTAACACGGGGGATGTCCATCAATCACTATGAACAATGTCAAACGACATCAAAGTACTAGAAGTAGAGGCTACAAATGGTAATCTAGCATGTTTCCCTAACGGACAAGAAGGACAAAGTGGAGTACTACGCGTATCCTTACAAGAAATAAAATTATTTTTATGCAAAGAAGAAATAATAGACGATCCCGGATGACCCAAACGTGCATGCCACAAGGAAGGAACAAGGGCGACAAAAGTAGACGGCATGGCTTGACTCACGGAAGTGGTGGTATTTGTGATAGGATAAAGCTCTCCCCTACTATTGCATCTCATTAGAGGTATCCCCATATTGAAATCCCTCACAGAAAATCCAAATGGATTAAAATTAATAGAAACTCAATTATCAGTGATGAATTTTCGGACATACACCAAATTTTTAATTAAGTTAGGGCATGAAGGGTATTTTTCAAAACCAGAGGTGGATGTGGGGAAGACAAAGTTGTATGTCCATAACCGCGAATTGGAATTGAATTTCCATTACCAACAATAATACCACAATTTTTGCTCAAATTGAAATAAGACGAGAGAGTACCTTAGTCAAACGTCATGTGAGAAGTGGCTCCGGTGTCCATATACCAATTCACGTTTGGAGGATTTAATCCAAGTGTGTGCATTGCAGCCTCAATAACTGTCGGAGTTGGTGTGGGGCCCATTACTTGAAACTCTTGCGGAGGCCGAAGTGAATCTGGCCGATTCGGGCTCAAAATTGGGTCCGGCTTTATTCTTTGAATCGGGCTCGATTACGGGTAAGAGTGAGAGGAAAATAGGGATTGTTGGGCCAATGGCCACTGGCCCAGTTCCACGGCCAGGGGGCCCACGACTAGGACCAGTTGGATTGCGGCCCACTGCCACTATTGTTTCGGCCACCTCCGTTACCACCGCTATTGCCACCGCGGTTTTTGCCATTATTTTTACGATTTTGACCCTTTTTGCCACCACCGTTGTTGCTGTGTCGGCCAGAATTCTCAGAGAATGAGTGAGGGTCATCTGATGTGGTCATCATGGTGACGAAATTTACACATATAGACGCCTTTTTAGCTAAGCTGGCTTCTTCTAACGTGAGCATGGAACGGGTCTGATAAAAGGGTGGTAGAGGGTTACTTTGACGAAGTAGTGTGCCAACACCGTTATAGGCCTCAGACAGGCCTGCAACCATTTGGAGAATAAGATGATCATTGGTAACCAATGCACCAACGTTGCAGAGTTGTTCTGCCAATTCCTTCAGCCTTTTACAATAGGCCGAAACGTTAGAAAAATCTACCATGTGAACATGTGAAAATACCTGCTCGAGGGTGACAACACGAAAATTATTGTTATCTTGGAATATATCACACACCCTATTCCAAGTTTTCATTGTCGTGGTGTCGGGCTCATTGATCGTTTGTAGGAGGTCGGTAGAAATAGGTGAATAAATCCACTGGAGAACGGTAGCATCAAGTGTCGTCCATAACGTAGGATTTTTCTCGGGGTTAGGCACCTCCTCTGTGCCAGGTGTCGAGGGAATTATGTGATGGAGGAATTGATACGAGCGTGTGTGAATTTGAATAATTCCGCCCATGTCGCGTATTGGACGTTTTTCATCTCAAGAACAATAGGGATATGGTCCCTGATGTTGGAAACTGTAAGGGTTGGATGAAACAGGTTCTTTGACGTAGACATAACGAAACAACAATAGGAGAATTAGGGATTTGAAAGAAAATTTGGGAAGGGAGGAGGAAGAATTCGACCGGAAACCGAGAAGGGTTCTCGGAATTTAAACCAAGAGTAGCGGAAGAAAATTAGGAAGGGAGGTAGTTTAGACCTAGACTTCTGATACCATGAAAGAATTAATCCTTTGATTATTCTTATTGAATGAATAGATATATATACAAGTTACAATCTCCAAATATGGAAAATCATATTCCTACTAAACTTCTAATATCCTAGTTCTACTTGTACAAGAATTATACAATTATGGTAATTATCTTATTCCTACTAAATCTCTAATATCCTAGGGCTGCCCTTTTTTTTATTCTTCATTTCATTTTAGATGATGGTAATTGACGAGTTTAAAAGATACTAGTCTCTACGAATGTGCGTTGCACGTTATTCCCTATCAATTTATTACACACAAAAATATTACTCGTAATTACATTATATTACAAAAATATTATTCGACATAAATTTTAATAGTGAGGTAAATAAAAGATATCAAACTATCACACCTCTTACATTTGGATGCACCTTCAAGGATCCTAGTATAATTGAGACAGTAAAATTTTCAGAAATGCATAATAAATAAATATATTTAGTGTACGTATGTGTAGCTCTTTTTATACATAACTTGTGTACTCTAGGTAAAAATTTAAAATAAAAATTTAAATAGCATTGCATGAGAAAAAAGAACTGAAATATATAAATTGTATGTCCTACAGGAGAGTTTGATCATGAATAGGATTGGAATTAGAAAAAAAAAACTCGGGATCTTTTTTCCGTTAAAAAATGAAGTCCAAGAATTTGATTATGAATAGGATTGATTTGTAATGTTACGAATTTGTTCTTTAATAGATAATGCAACTAATGAAGTATTTTACCTTTTTGTACATTTAAATTATATAAAAGAAATAGGATCAGAACTTATTAAGTGTATAAAAATCGTTTAATATTTAAAAAATATTTTGGTCAATCAATATTTATATTCATGTTTTTATAATAATATAAATTCATACGAATATGTTACGACATTTCTATAAGAACATATAAAAGGTACTCGTACGAATATGTTACTGAAAGAAATAATCCCTTGATTATTTTCATTAATTGAAAGAGTATATATACAATTATGGTAATACAAATATTATGGTAAGTGTACAATACTAATTACACCACAACATTACCTAAATCAGGAGACTGAAACCTTACCTAAACTATATACCATATACACGACAATTCAACCAAATCGAGAGCCAAATATACATAATATACACATGTATATTGTGTGTATATTATGTATATTTAACACACCCCCGCAGTCGTAGCGGGCGGTCTTCGAACGCTGAGACTGTCCCTAAAATCTTCAAAAAGGACTGAGGGAAGACCCTTTGTAAAGATGTCGGCTATTTGATACCTGGACGGGATATGACAGACAAGTACCCAACCACGAGATACCTTTTCGCGAACAAAATGAATGTCCATCTCGATATGTTTAGTGTACTGATGCTGAACCGGATTACCCGATAGATAGATGACACTAATATTATCACAATAAACCAAGGTCGCTTTCTGGATATGACAATGAATCTCTAACAACAAATTACGTAACCAACATGATTCAGAGACCACATTAGCTACCCCTCGATACTCAGCCTCGGTACTGGATCAGGACAAAGTGGACTGACGTTTCGCAGACTAAGAGACCAAATTATTGCCAAGAAACATACAATAGTCAGACGTAGACCGTCTGGAGTCCGGACAACCACCCCAATCAGCATCTGTATACGAGACAAGTGTGGATGTCGTTGAAGGATATAAATGCAAGCCATAGTCAAGTGTACCCTGAATATACCAAATGATGCGTTTGAGCGCATTCATTTGCTCAACCCTGGGATCATGCATAAACAAACACATCACCGATTTGACATACGTAATATCCGGTCTCGTGAATGTGAGATAATGGCGCTTCGCAGATCGCGAGAAGCGTCAGTCTCGTAGTAAGTGCGCCGATCGCAACACCCACCTGGGTTTAGTATCAATGGCAATGCCCTCGGCCGCCCACCGGTAATGGGACGACCGGACTCGGACCAATAAGCGTTCTTTGCATCGCCCGGCATCGTCTAGTAATCGGACAGACCCGCCGGGTACTGTAGCTCGCGACGGCGATGGGCGGCAAAGCGTGGGCCCGCTAGAGGATCTGGGGTGCGGGAGACATCCGAAAAATGGTGAATGATATACGGAGATATATCATCATCCAAAAAATTATACAAACTAGGCACGAGAGTACTAACCTTAGCTGTAACCACGATGATTAGACGGAAAACCCAAAACACACATAGAGTAGACCGGGCCTGAAGTTTGTTAATTGTGGTGGACGGAAATAATGGATAACATAAGCACCCAAATACCCGAAGATGTGAATACGAAGGAGTCTTATTATATAAAATTTGAAGGGGGGAAGAATATGTCAAACATTTGGAAGGAATTATGTTAAGGAGATATGTAGCCATTTGTAGAGCATGATGCCAAAAGATTTGGGCATGTATACGAATCAATAAAGTTCGGACAATGTTATTAATGGTACGAATTTTGCATTCAGCTTTTCCATTTTGTGAAGACGTATGAGGACAAGAAAAATAAAAATTGATCCCATTATTAGCACAAAATTCCCGAAACACCTCACTGTCATATTCTTTGCCATTATCACATTGAATATTTTTTATTTTCCGTTCGAATTGAGTTCTAATGAATGCTCTAAATTTTAAGAAGTAAAAAACTTGAGATTTTTTCGCTATCGAAAAAGTCCATAAAAACTCAGAATAATCATCCAAAAAGAGAACATAATATCGATGACCCAAAGAACTAAGAACATGAGACGTCCATAAATCGCTATGAATAATATCAAATGACATTAAAGTATGAGAATGTGAGTCTACAAATGGCAACCTAACAATTTTTCCTAAAGAGCAAGACTGACAATTTGGAGTACTACGCGTACCCTTACAAGAAATAAAATTATTTTTATCTAAGGAAGACAAAATAGACGACCCCGGATGACCAAGACGAGCATGCCACAAGGAAGGAGCAAGGGCTGCAAACGCTGACGGCAAGGCTTGACACGATGGACCGGAACTGGGTGTGATAGGATAAATCACACCTCATGAGAGGACTCCCTGTCTTGAAATCCTTCACAGAGAAACCAAATGGATCAAATTCAATAGATACAGAATTGTTAGTGGTGAATTTACGGATATACACTAAATTTTTAATCAATTTGGGGGGGCATGTAGGGTATTTTTCAAGATAAAGGGTGGATGGGGGGAGACAGTTTTATGACCATAACCACGGATTAGAACATAATTACCATTACCAATAATTATGCCACGAGGGTTGCCCAAATTGGAATAAGACGGCAGTAGCACCAAACGGACGTCATATGGGTAGCGGCAACCGTGTCCATATACCAATTTGGGTCCGGAGGATTTAATCCAAGCGCTGTGCATTAACTTCAATGTCGCTCGTCGGGCCACCGCGTGATGGGCTGCGGGGCCTTACCGCACCCTTCACGCCGCCAGCTGCTGACACGTAGTCGCCATCGATGTCGGGCCTATTATGTCGCAATGCAGGTCGCACCCTGGTTATCACATCGACTGCTCATGTGGCCTGCTGTTTGAAATGTTGGGGACCGCCATCCGCTTCAAATCGCCGATTGCCTGAGAGCACCACCACCACCACTATTCCGGCTGCCGCCATTGTTTTCGCCGCAATTTTTGCCATTATTTTTCTTATTTCCTCCCCTTTTGCCGCCACCGTTGTTGCAGTTTTTGCCTGAATTATTGGAACCGGTAGGATGAACAATGATTACATGATCACTGACTAGTACCTTGAGCGCTTTTTAGCCATGCCCGCTTTCGAGTGTAAGCAAGAACGAGCTTGATAAAATTGCGGAAGATGATCGCTTTGACGGGTCGCCAACAATACTACTATAGGCCCTCGGAGAGGCCTGAAACCATTCTGGAGGACCAAACGATTCATTCGAAACGCGCTAACGTTATGCGAGTTGGTCCGCCACCTTCAATCTTTGCAATAAGCCAAAACGTTAGGAAAATCTTCCATATTGGCGGAGAAATCCTACTAAAGAGTTACAACTCTAGAATTTTGATTATCTTCGGGAATATATCACGATAGTCTATCCCAAGTCGCCGCTACCGTAGCATCGCTCAATAATCGCTTGCAAAGGTCGGAGAAATTGTGAATATATCCATTTGAAGGGCAGAGCATCAAGAGTCGCCCACAACTTAGGATCATCCTCGCGTCTTGGCATATCCGTATCCTCGTGAGTCATGCGAATTACGTGATGGATGCTGATTTGCGAAAGATGCGAGAATTTTTGAACAGCTCGCTTACTTCGATATTGGATGCTTTCATTTCAAGAACAAGAGGGATGTTATTCTTGATGTTAGAACCGTGAGGGCAGGATGAAACTTGAAACTTGTTGTAGACATATTGATGTAACAAAACGTGATTGAGGGATTTGAAGAAAATTTTAGAAGGAGGATCGTCGCCTAAGACGAAACCGAGAGCAAGGGCCTCGGAAATTCAAGGGAGGTCGACGGAAAAGTTGGAGAATTTGGGAGAGGATATTAACACCTAGACTTCTGATACCATGAAAGAAATAATCCCTTGATTATTTTCATTAATTGAAAGAGTATATATACAATTTACATATTTCCATAATAGGATAATCTTATTCCTATTCTACTTCTAAAACCTTATTCTACTTAGACACTAACTATACAATTATGGTAATACAAATATTATGGTAAGTGTACAATACTAATTACACCACAACTTTACCTAAACTGGGAGACTAAAACCTTACCTAAACTATATACCATATACACGGCAATTCAACCAAACCGAGAGCCAAAAATACATAATATACACATATATATTGTGTGTATATTATGTATATTTAACAGTTACGACATTTATATTAGGAAAAAACATGTCATAAATGGTAATATGATAAATTCAAGATAAAACAATTCTTAAATATAAGAAAAAGATCACTCCTTCATTTTTCTTATAATAGCGTTATATAAGATAACAGAGAGGATTAACTCTTTGACCAAATGTTATTTCTCCCCCCCTGATTATTACTCCCATCGTCTCAATTTTTGTTGCGACATTAAAATTTTGAGCGTCAATTAATCTTTTCTTCTCTATTCTTTTAAATATTTTAAATTATTAATTATTTTAATTTATAATAATTTTTATATAATTTAAAAATATATAATTTTAAAAAAAACTTAAGATTTTATATTCGAATTGACGATCAAAGTTTAGAAACTTGAATCTCGAACCATGCAAATTGGGTTACTTAAAAAACAAAAAATGTGTAGGCGACTTCTTAAGCACTCATGGATATTGACAAAATGAATTGTATTATATGTATGATATTTTTATGTTATATTTATTCTTCTGATTGTCCCTTGTTATTAAAGTTAAAAGACTTGTCAAATAAATCTTAGATCTGCAACAACTACATTACACACACATTTAACACCTCAGCAGTTTCTCTTTTTCACTTCCATTTCAGTTGAGCAATCTCACAGGTATTGATAACCTTCTTTTCCCATTTTTTTCACTCATTTACATGATTGCTTAATTCATATCTATGTACACTCCATCATGTTTGATCACTCCTTTATGTAAAGAATATATCAGTGTGTGATTTCACTGGGTATGTTGTTGTTGTTATTGTGTAGGACGATTTGTGGGGATTTTTCAAGATTCAAAAGGGTGTTCTTTTCTGCTATTTTAAGGTTCTTTTGAAAATAATATAGTATTTTTCTTTTCTTTTTTTTGTCTGATTTTTCTGTGTTTGATTCGATAATGGTAGTGTTTGATTTTTCAAAGATCATAAAGTGTAAACTTTATGCTATTTTAAGGTAAAGATCCTCTTTTCCAATTTATGTGTCGCCTTTCGCATTTTGAAATTCAAACGATTTTTCTTTGACTACGATTTTTTATATGGCGTCTAATTGTTTTGAATTGTCAATTATTGTGATTTATAGTATTTTTTGATGTAGTTTTCAATATGTAAATTTTATCTCAAAAAACTGAAAGATTTCATGCTCGAATAAACCGTCAAAATCAAAAGGTTTGACTCTCGAAATTCGAACTGTGCCACATAAATTAGAACAAAGGGAGTAAGGAGGGGGGTTGAGTTTCGTGCATCTGATTTGATAATGGAAGTGTATGATTCTCCGAGATTGAAAATTGTGAGCTTTCTGCTAATTTTAAAGAAGTCTTTCGTGTGTCTGGTTTGATAGTGAAACTGTGAAAGTGGATGATTTTCAAGATTGGACCGTTGAAATTTCTGGTTTTACTAAAGTTAATTTCTCAACGGAAAAGAAGAAAGAAATATTTTTCAGGTATCTGGTTAGATGATGGAAGTGTCTGATTGTCTTCCTTCTTAATTTTGATGTATAATCTTAGGTCCCCAGCAGAATGGAGTTTTCATTGTTAGTTATTACTAGATCTACGACCTGCTTATACATTTGTTCGTTTGATCTGAAAAATGAATTTCGATGGAGGTAATTTAGCTAATGATATTGAGCTCAGAGCAAGAGTTAGGAATGTGAATCTTCCTTTTTAATATGGATATCATTTGGTAGGTCTCAAATATTTGTTGAAGTAGGTTGAATGAATGGCAAATTATAAACATATGAGAGCTTGTAATATCATGCATGTTTTTGTATATAAGAAATTTCATTATGTGCCTTACATTGCCTTTGATGTGAGAAGTGCAGCCTATAGAAAATAATTGAACTTTTTTCTATTGTAGGTTTTAGAACAAAGGGAAAATGGTGATTGACTTCGACTTTCTCTTATTTCGATTATAGTTTATGTCATAATTTCTTCCTCTGTTCTCAACATTCAAAGCAGAACTTGTTGATGCTTCTCCAGAATCTATCATGCGACCTCCTCAACAAGGATAAGATCTCTAACATCATTGAATTTCAGTTTATCACTGCCGACAAAATTACTAACCGCTGCTCTCATCGACTCCAAACTGTTCGGTAGAGACGCCAACAAAATTAGGGCTTACATTTCATCGTCAAACTCGATTGCAACCGATGACAATTGATTAATAATCATATTGAATTCATTCCCGTGCATTGCAATAGGAGCACCTTCTTCCATCTTTAGATGAAATAGTTTCTTCATGAGAAATACTTTATTGTTAGCCGAAGGTTTCTCATACATGTCGGACATGACCTTCATCATGCCAGCCGTGGTCTTCTCCTTTGCCACATTGTGAGCAACGTTCTTCGACAATGTCAATCGGATTACTCCTAGATCTATCTTTCAATGAGATTCCAATCTACATCATTCATCTCATCTGGCTTCGGGCTCAGCGGTTGATGAAGCTCTCAGCCGTACAAATAGTTTTCAATCTGCATTCTCCAGAACGCAAAATCTGTACCATCGAATTTACCGATGGTGTGCCTAACAATCTTTGCCTCCCATTGTTTTCTGAATCGCAACACAACCTGTGGCTCTGATACCAGTTTTTAGGGTTTATGACTTAAACCCTACCTAATAAGAAAATAGTAAAACGAACGAAGAACAAATAACATACACAGATTTATAGTGGTTCACCCTCAATGCTAGAGCTAGTCCACTTTGCCACTGCAGATTTTACTATAATAGAGTTTTGAGTTTACAATCTCTCTTCTCTCTTTGTCGGCTACTCGACCAAGCTCAAAGAACTCTCTTTGACTGCCCTCAGAGAAAACGACGCCCTAGACTATACATAGAGAAAACTAGGGCGAACATAATAAAAGTTTAAAATTCCCAAATTACCCTCCACTAATAACATTACACCGACTAATGCCAACGCCCACAATTGGATCACTCCAATTGGCTAATCCCAATCGACTGATTCCAATCAGATGATTTCAACCCTCTGTGTAGGGTCTTCATAGTGTCGGTAAATGAATTAGGCTCCACAACTCAACAACATATGCCAAGTTTCCAGAGAATCCCTTTCTGCCATGTCATCCACCCCATAAAGAATGTTTTTTCATAGGTGGGAGCTTGTTTTTTGTGCGAAGATGAAGGTGGAATGTAATGGTAAATTAAAACAGACTCCCATAAGGTGGATGGATTTTGAAATAGTCGTCAGGCTAGATTAGCTATTAGCACTAGATTTTTAAGAGTGATTTTGAATTCCCGGATCATATCGAGAGACTGAAATTTATGAAATAATCTATAATTATGAAATTTTTACGTCAAATTCCGAATATTTAATTTTTTAATTAATTTTAAATACATATGTTTCTTAGATTTTAATTCTTTATCGGTACGGTATTGTTATGGAATTGAAGAAACGGGAGGAAAAATTGAAGAGAGAATAAATAAAAACTCAATGCATTAATTCATTACATTGTTTCTTGAAAATAAAGAACTACATCTCTATTTATAGATAACTAAAGAGAATAAAATAAAAGTAAATATGTTATTTTCCTTATAGATATTAAACTAAAAAGGAAGCTAAATATTCTTTAATTAATGTAGATACTAGATTTAGAAAAAAACTGAATATTCTAGAATATTCTTAGACTAAAAATAAAGTAAATATTCTATCATTAATGTAAATCATAAAATAAGAAAAATAAATTTTAACATTTCCCCTCAAACTCAAGTTGGTGTATCTAATTTGAGTTTGTACACTTGATTCTTCTTGTTGTTGAACACCTTATAAAATTATTTTCTAACTTTATCTCCACGGACCAAATATTATAGTTTGTCATCAATGAAGATTTGTGTGACTTTCAAATAAAAACATTGATGTTTGTCATGTTTCAAAATAGGTATGTATTAAAATATATAATGGTTGAAAATTGGTATTGGTTGAAAAGGCTCATGCATTGAAAACAAACATGAGTTAAAATTGATATTGAAGTCCATGCGTTGAAAATAAAAGCAAGGGTTAAAATTGATATTGGAGCTCATGCGTCGAAAATAAAAGCAAGGGTTAAAAATAGGTATATGTTAAAAGTGTTTGAATGTAGTTCTACTTCTTCAATGAAATCACAGATCCACTGAGATCGATGAACCTGACGCTGATACCACCGTTATGGAATTGAAGAAATGGAAGGAAAAATTGAAGAGAGAATAAATAAAAACTCAATGCATTAATTCATTATATTGTTTCTTGCACTAAATAAAGGACTACATCTCTATTTATAGATAACTAAAGAGAATAAAACAAAAGTAAATATGTTATTTTCCTTATAGATACTAAACTAAAAAGGAAGCTAAATATTCTTTAATTAATGTAGATACTGGATTTTGAAGAAAAATTACAATTATGGAATTCTTACGTCACATTCCAAATATTTAGATTTTTCAATTAATTGTAATGCATATATTTCTTAGATTTTAATTCTTTATCGGTACGGTGTAACTACTTAAGAATTCTATTAATAATTTATTAATATTTTAAATTTTAATTAATAAAATACGAAAATCAATTGAGATTCTAAAATTAATAAGTATTTTGTTTTAGTTTATAACATAAAAATCACTAATTTTCAAACATTTCCATTATAGAGGTTTGACTGTACATCAATTAAGGTATGACAACTATCTTGAGTTGTTCGGATAATAAGATGATAGCATATACATCAATTAATGTAGAAAATAGAAAATAGCATATACATCAATCTTCCTGTTTAACTTGACACAAAATTTAGAAAATAAAGGAAGATTTTTTAAATGCGTGGTTCAAAACAAGCCTTAAATATTTATGTTGTTGTAAATCATCTCATAAAGTTAAATTGTTTCTAAGTATATAAATATGGATGACAATTGGGACAGGGCACGGCGAGGCATGGCAATGCAAAGGTTAAACGAGGAAGGGCAGGACGATGCTTAAACAGGGCAGGGCAGAGCAGGACGGGTCAAAGCTTTTATTTTAAAAATATTAAACGGGGTAGGGCAGATGTAAGGCAGGTCTAAACCCATGCTTCTTTAGTAAAAAAGACAGTCTGGTGCACTAAACTCTCGCTATGCGCGGGGTCCGAAAAAGGACCGGACTACCAGGGTCAATCTATTCAGAATATTGATTTTCTTAATCAAAGGGGTTGTGTTAAACTTGTTCAACCATAAATGTTAGTTTACTGCTTTCTTTGAGAAATACCAGAAAGAGAAGTACTGTAGTATTTATCAAAGTGAATAATGTCTTTATATGAGTTTTCATACATGATAACTAGAAAATTAATTTTTCTGTCACACGAGTTTTAATTAATTAACTTCAAATACTTTACCATAATATGTATAATTCCCTCACAGAAAACAAAAATAGACTTCTTCCAGTTTTGTTTATCATCCAGCTACAACAAGAACTAAAAACAAATAACAAAGCTATATTTTTGACATATTTCTTATCCAAGATAATTTTTCTACCAATTCTGATGTAAAAATTCAAATTCAAAAGCTAAGTTCGTCAGAGATAAATTCTAGTACTCCTAAGAATCTAACTTTAAAGAAAAAAACTACGAGATAAAAGGGACAGTACGTGTTCAGTTAATTACAACCAATTTATGAGAAATCTGAGCCGGATGCATGAAAGGTGCCAATATTTTTGGAACAAACTAATAATGAAAGTTAGACAATCTTTTTGGGACAAACTTATGAAGAAATAGACAAATCTTTTTGGGACCGAGGGAGTACATATTTAGCTTGTGTCAACAGTCCTTTTATTAATTTTGTTCTAGTGTTAAAAATCACAATACAAAATGAATTGGAGTGTACTGTATCCTTTTCATTACAATAACTTGTCAATGGCAATCCTGGTTTTTCTTCTCTATATCTAAGGGGGGCCTGCAATCCTGGTTTTTCTTCTCAATAACAGCTCCTATCACCAATGGCAAATGATAAGTATTTTCTGCCGTGCCCCAAATATTGCCCCCTAAATAATACTGACAGCAAGCTAAATCCCATATAAGAGGCCCAAAAGAATGTCCTTTTTCTCCTGACGAAAAAATATAAATAGATGAACTTTTTACAGACTGAAAGAATGAATCTCATAGCTATGCTAGTAATGCAGGTTGTCTTCATAGAAGAGAGCCAAAAGCAGCAAATCCGAAAACCTGAATATACCTGATCAAATTCTGCCAGTCTGAGAATCTCCTATTTATATCCGGATTTCCTGCTTTGTGTTTTGTCGTTGAAGTGGGATCTATTGATTACTCCAATATGTGACAATTCCTGATAAAATCATTGGAGTAGTCTATGTACTTGGTCCAATAAGGACGGAGATGCTCAAAGCCTAACTCCAGCCAAGGTTTGGACTGGCCATTGTAATGAATTACAGCAGCCTTCTTCACTTTATTAATGTCGGAATTATTCTGATAGCCCAAGCCGAGCATGTGCCATGAAGGATCAATTGGGTGAACATGACCCTTGAATGCAATCAAAGCAGGAGGTAGTGTTCCGAGCTTCCACATTGTCAAATTTGACTTCAGATTCTACAAAAGATCACAAAGGTCAAGGGTGTCAATTAATAATTGTAAAAAAAAAAGGTGTCGATTAATAGCACATGGCTTTCTATTCGACTAGTTATGACATCTCTTCAACTCTTAACAGAGCTACAATAATTGATCACTATGCCACTTGCTTAAAAGGAGGGGAGGGTGCATAATACAAGATAGTCCAATCACCCCAACTCTAAATGTACATTAGGGGGAGATACGTAAACTGAAGATTACATGTCCTACTTTCATGCAACTTGTATCTTCAATAGTTAAGACAGCAAAAAACAAAAAAGAACTCTGAAACATAAAAATTGCAGCTTTAAACCGGAAAGCAAATTTAATAGCATACAAGCCAACAAGAGAATGCTGAACTAGGACATACTTGTGTGATCCAGAAGACCATTGCAGAAGAAAAAGCTGAATAAGTCACACATCAGACAAGAGACAGACACAAGTAAGAAGCATAGAAGAATCTTAGAACTCTTGCATGATTGAAAAGCAATCCCATAGATGTAGGAACACATATAACTGAAAGATAAGTAAAAAATCATGAACCATGTGAGATCCGACTACCTCTTTAAGCCATGAATGGTAAGTGTCTCTTATGTTTGTCTTTCTCCATGCATGTAAGTCAAAGATATTCATCCCATAAGCCCACGCACACTCTTCAGGGTTCAAATTTTTTGCTATGAGAGGATGAGAAAAATTAAAGTAGTTTCTGAATCGCTTTGACATCACCCACTCATCTTCTCCTTTACATGTCTCAACAGCTCCATTCACCTTTCCCTTAAGGTCAATGTCCCACAATGGAGACAAGTCGCGCTGAATCACAACATCATCATCCAAGAAAACCACTTTATGAAGGTTTGGGAAAAGCTGAAATACAACACCATAGAATCTCAGATTAGTATAGGAAAAAGAGTATATCTACACAGACAAGAGGTGAGAGAACAACATTATGTAAAAGAATTAAATGATAAAACCTGCTAATAGCAAGGAGAAAAAGGAAAACAAGAAAGAGATGCCGAATGCTACATAGAAGTGGAAGTTTAGTTGAATAAAAGGAGAACTTGGGGTGCAACACTTGTAGGCATAGTGGGGACATTTTCAAAATAGCAGAAAAGTAAAATAAAGAAAACAAAGGATGGTAATAGCTGTACTTCGCACTGAAAAATTAAAATAATAGCTGAATAGCAAAATCATAATAGTGTTTGCTCATACTGCTATGGGATTGAATGCTGATAGAAGCCTTGAAATCGCTAGTTGTAAGAATGGTGCTATGTAGTTCTACATAAAATTTGGAAATTTCAATCCTATTGGCATGTACATGAAATGTGAATGATTTGTGGAGCACAAAAATCTGCGCCGTTGAGCGATACAATTTGGTTAAGCATTAAACCAAAGTCCTACTGCCTCAAGTTATCTATCTATAACATATATACAACAACATATGCAGTGTATTCCCACAAGTGGGGGGCTGGTGTCTTCACATATATAAAAAATAAAATAAAATAAAAAATCCTCAAATGTCAGATAACATCTGTAAATAAAATAAAGAGAAATTCTATGTCAGACAAAATTAACTAAACCCATTTTCTTGTAAACTGATTGAATTAGCTAAGGTTGATCCATAAAACAAAGAACATTCCAAAGACCAAGTCCTAGGCACCTTGCTTAGCAATACAAACCTTAACTCCGATTACATACTTAGGCCTATCATTTGACTCTACCTTTATCTTGGAAAATCTTTTCCTGGGTATATTAGAACAAAACCTAATAGAGTAAACATCTACATGTGTCTACATCACACCCCTTTGGGGTGAGGCCTTTCCCCGAACCCTGCTAACATGGGATTCTTTGTGCACCGGGCTGCCTTTTTTTTTGTGAGAGACTGTAAGGCTTTTGGACATTACTATTTCATCCCTCAAAATTCATGCTCGCAAAGCGGAAGACAATTATGTCGTAACTGTTACCTCTGGCAAATATATGCGAATATGATTGAGCAAGGAAATGTATTTTGGGCTTCTAGCCTGCAGTTTTGAGGCAAAAGATCGTGGAGTAGTAGTATCACTGAGTTTGGCGCCAGATACATGATTTCCATGGTAGTATTTCCGAATCGCATAATGACCCTCAACTGCTTCGAGCACTGGAATATTTTCTCTGGTTAACCAGTCAAATTGATGAATACCTCTAACTTCCACAATCGCTGGAGAGACAGAATTCAGAGCAAACCAGGAGTGCATCCCTGGGTATGTTTTCTTGTCAGTGATGACATGGAAAACAATTTTTTCAGGCTTCAGAGATGACTGCACGGCTGAATTGACCACGACTGAAGCAGCTAGGATGTTATCAGTTGACAATACAAAATGGTGCAACAAGTTCTCGGAAAGCAGAGGGAGTAGTTCTGGAGAAGGCAACTGTCTGCGTGCATGAGCATTAGAGGAGTACTCATCAGTCAACCGCAGAGAAAGACAGTGAATGCCTTTAGGAACTGCACTTGCAGCAAAGTGCTTATTCATCAGCTCTGCAAATTTTGATTCCCTGATCTCCCTTTCAGATCTCTCCATCTGCAAAATAGAAAATTCTTGTATGATGCAAACATTGTGAAGCAAAGTTTAGCTACGAGGTATATACACTTCATCACAATGCATACACAGACACTGAGGGAAGCAATACTGTGCGGCATACTCCATATCAAACTACCAAGTGAACCACAAGCTCATTCTACAACAAACAAAAAGTAAAATGCAAAGGAAGAATGGATTGTCTGCAAATATTGTGCCACTCCATGCATTTTCACTCCTCATCCATATTTTTCTTAAACTGATTTCCACTAAAAAGTGGGGAATGGGAATTAACTCACTCAAGCCCTCCGAGTGAACATAATGCCCCAAAACAGCAAGTGGTTGTGACGTAAAGCCAAATGCACAGACCAAGTCAATATGTGTAGAAATCAATTGTACACAAACAAAAGAGAGACGGAGAGAGAATGGTTATTTGCACATACCATTCCCTTCAGCATCAAAGCAAATTCTTTTGCACTGTACTTGTTGTTTTTCATTTCAGAAACAAGTTGAGCATAAGACTCTGGGAGCTTCATAGCAGATGGCACTTCCTCAGAGGTTACTTGATTGAGGATCTTAACAAAATCCTTTACCAGCCTCTGCTGAAATAGTAAGAATGACAAATACTTTAATTAATAAAAGTAATCTGCAGTATTACATAAATGCTTAATACAAGATTGGAAAACAATGGCCCTACAAACCAGCAGTAAATGATAAAAGAGGGAAGTTTATTTACTTTTGAATCATCAGTCCGTCCAAGAAGCTTTGGTCCCAATCGTCTGCCTAAACAATCTGAATATCAATGAAAAGAGAGTGAAGTTAAGGTTTACCAGAACTTTAGCTAAGTTGCAAGAAATGAAAAGTAAACTGTGATTTAACAATAGTCAGAAGCAAAAGTGATCAACCAAAAGAAGCAGCTACTACAGACATCATAACCAAATTCAAAAGAACCCGACCAGGAAAAGGGTCTTCTTTCTTTGCTACGGAACAGAAAAAATAGCATGGAAAGACATTCAAGAGCAACAGAAAGACATGATCAGGAGATGTGATGCAAAGGTCCTTATGCTTCAAGATAGCAGATAGGTACATTTCTTACATACGTAAGATGACCACAGTACCCTAGACACATAAGCCAGCATTTACGAGATACCACACATGCAAACAACTAAAAATACAACTAAGCACCCCCAATCCCCCACCCGGCAACCCTCGCTCTTGCATGCACAGATATCCATGAATTGAACTCAATCATGTATCTGCTACCAAAGTTGAAGAGCAAAATTACATACACAATCCTGTTGAAATGGTATTATGTCATCATAACAAATTCAACAATACAGATCAACCGGATTCTTACACACACTGGTACTTTGAGGCAGGGTTCCTAACCCCAAAAGAACCCAACCAGGAAAAGGGTCTTCGTTCTTTGCTACGGAACAGAAAACATAGCATTCAAAGACATCAAAGAGCAACAAAAACACGTGATCAAGAGATGTGATTCAAAGATACTTGTGCTTCAAGATAGCACTAAGCTACATGTGCCAACAATCAACATTTTCTAGACTACCAAATGCAGATAGGTAGCATTCTACGTAAGAAGATCCACAGTACCCTACACACATCAGCCGGTGTTTACTAGATACCACAGATGCAAACAACTAAAAATACAATTAAGCATGCCCCCACCCCACCCGGCAACCCTTTCTCTTGCATGCACAGACATCCATGAATTGAACTCAATCATGTATTTGCTACCAAAGTTGAAGAACAAAAATACAATCCTGTTGAAATGGTATTCAATTGTTGAACAAAATCAAAAAATATGTCAAGGACTGCAATAAGTTTCTATAACTCATATCATTTACCACTATCTCTGTTCTTCCCTTTTATGAGGGTACTTGCCATCAAGTTGAAGACTCAACTAAGCTAGGGAAAGAAAGAACTAAACTTTCCCATTAATTTACATAATCCAGATGTCAAATTAATCAACACAGCTTCTATAACATTGACAACGATCCAAACTAAGAAATAAAAACAGCTTTACTGCATTATTGATGAAGCAATAACAAGAAGGAATCTACATCAATCCCAAACTAGATAGGGTCAATAAAATTACTAATGAAAGTACAACAACAACAACAAGAACAATCCCAGTGTAATCCCACAAGTGGGGTCTGGGGAAGGTAGTGTGTATGCAGACCTTACCCCTACCTTGTGGAGGTAGAGGTTGTTTCTGATAGACCCTCGACTCAAATAAAGAAAAAGAAGCATTTCAAAGAAGTTTTGGAAAACAAAATATGAAAGTGAAGAAGCCATGGCAAATAATAAGGAAAGAATAATGTAGCATTCTGAAAGAAAGGAACAGTAACAACAGCTAAATAATAGGATAACTAAAGTCGATGAAACAACAGATAGTAACAGAAATCAAAGAACAAGAAACTGCGAGAATAATACTAACGATATACACAGCAATAACCAGGAAAGGAAGACATCAACATCCAATCAAAAGGAATGTAAAAAATACATCAGGATTAGGAGAGAAATTAGTTAAGTACCAAATGAGGAGCACTTGTTGACACCTTCAAGGGTAACAAGAGCAGTGAGAATGAAGACAAAGGGCAACAAAAAAGCTAAGATAAGTATTGTATGGAAGAGAGTTCTGTAGGAGAAGTGGCGAGCTGCGACTTTGATCTTCATCAATTCACCAAACCCTCCATTGTTAATATTGCTGCTCGATATTGTTATACTTCTCATGCTAGGTGAGAAGTGCAGCTGCATCTTCCTCCCTTCTCCACCCTAACAATCCCAATCCCAATCCCAATTCCAATCCTCCACCACCCCACCGACAACGCCACCACTACTACCCTTTTCTTGATTATTCCTTAAAACAATCCCAATAGAATGATGTTGTTTTTTTCACCATCAGATCCAAGATTAGCACATTCTCAGATACCCTTTATTCTTTCCTTTGACCCCACAACTCCCAAAACTAGCTGAACCCCTTGTAACTGGAAAAAGATTAGACCTTTCTTGAATTCCTTAAACAATCCCAATACAATGATGTTTTTTGTTTCACCACCAGATCCAAAGATTAGCACATTTTCAGATACCCTTTATTCTTTCCTTTGCCCCCACAACCCCCAAACTTAGCTGAACCCCTTGTACATGTCAAAAGATTAGAGCTTTCTTGATTATTCTTTAAACAATCCCAATACAATGATGTTTTTTTTTGTTTCACCACCAGATCCAAAAATTAGCAGATTTTCAGATACCCTTTATTCTTTTCTTTGCTCCCACAACCTCAAAATTTAGCTGAACCCCTTATAATTAGAAAAAGTTCAGGGCTTTCTTGAATTTAGTATCAAAAAGAAAACACACATGTATGTATGTGTGTGCGCAATGAATTCATATATGTATGTATGTGTAAATGAATGAATTAATGAATGAATGGAATATTGAAATGATAAACGTGAGGATTATGTTTTAATGGAAGATAAATTGTTGCTACTCCCTCCAAGTCTGTGACATAATTATTGGAGGATTGAACAGAAAGAAAGAAAGAAAAGAGGGAGAGGGGGAGAAGGTATTTTGGAATTTCCTATTTCTTTGTGTTTGTTTGTGTGTTCTTTCTAATTTTGATTTGGTCAACGGTACTACTATTTCCTCTCCATGTTAGAAAAAAATAATAAATAGAGAAGCTGAAGAAAGAGAGAAAAAAATAATTTCTGTAAATTTCCGATATTTAAAACATATTTGGCTGATTAATGTAAATTTGCATTATGTAAATTCACTAAAGAAGATGAAAAGCTTTCGATATTTTATTTATTAAGAAAAAAACTCTTTTTATAGGAAAAGGTCTAAATTTAATCTGAAATTTTGTAAAATTTTATCTTTAAAAAATTGAAATTTCAGGATAAAGTTATACGTTCAATTATATAAAATATAAATTTCATCTCAAATTTAATTTTGAATATCCCACTTTACCTCATAAAACTTTGTATTATCTTATGTTACCTGATAGGTGGAATAAATTAATCTAAGAATTATAATTTCAAGATAATAATTCTAACATAACTCAGTTTTCTTCGGTAGAATGAAAAGATTAAATAAGCATCCTAAACTCTTTCATAAGGTAAATTACTCTCAAGTATACCCGGAGAAGAATTACATATTCTTGAGTGCATCTTTTCAGATTAATAAATCTTCAGCATGTTTGTGATCTTCATTTGGGAGGAAATCTACTCATTGATTCGCTTCCCTTCAGATATGTGCAATAACATTCTGTTAGCTTACAACAAATGTATGTGATTTTCAATAATAGCTTTAAGAGGATGAAGTTGTATGTCTTCATTTGCGATAAGCTTGACAACTAAGTAGGCGACCTTTTTCATAATTTTTTTCTTTTACTAATTTAAATCCTTGTTTAATGCTAACTTTATAGTGAGACTTGAAGTAGGCTTCAACTTTCAGAGTATTTCACCATACTTATCTTGATCATCTCAAAAAATCCCTCTAAAACGACATCTTCAATTTAAGTTTTGACATTATCTTTAGTATTTAATTTAATTTTTTTTCTGCACAAGCAGGAGACCAAACAATTAGTTTGACCTTTCTAGATAAAAAAGTCTTGACACAAAAAGACATCATCATCAATTTACCTAGGATAATCACTAATTTATTTGCATATAAATTAAATTGATAAACAATTTTTCTCAATCACATTTTTATTTTACTACCTCCACATATGCAACTTAATTGAAAATATAAGTGTAATATTATAGGAGGATTTAATGAAATTGTGTATAATATCTTTAAGCAATTCAAGCATTGACTTGAGTAGCTATCTTACTAGCAATAGTGCTATTTTTTATTTGAGTTTCCCTTTTTTCGCATAATGATTCTTTTTTATTATTATTAAAACTACCAGGCCCAAGCCTTGCTTAGTTTGGTTAGTCCTACGAATTCATAGAAATACTCTTATTTGGTGAGATAGACATGTTCCATATTTGCTTCGACTTTGAATGCGCCCTAATAATATGTAAAAGGTCTTCCACCTCATAATTACATCATTCACATTTTGGTGAGTTAGCATTCAGCAATCTTGCCAGTAAATCTAAGCTCATTGAACATAATTTTATTATGTCTAGTAAGCCACATGAAGTAATTTAGCTTCTAGTGAGGCAAACCAAACGACCCATTAAGTGTATGTGTATATGTATGCTGTGTCTTGAAAGTTCCACTATATCTGCCATAATTGTCATTAGTATAAATCCTTTTTGGGCAGGGTACAATGGGCTTCAACTATTGGATCTTGCTTTTAGATCCGGCCCATTCATTTATCTGCAGGCCCACCAAAAGTCTACCAGCAAGTTCCCGCAATCTCACACAGTGACACAATCGCGTTCACACAGTAATGCGTAAGTTGTTTAATAATCTTTGCAGAATATACCTCTATCTTGGTAGAACTGCTGTTTTCGAGAGATCATTCACTCAAGATAGGGCATAAGCACAAGCAAAGTAAAAGCGAGAGCAAAGCAAGAAAAACGGTCAGATTCGATCAAAAAAAATTTAAAGCAATATGAAAATGTTGGTATCAAAAGCAATAAATCATGATAACGCATTTTGAAAAAAGTAAACAGTAACTAGCATAGGTAAAATAAGCTAAATAAAGTACACCAAGGACACGTACCAACAAAAATCAAACTAAAGATGAATATAAAGTAATACTGCGCCTATATTTAATAATCTTTGTATATGCAATAATTTGCTCTTATAGTGTTAAAAATAGTATTTTGTATAATTAATATGTAAACAAATTTTTGATACTGAAGGGGAAGAAGAAGAAATGGAAGGAAAGGTTATGCAAGGGGTTGCTTCAATAGCACTCATAGAAAACGGGTTTATTTCGGGTCATTTCATTCATCTTCCTCATTCTATATGCTATGGCATCCATTTTACTGGAAAACATTAGTCTATTTTTCGCAACAAGTATGCATCACTTCCTTATTTGGAATTATATGTTTTACTATTTTTGTTCTAATTTATGTGACACTTTTTTTACTATTGAAGATTCAGACTATGTAAATCTTAACCAATATTTTAAAATGTATTTTATCGATATGTTAACATGAGAAAAATTGCAACTTAAATTACTTTTCATATAGTTTTTAAATATTCGAATTTTAAAATATTGAGTTGATTTAATCTAATTTAACTTCTATGATTAGTCAATTTGACGCTGGGAAGCAAAAGTGACATAAATATTTGGACCGAGGGAGTAAACTTCTATTTTTTTTTTTTTGGGTATTCGAATTAACTTGTCAGACTACTCTATTTGTCCTTGTTGTTAGAGATGGTTTGCGAAAGGGAATGCAGTAGGGGTGAGGACTACAGCTTAGTGAAGCTCACAATTATAGACTACAATGTAAGAGCCATTAATTAATAACTGTGGTTCTGTTCCAATCATATTACCTTGTTTGTTTCTTTGTAAGGACTTGTTAGCTTAGAGATTTTGATCTTTGTTATTTCCTCTAATTAATTGTGGGGAGTGCAAAGGATATGATGCTGCTAGGATTCATAATGTTGGCCATGCTCATGGGTGAGTAGCCTTAAAATTACTTTGATTTGAAAAGTGTTTACAGATGAAAGTTCTTGCTTAGGGTGTGTTTGGTACGATGGAAAATATTTTCTTGAAAAAAAAGTGATTTTTTACTTATTTTCTTGTGTTTGGTATGTGAGTAGAAAATATTATCCTGAAAACATCTGTATATAATCCACGCAAACACTGTGGGAGGTGGAGGTGGGGGTAAGAGTGTGGGGGTGGTAGGGATGGGGAGCTATGAGTGTGGGGTAGGGGTGAGATGTGGGGGGGGGGGGGGGAAGAAGAGAGAATCAATATGGAACGACGCTTGTGGAACTTGTTTTCATTACTTCCACTAGGAAAGTCATTTTCCTCATTTTTAAGAAATTTGTTTTCCTCCTTACCAAACAGACCCTTAATCTGAATGGTTTCGCTGTAGCAAAACAGATATTTACCTTCTTCCTATGAATGATTTATGAGGTTTTCCTGACATCTATTGTGTCAAACCTTCTAAAGTTCTTCTTGGGTTTCTGTGTAGCAAAACAGATTTAAAGTTCTTTCTTGCTTTAATCTGAAGAAACATATTTATGTACCCCTGAAAATGATCGTCAAACATATGGCGGCTTCTCTCCGTTATACTTTCCTAATTGGTTTGTATTTCTTTGACACTAGATGGGAGGATGATGTTGTCAATATGCTTGACAAGAAGGATCAGAAGAACAAGATTCTTGTTTCTTTTGAATGTGAGACACTGAAAGCAGGTAAAGCAGCTGAGGACCATATCAACAAATTCATGCCCGAATTAGCAGGGACGGATGCTGTTGGTAAAGTTATCATATTGCCATCATTTTACACTTCTTCTGATCGTTATTTGACTTATAATGGTGTTAGCTTCCTCTAATCATCTTAGTACTATGACCAGGCAATTCTAAATCAAACAAATTCTAGAGTACTGGGTTCCGTGACTTGAGTATGTTTCTGTGTTGAGTTCACATTGTACAATCTTTCCTGCACTTCGTTTTTCCAAATAAGCGGAACACAGAAGGGAAAGAGGCTTTTCAAATGTTTACATCAATTAAACATCCAACCTGGAAATTTCACTGTTATTTGCACCAATTTGTGGTATTATGATCTGAAAGTTTGGACCTTCTTATGATCTACAGCATGTAAGAATGGAAGAGTATTCAACTGCCATTCCATGGATAAACAACTCTAAAGTTTCTTGATATCATAAAAATAGTACCGTGCTTGATTTATATTTCCTTTTATTGTCGTTCTTGATGATCCTTTGGCATCTTTTGACACATTTACCTATCGCTATCTCCTTTATTTTGCTTTTTGCCTCCTATATACTGGCTAAATCAAAACCTTCAGAATAAAATCCCGTGACTACTTGAGTAGAGATCAAGGTTTTGCAGTGTTAGTTTTGATTAAAAAGGACAACCCGGTGCACTAAGCTCCCGCTATGCGCGGGGTCCGGGAAGGGCCGGACCACAAGGGTCTATTGTATGCAGTCTTACCTCACATTTCTGCAAGAGAATGTTTCCATGGCTTGAACCCATGACCTCCTAGTCACATGATATCAACTTTACCAGTTACTCCAAGGCTCCCTTCTTAGTTTTGATTAAGAATCAGGAAATTTTCATCCAAACAACTTTCTTTATACTCAAGATGTTAATTTCACCCGATTACATTCATACCTCTACTTAAGCCATCTTTCCTCAATCTAAAGCAGACACATACAAAATTAACCATGTCTTGATGTCGTTTTATCTGCAAAATAGGATGTTAAAATTATTTTACTGACACATGGAAGTAATTTCTTTCTGGCCTTCTGATCTTATCTGCCACATTCCTAACAGTTAGAACTTGCAGTTAACATTGGCAAGATGAGGATTGTAGGCTTGAACTTCGAAGATGCAACTGGAGATGGAGATGATAACCAGCAGAATATATGAGTTGCAGCCAATTTGACTTCAAAAAACTGTTTGAAAAGTTAAACTGGGAGGTATTATCTAGTTAGTCATGCAGTTTTAGGCTTATTATCTTGGTGTTAATTAGCCGCCTCTTGTAATTATATTACCTCAAAAGCTGCTATGGGTAAAGTTCAGTTACGTTAATGTATTAGCGGTGGACAACGTTATACTGGGGCTTCAAGGTCAGAACTCAATATATAAATATGGTGCACAGAATCAAGCCAAACTCTCATTATTACTATTGACCTATGATTACAAATTCTCTAAGTATAAAAAACTTTCATTCATCTTGCTAAAGCATTTAATTTCGAATACGAGTAATAAGTATACATATGTAAAATCACATTTTTCTGTCATCTTTTGCGACCGGAGACTGTTTTCTTCACTGCTCCAACAGACACTAAGAACTGATCCAGGGATGATAGGGTTCTCATGTCATCTGGAGGAAAATAGCTAGCAGCCTTTCCTAAAAGTGAAGTGAAGAGAAGCGAGAGAGAAGGCCGAGTGACATAGCGCTTGCCCAAGAGATCGTCAAGGAATGCAAAGGCTGCTAACAAATCCGAACTGCTCGCGTTTATTGGAGCAGCGAAATGAGCAGGGATAATTCTCTTGAATTTCCAATCTTGAACTATACTGTCGATCCAATCTCTAACCTGAAGTTTTGAAGGAATAAACAAGATTTTTCAGAACAAAGGAAAAAGACTATCAAAATAAATACCTTCTAACAGGAAAAGGATCTCCATAAACTATTGTATGTCACTCTAAAGATATGGGGTAAAACAGTTGCAATGAGCACGCAGCCATCGTTAAACATAGTTAAAGATTTTGATCCTATCGAACTCTCTACTTTATTTGACAGGGGCGGATAGGAATTGAGACTTTCAATGGTCCGCTTTTCTCTCCTCGTGATCGAAGCTGACCCCAGAAGTTTATTTTTTTAGATAATGGTAAAAAACACACCTTAAGTATCACTTTTTTTTGAGTAATCTACCTAAACTACCAGGTGTGAGAGTTTCCTACTTAAACTATCACCAATTAGTTTGCAAAACACACCTCAACTATCAGTTGTTCACTTTTCCTACTTAAACTATCACCAACTAGTTTGCAAACACATCTCAAGTATCAGTTGTTCACTTTTAATGAGGTGTGTTCTACAAACTAGTTGGTGATAGTTCAGGTAGGAAACTCACACCTGATAGTTCAGGTAGGATACTAAAAAAAAATGATATTTGAGGTGTTTTTTACCCTTGTGAGTATGCGTATAATAGAGACAATGTGGTTCAGCCTTTCCTTAACCTCGCTCAGAGGGAGATCTTTTTGTATCTGGCTTCCCTTTTCTTTAATCCTTTGGGCGTTGGTCCACTCACAAGGAAATTATACAAGGTTAAAATGAACATCTGAGTCTCAATTTTTCACTTAAAACTGTTTCCATCCGTGTCTTATCACTAGGGAAACTCAATCCGGTACTTACTATTCTGAATACACCTAGTGAACTGACGGATAGTTTTGCAATAATTTAAAAAGTGGGTGATTTCTTGACCATGAGGGTTTGGTTCTGCCAGATATTAGCACATTGATTGCTTGACAAACTAAGATATACTGTAATACTCCCTCTATTCTATTACATGACACTCTTCCATTTATAGTTTTTTCCAAAAAGCGTAACACCTTTCTATATTTGAAAATTCCTCAATTTTAACTTTTCCATTCTAAAGAACACAAGTCCTAATGGTATTTTGTGTTGAGTTGTGGAGCCTAATTCATCGCCGACATTATGAAGACCCTACGCAGAGTGTGGAACGCTGATCGACCTGTATTATGTTCGCCCTAGTTTTCGCTGTATATAGACTAGGGCGCTATTTTTTTTTCTTTGAGGTCGAGCAAGAGAGTAAGAGAGAATTGTAAACTAAAACTCCCTATTTGATTATAGTAAAATCTGCAGCGGCAAAGTGGACGTAACTCTCGCATCGAGGGTGAACCACTATAAATCTGTGTGTGTTAGTTGTTCCTTGCTTATTTAATGTTTTCTGATTAGGTAGGATTTGAGACTCAAATCCTAACATTTTGGTAGGTGATAAAAATCTTCTATACTTTCTTAAACTTCGTGACTAGCCAAACACGACACATAAATTGGAACGAATGGAGTAGTTACATGAATCGAAAAAAGTAGTAGGTGACTTACCTTTTCAGGAACTTTGCTGAAAACCAATGTCTTCACAATTGGTGAAACAATTAGCTTTTGCGACATCTGAGCAAAGCTGGCGTTTGGCTCCAGAAGGTTCGATGGACCTAAAAACAGAATCTGAAGAACCATCCTCTCCCATCCTGAAAAAGTAAATTACTGAGCAATTTCTTGGATCATTCTTTATTTTGAGACCAAAAGTTCATCCGCTTCTTGGTTATCAGTAGAGGACTAACCTTTCTGTCGATTGATATTGTTGTCAACGACAGGTCCTTCAGGAACTTCTTTTCCTTTACTAAGTAATTTTACAGCCAAACCATTGTTTGCGGATGCTAATAAGGATTCCTTACTAATGCATTCCGGTGGTGACCTTGGGACAAATATCACAGCATCTGTCACCAGCAGTGTCCTTGATCGTTTATAATAGAATGCCACCTCAACATATGGTCCAATTCCTAAAGAACCAATTGGGAAAAGTTATTAGATTTGAAATACAAGGTACAACTGCACCATGCAAAGGGTTAGGTCATTGAACTTCATCCATTTTAACAGTAAAGTCACAAAACTAATTTGTTACATGAAAGTAACTGAACTTTACCCACTATAACATTAAAGTCACCTTGACGCAGGGGCGGATCCACAGTGTTGGCTTTGGGTTCACTTGAACTCGGTAATTTTTGCTCAAATAATGTGTATATATTAAGAAACCTACTAAATATCTATAAACATTTTATTGTGTATCTAATTATTATTATAGTATTAACTTGAGACTATAGCAAGAACCCATAAACTTCAAAATCTGAATCCGTCTTAGCCTTGATGGTTAAGTGATGTCGTTAAAATGGCTAAATTCAATTACTACATTGTTATAGTGGGTAAAACTCAATTACTTTAATATGGCAAAATATAGTTTTGCGACCTTATTGTTAGTGGGTAAAGTTTAGTTACTTTACAGTTGTAGTGAAAATATTTCAGTGATCATACATGAAATTAACTGTAGCTCAGACTAATATTAGAGCAGAATCTATTATTACCAACTTCGGGACAGCTCAAAACCTTCTGCTCAATATCATCAGCCCATGGTGTTGACATATCCTTATCTTCCAATGTTTTTGCACGGAAAATCCCAAAAAACTCAAGAGGCAGGTTTAAAGGCCAACTCCATTGCCTTGGTGCCACCCATACTTGAGCCTTTGGGAACTTTCTGGAAAATGGGCCAACAAATATTTTGTGCTCATATGCAAATGTAGGTAGGACAATATATTTCACAGGATATCCCAACTCTTTCACGAGCTGCAAAAAGTAAAACACTCTTGTAAAAATCAATAATTTAACAATAAGTGCATGATTACAGTCAAATGTTACTAATAACAGGACAAAAGCACCACTAAAAGGATAACTATGCCTCAATCCCGAGCAAATTGGGGTTGTCTATATGATTTCTTACTGTTCCTATTGCTCCATTAAGCTCATTTATATACTGAGAAAATACGTGGGAAATCCGAATGGATCCAAACTTATTTAATGAAAACAGGATAGTCGTCAATGATGCATGTCTTTTGACTTGTGAGTTACCTGAATACACTCCTTGGTTGGAGCGATTGGAGCATGAACCCACAATTCACTAGATTTAAGTTTGATGACAGTCATTCTCGTGTTTGTTGAAACACTGCTGAATCCCAGCGCTTGCTCTTGCTCAAATAACCATATGGTATCTTTCACAGCCTGAGATACTAATGATATAATTGTGTTAGTAGCAAAAACAATAGGAGTTCTCTCTCTAAATTCTAGTTATATACACCTTTTTTCTTAAATGAAAATCCTCCGTACAGGTTACAAGTTGAACTATATCTAGCAATCACCTTAATTACAAGCTAATAATTCAAAAGGCCAGGAAATGTTTCTTGTTAAGATGGTTCTAGTTAGTCAGATTCCAGAGTCTGATGCAGTACATGACATAATGACAACAGATTTTCCAGGAATTTTATTGGCAAAACTTTTCGTACCATGAGATATCAGTTTTAGTTAAACATGATACTGAAGCACCTTGTCTCCGAATGATTTTGAATTTTTCTGGCGGACATAACTATAAGTCATTACAGATCCATAGGAGCTAGCAGACAGCAGTAGTTCACATTCACCAAAAAAATCATAAAAGCACATTAATTTGTGCTTGACAACATTCTCCTGGTAGCAAATATTTAATGAAGACCTTTTTCCTCCTTTTCATCTTAGTAATCACATTCTTTATATGTTTTTCAGATAATGTTGCACCAGTACAACATAATTCTTCACGAAGTACTTGATCTTGGTTCCAAAAGTCCAATAGTTACTCCAAATAGTAGACATCCTATTATGATTGAACTGAGTTGTGACAGAAAATGGGTGTAGAACCAAGAAATACTACTAAATAGTTTTATTTCCCCGTCCCCATATGAGACTGAAAGTTCAAATTGTTTCCATTTAAGCCATGGAGATTAATTCCACTTTTGAAAAATGAATTACCTTTCATCCTTACTTCTGGTATTGACTTCACTCTAAAATTTCTTACTCGTAGATGTCCTAATGTTTAAACAAATGCAAGACTTAATTACCATCTTCATATGTTGTTGCAGATTTAGTGTAACATAAACACAATAACTTAAACTTTTAAATAAGGTAGTCATATAATTCAACATGATCTTCAGTACAGGTCTCATCGCCACCCACTATCTAAATGAATTTCTACATGTTTGGTCCAAGAAAAAAGATTCAGGCTCATACATGAGGAGACGTGTTGCAGACCTTACATAAATAGATAAATATGCCCCATTCTCTAACCTTTAAACTTGAGATAAGGTGGTCACATAATATAATGGCTGAATACATAAATAACCCCTTAAACTTAATATACAATTTCATTTAGACACTCCTGGCCATATCTTGGAAAATTTTCTGCATGTGTTGTCAACCGTCCATTATATAGATAAGTTAGTCACATAAAATACGGCTCCCCTTTAATTATACACATTAGTATCAATCGGAACATACATGAGGTTTTGGCGGCTTATTGATGCTAGCATTATAATTAAAGGAGGTAAGATATTGTAAGTGGTTAACTCATCTACATAATGAGCACTTGATAATACGAGCAAAAGCTTTTCCAGAATTTTGAATCGGAAATGCCTAAAAAGTGACAAAATTCAGGTGCTCAATTGAAACAAGCCGTAATTCAATTATCTACATAAAATTAACTGGCAAGTTAAGGGGTCAATACATCAATTAAATGAAATCTGAACGAGTGCCACATAAATTGGGATAGCGGGAGTATCAAAGATGGTTACCTCAGTTCTAATGGTTTGTCTATTGAGGAAAGGGCCAAGAGGGAAAGGAAATCCAGTGAAATTGAGGTAAAATCTTCCTCCACTAACACTAGACTCATTTCCCTGTTCAGTATTTCTACCAGTAGCAGATACTACCAAACAAACACCATTTCCAGCTTTATTTCTTCTTGTTTTTAACTGTAAATTCAGACCCTTTATTCGCAACCCACTACTGTAATTGCATCCAAATTCCCTAGAAGATGATGTGCAGTGTAATACTGTAGATTTTGCTGCCATCGATGCTACCATTTTCTTTTCTTTTCTTTTTTTCTCTCAAACTAAGCTTACCAATTAACAGAGATACTGATACTGTATGTATATGGAGTTCATGGTTGGTGGCATTTGCGACACGTGGACGATTCATGTTAGATTGTCCTACTTGGAATTTTCATAATTTTCTGTGGACGATAATAAATTTACAAACAGCCAGGGAAATTTAAGGAGTTTTCCAGACATCTCACTTTCCACCCGGGAATTTCAATCAGATAATACAACTATATTAGTTAACGGGCCAATTATACTTGATGGCGTTTGGTTTGGGGCAATTCGCACTATTGCTAGGGCGTTCTTTAATTTTTGCCCCTCAAATTGGTGGTTTTTAATTTTTGTTCTTTGCCTAAAAGAATTATCGAAAATATTCTTGGGTTATGGATTCAAATCTCAACGGAGCCAAAAAAAAATTCGCAAGGCAAGATCTCATTAGAAAATATGTATATTCAGTCAAAGTTGTATAGAAATTATGCCTTAAGGGGCATAATTTTTATATAATTATGCCTCCAAAAATATCTCCGAGGTTGTGGGTTCGAATCCCAGAGTCAAAAAGAAAAGAAAAAATCGCAAGACAAAATTTCATAAAAATTATGCCTATTCGACCAAAGTTGTATAAAGATTATCCGTTAAGGGTCATAGTTTCTAGGTAACTATGCCTAAAGACAAAGTTTCATTGAAAATTTAAGATTATACCTTGTCCAACTAATTACATAAAAAATATACCCCAAAGGACATAGTCTCTATATAAAAATTAAGATTATACCTTGTCCAGCTAGTTACATAAAAAAATATGCCCCAAAGGACATAGTCTCTATATAACTTTGGCCGAATAGTAATTTCTATGAAAATTTTGGTCTCCAAATACCAATTACATAGCTATGTTTGAATTTTGGATGAAGGACTTACCTTTCGATATCCAAATTTTGAGTTTCAGATTCTAGAGTTTCTTGTTCAAGATGAAGACTCAAGTAAGATTCTATGAATTCCCAAGGTTTAATCATGCTAAGAATCATGGAATTAATGCTAAAATTGATTAAGAATCATAGGAATGATCTTACCTTGATGGGTGAGGATGAGAGAAACTTTGTGTTAGGGTTTGGGGTTGTTTTCTCTCTCAAAGAAAGTCGTCCAAAGAAAATGTGAAATGCCTCTTAAAATTCTGAATTTTCGTACTTAAATATTTGCTTTAGCGTCGCCCGTCCCAACGGTAATTTTTTTTGGTCATTGCAGCGGTCATTGCTACCTAAGGAATTATGTACACCGTCACATCGGTCATTTTTTTTATTGCTGCGACACTCGCTACTGATTTCTCCCCAATCATTCTAATTCTTTTCCAACACATTCTATTCCACTTTAAAACACTTGTAATACTTTCAAACATAACATTTGAGTGTTGAAAATTACTTTATTTCATAATTAGAAAGTGAACACCTATATCTTTTACGCATATCTTAATGGATTCAAACCTAACCCGAATTTACGAAGTGTTACATTATCCCCTCTCAGGATCATTCGTCCCCGAATGAAAGTTATGACTTAAGAATTTTCATTAAACCTCAAATTTTCAGAGTTCCTAAAGTTCCTTAGCAAAGTGAGTTATCCCCAAGGACAACATACGACTAACTACATAGCAATTAGATCATTCAAGCCTAAACAAAAAAGTGAGGGATTTATACCTCCAATCTAAACTTTCACAGGAATTAAATAATTGAAATATTCAATACATAACTGAGATACGAAATAAGTTAAGGTATTACGGCCTAAATATCATTGACAACAATTAGATGGTAAATACACCTCTTCGATTTCATTTGGTGAGTCTAAAGATACGAAATAAGTCTACCTCAAGGTTTAACAATATCATTCCTCTACTATACAACGGGTTCATCAGGAAATTCAAGCCTAACTATTTTTATTGCAAATTCAGAGTTTCATAACACTTGGAAGGCCAGTCCATTCCCATAATCACATCAAAGTTCACGATTTTTAATTCAAACAATCAACAGTAGCCCCACGACTCTTAACTACACTACACATTCTCTATAGGTCCTAGAAGAATCAACGGGAACACTAGCAGGGGTATTCACAGAAGAAAGGTCCTAACAATTGTTTGGGTTCCTTACCAAAATTCAAGGACCAAGTACGTAGTCACATAAGAGAGATTCGGACCAGGATCGATTGGCGAATACGTCTCAAGTGAACAAATAGTTAGAGTATTTGTGACCACAGTGTCTGAGGCTTCAGCCACCTCCGTACGAGCCAAATCATGAAGTCGAGTTTCCTTTGTACTAAACGATTCTGGAAAGATAAAGACATAACTAACACCTATATGAGAACAACATAGTCCTCATAGGGATTCTAACAACTAGAACACTCAAGTCTCAACACGAAGTAAGGGGGTTTCTTCTTTTAGCTCACTTTCCCAAGAGTTGCATAACCAAAAGGTTTAACACGTATATGCTTTGACAAGGGGGAGCACAATATGTCAATCTAGACAATATACTCTGGCAAGGAAGCAAATTCAACAACACATGATTCAAGCCTAGCTTACCTTACTTTCCGTTTTCATTAAATTTGAAAAGAACAAGAATACACGTAGTTCCTAATAGGAGGGAGTATCAACTACTTATATATTCTCCCTTTCTTAATCTGAAGTGGCTTATTCGGACCTTAATTGTGTCTAACATAACATCCCTTCACTCTTATCACTATACAATCTCTCACACGATTTTTAATCTCATCACAACCCTATATAGGTAACGTAACACTATATTCCACATATCATAGGTATTTAAATCGTATAACTTTCAAAATTTCCTGAGGTATCTCCCCTACTTAGCATGCCCTTTGCCATCAGACTCTTTGAACCTTTTATAACTCTAAGGACCTGCTCTTTAAGACTAGATATTTATGACAAATTGCCCTTAGGGCGTTGTTCTCTAATCTCTTTTGGTCAATCATATCTCGCTAGTCATAGCCAAAACAACATTACCCTATAGACATAGTAAATATATATGTATGACTACCCTCAACATATACGATCTTTAATGCATAATTATTCAGCCTTAAACTAAATACATTAATATTCATAATATGATAAAAACATGTTCCACGACGTTATGACTTACCATCAACATTATTTTCGCTCTTAAGATGTAAAAAATTATTTAATCTTAGTTGTATCACATCTCAACTCAACTCTTAAGAACACCACAAGAATATACTAAGTGTTTTCCCAATTATTGCCACTCTAGAATACTAATTTAAAATCTCATAGTAAATAAACTTAGCATCTCGTTCTGTAACAATACACCTCCTTGGGCACACCATCTTACTTTTATATATTTTTATTTAAATTGTATATTTATTATGTTTAAAATAAATATATTATGCACATTCAGAAGCTTTGGTTCGATTTTCTTCGAGTCGAGGGTCTATCGCAAACAACCTCTCTACCTTCTATGGTAGGTGTGAGGTCTGTGTATACTCTATCCTTTCCAGATTCCATTTTTTCAGATTACACTGGATATGTTATTATTGTATGCACATTCAGATGTTAAAAAACAAACATTTTTAATTATTCAGTGTTAAGATCTAGAGATAACATCTTAATCATTCAAAAGGGAACATATAACAAGGTTAAAAGGAAAAAAGAAAGTAAGAAAAATTATTAGAACAAGTGATGATAGTACAACTAGTAATGAAAAAACTGATAGTGATACAGACAAAGACAAAAATATCGAATTAATTGATCAAGAAATACAAGTAGCAGAATTCATAGAAGAAGAAGAAAACTCTGAGATAGTAAAAGAAAACAACCAAATAATAGAAGCTTTACAAAAAATGAAAAGTATTAATGCAATCATAGAAGACGAACCTGAAAGTGATGTAGAAGATGAATTTAATAGACCTATAGAAGTAGAAGTAGAAACAAATGATATAATAAATGAAGATACTAATGATTATCCTGAAGAAGAACTAATAGACCCCAATTTAGAAATAATAACAAGGAAGCGTACTAGATTACCAGAACACATACCAGTAGGACAACAAGCTGAATTTAAAGAATTTGTAGGATCAATGTCACAAGGTGTAAACTTTAATGGACATTTTCTAGATTTAGACAATGTTTATGATGAACAAGAAACAGGAAGAAGAATAAATGATAGGAATCTTGGAATGTATATATCATTAATAAACTCTACACATATTGATAACCTAGATTACATTTATGACTTAATATCTAAAACATTAATTGGAAAAGTAGCATATTGAATGGAATCTATAGCATATCAATTAAGAGGAGAAGTATTTAGTCATGCAAGAGACTGGAAATCTATGTTAATGATATTTGATATAGTACTAAAAAGAGAATTTTTGAGAGAAAAGTGGTTAGTAGCACGAGAAAACGTGTTTGCAGAAAGAAAAACTGAAATATTAATGAATCTGAATAACATGAAATGTTGTAAGATTAATAAATTACCAGAATACACAATAATTTTTAGTAAATTCTTTTATGAAGCTAGATTCTTACCACAAGAAGGTTTAATATAACAACAATTTTATTATGACCACCTACCAACACCATATAATACTTAAGTATCAAAAGAATATACCCAACTAGAACCAAAAGAAAACACATTAGGAGAAAGAATAAGAGTACTAAGAGTACACTTAATGCGAAAATGTGAAGAATATAGAATGCAACAAAAAATTTAAAAAGATAAGAAATTAGGATTAAGAGAAATATGTGGATTTACGGAAAGAAGACTAGTATTTGAATGTGATGATAAAAGAAAAGAAAGGAAATATAAGAAAGGTCATAAAAATAAGATATATCAACGAAAGAGATATAAAAGATATAATAATTACAACAAACAACAACACAAACCTTATTACAAACCTTATAGGAAAAATAGATTTAAAAGATATAGAAATACTCATGAAACCAAGAAAAATATTAATATAAGAGAAAGTTTAGGAAAAGAAAATATATAAAACCATTGGAGAGGAAAAACTTAAAGAATGTAAATACTGGAACTGTAATGAAAAAGGACATTATGCTAATAAATGTCCAAAGCTAAAGAAAAAAGGTTTAAAATATATAAATACAACACAATTTATAATGAGTATACAACAGATAAAGGAAGATAATGATAAATGGTATGAATATGAAGACTTTTATATTAGTCAAACCGATGAGGAAAGTGAATCAAATTAGAAAATGTTGACTTTATTAACCAAAACTCAGAAAATGAAAGTAGTTCTGAATAAAATGGAATTACAAGAAGAAAAAAAATTTGTTAGAAGAAAGAAATTATTGGATACAATATGAAAGGCATGTTCGCCATAAGCTTATTACAACTGCGACTACTAGTGAAACAGGAAATAGATACTATCATGATAGATATAAAAAGGTTACTAAAAACCTTAATAGAATAAGACAAAGACTGAGTGATATAAGATGGCAAGAAATACTAGAAGAAGTGAGAGAAATAGAACAAGATGAAGATATTCAACAAAAATTAAGAGAAATAGATATCAGACGAAATACTAATACCTAAGTAAATGGTAGCAATTTATATAGAAGCTCATATAGAATATAAGCCTAATAAAATGATAAAATAAAAAATCTTTATAGATAGTGGAGCAGACTTATGCCTAGCAAGAAAAGAAGTGTTGCAACCACACAAATTGAAAAGATCTAAAACACATAGGACAAGAGTATCAGGATTTAATGAACATGCAAAAGAGTTATATATAATAGCAGAAAATATGAGAATCATATTAGGAAAAAATAATATTTCGATTACCAATATTATACCAATTAGATGACATGAAGCAACAAGTATTATTAGGAAACAACTTCTTAGATTACTTTAAAACACAAGTAATAAATAATAATATTTTTAGCCTACAAACGCCATGTAATAAATGGATAATATTAAAAAGAATATTATCAATACACACATTAAGACTATGTAACATAAGATCTGATAGGAATAACAACCTACAACTATTAAAGGAAAAATACTTCAATATATTAAAAATGAATTTTGGAGAAAATCCAATACAACTATGGGAAAAAAGAAAAGATATATGCGGAAATCAAGTTAATAAATCCAAATGATATAGTTAGAACTAAACCTATTAGGTATAGCCCAACAGATCAAAAGGAGTTTGAAACCCAACTAAAAGAATTATTAGAATTAAAAATGATACAAGAAAGTAAAAGTCTACATAGTAGCCCAACCTTTTTAGTTAGAAAATATAGTGAACAAAAGAGAGGAAAGGCTAGAATGGTAATTGATTATAGAGAACTAAATAAAAAGACAATATTCGATGGATACTTTTTACCATACAAAAGAAACCTTATTAATAGGTTAGGAAATAAAAAATGGTTTAGTAAATTTGATTGTAAAAGTGGATTTTGGCAAATAAAACTAAAAAATGAATCAAAATCTTTAACAACCTTTAGTGTCTCTCAAGGACATTACGAATGGAATGTACTACCCTTTGGATTAAAAAATGCACCACAAATATTTCAAAGAAGGATGGACCGAGTGTTCAGAAAATTGACAGAATTTTGTATAGTATATGTTGATGACATATTAATAAATAGTGATGATTTGAAAAACCATATAAAACATTTAGAAGAGTTTATAAAAACTGTGAAACAACATGAAATATTATTATCTGAAAAGAAATCTGAAATCTTTAAGAATAATATAAAATATTTGGGATGGGATACATAATAGATAATGAAGGATTACAATTGCAAGAGCACATTGTAACAAAAATAAAGAATTTTAAAGATAAATTAGAGAGTAAAAAAGAAGTACAACAATTTCTAGGAGTAGTAAACTATGCTACAGACCATATAAAGGATTTACCACTCTTAAGAAAGCCATTGCAAGAATTAACTAGAAAAAGTATAACCTTTGAATGGAATGAAGAACATACTAAAGCCATAAATTAAATCAAGGAAAAAGTGAAAGGCTTGCCAAAACATAAAATACCAACAGAACTAGATCAACTAGAACTTTTTACTGATGCTAGTGATATAGGATGGGGAGCAGTCCTCATATCATATGATAAAGATGATATAGATAAAGATAAACCACTAATATATGGAGGTGGAACATGGAAGCCAAATGAGAAAAATGATCATATTAACGAAAAGTAACTATTAGCAGTAAAGTTTGGAATAAAGAAATTTCATTATCACCTATTACCAGTAAAATTTGTTGTTAGAACGGATAATACTCAAGTAAGAGCTTTCATTACAAATAAAATAGACCCTTTACCAGAACTAAACATACGAAGAAAGTGGCAATCATTCTTTTATTGTTACGATTTTATTGTTAAAAATATATCTGAAACTAAAAATATTCTAGCTGATTTTCTTAGCAGGTACAACGATGTCAACCAACGGTGAAAAATTTGAAGAATATATTACCAATGTTACAAAAATCATCAAACAAAACCATTAAACCATTACAACCAAAATGCAAGAAAACGCACATCTGGTAGACCAGTTAACAGAAGCCTTTCGAGACTTCAAAAACCTACAAAACCTAAAAACCCCTCTATCTACTATAGAAAAACCAAAAATGTTTACATCCAAGCTTGCAACCATGCCATCCACTATACCATCTCCCATAACAGTCTCATCTTCTCAAATGGCAACATCAATATCAATGAGTGACAAACTGAAATTTGCACCTGAATATATTACAACTTACGAACAAATAAATAAATTTTATGATTATAAATCTAACTCTCATATTTTACAAAGTGCAAAACTTAGTAAATACCCAAGATTTTTGTGTAGTGAAAAATCTAACCCTGATATAGTTTCAAAATTATTTACTTATGGTTTTATAGATAAAATAATAGTAGATGAAACTTTTTACAATATTTATAAACTACCTCTTGTTATAATAGATTGTGTTAAGTGAATAATAGAATCATTCGGAAAAGGTATCCATGGTATACAACTATTTGATGTCTCAACCGATTTAACTAGAAAACCTATTATAATATGCCAATTGTTTAAAACTGGAAAAAATAGCAACATCAGTGGAGATGATGAAGATCTCAAGATGAAAATACCATGTACCCTGGAAAAATTCCAAGAATGGCTGAGTACCAAACAAGCCATTGGACTATTAACACTAAAGTAAAAAATAGAAGACATGTTAAAAGCAAGAAAAACATGCATCATTGGAACCTCCAAGGTGGAGAAGTTGAAGAAATCATTACCCTATACTACAACAAGGACATACTATCCCAGGATACTATACAACTTACAAATATGTATGACCGGATTATAGATATGAAACACAACCACTCGAGTGCAACTATGGAGCAATACAAGTTTTTAACAATCCAAAGAAAAGGCCTGTTATCAACATAAAAAATGGTGCCAATATTACTCATACTACTATGAAAAAAGAAGGATCCTCTAATCTTTTCGCATGAAACGGCCCAATGTAGTATAACTATAGAAAGCTATAATGTAACAACTTGATACGACCCAATGTAGTCTAACTACATCAAGCTCATATACTATCATATATTACCATCATACTACTGAAAGAGATATCGTTCCTATTCTATAGGAGTATCTACTGAAAAAATTGAAACGATACCGTTCCTATTCTATAGGAGTATCGAATGCTTCAAAAAAAATCTTGAAGAAAGAATTTTTTTTATGTCTTATTAGGCAAAGAAGACAGCTTGCAAGATATTGTGGAAAAAAAAGCAACTGGCCTCAATAAATTGCAAAAGCTGCCGGACCCACAAAGAATCAATGACAAAGATGATAGCTGACAACGTTGAAAAAATGGCAACAAGGACAAACAACTTTGGAGAAGAATCTGCAAATTACTATTTACTTTTAGACTTTTGTAACCAACTACTATTTGCTTTTAGACTTTTGCAGCATAACAATAATGTAAGTAATCGAAGAGGTTATCTATATAAAGAACCTCATTGTAACTTCTGAAACCAACTTTTTCGAATACAACATCTTCAATCTTTGAAATATTCTCTCTTATGTCTAGCTAAACCCCCCATTTAGTCTATAATCAATATCAATTACAATATCAATATACCAGAGAACGAATACTTTGAAAACTTATACTTAGAACCATATCAGTCCATAAAACTCCATCTCTTAAAAGGATTTAAGAAAGAGTCTGTTGAGCAACTCCCAACACCTAGGCCATTTATCCCGTCGATTTTAGTGAAGAAAAAGGGAGGCAGAGTCAGGGTGGGTTGAGTATCTCCGGTGATCTTGAAATTATGCTAAGAGGTATGTTTTTAGACTATGTGTTTCTAATTATGATCTTGATAAGTATAAATCTCTGCAACTATGATGTTAAATATTGGTATAAGGTTATAAACTTTTATTTAAAAAATGAATTTTGAGTTGATAATAACTGCATCCGTACTACATGCTTATTATTTGATAAACTTAGATAAAACTATGTTAATATAATATCTATATCTCTACCTTCTTCAGGGTTGTTAGATGATGAAAAGATCCGCCCATAAAATGGTATCAGAAATGCAAATACAACATCTTCAATCTTTGAAATATTCTCTCTTAGGTCTAGCTAAACCCCCATTTAGTCTATAATCAATATCATAAAAACAGAGAACGAATACTTTGAAAGCTTATACTTAGAACCATATCCGTCCATAAAACTCCATCTCTTAAAAGGATTTAAGAAAGAGTCTGTTGAGCAACTCCCAACACCTAGGCCATTTATCCCGTCGATTTCAGTGAAGAAAAAGGGAGGCAGAGCCAAGGTGGGTTGAGTATCTCCGGTGATCTTGAAATTCTGCTAAGAGGTATGTTTTCAGACTATGTGTTTCTAATTATGATCTTGATAAGTATAAATCTTTGCAATTATGATGTTAAATATTGGTAGAAGGTTATAAACTTTTATTTAAAAAATAAATTTTGAGTTAATAATAACTGCGTCCGTACTACATACTTATTATTTGATAAACTTAGATAAAACTATATTAATATACCATCTATATTCCTACTCTCTTCAGAGTTGTTAGATGATGAAAAGATCCGCCCATCTTAATCATTCAAATATACTTTTAGATTCAGCCATATTAATTTTTAATGAGAACAAATGAGTCATGAGTTAACTGCAATATTCTTTAACAAAAAGTGAACAGAGGGAGTTATAGGGTAACCTACCAATACAGTAACGAACCTGGTATAACATGTTAATTTGCACAAGGCACCGGTAGGATAATAAAATTATACATTCACAAATGCCACAATCAAAAGTAAATACTGCAGAGAATATATATATGGGCAGTGCTTACATTCAACCATGCAACCATGTAATGCGGCTCATTTTCCTCCAATTTTGGGGTTGTCCAAAACTCATTCCTAATTCATCATCATCATAGTTATACTAGGAATCAACTCTCTCTATCTCTCTCTTCCTGAACCAGAAATGGACTTTATCAAATCCTCTTCTTGGCCCCCATAAAAAATAAAACAGATATAGAGGTGTACATTGTCCAATTCCCTTGTATTGGTCCAAGAACCTAATTTATATATGTACAAGTTTCTTGGACCAATTTTGTCAATTACTACCTGCAAAAATATATTCAACACAAGGTTTGATAGAGTTGATCATTAACATATTAAAAAGTGATTTGTTTTGGAACTTATGGTCTGTTTCCAATCAAAAGCAAGGATCTTTATGTTCAATTTGAATGGTACTTCCTCTTCAATTTTGGTTTTTCCTACTCATTCTTTCAATGTAAAGGTCTCTATTTTGTTATAAAGAATAATTCAAATTGCAACGGAATCAAGATTAAATGGGATTTGAGGAGAGAAAAAAAAGATTGTATGGGATTTTGCCTAAAAGATGGATATGGTGTTGGGATTTCATGTTATTTGTCAAATGTAATTACTTGGACGTGAATATTGTGAAGTACATATTTGCATGTGTTGCTCGGATTCTTCAAAAATGTCGCCAGACACATGTTAGATCCTTCAAAAGTAACGTATTTTTGGAGGATCAGATACGGATGGAACAACGTTTTTGGAGAGTCGGAGCAACATAGAGCGTGGGTACTTTGTTCTTTTCCTTATTTCATAACGCTGGCACCAGTTAATGTAACAGATGTTTTGCCTACGTTGGAATTTGAATCTCAATGTTCCATGTGTGGATACTGTGGTCCAATGTGAAGAAAAAGTTTGCATGCTTAATTCTTTTTCCCCAGTTACATGTCTTATTTCTTGTTAGTGAAATCATGTTGAGGGGTTACCTACCTTTTAATCGATGCAGCTTGAAAAACGACATGCATATAAAAGCATAATTGTTCATTATGTATATGTAAGCAGAAGTGCGCGAAGGGGATTTATTTTTTGTTCTTCTTTAATTGTTTCTCATGATGGACACTACAACAACTATATTCTTGTTCATCATCATGTCCTAAATTGCAAAGGAACTGTTTGCTAATATGTTTTGCTTTGGTTTTTCTTTTTAATTCCATAAACCTGACATCTGTCTTTAGAGTTAACTATGTTGCTCGAATGATTGTAGCTTGTAGTTTAATAACTATACTTACTAATGGACAGTTCTGCTTTTTCCTTTGAGATGAAATATAATTATAACATGATTAATATGATCAAATTCTTAGGATCCCCGTAATATGCTAGACACAATATCACTGTTTTAGCTACATGAACCGTTATGCTATGGGTATAGCCACCACTCTGGTGCTTAATCTGGCTTACTGCACAATTTTTGTTTCCTTGCTGCTTAGAACGATTATAGTTGAGATAGCGAAGTAATTATTTGATATAATTTGATTTTTGTCTTGTAATTACTTCTTAATGTTTATTGCTTTGTCTAGTTGTAAACTGTCAAAAGACATCCCTTTGTTGAAGTGATGCAAAACGAGGAGTTGTTATCTCATGGACGAAGCCATGAGTTTCGGAGAAGTATGTAGTTCAAATAATGAGGAGCAAAGTGATCCAAATGAGTGGTTGATTATTTGAATCTCAACTTTAAGTTGGATTAATATTGACATTATTTATATTAGATGTTGAAATGAGATCATATTTAAAATTTGATTATGAGAGCACCTATAGATTCATATATGTTAAGTACTTTTTTAATCTTTTATAAGTTGTGCGCTCAAAGAAGTGTGTGCATCACCTCTTGTTTATTAGCTACAAGCTCCACTTCAAGCCCCATGGAGCTTGTCGCTTTTTGAGTGTTTCACTTTTAAATTCTTGTTCGTTATTCTTATACAGTACTGCAGAGGGATTTAAAATTAGAACAAAGAAATGGGACTAAGATTGTCGAAGCAGGGGCTCAAGAAGCCTGATAATCCGAGTATCAGTGAGCTCCATTATAGTCTAATAAATTATCTGTCAAGAAGTTTTTGCATACGTAACTTGGTGTCAAAACAAAGAAGGCGAATGCTTGTTGGCGGGTATGATCTTGACATGACTTATATATCAGATCGAATTTTAGCAATGTCATTTCCTGCAGAGCACGTGCGAGCAGTGTTTCGCAACCCTTTGTGGCAGGTTAAGTCTGTATTGGATATGAGACATGCTGGACATTATAAGGTTAGTACACAATTCCGTTTACCATTTAACCTACTTTCTCTCCCTGTTGTGCTCAGCATTATTAAAAGCCATTGTTTCATCGCTTAAAACAATTGAGTGATGCGAACTGAGGGGTTATTGCTTTAGAGAAGTGAATACACCAAACAATAACGCGCAAAGTGATCCAAACAAGAAGTAGTTTGGCTCTTTAAATCTCACTTTGAGGATTTGGATTAATATGAACATTATTTTTATATTGGCTGCTGAAATTAGTTATATTAATTTTCATATTACTATAATACTAAATTCATATTGTTTGGGTTTTTTAAAGTTATATATAGACTGTGAGATTCACTTTACTGAAGCATGTATTTCATGTCACACTTTACGCTTCAAGCCGATGAACCTCATCGCTTTTTGCGCTTTTCACATTTTGAAAACTCCAATATTAGCTTTCATGTGTCATCTTAATATTTCTCTAAGGTCTAATCACTCAAGTAAGTTTTATTTGGAACCTAAGTAGTTTACTATATCTGCATCAAAGTGAAAATATCAGACGCTAAGATTGACAAATTAAAGCTTGAATTCAGATTACATGTTTACCTTGCACAATACACCCTAAATGTGAATCTCAAAATTTACAAAAATGTCTTCATTGGTAGTAGCTTTCTCATATAACTTATGCACTAGCTTTACAAATTTGTTCCTTGGTGAGGCGCACTGCAAATGATAATTTTTGAAGAAACCTACATTAATGTCTCTCTCAGCCACATGCTGTTGCTTGTAGGTGTACAACTTATGTATTGAGCAGGCTTATGATGCCTCTCATTTTCATGGACGTGTGGAGAGGTATCCGATTGATGACAACCATGTCCCTCCTCTCAAAATGATCAAGGATTTCTGTGAAGATGTGTACTCATGGCTCTCACATGACCCCAAGAATATTGCTGTTGTACACTGCATGGTACGTGGGCATCCTTTGCAGTATGGTTAATTCTATACCCGAATATAGCGTAATTAACTTTTCTTTTTTGACATCTCTAGGCAGGAAAAGGACGAACGGGGTTAATGGTTTGTTCGTACCTAGTTTACTCTGGCATGTCAGCTGAGGAGGCTCTGCGAGTGTATGCACAGAAACGAACAACTAATAATGAAGGAGTAAGTTATATCAATCCTCTAATTGGAAATTTTGACAATGCAATGGAGGAGCCTGAAATATAAACTAGACAACCTGATTCTTACCCATATTTTAAAAAGACTGATTTCCATTATATGTTAGGCAGACATACAAACCAAAAACTTACGAAAATTGTGCAATAATTCATACTTCGTCTATCCCAATTTATGTGAATGTGTTTGACTGGGCACGGAGTTTATGAAAGAAAGGAAGAGTTTTTAAATTTCTGTCCAAAATAAGCTACAATTATTAGAGTGTCATCTCATCAAGGGTAAAGTAAACATCTTAGATAGTTACTAAATATAGAAATGTGTCATTCTTTTTGGGACTGACTAAAAAGGAAAGAGTCTCACATAAATTGAGACAGAGGGAGTAACGTTTACCCATCTGGAAACCATATCATGTCTCTTTTTCCTTTTTCTTTAAATGCATTGACACATCATTATCGTTTAGAGTTAGGAGTGGGGGATAGAGAGGGAGTAAGTGAACAATGTATGGTTGTTTAGAACTACTACTGAAGTACCGTGAGACAATGTGCAATTATTTTTCCCGCATTTAAGATAAATAGGAACAGAAATCTACTGTCATGGAGTCTGTTTTTACTGCATCAATATGTTCTATTCAATAGGCAATAAAACATATTGATGCATGTTTATTTTCACCTCACGAAATGAGAGAGGAGAGGAAGTACGAGATGTTACTTGAAGTTCTGAAGGGAGACATATTTCACATATAGTAAGGATAGTATTGGTTCCTTTTTGTTGCAAATCTTCAATTTGTTCTTCTTTAGGTGATGATTAGAACCTTAAGATTGTTCGTATTTTACAGGTATCCATTCCAAGCCAACGTAGGTACGTCAAATATTGGGAGAGCGCACTTTCCTTTCCAAAGGGTGTTCCTCGTGGTCCTCCAACTGTCAACTTGCCTAAGTCATGTAAGAGAGAGCTGCGTCGCATTAGATTATATGACACTATAAACGTTGAGTCCGTCTTCTTCGTTCTATCCGATTTGCAAAGAGTAAGTCCTCTTAACTTATATAAGATTATTTGGGAGTATCAATGATGAAAATGCTGTATGGATAAGAAGCGCTTGGTTTATATATCCTATGCATGATCAGTTATAGAAAAGGATTTACGTTATATGCATTGATAATGTAAAAAAAGTTTAAACTTCGAGTGCTTTCAAACCTGTTTTAGCAGGTAATCTGACTTATTTACGAAGTTACTAATCCCACTTATTATGGACCATTCATAGTTCTCGAACCGGACTTTGACAAAGCATTTATTCAAAATGTTTATCTCCTCTATTGAGATGCAATTGTCTTTGTGTTGAATAAAGTTGAAAGAAAACTCAAATAACAAGATTTCTGAATTCTCTACAACTGTGTTTGTCTTCATTTTGGTCCAGTTCTCTGAATTTTCATTGCAATGGATATAGTTTATTCACTGTGTGCAATTCAAACAGGTTCCAGGAGAGAAATATTGTCCACCTGCAGAAGTCTCAAAGAGTTGTTGCAGACGAATCAAGAATGGTATTCAGAGAACTTATAGTCCTCGATATTTTTATTCGTCTGTTGAGGAAAATGGAGATGAGATGGAACAAGAAAAGAAGGAACCTCGTCTCGTAGTCCAAATGGACACAGAAAGTTCCATGCTCTATCAGAAAACCTGTCTTGATCACTTTTATGACAAACCAGTGCAAGTACGTATCCTTACTCAATTTCGCTCTTCATTCGTAAGTTATGATATTAAACAATCAGCAGTAGTTAGGAAGGAATCTTTTGATTAATTTCTGTTGCAAACCAAGCGAGAGTTGGAAAATGCAACTAGATTTTCCAGGAAGTGGACATACTTATTTCAGCAATAGCTATAACTTTATTTCCCCGAGTGAAAACTTACATGTTCTACATACTGAAATGATCAATATTTAATAGTCTTTCTTTCTCCCAAAATTATAATTAGTCTTGCAAGTTTTATGTGCACACTCACTCCAGTCCAATTTATGTTACCCCTTTTTCCTTTTCAAAATGTTCCAAACTCATTAAACTATTCAAATTTTAAATTAGAAGTAATGTTTTCACTATCTGAATAACGTTTGATCATCACATTAATAATTTCTTCCGCCATTACTAGTATGATATATAAATCAAATTAATATTTCAGACTCAATGTGCAGTCAAACACTATCACATAAAATGGGCATTATATTTGAACAGGTCTGCGGAGACGTGCGTATCATATTCTACGAAAAGCTCTTAGGAGGACGTCTTTTCTATGCTTGCTTCAATACTGCTTTTATTCGGAATGATATTCTGCAGGTATGCACATCTTTTTCTCCTGGCTAAGTTATTGTGTCAATATTGTATGTTGTTAAACTATGAAAATGAAGTATGGAGCCACTTATTTACCGTAGCTTTTAGACAGCGAACATGTGTCTTCTTTTATGATCTTTCTAGTTAGCACGTCGTAGGAATAGTCTCTCAGCATATAGAGGGGTACTACAAATTTTCCCATCGAATGGTCCCTCATCGTTTACTTAATGACAAATTTGGCATGCTAGATGAGGGGTATTGGAAATTTTCACATCGTACACTTGATAACAAATTTGGCATGCTAGATGTGTACACCAAAAAGAAGAAAAAGACAGAAACTTGGTCTGCTCTAGACAAATCATTCAAGTCCAGAACCAACTAACTGAATTATTATTATTATTGCAGTCATATTTCTATATTGATGTGCCACTAATTCTGGAAAATTTCGCAGTTTTCGCTACGGGAGCTAGACAAAGTTGGGAGAAAGGGTAGGTCCATGACTGGTTCTTCATTCTGCTTGGAGTTGTTCTTTGGTCCGGCGAATGGCGATTGTTTTCCAACACCTCCATTGCGCGACGATGATCTTATTGATTGTTAATTTTCACCTAAGAAGGTGGCACATTTTTATCAATACCTTTATATATTACAATTCATCATAGTGCTGTATATTTTACATTTCATTTGTCTTGCCATCTATTTTCCAGTGTTGGAGGACTAGGAAATTTCAATAGTTTTGTATGTAGAACCCGAGCGAGCAGTTTTAAGAACCAATGTTTTATCTTGAAAATTGCATGCATATCCTAGAATCTAATGGGAAAAAATATCTTAGAATTTGAAAAGTGATAGGTTTTTTGGTTGCATTTAGTATTAAAATTAGAGGACCAAATTGTATTCGTTGTTTGATCCTTATAATCAACTTCGAGTTGAGTTCTGATATTTTGCACGACAACTATCTATCCTACGAGATACTTAATTTTCGCCTAGAGGACAGACTATGTTGCTCTACCTGTTCTACGCTAGCGATTGTAGAATAATAATAAAGAACAGAAAAGTAAACACAATATTTTTACTTGGAAACCACCCGGCTCACAAAGGGTGGAAAAACCACGACCTACACCTTTGCAACAGGATTTTTATGAACTCCACTACAACGTCATTCAAGTTACAAACTCTGTAACATAGGAACTAAACTTTAATTCTTATCTCGTTAATCTTCCTAGACTAATGAGTCAACTTCACTTGCCCTCAACTTGAAGTTGAATTTGACAAATGTTTATACCTATGAAAATTGCTTCTAAGAAGGCTGATAAAGGTACAACTCGTTAAATAATCCTAATACACAAATCTAGACATGAAGACTGTAAACACAACTCTATGAAACATGTTCTTCAATCTTCTTCTTTGTATCAGGCCGCACTTCAGGAATCAGAACACTCAATATGCATTGACATATTGCTCGAATTCTATTTTCTCTATGTGAGTGCGTAAAACTTCTTGATGACAGGACTTTAGTATATATAGCTCTTGGTGCGCAGCAAGTCGGCAGAACTCAAAACCCCACATAGTACGACCCACTATGAGAATAGGATTTGAGTTGGTTTAGGTTTCTTTCCTTATTCACGTGGCTTCAATATCCTTTCAAGAGTATGAAGTATCTTGATAAGTATGGCAGGAAATCCTGCAACTTGTCTGCCAAGTCCTTACGATAAAACACAAATCCTACTCGCAACAGGACTCTAAGCTGGAACATGTTCTTGGACCTAGTTTAAGCATTTGTTACCTTCAACTCTGTCTCACATTTGTGTCTGCGATAGAACATATTCGTAGACCTGGATCAAGGATCTGTGTCTGGTTCATTCACTTTATCTTGCATTTGTATTGCATCTGTCTCTTGGATAGATCAACTCCACAAACTTGATTCATTCGCCTTGTTCATTCACTTTGTCAATCATCAAAACCTACAATGGAAAGCACTAATGCCAACAAGTTCTAATTTCTCATACTCCAAATTCCAAAGGAATTAACTTATGTACTAACGACGTAAAAAAATTACATTGTATTTTAACTCGTAGCGAATAACATGCCTTATCTTTCAGGTTTCTAGTCCCACTTCTATGAACCATTAGATATAATTATCTTTTAAATGTTGGTATTTTGAAAAGACTTCTGCATGCATCTATTAGGCATAAAGATGGTATTCTTGTATAGGCTGGTTCACTCTGATCGAGTTGTGTGTCGAATCAGGTCATGTGATTTTGGCTCGTGAAAACTATAGTGCCTCCAGTCTAGGTCTCTTATGCCTTCTCGTGATAGGCTCGAGTTGTGAGCTTATTGCGAGGGACCCTTGAAGATTCTTCTCAATTCTAACTTTAAACTTTGATCCCTTTTAATCATTTTACCTAGAGGTGGTAAATAGGCGGGTTGGGTCAAACTATGTTGGATCAAAATGAGTTAATTCAATGAATGGATCAAAACACAACCCAACTCAGATATACTTAGATTAAAATGGGTTGGGTTAAAAAGTAGGTTATAACCTATCACACCCTAAATCGGAGAGGCACGACTGGAACCCGAACCTTACGTTATCAAGCATCAACATAACGTACATTGATAATCATGCTAACATATATAAGCAGTCGGAAGGGCTATCAATGACCATCTAAGGAAACATGAAAGACAACTCAACGATAGATGGCCCAAAATGACATACGTGCATGTATACATGATAGTACAGGCCGACCAGGGCACCATGATCATCTATACATCCAAGACGTAGGCCGACAAGGCCGTACAAAACATGTATACATAGGGTATCTATCTACAAGCCTCTAAGAGTACATGAACATCATAAGGCCGAGACAAAGCCCCGCCATACCCATAAAATTCATGTACATAAGCATACCGACTATGAAATGGTGAAATGCAGGAACAAGTGAAGTGCACCAACACCTTCCACTGAGCTGGTAACCTACTGAGGAAGATCATCAACCTGTCTATCGAGAACTGCATGCATAAAATAAAGCGTCATCAGGCAAAGCGATGTCAGTACAAATAAAATTACTGAATATGTAAGACAAATAACAACATGAGTGAATACATCTATGTAACAAAGGGATAAGAAGATCAACCTGAATATCTGAATTGCCTCAGAGGGCCATGATATGCATAAGTACAATATATATGTGTATAATGTCGTGTGATATATATATATATATATATATATGTGCGTGCGTGTGTGTGTGTTTAACACCATCAAGCCTCTGTGGGCATCATCATCATCATACTAACCAACTGACCATGGTGCGTACATAACGTCGTTCGTACATGTATATGCGTATATAACGCTATGGAGTGACACATGGACCCATAATATCATAATGAACATGTACGAATGTGTAAGACTCATAGAAAGACATTTTGAACTTATTAAAGTGATGTAAGGTCGTTACACCTCCGATTATCATTATGAGTCTAACATTATCAACATACAACTCATTAGGAGCCAAAGATCAAGGCAATACGGATCAGAAATACATCATGGAAGACAATGGACATACGTTTCTAAAACTACTAAGAGTAAAGTCATTTATGAATATCGTTCGGTTACGTTTACGTTTCGTTCATTCAGAATCATGCCAAAGAAGGAAAAAAAGTACCTTAACATACCTTGCGATCCTCTAACCAATTACCACAATAAGCTAATGCACCGCACATGAATCTACAATAATGAAACGATACTATCGTCACATTGCAAGTGATATAACTATCATATCGTATTCCAAATGATAACCTTATTATATAATGAAATGGGCAGCATCTCCCCTATTTATAATACATATCCCCAAGTGCATCATCACCACAACACACAAAACATCATCAACAACCAGCAATCACACGTTCAGCCCCTCAACAACACAAAAACAGTCCCAACAACCCAATATAACAACATTCAACACTAGTTTATAACTTATAGTTGCTATTTCACATTTTTCATGGAGTTAACACACTTATAACTAGCATCAACTCATATACATCAAGGGAAAAAGATTTCTTACCTTCAATATAACCAAAATAACTCATATTCTAACTTGGTTCAACTTGGAACAACTTCCAAAATAGTCCAATATACTACAACAACTCAAAAACAATTTCCGATTTTTATTTCACAAGTTCTCAACCAAACAATCTAGTAACGACTTGTATGATCTCAAATACATAACCAAGAACATTCCATTCTCATATTAGAAGAGGCTGACTTGGCTATTCCGTCATGATGATGGCCACGTCCGAGGACCCCCACTCATTCTCGAACAATTCTAGCCAAAACTGTAACAACGGTGACGGCAAAAATGGTCAAAAGCAGAAAAATGGTAGCAAGAATCGCGGCGGCGGCCGCGGTAGTGGCAGTGGCAATAGAGATGGATGTGTCAGTGGTAGGGGACATGGTGGCAGTGTACCAGTTGGACCGCAACACCACCGGGTCGCACGGGCCAAGACACGCGGGTCGTGAGGTCAGCCGCTCACGTCACAATTTTCAACTTTTGATCCCGATTGGGCCATGCCCAATTTCACCCAACAGCAGTCGGCAGCCCAGCAGTCACGGATTGGGCCCTGGCAGTAGGCTGTCCTGCTGGGGTCTCGGCCTTAGCAGGCCTTCGCTATTGCGGGCCTAGCAGCGATTCCGACGCCTACGGATATCGAGGTGGCAATGCATACACTTGGTTTAAATCCTCTGGACGTGAATTGGTACAAGGACACCGGAGCTACCTCTCATATGACGTCCGCGCTAGGTAATCTCTCATCTTATTTCAATTTGAACAAAAATCATGACATTATTGTTGGTAATGATAATTCAGTTCCTATTCGTGGTTATGATCACACACATTTATCTCCCTCGAACCCACCTTTATCCTAGAGAAATGTCCTTCATGCTCCTCACTTAATTAAAAATTTGGTGTCTGTTCGAAAATTCACAACTGATAATTGGGTTCTGTTGAATTTGACCCTTTTGGATTTTCTGTGAAGGATTTCATGACGGGGATACCTCTAATGAGATGTAATAGTCGGGGAGATCTTTATCCAATCACCACCACCACCACCACTTCCACAAGTCAAGCCACACCATCAACGTTTGCCGCTCTAGCACCTTCCTTATGTCAGGCTCGTTTGGGTCATCCGTGGACGTCTGTTATTTCTTCTCTTAGAAATAATAATTTTATTGCATGTAATACACATAGTACTACTATTTTTCCTTCTTGTCCGCTTGGAAAACATGTTAAGTTACCGTTTGTAGCCTCCAATTCTAGTACTTTGTTGCCTTTTGATATTATTCATAATGATTTGTGGACATCTCCCGGTTTAAGCTCTTTGGGCCACCGCTATTATGTGTGCTATTATGTGTGTATTTTTGGATGATTATTCTAATTTTTTGTGACCTTTTATTTATCCAAAAAGTCTCAAGTTTTTTCCACATTCTTAACATTTAGAGCATTCATCCGTATCCAATTTGAATGAGAAATTAAAAATATTCAATGTGATAATGGAAGGGAATTTGATAATGGGCCGTTTCAGGAATTTTGTAACACTAATGACATCTCTTTCCGTTTTTCTTTCCCTCATACGTCCTCACAAAATGGGAAAGCCGAAAGAAAAATTCGTATCATTAATAATATTGTATGGCCCTTACTATCACATGCTTCATTACCACCCTCTTTTGGCATCATGCATTGCAAATGACTACTTACCTCCTTAACATATTCCCTAGCAAAGGGTTAGCTTATCAATCTCCCCTTAAAATTCTTTATCATAAAGACCCTTCGTATTCTCATCATAGGGTATTTGGGTGTTTGTGCTATCTATTTTTTCCGTTCACTACAATTAACAAACTTCAAGCCCGTTCTATCGCTTGAGTGTTTTTGGGTTATCCGTCTAGTCATCGTGGTTACAAATATTTTAATTTATCTTCTAATAAAATCATAATTAGTCCCATATTATTTTTTATGAAACCCAATTTCCGTTTGCTAAATTATATAATTATGTGTCTAGTTCTTATAATTTTTTGGATGATGTGCTATCACCCGTATATTCTCCAACAGTGGGCCCAACCTGCCCATGATCCAATGCTGCTAGCAGGCCTATTGCCTTCTGGCCCAAACGGTCTCGGTACGGTACTAGATTCTCGGCCAGTAGGCCCACTGCCTGCTGGCCCAATAAATTCTTCCCATGGCCCAATGTCTCGGCCAGCAGGCCCACTGTCTGCTGGCCCAACCTCATCGTCCATGCGTCCAGATAACGGGCCAACAAGCCCACTGCTTGTTGTTCAGTCCCGCGCCGACCCGACACCTAGCCAAATCCCGTCCAATTCTATCTTGACTCAAAGGCTCGTTACTCGTAGCCAATGGGGTATTTTTAAACCAAAATGACATTTTAATCTTAATTCTAATGTCACTAAATCACCCCTACCTCGTAACCCAGTGTCTGCCCTTTATGATCCGAATTGGGAAATGGTCATGGATGATGAATATAATGCTCGTATTGAAAATAAGACGTGAGAGTTGGTGCCCCGTCCGCCTGGTGTCATTGTTATTCATTCTCTGTGGATTTTTACTCATAAGGAAAAATCTGACGGTTGTTTTGAGAGACATAATGTCCATCTTGTAGGTGATGGCAAAACTCAACAGGTTGGTATAGATTGTGGAGAGACATTTAGTCCGGTGGTCAAACCGGCAACCATTCACATTGTTCTCATTCTGTCTCTCTCGAAAGCATTGCCCATTCATTAGCTGGATGTGAAAAATACTTTCTTACAAGGTGATCTCAAGGAGACAGTACACATGCATCAACCATTGGATTTCAGGGACCCCGATCATTCTAATCATGTATGTTTGCTAAAAAAATCCTTGTATGCGCTTAAACAGACCCCACAAGCTTGGTATAAGAGATTTGCAGATTATGTATGTACTATTGGATTTTCTCACAGCATGTCTGATCATTTTCTGTTCATCTATAGTCGTGGTACTTATCTGGCATACATTCTGTTATATGTGGATGATATTATATTGACTGCCTCTTCTGATAAACTGTGCAAGTCTATCATGTCTCATCTCAGTTTCAAATTTGCTATGAAAGACTTGGGGCCCTTAAGTTATTTTTTGGGTATAGTCGTCACACGTCATGCAGGTGGTCTATTTTTATCACAGAGGAAGTATGCGGCTGAGATTATTGAGTGAGCTGGCATGTCATCTTGTAAGTCCTCTTCTACTCCGGTTGATACCAAACCGAAGCTGAGTGCTACTTCTAGCACACCTTACGAAGATCACACCCACTATCGCAGTCTTGCAGAGGCTCTTCAGTATCTTACTTTCACGAGGTCCGATATTACTTATGCATGCAGCAGATGTGTTTATTTATGCATGATCCGTGGGCGAACACATGCATTCTCTCAAACACATTGTGTGTTACTTACAGGGCACTCTTGATTATGGTTTGCATTTATATCGATCATCCGTCTCTACTCTCGTGTCTTATACAGATGTTGATTGGGGTGGATGTCCAGACACCAGACGTTCGACATCTGGTTATTGTATGTTTCTTGGTGATAACTTGGTTTTCTGGTTGGCAAAACGTCAGGCTACTTTATCACGATCCAGTGCGGAGGCCGAGTATAGAGGAGTAGCCAATGTGGTGTCCGATTCATGTTGGTTGCGTAATCTCCTATTAGAGTTTCACTTTCCTATTCAGAAAGCTACCTTCGTTTACTGCGATAATGTTAGTGCAATCTATTTCTCTGGAATTCTGATCCAACATCAGCGCACTAAGCATATCGAGATGGATATTCACTTTGTTCGTGAAAAGGTAGCCCGTAGACAAGTACATGTCTTACATGTCCCTTCACGGTATCAAATTGCTGACATATTTACTAAGGGTCTTCCCCTAGTTCTGTTTGAAGATTTTAGGGACAGTCTCAGTGTACGACAGCCGCCCGCTATGACTACGGAGGTGTGAAAGTCCATCGATATACATGGCCCAACCGTGTATATCACATAACCATATTTTGTATATATTTTACCATATTTGTAAAATTCTTGTAATTATAATAGTAGTCTTGTATTAGAAAAATGTATTAGTCTTGAATTAAAAAAAAATATTTATGAATTATTCTCTTTCATAAACTAATATCGGAACCAATACATGAGTCTAGAAGCTTGTAACAATAACCCGAATATGAGTCCACATACCTGTAACAAAATCTCATATATACAACTTGAATCACATATACAAATTGACATACATATAACCAAATTTCATGACATAACAGTTCAAAACCATGTAAATCACCATACATGAATTCTATAATATTATACTAGCATATAATATATGCATATAATATTATACTAGAATATGCAATATGCACAATTGATCATAAATTTCATAGATATAGTAAACGTGCACAAGATATCTCATATATTATATCGATATTCACATATATGCTTGTTGGCTCACATATACAGTACCCCACATAATTTTAAAAGTATTAATACACTTTTACCAATCAAGTAGAAGAATCCCAATCCAAACTCTCTAATATCGAGCTAGGTTTTTCCAAAAGTGAATAAAACGTCATTGTTCATGAAATTTCATTTTTATAACATCGTGTTCTCTTTAGCAATTGCGGAGCTTTGTCGGCTATCGCATACCACCGAAGACTTAAGACCTCCATGAATGTGCCTAGACCTTTCACAAATGTAAAAGTTAATTTGTAAATAATGAATTTTAGATCTAACTAATCTAAAAATTAGCTTGTAATGTGATGATTGTCCAAGTCCATATAAGGAATTCATGTTCCCATTCCATTTCCGACGTGGAATTCTTAACATAACTAATCTAGATCAACTCCCTTTTGCTCTCCGCAATGACGTTTATTACCCCATGATAGCAAAGACCCAGCTGTTGAGCAACTCGTGATCACGAGACAAACTCCGCGACGGCAGTGTACCAGTTGACAATGAAAATCTGCAATTTTAAACTTGTTCCAATTCTGCCGAGATACATCATAGCCCCTCGGATCCCAACCCAAATGGTCCCTAAAAGTCTCAAATGATAACATTTAATTGTACAAATACTCAAACATAAATTGGAGCGTAAATACTAAATGAGGGGTGAGGTATCACATATATAGTAAAATTTTAGTAAATATTAAATTCTGAATCCATAGATATAAATTAAATTCTAAGAACCTAAAGTTGAATCTATCAAGTTTAAGTCCCAATTCTCGTAAGAGAGAAGATTTTTATCAGCTTTCTCATTGTAATATTCAACCATTTCAGATTCAAAACCTGAAGAATGCTCCAAGAGTGAAGTTATTGGAGGAAGATAGGAGAGTTAAATTAATGACTACTTACACTCCACAATTTCTGGGGATACCTGCAGTATGGACCCAAGAAGGAGGAGATAGAAACGTTGGTGAAGGAGTCGTGATTGGTTTTGTTGATTCCAGCATTAACCCTGAGCATCCTAGTTTCGCTTATGATCCCACGATTGTATTAATCTTCTTTGTGGAGTCTTTCTCATTAATATAAATATACATAGTGTATACAATGTGGAATCTTAATCCCATAAGGATCTTATTTCTATCATAAATATACAACACTAAATATTACAAAATATATGGAGTATATCGACTAATATACGTTAATACACCCTGATAATCCTTATAGTACAAATTCAACTCTTTTGGAAGACAAGAAAATATGATTTTTTAGGTACATGCTCATAAAAATTTAAAGATTAATTCTTATTTCCATCTAGTAAATTTTGCTCGCTCAACAAATACTATCATTTATCACTCATATGATCAAGTCGCAAGCGACATAATTGAGATCGATACCACTTTTTCAGAAGTTACAACAACTTCCTCTGTAATTATACTACCGTGAAAATAATACAGTTGGAATGCAACTTTCACTTCATAAGTAACATGAAACATTTACACATTTTAAGTGTTCCATTCCTTGAGTGAAACTTAAATCCTTGATTATCTAAATCGAAAGAGAAATCAAATTCCTCTTCATTTGAGGAACATGACAACACTCATTATTGTTTTATAATCCCATCAGACATTCTCAATTTCCAATTGATATCCCCTCTACTGATAACGAGTTAGTTATGTTTCAAATCAATTCTTGCATGGACACATGTAGAAAGTTGCGCCAGATTCAAGAACTCAGGAGTTATACCCATGACTTGAAATCATGGCATAAACTTCCCTTACATCGTCTCTATCACCAAAATTATGTAATTATCATTCTTGAAAAAGAAAAAAAGTGAGCCGACTTGCTAAGTCACTTTACGGACTAAAACAGATACCCATTAATGGCATGCGAAATTTCACCAAATAATGTTATCAAATGGATATAAGATTAGTAAGTGTGATAAATGTGTTTACATAAGAACACTTCAAATCATGTAGTTATTGTTTGTTTATAAGTTGATGATATGTTGTAATGAGTAAGTACGTTGCCGACATAAATTCTAATAAGCGTATGCTTGCTAGCAAGTTTGATATGAAAGACATCAGAGTTGCTGATTTAATTTTAGGAATTAAAACTCATCGAACTTCTCGAGGTTTAGCATTGTGTTAAAATGGTACTTGAATAATTTAAAATTTTGGACTTCAAAGTTGTGAGAACTCCAATTTATTTAAACCATACTATTGTAAAGAATAAATGTCAAAGAAAGTCTCAATTGGATTATACTCGAATGTTGAATAGCTTGATGTACATAATGAATTGTACATGACCTGATATAGTTTGTGCGATAAGTAACCTAAATCGATACACAACCCGACCAAGCTCATTAGATGACAATGAAATGAGTTTTGAGGTATTTAAACTATACCCAAGATTATGCTTTTGTAACACTCCGTAAATCCAGGTTATGTGTGAATGTGTATAATGAGTGTTGACGTGACATTATAGATATATGAAGTCCAATCAAGATGAGTTTGGGTGGAAATAGTGGATATAAGATCAAGACGAATAGTGAAGTGCATAAGATCCAATAGAAACGACTAAGTTTACGGTAGGTCTGACTTCCAACTTGAAAAAGTAAATTCGTTGGGAATTTGGGACAACCTAAAACATGAAAGTTATACGTCTTTAAAATATATTTCCAACCATATATGGTGGAGCTCAAATGTAGCTATATGCTAGGAGTTATGTCCATTTTACTTAACATTGTTGGTTTGTGCGTCACACATGTAGCGCACGAAATACCCATATCTGAATCTCTGCAGCCGTGTGCGATGGGCCCGTGACGCAAAGCCATCACACGGGCACTGACGCACGATGGACACGCGTGGCACGACCCCATTTTTCTGGTTTAGAACCCTATAAGTTCAAACTCCGTTATAACTTTTCCCCACTTCATTTTGGCGACGTTTTGAGGGTGAACAACTCTAAGGCTTCCCCAAAATATCTAAGGTAAGTTCTTGATTAATTTTTATTATTACTACATCAATCTAACATCAAATTAACACTAGTTCATCTTCCCCAATCCTAGATTCTTGAAAACTCAAGGAAGGAGAAGAATGGGTATGTGGGATTTCATCTAAAATGTAAGACCTCTGATTTTCCTGATTATTATTGAATATTTTTTGGCTAGTATAGAGTATACTACGGGATTAGAATCCACGAATGATTCATACGAGGTTCAAGAACAAGTTTTAAGATTTGAAAAAAAAGCCGTAGTTTCTGAATTAGTAAGAAAACTCTTAGGGGCGAATAAAGTTATAATATTTCTCATCCAAATCCATTTTAGAGTGATTGTTGAACCTTTGATATTCCATTTGGTAGCATTGTAGAGGGATTAGAGGAATGTCTCTTTTCGAATATACTTTTTTGGCTTTAAAATGATTTCTTTGGTAAGATTTCATGTGTGTGAAGGACAAGCCCTCATGGAAACCTAGGTGTATCATACTATACATATCTATTTGTAATTTTTCATATCAAAGGATTGTTGAAACTGATTTATAAAGCCTTTTACTTTGAACATGATTTACCCCTATAAGGGACGTTTTAACTTGATTTCAAAAATTTGGATATTTCATGTGTTTTTCCTATGAAGGGGTTTTGTTGAAGTTGAATCTTATTTAATAACTTGAATATGGTTTCTAAACCTATTAATGACTTAAAGTACCCCTATTAACGGGATGATGAATATAATCCATAATGAGTGATTCGGCTTCTATGCTATGATTGTGATTCGATTAACTTGCCATAATTTATATTGTTTGTGTTTGGCCTAGCTAATCGGGAGGAAGAAAAGTCACTATGGATCCTAGTGTGGTTTGCCTAGCTATTCGAGAGGAAGGATAGTCATCGAGGGTCAATAGCCCCGGTGTGGTTTGCCTAGCCATTTGGAAGGAAGAGTGGCCATCGAGGGTTATTATCCCCGATGTGGTTTTGCCTAGCTATTTGGGAGGAAGGGTAGTCATTGATGGTGACAACCCTGATGTGGTACTTCTATGCAGTTTAGGGAATCCTAAGTGGCCATCCATTAATTATTATTAATTTGGGCTTGTATTGGCATGTGTTATGCTTTGGTGTAATGACCCATCTGGTCATTTTTAGCTAAAGGCCCTTATTTGCTTGTTTGACCCTTCCTGTAGACTGTGTGTGGGATTTTTGATGTGCAAATATGGGTGGAACGGATCTCAAGGTCCATTTATATGCATTTCGGATGAAAAACCCCAAAACCAGAAACTTAAAGTTGGATAGTTTGACTCAAAGTTGACTTCTAAATAAATGGGTTCGTTTTCGGGTTCTGTTTCTTTCGGTAGTTCTGGAGGATCATCTATGACTTAGTCAAGTCATTGGTTGGCTTTCCGAGGCAATCGGATATATTTTGTGGCCTTATTTGTGAAGTTTGGTTTTTGATTTCTCCCAGATGATTCTTTAGAAAAGTATGCCTTAGCTCTGTTAAATGGGAAATCTGAGGGTACATTCGAGTTCGTAGCACTATTTACCTTAGACGAGCATGTCTACTTTGTGTTCGGATGGTCTCAAGAGTATTTCGGGTGTTGGATAGGAGTTTGGACTAATTTTCCCTATTGCTGGTATCTGGTGTCCGCTGCGGCGGCACCAATGTCTGCTCTGGCGTGTCCATATCGGCGAGAGGTTGGCTCACCAAATCGTAAGTTTGGGTGATTGTGGGTTTCCGCTATAGTGGAGGATGTGTTCGCAGGGGCGAGTCCACTGCGGGAGAGTCATGTTCACCGTGGCACTAGGACGAGTTGTCAAGTGACACCGCCCTAGCGAGGGTTTGGTCCGTCATAGCATGTCCACTCCAAAGGAGTTGATTCCGCTGGGGTGGAAGTACTATATCAAGTGTCCTATAAATTTATTAGGTCAGAAATTATTTCTCAAAATAGACTATCTCGAAACCTGAGTTTCCATAGAGCATTTCCAGAGGTTTAGGATAAATTTTCATCCTTGGGGTAAGTGATTATTCCTTTGTGAGTTAAGTTTATGCTTCTAAGTTCTTTAATAATGGTGGTTTAACATGATTATAAGTTGGGGAAGATGAGTCATGCATTCTTGTGAGAATAAGAGGGTTAAATCAATGATTAATAAAGAGTTTATGAATTAGTTTACTTGTTTTATTATTAATTAGTGATGGATATTGTTATATGATCATGTTTTAAGACTTAATTTGATTGTATAAGCTTATTTCAAATGTGGAAAATGTATAGGGTTTCAAATTGGAGCTTTCTACATTATCCAATTGAGGGTTCAAATGTGTATATATTTTCAATTAACTTATGGATATGACTACTTAGTATGTATTCTTAGTAATTGAGTATTAACGTTTGAGTCTTGGTGGCGTGGGCTTGGGATGAGTATTTAAAGTCTTGCTTTATATTGTGTTAGCCTTATATTAATGATATAATATGTGTGATTAGACTTCGATCATCACGAGACGTAAAGGAAGGGCAAGGCTATCATTTAGGCTTAATCATGTAGCGCTCATGTTTGGCCCAGATGTAGGCTACGATTTAGTTTTCGAGACTTTGATAGAAGTGCATAATTAGTTATAATTATTGAAGGGTATAGTGCATTTTTGGGGGTCCCACTCAGTCGATTGTGATGAACGTTTGAGTGGGTACCGATGTTCAACTGTGATGATGGATGATTTGGGGAATCAACCTTGTGTTGGTTCCGACTACTGCTTATTTGGGCTTGTCGTCATATGTGGGCTTGTTGATATAATTGTTATTGTTTGTTTACTCATCACACATGTTTCGATATAGTATCTTGATCCTGACTTGGATTATATAAACGTGTTGTTGAATCATGAAAGCACGTGACATGTCATCTCTATACTTGATTGCATCTCATTACATCTTGATATCTTGCCTTGTATTATCATTTGCATTTATACACTCATGATTCTATGATATTGATATGAGAGTGGTATGGATATGTTGTGGGTCCAAGAAGTCGGAAAGGTGAGAATATTATGCGATTATGACATATTGAGATGATATTGGTATGTGGGGAGCGAATTTGCACGCCTGTAATATGATAAGGCTCGACAATGAGTCTTAGGCTCTAATTAGATTCGTATGTGGAATTTCAGCTGGCTAGGAGCGGTATATGGACTTCGTTGGTCCCCCATGGGTGTACGGATCATAATAAAACCTTAATGTACTGTATATTAGGTTGAGAAAGATACCTTGTATATGTATTGCATTCATATCTGTAACGACCCAAACCGGAGGGCCATGAAGGGCACCTGGACCTTACTTGTCGAGTACCACTAATTATATATTTGGCACCTAACTGTAATTAAGCATGGGCCACGAGGGTCATCAGGAGGTAACCTGCTGACACATAGAAATGATAAATTGGAAAGGTGCTACGTAAAATCTTGCAAACAGAAGAATCCAACCTATGCATATATACATACTAAGGCCGACAAGGCCATACACGACTACTATACACATGACAACTATCTACAAGTCTCTAAAGAATACGTGACATCATAAGGTTAGGACAGGGCCCAACCATACCCATATGCATATGCAAATATATTGTACGAAGATTAGACTACAACCCTGGGATAAGTGGAGTGCTCCGATATCAGCTGAACTAGAGACCTACTAGCGCGGACCATCACTCTGTATACCTGAGCCTGCAGTTATGAAATGCAGCGTCCCCCGACAAAAGGGACGTCAGTACGAGTAATGTACCGAGTATGTCAAGAATGAAGAATAGCATAATAGAGACATGAAAGTAACATAAGACAAGAAACAATCAACCAGTAGAGAATGCCTCTGAGGGCCATAATATGCCTAAGTGTCATACTTGTGCAGAATGTCTAAGGGCCAAAATATGCCTAAGTATCATGTATGTGCATGCATAATGCGGTCATACTTATACATATGTGTATATAACACCATCAAGCCTCTGTGGGCATCCGATCATACATACAGGCCTATGTGGGCATAATCATCATCATATACCAACTGATCAGGTGATGGTGCGTATATAACACTGTATCCCTTTTCCCATCCCCATACATATATAATGCATACATATAGTAGCGTATATAACGCCTTTGAGGTCAATGTATGTACATGAATATAATGCATGAATGATACTAAGACAATCTGAGTTTATCGGAGTAACGTAATGTCGCTTCACCTCCAATTAACATTATGAATATTAACATCTTTCTCATATACCTCAATATGGATTTAGGAACATATAGAAATGATTTGAAAATAGGATTGAATAACATGAACATCCTTAACTACTAAGAGTAGAATCATTTATGGGATAATATTACGTTTATATTTCGTACTTAGAACATGTCAAAAGAAGAAAAGATTTACCTTAACATACCTTTATTAGTCTTCTTAACAACCCAATCAATGCAGCTCATCTAGCACCTCAAACTTATTTTCCAAGAACCCCTCTTCTTTCACCTTACCTCATTTCTAAAAAAGCCCGGATTCAATAACACGACAAAAACGAAACAACGAGATCGGAGTAATGAGCAAAACCTCTATGTTTCTCTCTGTATATTTTGCTTCAACAATACGTAGTTGCAGCATATGTATATTTATGTGTATATTGCTGCTACTGTTACCAAAGAGGAAAACAATGTTGCTCCTTCTAAAAGAAGTAGGTGTTGTACACGTACAAAATTTTAATAAAGAAGTTGGGAGTACATTTCTCCTTATGAATTGTTTTCACCCAAAAGACGGGTCTTCATTCCTGTGTATATATCTAACTAAAGAAAGCTATGGGGTCCACTACATACAATATTCCTATACTAATTACTTCTCCCAAAAGTTACCACCATGTGCATACTCATGCATAGTCACTTAAATGTCTTCCTCCATCATGACACGTGGAGGTGTTGTGACTTGTCATTATCCCTTTACCTTTTTTTCTCACTACATTTCAATATTTGACCCTACTTTATACGTGGAAGCAACATTTACACTCCTAACTCTTTTAATTTGGACACATATGTACATAAGTAAATAGTCATCAATCTTGATGCCTTCATGTGCCACATGGATGTCACCCCCTACACCATTAATTATATCATCATTATCCACTAATTAATTCTTGTCTTCCACTATAATCTCTCACTTAGCTATTATACATATAATTAATTCTTAATATCAATTTATTAAAAAAAATATGTCTAGTCATCGTTGTCACACTTTTTAAATTTTAAATTATTTCGGGATCGCATTCTTTTATATACTAAGCTCTTGATGTGAATACCTAAATATAACTATATTTCCCCAGGACTCAGGTCTACTTACATATGTCTAGCGATTCAAACTATGGTCCGAAAGTACGGGGTGTTACAATATCATACATATTTATGTCATTTTATTAATAAACTGTGATTGGACTTGTATTTGAAGTGGTTGTTGATAATTTGACTGGATTCTGAAATTTGAAGGATTATACATGCTACTTGATATCTAAAATATTGTTGAACTCTATGAACAACATTTGACTATGTGATTTATTTTGGGTTATTGAACTGTTAGTAAAGGATTACTTGGTGTCAACTTGGTATTTATCTCTGATTATGTATCTTCGTTTGTTGTCGGTCTATGATGTCTATAGGTGTACGTTGTGTACTCATGCTACACTTGCTGCATTCTTTTTGGATGTAGATTCAGTACCTTCCATCTCCGCAGGGCCACGTGCCTGAGTCAAAGCAGCTAACCTTCAGTGTTCATGGTGAGGATGCTCCTTCTCTATTTACTGTCTTTTGTTCATATTTGAGAGACATGTTCAGACTATGTATTCAATTTTGGCACTTGGTTGCTCATTTCATACTTGTACCATATTGTAGTGCTCTTGTATTCACAGACTAGATCTCTTGGGGGTTGTTTGGATGTATCAGACTTATTATTTTCTTCGGCATTTATATTATGAGACAACTTATGTAGTACTTGCTATCTTCCGCTTTTATTTATATCATGACTTGTGAATGATTGGAGTGTCTCGCCTACCAGTGGGATTATGTAGGTGTCATCACGATTCCTAAAAAGGTGCCACCACGATTCCTAAAAAGGGGTCGTGACATTTGGTTTCCTGTGAGTGGTTTGTTGATGATCTTGAGTTAATGATTGAAAAGACTTAATGGGATGAACAATATAAAAAGTTGAAATTGATATATTTCTATGTTATTGGCTCTTACTAGTGATTTTACTAAGGTCATGGACCTACTCTATCTTTGGGGATTTCAAACTATTTTTGAAAGAACTTAAGGTAACGAGAATGACTTAAGGATTCAAATTGATTGTTTCTTCATCATTGACTTATACTAGATATTTATGAGATGTGTCATTTGTTTTGAACTATTCCTCAATATTATTTTCAATTACACTTATTACTTATATATTTTTCTATTAACTATTGTCCTTGAGACACTCATTGAGTAACCAATACTCAGGCATACCATTGTTAATTTTGATGGTATGTAGGTAACGAAGAAGGGCAGTTTCATAATACGCGTACGGAGTAGGAGAACTTGCTGCTTTCCAGACTTATTGGTGCACCCGCATGCTTGTTCGTGAGACATCCCTCTATCTTCATTTATTTATTTTAATTTTCGGGCTGCATCCCGAAGTTAGACACTTGGTTTTTTTTATCTTAGAAACTCTATAGATAGTGTTAGATTGGTAGATATGGGGAGTCTTGTATGAATTATTGAGGTTTGCAATGTTCATGACTAATTATTTATAGTATACGTATGCTGATTATATTTTATAAGTGTGAGCATGAATTCGGTTAGCCTTAAATGACTTATTTTAAGTAAATATTGAAAGATTATAAAAAGAGATTAGACGTTTATTGATTTTATAAGGTGTTTCCAGTGTTGTTCATAACATCAGATGTCTGTTGCATCTAAGGTGAGTTTTGAGGCGTGATAAGCTTGTATCGGAGCCTAGGTTTAGACGTGTCCTAGGATGTGTATGTGTCTGTCGAGGTATGTCTAGTGGAGTCTTTCTTGTGTAGCCTTATAACCTGCATGATCGAAAGACTCCGAGGAGATTTATAGGTGTTTCTCATTCTTCTTAATTCTACATTGTGTTGTAGAGCTTGAACTTCTCTTTAGTATCATTCCAACGTGTTCGTTACTCATGCCTCGTGGAGATGACTTTAACTCGTGTTGTAGTTTCTAACATAGTGAGCAATGGTGATATAAGGTGCACATTGATTATGATTTAAAAATTGATGGATGTTGCAAAGTCACTTGGAATTCAATAGTAAATGCATATATATGGTGATTGTAGAATATGATTTTTGATATTTAAGACATGTATAGAAATGGGTATACTTACGAGTATTGTTAAGATGGATAGAGTTTTCTATGCGATGGACATAACATTTTCTAAGAATGGGAGATGTATTAGCCAAATTATAATATAGTGATGGATGGAAGTATCTTGCTGAGTGCCATTGATTTGTTAGGTGAAGAGTGGGATAGCTATGTCCTTAGGTGTTGACAGAGAGGTAATGTAATTTGGGATATTTCATATTAGCAAGTAGAGAAAAGCATATTTGAGAGTTACATTCCAAAGATTATGGTATTAACACTTATAATCATTCCTTGTTACCTTACTTTATAGTAGCCACCTTTGAAAAATTTAATGATATTATATTTTATTTAATAAATGAGAACGATAGAATTTATTAGCGGTAAGTTTCCCAAGAATTCTATTTTTAATACCAACTCAGGAACTTTGCACAACATTCTATCTTAACTTTCTCATAACATGAGATTAGTGGTAGTGGTTACTTGCATTAAATTAATTGGTTATTAGAATATGTGGTGAGACTTTCTTATGGTATATTTAATTTTCTTATTATAAAGTTACAAGACTTAGAATATATTCGAGACTAGGATGAAATATTATGATGATTTGTCATTGTAATGTTGATCATAAAGATGATCAAGTATAAGGCATGAATAACAGGATAAAGTTGTTAGAAATTGAAAGGTATATACTATACTTTTAGAATTCTTGAAAGCGAGTGTTTAGGCTACATCCTTAGAGATTTTATTCTTACTTCTTTTATTTGTTCTTTTATGGCGTTCAAAGTTTAGGATTTGAGGTTTGAGCTTTGACTATATATGCAAATTTGTTGGTGTGACTGTTTTAGGGACAATCATATGTGTATTTTTGAATTGTGACATGATGCTTCAATGCTCTCCACGGGTTTAAGAAAAAAGATAAATATATTATTATGGATTTGAGACATCATTAAGATGACATATGCTTAGAATAATAGAGATTAGAATGAAGGAAAATTTGAGAGTCTCTCCTAGTAAATAAAGAAGTATTGTACAATGAGGCTATATTCTTATTGGGGTAAATGATATGTGCTATTTTGATGATTGGTGGGAGAACTATAATTTACGCTTGAAACTAAAAAATAACTGCTTGTGGAAGAATGACTTAAGAAGATGATGGATTTTGCTTTAGGCTTAAATTTGTTATTCTAGGTTTTGATTTAAGAAATTATGATTTGAGGCTGAAATTAGATGGACCTTTGTGATTTGGATAGGAGACTTTTGTCATGGACTCTCGACGAACTAATGGTCCCTTGATCTTGCTTCTAGCAGCTATAATTCATTGTAGCTCAAAAGGATTGCGTTTCTCCCCATGGTCTATACCAGATATTAGCTGGAACTTTTAAAAAATTACTTTGGTGAAAGGATGATAGTATGAGAGTGGTAAAGACTAGATTTGATCTAATAGATTTGCTATAGAGAATACAATAATTCAAGTCAAAAATTCTAGAACAAGTGTGAAGGTGTGAGTATGACATATTTGAGCTTTAGAGGAATAAGTGAATGAAGGTTAATGCATTAGATAAGGATGAAACCTTAAGAGTTACAAAAGTAAGATGGTGTGCCCCAAAAAGGTATGTTATTACAAAATGATGTGTTAAGCTTATTTATTATGGAAGTCTAAATTAGTATTCTGGTGTCACGACCCCTTTTAGGAGTCGTGGTGGCACTTACAATTTTTTCACCTGTAGGCGAACTACTCCCCAATTATCCACACAAGATAAATAAGAAATTTAGAATAACAAATACTCAATAAATCTATCTGATCATAATATAATATGCAAAAAGATAAGTTTGAGAATCATAAGTACAACCTTAAGAATATGGTCAATAATACAAGAGCTCTAATATGAATACAAATCCTAAAATAAAAGTAACAAAGTTTAAATGTCTAAACATGTCTCTCGGATAAATGAAAGACAGGGAAGAGATAAGAGCATCCAAGGGTATGTCGAAAGGTAGCATCCTCACCCTGAATCACTAGAGACTATCGGCTCAAACTCAACCACGTAGTCCTGAACTGATGGAAGGCATTGTATCTGCATCCAAAAAGAATGCAATAAGTGTAGTATGAGTACACAATGTACCCTCATAGGCATCATAGGCCGACAATGATGGAAGATACGTAATAGAGATAGATATCAAGTTAACCTGCAAGAAATTCTACACTAAATAGTTCCATGGTCATATAAGTCACCTAGGCCTCATAATAGTTCACTGAATCAATTAAGACACTTCATTCATATAAGGGTTCATGAATCATGTAAGTCACCACATTTTCAGACGAGCTCAATGACCAATAATTCAAGTATCATGTAATCAAATAACATTGCTTTCTATCAAGGAATCACCTAAGTCTCATAAACCTTTCCAACCAATTCACAATCAACATGTAATCAATGAGTAGTATATGTATGATATGAATGCAATGCATATGCCATGTACCTTTCAACTCCAGTATAGAGGTGTTCAAATTCTATAAACTACACACTTATAGAGGACCCACGAAGTCCATACACCCACGAAATTTCTCACGGATCCCAACTCTTGGTTGTAATATCATCCGTTGCAAGCGTGCAATCGGGTCCTCTACGTATCATCATCATCTAAGTGTTTCCAACCATCTCATAGAACAACTTACCTTTTCAGTCTTATTGGACCCACATAATGGCAATAAGCCCAAACAATAGCAGTTGGAATCACCTTAAGGCTGATTCCCCAAATCACACATCATCACAGTTCAACAATAACACCTACCCAAGCTTTCAACACAACTGCTAAGGTAGGAACCCCAAACACGCCAAATACCCCTCAATATTTATAACTAATACATACTTCTATCGAAGTCTACAAAATAAAAATTGTAGCCTACCTTAAAGGTGAGCAGGAGCCACAAACAGTCAACCCTCTACACAAGCATTGCCCTTTCGGAGCGCCTCGTAGTAATCGTGGTCTAACATACATAGATTCTACAATAATAATTAAGCTAATACATATACAAGGACTTAGTTCTAAAACATGCAAAAGGACACCTAAAACCAACCCCAGGCCCACAGTGCCAAAATTTGAACTTATTACTTGAATAACATAAACACATACTATGTAGTCATATCCTTAAGTTCATTGAAAAACTAACCCTAATTGGACCTTCAATTGCATGATTAAATAAAACCTCCAATTCTAAACCCTAGAATTTCCCCCAATTTGAAAAGGGTTTCCATTAACAAATTAAACTCTACAACATGATCAACTACTATTAAACAATGCTTATTTACAATATCAAGATAATCTAAATCATATTACGCCCTCAAATCAAAGCTTCATACCCTCTTATTCTAGCATGAAACTTAGAACTCATTTTCCCTAAATTATAATCTATAGCAATATTAGGGACCTTAAAATATGAAACATAATAAAAAAGGGTGAAGAATTTACCTCTAATGAAGAACTCAAGCGCCAACGTCAAGAATTTCCCTCTTAACCAGCTCTAATTCGAGATATGATATTTTGCAAAAGTGAATCATTTTAGGACATTTAAGAAAATGACTGGAACAATAATCTAGCAGCGGCATAATCGATTATGCAGCAGCGGAGAAAGTCCACTGAGGTGGAAACACTAAACTTTCCGCATAGGCGTTGTGGCAGAAGGAACTCCGCAGAGGCGTCTTCGTCTCTACGAGAAAGTCTCCACAGGGGCCGAAACCTCACAGACACTTAGGGCCCGCATCTATAGCCAACCTCCACAGAGGCGGGCACATAAAAGCGGCCCAATAGCCGCTGGTGTGGCACACTAATACCACCAACTAGAGAATTTACCCAATCTTCCACCAAACACCCGAAATACTCCCGGGACCTCCGGACAAAAACCAGACATACTACCCAAGGTAAACAATACTACAAACTTGCTCGCGCGCTCAGATTTCTCATATTACTGACCTAAGATATGATTTTCTAAAGAATCGTCCAAAATAATCAAATATCACAATTTCACATATAAGGCCACAAAGTACATCAGATTGCCTCAGAAAGCGAACTAATGACCTAACTAAATCACAAATGACCCTCCGGAACTATCGAAAGCAATGGAAATGAACTCATATACTCAAAAGTCAACTTTGAGTCAAACTAATCGACTTTAAAATTTCTATTTTGGGTTTTTCTTCCGAAACTCACATAAATGAACATCGGGACCTGTGTCACTCATCTCCGCACATTAAAAACCCCACACAGAGTCTATAGAAAGGGTAATTTATTCAAAAAATGATCTTTAGCTAAAAACGACTGGACGAGTCGTTACATCTGGAGTTGCAATAAGTGGGAAGACACTAAGTATATTTTTATGATGTTATTTGAAGTCGAGTTGAGATGTGATAGAACTAAGATTAATTAAATTCTTGCATCTTAAATATGACGATAATGTTGCTAGTAAGTCACGGAGTCGAGAAACATGCTTAAATAGAATTATGAATATTAAGATATTTGGTTAAGGTCGATCTATTATGAAACAACGGTAGTATATGTTGAAGGTAGTAATAAATTTCTCAAAGAAACCATATGAGGAATCACATATATGCGAATAATAGTTATAAATATGTATACATATATTTACTATGTTTATAAGTAATGTTGTTTTGCTATGACTAATGAGATTATGATTGTTCTGCAGAGACTAGAGAACAAGGTCCAAAATGTAAGGTGTCATAAAGTATCTAGCCTTAATGAGCAGGTCACTAGAGTTATAAAAGTTTACAAAGAGGCCAATGGCCAAGATCTAGGGGAGGTACCCCATGTCATTTTAAAAAAAATTATGCTTTAAAAAAGTCTATGATATATGAAATATAGTAGTACAGTACCTACATAGGGTTGTGATAAGATTAAGAATGATGTAAAAGGGAAAATAGTGATAAGAGCGAGAGGATATTATGTTACACAAATTTAAGATGGGAAGGAACCACATCAGATAAAGAAAGGAGAATATATTAATATTTACTCCCTCTTATTGGAAACTATAGGTATTCTTGTTCTTTCCAAATTCAATGAGAACCGGAAGTAATGTAAGTTAGGCATGAACGGTGTGTTGTTGAATTAACCTCTTTGGTGGAGTATATAGTTTAGATTGGTATCTTGTGTGCGCCCTTGTTGAAACATGTATATGTTGAACCTTCTGGTTATCAAATTATTGTGATAGTAGAGACAAAAGTTGGAAATCACTTATTTCGTGCTTAGGCTTATTTAGTGTAGTTGTGGGGATCCTTGTGAGGACCATTTGACTATTGTTAGGGTGTTAACAGAGTGTTAGTATGTGATAGCTTGCAATACAATGAACTTTAGGAATTCAGGAAAAAAAATTGAGGTTAGTGAGAATCTTAGGCCATGACTTCCATTCAGGGACGAATGATCCTGAGAGCAGGATAATGTAATACTCCGTAAATCAGGGTTAGGTGGGAATGTGTATAATAAGTGTTGATGTGATATTTTGGATATATGAAGTCCAATTAAGATGAGTTTGGGTGGAAATAATGGATATAAGATCAAGACGGATAGCGGAGTGCATAAGATCCAATGGAAACGACTAAGTTTACGGTAGACTTGCTTCCAGCTTGAATACGTGACCATACATTGGGAATTTGGGATAATCTAAAACCTAAAAGTTGTACATCCTTGAAATACCTTTCCAACCATATATGGTGCAGCTCAAATTAAGCTTTGTGCTACGCATTATGCCTAATTTACTAAACATTATCGGCATACATATCGCACGTATAGCACACAAAATACTCGTCTTCGAATCTCTGCAGCCGTGTGTGATGGGCTCGCGATGCACAACCATCGCACAGGCACTGACACACTATGAACGCACGATGCACGACCATAGCACAACCCCATTTTTCTGGTTTCAAATCCTATAAGTTTAAAACTTCGTTATAACTTTTCCCCACTTCATTTTAGGCGACCTTTTGAGAGAAAACAACCCCAAGGCTTATCCAAAACATCTAAGGTAAGTTATTGATTAATTCTTATCATTACTAAATCAATATAACATCAAATTAATACTAGTTTATCTTCCTAAACCCTAGATTCTTGAAAACACAAGAAAGGAAAAGAATGAGTGAATGAGATTTCTTCTAAAAGGTAAGACCTATGATTTTCCTAATATTATTGAAGATTTTTAGACTATTATAGAGTAAACTACGGGATTAGAATTCATGAAAGATTTATACAAGGTTCAAGGGCAAGTTTTAAGGCTTGGGAAAAAGCCATAGTTTCTGAATTAACAAGAAAGCGCTTAGGGGCGAATAAAGTTCTAATATTTCTAATCCAAATCCAGTGTAGTGTGATTTTTGAACCTTGGATATTCCATTTGGTAGCATTGTAGAGGGATTAGACGTGTGTCTCTTTTCAAACATACTTTTCATGCTTTAAAATAGTTTCTTTGGCAAGGTTTCATGTGCGTGAGGGATAAGCCCTCATGAAACCCTAGTTGTATCATACTATACATATGTATCTGTGATTGTTTCTATCAAAATATTATTGAAACTGATTTATAAAGCCTTGTACTTTGAATATGATTTATTCCTATAAGGGACGTTTTAACTTAATTTTGAAGACTTTGATATTTCATATGTTTTGTCTATGAAGAGGCTTTGTTAAAGTTGAAACTTATATAATGACTTGAACATGGTTTCTTAACATATTAATGACTTAATGTATCCCTACTAACGGGATGATGAACATAATCCATAATGAGTGATTCGACTTCTATGTTATGTTTGTGATTTGGTTAACTTGCCATGATTTCTATTATTTGTGATTGACCTAGATAATCGGGAGGAAGGGTAGTTACTATGGATCCTAGTTTAGTTTTTCTATCTATTTGGGAGGAAGGATAGCCATCGAGGGTAAATAGCCCCGGTGTGGTTTGCCTAGCCATTCGGGAAGAAGAGTTGTCATCGAGGGTTAGTAACCCTGATGTGGTTTTGCCTAGCTATTTGGAAGGAAGGGTAGCCATTGATGGTGACAACCCCGATGTGGTTCTTATATGCAGTTTAGGAAACCTTAAGTGGTCATCCCTTTGTTATATTGATTTGGGTTGTTATTGACATGTGTTATGCTTTGATTTTCTGTGAGTTGTTTGTTGATGATCTTGAGTTAATGATTGAAGTGACTTAACGTGATGAACGGTATATAAGTTGAAATTGATATATTTCTCTGTTATTGGCTCTTACTGGTGATTTTACTAAGGTCACAGACTTACTCTATCTTTGAGGATTTTGAACTTTTTTTGAAAGAACTTAATGTAGCGAGAACGACTTAAGGAGTTATTTCTTCATCATTGACTTATACAGGATATTCATTAGATGTATCATTTGTTTTGAAATATTTCTTAATATTATTTTCAATTACACTTATTACTTATATATTTTATTATTAACTATTTTTCGAAGACACTCAATGAGTACCCAGTACTCAGACATACCATTTTTGTTTTTGATGGTATGTTAGGTAACAAAGAAGAGTAGGTTCGTGATATGCGTATGGAGTAAGAGAACTTGCTGCTTTCCAGATTTATTGATGAGTTCACATGCTTGTTCGTGGGACAATCCTCTATCTTCATTTATTTATTTTAGTTTTCGGATTACGTCCTGAACTTAGACACTTGATTTGTTTATCTTAGAAGCTCCATAGATAGTGTTAGATTGTGGGTAGATATGGAGATTCCTATATGACTTATTGAGGTTTTTCACATTCATGACTAATTATTTATATTAGGCTTCTGTTGATTTTATTTTATAAGTGTGAGCATGATTTCAGTTAGCAATGAAATGACTTGTTTTAAGTGAATATTGAAAGATTATAAAAAGAGGTTAAACGTTTATTGATTTTATAAGGTGCTTTCGGTGGTATTCATAGCATCGGATGCCTATTGCGCCCAGGGTGAGTTTTGGGGCGTGACAGCTTTGCTCTTTAGTAAATATCCCACAGTTATTGAGGGGTGTATTATTGCAAATGGGATCACTGGATTAACTGAAACTAAATCCACAAGTGGATATATTTTTACCATTAATGGAGGAGCATTATCGTGAAAGTTGTCAAAGACATGCATTGCCCGCTCTACAATGAAGTTTGAATTCATAGTTTTAGACAAAATCGGTGAAAAAACTGAGCGGCTTTGAAAATTTTTAGAAGATATTCTCATTGACCCCTATACGCATACATTGCGTTAGTCAAGCGGCAATAGGAAGGGTTGAAAGTGTTATGTATAACGAAATTTTTTGTCACATACAACAAAGACATAATACTGTTAGTCAACTAATCTCTAGTAGAATTATCACAATTGATTATGTAAAGTCAAAAGATAATGTGTTAAATCCACTTACAAAAGACCTAACTGGAGAGGCGGTTGAGAAATCATCAAAGGGAATGTGACTATGGCCGAGGAAAAGTCATCTTGACGGTAACTCTACCTAGAACACTAGAGATCCCAAGATCTAGGTTCAAGGAGATCAAACAAAGTTTTCATAAAGCATTAATGTTGATAAACACTTTTGGGGAACATTATCAAATAAAATTTTGGTCCATTCTCGTGATGAAGACAATGTTCAGTAACAAGTATAAAGCATTAAGACTTTTTAATAATTTTTAAGTTTGATATGAGATTATCCAATAATTTATCTACATGATTACACGTTTAGAAACTACCTATGTGAGTGTGAAGTGTAAGCCACTTCAAGGTGAATTATATAATGCCAACTATCTACGTACTTATGAAATCAAGTGTTGTTCATGTCTGAAACGAAAACAACAATGAGAACCACAGACGGTTAAGGGTTAATTGTGGGGCATATGTTGTTTGAGTATACACCAAAACTGCAGTTCAAATATATCAAATCAACTGATTAACCGAGTATATCTAATACTCCCTCCATCCCATTTTAAGTGTCTTAGTTTGACTTGACACAAAGTTTAAGAAACAAAATGAGACTTTTGAATCTTGTGATCTTAAATTAAAGATGTGTATAATGTACTAAAATGTCCTTTGAATCTTGTGGTTTCAAACTTGCAATGTAGGATGTTTAAATTGTCAACTTACTAAATTTAGCAAGAGGCACTCTTTTGGGGACAAACCAAAAAGGAAAGTAAGACACTTAATTGGAATGGAGAGAGTATATATTTACTACGAAAAGTTCAACGGGAAATCTACTCATCCAGATTAATCCTTACTTGTAAATTAAACAGTTTTTTCATGCATGTTTTTCATTGTATAGCCATTCCCCATTCATATGAGGGATTGTTGGGGTTTAAGATTGGAATGAATGAGAAATGGAGGAAAAAGAAAATGAGGGAAAATTCGAACAAAGTTTCTTTTGCAAGTGAACTTTGTCCCTCATTGTTTAAAAAGAAGAAATATTTTGTACTTATTGTTGGAAATTTACTAATGTGGGATTGAGTTTATCCCGTCTTTAATGACTTAAACACGTGGGCCCCGCATGTAGGAAACATCGTTTCTTCGCACATACTTAATCTACTAAGTGAGTAGATAATGTTAGTGCCAAGTATCGTCAAATTTCGGTATGAAATGAAATAGATATTGGTACACCAAGTAAGGTGTTTAAGACATGAAAAGATGGAGTGTCTTCGGCCAAAAATGACAAATCTCCTTCATTGGTAGAAGATGGAGAGTGTATGATATATATAAACTCTAAGCTTCAGTAAGGGTTTGGGACCCCAAAGGGTAACTCATGTGTTTAGAAGTGAGAGGACCTAGGTAAGCTTGGGTACGGGGCTAAGCCCCACACGCGCGCCGCCGCCGCCTGCCCGTCCTATTCGATCTGGGCTCAGGTCACGGGTCACGGGTCGTGGGTCGTGGGTCGTGGGTTGTTGGGACACAAACAAACATGACAGTTTGCCACCATTTCTGCTCTTATTAATTGAACAGTTCTGTTCAAATTACAGAGTACAAAACACAAAACACACAAACTCTTCTCTTCTGTTCAGAAAATCAGTCTTATGTTTTGCTAGAGATAAACAGAAACAGAGAATCAGAAACTCAAACAAGCAATCTGTTCTTATTTATTTCTTCGATAGAATCAACTATATTTTTTATTTTGTATAGTTGATAATTGTTGTTGTATCTTGGGAGACTATTGTCCATCACCGTAAAAGCATCTATACATGACAATTTTGTCTTAAAGACAGAGAATCATCTCTCGACTCAACAAATCATTTGTTTTGTTTAACCTTTCGAATACACCAATTTTACCAAAAACTTTAAGACAAAATCTTCTATTTTCTAAGTATTCGAAAGATGTCTGTCAACAGTTGTGTTTCCGGTTGTGGTTCTAACTCTGGGTTTGGCTCTGTTTCTGCCAACTGTTTTGTTGACAGTTTTGTTAACAATTACGTTAGTAGTTCTAGTTCTACTACTGTCAACAGTTTTGGTTCTAGTTTTGTTGTTGTTGTTCAAGGCATTGCTGTTGTTCAAGGAAATGTTGTTGTCTCTGCCACTGCTCAACGAAATTTTGTTACCTCTGCGCTGCTCAAGAAAATGTTGTTGTCCATGCTCTTGACAGTTTCCAAAGAAAACGTCAAGGTTAGGTTCTGGATAACAATTACAACAAGAGAATGAAACTAAAAATGTTGTTCTATCTTACTGCGTTGAGCCTGTCACGATCTCAAATAGAAGATCCTCCTTCTAGTGGGGATGCAATGGACACTCGATCTAACACAACGACTGAAGTGGGACAAAATACCCAGGTCACATTCCAATTTTGTTGATGCACCTTCTCATCAACCTTCATTGTTGAAGCACTTTCTTTTCAACCTTCACGATCATTGGAGCATTTTCTCTCCAACATTTCAATTTTGTTGATGCACTTTCTCATCAACCTTCATTTCACTGGAGCACTTTCTCTCAAACATTTCAATTTGTTGATGCACTTTCTCACTAATCTTCAATTGTGGAAGCACCTTCTCTTCAACTTTCACAATCGTTGGAGCACTTTCTCTCTAACGTTCCAATTTCATTGATGTACTTTCTCATCAACTTTCAATTGTTGAAGCACTTTCTCTTCAACCTTCATAATTGTTGAAGCACTTTCTCTTTAACCTTCATAATGGTTAAAGCAATTTCTCTCAAACATTTCTTTTTTTAAACTTGCAATAATTTTCTTCAATCCTTCTCGGCATGATTATTTTTCATGCATATATCATTGGTACGACATTCACCAACAAATATATTTCTTGGCCAGACGGGCGACACATATTGACTAGTGTCGTCTGCCGGCGGCGAAAGCTCTTTAATTTTTTATCAGGATCGTTGAAGCTCTGATACCAATTTGAATGAGAATATTTTATTCATAAACTATAAGAATATTTGAAAGCTCTCTACAATTCCATGATGTCTTTTTTGTTCTTTCTTATTAGAGAAAATACATAAAATCACTCCTAAATTTATGTCGAAAACTCACTTTAGCCCTTAAATTTTACCAGTAATTCTTTACCCCTATAAATAACTTAAGTGTATTTATTTAATACCTCCTCAAAAGATGACATGACAAGAAGGTGTTTTCACTTTTCCAAACTCGCGTGTTAATGAGGAAAAAGATAAAAAGTTGACCAGATTATTTTTACCTTTTTCCTCCATGAACAACAATGACTACCTTTCTTCTTCCATAAACAGCAATGGAGCTCCAAAAATCTGAAAAAATCAACATAGCACAAACTAAATCACGCAACAATTACAGCGATTTTCACCATAATTGACCCAGATGGAAAGAGATTTTGCTCCAAAAACAAAAAATGAAACTGGGTTAAGATATTTTAATAGGGCATTCATATACATTAAGCAAATACCCATTTCCGTTCCTTTACCATTCTTTCCTTCACTTTTATTATCACATTTAAGCTCAAGCTTTTATCAGAATTATTTGGGTTTTGAGGCAAAGTTTATTTTCTTGAAGGTTGATTTTGCCTATTTTGTGATGAAAAATTATTGACATGATTTGTGGGGGAGAAAATGCTGGGGTGATTTATTTGGGAATGGGTCGGGTTCTTTATTTTGAGGTCGGTTGGGATTTATTATTTATTTAATTAGTTAGTTTCGATGATTTGTTAAAAAACAATTAAATGACGTAGACAAATCACAAAGCGGGTGGTGAAACAACACTCAGCTCTCATTTGGTCGGAGTAAAGTAAGATTGAACATAATTCATATATGAGTTGTTTAGGGGGGGTGAAGAATTACCGATAAAATCTAATTGCTAAAGTGAATTTTTGAGACAAGTTTAGAGGTGATTTTATGTATTTTCTCTTTCTTATTATGAAAATAACTAGCAACACCTCTATTTATAATAGTAAGAAACATACTTTAACTCAAAACAGAAAAATATATTCCTAATATAATTTCTGACTATAAATCATAACTAGACATAAATTAAAATACCAAATTCTAATCAAATTTGATTTCCTACAACTTTGAATTATTATTTTCAACATTCATTTAATTAAAGCTTTCCCAAAACATTTTTCTCCACAATCCAAAAAAATTATAACTTCCATTATAAAATGCTAATAAAAGATTAAAAGTTGGCAAGAAATGAAAATTTCTTTTTTAATTATATGGAAAAAAAGGAGAAAAATACTACTTAGATTTCTCAAAAACCCAATAGTCAAACCAAATGAACCAATCTGATAATAACCAAACTGAAAAATGTGTTATATTTGACTTGATTTGATTTTAATAATTGAAAAATCAATTAAATTGATTTGATTTTAACCAAAATCAACCCAAGCCAATCCATGACACCCCAACTCATAAGTCATACTTGCTGAATCTTCAAACCTTCTTCACAATCTTTTGTTGTGTTCTTAACAATAAAAAAACAAAGAAAAAACACTCATTGAAATCTAAATACTTTATGAGGGAAGAAATACCCAACTTAATCACTGACATCAAGAGACGCTCGATATAATGTACAAACTGCTCGATAAAAATGAGGTCCAATACAAAGCTGTATACTAATTATACAAAAATCATGGTTTCCTATACAAAGCTGTATACTAATCACTGCCAATATAAGCTTTCAAAAGGAATGTATGTGCTTCACTTTTTCAATGATCTGCTTCACCTTGTTCAATGGTTCTTCGTGCAAGTAGCTTGGATCATCTAGCTCTGCAGCCAGACTCCACTCCCCAAGAAAAGCACGAAACGTTTCTGCAACCGAATTTGACAGAGAAGTGAGATTATACCCCCCTTCTAAGAAAAATACGCAACGTCCCCCGCACAAATCTTTTGCAAGTTGCTTAATGCTAGAGGCTAGCATGTAATATGTTCCTGTTGTGAACTGAAAGCTAGCAAGTGGATCCAACAGATGGGCATCATACCTGAAAATTATAGACGACACACACGTTAATCGAATTACTGTTACACTTGTATATGAAATTAGAAAGTCCTATCTTAATGTTTTAACATTCTAAATACACTAGGCAGTGTTATTTCGACATGCCTATCAAAGATTACATCCTTTTCTGCTAACAACATTTCAAGACCAGAAACCGAATATATAAGGCATGATAGTAATCCCACCTCACTATACAGCATAATACATGATCCATTAATCACGGCGAAAGAAAAAAGAACCACACAGTAAGAAAAGCAAAAGGAGCTGTGTTTAAGTCATATTTTCCCTTTTATATTTTAAATGTTGAGATTATTTTCAGATAGAAGAAAATTACCCAGCTGAAACAAGGATTATATCTGGCTTGAACCTTTGAGCACATGGTACAATAACTTCATCAAAAACCTTTCGCATTGCTGTATCACCTGATCCTCCAGGTAAAGGGAGATTCAGTGTTGATCCTTCACCACTTCCGCTACCAATTTGATCTATCTTACCAGTCCCAGGATAACTTCCAGCCTACATCGATTCAAGGATAAGTGAGCATGACTAATTAAATCCATGCAATTGTTAAGTTCCAGACTACATTAATTCTACTCATCGAGGTAAATAGCTATGTGTAATCCTGTTTTCCTCTAAACACAATGTTTGGTTGAGGTGAAAGGAGGGCAGCAGCAGGGGTGAAGGTTGTTTTCTTGTTCATGTAGTAAGTAAAAGAAGACGTGACAAAACATTGGAGAGGCATACAAATCCACCAAACCGGAAATTAACCTTGTTGATGTTGGACAAGATAATTGTAACTACCAAACACCTTTATCTTTAGTATTTGTATCTCATAATGTGTTTTGAGACTTTAAATAAGTTGAAAAATGAATTTTGGGACTTGTTGGAATGATTTTGGCTGGTACTCAAAGGGGCTCGGGTGAGTTTCAGCACTCTTAGAACACTTGGAAAATGTCAGTCGCATCTACGAGATATTTTGGGATGTGACAACAATCATAGTTGTATTTTATTTCTGCTCCATTTGTAACAAATAACATGAAGGAAAGCGCCTGGGGAGTAATCACCAGTCCCAAGCCCCCTTGAACCGAACATAGTGTCAAGGATAATCATCTTTGTGGATCAGTAGATCTAGCTCAATTATTAGATCAAACCGAATGTTCTTCCCCTCATTCAACTACATTTTATGCTAGCAGTTGATTTCAGAAGTAAAAATGTCAAACGATTTCCTACGCAATCTGTTCAATGTAATGTGTAGCTTACTTGGTGAGTTGAAAGGAAAAATATATCTGGGTCCTCGTAGAAGGCGTCATTGGTTCCATTTCCATGATGAACATCAAAGTCTATGATAAAAACACGTTTCAATCCATGCGCTCGTTGAGCATAACGAGCAGCAATAGCAATATTTCCAAACACACAAAAGCCCATGGGCCCCTTTGGAACAGCATGGTGACCAGGAGGTCGAATTAGCGCAAAGGCGACAGGAGGATCCTTGCTAACTTTGGATGCTGCTACCTGAAATATCAAATAAAGTAATTACTCCAGCTTCGAGAGACACAAGTTTACCAGTAAAATGCATTGCTACATTCGTAACTTCTAACAGCTTAGATTGAAACATTACCACTGAATCAACCAAGGAAATTCCAGCTCCAGCTGCCAATAATGATTCTTGGAATGTCTGCATCATTGGATGTCAACATCAGAGTTCAGATTGCCATAGAAATTCCAGCTCCAGCTGCCAATGATGACTCTGGTGCAAGTCTTATCTGGTAAATGATTACTATGTGTATGTTGTTCAATCATGAAGTTTAATATTATGTTTTGAAGCATATGCTTGGAACCTTGTTTATGAATACAGTAACAACAACATACACAGTGAAGTCCCACAACGTGGGATCTAGAGAGGGTAGAGTGTACGCAGACCTTACCTCTACCTTGGTAAGTAGAGAGGTTGTTTCCGAAAGACCCTCGGCTCAAGACAAAGCACAAGCAACGCAAGAGAAACGGTCAGACCCGGACAAAAAATTTACAGCAGTATGAAAATGATGGTAACAAAAACGAATAAGCCATGATAAAGCATTCTGAAAAAAGAAGCAGTAATTAACGCAGGTAAATAAGATAAACAAAGTATACGAAAGAACATACAGTAGCAGAAATCAAATGACAGGGGACTATAAAACAATACTGCGCCTACTAGTATGATAGGCTAAGCAGGGCTACAATAATAACACTACAACTACCAGTATATAAGCATAAGTAGGACTACGATCAACTACCTACTACCCTTCTACCCTAATCCGTGTCCTCCACAACCCCCTATCTAAGGTTATGTCCTCAGTAAGTTGCATCTGCGTCATATCTCATCTAATTACCTCTCCCCAATACTTCTTCGGCCTACCTCTACCCCTCATGAACCCGTCCATAGTCAACTTCTCACACCTCTGCACTGGGGCATTTGTGTCTCTCCTTTGCACATGCCCAAACCATCTCAACCTCACTTTCTGCATCTTATCCTCCACCGAAGTCACTCTCACTCTATCCCGGATATCATCATTTCTAATTCTATCCCTCATTGTATGCCCACACCTCCATCTCAGCATCCTCATCTCCGCAACTTTCATATTTTGGATGTGCGAAATCTTGACTGGTCAACACTCCGCCTCATACAACATAGTCGGTCTAACCACCACCCTATAGAACTTGTCTTTAAGCTTTGGTGACACCTTTTTATCGCACAAGGCTGCAGATGTGAGCCTCCATTTCATACATCATGCACCAATACGATGTGTGACATCATCATTAATCCATTCCCTTGGATAATAGACCCGAGATACTTGAAGCTTCCTTTCTTTGGAATGACCTGAGTACCAAGTCTCACCTCCATGCATGTCTCATGGTCGCCGTTACTAAACTTGCACACTAAGAATTCTATCTTGGTCCTACTCAGCCTGAACCCTTTAGATTTCAGAGTCTATCTCTGAACCTCCAGCTTAGCATTCACTCCGTTGCGAGTCTCATCAATTAGGACTATGTCATCTGCGAATAACATACATCAAGACACCTCCCCTTTAATTTGTCGCATCAGTCCATCCATCACCAAGGCAAATAAGAATGGGCTAAGAGTTGATCCCTAGTGCAGCCTCGTCATCACTGGAAAGTGCTCCGAGTCTCCTCCTACTGTCCGTACCTTGATCTTGGCTCCATCATACATATTCTTGATCGTCGTAGTGTACGCCACAGGTACACCTCTAATCTCCAAACATATCCATAGATCATCCTAGGGACTTTGTCGTATGCCTTCTCGAAGTCGATGAAAATCATATGTACGTCTCTCTTCCACTCCCTATACTGCTCCACCAACCTTCTAATAAGATGAATGGCTTCTGTAGTTGAATGCCCCGACATGAATCAAACTGGTTCTCAAAAATAGACACGCCTCTTCTCACCCTCATCTCCACGATCATTTCTCAAACTTTCATAGTATAGTTTAGCAGCTTGATACCCCTATAGTTGTTGCAACTCTGGATGTTACCTTTGTTCTTGTACAAAGGAATCATTGTACTACACCTCTATTATTCGGGCATTCTTGCCGTCTTAAAAATGACATTAAACAACTCAGTCAGCCACTCCAAATCTGTCCTGCCTGCGCTCTTCCAAAATTCAATTGGAATCTCATCAGGCCCAATCACTCATCCCCTGCACATCCTGCGAACAACACTCTTAACCTCCTCAACCTTAATACTTCCACAATATCCGAAATCCCGATATCTTTCGGATTACCCCAGATCTCTCAACACAATGTCTTTATCTCCTTCTTCGTTCAAGAGTTTATGAAAGTAAGACTGCCATCTTCGTCTAATACGCGCGTCCTCCCCTAGTACTTTGTCGTCCTCGTCCTTGATGCACCTCACGTGATCTAAGTCACGAGTCCTCCTCTCACTCGCCTTGTCTAGTCTGTACAACCTCTTATCCCCGCCTTTTTTCTCTAGTTCCACATACAGGCGTTCAAAAGCCGCCATTTTCGCCGCTGTAACTGCTAGCTTTGCCTCTTTCCTCGCCATCATACATAATTCCCTATTCGTCCACTTCTCCACCTCATCCTTGCTTTCTACTAATTTCACATACGCCACTTTCTTTGCTTTCACCTTCTCTTGAACTTTATCATTCCACCACCAGTCCCCTTGATGCCCACCAAGGCTACCCCGTGAGACCCCTAACACTTCTCTAACTACCTCCCGAATGCAACTAGCCATCTTGTCCCACATACCGGTCGCATCCCCACTACTCCCCCAAGCCCCCCTGGCCATCAGCCTCTCCCCCGTATCCTTTGCACTAGCCATGGTCAAACTCCTCTATTTAATTCTTAGCCTGTCATCCACAACCCTCCTCTTCTTCTCCATCTTGATCTCCAAATCCATCACCAAAAGCTTATGTCGGGTTGTAAGATACTCACTCGAAATAACCTTGCAGTCTTTACATACACCGTTGTCAACCTTCCTAAGGAGCAAAAAATCTATTTGAGTCTTAGCCACCGAATTACGGAAAGTTACCAAGTGCTCCTCCTTCAGGAACCTCGAATTGGTTATCACCATCCCAAAAGCTTTAGCGAACTCCAAAAGTGAGACGCCTCCCCATTTCTATCCCCGAGGCCAAAGCCTTCATGCACGTCGTCATAACCCCCGGAAGTGACCCGATATTTCCATTGAAATCCTCTCCTACAAATAACTTCTCGGTGGGTGGTATACCTCCCACCACCTCATCCAAATCCTCCCAAAAATGCAGCTTCTCCTAGTTCAAGCCCGCCTGCAGCGCGTAAGCACTAATAATGTTCATAGTGAATCCTACAACTACCAACTTAATCGACATCATCCTGTCATTGACCCTCCTAATCTCTACCACCTGATCTCTTAGCTCGTTGTCTATCAAAATGTCTACCTCATTCCTATACCTCGACCTACCCGAGAACCATAACTTACACCCGTTCACGTCCTTAGCCTTAGGTCCTACCCATTTGATCTCCTGGACACAGGCTATATTAATCCTCTTCTTAAGAATCTTAACTAGCTCTATGGACTTCACCGTTAAAGTCTCAATGTTCCAAGACCATATTCTCAGCCTAGTATCTCCCTTACCCGCTAACCCTCGCCTCCGACCGAGAACATGACCCTAGTCTACCATCAGTCACCAAAAACCACTAAAGCGGATATAAACTAATAGACTATCAAAGGTTTACACCTAAAATAGGAACACCAAGAATGATATAACTAAAGGCAAGAAAAGAGTAAATGCAAGAACGTAAAGGCAAGAAGCAATACAGTGAAACGTCAAAATTTAAATACAGGGATAAAGACAGAGAATAGATACGAGCAACCAGAGGTACCAACTCCAGTTAAACCGAACCTGTTTGCCATCGAAAGTCACTGTTCAACGCCTGAGTTACTGTTCACTGCAGGATTTTACTGCTCGCCACCGAAAGTTGCCCAAAAACTCAAGTATCTGCAGAGACCTGAACGAAAAGAAGAAGAGAAGAGACAAGAGGGGAAAGAAAAGGAAAAAAGAGAGGAAAAGAGGAGAGGACTGGCCGGAAAATGATGCCGAAAAGAGTCGACGGCGTCGGAGCAGCGGTGTTCTGGCCACTGGTCAGAGCGCCAGAAGCAGATAAAGAAAAGAGAAAAAGAAGAAAAGAGGAGAGAAGAAAATGAAATCTGGCTGGAAAAGTCACCGGCGTTACCTGATCTTGTAGTAGTCCGACGGCATTACCTGATCGCCGTTCGGATGGGTTACCGTCGGGGTGGGGTACCGTCAGGGGGAGGGGATGGGATTTGACCGTTGGGGATAGGGGAGAGGAGAGGAGATGAAAGATAGAGAGAGAATATGTAAATGATATGATGATTATGGAATCAATGTATTCCCTCCGTCCCAATTTATATGATGTAGTTTGACTAGGCACAAAGTTTAAGAAATAAAGAAAGACTTGAATCTTATGGTGTAAAACAAGCCAAATATATTTGTGTGGTTATAGATCATCTCGTTAAACGTAAAAGGTAAAGTTTAAAGTTAAATTATTTTCAAATAAGGAAATGTGTCATTCTTTCTGGGACTGACTAAAAAGAAAAGTGTGTCATATAAATTGAGACAGAGGGAGTATCTTTTATGAAAGGGAGAATACATACTTACCCCCCTCAAACTTGTTTCCTTTTCCAACTACACACTTAAAGTTTACGGGAGTCCTATGAAGACCCCCCCCCCTCCCCTTAAGAACTTGTCCAAAATGGAACTACTACACCTTTTTATGCTGATGTGGCGTAGCAGTCCTTACACTCTTGAAACTCATGAGAAATAATAACTTGGCCAGAAAACTCCTATTCTGACCAACCGAAGTTCTTTTCCTTCATTCCATCTTCTATTTTTCTTCTTTTTTCCAAGTGCACGAATAGAATTTCTTTCCCATTTTTCTCAAGCCTCATCTCTCACACCCACACCCACAGAGGGATACACAACACAGCAGACACCCACCATATTTGCACCATCGGCACCCTTCCCTCACAAGCACCGCAACTTCTTCTCACCACTCATCATCCTTAATCCATCATGCTCACAGAACAAAGTACCAACAAAAACAATCTTCCTCACCCCCTTGAACACCTTCACGCAACAAGGTGCCAAAATGGCTGACGAACGCCCAGCCGAAACATCAAAAATAGTTGGAAAAATAACCTTAAAATAAAAGTGAAACGTGAAGCGTGTGTGTGTAACACCATAAAGTTAAATCTGGTTATTGGTCTCCAAGGCAGTAATAGAGACTAGCATCAGAAAGAGGAAGAGTCAGCTTAAGAGATGTATTCTTACTGTGGCAGTAGCATATGTTGGCCCAGATCCCTCGATGAAAATTAGACCTTTCTCTGAAGCTTGATACATAGCCTGCAGATGATAGTCAATAAATCAAGAGCAGATAGGATGAGAAAGAATAATGGTGACAACAATGATGACAAAGATGATGATAATAATAATAATGATACTATTACTACTAATAATAATAAATAAATATTAACAACATCAACTGCTACAATGACACCTAACAAAATAAAAATAGGAATAGTAACAATAGTGAGGATGATGAGAACAATGATTCAAAGTAATAATAATGAAATGGAAAACACACCCACGGTTTCAAAAGAAAGGCCAAATTAGGAATGTGAGAGTCCAACCATTCAATTTTTTATCTCAAAATTCGGACACCGATTTCTTTATTTTTCTAAAATAAAAATTACATAAAAAGGATTGTTAGTCAATTTTTTACAACTAAAAACATTCAAATGATGCGCACATTGAGGATAAATGAGAAATGACGCTTGAGATGGTTTAGCCATGTCCTACGTCGATGTATGAATGTGAAACTATAGTGAGTGAAGGTGTTAAAAAGGAGCGAGGTAAATCTAAAATCACATGAAAGGGAGTTGTCTTGAAGGACCTATAATCTCTTGAAATCCATGCAGACCTAAGCAAAAATGGAGAACCCACCATTTCTCCACGTGTTACAATATTTTTAAAGAACAAATTCCAAAAATAAGGTAAAAGGTCCTTATGCTAGACTCGTTACAGTATATGAGAAAATTATGCATATAGAAATTCAAACTAAAACAATATTTTATATCATGTGGACTCTTCATCTACATGTGCACTCTTAGAGAATGGGAATGACATGGGCATGGGTGTTTCAGATTCTCCTTCAAGATAGAATAATCCAACTAAAAATGAAAGCAACCATGTAGGATACGTACCAATATCAGCTTTTCAAACCCAATTTTCCATGTAACATCAGAATAATAGATGATTTTTAAGCAATAGCACAAAATGGGGAAAACAATGAATGCCAAGCATGGTATCGTCTCTATCATACAGATCAAAAACCAACCAGCATCCATGAGCACAGGGGATCGAAAAGATAAAGGAAATTGTAAATTGAGACCGAATTCAAAGCTTGTTGATATGATGGTAGTCATTTTCCATGGTAACTAATTTTCGAGAAAATGTTTTCTGGTATTTGAATGGTTAGTGGAAAATAGTTTTCGAAAAAAAAGATATATTTTAGATTAATAGTAATATTAGCAAACCAGGGAGTGCTTTGATGAAATTTTTTACTAGTAGAGATTAATAATGTCTAAGTGCTACTTGGAACAAATAATATAAACTTAAAAATTTATTTAATAGCCAAGTTCGGAGATGACTTTCAGCGATATGTGAGAAAAGTCGTTCTCACTTTGATGAAAACATTTTCTGGAAACCAAAAATGCCATTGTCATGGAAAACATTTTCCTGAAAAGTGACTTCCATCATACCAAACACACCGCCAAAGAAGTTCTGTCTTATTGTACGATGACATTAAATAAGAAGAATTACCAAACCTTATGGATATGCTACCTTCTCAAGTCCTGAAATATAGGGCCCAGCATGAACACTTCTTATGTCATCTGTTGTAGCTGGTCTGAAATTCTGCACTTCAACAACATCTAGGCCTCGAAACTAGAACACAAGATAGCTTGATTAGTTGTAAAGGTGTTCAATAACATCACAATATGCATCTTACTAATGCACTTCTATGTTCTGTCATCTTAATCACACCCAAATTCCGATCCCCTGCCCCCAAAGAATGTTTGTGGTGTACCTTTGAAGTCAGTTTCATCTTTTCCAAAGCTGTCAAAATTGCAGGAACTCTAGAGTTGCATTCTGGATGTGATTCCTGAAAACTTTTAGTGACTCAATTCCAAGAAATAGATATTCCCCAACACAAAGACATAGTAAAGAGAATCAACAAAAGATTTAAGCTATAAAATGCTAGGATAATAAAGTTTACGACAGTTCTTCTTACCCTAAGGAAATCATGCAAGAAAAATATTAACAAAAATCTTAGAAATAAAAGGAGTTGTTCTACGACATCCAATTGAATACTTTGATTAAGGATTCTTGCACTGTAGGAACCTAAAACCTTAAAGTTCGGGTTGATTCCTACTCAAGTCATAAGCAGTTGCAAGGTTGAACTTGATCAAGATCACAACACCGTATATAGTTTTAGTTATAAAAGTTGCTTCACATCAGCTGGGTCCACAACAGCTTTAGGAGAAGATTCTATGAAGTAAATGATTCCCTAGAATTCCAAAGCTAGCATATGGTAAGTAGATTTACTTTACCTGATTATGACCCATTGCAGGAGCAGCAGCATAAATCACTTTTGCACTAGTTCCGATATGATCAGAAGGCAAGCCAGCATTTCTTTCCTGCTGATTTGAACAATAAATGGTGCCTCGAACACTCTTTGAAGAATATCCCTTTTCTGGTCTGATATACTTAATGGTAATTTTATTTTTGGAATACTTCTTATGAGAGTAAACGTGATTTCTAACACACAACAGCAAGTTATCTGCCAAAAGGAATTGAAACAGTTATGTATATCCATAGCAGTCCATTTTCAATGAGAAAAACTTTCTCACCTATAACCAGGCCTATCCAAGAAAAAAGTAATCAAATGATAGTTTTCGAATCAGATAAAAGTTTATCTGTGAGTCTGTGGAGCTATGATTCATTCGTTAGGTGCAAACAATAGCATTATATCACAAGTAAGAACAACAAACTCTTGTTCAATTCGTACATAAAATCGATATAAGCCCAGTTTATAAATTCTACTCTAACCAAACCCAACCCACTGATAGATAAAGAAAGAGGGAAGAGTACCTCCAAAGCGTGCCGAGCAAACAGCGGGAAGCTCCATTTATTATTAACAGAGAAACTTGAACCACTGTTTATAAGATATTCTCGAAAGATTGCAAATACAACAATATCTTATATTTTTTTATTTTTTTTTGATAATGGAGGTGTCAGGCTTGCCACTGACTACTACGTCACGGAGGTAATAACACCGGTCTTTCAATACTATTATCAGGTAAATCGCGGGATGTGCTCCGGTGGTCAGTTTTCTGGGAGCGTACAACTGATCAATGAGACAAGGTCAAATTCCCCAACATGCAGAGTTTCTTCGTGCTTGCGGGGAATCGAACCCACGCTGTCCATGTCAGAGCGCCTTATAGCAGAGTTTCTTCGTGTTTGCGGGGAATCGAACTCACGATATCCCATGGCAGAGCGCCTTATAGCGTCCAGGCTTTGCCACTGGACTATGCTCCGGAGGACAATAATATCTTATATTTGATTCGGGTTCAAAAGTAACCCTGAAATATTAGAAATAAAATAAAAATGCCTTTGTTGTTAGCAAATTAGTCTAGTTATGCCCCTATCCCGCTAACTTATTTCTTGTATATTGTCCTTCGTTCGAGAGAGTTTTGTGCATATATGTGAAATAGTTCACTTGCGCATAAATTGATATTTTCGACTAGCATGGAGCAAAAGTGAAGATCACATTGATTCACAAATTCGTAGAAGTTATTCGATATATGACTTATTTCACAGTTCTAATATCCGATAAGCATGTCACCCAGTGATTTCATTATTATCTGCTATTTTTCATTGAAAGATGGAATAATTTCTCTTAAAAATTTCTTTCATTATTCACAATATATATAGCTATACAAAGGTTGATTCTTAATATGGTACGAATCATAACTTACCTTACAAATGTTGATTTCTAATATAATTAGAATCCTAAGTTATCTTAAATATACATCTATCATAATTACAAAATATAAAAAGAATATTCTGAAAATATTCACTAATATTCACTCATAACTCTATCCTCCAAGAACTAGATAGAGAAATAGAAAAAAATCATCTTATTTTCAAAAATATAAAAAAATCATCTTATATTCGATATATGACTTATTTCACAACTCTAATTTCTTATATATTTTTATCTCAATATCTCAGGAGTACTAATAACTACGTCACACATATATGCTAACTTTCTACCGAGAGCCTTTTGATTAAAAATCAAACGGAGGGCCTTTTTCTATTATTAATAATTTAGGGGCATTTTTGGTCCTTTTCAATCAGATATTATCTGTCTTTAGATTTTTCTTCTGTCTCATTTAATATCATTAGATTTTAATGTACACATAGTTTAGAAAATGTACAAAATTCATGGCGCAGCCTATTAGGTCTTTTCCATTTACGTATACATAACAGTGTTATAAACAGATGTATTATACCATTGGCACAAGTAATCATTGGGGTGATCAGTGGCTATAGAACCATGAACTCAAGGACATGAATTGTCACTACTCATGAACAGAACCCTTGAGTTCTAAACTGTAAAGCTATGAACTCAAAGACAGAATGCTAGTTCTTAGGAGTAGAGCTACGAACTCAAGGTAATAATCTTTAACTCCATGAACGATCCATGTAGTTTAAAGTTTAAACCTTCATAAATTTAAATCCCAAGAACGGTTTATGGGATTCAAACTTTTATAATATAATTGTGAAAATTTGTAGAAGTTTCAACGTCTATACATGATTCTTGGAGTTCAAACCTTTATAAAATCAAACCCCATGCACGATTCATGGACAGTATGAATGGTATTTCTGTAGAAGCACGATTTTCAGCTGCTTTGATCAGTATTTTTTTCTAATCTCTTTGCTAGTCGAACTCGATCTGCTTTTCATTGTGTTTGCTTCTATTTTGTACCTCTTCTTAAAGTGCCTACCAATTCCTTTATTTTTCTTTCCCTCCGATCTCCTTTAATTTTCCTGTCTTCTCTTTGTGAAGGGGAAAGTCCCGAAGGCGAAAACCCCCCACCTGTACCAGAGGTCCCTTGGCCAGGTGGGATGTAAATCGAGGATATGCGCGAGTGGCAGCCCTGCAAGGGAGAGGACCAACGGGACACGAACCCAGCAACAGCCATTGCAATATTTCAGCAAAGACTGTCACCACACGGATTCGAACTCGCGACGTCGGAGTGGTTGTACCCCATGCCTGTGTCTTCTCTGACTGCTTGGAACGGTTGCTTTGTTTGTTTTAGTTGTTTTTGACGGCAAAGAGAATGTGAGTGTAAAGAGGGGACTGACTTGAACGTGTGGATTGAAAAATGGTAAATATGTATATATTAACCAAAACATGTTGCAGAGAGAGCCAACCTAGGATGTTGGTTTTTTATCTTTAGAAAGCTTGAACTCCGGCATACATGCTAGAGTTTTACATGTAGGGAAATATTTGAGCTCCAACATAGTGTACACAAATTTCACTTGTAAAAGCTTTGAATTCCAGCACTGTGTGATGAAGTTGTTCTGTGTTTTAGGCTTTTAGCTGGAATATTTTTGTCCAAAAGTTTTTTTCGTGTCAAAACACTGAATATTTATAGCTTCTAAATAGTGGCTAATGTTGATAGCCGGCGTTAGAAATGGTTATTTGCCAATTTTATCAGAAACTTACATACCACCAAATTCCTGCTCTATATTGAATTTCTGAAGTAAATTTATGAAGGCAAAAAGTTCCAACAGCTATCCCTTAGTGTGTCGCGTAAGAACTACTCATATTATATTATATTATATTATATTGTACAAAGATGATAAAATCCAAGTAATAACATTACACACCTTTAAAACATTTCAAATTTATGTACAATGTAAAATTCCTGGTGGCTCCAACTCGGCGAAACACAAAGGTTAAAAATAGAGGATGTTTATGGAAGTATCCTGAAACACAGACCTCAGAAGGAAAGACATTTTCTCATGAAAGACTAAAAGGGCAGTCTGGTGCACAAAGCATCCCGCATTAGCATGGTCCGGAAAGATCCGCGTCCCAAGGGGTATGATGTAGACAGTCTACCCTAATACAAGCATTAGTGACACGTGCAGTGCTACAGTTATTCTGACAGGAAGTACTCAACTTATAACTCTATATTGGTACACAATGTCCTCTCAAGTGCGAGACAAACAATCCATGAGATCCTCTCGGAGCTGCAAAGAATTTTCATGAAAAGAATATGTTTTCTCTGCGACTTGTTTGTCTGTGGAGCCTTTTCTCAAATGGACAAGCAAACCAAAACTTCGAGTAGTTGTATATTCCGAGCTGGATAATTTACAGCCTGATCTTCTCATTTTCCAGTTCATTGAGATAGATTATAACTCATCTTCCAACTCATCTGGTACATGCAACTTTTCGATGACAGCCTGATAGAAAATGAGGGAACAGTGAAAAGGGCAGAAATCAGCTTATATAATTTGAATCAGTCTGAGATAAGATATCCCCAAAGTAGACTTGAGATTGCAGGACAAGCATTAGTACAATTCAGAAACAAAGGGGTAAAGAACAAAAGAACAAGACCAGGAGAAAAGAAGGCAAGATACTACAAAGTTTCGAGTACCTATGTTACTCGGACTCTTCAAAAATGCCGATGGTGCATGTCGGATCCTCATAACATAGTGCATGTTTGGAGGATTCAACACGGGTGTTGCAACATTTTTGTAGAGTCCGAGTAACATAGTCCAGCACTAGAGGACAAACATCGAAGGTGATTTCAGTAGATGTCTGAAACTTTTTTCTTTCTGGTATCAAGTTAGAAATAGAAGTTCAATAGAGTAAAAGGACAAGAGAAGAAAAGAAACAATCATGCTCTGACTTGTGGAAACCTACTTCACATTTGGCAGGAAAATGTCTACCAGAAGCACATTTTATAATATATACATTATTTGCGTGTGGGTAAATGGGCAATCACCTTAATGGTTGCAACATCAGTTGCAGATGGTTTTAAGTCTAATGCTACTCCAAAATGAAGCATGGCTTTGTCGTACATATTACGCCTCTTGTATATCCTACCCATCAAAGCATAGACACTGCACTCACGAGGAGCATGCTCTTTAAGTTCCTCTAAGACTTCTAAAGCGGCATCAAAACTTTCCATGCTCACAAGGATGTTAGCCTTCTGATACATTGGAAGAGGGTTTTTCTTGTCTGCTACAATAGCCAGCTCCATCACTTCCAATGCCTCCTCATTTTTCTGTCCATCCATAAGATGCAGGCTTAGAGTTCAAATTAAGGACAACAGCCTGTTTCAGCATAAAAATCAGAACAGGAAACTACCACACCTTCAGAGCGTGTAATGCAGTGCCAAGATATGACATGATAACAGAAGAATGTGGATTTATACCCAAAGCCATTCGAAAGTGATGCTCTGAAAACTCAAACTTCTCCTGTCGGAGATAGATCATTCCAAGCCCATACCAGGCATTGTAATGCCTGCCATCCACACGAAGTGCACTCTGATAGCTCTTAATAGCATTATCAAAATCTTCTAAAGCAACATATCTGAAAGTATAGACAGCGAGGCCAAGTTTATAAAGAAATCAACGATGCACCTCTAGACAATCAAAAGAAAAGAAATTCTGGGTTCACGTTTCGCCAATAAAGAAGGGAACGATTGAGAAAGGGGAGGAATGTGCCATACTCGTGACCGCAAAGCGTGTGCCCGTATGCAAATCTAGGATTTAGTTGTACAGCTCGTTGAAAATTTTTAAGAGCAGTTTCATGGTCTTTCTGTAAACTATAGCAATTCCCCATAGCACACCTGCCATACCATGGATACAGAATATTACCAACTATGTTATAATTAAGAGAACAGATGATATTGGTTTTTCTGTTTATCTCCAACTACTACTTGCAACAGTAAGAAACATCATTTGGTGCCTTGACAGATGAAAGCTTTACTTGGCGCAAGAGCTCCACAAACAGAACTTATAACCAACTTTGAATGTACAAATGCATGATAATCTAGCAGATGATAGTCTCTTGGTTACATGTTTCACAATGCACTCTAGAGATTACATTCCAGGCTAGAATGAAAAAGTCTCCCTCATGTTCCACTTTAATGAGGCGTGTTCTCTACTAGTATAAGTAGCTTCATGAAGAATATCAGTTTTCAGTAATCCTTCCATGAATCTTATTTTTTTAAATGAACAAGTCAACCATTGGGTGAACTTCTTGATTATTTATCTACACCCTTGAGTGCAAACAGAGAAGTCAGAATTTTAGACAGAAGGATGTAATTCAAACTGTTGAAGCAGTAAAAAAACGTAATGCGTCCACAGCAGGAAAAGAAAACCAGAAACATAACGAGTCACGTTGTCAACAATTTGATCAAGAGTGAAAAATAGCAAACATGGCGAAGCCATTCATGAGCAAAATAAACTAATACTTGATATGATGTTACGAATAAGCCCAAATAACCACACGTCTCTGGACAAAAAGAATATATCTGCATCAGACAATATTGTCTTCAGATTTTGCAGGAATTACCAAGATTGAGGAGCTAATCTATCAGTTATTACCAGCTCCTGAGCCAGATAACTCAACTTCATGTCCTCCTTGAGATGCTAAAATAAAAATCAAATAGTTTGTCAGGAAAGAAAAAGGGGCAGAGAGGACATAAAAGACAGAACATAAAGATTAGGATCCTTTTGGGACATAAGAACTACTACCATCAGGGGCGGATTTAGGGGGTGGGGAGGTGTTCACAGCAAAAAATTATACTTTATATATAGGGTAGATTTTCTGTGTTTGTGTACACATATTAACTTTTGAATACCCTGAACAAATGCAAAAGGTTAGCTCAAGCGGTCCAGGGATTGTCTCCGGCATCCTAAGTTCGATTCTCAAGACAACATTATTTTTTATGTTTAGCTTTTGTTGTTTCTTTCGAACCCCCCAAATGAAAATTCAGGATCCGCCACTGACAACCATAACCATAAATAACCAGTTTCCTGACTACAAAAAAGGTGGATAAAATATGCTTTTAAGAAACAATTTTAATTCGTGAACAATACCCGAAAGCAACCAAAACCACCAGAACACCATCAAAATTGTAATTAAATAATCAGTTATAATGGTCATAGAATCTAAGCAAATAATAGTAATGTAGACGTAACAAGGATCAAATAAAGTTTCATCCAACCCATCTGGCATCCCCCCGCCCCAACCCCCTAAAGAGATGGTAAATTAAAGGCAGTTAAGACTTTCTCACAGCAAAGCATACATGTACTAATTGAAACACTGAGAGAGCAAAGAAGACTCACAAACAACACTGTCGAGTACACGTCCATTCCTTCTAAACTATAAGGTGAGGCCAGACGGGCAAGGCCAAATGCGTGATCTGCTTCTAGGTAATCAACCATTTCAAAGTATGCTCTTCCAATCTGGCATTCAAATACGCACATGAGATACCATATATAGACAGAAACCCAATTTGACATTCCAATTTTCTCATGAGATGCCACATATAGACAAATATCAAGAGAACTTTTTTTTATTTGATAAGCAACAGATACCAAGAGAACCCAAGAGCAAGTTAAGCCGAGAGATATGTAAAAAATGAAGAATCTCGTATCCCACTACAAATAGAAAAGGCTAAAGAACCTCAAACACAGTATAAAATGGTCGTAAAAATTATACTGGCAAAAGTAAATGTTCTTCAGACCATGCAAAGCAGTGCCTTGAATCATGGTCGTTGGGGAGCAACCTAAACTTTGACATAATCATAAGAAGAAATGCTCTAAGGGTGACCGTTCAGACACAACTTATGGTCCTGTCAAATCCCACCCAAAAATATAGGATGTCCTTTTAATTCTTACCCAATAATCTATACTGTGTAAATGACGGTTCATTGTCCCATCCAAAGGAATTACTTCAGTACCTCACATGGCAGAATCAAGATTCTAGAAAATCACTCTTGGAAAATAGTGCTCCCTGCCAATCGATGAAATCTGTAAAAGACAAGCATATCTAGTCCAGGCCACCTAATATTGTTTTTGTGTACTCAAACAAAGCTAGCCTAATCGATATTTATATTACTCTATGTATAACTATGTAACTAGTCTAAATGTTGAACTTACACATCATGAAAGATCAAGATTGATTCACAAAATTAACCCAAAAAAAGAAAGGAGCTTGTCCAGCTAGGATTGAAAGGAACCTACATACTGTGAACAATTTCAATTAGAGACAAGCAAATAAACAGAAAGGACAAAAATGAATATCTCCTTTGATTCCCTGAACAAGCAACAGGACTTTGAACGATTGGAAATATAAAAATACAGCCATTGCCTCCAAAAGGGTTGGAAAAAGAGTAATCAAAACAGACAATCTATACCTGGGAAAGAACCCATCCAGTGTGATAATGCTTGTGGGGGAGTTTGTTAAAAACATCTAGTGCATCCTATTCCACCAAAAAGCATCATATTTCAACCAAATCAATGCAGCAGCATCAAATGAATGCTGAAACTCGTCCATTCAGAACCAAAATGTAATACCTGGCATCTATATAGACAAGAAAGTCTGTAACCTTCCCCAAGAATCCTGAAAAGGGCCAATATCTCTGAAGCACCTGAGAGGATAGATGTGCTACTCACATTAACCCCAGAAGCAGAAGTTTCAATCCCTTCTTGTTCAAGAGGTCTAGCATCTCCAGAAGGGTGTGACACAGTTATATTTAGCCGAGAATCATCAGAAATGTCATTCCGAACCCCTGAGGTGCATACCTAACACAGTTAAGAATATAAACACATCTCAAAGGTAGATGTCATTTTGCTTAGGTAGCACAGTGCACAAACACAAGAAATTCCACAGAAACATAGCTGTGGGTTTCCAGCTTTCTTCATTTTTCCTTTGGCTGATAGCAGTTGCTTCAGATGAAAAAACAATTTGTCTGTACCCTTGAATTCTTTCAAATGATTATTGCATCAATCATTTGTGATCCCACACACCCAAATTGCAGTTAACTAGAACTGGGAAACTACTGAAGTAAAGTTTCAACTTCGACGAATAATAAAAGAGGAAAGAAAATGATCAAAAGAAATAGAAGGAGAAAAGCAATCTCCTAAAGTTTGTGACTGAATCACTAGATTAAACAAGTATGCACCAGTCTATTCGAATTTAGGGGATCATGAAAGTAACTCAAACAGAACAACAACAAAACATTGTTAGATTTTCAGAAATATCACATGTAACACAAAAGCAATCCATTTGGAGCACAGGTGGAGACAAGGTGGGGTTTGGTGCCTCCCCTAATCTTAAAGATGATATGTCCTTATCAGATGATAGAAAGTTTCCAGCAAAAACCAAACCCAGTTCCTTTTTCTCTAGCAGACTAGGCTTACAAATTTAGCTCCATGCAGGCTTGGATGTCAGTATATGACCAGCCAACTGCTGTTCAAGTGAACTACAAATTTTGGCATAGAGAGGGAAACAAAGAAAGAAAAAAGTTCCAACAATCCATTTTATTCCACGCGTTAATGTTAACCCTCCGTTTTATTCCACGCATTAATGTTAACTGGTTACAGTAAAAACTTTTTTGTAATTATACTTCAACTTCAAGCAACTATGTGAACACCAGATTACAACAACATACCCAATGTAATCCCACAAGTGGGGTCTGGGGAGGGTAGGATTCATTTTTTTTATATCAAGTTTTCATTTAAAGTGGTGGTTTAGTTGGAGTCTCCACTCTAACAAGGTGGACCAATCCCTGGGTTGAAAATATAATGGACAACAGAATTGTCAAGAGAAAAGGCAAAAATCACCTTCACCATAGTTTTCGGTAGATTGTGCCCTTCTACTTGTCATGGACCGTAAAGTCATTGAGCTCAGCTTCGAACTACCATAATATTTGGAAGAGTGAATGGTTCCATTTCCAGAAGCTGCAGATACATTTGAATTTGTGTTTCCAGTAGATTCTCCAGTAAGCCTTGAATTTCGTCGAGGGCCAGAATCAGAAAATAACCTCCCAGATATCTGGAAATATAAGAGAGGAGTCAGACCCAAAAAAATGGGGAATGGAAACAAAAAAAGGGAGATAAGGTGCGCCTCCGGATCCAATAAATCCACCATATAAAGCACCAGAAATGTGAAGGGTGTTTAGTGCTTAAAACTGAACAAAGCACAAATAAAGGAGATGAACATAATCAACACTGTAGTTCAACAAGCTAAAAGTTGATTGTTTTTCCTCATTTTTAAACCAAAAGAGGTTAAATAAAACAAAATAATGGGAAGGAGCCTTAAGGCACACCAAAAGCCCCTAGCATCTAACAATTGACTTCTACAGGTAAAAAATTGGAAAGGAAGGACAGCAGTTTGCACCAAAAGCTTCACACACTGAAAGTTTGCTTCCAAATTACAACAAAGAGAAAAATGATACCGAAATGGTTATGAAATCATTTTGTGAAGAATCATATGAAGACCTCTCGATTGATAGACATACTTAAAATGGCATTGGAAGTATGACATTACTTCAACGGGAAATTTCTATCAAAAAACTAACAATCCTGCAGCGATTATACATAGAAAGAAGTACTTAATATTAAAATAGACTAGATGATTGAAACCTATGTATTATAGTACTGCAGACCTTTCTTAACTTTCCCTCGTCAACAAACTTTCTCCGAGGAGCCTGAATGGTTGAATTGACAGTTGATCGTGGAGAATTATCAGCACCAGCCACAGATGCATTAGCTCCATTTTGCTGAAAATTTCTACAAACTGGAGGTGGAACCACTCCAGACAACTGCAAAGAAGCTGTATTGAACAATCTTTCTAAAAATAAAAAAGAAATGCTAGCATTTCCAAAGTGCATATTAGAACGTCCAGTTGCTTCTTTCAGATAGAAGATTTTGTCACCTTTAATTTTCACTTCAATTAACATGAACAACATAGTTCCGTGAAACTATTACAAAGACATCATTAGAAAGTCACCAACTATGTTTTAAACCTGAGAAGAGGTTTTAGGCTCCATCTGGTTGATAGTAAATTAGACATTTTCTGTCCTCTTCATAACTTGCAATCTGCTTTAAATTAGAGAGTAAAATGCAACTTAAATCTCAAAGCACTTTCTGATGCTACCATCATCCCCAATCTAAAGAAAATATGATCCAACTAACAAACATAAAATTGTTACCATTTGTTCTTTTTTATAACAGTAGTTTCTGGGCCAATTTGTGGCACCGACTATTCCATTAGATACCTGCTACCTCCCACCAACACAAATATTGGGTAACTCTTTCCGCAAAGTTGAGGCTTAGACAAATAGGAAAAATCACCAGGCCTTTAGTGTCTCTATTGAAATTTAAACCTTAATCCCTCATAATTTTCACCCACTACAGTGACCATTGGGCCACACCTTGGGTACTACATAAACTTGTGATCACTATACTTATTATTGGCCTTCAAGATAAATTTGGGTTCAAGACATTCCCTTCCATATTGGTTTCCGGGATTTAGAGTTTGTTGGTCCAGTAGATGCTGCACATAGTTTCACTAAAGTGATTAAACTGTAAAATATTTCCATGTGCACAATGAATGTGAGAAGTAGAACAATGAGAAATAAATGAAGAATTGTCCCAAGCTATTGGGTGTTTAAATAGTACGTACACCTATTCTAAACTAGGAAAGAAATCAAAGATACATAATTACAAAGAAACAATATCACCCTAATTGATTCTAGTTAATGTACACCAACAAAAGCCATTCACAGGAGGTTGGTGGAGCAGTATAAAGAGAGGAGGGATTTGCATATGGTGTTCATAGACCTAGAAAAAAGCATACGACAAAGTCTCAAGTGAGGTTCTTTGGAGATGTTTGGAGGCTAGTGGTGTTCCCGTAGCTTACACTAGGGTGATTAAGGACATGTATGATGGTGCTAAGACACGGGACACATTCAAGGGGAGGTGTCATGGTGCATGTTATTTGCAGATGATATTGTACTGATTGACGAGACGCAAGACGAAGTTACGGCAAGGCTGAAGGTTTTGAGACAAACCCTGGAGTCAAAAGGTCTCAAGCTAAGCAGGACCAAAAATGAATACTTGGATTGCAATTTCAGTGACGTGGCTCAGGAAGCGGACGTGAGGCTTGGCACGCAGGTCATTCCCAAGAGAGGAAGTTTCGAGTACCTCGGGTCAGTAATCCAAAGTAATGGGGGATGTCACACATTGTATTGGGGCGGGGTGGATGAAATGGAGGCTCACATTCGGTGTGATAAGAATGTGCCACCAAGACTTAAAGGTAAGTTCTACAGAGTGGTGGTTAGACCGACTATGTTATATGAGGTGAAATGTTGGCAGTCAAGAATTCTCACGTCCAGAAGATGAGAGTGCCAGAGATGAGGATGATGAGGTTGATGTGTTGCCATACCAAGAGAGATAAGATTAAGAATGAAAATATTCGAGAAAGGTGGGAGTGGCCCCCCAGAGGACAAGATGCGGAAAATGCAGCTGAGATGGTCCGGACACGTGAAAAGGAGATGTGCAGATTCCCCGGAACGGATATGTGAGAGGTTGGCCATAGTGGGTGTGAAGAATGGTAGAGGTAGGCCTAAGAAGTATTGGGGTGAGGTGATTAGATAGGATATACGTAACTTCAGCTCACCGAAGACATAACCCTTGACAGCAGGGTGTGGAGGTCAAGAATTAAGGTAGAGGGTTAATAGGTAGTTGGACGTATTTCTTTCTCTTTCTCGAAGTATTAGTATTATTATTGTTTTCGCTACTTTTAGTTTTCTATTACTACATGTTTCTTTAGCCTCGGTAATTTTTAGTTTTCTATTATATTGTTATTGTCTCTGCTTGTTGCTATTACCTCTTTCTCACTGTTCTTTTGAGCCGAGGGTCTTTCGAAAATAGTCTCTCTACCTTCTCAGCGTAAGGATAAGGTCTGTGTACACTCTACTATCCCCAGACCCCACCAGTGAGATTACATTGGGTTATTGTTGTTGTTGTTGTTGTACGCCATATTTACACAATGTTCTCAACACTCCCCAACAATCTGATGCAAACAATACAAGCTTGTTATAGATGTAACTACGAGAGTAAGGGACTTGGTAAATTTATCAACAAGTCTATCATTGACTTCACGAATTCTGTGACAATGTCTCCGAGTATCTTTTCTTTGAAAAAGTGACAATCGATCTCTGTGTTTAGTTCTCTCGTGAAATACCATATTCAATGTAAGGTGAAGGGCAGTTGAATTATCACACAAGTTTCATCTGACTATTTGTCCAAACTTCAATACTTTGAGCAACTGTTTGATCCAAACTAGTTCGCAAGCTACCACAACCATGGCCCACTTCTACACTACATAGAGCAACCACATTTAGTTTCTTGCTTTTCCAAGACACTGAATTACCTCCAGCGAGAATACAATATCTAGAAGTAGACCATCTATCAGAAGGTGTTCCGAATCTGCATCTATGTATCCATCAATCTGCCCATCGCATCGATTCTGAAGTTCTATGAGCAACTACATATTGAAATAGAGAGTTGGAGACCTAATCTTTCAATGGGTAATATTGAAAAGGTGATTGAAGAAGAAAACTCATGGCTAACAAGACCGTTTGAGAAAGAAGAAGTCCTGGAAGTGATCAACACAGTGTAGGAGACAAAGACCCTAGTCCAAATGGTTTCTTAATGGTTTTTATCAGAAACATTGGTTTATAGTAAAAGAAGACATCATGAATATTATGGCATCTTTTCATCAGCAGGAGAGGTTTGAAAGAAGCTTTACCTACATTGCTCTGATTGCCAAGAAGAAAGCAGCCACAGAATTGAAAGATTTCAGACCCATTGGTTTGATTTGTCGCTTCTATAAATTATTATAGACGGAGTTCTAACAGAAAGGAATGAAGAGGGTGATTCCTAAATTGATCTCTAAGTCTCAGATGGATTTTCATAGGGGAAGCAAATTACTGATGTTATACTGGTAGCTAATGAAGTGCTGGATTCAAAAAATAAGAATAAAGGACCTGGGTTACTATGCAAACTGGATAGTGAAAAAGCCTATGACCATGTAAATTGTGGTTCCTTCTCAATATGCTAAAACAGATGGGTTTTGAAAATAAATGGGTTAGCTGGATCAGGTTTTGCATCATTACTGTCAAACTCTCAGTTCTTATTAATAGGACGCCTCAAAGTTAATTATCAACTCAAAGGGGACTAAGATAGGGGAATCTAATGTCCCCTGTCCTTTTTCTGGTGGTTATGGAAGGTTTATGCAAAATGCTTACTCAAGCTATCAGTGCTAACTGGATAAAGGATTCTACAGTCACAAGGGGACAGGAAGTTACCTCGAGTATATCACATATTTTCTAATCTGATGACACACTTATCTATTGTGACCCAAAAGTGAATCAGTTAAGAGATAGCGATTTTGACAGCATATGAAAGAGTCTCAGGGCTTCATATCAATTGGGGTAAAAGCAGACTAATGAAAGTCAATAATGTATAGAATGTAGGAAGAATGGCTGCAATTCTTGGGTGTCAGACAGAAGTGCTTCCAACTACTTATCTTGGTATGTCTTTGGGAGAAAAACATAAATTTGAATGGGTCTGGCAAGGGGTGATTGAAAGGTGTGAAAAGAGATCGATAAACTGGAAGAAACAATATCTCTTTAGGAGGTCACTTGATTGTAATTAATAGTGTTCTTGATTCTATTCCAATCTACATCATTTCACTACTCCCAATGCCCAGTAAGGTGGAAAAAAGGATAAGCTGAGAAGAGAATTTCTATGGAAAGGCAGGAAACAAACAAAGATTTTCAGCTTAGTGAGATGGAGCACAGTTATTGATAGCAAGGAAAGGGGGTCGGGAGCCAAAAACTTAAGAAGGTAGAACATAAGTCTTCTGATGAAGTGCCTCTGGAGATTCACTATGGAAGAGGAGACTCTGTGGAGAAAATTTATAGTAGCAAAGTTTGAAAAACAAACTGAATGGTGCTCAGAAAGAAGTTCACTACCCCACGGCGATGGTTTACGGAGGAACGTTAGAGAACTTTGGCCTTACTTATCCCAGAATACTGAATACATGATTGTTGATGGAAGAAAGCTATCTTTCTGGCATGACAACTGGCTTGGGCATTCCTCTTTGAGGGATCAATTTCCTTCACTTTACCAGATTGTACTTGGCAGGGAAGAGACTATCTCAAAGCAGAGACAACAATGATTGGAATATGAGTTTCAGAAGAAATCTGAATGATTGGGGAATAGGGGAAATATCAAAGTTCCTCAAAGTTTTATCCTATTTCCAGGGGCTCAACAACAATACAAATATAATACTTTGGCAGAATAATGGTGATGGGTGTTGTACTGTGAAGTCTGGCTACTAAGTTCAAACTAACCCCATGCACCCCTGTTTGAATCTTGGAAACAGATATGAAAGTCAAAGGCTCCAGTCAAGGTTAGAGTTTTGTTTGGTTGGTCTCTAGAGAAGCATATCTCACTCAGGATAATCTGCAGAGGAGGGGATACCAGTTATGTAACAAATGTTATATGTGCCATAACAACAGAGTCAATCAATCATCTCTTCTTGCATTGCCCTATAGCAGCACAGATACAGCAGATGCTATACAGTATTTTGGACATGATCTGTAATTCCTCAGACTTAGTAAAATGCTAAACAGGAAAGGTGTGAAAGGGTCTTTGAAAACTATATGGAATACAATTCCAGCATGTATTTGCTGGTGTATATGGAATGAGGAATACAAGAGTTTTTGGAGGTCAAGCTAACAATACTCTGAAGATCAAATCTGACTGTATTTTTTGTTATCGAGTTGGATTAAGATGGACTTTGTAAATGATGTGGAAACCTTATTACAGTGCATAGATAGCTTGCAATAGAAGATTTTAGATTTTTCTTGTTTTTTGAACTTTTGGTGGTGTACTCAGGCACAACCTTTGTGCTATATCAATAACAAAGGGCAGCCCGGTGCACTAAGCTCCCGCTATGCGCGGGGTCCGGGGAAGGGCCGGACCACAAGGGTCAATTGTGCGCAGCCTTACCTTACATTTCTATAAGAGGTTGTTCCCACGGCTTGAACCCGTGACCTCCTGGTCACATGGCAACAACTTTACCAGTGCTATATCAATAATACTTACCTTTTCAAAAAAAAATCACTAACCTAATACTTACTTTGCTTTTATGCAAAATTATATATACAAATTTTGTCAATGTCTAGTTCTACAATCATTAGAGTTTAAGGAAAATTATTTTATCTGTAGGAAATATAAAAAATTAAGCATCTTCGCTGCAAAGCATAGAGCGATAGCTGGTAACAACCAATGACCCTTTTCTTAAGTTAGAACCAGAAGAAAACATTTCCTATTTCCCATATGGAAAAGAAGCAAAATAAAAAATGTCACTGAACAGACAAACTAACAAAAATGGAGGTAAGCCTGACAACCGCATCTTATAAACAATACAACAACAAGAACAACATACTCAGTGTAATCCCACAAGTGGATCTGGAGAGGGTAGCGTGTACGCAGACCTCACTCTTACCTTGGGAGGTAGAGAGGTTATTTCCGGTAGAACCTCGGCTCAAAATAACATTTTTGAAGAAAAGAATTGGAGAAAATAGAAAACTAGTTAATTAGAGACGAGCTTTCTGATTGCAGATAGAATGCACGAGCACCATCATAATCTTAAAAAGTTAGAGAATCACCTGATTTGGTTGAGTAAATAGCAGCTATCCCTAAGATTAACAAAAGGATAAGCTGCTATCCTGTTTCAGTGGAACGCTAAGCTATCTTCATGTATAAAAGAACTTCATAAGAAAGAGGTCAAGGTAGAAGGTTTGAACTTGACTATTATAAAATCACCCCAAATTCTTTTATCAAAAGTGTGACTTCTGATTTAGGTGAAACTATTTTAAAGTTCTACTATAAAACTCCCAAGTGAATATAATTGGCTATTGTTTAAAATTAATTAAGGGCTTACAAACAATGTTTTACTAGATATCATGTTCTATCAGCAAAACAACAGAAACACAATTAAATAGTCACTATCAAATTACCTGTGAAGCCATTGGTGAGGGAGTATTGTAGAATGACATGCTAGTAGAAGCCCCACCTAAATTCTGGATAGCAGCTGCTCCATTATAATTTCCAGAAATTTCTCGAAGCTTATTGCTGTGTGTATGTTTTGATTGCCTAGGGCTGATGTCTTCCGACACAATATTCCTAGAAGCTACATTCTGATCATCAGTAGATGCTTGTAAATTTTGGGATTGGTTCCCCTGGTATAAGTGTTGTTTTTGAATGCAAAGCAAAGATGCTTCCCCAAAAACTGCAGCTGCTCCTTCTGCAGCACCTGGTATGTCATGCAACAATAAGGATGCAAATCTAAAATCATAACTAAATAACAATGGCAACCAATATAACTTTCATCAAGTAGAAAATAATCCGAAATATGAAGCCTTACTGAGAGCATTTATTTGGGGGAAAAAAATTAATGCATGTTCAACCATTCTTAAGTCAATGGAAATTTATGCAAAGTTTTCAAAGACAATACACCAGTCGAGTTCATTTTCTACATAACTAAGTTCTCCAAAACACTTAAGTCCACAATGAGGGCAAACAAGAGAAATATCCCAAAATTCGGCAGAAAATATTAGAAAATATAACAATTAGCTGAAAACACTCCATTTGTTTCCAATTACTTTTAAAGATGAAGGAAATGTTTCTGCCTTTGAAAACAAAATCTTTCATGATTTCATATGATTGTATCAAATTGTAAAATCTCTTTAAAATAAAAACAATGTTATCTACATAAAATATAATTGCTCAAATTATTCTTGCACAAACCTAGTATACACAACTCCTCAAATGCTGCCCATAGCAATGGATCCAATAACAACGCCTGATTGAAATGCTGGATGGAACTATTTCTTCTATCTGTATACCTAAAATAGTTACCAAGTTCAATGAGTACCTTGGGGGAGTCCAATCCAGTCTATGCACAATAGTAGATCATCACTATCGCAACTCTTCTTAAGGCTCCACCAAGTGTTGATTAACAAAAGGTTAAGGCAAAAAAGAAACATAAAAATATATTCAACAACCTTATGGAATAACTCAAGAGATATCAATAACATAACACACAAAAAATTTGAGGGCAAGCTTCTTAATTTTTTTTAAAGAAATAGTGAAAAAGAATTATCATCTATGAAAGAGGTGGTTATGAGGTCTGCCACATCCTTAGAAGTTCTGCGCTGCATGCCTGCTTCACTGATGGATTCAACAAAAAAGGTGGTTATGAGGCAGTAAAGATTATTCCCCTACAAAGATCAAGGGCATCAGAATGTCAATGTTCAATTTGGTTTTATTGGCAAAACTTGAATGCAGTGTTGTGAAAAAATATATACCTCAAGTATAATTACCAAGTCCCAAACACTAAACAAAAAAGAATTTCAAGAAAACATGATGGAAGAATTGTATTAATTTATATAACCCCTTCCGCACTTCAATAAAATGTTAATTTTCACATCAAAAGAGAAGAATCAATATCTTTGAAGTTAATATTCAAATACATGATGATGCAGTTTCTATAAAATTGTTTACTTTAAAGTAAAAGGAAAATATGCTGCTGCTTCTATGCCCTACCATTCTTCTCCATCATAATACACTTCAATACAAGAATAGTTTTCATATTAGAACAGAAGGATCAAGTTTTTGAAGTTAATAAAATTTGGGCATAATTCAAATATTTGATGATGCAGTGTCTATACCTTTCTTTACGTTACGGTAAAAGGAAAAGATGATAGTTCGATGCCATAACATTCTTCTCCATCATATAACATAGCAAATACATGATAATGAGTTTTATCAGCATGAAGTATCTTTCATGTGTACTAAACACGATGATGAGAACTGGAACACAACCAAAAGTCATTGTCGTAGTGAAGTATTAGCTTCATTACATTCAGATAGATCAAACCAGTTTCAGAATGAAGAAGCAAGGCTAGAAGTTAATCCTCCTCTTAAATAGATATATAAAAATATGAACCTGTAAATAAGACCAAGAAGGTAATGCCCAGCTGCACCATTTGGAACCTGCACAACAACCATTTAGCTATTAATTGAAGAAGCATGTCAATGGCTAACACAAATAAATTAACTGGAGACTACAATACTATAAATCCGCGAAGTGGATAGATATTTGTAACAATGGTCTTTACAACTCTACCTCTGCAGCTGGCTCATTAGGTGGGCAAAGTGCTGTCTCAGCTTCAGTGAGAAGACCCATCTGAAAGCATGATAGTGCAAACAAGTAGCGGGATTGAGGCATACTTGTCCCTTCATATTATAATTAAAAAGGGATGATTATGAGCATAATCTCAAGGACAAGTGATATAAGAAATCCAACGATAATACTCGACTAACAAGTTAGGGAGAAAAACAAAAGATATTGCAACACAAAAATGCAGTCATATTCATTGAATATGTGAAAAGAAAATACCAAACATACCCTTCAGAACATGGTATGCAGCATAAGCCTGTTGGTTCTGCAAGTAGCACCTAGCTAAAAGCTGCATGTTTGTCTGCAATCGGCATAGCACATTATAGGAAACAAGCCAAGTGTTATGGACACCTTTCATACACAAACTTAAGAGATTTCAGCAGAAAGATGTCCAAAATGTCAATAATGCATTTATTTAGGGACCAGTGGTAATTAAAATCATCAAATGGGGAGAACATTTTAAAGACTTGGAACTGGAAGAATACTAGTTTACTTCGAAACCAGCAACCTATTTGAGAAGCTTACCATTCTATTTTATTTCACAAAACAAGATATTGAAACACCTCAAAGACAAAAACAACATTTTCATTTTGATTGAAACTCTAAAACAACATATCCAGTGTAATCCTACAAGTGGGTCTGGGGAGGACAGGATGTACACAGACCCTACCCCTACCTTTGTGAGGTAAGAGGCTATTTTCGATAAACCCTCGAATCAAAAGAAAATAGCAAATACAAAAAAAATGCGGCAACAGATAGTAATACACCAATGTTATCAAAAGCAAAAAGCGCAAAAAAGCTCTAACGTCCATTGGGGCTTTAAGCACAAAGCACAAACAAAGCGTGGGCTTTAATGAAAAAGGGCGCAAATGGAGATAATATACAAATAATGCTTAATCCAAGACTAATGATAATAAGCATGAATAACAAATATATGGACAGAAATTGAAAAAAGTACGACAAAATAAAAAGTATCAATTGTTTAATGTCGCCTCTTCAAGAGACGGTCATTGGCAAGAAAAATATGTCTTAGAGCCTTGATGACGGCACTGAAGCGCACATTAAGCGAGGCGAAGCGCTCAACATGTTTTGCGCCTCGTTTCAGGGTTTAGTCGCGCTTTAACGTGCCTTTGACAACACTATAATAATACACATCGAAGAATAAGTGACTATGCGATAACTGAATACCACTACTTGAACAATTTGAAATAATCCCATTGATTCCCATGAAAATAGGAAACTTATATTTTTCATTCACAAATCCATCTTTATTTATGCTAATAGGAGAGGAGGAGGTTAGCCCCCCAACCCCCCTCCCCAAACTACCTACTAACCCTAATCCTCAGCCTCCATGCCTTCCTATCTAAGGTCATGTCCTCAGTCAGCTGAAGTTGTGTCATATCCTGTCTAATCACCTCCCGAACTTCTTATTCGGACTACCTCTACCTCTCCTGACTCCTACTACAGCCAACCTCTCGCACCTCCTTGAATATCTTTGCTATTTGACAAGGAGTGGTAAGCATATTGCCCATAGTTTCCCAGTAATTATAAACATTGTTTTGTAATTATACCCTAATTAAATATTCAAGGAGCTAATTGATTGGTACCATCCAAAAAAAGAAATTTGAATCTTGTGTCATCCACATAAAAATAAAAATACTAGGAAAAAGCAAGTACCACGTATTGATAAATCTTTTTTTAAAAAAACCAATAAGACTTCCTTTGTTTGTCTTGATTTTGTTTGAAAGGACCTGATAAATCTTACTATACTATGCTACAGTTCTGCGTTAAACCCTTGTCGCCAAACACTTCATTGAGTCAAAATTCAAATAAATTTAGAAAAGAGAAGCACACACACGCTAAATTCCAGTTAGGCAACAAGAAATAAAGAAAAGATATCCCAAAAAAAAGTGAAACCTAATCAGAGCATTTCCAAATTCATTATAAAACCACAAAGTGAGTAATGATGACTAGGGAAGTGAAAACAAGAAAGAAATTACAAATCAAAGTGTGGAGATACCTCAGAGGGGAACTCGGCACAGAGTCGTTCGCACATGAAAATGGCGTTGTGGTGCATAAAGTGCACCAGGCTGTTTTGCACACACTCACTTAGTACGCTTTCCATTGATATTTCAAAGAGACAGAGAACGATGAGAGAGTTTGCGCCACAATATTTGTTGTTACAATTCAAAAAACAACAATAGAACAAGGGTTTTTAGATCCATTTTTGTGCTCTTTTTGTGCTACTCTGTGGTTGCGAATTTAAAAAATTCGTGAATATAATAAAATTAATCATATAAATTGATAAAATCACAATACAACAACATACACTAGTGAGATCCCACATCATGGGGTGGGGTGTGAGGTGGGTAGAGTGTACACAGATCTTACCTCCAACTTGATAGGTAAAACGGTTATTTTCAGAACACCCTCGGCTCAAAACAAAGCATAATCACACGCATTTCTTAGATTTTTGTTTGTTTTAGGGTCCCCATTAATTTGTAAAGAAAATTAGGAGAACCAAGTTAAAAGAGTTTATTCGATACAGCGAAAAATCTTTTAAATTAGAGTTTGAGTTAAGAGTTCAAGTGATCCCGGAAAGGTGATAGTCACCCGTGTATTAAGGATCCGTACAATACGGTTGATATTCGGGTTTCAAAGTATGATTTGTGTTTATTTGCTTAAAAATAGTTCAAAATCTTGTATATATAAAGTTATGGCATGTCGTTTTAAAATGTTTTTTGAAAAATGTTCTTTTATTTAAAAAGAGAGTTGAGTTTCCTTTAAAGAAATAGATATAAGGTTGAAATGGTCATTTCATTTCGGGACCAAAACACACCCGAGGTTTCCTTAAGTAGCTTTCAAATTATTTTGGTCCTAAATGTTATGTCTTTTATAAAACTCATAAGTTTGAAAATATTTAAAATATATATCCTTTGCAAATATGCCACAAAATTATATGATTTTACAAAAAGTTATCTTTTCCTTATAAGTAAAAAAAAATTCCTTTTGTCTTTGAAGGTCAACCACATCCTTTATTAATTTAAATGGATTTCCTTTTATTTTTTTGGCCCAAGAATCAGATTTATCTTTCAAAGAAAATCATTTAAGTCCTTTAGGCTTGTTTGAATCCTTTCTCAAAAAAAAAAACTTATTTTGAAATCATCTTTTTCCAAATGTTGTTCTTTTATGAAATTTCAAGTTAAAAATATAATGCTCCTCTAATGTTCTGTTTACTTCCACAAAGAAAATATATTTGTCACAAAATACATATATAAGAAATGTAAATACACAAAAACAATAAAAAAGAAGTGCATAATAGTTTGGTTGGTCTATCAAGTCCACCAGTTAACCATTTTCACTCACGGTTGGGCCTTCAACATTTTTTGGGTTCCGGACTTGATCTAATGCAATTTTGGGCCTCGAGCCCAACGAAAACAGCTGATCATACATGTTGCGGCCCAATTAGGCCCACGTACACAGGTTCATGCAAAGAAAAAAAAAAGGGAAAATGAGGACGACAGTTACAAGGCATCTAAACTCATCATTAATTATCATCTAAAAAAAATAAGGATAGGCTATCACAGAAATGTTTTTGAGTCCAACAATAGAGAACGTGTGGGATAGGCCCAATTGCGTAGTATTCGCATAGGAGGGAAACAGTTGGGTCATCGACCCATCATGAAGGAAATCAAAACAAGTAGAAAAACTAAAGCCCAACCTCATTTTAAGCCCACAATCATTTGAGAACAAGAGGGAATGAAAGAAGCAGAAACAGGCCGGCCCAGTAACACAACAAGAGTCCAATTTGCCCTGATATTTCACCTATATGCATGATATACATCATTATACATTTGAACATGTATAAAATTGTATATATTTATATCATGACATATCAGATTAAGAAAACAGTAAGAAGAAGTCAAACAAGGTGTATACGTTAAACTATTTGAGTCAGTCGTACATACTTTGGATATACCTTGATATACAATGAGTATATATCATGTATACTTCAGAATATGTGTATGCCCCTGTATATTTAACAATATATTTAAATTACATAGGGGCCACATGTTAAGCTGGTTGAAGGCAAAAAGATAAACTGGGTAGCATGGATACACAGATGTATATCACTCAGCATTTCTTCAGCAAGATAAAACAGCACATGCACATGAGGCATAATTTTACCAAAAACACTCAAATAGTATACAAAGTGACCAACTGATTTCAACTTAAGCCTAGGACTTAATCTAGTGGAACAAATGTATAATATAACTTATTTTGAATCCTATTAGCTATAGATTAAGGCTAAGACAAAACAATAAGTTTGGGTTAATGCCTAGGAACATGTTTGAGTTCAAAATCCCATAATATACTCAAGACATTTCAAAGACTTATGGTACACCTAACACTTCAAGCAAGGCAAACATCCATACATCTCTGCAAATTCAGTTTTCATGATTCTGCACACTATTGAAGTGAATAGTTGCTAAGACTAGAATCATGCTTTTTCTACTTCTGAGTTTAGGATATTACATGCATCTATACCATTCAAACATTAGTTTTAAAAGAGAAGTAAACTAGCCTAGTAGTTCATGCTCAGGTTTATAATATGATTCAGCATTTGCATTCTTTTTAGCAATGTGTCATAGCTTAGAAGGGACATGAATCAAGATCATGTAAGTTCATCATAGGAGAATCCTTCTTCAACAATGAAATTGGTGCATTCCTAGAATTGTTGACCATAATAGCAGAGTGGCAGTATGATCAACTTCAGAAGCTTCAGCAACCACCACTTTCATAGTTGTCCTATTTTCTATCTCCTCATTTAGAGAAGATTTCTTAGAAGAACTAGGAGCAATATCATGCATCTTTTCACTACTCTTTGCCTTCCTAATAGAATTAGGAGAAGTCTTCCACACTCTTTAACCTGATGTACTGCAATATCCACCACCTGGTCTACCTTGTCTAAGTTGTGATCTGAACAAAGTTCCAAAGTAGTAGCATTGACAGTGAGTTGAGGGTCCATAGCAGTTGAATCATCTGTAATCACTTGTTCAGATAGTTCCTGATCTGCTACTAAACTCAGCACTTATCTCATCTTCCTCTAATGCTATATCAGCCTCTTCATCTACTCTATCTCCCCATTTGAAAGAGGGAGATGGGAAATACTGCATCTCCTCAGTTGGAATCTGAGGACTAGCCTGATTAATCACAAGAATTTTCAGTTATGCTAGAAGACAACTCCACCACATTCTTCATTGCCTCATTAACCTGATCCTAATTTTGAGGGAATTCTGCAACATTTGCAACCATCCCCCTCTACCTTTTCATGATCCAGAGAAAGATCTACTGCATTCATAACCTGCTGATCACCTTCCTTTTGCTGATCACCTTCCTTTTCAGCAATAGCACAATCTACCTCTTCAGATAATGCTGCAAATTTATTTTAAACATAAATTACCTTTTCATCAACATTTTTATTGATTGGCTTACCATCTATAAATTTTCTAGGGTTCTTTTTCATCGTAAAAATTCGGTTTTCTTTAACAATATTAAATTTGCCTAGATTCGCAACCACCTTCCCACTAGAAAGGATTCTAGCGGGATATTCTCCTTTGTTCCTACCATTATACGATTGCCTCACCTCTTGAGCTGCAACCCTATTCTCCTGACCTTCCTCAGTATCTATCCCCTCATTTAGAGCCTCTCTCAATTCTGGATGCGAAGTTCTACATCCTTCTTCATTATGGCCTTGAAGCTTACACTTCTTACAATACTTTAACAATACATCGTATTGAATTTTCACATCAACTTTTCTAACTTCACTAGATTTCTCATCACTTATCTCCATCCTTACATAATCTGGTAAATCAACAATAAGATTAACTAATACTTTAACTCTAGCACAATTAGGTCGAGTTTTATTAATAGTGGTCATATCTAGTTGCAAAGGTTTACCTACTGTCGACACAAGTGTAAATAATGATTCTTTAACAAAATATGTAGGCAGCAAATGCGGAAAGGAAATCCATGCCATGGCCATTGTCGTCTCCTCATTAATATTGAATATAGGATCATAGATCAAATGCCTCATTTGATACGAAAATCCATCTCTTGAATTAATATAATGAGCAGCCTTATCCTCTAGCAATTAGAATCGCATGAGAATATGCCTATGTCCGAAGAACCTATCTTAGAGTCACCTTTAATACCACATTGTTTAGGAACTTGCTGCCTGAGTTCTTCTAACTCCGGCCATCCATATGAAAACTTGCCCACCACTGTGAAGTTAAGCTTTTCAATCGCATTCATAAGTGAAACTTCATCCTCCGTCCATCTAACAACTGAAATTCCACCAACAATCTCCACAGGTTTAATTGGGAGAGGTTCAACATCAACTTTCGTTGTTTGCAAGTCATTATTCATTGTGCTAGGGTTAACAAGGTTGCGTAGTTTATTAGGGTTTGCCATCCAATCGCAACCATATTTGGAACTGGATTAGAGCTAGATGAAGGACTTAGCAGAGGAAACTGAGAAGAAGAAGGAATTTCTAGGCCAGCCACCTTCGTGAACTAGGGTTTTACTCTATCGTAGGATTTTGCATGGAGAGAGGAGAGCTTTTATTTGGAAGTGTCATCAGAATCTTATCAACAGAGTCTTCAATGATAATAATCTTTAATAATAAGGAGTCTTATATAGGTATGTTGTGTTATTTTTCCTAAATATATTATTTAATTAATTTACAAATATTTTTAAAAAAAATTAGTTTGTTAAACCCCACCCACACAAACATTCTCCCTTCCTTCATCGACATCGATCAGCAATTGTTGTCCCTGCCACTCTCCTCTTCTTCTGACTCCCTTCCTTGTTTATTTTCCCAACCCCGAAGCTCTCTCCGCTACTACGTCTTCCGTTAAAATTTACGTTCCTTCTAAGTTATGATTTACATTAATTGTAGAACATTTGCTTTTTTTAGTCTAGACTAGAATATTTATTTTCCTTCAAAGTTTATGATCTACATTAATTACATAACATTAAGTTTCTTTTTATTTTAGTATCTATAAGGAAAATAGTATACTTCCTTTTATTTTATTCCCTTTAGTTCTCTTTAAATATTTATATAGCCTTTTGTTTTCAATGCAAGAATTAATATAAAGAGTTTTTGTTCTTTCTCTCATTTCTTTCATACCATAACAGTGGTATCAGAGCTTTCATCGATCTTCATGAATCTGTGATTTTTGCTGGAAAAAAACTCAAACACTTTTAACTTGTAAGGGTTCCATTTTAACCTGTCAGGGCTCCCATATCTTTTTAACTCATGCTCACTTTCAACGCATTGAGCTTCAATATCTTTTCAACTCGTGCTCACTTTCAACACGCCGAGCTTCAATAATAGAGGTATTAATGATTACCAAAGGCAGTTGCTTCTCATTCAATATAGGGTTAGGATTTATATGGGAAGCAACCCTAAAACCGCAGGCTTCGAAATCCCTTTCAACCTAAAATTTGGACCAGTTGGCTCAACTATCCTAATCCCAGTAGGCTTAGGGTTCAAAACTGGAATCATAGGCATGAGTTGCTCGATATGGGACATTGGAGCCTTATCTTTGTCAATTCGTTGTGGTGACTCCAATTTTAAATCATATCTACTTTTAACCATTACAACAATCAATATCTTTTTGAATGTCCCACAAATCTTCGTTGATGAAAACCATCAGAACTAGTCGATGAAGATAAAACTATAAAATAATTTTACACGACGTTGAAGAAGAAAAAGAAGAATCAAATGTCCAAACACAAATTGGATACACAAACTTGGGTTTGAAGGGAATGTTAAAATTTAAGTTCCTTCTAAGTAATTATTTAGATTAGTGGTAGAATATTTACTTTTCTTTTAGTCTAGAAATATTTTAAAATATTTATTTTCTTTCTAAGTCTATTATCTACATTAATTACATAATATTTAATTTTATTTTAGTTTAGTATCTATAAGGAAAATAATATATTTTCTTTTATAGTGACATAATTTTTTTATTTTCAATATAATAATCAATACAGAGAGTTTTCATTCTTTCTCTCTTTGATTTTCTATCTCGTTTCTTCCATTCCATAACACGTCTTCCTCCCCGACCCTATTCCCCAATTTGGAAGAGACTCCATTGAAGAAGAATTGAGATTTTTTTTTTAGATAATTAGACTAAAAAATAAATGAACTAAAAGAAAAGATGAAAAAAAAAAAAAGGAGAAGCAAAATTGCAGATACATGAAAACAAAAAAAGGAAAAAGAGGGGAATGGAGGATGGAAAAATTTGCAGGGGAGGGGAATGGGTGGAGAAAACGACTTCTCTTCTCTCTTTTTCTTGTTCTCTTTTTATTTTAAGTCATAGCTTGATATTTAGTTGTCCAGGCTATAAAAAATTATTCCGTCAGTTTCAAAAAGATTGTTTTAGTTTAACTTGACATGAAGTTTAAAAAATAAAAAAATACTTGTGAAATGTGTGATCCAAAATAAGTCTTAGATATTTGTATGACTGTAAATCATTTTATAAAGTTAAATTATTTCGAAATATAGAAAATCATCAATCTCTTTGGAACAAACCAATAAGAAAAGTAAGGCAATATTTTTTAAACAAAGAAATTATATTTTTTGTCATATCAATATTTGTGTTTAATAGATATACATTTATTAAGTTGAAATGTCAAAGTGAAATTAATGAATAACTTTTGGAGGTTATCTGTGAATTAAACCTATTTAAAAAATATTTTCTTTCCGTCATCCTTGATTAACGTTTATAATTGGAATATCAAGTGTTTAACTAATTCATAGTTAAATTCTTATTATTTCCCCTATTTATTTAAATAGTAAGGGCTTGTTTGGTTGGGGAACAAGTTATTCCAGAATTATTAGCCTATTTTTAATGTGGGATAAAAATAACACTACCATCTCAGAATAATTAATCTTTGAATTAATTATTTCTGAATTTTATCACAATCAAACCTGGAATAAACTTATCTCATTTAATTTTAAAAATAATTATACATTATCTCTCGTACAAAACGAGCCCTTAAATTTTTATCTTATGAATTTCGTGTTGATTTAAGACAATTTTCTTGCACCCGCTATGTATCACATTCAAGTAAGGAATTTTGATTAAGAATACGAAAAAGAATACTGAAGCAAATTAAATTCAATTTTGATGCTGCTAATGAATATGATAATTACTGGTGATAGAGATAGTCCAATTGCCACTTCTAAAAGGTCACGGCAATACATATATCTAAGACACGTTGAGTGGGGAAGCCTCTGAAACTATCATATCAGCCTGCTAGTCTTTTGTACTATATTCGGACCTTGAGATCATCCAAAAATACAAGCAAAAGAAACAAGGCATTCGTAGTAGTATTATCTTTCTTTTTATTCTTCTTTTTAGTTCAAGAAATAATCTACATCGAATATGATATTAATTGATTGGGAATATATTAAGTCACACACATTTACCTTAGGTCTTATATGTTTAGGGGCACTTTATTTATAATTAGTAGAATATATAAAAAAAAAACTTTTGATATTATTATTTTGTAAGATTTGGTTTGAGATGAGATTATGGGTGTGTTCGGTAAATGTTTCTCATGAGAAATCTTCTTCTAGAAATGTTTTCTAGAAAAATAAGTTGATTTCTTACTTATTTTTTTGTGTTTGGTACATAAGCAAAAAATAGTATCCTAAAAATATTTGTATATAATCTAGACAAATATTATGGAGGCCGACCCCCCTTGTTCTCATCATATTTGTTAATGTTGGATTTGATGTTGTGACATTTGACATAACATATCTCCGAAAGTATTGATTTGAATATATAAAAATGTTGGGATAAATGTTGCACAACATTCAGACCAACTTTTCAGAACTGATTTTGTCTTACTTCACGTAATAATTACTATGTAGTAAATCTGAAGGTAAAAAAGAGTTGGTAAACACGTGTGAAGATCGAGTCAAGGCTGCTGCTTTTCATGAGGAACAAGTCAAAGTTGTTAGAAAATTTTGCTCCTTGATCGTCTCCAACTAATCCTACCAGCTGCTCACATATCCCTCAACCTCCACAACTAATCGATGAGTTTTTCAAGGCAGACTCTCTACTATAAATAAAGGGGGTACTACAATGAATCGATATCCAGAATCAGAAAGCAAAAATACCAAGAGAGCTCTCGTGATTTCATCTCAGAAATCTGGATCACCAGTGTTTCCTGAGTGTGTCGACAACATTTTGTCAAACATTACAATTGTTGTTTATATTCTAGATTAGTTTTGTATGGAGCGATTGTAATGAGAGGTTGTTTATGTCTACGTAGTTAAAATTTTCAGGTAGAAGTCATCTTCGACTTAAATTTTTAATTCCTTTCCGTTTTATATTATAAATTTGTAAAGAAAGGAATTTGTATTGTTGTACATAATATATATACAATACAATTGGTCATTGACCATGCTAAGTTATATAATAAATATAACTTATGAAAATTTAAACCTTGTGTTCTTTAAATTCCGCTGCATTTACTCTTTAAAGTTTCTGTTTTGTTAAGTGTTGTTACTGGTGTCGGACGACATAATTGCCGACATTCGAAAACAGAATTGACATTTGATTTATTTTATTTTATTTTTATTTCTCATAGCATTTGACACCCTTCAAGTGGTATCAGAGCCGATACTTAACACAATAAGTGATTGGTCCTGTTGTCATACGTTATGGATCCGGCAAATCTAACTATTGGAAGGCTTCCTATTTTAGATGGATCAAAATATGCATATTGGAAGATTCGCCTACGTTCTCATATCAAATCAAATGATGTTAGGGCATGGAGATCTATAACCAATGGGTATGTTGTTCCAATGTTGCAACCGGATGAGGAAGGTGACATTCTTGTTAAATCTGAATCCGAATGAACTACAGAAGGAACCAATAATGCTAGCTTTAACGAAAAACCTTAAATGCAATTTTTGTATGGGTTGATATGTATATGTTCAAACTCATTCAAAACTGTCATACGACTAAGGATGCATGTGATACTTTACAAATTCATTGTGAAGGTAGCTCAAGTGTTCGTCGAACAAAGCTACAGATGCTCATGAGTAAATATGAACGTTTAAGGATAGAAGAAACATATGATATTAAATCTTATTTTGAAAAGTTGATTGACATCTCAAATGAATGTCAAGTGTTTAGTGAACCACTAACCAACACTCAACTTGTTGAAAAGGCTTTCCGTTCTCTTCCTGAAAAGTTTAATTTAAAGATTTGTGATATTGAAGAAGCTCACAATCTTGTCACAATGGACCTTCATACTTTGATGAGAATTCTCAAAACTTATGAGATGAACATTGAGAATCAAAAGGAATTGTATAAAAGCAAGAATGTGGCACTTCAAGTTCAATCTTCGGAGAGTCAAATCGAAGAAGAGGATGAGAATCTTGAAGAAATTGATGATGATGCAAATGTTGACCTCGAAAATACAATTCGATGGTGAGAAAGTTCAACAATGAGATAAATCAATCTAAATCTAAAGAGCACCAAAACCAAGTCTTCAATCAAAATCTCATTAGTTTCCTTCCTAATGTACAAAAAGAAAATCAACTAAGAACAACCAACTCAGATCGTATCAAATCTGATCTCAAACAACTTGAGTTCGTGCAGTGTCATGCATGCTCGGGTTGGGGTCACTATGCTAACGAATGTGCAAACACTCTAAGAAAATTTGGAAAGAACCTATGGGTTTCTCTTAGTGATGATGAAGGAGAAGAGGAAGAAGATCGTGAAATTAAAACACAAGCAATGTTAGCTACTATTTTCGAACAATCTCTATCGGATAATGAAGATGTCATATACAATGTTATCTCAAATGCCACGACATTTGCTCCAACATCAACATCCTTAGCGACATCCAAAAGGTATGAATTCTTTAACTATTCTGATGTTAATTGCTTTAGTGGTTTTATTTCTGTTAGTGAGACTGATTGTATGGTTCAAGTTGAATGCAAAGATGATATGATTAATGAATTACAAAGTATTTGTAAAGCCTTAATCATATAATCCAAGCAACTTGACAAAAATATAAAATCTTTAACTCGTGATAATTTACTATTAAAAGGCACGATAACCTGACTTAGGTTGCACTTACCAAAAAGGTTACTGAATTTGGTATGATCCGTGCAAAATTGGATTTAGCCGAAGTAACCTTCCGTAAGCTCAACACGGGTACTTTAAAATTGAATGAGATACTCAACTCCTTCACATGCAGGAATTGGTACGAAAACTCTCTTAAAACCATATGTTATAATCTCTTTGATAAAAAATGAGAAAATATGTTTTGAAAAAAAAAAGGTTGAATAATAGGTTCGCATATAGGTCAAAGAATATGAAGTTTGTGTGTCATCACTGTAACTTTCTTGAACACTTAAAACTATACTGTTTCAAACTTCAAGATTCTGTGAGCAAAATGTTGTCCAACATTCCGGATAACAATCGAAGCAACATTTCTGAGCCAAAAGGTAAAAAATATTTTAACAGAATTTGGGTTCCTAAAAATAATGTAACGTGTAATGTTGCTATAATTGCATTAAGAACTAACATTTCAGGTTCTTGGTACTTTGATAGTGGATGTTCTCGCCACATGACTGGTACAAAAGGTTTTCTAAAGAATTATGAGTCATTCAATGGAGGAAACGTGACTTATGGAGGTGGCAGTAAAAGCAAAATAATTGGAAAAGGGATCTTGGATGTTCCTGGATTTTCAGCTTTAAGAAATGTCTTATATGTTGAGGGCTTAATGCTAATTTAATTAGTATTAGTCAACTGTGTGATGACGATCTTGAGGTAAAATTTAATAAGAATGCATGTAAAGTTGTGAATGAAGCAAATATATGTGTCATGACAGGTACAAGAACAAGTGACAATTGTTATCTTGCTATAAGACAAGAGACATGCAATAATGCTAAGGTCGATGACACAACACTATGACATCAAAAGTTGGGGCATGTAAACTACCGCAATTTAGAAAAATTATCCTCATATGAAGCGGTTAGAGGCATACCAAAACTTAGCCATAAAGATAAAACTGTTTGTGAAGATTTTTTGAAAGGTAAGATAACCTATGTCTCTCATAATGTTATCCAACACGACGGACAACATTCAGGTACGTCTCACTGTTTTGAATTGCTACATATGGATTTAATGGGTCCAATTGAAGTAGACAGTTTAGGAAGCATGAGGTATTCATTTGTGATAGTAGATGATTTTTTCTAGATATTCTTGGATATGTTTTTTGAAAGAAAAATCACAAACGTTTGACATGTTTAAAATCTTGCACTCTAGAATTAGAAATCTATTCCATTCTCCTATTTTCGGATTAGATCCGACCATGTAAAAGAATTTAAAAATAATTCATTGACAAATTTTTTTGATAAAAAGGGAATGTTTCATGAGTTTTCTGCCCCCAAAACTCCTCAACAGAATGGGGTTGCAAAACGGAAGAATAGAACATTGCAAGAAATGGCTAGAGTGATGCTTAGTTCTAAACATTTGTCAAAACGTTTATGAGCAGAAGCCTTGAATACTACCAATCACATAGATAATAGAGTCTATTTAAGGCTATGAACAAAGATGACACCCTATGAGATCATAAATGAAAAGAAATCGAACTTGCGTTACTTTCATGTATTTGGGTGTATTTGTTATATTTTAAATGACAGGGATCATTTGGCTAAATTTGACTCTAAGAGTGATAAAGGAATTTTTGTTGGCTATTCACAAAATCGTCATGCTTATCGAGTATACAATCTGAGATCTAGAACTGTACAAGAGTCTGTAAATATTATCTTTGATGATCTTTCTGATGTTTCAGGGAAAAACTATTGAAAATAACATTATAGATACAATGAAAAGTCCACAGATTGTAGAAGAATCGGATGTTGCCACAAATGCTGTCACACCTGAAGCAACATCTAAAACAGCAATAGAGACCATAGAGGCCACAGATAATGAGTCAAATGCTGAATTGTTAGACCAAGTTTGTAGGGATCCCTCATCAAGGATTTGGAAGAATCATCCAACGACCCAAGTGATTGGGGAGTTTTTGAAAGAATTAGAACAACAGGCAAAGAACCACTCAACTATAGAGAAACGATAAAACAAAGTGAAGATGGAATCTCACAGAGTAAATATCCCAAGAATCTAGTTAAAATATTTGGTTTGGAGAATGCTAAACAGATGACAACGCCATTGGGTTCATCGCAGAAGGTATGTAAGGATAATGTTGGTGAAAATGTCGACCCAACATTATATCGATCTATGATAGGTAGCATTCTTTATCTTACTGCTAGTCGCCCAAATATTATATTTAGTATTTGTGTTTGTGCACGTTTTCAAGCATGTCCCAAAATGTCCCACTTAAATGTTGTGAAACGTATTATTCGATATGTTACTGGCACATGTGAGTTGGAAATATGGTATTCCAAAAGACATTAATCCTAATTTAATAGGATTTAGTGACTCGGATTGAGCTGGAGACGTGGATGATAGAAAAAGTACAAGTGGAAGATGTTTTTATCTTAGCAATAACCTTGTTTTATGGTATAGTCGTAAACAAAACTGTGTCTCACTTTCAACTGCTGAATCTAAATATGTAGTAGCTGGAAGTTGTTGCTCTCAATTAATATGGCTACGACACATGTTAGACGACTCTGGATTTACTAGCAATATATTGATTTTGTACTGTGATAATTGAAGTGCTATAAATATTTTCAAAAATCCAGTTCAGCACTCACGTACAAAACATATTGATATTAGACATCACTTTTTAAGAGATTTAGTTAAAAAAATAGCTAGTTCAAATTATACATGTTGACACTCTTCATCAACTAGCTAATATTTTTACAAAAGCTTTGGACCATGAGAGATTTTCTAGTTTAAAGAAATCTCTTGGTTTTTGTAATCTCTAAAAAGCTATTTTTGGTGAATGTCAGCTGAAATATTGTCTAACATTTAGGATGACATTTACCTATGTAATATCACTGACTGATTATTGTTGTTGTATGGTGCATAACTTTTGATCACACAAGCATGATCCTTCAATAAAAATATGTTGTCTAAGTGATACTGTTCCCTGCGATGATATATAAATAAATATATACATATATATATCATAAAAAGGGAGTATCAAAATAAGACAAAGCCTTTAAAAAAATTTGACAACTGCGAAAAATGGGCAAAACATGTGGAAAGATACCGTTCCTATTCTATAGGAGTATCTAGTGCTTCAAAAGGATTTTGAGAATACTAATTAGGTATTCTTATTTTTGACACGAAAAATTCTTTTATATGTGTTATATTATTAGATCAAGGACACGATGAAAAATATTACATTGGTCCAATGGTCAAACTCATAGAATACGTATAAAACGTGTCTTGATTTATTGCCAAAACGAAAAGTTCTTGTGGGATCAAAATACTTGTGTCGTCCAAAATGTTGTCAACATTACTGTTGACATTTTCATAATGTGATATGTGTTGAGATGTTGTTCTTATCTGGTATTTGAAATATCAAATCATACTCCCTATTATATGCCTTGTTGACAGAAATTTCAAAACTTAAAATGATAAGATTATATTTTATTTCTACCGTGATGTCTATCTCAATATTTTAGATATAAGTTATTGTGTAAAATTGAAACATCTAAAATTAAGGGATTCTTGTTGCTAAGAAAAGGTTTGCTATATATATAAATATTCATCTCATTTGCTATTTTTTTATCATTTTTTATTTTCACAAAAAAAAATCACATCAGGTATATCTACCTACCTACCCGATGGATTCACCGAATCAAAATCCCATCTAAATCAATGTCAGAATAAATGGCAATATCTTTCTTGAGATATTATTGATTTTATATGAAATTTTATAAATTTTAATTTTGATTGGTTGAAACAATTGATATATGAATAGTTAACATTGTTTAATAAGCAAATATCGGCGCTTGAAATATCATAAAAAATAAGTTATTTAAATCATCTATTCCGTCTGTATTAATTTATGTGACACTCTTTTATTTTAGTCAGTCTCAAAAGAATGACACATTATGTATTTAGTAATAATTTAACTTTAAAATATTTATTTTATCCTAGCTTATGAGATAATTATAGACACAAATATTATTATTTTAGATCATAGATTTTAAAAAAATTCATTCTTAAATTCTGTACCCAATCAAACACAATTTCAGACGTCATATTTTTTTAGGCCTAAAATAATGTTTAATAGCCTGTTTGATAAAGTTTTTGCGAGGGCAGAAGTGCTTATTTTAATGGTGTTTGATCAAGATTTTGAGACAAAATAAGTGTTTCGGTATGTAGTAGAAACTGATTTTCAAAAACTAAAAAAACAATTTTTTAAAAAAATACTTTTTTGAAAATCACTTTTGAAAACAAACACTTGAAATTACTTTTTTAAAAATTTGGTAAAATATTAGTTGATGCTTAAAAGTTTTATTTAAATTAATTAGTTAAGCATAAATTATTTTTATTAAAAATATTATTTTTTAGAAGCATGGCGGATGTGTAGCTTTGAGATGGAGCCGCCTCTTCCACCCAAAAAGAAAGAACAGAAAAATGGAGCCACCTCTACATGCTTTTATTATTGCTGTCCAAGTGATTTTGGAATAGTTGTTATATTTATTTTTAGTACAAAGGAAAAATCCTATTCATTCCAAATTAAAATGAGACTAGCAGCCAGAATAAGATCTTGGAATAGTTGTTTCTCTACGTAATTTGACAATTACTAAAGGTGAATTTAGCTTTTCAAGGTAACAACTATAGGCTGATTGAGACATATACTAATATCTTAGTATATATATTATTATTGTTTCTTTTTCCTCAGAATTGGTATACTTTCAGCACCTTATGCATTAGCATTGGAGGTTTTGGCTGAACAGTACTGCACATTTACTAATAAAATAATTTAATAACAGTAATTATAAGGGGTGTTAGAATGAATAATTTTCTTTAGAAGTTCCTTTAATTATTCACAATAAATATAGTTGTACAAATGTTGATTCCTAATACAGTACGAATCCTAACTTACCTTAAATGGTTGATTCCTAATACAATAAGAATCCTAAGTTACTTTAAATATACATCTATCATAATTACAAAATATACGGTGAATATTCGGAGAATATTCGCTAATACTCCCTTCAGACAGAGCGGGAGGAGGCCGAACGCTACGGCTGGATCGGAAGTCAGTGAAGAGCTGTCGCGGTAGTCCCTTTGTGAAAATGTCTGCATACTGGTAAGATGAAGGCACGTGTAATATTTTGACCTGACCATGGGCAACCTTCTCTCGCACAAAGTGGATATCCATCTCAATATGCTTAGTCCCCTGATGTTGGACCGGATTATGAGACATATAGATGGCAGAGATGTTGTCACAATAGACTATAGACGTCTTTCGTAGTGGACACTGGAGCTCCAAAAGGAGATTTCGGAGCCAACAGATCTCAGGAACGACATTAGCAACTCCGCGATATTCTACTTCAGCACTCGAACGGGATAGTGTGGTCTGCCGCTTGGCGGACCATGAGATAAGATTATCCCCAAGAAATATACAGTACCCTGAGGTGGAGCGACGTGTGTCGGGGCATCCTGCCCAATCTGCATCCGTGTAGGCGAGTAACTTGGTTGGGGCAGAGGGGTATAGATGTAATCCAAAGTCTAGTGTGTCATTAACGTATTTGATAATACGTTTGAGGGCGGCAAAATGAGACTCTCAGGGGTCGTGCATAAACATACACACCTGCTGAACGACATATGCAATATCAGGCCTAGTGAATGTAAGATACTGAAGAGCACATGCAAGACTCCGATATAGAGTGGGATCAGAAACTGGCGCACCGTCATTGTCACTAAGCTTGGATTTTGAGTCCACCGGAGTTGGCATAATTTTACAATTTGCCATCTTGGCCCTGTATACTATCTCTTCTGCATACTTACGCTGACACAGGAACATAGTGGCTGCAGATCTGGTCACTGATATACCTAAAAAATAACTCAGCTTGCCCAAGTCAGTCATAGCAAATTCAGTTTTGAGTAGAACAATGATTTCATTCTTCAAACCGTCAGATGAGGCAGTGAGAACAATGTCATCGACATATAATAGCAAATATGCAGTGCTGCTACCTCGGTGAAAAGTGAAGAGAGAGTTATAACACCTGCTACATATAAAACCAATCTGCAGAAGATACCTGGCAAAACGATCATACCAAGCGCAGGGTACCTGTTTCAATCTATACAATGACTTATTGAGACGACATACAAACTGCGGAACTGCCGGATGAACAAAGCCAGCGGGTTGATGCATGTACACAGTTTCTTTCAAATCCCATGAAGAAATGCATTCTTGACATCAAGCTGATTAATCGGTCAATGCATGCCCATAGCAATACTGAGAACAATTTGAATAGTGGCCGATTTAACAACCGGACTGAATGTCTCACCACAATTAATACCCTCCTGCTGATTAGTGTCATTGGCAACTAGTCTTGCCTTATACCTCTCCAAGTCACCACTGTCTCTGAACTTGTGACGAAATAGCCACATACACCGGATAACATTCACACCGTCTAGTCTAGGTACCAAATCCCAAGTGTTCTGCTTGGTTAAAAAGTTAAACCCCTCGCACATGGCCGTATTCCAATTAGGATCCAGTTTTGCTAGTTTTGGATTTTTTGGAATGGGTGATAAGGTTTGTGTGGAGAGATTGAAGTGAACCTTGGGTCTGAAGATCCCGTGTTATGCACGAGTCTCCATGCGATGAAAGGGCAGTAGTGGGAGGTCGGGGCCCGGGAGGTTGCGTAGTCCATCGTTACGGACCGATGGCGGCGATCTTCTTGGGGACCAGTAGGTGCGGGTTTATGGTTTTACGGGTGGGGGTGGTAGGCTCTTTGGGGGTCTGAGAGACACGGTTGGATGCAGCATGGGTGTTGTTGGGGTATTGGACCGAGAGCAGGGATCTGTTTGGGTGGTGCCGGACAGTGTTGGGGACGGGACTGTCAGAACAGTGGGCTGCTGTTGGTATAGAGTTTGGATAGCCGGGCACATACTCGGTTCATCGAGAAAGGTGTAATCGGTGGTCTGAAATTTTTGGAGATTTGAAAAAAGAAAGATCATCTCGTCAAAGGTGACGTGACGGGAGATGATGATTTTACGAGTAGCAATGTCATAGCACATGTAGCCCCGATGATTAGGAGATAGACCAACGAAGACACAAGGCAGAGTGCGAGGGGCAAGTTTGCTATGTATATAAATCTTCATTTCATTTGCTTTTTTTTATCATTTTTTATTTTCACAAAAATAATTAAAAAAAAAGAAAATCACATCAGGTATATATGTACATACCTACCCGATGGATTCACCGAATCAAACTCACATCTAAATCACAAATCCTAATTCCTCAAAACCATCTCCTCAATTCTCATTGATGGAAACTTCTCCAATGTCAGAATAAATGTCAACCAACATTCCATCCAACACTCCCATGAGCATATTAGTCCTCCATCGAATACATCTCGGCAACCGGGCCAGTCTTCTTCCTCAAATCTCCCTGAGGATCTTTCTAAAGTAATAGTGTTTAAAGGTTCTGATGAACCTTTAGATATCAGCTATCTTGGAGATGATAATAATCATATAGATGTCGATCAAACTTTTGATTTCCCATCTCTAGGTAAAAGGCCAAGGTCATCTACCTTTTCTACTCGCCAATCGAGTAGAGTGTTTGAGAAAACAATCCAAGAAGGTTTGAGTAGCAAAAGGACTAAAATGTGAAACATCTAAACCCGCTTACTCGAGCAGTGATAGTGAAAATACGGACTCTGTTTTCTCAACTGAGGAAGAAACATCTGCTTTTGAACAACCCAGTGTGCCTCAAGAAAAGGAAATCCCAGATGAAACCCTCTTGAAATAATATTTTCCAAAGGGAGTTCCCAGGACTACAAGGATAAGTGCTGCTCCAAATGTTGTCACAGATGCCACAACATCTCAGGCAATATTTCAGCCAACATTCGAAGAGACACACACCACAACATCCTACAACAGTACCAAATCCATAGGTTCAGACATGTCTGATTCAGACATTGAGGTATCTGCTTTCTCAGTTAAGTTCTATTCTAAAGCTAACCATGATATGCGGGATTTTTACAAGAATAGAGTAATTAGGCCAGAGAGAGTGTTAGATATTACTTTCTGCACTGAATATGGTTTGGTAGAATTCTTAAAGGACAAACAACTTCTTGGTTCTGTCACTGAAAAATAATTATATGTTGATGAGATAGTAAGGCTCTTTTATGCGAATTTAAGCTCTGCTATAGAGGATACCTCCTCAAAGAAATTTGAGAAGGTATATCTCTATAACAATGTATATCTTTTTACGCCTGCTATCATAAATCAATGTATTGGCCAAAATATTGAAGATAATGTTAGAGAAGCTGAACAACTGATAGACAATAGGGATGAAGTAATTGAATACCTCACTGGAGGTATAATGAATAAATTGATCCCTAGATGTCCAACCTCCAAACTAACAACCATGTTTTCCACCCTCCACAAAATTGCTATTCATAATTGACTTCCTTCAATGAATGAGTCAATTGTGACATCTGAACAAGCCACCATGTTGTATAAAGTTGGGAAATGTTTGAAAGTTGATTTGAGACAAATTATATTTCATCAAATTGCCAACTTGGCTGAGAAAGAATCAACTTCAATCCTTTTTTTTCTCTCTGATCTACAAAGTATTAACCACCCAAGGCTTTGAGCCTAAGAGAGAAGACAATTTAGGGAAGGCTCCTGAGCTTTACACTATAAATAAAGCAATTTTGAAGAGCAAAGACAGAGTCATTGACCTGCCATGGAAGAAAGAAGTTGAAAGAGAAAATGTTGCCAGAAATGTCACCAATATTCTGGGCAACACTGGTCCAAGACAATCTACACTGTCTACAAAATGGCTTGTAGATCAAATTATAAAAACCAACCAATAAATTGCAGAAGTTGATGCTGTAAGGAATGCCCTGATACAAGCTAGAGACCATTTCATGATGCTACTTTCTTCACAAAAAAGGGGGAGATGATACGATGCAGGGGGAGGAAGATGCTGATGCAGTGCAGGGGGAGGAAGCTAAAGCTGCTATGCTACAGAGGAAGTTGAAGCTGTTATGCAGGGGTAGAAAGTTGATGCTGCTGTATGATGAGCAAAGATGAAGATGAATGATGTTGTTGAACCTAAACTATTAATGTTTGTTAAAAGTTTTGCTGGATTGATGTGGATATCTGTTGACAATGGTTTATTTCTATTTGTGTTTTGTATATATTAGATGATTCTGTAAAGAAAAGAATTTATAATATTGTATATAATATATATACAATACATTTGGTCATTGACCATAAATTTAAACCTTGTGTTCTTCAAATTTCACTACATTTACTTTTTAAAGTTTCTGTTTTGCTAAGTGTTGTTACTGGTGTCGGACGACATAATTGCTGACATTCGGAAATAAAATTGACATTCAATTTATTTCATTTTATTTTTGTTTTCCATAGCATTTGACATCCTTCAATATTAAAAGAGTTCGGCTATGTATGAGACTTGTACTGCAGAGCAATCGGGAGAAAATAAAAGGTCGATCGTACGCATTCCTGCAAGAAAAGAGAAAGATGGGGCTCAATATTTTGGTCTAAGTGACGGTGAGCATGGGAATTGCGTTGCCAAGCAGAGTGCGGAGAGGTATTTAGTGTTGTGGGAAGGTAGGGTTGGGGTAGGTGTGCTGGTGGGAATGGGGCTTAAGAGAGTGGGGTGAAGATGAGAAATGTTGGAGGATGGTGAAGACATTAATCAATGAGTATTATTTTCACCGGTGAAACTATTTTTTCTACTTTTATTAGCGATATTATTTTTTTGATTTTTAACAAATTTATTTTTAAAAAACTTTAATCAACTGAACATGAAAAATTTGAAAACATTTTCTGTATTTCCAGTTGCTTATTTACTTTTCTTTTTTGAATTGACAGGTCATGTACACGTATCCTAAGAGCAACCTCATCTTTTATATATCACATATGACAATTCTGGTTGCTTTACCCTCAAGAAGTCTGCTGCATAGAGTCCTTTTCTTCTATTCGATGATTATTACAATAAATACAGAGGAACAAAGTGAAGACTAAAAAAGATTAAGTTAATAATCGTCTGCTTGGGCAGCTCAATTGGTTTCAAGGGATATTTGGAGTAAGATTGAGTTAATAATCATGGAGCCTAAATCAGATATTAGTGTGCGGCTGCTAGAGGAGGATGTTATTCAACAGTCCGTTTATGGACCAACCTCTTTTACAAGAACTTGTTTTAATGGACTCAATGCTTTATCAGGTTCTTCACTTATCTTTTTTTCTTATTTCTTACTTTTAAACAAATGAGTTTCAAACTTTTTTATTTTTTTATTGCAAAACAGCATCAAACAAACAAGAGTTTACAATAGTAATTCTTAATATTTCTCTTCATTGCAACAAAATAAAGAAAATCTCTCACAAAGTATATAGTTACTCTACTAATTGGTAGCCAAAGTAAGTTCTTGATAAGAGACTTTATATCTCCCTCAATTTCAATTTATTTATATGATTTTGATTTGACACGAAATTTAGTAAAGTATAGAAAATTTTTGAATTATGTGATTTTAAATTAATGTTAAGGATACGTAGAATGTATTAAAATATTCTTTAATTTGTGGTTTTTGAACATGTCAGGGGTAAGTTTGAATTAAAGAGTTTCTAAAAAAGAAAATAAAATATATTTTTGAAATAAACTAAAAAAGGAAAGTAAGAAAAACAAATTAAATTAAATTAATAACTCAAATTATCTGTCATGATTACATAGTTGTCTCAGATTATTTATCGTTTTAAAAATTTAAGACACAATTAATTATTATTTTTCATTTACCCTTAATAAATAAAATTCATTAATGGAGATAACACATAAATAGAGTAAATATTTAATAAAGAAAAATTATAACTTAGATATAAAATAAGAGTAAAATTAGTCATATACCTCTCCTAATTAATATGAGTATTTCTTAATAGTTGTGTAAAACAAAAAAAATGACAAATAAGTAGAGACAGATGGAGTAAGAAATAAATATTCTTATTTTAGGTTTATTCTTCTAGTTTTTGAAATTCAGAGTTGAAAATTGTTTTAATACAGCCAATTTCTTCAAATATTTATTTTTCCATTAACAATAAAGTCCATCTATCTAATCTTTCTTGAGATATTATTGATTTTATATGAGATTTTATAAATTTTAATTTTGATTGGTTGAGACAATTGATATATGAATAGTTAACATTGTTTAATAAACAAATATCGGCGCTTGAAATATCATAAAAAATAAGTTATTTAAATCATCTATTCCATCTGTATTAATTTATGTGACACTCTTTTGTTTTAGTCAGTCTCAAAAGAATGACACATTATGTATTTAGTAATAATTTAACTTAAAAATATTTATTTTATCCTAGCTTAACGAGATAATTATAGACACAAATATTATTATTTTAGATCATAGATTTTAAAAGATTTCATTCTTAAATTCTTTACCCAATCAAACACAATTGAAAAGGAGAGGGAGTATTATTTACATATGTATAATGTAAGTAAGTTTTCGGACTGTCATATATTTTGAGGCCTAAAATAATGTCTAATAGCTAGTTTGATCAAATTTTTGAGAGGGCAGAAGTGCTTATTTCTCTCTCTAAAGTTTTTATTTTAACAAGAAAAAAGTATTTGATCAAGATTTTGAGACAAAATAAGTGTTTCTGTAAGTAGTAGAAACTGATTTTCAAAAGTTAAAAAAATATTTTTTTTAAAAATACTTTTTTGAAAATTACTTTTGAAAAAATACACTTGAAATCACTTTTTAAAAAATTTGGTAAAATATTAGTTGATGCTTAAAAGTTTTATTTAAATTAATTAATTAAGCATAAATTTTTTTTATTAAAAATATTATTTTTTAGACGCATGGCGGATGTGTAGCATTGAGATGGAGCCGCCTCTTCCACCCAAAAAGAAAGAACAGAAAAATGGAGCCGCCTCTACATGCTTTTATTATTGCTGTCCAACTGATCTTGGAATAGTTGTTATATTTTGAAATTGAAAAATTTATTAAATGTCGAAAGAGACGCTCTATTTAGGACAAACAAAAATAATAGACTAGCAGCCAAAATAAGACGCTCTGTGCCTTTTTGTTTGTTTGTTGTTTCTCTACGTAATTTGACAATTACTAAAGGTGAATTTAGCTTTTCAAGGTAACAACTATAGGCTGATTGAGACATATACTAATATCTTAGTATATATATTATTATTGTTTCTGGAGGTTTTGGCTGAACAGTACTGCACATTTACTAAGAAAATAATTTAATAACAGTAATTATAAGGGGTATTTAAATAAAAAATTATCCTCATCTCTTCCTTAAACAAATGAGTAATGAATATATATACCCTTTTTGAGTAGTAATTTTGATTTTCTAAATTAACAAATATTTTTGAAAGAAATAATATCTTCATTATTTTCATTAATTGAAAGGCTATATATACAAGTTACGTATTTTCATAATAGGAGAATCATATTCCTATTCTACTCCTAAAATCTTATTATATTTAGATTCTAACTATACAATTATGGTAAGTGTACAAGACTAATTAAGGTAATTTTTACACTACAATATTACACCAATATACACAACCCGTGATGGGCCAACCCGAGATGGGCTTTCTGCCTTCTTCCGTGTTGGGCTGTTTCCGAAAGCACCCGTGATATACACTATGTATACCAAGTGTATACCAAGTGTATATCACGGGTATATACCTTGCTTAACAATTTTGAATTAAATTTATTGAATAAAGTGGCAAACAAAAAGGATATAGGGAGTAATTGTTAGTTGATTTTTCCTCAGGGGTTGGCATACTTTCAGTACCTTACGCATTAGCGTCAGGAGGATGGTTAAGCTTGATATTTCTCTTTATTATAGCCATTTCAACTTATTACACGGCCTTATTAATTCAAAGATGCATGGACATTGATCCAACCATAAGAAGCTACCCCGACATTGGGGAACGCGCGTTTGGGATTATCGGAAGAATGCTTGTCTCCACGACGATGAACGTGGAACTTTACATGGTCGTGACAGGTTTCTTGATTTTAGAGGGCGATAACTTGGAAAACTTATTTGGAGACATACAAGTTCAAATATTTGGACTTACAATTGGTGGAAAACAAAGTTTTGTGATTATTATAACCCTTATTATTCTGCCTACTGTTTGGCTGAACAATATGAGCATTCTTTCTTATATATCTGCCAGTGGAGTGGTGGCATCAATTGTACTATTTGGATCTATCTTGTGGGCTGCTTTATTTGATGGGATTGGATTTCAAGCAAATGACACTCAATTTATAAATTGGAAAGGAATGCCAACTGCTGTTAGCCTCTATGCCTTCTGTTATTGTGCTCATCCAGTTTTCCCAACCTTGTATACTTCCATGGTAAATCCAAAAAAGTTCTCTAAGGTATGAATATCAAGGGCCATATTACTTTTGCATATCTTATTACTTCTAATTTAGCAATATATATATATATATATATATATATATATATCGATAATATTAAAATATTTACACGCCTATCAAAAAATATTTTTAAACTTTTAGTATTATTTGACATGTTTTAGTATATTGTTTGTTTTACTTATATACACTAACCGTGTAAATGAATTTACACTTGCATGTAATTTAACTTGTTATAACAAGTTGTCTACTTTATCTTTGATGTTATTATTTTACCAACTATAGGAAGTAATAGATCTACTTTAATTTGGATGTTACTATTTTACTAACATAGGAAGTAATATGCAATTATCTATTAGATGATTTGATCGTCTAAAAGAACTATGCAGAAATTAATATTTTTTTTCCAAATAACTAGTTCCACTTATTATAACCAGAAGAGTTTTTGCTTATGCATGGGTTAATGTAAATATATTTACACAATTAGGTCATGGTGTATCGAGCTTAAACTTTGTTACTTCTTTTAGACTGAATATTGTAATTTTCTTGCTAAAAACATAATCTTTTGTTGCAGGTCATGTTTGTGTGCTTTCTACTTTGCACCATCAGCTATGCATCAATGGCTATTGTGGGATATCTCATGTTTGGTACAAATGTACTTTCCCAAATAACCTTAAACCTCCCCACCAATAAAATCAGCTCAAAAGTTGCAATTTACACCACACTTGTCAACCCAATTGCAAAGTATAGCTTGATGATAAAACCACTAGAGAATAGTATTGAAAATCAATTCCAAATCATTAACAACAAAAGGGTCTACAGCCTACTAATCAGAACAGCTTTAGTAATTAGTACTGTCATTGTAGCTTTAGCTATCCCCTTTTTTGGATATCTCATGTCACTTGTTGGAGCATTTTTGAGTATTACAGCTTCAGTAGTACTCCCATGCTTGTGCTTCTTGAAGATTTCTGGGATATATCAAAGAGTGGGATTTGAGCAAGTAGTTATAGTGGGGATTGTCATAATGGGCATAACCATTATGGTTGTAGGTACTTACACCTCGGTGTTAGAAATTATCAGTCATTTGTAAGTGAACATTTCACATACATTCTTTTCTTAGTGCGATTGTGGTTCTCATGGATTTGATTTTTATATAAGGTAACAAGTTTCTATAATATTAGATTTTCATGTGCATGGCTCGTAAATGTTAAACTAGCATGACAATGCTGCCTATAACATTAACCCACTAATATAGAAGTATGCTCAAGTAGTTACCCAGTAGGAATTTTCTCAAACACTTCACTAAATGAGCCTCAACAAATTTGAAGATTACAATCTCCCTTGTAATACCTAAGGAGTTGTTCCAAACAGTTTTGCCTCTACCCTCTTAACGCTCGGCAGTTTCAAACTGCTAACGCCATTCCAAACAGTATTGGTTTCATAATTGTAGCTGAAAATCAATCCTTGTTTGCTTAGATTTCCTTCTTTCCTTGTGTGTGCGTTGGCTTTTTCTTTTCCTACTTCAATGCTAATTTTATTTGAGTTTATGGTAATATTTTCATAACTTAAATCTAACCTTTCATCAGATAGGAATGAGTCAGTATTTAGTTTTTCTAGTTGGCATGAAATTGTTTTTCGACAATATCCAATGTATCTTGACAAGGATCAGTTTCATTGACCAGTTCCTCTAATGTTGTGACTATTTCACCGAATTCTTTGGAGATCTATTTGGACTTCTGGTTTAGTGTCTTCCTTCTATCTCCCTTGATTGTCTTTTGAATACATTGTTTGTCAAATCATCAAACATCATTTTTCTCAGCAACATTAATCAGTCAACAGCTATTCAACACTTTCTTTATAGCTTCCAAATACACTCGATCTATTCAAAAGAATACTCTACGCCTGAGGTTAAGCGAGTTCAATGTTCCCATATCGCAACATTTGACTAAGTTAAGTAAAAGTTAAACTCGAGCCCTGGATTTAAAATCTAAAATTGATTATATTTTTAAGTTACCCATAACCCCACACGTTTAAATCAGTAATTGATTACAAATCCGATGTCAAATCGACTCTCATATCCCCAATCTTTACCATCTTAAACCTAGGGCCAAATCCTGATGTTTCTAAATCTAAATTTCATAATCTAGATGTTAACATCAGTGGAAATAGAAATAATTAATTGAAACCAAGTTAGAATTATTTACCCGAAGTTTGAATACCTTGTTCGAATTCCCAAAATCCAAGACCTCAACATTCAACAGTGAGGTAATAATCTCAAATCTGAAATTTGTCATTTAAATACTGCCAGTTGCCTTTCTACCCGACCGCGATTTGGACCCTCGCGCTCGCGAAGAGAAATCAAGAGAGGTCCCTGCTCAATTGGGGAGGCACTTCATGAAAACGCGATGTACAACTCCATAACCCTAGCCCACGAGATCGCGTAGGCCTGCACTAGCACCACGAAAAAAAAATTAAATCTATACTATTTATTTTGGCAGTTTTGACTTCAAATTAACCGGATCCCCTCACATATCCATCACGCCTCAAAACTCATCTTGGTGTAACAAAAATCCGATGCTAAGGAACCACACTAAGAAAAGAACACTTATAAAGATAATAACTACAAATAATGCTCAATACTTATTAATTAATCCCGTTATGCAAATTTAAATCAAAATAATATTTAGTAAGAATAAGTAAATGATATAAATAGTACAATCTGCAATATCCTCCATAAATGGCAAAATTCCCACAAGCCTAGTAATGACTTGCACAACACTACTCACAGAATGTCATTTGTCTATGGAACTTCTAAGAAAATAATCTAAATTACGAAATATCCTGAAACTAATAAGAAATAATAAATTATTTGACGGCCCCATGAACAAGAATGTGAGCTCACCAACAACTCAAAAGCTGCAAGTACTCCTAATCCGTGCGATCCGCATATACATGCTCTTCTCTGCTACCTAACATACCATCAAAAATAATAATGGTATGCTTAGTACTGGGTACTCAATGAGTGTCTAAGTAACAATAGTTAATGTAACAAAATAATATTGTTATGTTTAATTGAAAACAATGTTAAGAACAGTCAAAAATCAATAATACAATTAAGTGTAAATCAATAAAAAAAAATATGTCAATTTCGATTCATTATGCCATATATCATTTTAAGTCTTTCCTATATGAAATCAAGATCATCAACATTTCAATTTATGGGCAATCAAAGAATATCATATGCCAATTCATGGGCGAGCGAACAACCAATAGATGTACCGAGGCTATCAAACCACATAGGTCAATCGTCCTCTGAACTGACACATCAAAAATGAGAGAGCCACTTTAGGATCTCATTACTCATAGATGCACCGGGGCTATCAACTCACATAGGTCAATCATCTTCTAGACTGACACAACAATGCTAAAAATGATACGTTAGGACCCATAACGGACAATCATCCTTTGGACTAGGCACATCTTGCCCATACATTCTCAAACACAAATAAATAGAAGTCATGGCATATTAGTCGAATCATCAATCATGGCATAGCAACTAAATCATTCATTATGAATTAGGTTCATCATTCCGTTACTAGGAATATATCAATTCATAAATCAGTTTAGACACGATGTTCGAATTATTAATCAAACTCAATTAAAGCAAATATGTTCATAGGGCAAAACATGTCTTAAAGGCCAAAACTTTAGAAAATAAGTTCAATCATTCCATAATAGGTGAAAATCACGTTTAAAGATTATCACTTTAGAAATCAATTCGACCATCCCATAGTAGGGGCAAAACAATGTGAAGATCATCACTTTCAAAATCAAGTTAAATCATCTCATTATAGAGGAACATCATGATTACATACATATAGCATATTATGTAATACACATAATAGTTCAATGCAGGCTTGACACTATACAAGCATGAATCCTTGTTCAAAAATTATCTTTAAGGTCGAAAAGTATGTTCAAAAGAGACATACCTCAAATCCTACCAATAACGCTCTGTAACGGAATTTACGAGGTTCAATAATTACTCTTCAATTTATTTAGATGATAAAAATTAGAACTTTAATCTAATTTCACCCGTCTCCCCTTTTTGGGAAAACTTGGATTTTTAAGCCAACATTCATGTTCTTGATATCTCATGAATTACCCATGGATTCTAACACATTTTAATCGAGTAAAACCATAATGGTACATGAATCAAGGAAACTTACCTCGTGGAGATTTCCCAAAGATTTTTCTCTTCAATTATTCTTGAATCGAATTCTCACAATCTATGAAATGGATGATGATTCTAGCATTAATCCTTATTAAATTAACGTAATAATTATGAGATTTTCGTAGGAACTCACCTTGGATATTTTGGAAAAGCCTTAGGGTGTTTTCTCTCCAAAAGGCTGCTTTAAAACGAAGTCTGTAACATGAATAACTGAATAAAATCGTCTAAGGGCCGTATTTATAAATTTGGGGGAAAACTCCCCTTGTTTCATGTGGCAAGCTCCAAAAAAACGTTCACATGTTTCTATGGCTCTCACCCCGCGAGCTCCAAAGTGACCTCTAGGGTCGTTATGGGGCATGCCAAGCGAGCTCCATCGCAAGCTCGTTGCTCGCTCTGGGGCTTGCCACGCAAGCTTTGGTAAACCAAGCATAATATATTGTACAGATCTCCATTTGACTATTCATTATAACGTTGAAAATGTATTTCAGAGAGCTACAACTTTCATGTCTTACATTTTTTTTCAGATTCTCTACAAATTTGGAGTTATACTTGCTAGAAGTTAGGTCTAGCATAAACTCTATCGATGCTTTCAATTGTTGTGCACTTTACCACTCTTCTTGATCTTAAGACAACATTTATACCCCAACTTACTTAGATAGAACTTTGTATAACTAAAGCATCACATTATAACTCTCTAATGGATTCAAACCTAACCCGAATTTACGGAGTGTTACATTATCCCCCTATTGGGATCATTCGTCCTCGAATGAGAGTCACAACCTAAAATTCAACTAAGTCCCTAAATTTTCAAAAACATTTCCAGAGTTTTCTTTGTAACTAGAGCGATTTCAGAAAGATAAAAACACAACTAGCACCAAAAAAGGAATAACATGGGTCCTACATATACTCTCACGGCTAGAATACTTGTCTATAAAAACATAATACGATTTCATACCATTAGCCAACACTTGTGTAATTGCGGTAACCAAAATTTTCAACACGTGCTTGGAATAGGGAACAAGTGATGATATCTCTTTTTCATGTCCTCCTCTACTTCCCAAGTAACTTCTTTGATATTATGATTACGCCACAAGACTTTAGTAGAGGCTACATCTTTAGTTCTCAACCGGCTAACTTGATGATCTAAGATTTGCACAAGTTCTTCTTCATAAAACAACCTCTCATTGATCTCAATTTCCTCATGAGACAAGATATGATGAGGATCGGGTTTATACAACCTCAACATCAAAAAATGAAAGAGTAGATGCACCATTGACATCTCAAGTGGAAAGTCCAACTCATAAGCTACCTTATCAATCTTCTTAACAATATCATAGGGACCAATAAAAAAAGGACTAAGCTTACCCTTTCAATTAAAACACATTACACCCTTCCTTGGCAACACTTTATCAACAACAACAAATACCAGCTCACGACTCCTCAACATGTATAAGACTTATGTCTACTATGAGCTATCTTAAGTCATTCCACAATAAGATTCACTTTCTCAATAGCCTCCTAAACTGAGTCAAGATCTAATAATTCTACTTCAGTAGGTCTAAACCATCCAATTGGTGACCTACAATGCCTCTCATACAACATTTCATAAGGAGTCATCTGAATGCTCACTTTATAATTATTACCATAAGCAAACTCAATGAAAGGTGGGTGTTCATCCCAGTTTCCCAAAAAATTGATTACAAATTCTCTTAGCATATCTTCGAAAGTTTTAATATCCCTCCCGGCTTTCCCGTTCATCTGAGGATGAAAGGCAGTTCTCAAATTCACAAGATCTCTAAAACCTTCTTCAAATAATTTCCAAAAGTGAGCAGTAAATTGTGTACCCCTGTCAGATATGATGGATGTCAGAGTTTTATGCAATCTGACTATCTCTTTCAAATATAACTTGGCATAATTAGCCGCAATATATGTTGTCTTCACAGGAAGGAAATTTGTAGACTTCATAAGTATGTCCAGTCACCTAATTAGAATCATACATTTTTTGTGTGCGAGGTAAACCCATAACAAAGTCCATATTGATCATATGTCATCCCATTGAGGAATTTTGATATTCTGAGCCAACCTACCAGGCCTTTGGTGTTCGGCTTTCACTTGCTGGCAATTCAAACACTTAGCCATAAATTATATATATCCATATTCATGCTTTTCCAAAAATAGTGTTGTTTCAGATCTTTATACATCTTGGTGGATCCTGGATTAAAAAAATATTTAGAACCATGAGCTTCCATAATTAATTCTTATTGAAGACCGTCGACGTCAGAGACGATAATCAATCCCTTCTTTCTGATTATATCATTTTGCCACCAGCCTTGCTTTGAAGCTTTCCACCTCACCTGTGGCCCTGTACTTGATCTTGTATACCCATTTACAACATATGAATCTTTTATTACTTGACAAGTCAACCACATGTGGCCCTGTACTTGATCTCTGCCTTTATAGCCTCCATCCATCTCTTATCATTTGCTGTTTCATTGTATGATTGTAGCTCATACTCTTCAGATATTTTGGCTATAAAATTCTGATAAGATGCAGATAATCCAATATAACTGACAATATCTAATAATGGATATTTGACACACCTTGCTTCTGCTGCAGGCTGAATGAAATCCTTCATCCAGGTAGGAGGTTTTCTGCTCCTGTTTGATGTTCTAGTCTCTAGTGATGCCTGAGTGTCAGCCATATCTTGTATCATAGCCTCAGGCTGGCAATGTGGTGAGAACATACCCTCTACATGCAGAAGATCTACTGATCTTGCATCACCATAAGGAATTACCTCCAATACATCATTATTGTCCACCATTGTTATGCCATAAATAAGAGAATAATCATGTATATCAAAAACTAGAGAATGATCATCATATGAATCTCCAATATGTGACTCAACCCCATTTTCCTTGTTCTGTTCTAAAGGAAATATATTTACATAGAAAGTTACATCTCTACTCACAAAAACAATCTTGTTGGCTAAGTCAAGCAGCTTATACCCATTTTGTTTAACTACATAACCAAGCAATGTTGCTTTGATTGCTCTAACATCAAAGTCCCTCTTGACCAAATTAGTGGCATAGCACAAACACCTTATGACCCTCACGTGTGATAAAAAAAAGGCACTTTCTTAAATAGTTTTTCATAGGGTGATATATTTCCTATGACAACAAAAGGTATTCTATTGATCACATAGATTGTTGTTTCCACACAATCTCCCCAAAATCTTGCTGGTAAGTGTCCTTGATATTTGATGGCCCTAGCAATCTCCAAATGTGTCTGTGCCTCCTTTCCACTACCCCATTTTGCTGTGGAGTATATGAACATGAGCTTTAGTGTATGATTCCATGTTAACTGAACAGTTTAGAGCAAGCACTATTAAAGAACTCTATACCATTATATGTTCTAACACACTTAACATTTATATTAAATTGTGTTATGATTTCTACAAGCAAATTTTTAATGATAGTGGTCACATCAGACTTAACATGTAATAGAAACACCCAAGTTCACCTAGTGTAATCATCCACTATGAGAGAATAGCTCATGCCATTATAGGTAGGTATCTTATAAGTTCCCCACACATCAAGATGCAACAATTCAAAAGCAAAAAATGTTCTACCGGTACTAACATGAAATGACTTTCTAGTTTGCCTAGCCATAGGGCAAACATCACAATGTCTTATTGTGAAATTGGATTTGCTTCCAAAACCATCTATTTTCCTGAGCATACTCATTGGAACATGTTCCATTCTCTTATGCCAAAGTTCTACTTGTAGTTCAGCCTTTGTAAATGCAGTTGCCAAATGTACTTGTGCTTTTGTCAGCTCTTAATAGTTCTTCCTTGACTCTAGCATGTAAAGACCATCAACCACCTTACCAATCTCCTTCACCTTCCTAGTGAAGAGATCTTGTAGAACAAAAAAATCAAGGAAACATCTAGCACTACAGTTTTATTCCCTGGTCAACTTTGAAACTGAGAGAAGATTAAACAGAAAACTTGGCACATATAACACATGATTAATAAGATCACTTCATCCTAATCTGCAACTCCCTGTCTGTGTAATTGATGATGTAGCACCAGTAGGCAATTGCATATGACCTGTATTGTCTATGAAATCATTTCTTTCAATCATATTTTTATCACTTACCATATGGTTAGTTTCTCCTGAATCAACTATCCAATTGGAATTAGTCTCCTTACTAAATACAGGATTACTTGACATGTGTACTTTAGGCATTGGTTCACTGGCATGAGATACACCAGCATCATGTTGCTGGTTAAGCATTGCAATTATCTTTTCATATTTATCTGAAGAACATGACCTTAGCATAAGGTTGAGCCGATCATGTTTCTCATGGGACAACTGCCTCAATCCTCCCATATGCCTCTAGTTTGATTGACCAAAATTATGCAATTGTGGACCATCACCTTCTCCAGATTAGCAACCTGTCACATCCATATTGATTTTCTTCTTTTCTTTGAAATCAGGAGGATACCCTATAATTCTATAGAAAGTATCTCTCACATGTCCCTTATTCTTGCAGTAGTCACAACACATCAACTTATAACATGTTTCTCTATTGTGCCCCTTCATTTGACAATAATCACAAAATGTATGGTCATTTGCTTATTTTGAGAGGTAGCAGATCTACCAAACATAGTTATAGGCTCAGGAGATTCTGCTCTTGTGTACTTTCCAGTAATCAGTTTCTGACTTTCATCTTGTGCAATCATTGCATATGCTTGATTCACACTAGGAGTAGATGACATTAGAAGAATTTGACTTCTAGCCTGATTGTAACCATCATGTAATCTCATCAGGAACTCTAGCAATCTCTGATTTGCTAGATGTTCTATATATTTCCTAGGACTATCACAATCACATGTTGGTGGAAGGATGATCAAATCAATTTCATCCCATAGATCATTCATCTTTGAGTAATAACTAGATACTGGTGAAACACTTTGATGCAACACCAACACAGAAACGTTTGTCAGGACATGAGCGTCGCGGCCCTATGGTAGGGCGTCGCGACACTTGCTAGGGTTTCAAGGTGGCGCCGTGGCTCTATAGTAGAGCGTCGCGATGCTAATGCTTTATTTAAAAAACATAGACTCATTGGACAACAGGCGCCGCAGCGGTAATGCATTTACAGAAGTAGAAATGTTTCTGCCTCTGCAGCGACGCGGCGCTAATGCAATTGCAGAAGTAGAAATATTTCTGCCCTTGCAGCGCCGCGGCGCTAATGCATTTTTTCAGAAGCCGAAAGGCTTCTGCCTCAGTGGTGCCGCGACCCTAATGATTAGCGTCGCGGCCCCACCTGTCCAAAATTTATTTTTCCAGAATTCAGAATGTTTAACCCAAGATTATTATTATACATTATATCATTTGATAAATATGTTATTTATGTGCTAAATGTCAAAATGTTTGTCATTTACATTTCTAGAATAGTGTTCGCTATAACTGTCTGGGCAGGCAGCGCCCAGTGTTTCATTAAACCATTTTATATCATGCATATTGGGTTGACGGTTCCCAAACTATATGTGTCATTAGCTTTGTATGATAAGATGTCATATTGGATATGGCATAAAAGAGTTGATCTTGGTTAGAATCCTGAATTAAAATATTCCCCAAAACTTTAAATACAAATCTATATTAAAACACGTCGTCCATTATAATTGTTAGAGTGCAAATCCTTTTCGGCGATACGAGTATTTATGCCAAAGCATTTGCTCTTCCAGGAATGCAACTTTCCTTGAAGAAGAATATGTCTACAAGGAACATAGTTGCACAGAGATAGAACTTGAATAAATTCAAGAACCACAAGATAACACAGAAGTTGAACCCTTGTCGAATGACCTAAACAAGGATTCAATGGGAGTATCTGGTGAAGATTGGGTACTTAGAGTACGCCATTCAGCCAGTGGGAGTGTTGTGAGAGATGATGCAGAAATGCAAGACTCTTATACACAATCAATGGAAGATGATACAATCATTGTACATCATTCCATTCAGGAAATACATGAAAATGACATTCCTGAAAGCTCTCAAGGTGATGAATTGTCCAATACACAAAGAGCTTCTCACAATCAGAATGCAATAAACTCTGAAACACAGAATACTCAACTCTGTAGGACCACTAGGACTCATCGTCCCCCTGAAAGACTTAATCTCCTTGTTGAAATACACAATGAGATAGATATTTCTGATGACGATGAACCTACAACCTATAGCGAAGCTATGTTAGACATTGATTCGCAGAGGTGGAAAGAAGCCATGAAATCTGAGATGGACTCGATGTACATAAATCAAGTTTGGAACTTGGTTGATTTGCTAACAGGGGTTAGACCCATATGATGCAAATGAGTCTTCAAGAAGAAGATTGATGCATATGGCAAGGTACAGACTTATAAAGCAAGATTGGTGGCGAAGGGTTATATTCAACGGCCTAGGGTTGATTATAATGAAACCTTTTCACCTGTTGCTAAGATTAAGTCCATTCGGATTTTGCTTGCAATAGCTGCATATTATGACTATGACATTTGGCAGATGGACGTCAAAACTGCTTTCCTCAATGGTAATATAGTTGAGGAGGTGTATATGAAACAACCTGAGGGTTTTTCACTTTAGTCCAAACCAAATGTTGTATGCAAGCTACAGAAGTCCATTTATAGGCTTAAGCAAGCCTCGAGAAGTTGGAACATTTGCTTTGACAAGGATATCAAGTCATTTGATTTCATCAGAAGAAAAGAGGATCCATGTGTTTATAGTAAACGCAAGAATGTGAGTATTGCCTTCATTATCATATATGTAGATGACATATTAATAATGGGAGACAATAAGACTCTCATGTAGTCAGTCAAGGAGTGGTTGTCCAGTACCTTCATGATGAAGGATTTAGGTGAAGCCTGCTACATTCTGGGGATTATGATCTATATATAGACCTAACAGATTTTTGGGCCTGTCACAGTCAGTCTACATAGACAAAGTGCTTAGACATTTTTCTATGGAAAATTCCAAGAAAGGCGGTCTACCTATGGGACAAGGCATCAAGTTATCTAATAAGGATAGTCCTTCTAATACTATAGAACTTGAACGCATGAAAATGATCCCATATGCTTCGGCTATAGGATCGATCATGTATGCCATGACCTGTACTAGGCCAGATATGGCCTTTTAACTTAGTATGACTTGCAAATTCCAGCAGAATCCTGGGAAGAACACTGGAAGACAGTCAAAAGTATTCTTAAGTATCTTAGACGAACTAAAGATTACTTCTTAGTCTATGGTGGAGAGGAAAAGCTAGATGCTACTAGGTACACTGATGCTAGCTTCCAGGCGGATGTTAATGACTACAAATCTCAATTAGGGTACACATTCATTTTCAATGGTGGAGCAGTAAGCTGAAAAAGTTCCAAGCAAGATACAACTACTGATTCGACAACAGAAGCCGAGTACATTGCTGGATCGGAAGCTGGTAAGGAAGCTATCGAGATATCTGAGTTCCTGAATGAACTAGGGGTTGTTCCGAGTGCCACTTGTCCAATAACGGTTTATTGTGACAACACTGGTGCGATTGCGCAAGCTAAGGAACCAAGATCAACCAACAGAAATAAGCATGTACCAAGGAAATACCACATACTCAGGGAGATGGTGGAGACTGAAGAGATTAGATTAGACTATGTTCCCACAGACAATAATCTAGCTGACCCGTTCACTAAACCATTAATCTTAGTCAAGCATAATGATCATTTTTAGAACATGGGCATTAGATATGTTGGAGATTGGCTCTAGGCCAAGTGGGAGATTGAAAATATATTTATGTCCTAGAGATAGTCTGTATTAGGACAAATGTACTTTATACACATTCATATTATTATTAATGGAGATTAATATTTTAGCATTTGCAAATTATTAAATTATTAATTGATTGTTTGTAATATTCTATAATATGCCTCCCTGGAGGTTACGCTGTTATTAATAGTGTGAGCTATTAATATTATAACGTAACTCTTAAAATAGCCTCGACTAATGATCATCGAGAATGGGATATCGACGATATGTGATAAGTCGACATGTGGTCTGCATCACATTCTTAGAGGATGTAGTATGTCTCACCTGCTACGAGTAATGGCTACTCGTGATGGACACATGGATACTTTGGAAGTATTGGTATACCCTGCTGATATACTGTTTGTTATACTTGTCTAAAGTATGATCAGAGTGTGGGAGATAAATGTCCTTTGACTTGAGGTCAATACCCACCTTGTCTACAAAGTAATGTGCTTTGATCCCGTCCTAAGATCAAATTCCTTATAGGTTGAGATACACCTTGTATTGGGTACATTACGATATGGGTTAAAGGTGGTAGTTGCTTGTGATGCGCCCGGTTCTCGGGGTTTTGGTACTAAAACCTTAGGCACCTCAGGATTCGCTCCTGTTGAGGGGAGGATGTTCTTGTTTCCCTTAGCACCCTCATTAAAATCCCCAGCTATAGATCCTTTACGATTTCCGAAGTCAGCTCCTTCTTCGTTTTTATCTTCAACATGAATAACCCTGAAACTAGCTTCCTTCCAGGCATCAAAGAGCCATCTGTGGTTATTTATCCGAGCACCGATCTCATAACTTGTGGCTATTTAAAGCCCTGGGTGTAGCACAAGGGGTTCGATGAAATCGTTTTGTAGGTAAAAACCTTCCAGGACACAGATCGTTTTGCATGAATGCCTAAAAAGGGGGGAAGAAAATAAGAAAAGAAAATTAAAGAAGGAAGAATGCAAGTGATATGGGACGATGTCACTTACCGTGATGTTTTCCCTTCCACCTGGAGACATGCTCTTCTAGGTCTTAACTCATATTCTGAACACCTAGATATATATCTTGAGCGGTACCCGATTTACTCCTGCAGGATATAACACTTTACTCGACCTGTTCTAAGCTAGCATTTTGCGGAATAATAACAACAAACAGTAAAATAATGACACAACACTTTTACATGGAAAACACCAGATTCACAAGGGTAGAAAAAGCCACGGCTTACACCTCTGTAGGATTTAACCCAAAACTTCACTACAATGTGAGCCTCTACAAATTCAAGTTACAAACTCTATAACCTAGGATCTATAAACTCTAATTACTATCTTATTAATCTCCCTAGACTAGTAAACCCTCTCCAAGTTGATCCCCAACTTGAAGTTGAATTTGACTAACTGTTTACACTTAACAATATGCTTCTATAAAAGTGAATAAAGGTACAACTCGATGATCAATCCTCATACAAGAATCTAGACTCAAGAACTGTAAACATAAACTCTGTAACATAGCTTCTTTAATCTTTTCTGTCGTATTAGGTCGCACTAACGAAATTAGAACTCTCTCAACTATGCTTTACCAGATTTACTCAAGTTTTAGAACTTCTCTCTTTGTGAGTACATAGATTTCTTCAAGGCGAGACTTGATATTTATAGTTTTTTGTCTTCATCAATGCGGCTGACCTAAACCCTACATGATACTACCCATCATGGTAGAATAGGATTTGAGTTGGTTTGAGATTCTTGCATCTTCACGCTGCTTTAGTTTCCCTGGACTCTAAAATATCTTGATAGGTATGACAAGAAATCATTCATCCTTGTACGCCAAGTCTTTACCATAAAACCACAAATTCTACTCGCGGTAGGACTCTTAGCAGGAACACGTTCTTGGACCTGGTCATTGCATTTGTTCCAGTCAACTCTTATTCACAGCGATGTCTGATATGGAACATGTTCTTGGGCCTGGTTTATTTTACTTCTGCTCTGTGTCTGATTGGTTCAACTCTGTACTGCATTTGTCCACTGAAAGATCAAGTCCACAAAAATAGTTGCCTTGCCTTTAGCTTTGAGGTCGAACACATTTTACCAACCTGATTCATTCGCTACTAGAACGAACTCTTGTTTTGTATCTCTGTTCATAATCATCTATACCTCTGACTACTACTGGTTCATTTGATTGAGATGGAACATGTCCTTTTAATATAACACATGTCTAGCTGGTTCATTTTCGTTGTGTGTTGGTTTGCTACTCTTAACCTCTCACGTTAATCAATTAAATTCATTGAGCCAGACACACTTGATATGTTCAATTACTTTCTCAATCATCAAACCCACACACTAAAGCTCTTGATAATGCCAACATTAACGACATCAGGGGAAGCCCGCAAGAGAGACACTACACATTCAAAGATCTTGTGTATAAAGGTCGGATCAATAGGAACAGTTGCAAGAAATTATCATTACAGTAAGGAGAATGAATGGAATAAAGAGGTAACTGAAGTCATGATAAGACTTACGGGAGGCATTCCACACTTTGAGAAATGGCTCTGATGAAGGATGATGCAACCGGTAGGTGCGAATCATTACGAATCAGTTGTACCATCCTTTATCCAAGTCATTTTCAACACTGATGATTAAACTCTGGGCGCCTCAGGGATGTAAATGAATCATTCCTTTTGAACAACCAGGAAAATAAAAGTGAAGCAAGTGGCCGAGAGAAAAAGTAACTTTGGCGGGGTCTGCCAAAAATTGGAGACAATAAATTACCCGTCGAAATTGGGGAGCCAATTGGCCTAGGCACACCCGATAACGGCGATAGATGTTTTTTATGACCTCAAGGATAGGCCCGAAACCAATAGAAAAAGGGTATATGTATAGTTCATCGAAAAGTCTTCCATGTGATGAACTATCCAGGCTTCAACCCATATGTATGAAATTTCAAATTCGAGGCCCCAGTTGCAATGTTTACGAACTCGGGAAAGAAGTTTCTTAGTAATCAATGACTGGATTCCTTCTAGAGTTTCTTGATGGTGATTAACAAGAAAGTCCTCTCCGTAATGATAGCTAGAAGGAATTATCTCGGCGGAAAGGGAATTAAAAATCGACCTCCTGAGTAATAATGGAAACATGAGCTTTTCTTTGTCGATGTAAGGTTGTATTGGCATGATCATCTAATGATCAAATAGGGAAAGATGCAGAAAGAGTAGATGACGTAGATGTGATCGAGAATAGAGGAAGAAGAAAGTGGAAAAAGCAATGAGTAGTTTCTAAAATTTCTTGCTTGAAGGACGACAGTAAAGAAGATAAACAAGACGCAGGGTAAAATAAGGGAGTACTTTACAAGTAAGGTAAGAGATCATAGGGATACTGTTTAAAAATGGAAAGAAATAAACTAAGTGTGGGTTTAAATAAGGAGGAGTTAATCATTGTGGTTGGATATTTAAAAGTCGTGCTTCATGACAAACCATCATGTGACATCAACTGACGGGATTGAAAAGATGTTGCTAAATAGCAAAGGATAACATTTAATGATACTGTCACGATCCAAATCGGAGGGCCATGATGGGCACCGGACCCTACCTACCGGGTACTACCAATGATACAGTAAACATCTAATTGTAATTAAACACAGGCCACAAGGGCAGTAACCCAATACTTTACTGACATATGAAAATAATAAGCGGAAAAAGAGCTAGACTGTAAAATCTTAACCATAAAGCCCCAACTTATATATATATATATGTACATATCAAGGCCGACAAATCCATACATGATTACTACACACAGGACACCTGTCTACAAGCCTCTAACGAGTACGTGACATCAAAATATTGGGACAGGGCCCCGCAATACCCATATGTAGATGGAAATATATACCGTACCGAGATTAGACCGACACTCCGAAATAAGGGGAGTGCTCTAAAATCCACTTAGTCAGTAACCTACTAACGTGGATCGTCGCCTTGCCTACGCGAACCTGTGGGCATGAAACGCAACATCCCCAGACAAAAGGGACGTTAGTACGACTGATGTACTGAATATGTCAGGCATAAGAAACATCATAACAGAGATACATAATAATCTAAAACAGAAACAGTCGACAAGGATAGCCAATAGCAACAGTCGACTGAAACAAACGATAGATACAGCTGACCAGTAGTGAATGCCTCTAAGCGCCATAATATGCCAAAATGTCATGCACAATGCAAATACGGTATACATATATATATTGGACTCATTGGGCATCTTCCTTCCTATAACAGCCTCTGTGGGCATCATAACATATCGGCCTCTGTGGGCATCACATCATATTGGCCTCAATGGGCATCTTCCTTTTCGTGATATATGTACCAGTTGCAGGTGGTGTTGCGTATATAATGACATTCCCTTTTCCCATCCCCTACATATATATAATGCGTATCATATAGTAGTGTATATAACACATGTGGGTCTGGGGTAATACATGAATATAATGCAAATGCATGAATGACAATAAAACATTCTGAACTTATCGGATGACATAATATCCTTGTACCTTCGGCTAACATTGGGAATATTAACATCTTTCTCATATACCTCAATAAGGATTTAAGAACATATTTAGACATGCTTTTTAACATAGGAATCAATAACATGAAAAATTTTAACTACTAAGAGTAGAATAATTTATGGAATAATATTACTGTTACATTTCGTTACATGGAGCATTCCAAAAGAAAGAAATGATTTGCCTTAACATACCTTAGCCATTTTGTGTCTATAATACAACTAAAGTAGCTCGTAATGCACCCCAATCTTATGATGGTATATACAACCTTTGGAGATCATCTTTGTTGCCTTAAGGTATGTAATGAACCTACCTTTTGGCATCGCCGTATTATCGTTCTATTCAAGAACTGGCTCTCCTGGGAACTGAAATTTAATAATCGTTGCTCGGCAATCTACATTAGCGTAGCACGATACCAGCCAATTCATGCCCATAATAACATAAAAACAAACATCTCTAGTTCTATCAAATCCGCTAGTATGATGGTTATTAACTAATACTGCACAATTTCAATAGACCCATCTAGACACTACCGACTCACCAACTAGTGTAGATACCATAAATGGATCTCTTATCAACTCAGGCTTCATACCAAATTTGCAGACAATGAAATGGGTGATATATGATAGATTGGAGCTTGGATCTAACAATAATATACCTGTAATAACATCAGGTGAGGACTCTTGATCCTGTCATCTCGTCAATACATAGATGCGGTTCTGGCCCCTACCTCTGCCTTGACTGGATGATGTTTGATAACTTTGCCTTGACGGGCGTACTGAATGTGATGAAGCTGCTGCAGATCCGACCGGCTGGGCCTTAACACCTTCGCCTCCTGTCGGGCATTCTTGCCTAATATGACCAGGTTTACCATAAGAATAACACACATTTGATCCTTCTCGACATGATCCTGTAAGGGTTTTACCAGACTGCTGGCACCGAGCCAATGGTGGCCTCAACTGAATATAATCTCCTCTATAATAAGACCCTGACGCTTGTGAACTCTGATCTGGTCCCAATTGAACAAACCGATCAACCCTCGACCTTGAAAATGGTAATGATGCGCTAGTTGCCGGGTAGGATGGGCGTCTATAAATCTGTGGCCTGAGCCCATATCTGAAGTACCTCACATCACCTACGGATAGAGCCCTCTTATGCTGGCCCTTATCACGCTCCCGATCTACCTGTTGTTGTCTCATACGATCCTCCGGATTATGTGCATAAGCCTGAATGCGAGCAATATCTATATCCGGATTCAGAAAGCTATAGTACACTCATTGACCAAGTGTGGCCCTAAGCCAGTAACAATCTATGTACCCGGTCACTTATCTGAGTTATAATCGTAGGGCATATCTGGCCAATGACTTAAACTGCAAGCTATATTCTCGAACACTCATGCTGCCCTACTCAAGAAGTAGAAATTTATCATTCCTGGCCCGTCGAAGCTCGATCGACAGAAAATATTGTAAGAATGCCTTTGAAAACTCTCTCCATCCTGCTGGTGGAGCACGAGGTCTCCTAGAATGCTCCCATGTCTCATACCAAGTCACCGCGACATCCCACAGTCTATAAAAAACAAACTTTACCGATTCAATATCGGTAGCATCCATTACACGTAAGGTACGATGTATCTGATCCCAAAAATTCTATGGGTTCGCGTTCAGGTCTGATCCTCTGAATACCGGAGGGTCTAGGTTGATGAAATCCCGAGCTCTAGCGCTAGCAGCTCTATCAGAAGGACTGGGAATCTGATGTTGGGCCTGAGCGGCCACTAATCGTGTCAAAAACTATACAAGACTTCACATATCAAGATCCACATCTGGTATCAAGTGGAGGAACTGGGGGTATTGCAGCCCCACTAATCTCCTCTGGAGGTGGTGAAGTCGAGGAATCATATGAAGGAGTCGCACCGTGGGTCTCACTCTGGCCCTCGCTAGCGGGTGGCAATCGGATAGTACCTTCACCTGCAACCGTATCTAACGCCCTCATACTCTTGAGCTTCCTCCTCGTTATAGGCATTGTTGGAATCATAAACACGAGATAGATTAGGAGTTAAATGCTTATAACTCAGTTCTATAACACGATCTATGAGATGAAAGAATGGAAACCATACCTAAATGTCAGGTAGCCTCCTGCCTATAAGTGTGGTGCACAACACACCCATAAGCAAGACTCTACTAGACACGGCTTGTAGACTCCCTAGGACAGACATGCTCTGATACCAAGTTTGTCACAATCCAAACCGGAGGGCCATAACAGGCACAGGACCCCACCTGTCGGGCACCACTAATCATATAGTCAACATCTAATTGTAATTAAACACATGCCACAAGGGCCGTCACTCAATACTTTACTGACATATGAAAATAATAAGAGGAAAAAGAGCTAGACTATGTAAAATCTTAACCATAAAGCCCCAACTTATATATATATGTACATATCAAGGCCGACAAGGCCATACATGATTACTACACATAGGACACATGTCTACAAGCTTCTAACGAGTATGTGACATCAAAAGATCGGGATAGGGCCTCGCCATACACATATGTACATGAAAAAATATACCGTACCGAGATTAGAACGACACTCCGAAACAAGGGGAGTGCTCCAAAATCCACTAAGTCAGCAACCTACTAACGTGGATCGTCGCCTTGCCTACGCGAACCTGCGGGCATGAAACGCAGCGTCCCTAGACAAAAGGGACATCAGTACGACTGATGTACTGAGTATGTCAGGCATAAGAAACATCATAACAGAGATACATAATAATCTAAAACAGAAACAGTCGACAAAGATAGCCGATAGTAACAGCTGACTGAAACAGCCGATAGATACAGCTGGCCAGTAGTGAATTCCTCTAAGGGCCATAATATGCCAAAATGTCATGCACAATGCAAATACGGTATACATATATATATTGGACTCATTGGGCATCTTCCTTCCCATAACAGCCTCTGTGGGCATCATATCATATCGGCCTCTGTGGGCATCATATCATATCGGCCTCTGTGGGCATCTTCCTTTTTCGTGATATTTGTACCAGCTGCAGGTGGTGTTGCGTATATAACGTCATTCCCTTTTCCCATCCCATACCTATATATATAATATGTACTATATAGTATTGTATATAACATATGTGGGTCCAGGGTAATATATGAATATAATACAAATGCATGAATGACAATAAAACATTCTGAACTTATCGAATGACATAATATCCTTGTACCTTTGGCTAACATTGAGAATATTAACATCTTTTTCATATACCTCAATAAGGATTTAAGAACATATTTAGACATGTTTTTTAACATAGGAATCAATAACATGAACATTCTTATAATTTATGGAATAATATTACGATTACGTTTCGTTACATGGAGCATGCCAAAAGAAAGAAATGATTTGTGTTAACCATTTTGTATCCATAATACAACTAAAGCAACCTGTAATGCACCCCAGTCTTATTTTTCAAGAAACCCTTCTTCCACCTTACTTCACTTCGAAGAAAGCCCGAATTCAATAATACGATAAATGGATTAACGAGATCAAGCGATCAACAAAACGCGTACAGTGTCCTTGAGAAAAAAAATATATACTTTTCTCCGTTAGAAAGAACTCACGTTGCCGCCTATAAATGAAAGTAAATATGTTGCCTCAAGAGGAAATGTTGTTGGACCCATTTCTTCATATTCACGAATTGTATACAAAGTCATATAAAAAGGACTAATTGCAACTTTTTCTTGTTACACGTGGTCAAAGCTTAATTCTATCACTTAATGAGTCTCGCACCCCTATATATGACTATTACCCATTAATTTTATTTCTTGCCATGTGTCACTTTCTATACACCTCATCATATGCATGCATATCACCTTCCATATGCTGCCACCTCATAATATAGTCCACATAGTACATATACAATGTTCCTAATTAATATATCTCATCTTCCATTACAATTTCCTACCTAGTCGATTACACGCACAATTAATTTCTTGATCTCAATTCACTTAAATCTTGATGATTTATAAAACTTTCATATACTCAATATCATAATCGTGCGATATAGCACTAGTCCATAGCCTCTTTATGCACATACCAAATATTATTTTCAATCCCTGTCATTACACTTGTTACGTCCAAAATTATTTCGGAGTTTTATTATTTTATATACTAAGTTCTTTATTTGCATACGTGAATATGACATAAATTTTCCAAAGCTCGGGTACTTGCATACACCTAGATGCTTAAATCATCACCCGAAAGTACGGAATGTTACAGCTACCCTGATGGCATGTCTTGTCAATGGGACATTCAAGGAGGGCTCAGTTAGTTTCCCGCTAAAAGTTGGTAGGAGACTCTTCCACTATCCGGTCACACTGTTCAAGTCCCCGGAAAGTGGGGGGTGGGACTATCTGTATTGAAACAAATTTGTATACACTACGTGGATGAGTCATATGTTGACACATGGCTATAGATGGTAAATCAAGTACACATCAACAAGTGAAGAGCACCATACAAGTCTCTATAGTCAGGTAAGAGTTAATCTAGGTCTCCGCATCCTGGGATTGAATCGCGAAGAATGATCCGAGGAAGACGTAACGTCTCACCGGATAAATAACGTAGCGAGATCAACTGTCAACTGTTATAGAAGATCCTTAATCTTCCTCAAGTCTATAATGAGCATTATTGCCTTTTATTAGCTTTTTATTGCCTTAGCATTATTATTTGATATTACTCAAGGCGTTATTCATAGAATATGTGCCCTATAGCTCAAGTATAAATAGTGATTCTCATGACATCTGAAACTTTATATCAAAACAACATACTTATATTGGTCTCAAGCAATCTTCAGCTTGGAATCAAGTTTTCAAGATTTTGCAACACACATTGGTTCGGAGACTCTAGCACAAAACTACTTCATGGATCAGACTATTTACTTCAATTATTACTCATTTTGTCTTACTAATCTTACTTGTTATTGTTCACTATCTTATTATTTTGATCATATTGATCCATGTGTTCTTGACCACGTATAAAAATTAAACTATACCAATTTACGGATAAATATAGTTACTTTCACAATTTGAACTCACAGTTTTTAAGTCATATGAAAACTTTTACGTTGTTCAAGGGCTCCCTTCAAATGGCTCAGATTAAAAAAGGTAGCGTAGACTCCCGACTTATGCAGTATCGCGGCGCTAGGCCTAGGAGTACACTGAAGGAGAACACTTCCCTATTAAAAGTTTCTTGATTAATGCAAAATCAGTGATTGAGAAAAGAGGATTCTTGCTTAATTAATTCCCTGCAAACAAAGATCTATTATCTATAATGGAAAGGAGACGAGAATTGCCATATGTATAAAGTAGGCGTGGCTAGTGGGCCGGGATCGGGTCCGTCGGGATTGGGTTGGGGGGCGGGACGGTGGGAGAGGCGGGATCGGATCGGGACCGGCGGGATTTGCCACCGTCCCCTCCCGTTTCCGATCCCGTCGGGTCAGGGCGGGATCGAGCTGGGTCGGGATCGGGTTTTTTTTGCACTTAATTTAAAAAATAACATATACATAAAAAAACTCAATAATTAAATAAGATAATATAATAAAAACATCCCAAGACTGTTTTTGTGCCTCTTATATTATTTAATAGACATGATTTTTTTTTTGTAATACAAATACAATTGTCAAAATTGCAACTTTGTGGTGTTGTTCAAAAGTTGCAAATTACATAGTAAAATTGCAATTAAAAAAATTACATTTTGAAAAAAACTTGTTCTAGTTTTTTGATAATTTCATGTGGTTTTTCGGTTGGAATTGGTATTTGTTGGTGAAATTTCTCTATGTCGCTTCCACCACATTCAAATAAGATTTCGTTGTAGTTTTCATCTTCTTCTTCGTTGATCTCTGGTTGACCGCACCTTCTCAGCTCCGCTCGTATCCAATCTCTCAATAATACTACAATCTCTAAGTTGTCTCCGGCTAATGAGTGTATGTGCTCTCCTATTTGATATCTGCCGGCAGAAAAAGCGATTTCAGACGCCGTTGATGACGCTTGAATGTTCAAAACATCTCGGGCCATCATTGAAAGTGTCGGAAAGGTCTTCCCATTCCCCCTCCAATATTTCAGCAAGTCTTCACGTCCTTCTTCATTGAGAACTGTTTGGTACTGTACAGAACATTGCAAAACAAAAATATCAAACTCGCTAATTTGGTTAGTAGCGGTACGGCCGCCGCACATTCTATTTCTAAGGCTTTCAATACTAGCCGCAGAAACAACATGTCTTTTGTGAGGTTGTGTTGAAGAAGAAGAAAAAGATGGTATGGAAGCCGGTAGGTTGCTAGCACTTTCTTGTTGGTAAAACCTATATATTTTTTTGCATTCGTCTTCTACGCTAGACACCACTTCTTCTTTAGTTTGTTCAATAGGTGGTGGGTGATTTGGATTTTTGGGACTTGGAGGTGGTAGTACTGCTATACAATCGTAAATAGTTTCAATAAGTGATTTAGTACCGTCTATTTTAATAGTCGAATTTAATACAACACCAATAATATAAAAAGTGAGAATAGGAATAAAATATTTTTTATTTTGATAAACATTTTTTTAATAGCTGCCTTATAAACTGGTTTATCCATATATTCATTAAGCAGTAAAAATATTAGAGCTATATAAAACAACATAGTTGAAATAGTAGGATAATATATACCGGAAAATTCTTTTGTTGCTTGAAACAATTTCTCTAACAATACAATAAGTTCGGAATTTTTTCCCCAATCGCTATCTACAACCATATCAGCTGAATTTTGATTATGAGAGTTAAAAAATAAAGTTATAGGTTTTATATAGTCATAAGCAACAAGTAGTTGCTCGTATAAAGAATTCCACCTAGTGGATACTTATTCTGGAATTTTTCTATAAGATAGTTGACAATCATGACACGTTTTTTTATATTATTCTCTTCGTTGTATTCTATTATTTTTTAAAATAAAGGTTATAGCAAATTGTATTTTACTAAGAATGTCTTCAAAAAGTGATAGACCATCCTTTACAATTAAGTTATATATATGACACACACATTTTATATGAAAATGATCCGGAAAAGATGAAGTTAAACTATTTTTTAAAATTATAATAGCGTAATTGTTAGAAGAAGCGTTATCTAATGTAATAGTCATAATTTTATCAGTTATTCCGTAATAATCGCACACTTGATAAATATTTTCTGCAATAAAAGTACCAATGTGCCTATCATCTATATATCAATACGCTAAGATACGTTTTTGCATAGACCATTTATAATCTATCCAATGACAGGTTACCGTTAAATAATCATGGCCGTTAGTACTACGGCCTACATCAGAAGTGATAGTCATTTTCCCATTAAAATGATATAATGAATAACATAAATACTGTTGATATTCATGTGCGAATTTAAATACATCTTTCTTAACAATTGATCTAGAAAAATCGTTAAAAGCAGAATTATACATATCTCTAATGTAACGAATAAACCCGAGAGATGAAGAAATGAAAAGGGCAAACCCTCCACAACAACTAATTTTGCTATTGCTTCCCTATCTCTATGTTTATCATATTTAGGGCCTATAATTCCCCCCGTCATAGGGTTAATTTGACTCTGTACTTGGTCCGGGACAGTATGTGAACATTGTCTCGATGGAGTGGACGTTTGCGCACCTGGTTTTGAAGCCTCGTATTGGGCATATCTAGTTGGATGAGCCCTTGCTTCGTATCTCATTAACCCCCCCGTCCCACTGTGATCTTTTCCAGTTTTAAATTTGAAAACATATTTATAAATTTTACATCTAGCTACTTGATTCTCTACGTCCCTATCAAAAAATACCCATGCATATGATTTTAATGTTCGTTTTGCTGGACCTCGTCTCATACTAGGGGGAATAGGAGACATTTCAGTTGAAGGTGCACTAGTGAGTGTGTTGTCATCTACATTAGTGGGTGTATCATCTAGATCATCGTCTAAATTAAAGTATTATTGAGTTCCATAAAATAGCTCATCGTCTAAATGTAATGGTATTGTAGGAAAATGTTCAGTATCAACAAAATCATCTTATGTATGAATATGATTCTGTCTAGAAATAGGACCCTTGCCCTTGTTTCCCCTACTAGAAGAAGCATGACCCCTACCCATAAGCATGTGTTTAAATTCTTCCATTATAAATTTATACTTATACTAATAAATAATTAAAGTAAACGAAATTAAGTGCGCTAAATAAAATAAACAGACAATATTAATTTAATGAAAGAACGAATGTACCAAACGCCGACGTAACATCGACGTGTAATCGAGAGGTTGAAAATTGAAACTTTGCTCGATGGAAGATCCTCAAGTTAGTTGCCAACTTCACTCCCAAATGAATAAATAAAATTAATTATTTAGTAGACAATATAGACTTGTAGAGAGATAGATTGAGAGATTGTAGGAAGATTTGTGAGAAAGATAAAGAGAAAATGAGGTATTTATAGTTGAAAAATTGGGTTAAAGTGTAAATATAATAACTTATGGGTTAAAATAAATATTAAGGGGGTTGGGGGAGGGGATATGCCAAAAATGGCTGTTGCACAACGGTCAAAATGTTAAGTGGTCGTTGGTGCAACAACTATATTTGCAAAGGGGGGCTTCGGGCGGTATCGGGGCGGGACCGGAACGGGACCGGGACTGGAGGGGTTGGGGTAGGCCGGGACGGGTCGGGAGGATACCATGTCCCGTTCTGGTTCGAGTTCCGATACTGCAATTTTTTTTTAAAAAAAGTCTAGTTTAGTGCGGTGTCGGGACGGGACCGGCCCGACCCGGCCACTTGCCAACCTTAGTATAAAGACATAACTTCTAAACCAGCCGCAAGTGGGTGTGGGGTCTACAGAACCTGCATGTTAACCATAGATTATATTATATTAGATTAGAACGAAGGTAATAAAAACACAAGTTGTTAACAAAGACGCATCACAAATAATTAAAACCACCATCTTTTCTTATCTACCGTCCCCTTCATTTCACCACTCCTAGCTCTTCTCTCCTTATCATAAACAAACCCTTCGTTTCTTTTCCCCTTTCTCTTTTTCAATGAAATATTTGGCCCTAAATCTAATCATCAAATCTTAAGAAAAAAAGAGAGGAAAAAAGCTAAACTAGATGTTTTTTTCTCAACTATGGAGTTGAGCAATAACAGCAACAACACTATTATACCCACTAACATAGTGAAAACCCCAGAAACTGAAACTGAACCACCTGCTACTCGAATCCAACACAGTAATAATAAACCTTTCTCTATCACAAATGGTGTCCTCAAACGCCATAATATTAATCCTGTTTATCATCCTGTTCTGGTAGTTTACAAAGAATGTCTTAAAAATCATGCTGCCACTATGGGTGGCCAGGCCGTAGACGGCTGCGGTGAATTTATGCCGTCCCCTACCGCCATCACCACTGACCCCACCTCGCTAAAATGTGCCGCGTGTGGATGTCACCGGAATTTCCACCGCCGTGAGTCGGAAGAGCCCGCTGCCGTTGCAGCTCTGGAATACCAACCTCACCACCGCCACCACCCTCCGCCGCCGCCGCCGCCGCCGCCACGTGGAAGTGGGGACCACCACAGCTACTCTAATTCCCCATCTCCACCACCGATCTCTTCCGCTTACTACCCATCTGCACCTCACATGCTCCTTGCACTGAATTCCGGGCTGTCGGGTCGACCCGTTGAAAACCCGAACCCGAATTCCAGTACTCCTGTGTCAAACCCAAATGGCGGTACCCTGCTAACACGGGATACTTTGTGTACTGGGATAACCACTAATTCGAGTACTCGAAAGCGGTTCAGAACAAAATTCACGCAGAATCAAAAGGACAGAATGCTGGAATTTGCTGAAAGAGTTGGATGGAGAATGCAGAAGCAAAACGAAGAGATTATCAACAAACTATGCAACGAAATTGGAGTAGAGAAAGGACTTTTAAAAGTATGGATGCACAATAACAAGAACAATTTTGGGAGAAAAGAGCTCAACAATATTAATGGCAATGCTAACTGTATCGATATTGGTATTAGTAGTAGTACTAGAAATGACAATAACGAAGGCGTAAATCATCCAATTATCAACAATATTAGTCTTAGTGCTCATGTTGTTGCTACTAATGGATCGTCTTCTTCTTCTTGAATTTAGACAGACAGATGGATAAATAAGGTTTTTATCTAGAACAAAAAAAAATGTTGATGTTGGTGGTACTATTATTTCTTTCTTTATGGTGTATTAATCTAGATTCACATCTCATAGAATCCGCCGAAGAACTCTGATTAAAGATGGAGAGATTTGTCGTGTCTTAGTTTTCGTCTCTGATTAATGCTCAGCTTGATGAGAATAACCATGGATTAGTTGTTCTTATGGGCAATTTACTTTGTTCATTTTTTCCTTAGTGCTACTGCATCTATGCTAATTTATTTGAATATTTAATTCTAATTTCCCCTTCTTAATCCTTCCTCGCATTTTGCTTGCTATGAGGTGATTCATTATCTATTTTCATTATTCTCTTTTCTTGTTTTGTTGCGTTAACAAGTTTTGCTAAAATTGTGTTTTTAGTCTCTGAGATATTGACAATTTATTATTTTGATGTTTGTAATATTTCATTAAAAGCAAGCATATTTAACTTTTAGTTAAATTGAAATGTGTACTTTTGGTTGCTCTATTTATGAAACTTCACAAAGTTAATACTGTATTAACTGTTTTTATTATTCATGTGTTTTAAAATTTGTAATATTAGGGTAAATATATTACAAGGGATTTATACACGTTTTGGTTAGTTGAAAGTTAATTACTCATAGTTAAACCTCGTAGGGATATAATAATTGAGGGATCAAATGTGTAATTATACCTTAGTTAATGGTGGCCAACGGGATGGGACGGGGTAGGGCGGGATCGGTCCTCAGGCGGGACTGGTGGGATCCGCCGATGTCCCGTCCCGTTTCTGGTCCCGTCGGAAAAAGGGGCCGGTCTTTATCGGGTCGGGTCGGGATCAGGTTTTTCCTTTTTTTTTTTGCACTTAATTTTAAAAAAAAACATATATAAACATCTCAATAATTGAATAAGATAGTGTAATAAAAACATCACAAGACTGTTTTTGTGTCTTTTATATTATTTAATATAAATATGATTTTTTTATAATAAATTTTCAAAATTGCAACTTTGTGGTCTTGAAAGTTGTAAATAACATAGTAAAATTATAATTAAAAAACTTACATATTTAAAAACATCTTTTCTGGTTTCTTTATAATGTCTCGTGGTTCAACGGTTCAAATTGGAATTTGTTGGTCAAATTGCTCGACATCACTTCCACCTCCATCAGATAAGATTTCGTTGTAATTTTCGTCGTCTTCTTCGTTGATCTCCGGTTGGCCGTACCTTCTACGCCCCGCTCGTATCTAATCTCTGAATGCAATCTCCAAGCTGTCTCCTGTTAATGAGTATCTGTGCTCTCCTATTTGAAATCTTCCGGCAGAAAAAACGTTTTCAGACGCTGTTGATGACGCTTGAATGTTTAACACATCTCGAGCCATCTTTGATAGTGTCAGAAAATGTCTTCTCATTTTCCCTCCAGTGTATCAGCAAGTCTTAACGTCCTTCTTCGTTGAAAACTGTTTGGTACGATACAACATCATGTAAAACAAAAACATCAAACTCGCTAACTTGATTAGTAGTGGTACCACTATACATTCTATTTCTAAGGCTTTCAATACTAGCCGCAGAAACAACATATCTTTTTGAGGTTGTGTTGAAGAAGAAGATGGTATGGAAGTCGGTTGGTTATTAACACTTTCTTGTTGGTAATATCTATATACTTTTTTACATTCATCGTGAATGCTAGATAAAACTTCTTCTTTAGTTGGTTCCTTAGGTGGTTGGTCATTTGGATCTTTTGAAGTTGGAGGTGGAAGTACAACTATGCAATCATAAATAGTTTCAATAAGTGATTTACAATCGTCTATTTTAATAGTCAGATTTAATACAATACCAATAATATAAATAGTGGGAATATGAATAAATTTTTTTTTAATTTGATATTTTTTTTAATAGATGTCTTATAAGATAATTTTTTCATATATTCACGAAGTAATAAAAATATTAGAGCTATATAAAATAACATAGTTGAAATTGTATGATAATATATACCGAAAATTTATTTTGTTGCTTGAAAAAATTTCTCTAAAAATACAATAAGTTCTGAAATTTCTTTCCAATCATTATCTACAAGTACAACCATATCAGTTGGATTTCGATTATGGACGTAAAAAAATAAAGTTATAGGTCTTCTATGATCATAAACAATAAATAGTTGTTCGTATAAAGAATTTCACCTAGTCGCTACTTCGGGAATTTTTCTATAAGGTAGTCTACAATCGTGACAAGTTTTTTTATCTCTATGTTTATCGTATTTAGGGTCTACAATTCTCCCTGTCATATGGTTAATTTGACTCTATACTTGATCCGGGACAGTATGTGAACCTTGTCCCGACTGAGAACGCATTGGCGCGCCCGATTTTTCAGCCAGGTATTGGTCCCACTTAGCTTTGTGAATGTTTTGTACGTGTCTCAATAAACCTCCCGTCCCACCCTGGCCTTTTCCCATTTTAAATTTATAAACATTTTTACAAATTTGACATCTAACTGCTTGATTCTCTTGATCCCTATTAAAAAAAATTCATGCATCTGATTTTAATTTTCATTTTGTTGGACCTCGTCTCATACTAGGGGGAATAAGAGGCGCACTAGTGGGCGTGCCATCTAGATTATCTTCTAAATTAAAGTCTGGTTGAGTTGTAGAAAATATCTCGTCGTCTTCCCCTAATGGTATATCATTAAAAAATTTAGTTTCATCTATATGTGTGTAATAAACCAAATCATTCTATCTAGGAATAGAATGACTAGAAGAAGTACTCCTGCCCTTGTTATCCCTACTAGAAGAAGCACCCTTACCATTATTTTTAAACATACCTCTTATTCCTTCCATTTTAATTATACTAATAAATAATTAAAGATAATGAAACTAAGTGCGCTAATTAAAATAAAGTAACAGTAATAATTTAAATAAGGAACGAATGTACCAAACGCCAATGTAACGTCGACGTGTAATCGAGATTGAAAATTGAAATTTTGCTTGATAGATGATCCTCAAGCTAGTTGTCAACTTCACTCCCAATTTTTGAACTTTGATGTAGTTATACAAATGAATAAATTAAATTTAATATTTAGTAGACAATGAAATTTGTAGAGAGATAGATTAAGAGACTGTAGGAAGATTTGTGAGAAAGATGAAGAGAAAATGAGGTATTTATAGTTGAAAATTGGGTTAAAGTGTAAATACTTAGGACTTAAAAATAATTATTAAGGGGATTGGAGGAGGTCAAAAATGGCTAAAATATAAAATGGTCGTCGTGCAACGACCATTTTTTCCAATGGGGAGGGGATCGGGTGGGACTGTGGCGGGATTGTGGGATCGGGCCTGGGGCGGGATGAGCCCAGGTCCCCTTCCTGTTCGAGTCCCGTTCCAGTTTTTTTTATAGCGGGGTCGGGATGGGGTTGGGGCGGTGTCGGGTCGGGACTGGGCCGACCCACCCCGTTGGCCAGCCATAGTTTGCATGTAAGCAATATATGTCAGAGTAAAGAGAAGGAACCTTTAATTCTTTTTTTTTGTGCTCACACATAGGGGTGGGCGTATATCGGTTCGGTTTTGTATCAAAAAAGTATGAACTGAATAAAATTCGATTTAAAAAAATGAATCAAACTTTTTTAAAAAAAATAATATATCGGTTTATATCGCCGAATGTATCGGTTTATACCGATTTTTTCAATTCAAATATAAAGTCCAAAAAAAATAATTTAAAGTCCAAAAACATAAAGTCTGCATCACATATATTCTTAAAACATGTAAAAAAAACTTCAAATTAAAGTTTACATCCCCACAAAATAAATGTTCCACACTGAAATAAAATAAATGGGTCAGGTCGGGGGATTTTTTTTTAAAATTGAATTTTCAACATTGAAATTGACATTCACACCTACATTACCACAAAATTTAAGTTGAAATATATTGTATATCGTGAGATCTTTTTATTAAAGAAAAGAGAAAATTTGAAATCGATTTAGGGGAAAACACAAATTAATTGAAAAAACAGACGTTTTCCTAAAACTTGGAGTTGCCAAACTTCCTTATGGCCGTTTGACCGGCCGCGTCTCGAAAAAATACGCAAAAACAAAAAAACATCGGGTAAAATGGACATTCGAGCGCAGAGTTATGACCATTTAAAGTTGCACCAATTTACAACTACTTTCTCTCCATACGTTTTCGTGATATGTTAATTAAGTTCATGCCACATTCGACTTCCATAAAAGCTTCATAGATTTACTTCAATGGCTATGATTCAAGAGATAGCAGTAGCTTAAAATAAAAAAATATTATTAATTACATATTTGCCCCAGTTTTTTGGTTCAGTTCATCAAAAATTCTAAAGAACCGAACCGGTTTATTTAATCCTGATTCGGTTTGATTTTTTAACGAACCATTTTTTTTTAAAAGAATAAAAAAAAAACGAACCGAACCGAACCGCAGGTTCAGTTTGATTTTTTCGGTTCAACGAGTTTTATGTCCACCCCTACTCACACAGATGCTATTTTAATGCATATGCAGTAGCTTTACATAATACTCTACTTTATTCTAAAGCTGGCTAGTGGGCCGGATTGGGTTGGCATATGCAGATACTATTTTTAACTCATAAGTTAGTATATTTACACTTTAACCCTATTTCTCAACTATAAATACTTCATTTTTCTCACAAATCTTCCTAACATGTCTCTAGTCTAATCTCTCTATATCTCTCTCTACAACTCTACATTGCCTACTAAATTTTATATTTAATTTGCTAATTTATATCAAAGTTTAAAAATTGGGAGTGAAGTTGGCAACTAGCTTGAGGATCATCCATCGAGCTAAATATCAATTTAACAGAACGTGCCCTCCTATATGATATGGTGACAAACGTCGTTTTCCCTCTATATCTGTCTTCCTCGGCCACCTTGATCTGGTTATATCAAGAGAAAACATCGATAAAGGACGGCAACCCATGTCCACCGGTGTTATCCACCAGAACATCGATGTGAGGAAGAGGACTTTTGCTCTTCCAACGCAAAAGATGGCCGACCATTCGTCAAGGCCCAGGAATCCGCCAGACATCTCAGCGGCTGGATTTGATACCCGTATTCGATCAAAGTTGCATTTTAATGCTCCCCTAACATCAAGAGAAGCTTTTTTTAAATGGGTCGCTTCGCGCAAGACATTGCTTAGGACCAACGGGTCAAACGACAGGTGCACGATCTACTTTGCACGTTCCATCTTTCAGCCCTTCACCTATTAGCTTGGCAGGCAAGCTACCTTGATCCATCTTCGGCTTCGATTCGTTACGCTTCGAAGTTCCAAGAATCCCTAAACTATCTTGTCGCCTAAAACGCTGCCAAGATAGCGCCACTTTACGTTTGATCTTATGTACCCATAGAAGGGGGGAGGGGGTAGCCGGAATGGATAGTTTCTGAGGTTTTAGAAAATAATAAAGAGGAACGTGGGTACATACAAACTTGACGGATGGGATAAGAATCATTTTTTGGGCAATCAACCAACCCAACCCCAACACTGACTCGGCTCAGAGCGAGTTTGCATATGTTGTAAATAGAAAGAGAGAAACCTACTTCCGCTCTGTTGCTTATGATAGATCAAAGAAAGGCACTAATAGAGTATAGCAATCTGCTCGTAAGATAGCAATAACTTGATTGCAACCAATCATATTGATTTGATTAGCTTACTGGTCGCGAAAAATTTCGTGTACGGAAATTAATAACTGTACCTCGATTACACACCGACGTTACGTCGGCGTTTGGTACCTTCGTTCCTTCTTTAAATTATTATTGTTACTTAATTTTAATTATCACACTTAATTTTATTTATTTGCATAATTATAATGGAACGCCTTGGACGTATGATTAAGGGTAAGGGTATTTCGTCTTTTAGGGGTAACAAGGGTAAGGATACTTCTTCTAGTAATCCTATTCCTAGTCCCGATGATTTGATTGATTTCACTCATATAGATGAAACTGCTTTTTTTTAATGATATGTCATTAGATGATGAGGTATATTCTGCATCTGAACCAGACTTTAATTTTGACGATAATGTAGATGACACACCCACTAGTGCACCTCAACCACATGCTCAGACTGAGTCTCAGCCTCAAATTGAAACTGAATTGCCTCATGTTTCCCCTAGTATGAGTCGAGGCCCCAAACAATGAAAATTAAAATCACATGCAAGATATTTTTTTTATAGGGACAAAGAGAATCAAATAGTTAGATCTAAAATTTGTCAAAATGTTTATAAATTTAAAATCGTAAAAGGTCAAGGTGAGATGGGGGATTTATTGAGACATGTACAAGGCGAGCACACAACTAGGTGGTATCAATACCAAGCTAAAACATCGGGTGTGCCAATGCCCTCTGAGTTGGGACAAGGTTCACATAGTGTCTCCGACCAAGTACGGGGTCGAATAAACCCGACGACGGGGGAAATTTTAGGTTCTAAATATGATAAACACAAAGATAGGGAAAATATAGCAAAATTAGTTACGATGGAGAGTTTGCCTTTTGCATTTCCTTCCTCTATTAGTTTTATTCATTACATTAGATAAACGTATAATCCTGCTTTTAACGGTTTTCCTTGATCAACTGTTAGAAGAGATGTTTTTAAATTTGCACATGAATATCAATAGTATTTACGTTATGCATTATATCATTTTAATGGCAAAGTGACTCTCACTTCTGATATAGGCCGTAGTACTAGCGGTAATGATTATTTAACCGTTATATGTCATTGGATAGATCATACTTGGTCTATGCAAAAACGTATTTTAGCATATAGATATATTGATGATAGACACACTGAAACTTTTATTGCACAAAATATTCATGAAATTTGTGATTATTATGGAATAATTGATAAAATTATGACTATTACATTAGATAATGCTATTTTTAATGATTATGCTATAAGACTTTTAAAAGTTCGATTAACTCCATCTTTTCCTGATCATTTTCATATAGGATGTGCGTGCCATATTTATAACTTAGTTGTAAAGGATGGCCTAAAACTTTTTGAAAACATTCTTGATAAAATACAATTTGCTATAAACTTTATTTTTAAAGGTAATAAAATACAAAGACGCAATGAGTATAAATTTTTTTATCACGATTGTGAATTACCTTATAAAAACATTCCTGAAGAAGTAGCGACTAGGTGGATCTCTATATGAACAACTACGTTGTACGCACTAGAATGGAGGTATTCCTTTATTTTGTCAAAAGCTTGTTGCTTACGATTAGAGAAGACCTATAACTTTATTATTTAACGCTCATAATAAAAATCCAAGGGATATGCTTGTAGATAATGATTGAGATTTTTTTTAGAACTTATTGGATTTTTAGAGAATTTTTTTCAATCTACTAAAGAATTTTCTGATATTTATTATCCTACTATTTCAACTATGTTATTTTATATAGCTCTAATATTTTTGTTACTTAATGAATATATGGAAAAACAAACTTATAAGGCATCTATTGAAAAAATGTTTCTAAATTTTCAAAAATACTTTTTTTCTATTCCCACTATTTATATTATTGGTGTTGTATTAAATCCGACTATTAAAGTAGACAATTGTAAAACACTTGTTGAAACGATTTATGATTGTATTGCAGTACTTCCACCTCCAAGTCCAAATGAAGAACCAACTCACGAACCAATTAAAGAAGAAGTTATGTCTAGCATACACACTGAATGCAAAAAAGTATATATGTATTACCAACAACAAAGTGCAAATAATCAACCGACTTCTGTATCACCTTCTTCTACTTCGCTACATACTTCGCTGCAACCTTATAAAAACATGTGGTTTCTACTGCTAGTATTCAAGGCCTTAGAAATAAAATGTTTAGTGGTTCAACTTCTTCACAAGTTAGCAAATTTGATGTTTATGTGTTTGTAGGGTGTTGTACCGTACGAATCAATTGTCAATGAAGATAGACGTGAAGACTTACTGAGATACTGGAGGGAGAAGGCGAAGATATTTCCGACACTATCAAAGATGGCCTGAGATGTGTTGAACATTCAAGAGTCATCAACAGTGTCTGAAAGCACTTTATCTGTTGAAAGATTATAAATAGGAGAGCACAGACACTCATTGACGGGAGACACCTTGGAAATTGCAGTTCTATTCAAAGATTGAATTCGAGTGGAGCGTAGAAGGTGCGGTTAACCAGAGATCAATGAAGAAGACGACTACAACTACAACGAAATCTTGTTCGAGGGAACAAGAAGCAACGTCAAACAATTTGATCAACAACTTCCAATTCCAATCGAAGATCCTCAAGACATTGTGAAGAAATTAGAAAAAGTATTGTTAACTATGTAATTTTTTTAATTGCAATTTTACTATGTGATTTGCAACTGTTGAACAACAAAACAAAGTTGCAATTTTGAAATTGTATTACAAAAAAATCATATTTCTATTAAATAAAATAAGAAAAATAGTCTTGAGATGTTTTTATTACACCATCTTGTTCAATTATTGAAGTGTTTAAATATTTTTTTTAAATTAAGTGTTTTAAAAAAATCCCCCTACCGACCCGACCCGCTTCGCCCTGCCCCGCCCCCCAGAACCATCCCCCTTTCGGCGGGATGTGGGACGGAATGGGACCTATTCCTGTCCCTCCAATCCCGGCCCGTTAATTCTGTCGGCGCCCGCGCCCCGGCCCGGCCCACTGGCCACCCCTACTTTATTATTTTGTCAATGTTAAGTGTTAATAATGCTTATAAATAGCTAATCAAAGCACACACCTCATTTGATAACAAACACGAAAGAGAAATTAGACTTAGCTACGAACTTTGTGTTAATCTGTTACTAAATTACTCGTAGCTAACATTTTTTATTGATAATTCATAGCTAATTTGATAAACAAGATTAGTAATGAATTTTATTATTTAACTTTCCGTCGATAATTTATACTTATTTAGGAGTGAAATAACTTAATATATAAAGAGTATTGATAGCTTTCATTTGTTAGATGTAATCCCATTTACACAAATATCACCCTATTAACACTTATTATTAAATTATTTAATTTGTAAAACTTATTTATAGACTTTATGCAAGAATCTTGTTTTATAGGAGGAGTGTTTGATTAAAGAGTTACATACTATTTTATAGTTAGGGAATATCAAACATAACTTTTCACAAAAAAGTTTCTTTATTTCTATCAAGATAATTAATTATTCATAACTGATTATTAATTCTGCTTTCATTTCTCCCGTATGGAGCACTGAGTTACTTACATTACGGTCTTCAACAGGCAGGTTGCACTCTAGGCGGCTAGGAAGGCTCGCTAGATCAGCCGCCAGACAAAAAATGAATGTGTAATGATGGTGATTCCACACCAGTTGACTTTTATTCTATGCCCTAATTTCAAATATATTTAAATTTCAAAGAAAAAAATTCATAGACAATTCTAAATTCATGATTTTGTACATAAACATCGAAGAAATAATTAAGGTTTTACGAACAAAAAAATTATAAATATACCTAAGTTTTTGGTTAGTTTTTCCGCCACATAGCAGTTGACTACCATTAGGTCCAGATGCAGATGCAGACCACCAGGTTCATTTGAATCAAGTATATTTGACGTGAAACATAAATTTATGTGTAGAAATTTATAAAAATTGCAGCAAAGAGTATATATAAACCCCTAATCTTAAAAATACAATAGATTCAATGCTAAAAATCTTGGAGGTTGAACCCATAAATTGAATTTAAATCTTGAATTTGTCGGCAACATTGCTTGTTTCTTCCCAGCTTTTTGATCAAAATATTTTAACTGAAAAAAATATAAGAAATTATCAAAAAAGGATAAAACATTGTCAATTGTTGATTTTAGCTAAACACTTAATACACGATTAGAGCAATTTGTTAAGAGTTCCACATCGGATATGGAATGGGAACATGGACTGAAAAATCCTCACCCTACAAGCTAGCTTTTGGGGTTGAGTTAGACCTAAGATCCATTCTTTACATGGTATCAGAGCCAGATTCATTTCAATTCTTTGTTCACTGATGTTGGGCACCCAAATAATATCAGCCACGCTCCCGTTAACAAGGTCTGTGCGTTCAGGGGAGTGTTAAGAGTCTCACATCGGATATGAAATGGAAACATGGACTCCTTATATGGATTTGGACACCCCTCACCTACAAGCTAGCTTTTGGGGTTGAGTTAGGCCCAAGATCTATTCTTTACACAATTGATATGGACAAATCATCTTACACTGACTTCATAGAGTTCCAAAAGTCGCAACCTGTGACTTCTACAATAAACTGCAACATGCCAATACAAATTTCCAAAATATTAATATTGAGAAACTACAATGTACACAAATCATAAGGTGTTTTTGACGTTCTATAATTGTGAGCGTGATAGTAATCAATAAAAAATAATATTTATTTAACTATTTAGAATCAGAACAAAAATAAAAGACAAACTACGAAGTAGAAAATTACTGTACCATTAGCTGCTATGTTTATAGAGCACAATGTGTTAGAATGTATTAATCTCCATTGGGGAGCCTTTTTCATTAATACAAATATATATAAGTGTACAATGTTGAATCCTTCTATAATAAGGATCTCAATCCTACCATAATTATACAATACAAAATATGATAAATATGTAACCTAGTACAACACTCATTACACGTGCTAATACACCCCCTCAGTTAAAGCGGGAGGAGGCCGGACGCTAAGACTGAATCTGGAGTCGAGGAATAGCTGTCTAGGAAGGCCCTTTGTGAATATGTCTGTATACTGATATGAAGAAGGCACATGCAATACCCTGATATGACCAAGAGCAACCTTCTCACGAACAAAGTGGATGTCCATTTCAATATGCTTGGTTCACTAATGCTGAGCCGGATTATGAGATAGATAGATGGCAGATATATTATCACAATAAACCATAGACGCCTTACGCAACGGATACTGAAGCTCCAAAAGAAGGTTTCGGAGCCAACATATCTTAGCAACAACATTAGCAACACCTATGTACTCCGCTTCGGCACTCGAATGGGATAATATGGCTTGGCGTTTGGCAAACAAAGATATAAGATTATCCCCCAAGAATACACAATAGCCTGAGGTGGATCGGCGCGTGTCCAGACAACCTGCTCAATTAGCATCCGTATATGACAACAAGCAGGTCGGTGCTGAGGGGTAGAGATGTAACCCATAATCAAGTGTGCCCTTAATGTATCGAATGATATGTTTAAGGGCAGTAAATTGAGGCTCCATGGGAGCATGCATGAATAAGCATACGTTGACAAAGAAACATAGTGTCTGCAGATCTAGTCACTGAAATCCCCCAAAAATAGCTCAATTTTCCCAAGTCGGTCATAAAAAATTTTTATTTGAACAGTGTAATGATCTCATTCTTCAACAACTCAGAGGAGGCAGTGAGCACAATATCATCCACATATAATAACAAATATGCAATGCTACTACCTCTACGAAAAACAAATAGAGAATTAACACACTTGCTGCATACAAACTCAATCTGCAAAATATAATGTGCAAAACGATCATACCACACTCGAGGGGCTTGTTTCAAGCCATAAAGTGACTTATGGAGACGAAATACATACCGAGGGGCGGCTGGATGGACAAAACCAGGCGGCTGATGCATATAAACTATTTCTTTCAAATTCCCATGTAGAAACACATTTTTCATATCAAGTTGATGAATAGGTCAGTGCTTACCTATAGCAATACTAAGGACTGTGCGAATGGTGGCCATTTTAACAACCGGATTGAATGACTCACCACAATCTATACCTTCCTGCTGATTAGTGCCATTAACCACAAGTCGTGCCTTGTACCTCTCTAGATCACTATTGTCTCAGTATTTGTGACAAAAAAGCCACATGCACTAGATCACATTCACCCCTCCGGTCTAGGAACCAAATTCCAAGTGTGTTGTTTCGTTAAAGTATTAAATTCATCACACATGTCCGCATTCCAATTGGGCTCTAGTTTGGCTAATTTTGGATTTTTGGGAATGAGTAACACGGTTTGGGTAGACAAATTGAAGTGAACTTTAGGTATGAAAATACTGTGTTGGGAACGAGTTTACATACGGTGGGTTGGGGCAGGGGTATTTGTGGTAGTCGGTGGCAGAGTTTGGGGCTGGGTGTTGGTCGATGGGATCTGAGGGGTGTCGGTACAGGGTGTGACGATAGGGTGGGGGGTTTCAATGACTGAATCGGGGACTGACAAGGATTGGGTTGTCGGTGTCGTGATGGGTAGGTCGACTGGGGTTGGGTAAGGAGCTGTGGGTATGACGTCGGCAGTGGGGTGGGTGTCGGAGATGACGGTAAGTGACTGTGACGACCGGTAGAGGGCGACAGAGATGGGGTTACTGTAGCAGTGAGTGGAGTGGATGCAGCATGGTGGTGTTGTTCTGGAGACGAGATAGCGACGGGGAGGGGTCCAGTGAAGGTACATAAATGGGGGGCGATTGCCGGTGGTGGTGGCAATCGGCTGTGACGAAGTCAGAGATCGGAATGACGACAATGGCGTCGGAGGTGACCCTGTGGTGGGGAGATGTCCTGCGGTGGAAAACATTGATGGGACAGTGGGAGTGGTGGTGTCACCACCGTTAACAGGACTGCCAGTGGTAGTAGATGGGGCGTCTGTCGCCGCTGGAACAATAGTCGCTTGACGGAGTGCATGTTGGACCAACGTTGATGGGTCCGAATCTTCGAGGAATTGGTAATTAGTGACAAATTTTTTTTTGATGTTATCAAACGGGAAGACATATTCGACAAAGGTGACATGACGAGAAATTATAATTTTATCGGTAGAGAGCTCATAGCATAAGTATCCCCTATGATTTGACGAGAAACCTAGGAAGGCACACGGAGTAGACAAGTGTGCTAATTTGTGAGGTGTCGTGGATGTCATATTGGGGTAACACAGACAACCAAAAATTCTAAGGTGGTCATAGGTGGGGATCCGACGGTAGAGAATTTCGGTGGTTGTACTATTTTGAATCGCACGGGTAGGTAGAATGTTGAGAATGTTTTCTGCCATTTTTAATGTATATTTCCAAAAATTATGGGGGATAGACGCATGAAAAAAGGAGGGTACGAATCATATTATTAATGGTTCGGAGAATTCTTTCGGCTTTGCCATTTTGAGGAGATGTATGGGGGCACGAGAAACGAAAAATCATGTCGTTAGCCGCACAAAAATTATGAAAGGAGGAATTATTAAACTCACGACCATTATCACATTGAAATGATTTTATGTCTTTTTCAAATTGTGTTTTAATCAGTGTACGAAACTCAACAAATTTGGAGAACACTTGAGATTTGAGTTTGAGTGGATAGACCCAAAGAAAGTGAGAGAAATCATCTAAAAATACTAGATAGTATTTGTGGCCTAAGTTGGTGGTTACAGGAGATGTCCATACATCAGCGTGAATAATATCAAAGAGAGAGACAGTAATACTGATATAAGTCGTAAATGGTAGTCTAACGTGTTTCCCTGACTGACACGAGGAGCAACTATGAGAAAGGTTCCCTTTGTTGCATTTAATTAAATTTCGATTTCTAACAAAATAAAAAATGTGAGAACCCGGATGACCAAATCTACTATTTCACGTAGGGGGAGATATGATTGTTAAATGGGTGGGAGGAGTGACACTAGCAGCGGATGTAGGTAGGAAAGGATATAGGCCCCCCTCACTATTGCATTTCGTAAGGAGTTTTCCGCTACGGAGGTCCGTTACAGAAAATTCAAACGGGTCAAAATTAATAGAGACAGAATTATCGGTGACAAATTTTCTGACGGAGATTAGGTTCTTGATAATATTTGGGGCATAAAGAACGTTATTTAGGGAGAAGTGAGGATGCGGTGGTGGGGTTAGTGTGTGGCCAAACCTTTAAATTGTAATGTGATGACCGGTTTCAACTATAATAGATTGATGAGTATTTAAACTTCGTAGTTGTGGAAGATTACTAAAGTTATTGGTGAGATGAGATGTGACATCGTGTCCATATACTATGTATTATCGGATTACCGATGAGTCGTTACCGTGGATATAGAAAAGGATTTTCGGAAAAGGGTAAAAGAAATTCAAAAATCTGACACGCAAAGCAGACAGCAGTGGATATGACCACACAAAAAAAAAATTGACACACAGTGGATATGACCACACTTGTGTGTTTCGAGAAACAGAGAAATTTGGTTCTTTTAGCAAAGCACTAATGTCTGACACGAAAAGTCAGACAGCAGAGAAAAGAAAAAAATCGGACACTCAGTTTAGCCGTCGGTTGAAGAAACGGAGGTGACTGCAGGTGGAAAAAAAATAGGATTTAAATTTTGACTTTATATTAGTTTTATTTGAAAAGCTTTTTTCATTAATATAAATATAAATAAGTGTATAATATTAAATGCATCTATAATAAATTTTTTAATTTTATTATAATTATATAATATAAAATATGATAAATATGTAACCTAGTACAACACTCATTACACACGTGATAATACAATGAAACAAATTCACGAAACATAAATGAGTAGAAAAAAAATTCACAACTACTTCTAGAGCACTACAGTCACCAAACAAACAAATAAATGGAAGAGCAATCCAATTACTTCCGAAGTATTAACGTGTAAACAATAAGTCTAGAATCTCAATTCAATTCATCATCATAATTAGAATATATTCATATATTATGCATATATTTAGTGATATAGAATTATGGTAGGAAGATAATTCACTATTGTACTAGGTTTCTACATATTATACACTATATATATTTGGGGGTTCTCGGCCAACTATAGAGTGCCGCCGGGGGAGGGTGGCGGAAAGAAAGAAGAATTTTAGGAGTTTAGGGTTTTGACTCTGATACCATGTAAGATTGTATTAATCTCCCTTGAGGAGGTTTCTCATTAATACAAATATATATAGTGTACAATATGTAGAAACTTAGTACAATGGTGAATCATCTTTCTACCATAATTCTATATCACTAAATATATACAAAATATATGAGATATATTCTAATTATGGAGGTGGGATTGAATTGAGATTCTAGACTTATTGTTTACACGTTAATACACCCCCTCAGTCTGAGAGGGAGGAGGCCGGACGCTGAGACTGTGTTTCTTGCACTTTAGGCAAACATGTTCGTCTACCCTTTAAATCATCTTCAAGCATTACGTTTTTCCCTTTTGATATTATTCATGCTGATTTGTGGACATCCCCTTATATCTAGTTCCCTCGGTCATAAATATTATCTTGTACTATTAGATGATTTTTCTCATTATATTTGGGTCTACCCACTCAAATTTAAATTCGAGGTGTTTTCCAAATTTCTCGAGTTTCACACTTTTATTAAAATACAGTTTGAGAAAACCATAAAATCTTTTCAGTGTGATAATGGTCGTGAATTCAATAACTCGCAGTTTCACCAATTTTTTAGAAATAATGGTATGGTGTTCCAATTCTCCTGTCCCCGCACCTCACCTCAAAATGGCAAAGCAGAACGAATCATACGCACCATAAATAACATGGTTCGTACACTCATGTTTCATGCCTCCCTACCTCATTCGTTCTGGGTCTATGCAGTCAAAATGGTAGAATACGTCCCTAATATTTTACCTACCAGCCCCCTTCACAACATGACCCCAATTGAAATATTATACCGACGGATACCTTCCTATGACCATCTTCGGATTTTCGGCTGCCTATGTTCCCAATCTGGTCTCCACCGCTTCTCATAAACTGGCACCCCGGACCACTCCGTGTATCTTCGTAGGTTTTTCGTCCAATCATAGGGGCTATTTGTGCTATGACTTGTCTACCCATCAGATTCACGTCTCTCGTCACGTCACGTTTGACGAAACCATATTTCCTTTTTCGGACATTAAAAATTCCAGAAAATGGACTATACCTTTCTTGATAAGTCAGACATCTCTCCCGTCATTCTCCGCGAACTGTGTCAGTCCATCACCGAAGCTCCGTCACTGCCACCCACTGCCGCCGATCTATCGGCGTCTCTGCCATCTGCTGCCATCCCCATCGACCACATCACTGAGCCATCGTCACCTCTCCAGTCTCCGATTGCCACCACCGGCAACAACTCCACTGTCTCATCATCACCACCAGCAAACAACCCTTCCACAGTGTCACAGATGTCCTCTCACGATAACCCCGCAACCACTCCAACCACTACACACCCACATCACACCACTTGACATCAGAACACAACATCACCACTACAGAACCAATCCCCCACCGATATCGTACCCTACTTCGCCCATCTCACCCCATCTCGATCTACCCAGATCGACACCTTCACCCAATTCCCCGTCGAACCCAAACATTGAGTCACCCGCGGCCATACCCAGTTCCCAACACTCCGACCAGTACCCGCACCCAACCATACATCGTGAATCAACCTCAATAACTAGTGCACACAGCCACCCTGTCACATCACACCCTATGAAAACCCGCGGCCAACACGGGATTTTCAAACCCAAAGTCCAATTTAACCTATCCACACAAACAATTTCCCCAATTCCCAAAAACCCAAAATTAGCCAAACCAGACCATAATTGGAATATGGCCATGTGTGAGGAATTTAACGCTTTAACAAAACAACACACTTGGGATTTGGTCCCGCGATCGGAGGGGGTAAATGTGATCCGGTGCATGTGGCTTTTTCATCACAAATACAGAGACAATGGTGACTTAGAAAGGTATAAGGCTAGACTTGTGACAAATGACACTAATCAGTAGGAGGGTATTGATTGTGGTGAGACATTCAGTCCGGTTGTGAAACCGACCACTATTCGCACAGTTCTGAGTATTGCTATGGGTAAGCATTGGCCTATTCATCAGCTTGATGTGAAAAATGTGTTTCTACATGGTGATCTAAAAGAAACTGTTTATATGCACCAGCCGCCTGGTTTTGTCCATCGAGCAGCCCTTCAATATGTCTTTCATCTTCGCAAGTCACTTTATGGTTTGAAACAGGCCCCTCAAGGGTGGTATGATCGCTTTGCACAGTACATTATGCAGATTGGGTTCGTTTGCAGCAGGTGCGATAATTCTCTCTTTATTTTCCATCAAGGTAGTAGCATTGCCTATTTGTTGTTGTATGTGGATGATTTTGCACTTACTGCCTTCTCTGATATGTTAAAGAATGAGATTATTACACTGCTTAAGATCGAATTTGCTATGATTGACTTAGGGAAGTTGAGCTATTTTTTGGGTATATCAATGACTCGTTCTGCAGACTCTATGTTACTATGTCCACGCAAGTATGTAGAGGAGACAGTATACATGACTAAAATGGCAAACTGCAATATCATGTCTACTCCGGTTGACTCTAAATCAAAGCTTAGTGCTGTTGATGGTAACTCAATGTCCGATCCCACTCTGTACAGAAGTCTTGCAGGTGCACTCTAGTATCTCACTTTCACCAGGCTTGACATCGCTTATGTTGTTCAGCAGGTATGCCTATTTATGCATGCCCCTAGGGAGCCTCATTTTACTGCCCTTAAACACATCATTCGATATGTTAAGGGCACCCTTAATTATGGATTACATCTATACCCCTCAGCACCGACCAGGTTGTCCGCATATACGAATGCTGATTGGGCAGGCTGTCCGGACACACGACGCTCCACCTCAGGCTACTGTGTGTTTTTAGGGGATATTCTCATTTCTTGGTCTGCCAAGAGACAAGCCACATTATCCCGCTCGAGTGCCGAGGCTGAGTATAGAGGAGTTGCAAATGTTGTTGCTGAGATATGTTGGCTCTGAAACCTTCTTTTAGAATTTCATTGTCCCGTACATAAGGCGTATGTGGTTTATTGTGATAACATATCCGCTATTTATTTATCTCATAATCCGGTTCAGCATCAGCGGACCAAACATATTGAGATAAATATACATTTTGTTCGTGAGAAGGTTGCTCTCGGTCATGTTAAAGTGTTGCATGCGCCTTCCTCATATTAGTACGCGGATATCTTCACGAAAGGTCTTCCTCGACAACTATTCCTCGACTTCAGATCCAGTCTCAACGTCCGGTCTCCTCCCGCTCAGACTGAGTGGGTGTATTAACGTGTAAACAATAAGTCTAGAATCCCAATTCAATCCCACCACCATAATTAGAATATATCCTATATATATTTAGTGATATAGAATTATGGTAGGAAGATGATTCACCATTGTATTAGGTTTCTACATATTGTACACTATATATAAATATTTGTATTAATGAGAAACCTCCTCAAGGGAGATTAATACAATCTTACACGAAGCAATATAGTCGCCAACCACCAAATTATACTTAAATAGAATTCTAGTTTAATAATGGGACATTTATTTACTACATAGTTTAAATAGAAAAGAAATTTCAAATTTGACTTAAATAGAACTGTAGTTTAATTATGGGACGTAGCTAAAAAGAACTCCAAAAATAAGGATGATTTTTTTTACTTTTCCAAAAAGTATAACAAAAATAAGGGTGATTTTTTTTTACTTTTCCAAAAAAGATATATTATTATTTTAATAATATGAGTTATAAAGTGAACATTTATTTGTCCCGTAGACACAAAGCATTTGTTTCGAAAGATTGATCAAAGGAACTACTGTATTTTCTTAATATTAACATGGTAGTGCTTTTGATTAATGTAAAAACTGTGTTTAAAAAGAAAGCTGTCCTACTTTCAATCGTCTAATTAGTAAAAAGTCCATAATTAAGTTTTTGTGGTTTCCTGCCTCTAATTAAAGTCGGATCAGAAAATTTTTAAACCAATTTAAAGTCCTAAATATTTAGACTTTTAGTCAAAAAAGGAATGATTTAATAAATAAATTTTAGTTGATTTTAAAATTCTAAATATTATTAAATAACAATTTTGTCTATTATAGAATCTTTTAATGAAGGATAAAAAATTTAATCAACATTTCTAAGATGGTTCGTGCTTTTAATATAACTAGTCTCTATAGATGTGAGTTGCACATTATTTCTCATCAATTCAAATCATCACAAGAAAATGTTAAATAATATTGTCCTTAATTACATTATATTTGTGTCTTAGGTACAAAAATGTTACTATACTACAAATGAGATTGTATATTCATATATATGTTTTTCGTACAAACATGATACGGAAACGCATTAAGACTTAAGAGTCCATTTGAAATTTTCACCCCTAAAAGATCTTAAAATCCGTAAAGAAAAAGCTATATGGTTTCCAACTTAGAATATATAATAGTGGGCGAGAATATATATTTCAATGCAATACGGAAAGGACAAGATCTATTTAGAGAAACTTATATGACAAAACTTAGAAGACTTGGGACTCTAACTCTCTGAGTATTATATAAACGTAATTAATATTACAATTTAATTTTGTATAGGATTGCTTCTTTTAATATAATTAATTTTTTGAAGTGTATAAAAATTGTTCAATATTTGAAAAATATTTTAGTTAACTAATATTTATATTTATGCTTTTATAATAATATAGATAGATAGATATAGATTAGTATTAATTTTGATTGTCAAATGTTTTATTAATCCTCTTTAAATGCGCAACATTCTTTATATTGTATTGTTTCAGCCCTTTATTTTTTCTGCCCATTTTGAAGGTCTTTTTCACCTTTTTCCCACCATGCCATTGCCAAGTGGATAATATTCTTGATAGGATTAGGAACTTAGGATATATTTGTCTTTGAAAATATGATAAATATTTGATAGGTCTTTTTCACCTTTTTCCCACCATGCCATTGCCAAGCAACATGCACCAGATCACTTCACATTCTTTATACTTAGAAATTTTCATACTCATATCATTCACAATTTTCTCATTTTTTCCCCTCGATCCTAATGGAACATTAACCTTAAGAATAACAAACGTTGAGTTTAAAACATAGTAAAAAAGTTACTCATTAAATCTGAACATTTTTTCATAGTATTTTGAAATATGAAAATCACCCAATTCACAAGTTAATGACTTATCGGCAAATGTAAGACAATATGATAAGAGAGTATGAATGATTTAAAAGTTATTTATGATAAAATTTAGATATTAGCAATATTACAAAATATTCCGTATATATTTTATAATATTTAGTGTTGTATAATTATGGTAAATATAGGTGAAAGTATATTTATGTCCTAGAAACAATATATATTAGGACAAATGTGAAGATTAATATTTGGGCATTTGCAATTATTGAATTATTAATTGATTATTTATTATATTCTATAATATGCATCCCTGGAGGTTACACGGTTATTAATAATGTGAGATATTAATATTATAACGTAACTCTTAAATAGTCTCGACTAATGATCATCGAGAATGAGATATCGGTGATATGTGATAGGTCGACATGTGGTCTGCATCACATCCTTAGAGGATGTATATGTCTCACCTGCTACGAGTAATGACTACTCGTGATGGACACATGGATACTTTGGAATTATTGGTATACCCTGCTGATATACCGTTTGTTATATTTGTCTAAAGTATGATCATCGTGTGGGAGATAGAAGTCTTTAGACTTGAGGTCAATACACACCTTGTCTACAAAGTAATATACTTTGATCCTGTCCTAAGCTCAAATGCATTATACGTTGAGATACGACTTGTATTGGGTACATTACGATGTGGATTAAAGGTGGTAGTTGAGCCAAGATTAGAATTCATTCCTCTAATGTATATTCGAGAGAACACTCAGATTCTCAGTGATATTAGGTTGACTAAGTCATTGGCCAACTCAATAGACATATTTAGAATATGGTCTAATTGTCAACTAATATAGACGAGATACAATGATTAAGCCATTTGGATAGACACTTGACAAATTCTAAGCTTGATCGGGTGTGTCGTGAATGAAATGATTTTATCTTACCACATAGAGGTTAAGTTTACTGGATTCGTGTAAACGTACTTCACATGTTGAGTTCGTCTTGCGGCGCCGTCTAGGAGTTCCGCGTAGACCTTAATTTGATTAATGTCGATATGTGAAGGCCTGTAGGGTCACACTATGTCGATTGTCTTTTCGATCTAAGGATGTATTGAGAGGGTATTAAAAATTCGATTTAGAATCGAAATATTTAAATGAATAATGATTGTTTTAATTAAGTCAAAATTGGATTTTGAATTTAATTTGTGCAGAAAATAAATCGAGACGGATTGACCTTATGACCTAATCTGTCTCGATTTATGAGCCAGGCCCAAGGTCAAACCCTAATTCGGTTTGACCTAATTTTTCACCTATAAATACAGACATTCATTTCATTATTCAATACATTTAATTTTCAGATTATCATTCTAAGTCTTAGAGACTTAGAATCTAAACACTCTCTTGAACCTCTGCCGGATTTCCTAGCTTTCCGAAGGAGAAGTACATTGAAGCTTGGAGCTTACAATCGAAAGGGTTGTCGCGTGTCCACCCTTTAGTAAAGATTCCAGATAATATAAACTGTAAGTGTTTATGCTTTAAGTTACAGGTTTTAATTGTCATATAACCATACCAGAAATAATTGTTGGGGTAAGTAAGAACAAAATTTTAAACTTCCGTTGTGCCTTACTTATGTGTTTTAAACTCAACAAAACCCCTACAATAGGATCCTTAATGTATTATGATTCCACATTATACACACTATATATATTTGTATTAATGAGAAAGACTCCTCAAAGAAGAATAATACAATCTTACATGGTATCAGAAGCCAAAACCTAAACCCTATTTCTTTTCTCATTCTGTCACCTGCAACTCCCCCTCTCGATTTATGCAAAGAACGACGGCTGCCCATCTTGTCAGAAAATTTTCTGTCTGCTCTCTTTTACTTTGACCAAGAACACGCTGCCATCTTTTCAAGGATTTTTTTTCTTTTCTGATTTCTCTTCCTTCTACTTGAGAACATCATTAGTTGTCTGCTTGTCAGAGGAGCAACACTGCTTGTCTGCTTTCTCCTACCTTATATGAGGACAAATTTTGTCTTTATTTTCCTGTGCCTGTCTTTTTCTTTTACTTTTTGTTTTTGTTGTTCCCGAAAAAAAAATTATTTTCTTCTTTCGACTGTTCTTTTTTCTGCTCCCGAGATCAAACAAATCAGATTATTATATCTTTCACCCGCAACCCCACCTACCTTCTGGAAAGCTTTCATGGTAGCATCGACACAACACTATCCACCATTCAGGGACATGCAGTCAGCAACCGCAGCACAACAGCAGTTGGGGCTATAGCTGCGGCCCAACTTCTGGCAGCCTGACAACCCAAGTTCTGAAAACTAATTTTGGGCCCAATTTCAGGCAACCTACAAGTCCGCCCCAGGCCAGTCAATGGGCCACAACAATCCAACCCTATTTCCTGGAGCTTAGCAGTCCGCTCCAGGCCTCTCCCAATCCAATTTGGGCCCGGCTTTCGTCACATTGACTCTTCGGCAGCCCGATAATGTGTGGTATATGGATATGGGCGCTACGTCTCACGTCACCAAAAATTCTGATAATCTTCCTCAACTGCAAGTTTAAATACTCCACAATCTATTATGGTTGGAAGCGGTCATCGCATTCCAATTCAAGGGTTTAGCCACACACTAACCCCACTACTGCATCCATATTTTCCCATGAATAACGTATTATATGCTCCTAACATTATCAAAAACCTAATCTCTATTAGGAAATTTGCCACCGAATAATTCTATATCAATTAATTTGACCTATTTGAATTTTCCGTAATGGACTTCCATACCGGGAAACTCCTTACGAGATGCAATAGTGAGGTTGATCTCTATCATTTTCTATCCGCGTCCGCTGCTAGTGTCAATTGTCCCACCTCTCTAACTGCCCATGTCACTCCTCCCACCGATTTAGCAACAATTTCTCCGTCAACCTGACACAATAGATTTGGACACCTAGGATCCCCTATTTTTAATTTTCTTAGAAACAATAATTTAATTTGTTGTCATAATGGAAAATTTTCCCAACACTAACTTTCTTATCCTTTAGGCAAACATGTTCGCCTTTCGTTTCAGTCTTCTTCAAGTGGTATGTATTCTCCCTTTGACATTGTTCATGCAAATTTATGGACATCTCCCATTACTAGCTCACTAGGTTATAATTTTTCTCTCGTCTTATTAGATGACTTTTCTCACTTTGTCTGGGTCTATCTTCTTAAATTCAAGTCTGAAGTGTTTTTCAAGTTTCGTACATTCCGTGTCTATGTCAAAACACAATTTGAAAAAGATATAAAATCGCTTCAATGTGATAACGATCAAGAGTTCAATAATTTTGCGTTTCACAATTTTTGCTCTACTAATGGCATGGTTTTTCTGGTTTTGTGTCCTCACACCTCCTCCCAAAATGGCAAGGCCGAACAAATCATTCGCACTATCAATAACAAGGTTCATACGATCCTATTTCTTGCCGCATTCCCCCCCCCTTTTGGGTCTATGATGTAAAAATGACCGAATATATTTTAAATATTTTGTCCACTCAGACTCTTCAAAATAGAACACCCACCAAAATTCTATTTTGTAGGATCCCAACTTATGAGCACTTACGAATTTTCGGCTGCTTGTGCTACCCAAATCTTGCCTTCACGACCCCACATAAACTAGCATCCCGAACCACTCCGTGTGTCTTCGTAGGTTTCCCATCTAATCATAGGGGCTATCTGTGTTATAACATGTCCACTCATCAAGTTCACGTCTCTTATCATGTCACGTTTGACGGGACCACTTTCCCTTTTGAAACTATCCAAAAATTCTGTAACTCGGACTATACCTTCCTAGATAAGTCTGCCATCTCCCCGCTCATTCTCACAGAAATCTGTCGTACCACCTCCACCACATTACCGTCTCTGCCTACCACCTCTGTCATTGTCTGTAGCCCGATATTATCAACGTCACCGTCTCTGCCGACCACATCTGCCATTGTCGGCGGTCTGACGGCATCCCATAGGTCAATGCCGATTGTCCCTTCAGCCACCAGCAATCGGCAACCTAATACCACTGCACTCGTAGCTGCAACGCCCAACAACCGGCACCCACACCCCAAAACCACTGTGCCACCACCGCCCAACACCGACAATCCATCTACCCAACCCCTCACCAGAATAGTACCATACCCATCCCCGTCACTGGCCTAGAAATCGTTGACCCCACTACCACATCCACTGCCCATATCGTTGTCCTCACCAACCCCGATGTCGCACCCAACAACTACCGACCCAGCCATACCCCCACCCGTGACCACACCCACCCAACAGACCCATTGAACAACACAGTCACCAGTCCAATTGCCGATAACCACATTGCAATACCAGACCCGACAACCACCCAAACCCAGAACCCGTATCAAAACACAAATCCGACTCCCACCGAGAATACCCAACCTACCCCCGCCCCTACACACCGATGGAAACCCGTGCCCAGCACGAGATTTTCAAACCCAAAGTCCAATTTAACCTAACCACACAAACCATATCCCCAATTCAAAAAAACCCAAATTAGCCAAACTTGACCCAAATTGGAATGCGACCATGCGTGAGGAATTTAACGCTTTAACAAAATAGCACACTTAGGATTTGGTTCCAAGACTGGATGAGGTGAATGTGATCCGATGTGTTGAAAATGAGATCATTGCACTGCTTAGGATTTGTCCTTACTGCCTTCTCTAATGTGTTGAAAATGAGATCATTGCACTGCTTAAAACCAAATTTGCTATGACTGACTTCGGAAAGTTAATTTACTTCTTGGGGATTTCAGTGACTAGATCTGCAGATACTATATTTTTATGTCAGCGTAAGTATGTAGAAGAGATTGTATTCAGGGCTAAAATGGAGAACTGCAAGATCATGCCCACACCAGTTGACTCTAAATCAAAGCTCAACGCTATTGATGGTGATCCAGTGTCAAATCCTACTCTGTATAGGAGTCTTGCAGGTGCACTTCAGTATCTTACTTTCACCAGGCCCGATATTGCTTATGTTGTTCAGCACGTGTGTTTATTTATGCATGCCCCTAGGGAGCCTCATTTTACTGCTCTTAAACATATCATTCGATATGTTAAGGGCACATTTGATTATGGATTGCATCTATACCCTCTACACCGACCATGTTGTTATCATATACGGATGCAGATTAGGCAGGCTGTCAGGACACCCGACGCTCCACTTTTGGCTACTGTGTGTTCTTAGGAGATAATCTCATTTCATGGTCTGCCAAGAGGCAAGCCACCCTATCCCGCTCGAGTGCAGAAGCAGAATATAAAGTGTTGCAAATGTTGTTGTTGAAATCTGTTGGCTCCAAAACCTTATTTTAGAGCTCCAGTATCCTTTGCGTAAGGTGTCTTTGATTAATGTGACAACATATCTGCCATATATGTATCTCATAATCTGGTTCAGCATCAGCGAACCAAGCACATTGAGATGGATATACACTTTGTTCGTGAGAAGATTGCTATCGGTCATGTTAAGGTGTTGCATGTGTCTTCTTCGTATCAGTATGCAGATATCTTCACGAAAGTATTTCCTAGACAACTTTTCCTCGACTTCAGATCCAGTCTCAGCGTCCGGCCTCCTCCCACTCCGATTGAGGGGGTGTATTAGCAATATTATAAAATATTCAATATATATTTTATAATATTTAGTGTTGTATAATTATGATAGATATATAATCCTTAATGTATTAAGATTTCACATTGTACACATTATATATATTTGTATTAATTAAAAAGGCTTTCCGATAATCTTACCGATAAGTAATTTAGACTCTTCTTTTGAAAAAAGTGGGTGACATGTGAAGTGTGGAAGAGGTGACGGTAGAAAAATAAAGGAACTTTGATGGAAATTTAACTCGGATCTCACTACTACAACTCTAATAAGGTTTTATTTCTCTTTCCGAAGAAGAAAAAGCCCAAAGGTCTATTTATTCTTTCTTTTTCTGTCGAATTAACTTTTTAACAATTTGTCATTCTGGAAACTGCTCACGGGTCTAAGGCAGCATATATATATATATATATATATATATATATATATATATATCCCCCTTATCGTAAAGTGTAAAGGCAAATATTACTCTGTTCGAATAAAAAAGAGTGTTGATTTACGAGTAACAATAACAGGAAAATTAGATATGAATAATAATCCCAATACTGATAAGGGAATTTCTTGATTATGTTCAAAGGGTTGTTTAATGTGCTTGATTTAGAAAAAAAGAACGCTATCCATTTACATAATCTAAAAGAAATCTATGTATTAGTACTAATAATAAAATAATCAACTTAGGTTAGGAGTAGTTAGCAATAAAGCTGATATGACTTTCCTTTTAAGGGAAGCAGTCCAGTCACTCAAACAATTATTAGAAAGGTGACGAAAAGCATACTGTCATGTCCATCACCTCCTATAACTCTAGGTTATTGTAGGGGAGGATCAATATTATTGAATTTAATATTATTTATTATATAAATTTATACTATAAAATTTACTAAAATTAATAATTAATAAAAGTTATGAATTTATAATTTTAAATATATAATACATTAAATACTAAGGACTTTAAAAATACAATCTCTAAAATTTAAATTTTAGATTCATAGGTGAATGATTGATTCCGTTTCCATTCTATGGATCATTGGTGAAGTCATTAATCTTGTTTTGTTGGGGGTACATCTTGATATCGTATACTATATCCTCTCAATATTTTAGAGAATATATAATTTGTGAGATTCAACAACCTAAAATTAAAATATGGAGTGATGGGTCGTTAGGTCCTTTCATTAATTTTGGAAGAGAAGGTGGGTTGTAGCTGTCTGATCTGATGATATAAACACACACACTACCAACTTTTACCAATTCCTCTCTTTTATTTTGGGTAAATTTTATAAATAATACATTATCATAATATTTTTTTTACCAAAGTCATATAATTATGCCCTATTGACATAAAAGTTATAATTTGCGAAATATTCAATCTTTTGGGTAAATTTTATAAATAATCACATTATCATAAATGTTTTTACCAAAGTCATATAATTATGCCCTACTGACATAAAAGTTATAATTTGCGAAAAAATCAATCTTTTGATGAATGATAATTTTTTTACTCTACGTGTTAACCTTTTTTGATTGTTTGATTAATAAATAAAAACCAAACTAAAAGACGATGAACCTGACAAAAAAGAAATAAATATAGTTATGTGACTTTGATGTAAGTCATATTTAGGTTACCATTTATGAAATTTAATCCTTTTATTTTATATGAAGATGTTTAATTAGAAAAGAATTAACACATACTAAAGTGTTTTAAGATGCATCATTTCAATCATCTCATAATAGTTTTATAATTATAAAAGCAGCAAATAAAAATAAAATGAAAAGTTTAATCTCAAAGAATTTTCAACAACAGAGAAATATAAATGTTTAAACAGGCTAAAAAAAGAGTAGTACATGTAATATATATGATATAGCAGAGGGTGTATATTTTTAGAAAAATGGCCGAGTGTTTACTTTATCTAGTTATAGTCATTATGGATTACATGCATAATAAATCAAAATTATGAGACCCGAAGGTGCTAACACTAACAGTACTTTCGAATTTTCTAGACACCACAAACATGGACTTATTAAATTGGAGAAGTTATGATTTTGTGTCATAATTATGATGTTGGGAGAAAATATATTATTTTAGCCTTTTATTACAACAGTTGTGAGATTTTGATCACCCTAAATCACATACTTTTTAACTAACTAAAAACTTTAATTAGAAAGAAGTCGTGCTGCTAATATAACAACTACTTGTAACATTAAGGATAAGTAGATCATGATTTAACAATTAAATCTTGTTAAGTTTATAAAATGAATTGTCAGTGGAAGGACCAAAGTTAGTAATTTTATTAGGCAGAAAATAAATATTATTAATCAAGCGATCAAATGACAAGCACAAGTTTTTTAAAATTGAACGGTCAAAATTATCCCTACTGAATTTCTTTCAAGTCCCTTCAGCAACAAAATGAGATTTATTTGCAAATGTTGAAATAGTGTTTGCAAATCAATGGAGTTTTTGTTTTACTATTTCGTTCATTATATTTCAATTCTTTTTTTTTATATCCAGCTTCCCGGCTTACGCCAGACTATTCCTGGAGATAGTAGTCCCGGTCCTCAGCACTACTACCAGTAAATCGCGGGATGTGCCTGAATGATCAGAGTTTGAGAACATAGCAACTGATATCACCTACAAGGCTCAACCCTATAAGAGAACATATTGCTCCCACCAGGGTTCGAACCCACGCTGCAGGCCTCCAACTAAATTTTAAGTTCCCCTCCTTTGCCATCCAGCTATGCCCGGGGACCATTATTTCAATTCTAACGTGAGAAAGAGAATTTAAAGTTGGAAAACACAATTGAAAAGTATTTCAAGTGAAACTCACGTCCTTCTAAAGAATATTTTAACTTCCAAATACTTTTTTTGTCAAATACAACATCCCACACCTGAGGTCTGGGGATGGTAGAGTGTACGCAAACTATACTCTTACTTTGGGAGGTAAGGAGACTGTTTTCGAAACACCATCGGCTCAAGAGAAAATATGAAAAAGAAGGTCAGATAACGTTTGAAGAAACTAAAGTAGAGTAAAGTAAATTAAAATAAAGTAAAATAAAGCAAAGCAAAATAAAATACAGTAAAGTAAAAAGATCATGACATAACAGATAACGAATAATATCAGAAATCAAAGGACATGAAACTATACGAGTAAATATTATCATTATTATAGCTCCAACTAAATATTATCCAAACATGGCGGGATGTGGAGGTCAGTGGCGGAGCCACATGTATTCAAAGGTATCCCTTCGTTGAAAATTACTCTATATAAATATATAATTTTCTTCGTATATATACATTATGTGTTGATTTTCTTTATATATTATGTGTTGATTTTCTTTATATATTATGTGTTGAATGTCCTTATTTATTGCTATGTTTATTTCTCATATTATAAAATCCCTCGATAAAAATTTCAATTTCACCACTGACGGAGGTGTGGAGGATTATTGGGATCTGTGGAAAAAAAGTAGTTGGTGGAGAGGAACATAATTAGGAGATGGGTTGTACTGGAAGATGTTGAAATTGATATTTGAGGGTCTTTTACGGACACAACACATGCACAAAGATCACATGTGCACTGAGGTAGTGAGGTCTAAAGAAAGGGGATATCTTGTTTGGATTTTTTGGTGATGATTTATGTCTCGTGTATATTTTATATATTTCTTATCATAATTAATAGAGTTATTATATATGTATAATTATGATAGTATTTTTATATTAAGAAAATGAGTAATTTTGTATTAGGAAAAAATAAATTTAATTTCCATAATTAGAGATTATATATCATGTATATATACATTTTCATTAATGAAAATAATCAAGAGATTATTATCTTTCATGGTATCAGAAATCTAGGGAAAATTTTCCTTCTCCGAAACCTCTCTTCCGCTGCCCTCCCTCTCGGATTCCGACCCTCGGCCACCGGCCGATCACTCACCCCTTCACATTTTTTTTTCCAAATCCCTAATTCTCCTCTTGTTCTTTCACTATGTCTACCTCAAAGAATACCTTTCATCTTGCCCTTGCAGTCTCCAATATCAAGAACAACATCCCTATCGTTCTTGAGATGGAAAACATCTAATACGCGACGTGAACATAATTATTTAAAATTCACGCAAAGTCTAATAGGGTCCTCCATCACATCATCACACTAGAGAAAGGAAAGGAAAAGGTGCCTACCACCGATGATGAAATGGAGTTGTGGGAAACTCTTGTTGCTACGATGCTCCAATAGATTTATTCCACTATCTCTACGGACCTCTTACAAACTATTATCAAGCCCAACGCCACGTCAATGTAAGCTTGGAATAGGTTGCGTGATATCTTCCGAGACAACAAAAATTCCCGTACCGTGACCCTCGAGCAGGAATTCTCCCACATTAATATGGAGGATTTTCCGCACGTCTCTGCCTATTGTCAACGACTCAAAGAGTTGTCAGATCAACTAAAAAACGTTAGTGCGCCCGTCACTAATGATCGTCTTGTTCTTCAGATGGTTGCAGGCCTCTCCGAATCGTATAATGGCGTTGTCACTCTTCTTCGTCAAAGCAATCCTCTCCCACTGTTCTACCAGGCACGTTCCATGCTCACTTTAGAAGAAGCAGAATTGGCTAAAAAGGTGGCTAACGGAGCTAATTCTGCCATGATGGTGGCCACGTCTCGTGAAACTAATGACTCTCAATTATACTCCAAAAATTATGGTCAAAGCCATAATATTGGGGTGGCAAAAGGGTCAAAACCGTGGGAAGAATTGCGGTGGTGGACGTGGCGGTGGCAAAGGTGGTGGTAGTCAGCAGGGGACCGATCCATTGAACCCTTGGCAAGCTTGGGCCCTGGGCAGTGGCCCATGTCGACCTCCTGCCTAGTTCCTTTATCAAATTGGGTCGTCGGCCAGCAGAGGCCCAATGGATAAAACAAGCAGCAATTAACTGGGCCTTAGCAGCAGGCTGTCCTGCTTGGGCCTCGACCTCAGCAGGCCTTCATTGCTGCGGGCCCAGTGACAATTCCTACCCCACGGATATCGAGGCAGCGATGCATACACTTGGATTAAATCCTCCGAACGTAAATTGGTACATGGACACCGGGGTCACTTCTCATATGACGTCCGCGCCAAGTAATCTCTTGTCTTATTTCAATTTGAGCAAAAATCGTGGCATAATTATTGGTAATGACAATTCAATTCCAATTCGTGGTTATGGTCACACAAATTTAACTCCACGAACTCATCTTTAGCCTTGAAAAATTTCCTTCATGCTCCTCACTTAATTAAAAATTTGGTGTCTGTTCGAAAATTTACAACTGATAATTGGGTTTATGTTGACTTTGACCCTTTTGGCTTTTCTGTGAAGGATTTCACGATGGGGATACCTCTAATGAGATGTAATAGTCAGGGAGAGCTTTATCCATTCACCACTTCCACTAATACAGCCACACCATCAACGTTTGCCGCTCTAGCACCTTCGTTGTGGCATGCGCATTTGGGTCATCCGGGGGCGTCTGTTCTTTCCTCTCTTAAAAACAATAGTTTTATTGAATGTAATAGTACGCGTAGTACTAATATTTTTCCTTCTTGTCCACTTGGGAAACATCTTAAATTACCGTTTGTAGCCTCAAATTCTAGTACTTTGTTTCCATTTGATATTATTCATAATGATTTGTGGACATCTCCCGTTTTGAGCTCTTTGGGCCACCGTTATTATGTGTTATTTTTGGATGATTATTCTAATATTTTGTGGACCTTCCTTTATCTAAAAAGTCTCAAGTTTTTTCCATATTCCTATCGTTTAGAGCGTTCATCCGTACCCATATTTGAACGGGAAATTTAAAACAGTCAATGTGATAATGGAAGAGAATTTAATAATGAGCCATTTTGGAAATTTTGTAGTGTTAATGGCATATATTTTAGATTTTCTTGTCCTCATACGTCCTCACAAAATGGGAAAGCCGAAAGAAAAATTCGTACTATTAATAATATTGTTCGGACTTTACTAGCCCATGCTTCATTACCACCTTCTTTCTGGCATCATGCATTACAAATGACTAATTACCTCCTTAACATACTCCCTAGCAAAGGATTAGCATACCAATCTCCATTAATTTTTTTTTATCATAAGGATCTTTCGTATTCTCAGCTTAGAGTGTTAGGGTGTGTGTGCTATCCTCTCTTCCCGTCTACTACAATTAATAAAATTCAAGCCCGTTCTACCGCTTGTGTATTTTTGAATTATCCGTCTAATCATCTTACAAATGTTTTGATTTATCCTCTAATAAAATCATAATTAGTCACCATGTCATTTTTTATGAAACTCAATTTCCGTTTGCAAAATTGTGTAATTCGGTGTCTAATTCTTATAATTTTTTGGATGATGAGCTCTCATCGTATGTGGTCCACCATTTAGTCTGATCCCCGCCTCAGGATCTGGACCAACAGACCCCCCGTGCCCAATCTCCGCCAGCAGACCCACTGCCAGCTGGCCCAATTATCCAAAATCCAGTTTCTGTTTCTCGGCCAGCATGCCCACTGCTTGCTGGCCTAAGTTATTCCCTTCCCGGTCTAATCTCTCGGCCAGCAGGCCCACTGTCTGCTGGCCTAATTTTTTAGTCCATCAGTTCAACCCTTCGACCAGTAGGCCCACTGCCTGCTAGCCAGTCCCGAGATGACCCGACACCATTCTAAGTCTAGTCCACTTCTATTCTGAGTCAAAGGCCCGTTACTCGTAGCCAACATGGTATTTTTAAATCGAAATGATAATTTAATCTCAATTCTAATGTCACTAAATCACCCCTATCACGTAACCCAATGTCTGCCCTTCATGGCCCGAATTGAAAAATGGCCATGGATGATGAATATAATGCTCTTATTGAAAATAAGATGTGAGAGTTGGTGCCCCGTCCACTTGGTGTCAATGTTATATGTGTTCTATGTGGATTTTTACTCATAAGGAAAAATCTGACAGTTGTTTTGAGAGGCATAAGGCCGGTCTTGTAGGTGATAGAAAAACTCAACAACTTGGCGTGGATTATGGATAGACATTTAGTCCGGTGATCAAACCAACAACCATTCGCACTGGTCTCAGTCTGGCTCTCTCGAAAGCATGACACATTCATCAGTTGGATGTAAAAAAATTATTTCTTATACGGTGATCTCAAGGAAACAATATACATGCATCAGCCCTTGGGTTTCAGGGACCCCAATCCTACTAATCATGTCTGTTTGCTGAAGAAGTCCTTGTATGAGCTTAAATAGGCCCTTTGGGATTGGTATAAAAGGTTTGCAAATTATGTGTTTACTATTGGGTTTTCTCACAACAGGTCTGATCATTCTTTGTTTATCTATCATCGTGGTACTTCTTTGGCATACATTCTATTATATGTAAGGCGGCCAGCGGGGCAGGTACGAGGCGGCGCGGGGCGAGGCCGGTACCCGATGGGATGGGGGGTAGGGCGGGATCGGTCCTCCAGCGGGACTAGCGGGCTGGGACTGGCGGGATCCGCCGATGTCCCATCCTTTTCTCGTCAGAAAAGGGGACCGATCTTTATCGGGTCTGGTCGGGACGGGGTCGGGTCAGGTCGGGATCGGGTTTTCCCTTTTTCTTTTTGTTTGTTTGTTTTTCACTTAATTTTAAAAAATAACATATATAAACACCTCAATAATTGAATAAGATAGTGTAATAAAAACATTCCAATGCTATTTTTGTGCCTCTTATATTATTTAATAGAAATATGATTTTTTTGTAATACATTTTCAAAATTGCAGCTTTGTGATCTTGAAAGTTGCAAAAATATAGTCAAATTATAATTAAAAAAATTACATATTTAAAAACACCTTTTCTAGTTTCTTTATAATGTCTTGTGATTCTTCGGTTGGAATTGGAATTTGTTGGTCAAATTGCTCGACGTCGTTTCCACCTCCATCGGATAAGACTTCATTGTAGTTTTCATCATCTTCTTCGTTGATCTCCGGTTGGCCGCACCTTCTACGCTCCGCTCGTATCCAGTCTCTGTATAATACTACAATCTCTAAGTTGTCTCCCGCTAATGAGTGTATGTGCTCTCCTATTTGAAATATTTTGATAGAAAATGCGCTTTCAGACGCTTGAATGTTCAACACATCTCAGGCCATCTTTGTTAGTGTCGGAAATGTCTTCTCAATCTCCCTCCAGTATTTTAGCAAGTCTTCACGTCCTTCTTCATTGAGAACTACTTGGTACGGTACAACACCCTGCAAAACAAAAATATCAAACTTGCTAACTTGCTTAGTAGTGATACCACTATACATTCTATTTCTAGGGCTTTCAATACTAGCAGCAGAAACATCATGTCTTTTCTGAGGTTGTATTGAAGAAGAAAAAGATGGTATGAAAGCCGGTTGGTTACTAGCACTTTCTTGTTGGTAATGCGTATATACTTTTTTGCATTCATCGTGTATGCTAGACAAAACTTCTTCTTTAGTTGGTTCCTTAGGTGGTTGGTCATTTGGATTTTTTGGAGTTGGAGGTGGAAGTACAACTATGCAATCATAAATAGTTTCAATAAGTGATTTACAACCGTCTATTTTAATAGTCGGATTTAATATAACACCAATAATATAAATAGTGGAAATATGAATAATTTTTTTTTAATAGGTGCCTTATAAGATGATTTTTCCATATATTCACTAATTAATAAAAATATTAGAGCTATATAAAATAACATAGTTGAAATAGTAGGATAATATATACCGGAAAATTCTTTTGTTGCTTGAAAAAATTTCTCTAAAAATACAATAAGTTCTGAAATTTTTTTCCAATCGTTATCTACAACCATATCAGTTGGATTTCGATTATGGGTGTTAAAAAATAAATTTATATGTCTTCTATAATCATAAGCAATAAGTAGTTGTTCGTATAAAGAATTCCACCTAGTCCCTACTTCTTCGGGAATTTTTCTACAAGATAGTCCACAACAGTACCAATTTTTTTATGTCTATGTTTATCGTATTTAGGGCCTACAATTCCCCCTGTCATAGGGTTAATTTGACCATGTACTTGGTCCGGGACAGTATGTGAACCTTATCCCTACTGAGAACGCATTGGCGCACCCGATTTTTCAGCCAGGTATTGGTCTCACCTAGCTTTGTGAAAGTTTTGTACATATTTCAATAAACCTCCCGTCCCACCCTGACCTTTTCCTATTTTAAATTTATAAATATTTTTATAAATTCGACATCTAATTACTTGATTCTCTTGGTCCCTATAAAAAAAATCTATGCATCTGATTTTAATTTTCGTTTTGTTGGGCCTCGTCACATACTTGGGGGAATAAGAGGCGCACTAGTGGGTGTGTTATCTAGATTAGTGGGTGTATCATCTAGATTACTGGGTGTGTCATCTAGATTATCTTATAAATTAAAGTCTGATTGAATTACAGAAAATATCTCGTCGTCTCCTCTAATGGTATATCATTAAAAAAATTAGTTTCATCTATATATGTGTAATCATCCAAATCATCATGTCTAGGAATATGATGACTAGAAGAAGTACTCCTGCCCTTGTCACCCCTACTAGAAGAAGTACCATTACCCTTAAACATACCTCTTAGTCCTTTCATTTTAATTATGTTAATAAATAATTAAAGATAATGAAATTAAATGCGCTAATTAAAATAAAATAACAATAATAATTTAAAGAAAGAATGAATGTACCAAACGTCGACGTAACGTCGACGTGTAATCGAGGTTGAAAATTAAAACTTTGCTCGATGGATGATGCTCAAGCTAGTTGCCAACTTCATTCCCAATTTTTAACTTTGATGTAGTTATACAAATGAATAAATACAATTTAATAATTAGTAGACAATGTAAACTTGTAAAGAGATAGATTGAGAGATTGTAGGAAGATTTGTAAGAAAGATGAAGAGAAAATGAGGTATTTATAGTTGGAAATTGGGTTAAAGTGTAAATATATTAACTTTGGAGTTAAAAATAAATATTAAGGGGGGTAAGGGTGTTGGGGGGAGGCAAAAAATGGTCGTTGTACAATGGCCAAAATATAAAATGGTCGTTGTGCAACGGATATTTTTTGCAAAGGGGAGGGGATTGAGCGGGACAGGGGTGGGACAAGGGCGGGACCGCGGGATTGGGCCTGGGGCGGGACGGGCCCGGGCAGGACTAGCCCAGGTCCCATCCCGGTTTGAGTCTCATTCTGTTTTTTTTATAGCGGGGTCGGGGCGGGACCGGGGCGGTGTAGGGTTGGGACCAGGCCAACCTGCCCCATTGGCAGTCATAGTTATATGTGTATGATATTCTATTGACTGCCTCTTCTGATAAACTACGCAAGTCTATCATGTCTCTTCTAAGTTCATAATTTGCTATGAAAGACTTGGGGCCCTTGAGTTATTTGTTGGGTATAGATGTAACTTGTCATGCAGGTGGTCTATTTTTATCGTAGAGGAAGTATGCGACTTAGATTATTGAGCGCCTTGCATGTCATCGTGTAAGTCCTCTCCTACTCCGATTGATATCAAACCGAAGTTGAGTGTTAATTCTAGCACGTCTTACGAGGATCCTTTCCACTATCGCAGTCTTGCAGGGGCTCTTCAGTATCTTACTTTCAAGAGGCCCGATATTACTTATGCAGTGCAGTAGGTGTGTTTATTTATGCATGATCTGAGGGACGAGCACATGCATGCTATTAAACGCATTGTGTGTTACATTCATGACACTCTTGATTATGGTTTGCACTTATATGCATCATCTGTATCTACTCTCGTGTCTTATATAGATACTGATTAGGGTGGATGTCCAGATACCAGATGTTCGACATCTGGTTATTGTATGTTTCTTGGTGATAACTTGGTCTCTTGGTCGGATAAACGTCAGGCTACTTTATCGCAATCTAGTGCGGAGGCCGAGTTTCGAGGGGTAGCTAATGTGGTGTCTGAGTCATGTTGGTTGCGTAATCTCCTATTAGAGCTTCACTTTCAGGTTCAGAAAGCTACCTTGGTCTACTGCGATAATTTTAGTGCGGTATATCTCTTTAGGAATCCGGTCAAATATCAGCGCACTAAACATATCGAGATGGATATTCACTTTGTTCGCGAAAAGGTATCTCGTGGACAAGTACGTGTCTTGCATGTCCTTTCACGGTACCAAATTGCTAACATCTTTACTAAGGGTCTTCCCTTAGTTCTGTTTGAATATTTTAAGGACAGTCTCAGCGTACGACAACCGCCTGCTATGACTGCGGGAGTGTGAAAGACTATTAATATACACGGTCAAACCATGTATATGTCTTGTGTATATTTTGTATATTCCTTACCATAATTAGTAGAGTTCTTGTACGTGTATAATTATGGTAGTAGTCTTGTATTATGAAAAGCTAGTAGTCTTGTATTAGGAAAAAGGTAGATTTAATTTCCATAATTAGAGATTGTATATAATGTATATATACATTCATTAATGAAAATAATCAAAGGATTATTCTCTTTCAGATTCTGATATTTTTTATGTGTAAGAGTAGTTCATGGTGTGGACTTCTTATTACTCTCCAACTTGCAACTAATGTTATGAAGATGAGGTAATGTATACCAATACCTTTCATCCCAAAATTTGGGACTTCAATTCTTCATTCAATTAAAAATATTTTTTGCCAATACAAACTGATATGCATTGTACGATAGTAGTTTATGTTAGTTGCTTATCCGGTGCCTTCTTTACGACTTTCGACCAAGCCATTATTGAAGAAACTCTTGTTTAGTCAGGACGTCGTTCCCGTACTTTTTTTATTGGCCCAAAATGAAACTCTAACAACTAGGTTTCGAGAGGGATATATCTATCTCCGGAACAGGGGAAGAAAAGGAGGAAGAAATTCTATTCTTTACAGCCATTTCCAGACCTTAGGTAATTTCCTTCGGTTGGGTTAGCTTTTTGGTAGGAAAGGCGGTAGTAGAGTTGCTAGAGGTCCTTCGCGTCACTCTACTGTTTGTTTTCCAGGCAGGCGCTTTTAGCCCTGCTCTAACTCCTTCGATTTCCATTTGCTTTCTTTATTACAACTCGCACGTGCAGTCCCATTCGTTCTACAAATTTAGAACTAGAATGCGAACTCGAACTAATGTCTTGACTTTACTTTAGCTACAGGCTAATCGAGCCGACCTAACAGCCAATAAACTACAGCTGGAATAATCCTAATATGGAAGAAGTTCAAAAGAGAATTTTGAGCATGTTGGCACGTACTAACCCAAAAAAGGTCTCCCCTGTCCTTTAAAGCCTGATGGCTTTCCGAATTTTTTTATATATAAAATATTATTTGGATTTCAAAAACTTCCAACTGATCACCTTATTTCTTCAGGATCAAACCTATGGGACTTAAGGAATGATATATAAAAAGAGAGGAAAAATATTTATATTAAATAAATATTAAACATGAAGTAGAAGAACCCAGATTCCAAATGAACAAATTCAAACTTGAAAAGGGTCTTTGTGAAATAACTGCGATGAGAAGAAAAAAGAAGGCGTTACGAGACCCTCCTGTCCCAACCCTAGACACTCTAAGATCCTTTTTCAAACCTGCTCTAATTTCGAGTCAAGAAAAAAATGGCTCGAATGATACAATCCCTCTGTCACCCCCAGAATGAAAGGGGTGATCTCGTAGTTCTTGTTCTGTGAAGATGCGTTGTTAGGTGCTCCATTTTATTTTTCCATTGAGGCCGAACCAAAGTCAATTGTACAAAGCAAGAAGAAGCCTCATTGACAACCCAACATGGGAAGTTTTCAGACCAACAGACTTCATGAAACAGTGATAAAGCTAACTTATCTAATCTATGTACACGTATTAGCGCGTTTACTTATATATATATAAACGCTACATTATCTAGCGAACGACTAAGATGCCAAATAAACTCACAAACAGTAGTTCCATCCCAAGAGGGAGATATTCTCCTATTAATCATTTGAGTCATAATTGACGAATCGGAAAATATTGTTATATGTTTCCATCCTTGCTCCACCACAATATAAATGGCTTTCTGAATCGCCAATGCTTCAGCTATCATGGATTTTCCAACAAAATGAATTGGACTACCATAGGCATGAAGCAGAGTTCCATTAGTCGTCAAGGCTACCATTGCAATACTCGCTTTTCGAGTATTTTGAATCATACCCGCATCAATATAAATCAACACATTATCTGGAGAAATAGTTAGTGAAGTGGGTGTTGACACCCAATTTTGTCCCATCTTTTATGATTTTATTCGTAATTTTTAATATTTTGACACTTTTAAAATAATTTTAAAATATAGGCATATATGTGTGTATCTTCGTATTATTATTATTATTCGCATATTTTATATCATTTGCATTTTATAATAATCATAAGTTTTATCCGAAAATTCTATGTTAGTTTATTCTGCATAAAGTGCATCGCATTTCCTTTTTTTAAGCATTAAACATTTCGTAAATATTATATTTTTATTATCACATCGTTATGTTATTTTAAATAATTCACATCTTTTACAAAAAATATATTTTTAATATTAAACCCCTCTTATATATTTTTTAAATCCATAACCCATTTTATTTCCTAACCCCAAACAAATTCTACCCAAACAAAATTCACAAGCCCAAAACTCCCCAATTAAATTCCCTTACCCAAACCCAATACAAATTCTACCCAAACGTCCAAGCCCAATCCCAATTAAATTCCCTTATACCCAAACCCAAAACAATTAAATTCCCTTTACCACCAAAATCGGACAAGCCCAATTCCCACAATCCAACAACCCACAAACAAAACCCCAAAAGCCCAACTCCCCTTTTCTTATTCCCCATCACCCAATTCCCACAACCCCAAAACTCAAGCCCAACCGGCCATTCCCAGGCCCAACCAAACACTAACCCGTCGCCAGGCCCACTCACCCGACCCGTCGCCCCAGCCCATTTCCCCCAACCTCTTTTAATCCCCAAACAAACAAAAAAAAAACCAAAAAAAATCGAACCCTACCCTTACCCGATCACCGCGACCCCCCACCCCCCACACCGGCGACCCACGTCGCGGTCACCTCGCCTGCCAACACCAACCACCACCAACTCCGTCCGCCGACCGACTTACGTACCCCTAAAATCCGCTTCCAAATTCAGATTTTCTTTACCTTTAATTCAATTTCAAACTGGATTCTTGAGGAAATCCACTATAAATACCCCATGATTGTTCTTCATTTAGAGGAGGATTTTGGAGAAGAAAAAGAAAAAAGAGATTTTGGAAGGATTTTGAATATACATAAAATATTTTGTTGTGTTTTTGAGTTAAAGCATTTTAGCTTCTTTGTTGTTCAGAATCAAGTCGAAAGGTTTGTCATCCCCTTTGATTCTCTGATTTTCTTGATTTGGTCGGTCGACCTTGATCAATCGACGTCGACGGTTAGATCTTTTATTTAATTCTTGCATTTTCATATTTATGTATGTTGGTTATACGAATTTGGTGTTAAGATTTGATTTGGATCACTGATTTTCGGGTGGTCAACGACCCGGAGTCAGTCGACTTCGATTTAAATTTCCAAATTTCATTCTTCTTTGTAGTTATCATTGGATTTATCTGAAATTGATGAAATTATTTGACCGGGTTGAACACCTGGTCGGGTCGGTCGACCAGGTCAGTCGACCGGTTTAGATTTTCCAATTTTCTTACATTCTTCTGTTGTTATTATTGGTTATCTGAATTTGGTGTTGAAATCGATCCGGGTTAGGCTCTTGATCGGGTCAGACACGATCAGGTCGATCGACCAGTTTAGATAATATTTTGGAATCTTTGCATTTCATATTCTTGTTATTGGTTATCTGAATTTGGTTTGAAATCTGATTCAAGTTTGGATCATTTGATCACGGGTCAGTCATGACCGGGTCAGGTCGACCAGTTTAGGCAACATTTTGAATTCTTGCATTTCATATTCTTGTTCTTGGTTATCTGAAATTGGTCTTTGAAATCGATTCGGGTTTGAATCAACGACCAGTCGAGCGACCCGATTTGAATATTTCAGGAATTCAGAACTTGGGTGGAATTATTTTAAATCGCTCTTGTCTGTTTCTTTGGCATTATTATTATGTTATTGATTGAATTAATACCGCATTCTCTTTGTTGTTTTATTGATCCAAACCAATATTGCGTCCATCTTGGGAGGCGCTTCCGGTTTCATATTACTTGTTTTCTTGTTTGAAGAAATACGCGTCTGTTCATTTGTTTTCCTGTTCAGTTTGCTCCCGTTTGATTACTATTTTCTTGCTTTATCATTTTCTTGTTTTAAACTAAACACGCATTTTCCAACATTGCTTTCTATTTCAGATTCCTTTGTTTATTCAAATTACCGTTCCTCTGCTTTCTTGTTTTAAAACTAGACAGCGTCATTTTTCGGAAGCTGTTTTTTGCCTCTGTTTTTTTCGCTCACTCACGCTCTTTGTTTTTTTACTACTGCTGCTTCTTGCTTCTTCTGTTCGATTTTATTTTTCTTGATTTGAACCACGATACTTACCTTGTAGATGAAAAATACCCGTCGATTTTGAGGCCTACGATTGCAAAGGCGGAAATATAACTACGGGCAAGGATGAAGACTTAAACCTTTGCTCAAGAGATCAACATGTTTAGTAGGCGAGGTGACTAAAATAACCAACAAGTTATATATTCGCGACCGCAGCGTGATTATGATGATCTTTTCTATTTCACGAGACCGAAACGTTTAGTAGGCGAGGCAATCAAAATAAACTACATTAGTCATATGTTTTGCGACCACGACGTGATTGGAATGCTCTTTTCAAAATTTAAATCTGAGCCCTCCGCGATCAAAACATTCTCTTTGTTTTGAATACGGATATGAAGTTATTTGTATTTAAATGTTTCTAACCGTTTGTTCTTGGACGACTTGCGGGGATTAAAGTAAATGCGACAAATATTCCTCGGAGTTTATTTATTGTTATTTCTTTCTTTAATTCGACTTTTATTTAGCTTTGTATTGTAATATTATTTATCGCACTTATGTAATTATTGAAATGCTTAGAATAGGCAAACTTAGGATTTATTCATAGGTTAGTTTAAGATTTGAAACCCGTCGCTAGCTTATTTGTAGGCTGCATAAACTTAGAAATCCTTCGCTAGTTTATTTATTTTAGGCTCAAATCCACTTGAATTCAAGATTTTCAAAATAACTTTTGTCATCTTTTATTTTGCTTTATTAATCATCTTTGAATAAGTTTATCTTTTGTCAGTTTACAATTCATTGATTTCTCAAAATTTTACTTCTTTGGCATTATAAATAAATTGTTTTACTATCAATTGTCAAATACATATTTTCAACTCTATATGTATTTCTCTTTAGATATCATATAAATGCATATTTGAAAAATCTCTACATTCATCTATCTTTTAAAATGCATCCCCTTTTTATTAATTATTAACAAACATCTTTTAAACTTCATGCTTCAAACACGCATTTTCTAATAATAATTAACCTGAGTTTTACGGATAACCGCATAAGTTAGCGGATCTTAAAGGATGCTAACCCCTTCCTTTAGGATAATAAAGAACCGCTTACCTAGAATCTCACTAGTTTAGCGGACTTAAAATTGGAGTTACATTGCAGCACTTAGTTTAAATATTTAGGTGTCCTAATTCACCGTAAAAAATAATTAGGTGGCGACTCCTCAATTCTTTACCCAGGAATCACCCCATACGTCCGAGCTCCGCTTTGACCCGAGCGAGGTCAAAATAGGGCGCGACAGTGGGATTAGTCACTACTTGCCGCTCCTGACGCAAAATGTTTGCCTTGTTTTACTTCATCTGTAAACTCATTAAAGTCAAATAAGGATTTTGATAAAATATCAGCATCACTCCATATCAAGGAACTAAAGACATACTCATTTCTAGCTCCAACTCATCCATAAAATAGATACTGACAATTGCAATGAGGTATTAGTATCCGGAAATTTTTTGGTATCCAAATATAATTTATACCACCATGCTGAGAGATCTGAGATAAGGTGCAAGTCATGCCAAAGAATAGGACTTCTTTTCCACACATTAACAGATCTTGAACATTTGAAAAATATGTGTTCTAAGGATTCAGGTTTCATTCCACAAATATGACAAGTTTAATCTATGGTCTGAATTCTCTTTGCAATAATGTTTTTAACCGGTAAAGTATTTAGGATGCATTTTCTTAAAAAAATGTTTCAATTTATTTTTAATATTGATTGACCAAAGATGATTCCAGAAGGATTTAGGGAAGCAACGAGAATTACTTTCAGTCCAACTAACCAAACTTCTATTATTTGAAAGGACAAATTTTGCTAGATGATAACCAGACTTCACTTCATACTTACCAGAGTTTGTAAAATGTCAAACAAGTCTATCCTCACTTTCCCTTAGAGATACTTGAATTGCTAGAATTGTATTGACATCATCCTCATTAAACAAAGTATTCATAAGATGGTTTTTCCAAGAACTAGTATTTTGATCTATCAAGTTTGAAACCTTTAAGTTATGTGAAACACCATTAATTATACTAATCGGGTAAACGAGTTGTCTCTTGGCAACCATGGATCCTTCCGCACCCTCACTGATTCACCATTGGAAATGTTCCATCTGACACCTTTGACTAAGAGATCATGTCCCCACAAAATGCTCCTCCAAACCTAAGATTGTTATTCTTGTCCTTTAGAGAAGCATGTTAGACTTCTTTTTACGTCGTATTTAAGTGTTACTTTTTCTCATTTTGACATCATTCATGCAGATTTATGGACATCTCCTATTCCTAGCCAATTGGGTCATAAGACGCCACTGACCCTTTAAACGTTGCTCTGATTTTTTGTGATATCAGTCGGAAAATATCCTATTTCCGATGAATCTTGTTGGCTGGGTGTTTTTACCTTTTATTGTTCTCTTGCAATCGTTTGTCCTATTTCTCTTTGAATTCATACTCCTACTACTTTAAATTAGCTAAAAGAAAGTAAAAGAATTTCTCGGGGTGAAGAAAGGAAACAGATGAACAAGAAGAAGGTGGGTTTGGTGGGAGGGGGCAGGAAGAAGAAGGGATGGAACAAAGAAGACAAAGTAGAGCCTACTTATTTTTCCTCTTCAATTTTTGCTATTTACATGTTGAGATTTTTTTATTTGATACATCAGTCACTAAGGTGAAGTATTTAATTTACTTTATAATTGTTTAGGAGTATATAAACGTTCATAAAATTAAATTGTAAAAGTGAATTTTAAGAGTAAGTTAAGGGAGTTTTTATTTATTTTCCCTTGATTTTATGTTCGACAAGCTGGTTTAGAAAAAAATATTTAACTTAATGATTGATGTTCTTTCTATTGTTATAAGACCTAGGTAAATTGAAAGAGTTCAGTCCATTTGCGTAGCTTTTAATGACCAAGGGTTCAGTAGTTTATTAATGAAAAAATTACGCGACGTGATAAATAGTTAGATTGTATTTATGAAACGTTGCTATTAGTGATGATACAGTAATGTGCTGATAAAGCCCGTTCGCGATTTCAGGTGATACAACTAAGCTGCTGAGCTGATATCTCCTGGTATAACTTGTGTATTTAAGAAAGATAGCTACAATTGTTGTATTTAAAAAATAGCTTCGCCAAGTCTCTGCACAAACTCCATATGTGTTTTTTTAAACAATAAAGAAAGTTTCAATCACCGGAAAATAAAGGGTAGTCGGTAGAGTTCCTATACTCTCTTAGAGATTTGATGATTCTCCATATATATGTTCTTTTAGAGGCGAATCTTGAATTTCTAGAAGACGAGTGCATTATTAAAGAAAAGAGAAAAAATGTATCAATTGAGAATTGATCCTTGTATTTCTAGGTAAATAACTTAGCTTTCAACCAAGTGCGCCACTAAGTTGTTTTGCAGTATGGGCGCCCGAATGTAACACTAGATCCATTCTAGAAAAATATATACATGATATACCGAATTTAGTCAGGCGATCATGGGTTCACGTGACCCATTTTAGACACACAAATTCGTCACTTTCTTCAACCTTCATTCATGTTCTTCAAAATCCATCTGCTTCAATTGATTCAAACTTATCAAATCTCCTCTAAAGTGTTAAAGTCCCAACCACAAGATCCAAAAAACATTAGGATCAAACCCCATACATCAATTTGTGCTAACATCAACAAAATCAAAGAGACTCGTTTCGAATTTCTTCAAGTTTTCTTAAGATCTCTAATGATATTTTGTATTTTTTTCCAGCAAGTTACTCCAAAATTAATGAAAAAGCTTGTATCCAAGCATAAATATACAACTTATTTATACAAGAATTAACCATCATCTCAAATTTTCAAATTCAGAAATGACAAGTATATGTGTATATAGTTTGCATATATTCTTTTAGTATTTTGTATACAATGTAGAACATTGTATGCACTCATATATTAGTGTAAATAATGGTAGAGGGGTGTGTGTACATATATATATATATATATATATATATATATATATATATATATGTAAAAATCAGGTCGCTGGAATGCTCACTCACCTTGCCTCTTGACTCCCTTTCTTCTTCACTGATAACGGGATAAATGGCCTAGGTGCTAGGAGACTCAACAAACTATGCCTAAAAATCCTTTAGAGATGAGGGTCTTTGGACTAATATGGTTCTAAATATAAACTTTCAAAGTTTTTTTTCTCTGATCTTATGATATTGTTATTGATATGGATTATAGATTTAAAAAAATAAATTTTGACCTAATAATAAACGTTTCCATACTACTTGTTTGTTATTTGAAAATTTTAGTTAGAAACTTGATAGCATACCATCTATGTTTCTACCCGCTTTAGGATTATTAGATGATGAAAAAATCCCCCATATAAATTGGTATCAAAGCCTAATAAAGGAATAAAATTAAGATGAAGAAACATCCGTCGTTTGAACAAATTAACAGATTAAATAAAACAAAATGGTTATGTAAAGAATTGAGACATCTCTTCATAAAAAATAGAAACCAAAATGAATTGATAATGAAATATCAAAATGAATTACTATTAAAAAGAAAAGATTCGTTACCATTAGAAGAACTAAATGCCATGGTAAATGATAACCTAAGAACATATAGAGAATTATTAAGCTTACATAGAGAAATAAATATACAAGATCATTTTATAGTAGATTTAAATACAGATTTATGGATGACTACAAGTCATTATGGATGAAAACAAATTAAGAGAACTTCAAATAATAGCTGAAAGACCGTTTACATATAATAGAGATATAAATCAATATATAGTAAGTTGTAGAATGAGTAAAAATCTTATAAAAGATAGAGATCAACATTTACAAGAAATTTCCCGACAAATAAGTGAACAAGAAAATACTATTACAACCCTAAGAAATATGTTAGCATTGAAAGATGAAAAATTAAGACAAAAAGAAGAAGATGATAACTGAGAGAAATAATCAGAAGAGATAATGAATTAAAAGACCTTTGATGTTATAGTAGAACAATACAAGTATATTGACAAATTAACTAATGGATAAAGGGAAAGAAATAGTAGATAACTCAAATGAACCATATTACCAAATGAATACATACGAAGGAGGAAAACTCTAAGCTTTAAGCCAGAAATATATCAAAAAATACATGATGAAAAAGAAGAATTATCAACTAAGAAAATATTTAAAACAAAATGATTTGAAAGAAATAATGAAGTAAGATATATAGCACAAAACACATGAAAATATAATAGATACAACTAGTATAAATGGTAGAGAAAAAATAAATTTAATAACAAATGAAATAATAAAAAGAGAATTAGCAAAATTATCTACTAAAGAAGCTAAAAATACAGAAATATATACTTTGGAGGAGTAGAGTTTACTATAAAAGCATATTTCCAGAAAAATATAGACACACACATACAAATATACATACTAGATGATAGAATATTAGGAAATCTACAAGATGCTATAATATCTGTAATAAAAGGAAATTTAATATATCAAAAGCTAAAATTCACAGTACAACCAGATATTAGTATATCAATAAAAGACAAACATAAAGACTTAGCTCTAACACTATATTATAAACTAGATGGAATAAATATGCCACCAGGAAGTAAAGTCATAAGTATAGAAACAAAAATGATACATTCCTTAACATGAAATCACCATCTAAAGAAACAACATGAAATGAATATCTTAGTACCAAAGATGTATCAAGAAATATTAGAACAAATAGAACACAAGGAAAATTATAAAATAACCATACCAGAAGAAATACATATGAATTTTAATACTAGAACCATAACACCATTACAAAAGGTAAGACCACAAATAGAAGGATCTAGACTAAGTATTAGAAAAGAACCAATGATATCAAAACAAACTAGGCTAATATTTGGACAACCAAGAATATTAGACCTAATAAATATATCCAGTAATAGATTGAGAATCAAAGTAATAATATTCAATGGTATATTAATAATTGATTGTATAACTGAAATAAATATAGGAGCTATTAAAAGTTTTATACATATAAGTAAAATTAACGAAAAAGACTGCAATCTAATAGAACCACAAACTTGTAATTATCCTGAAAAAGAAAGAGAAATAATAATAACCAAGAGTATTAATTTAAAATTCAATATTCAAGATCTAGAATATAAAATAAATATAGGAGTAATAGAATATGATAGTTTTAATGAATTATTATTAGGAGGTGACTTTTTAACCATGATAGATTATAGAATTAATAACGAAGGAATTGAAGTAAATGATCAAGGAAAAACAAGATTTATAAATAATATATGAATATCCAGGAAAAATACAAAACAAAAAAACAAAAAATAAAAATAATAAAAATAGTTTTATCAGAAGAAATAATATCCCAACTTAAATACCTAGAATACAGTGCAAAAGAAATGAAATTAGAAGATGAGATAAAACAACTAGAGCAACAATGTAATAAATATGATAAAATATGGATAGATATGGGAAACGGATGAAATAAAAGAATAAATAATCCTGAGTAACCATAACGAAAAAATTGATGCAATATGGAAAGAAGTAATAGTAAAAGAATAGATAAAGAATACCCTAGTAATATTGGATGAAAGAAAAGAGAATCAGACACAAATGCAACAATTAATAAGAGAAAAATTGACAAAATTATGGAACGTATATGAAGTACCAATATTTAAAATAATATTAGAAAAACTTAACATATTAGTAGAAGATATAAATAAAGGTAAACAAGTAATAGAAGAAGGAACCAATACGAATCTAGGAGGAACAATTAATAGATGAAACCCTAAACAACCAGAATTAGTACCAATAGATGCTTGGAGAAGAAGTAAAGAACATATAATGGCAGATATAAGTGAAATAAAACCTATATTATCAGAATCAGTAGAAAAAAATTAGATAACCTAGCAATATTAAATAAAAAGGGACAATTTTAATGGAAAAATCAATAAAATAGTGTAATTACATTTCTTAAAAACCATGGAAAAGATATAATAGAAAAAGAAAGACACAAATATGAACCCATAAGAAAGAAAGACCTTAAGCACACACCAGTTAATAATACTAATACTTCAAAAGATGAAAACATCTACTTAAATAACACAGAAAAAATTGAATACCTATACCTAAAATTAGATAAACAAGAACAACAAATATGTGAATTAAAGACAGAAAATACAAAATTAAAATCACATAATAATGAAGAATGGTTAAGTAAATATAAAAAATATAAACATAAGTTTAAAGATACTAAGAAACTACTAAAAGAGACTAATATAGAATTAAAATAAACAAGAGACGAATTAAACCAAGTCAAACAAGAAATGGAAGAATTAAAAGAAGAGTTACATGTTCTAAGAGAACAAATGACAAGGTTAAAAGGAAAAAATAAGGTAAAGAAATCATATAAAACAAGTGATGAAAGTACTACTAGTAATGAAAAAACTGATAGTGATACAAACAAAGATAGTGATACTGAAACTACCAATCTTATAAGAAAAATAAATTAGCTAACCAAGATATACAAGTAGCAAAATTTATAGAAGAAGTAGAAGACGCAGAAATAGTAAAAGAAAATAATCAAATAATGGAATCTTTAAAAAAATTAAAAATTGTAAATGCAATCATAGAAGAAGAACCTGAAAGCGACGTAGAAGATGAATTTAACAGACCCATAGAAACAGAAAGAGAGACAGATGATGTAGTAAATGAAGATACAAATGATTATCCTGAAGAAGAATTAATAGACCTTAATTTAGAAGTAATAACAAGACAGAATTGTAAAATAATATTCTCAGCATTTCCTTCCAATGAGGTGGTAATTATACCAATATTACAAGCATGAATTAAGGTAATGATAAGATAAGATAGGCTAAAATCATGCCTCCTAATCTATTCTAATTTCCCTACCATATACATAAGATATTACACTAATCACAATAATCATAATTATTAATGGGAATATTCTATCACTCCCCCGCAGTCGAAGCGGGAGGGAGACGGATGCTGAGACTGTCCCAAACATCTTCAAATAATATCAGCGGAAGACCTTTAGTGAAGATATCCACAATCTGGTAGCACGATGGGACATGTAAGACACACACTTGTTCGTGAGCCACCTTTTCATGAACAAAGTGAATATCTAGTTCGATATGTTTAGTGCGTTGATGGTTCACCGGATTTCCTGAGAGATAGATAGCACTAACATTATCACAGTAAACCAATGTTGCTTTCAGAACTGGACAATGAAGTTCGAGGAGCAGATTTTGAAGCCAGTATGATTCAGACACCACATTGGCGATCCCTCGGCATTCTTCTTCGGCACTAGAGCGAGACAGTGTGGCTTGCCATTTTGAGGCCCAAGATACCAAGTTATCGCCAAGAAAAATACCATAACCAAATGTAAAGTATCTGGTGTTTGGACATCCACCCCAGTCTGCATCTGTGTAGGATACCAGGGTGGAAGTCGATGATGGATATAAGTGCAACCCATATTCTAGAGTTCCCTGAATATATCTCACAATCCGTTTGAGTGCATGCATATGATCATCCATCGGATTATGCATGAAGAGGCACACTTGCTGCACAGCGTATGAAATATATGGCCTGGTGAATGTAAGATATTGTATGGCCCCTGCGAGGCTGCGATAAAGAGATGGATCAGCAAAAGGCTTGCCAAATTATGCACTCAATTTGGATTTTGTGTCTACAGGTGTTGCGAATGGTTTGCAAGAGGACATTCCAGCGCGTTCAACAATATCTGTTGCGTACTTCTTTTGGGCTAAAAATAACCCACATGCATGACGTGTCACCTCTATGCCTAGAAAGTAGTGAAGAGGGCCGAGATCTTTCATTGCAAATTCTGAGGCAAGTTGTGACATGATGGACTTACGAAGAGCATCTGATGAGGCTGTTAAGATTATATCATCCACATATAACAGAAGATAAGCAATATTATTACCTTGACGGTAGATAAATAGTGAGTGATCAGAACGACTGTTCTAAAATCCAATGTGTGAAACAAAATCCGCAAACCGCTTGTACCAGGCCCGGGGAGCTTGTTTAAGCCCATAAAGTGATTTCTTAAGTAGGCACACATGATTTGGATAGTTGGAGTCCCAATATCCCAATGGTTGATGCATGTATACCGTTTCATTTAGTTGGCCATGGAGAAAAACATTTTTGACATCCAACTGATGGAGTGGCCATGACTTTGAGAGAGCCAAACTGAGGACCGTCCTTATAGTTGCTGGTTTCACCACCGGATTGAATGTCTCTCCGCAATCTACACCAATCTGTTGTGTCTTTCCATCACCTACAAGACGGGCTTTATGCCTCTCAAAAGTACCATCGGATTTTTCTTTGTTACTAAAAATCCACATATACCGAATTATATTGGCATTAGAAGGACGAGGTAATAACTCCCACGTCCTATTTTTAATAAGAGCAATAAATTCATCATCCATACCCATTTTTCAATTCGGGTCACTGAGTGCAGACACATGATTGTGAGGTAAAAGTGATTTTGAGACTCAGGTGTGTAGGATATATTTTGTATTGGGTTTGACAATGCCATGTTGACTACAGGTGACTCGACGATGGGTTAAATTTTCATTTGCGTTGGTGGGTCGGATATTACTGCCTGGCAGTTGGCAGGGAGCTGGGCTCTGTCCCAAGACACTACTAGGGACGGAAGTAAAAAGAGGCAGTGGACCAGTGAGATGAGGCCCAGTTCACTGGGCACTTTGTTGCGGCTGGGCCACTATTATTTTCCCTGAACTATTTGGGCTCAAAACAGACGACCCGATTCGCTGGGCAATAGTGTTCTGTGGCTGGGCCACTATTTCGTGGCCCAAATCCCCATAATTTTGAGGGCTGGACGGAACAGTGGGTTCAGGATAGGATGAAAAAATGGAGGACAAATATGGGGGAAAGCCATCGTCTAAAAATGCATAGGTGGAGAGTCCGAAATTGTGTAAAAATGGGAAATTTGTTTCATCAAAAAGGACACGAAGACTCACAATTATTTTATTTGATGAGAGGTCATAACATATGTATCCCCCATGATTAGATGGGTATCACAAGAAAACACAAGGTGTAGACCGGGGTTGGAGTTTATTTATTGTGGTGGATGGAAAAAAAAGATAGCATAAACACCCGAATACCCGTAAATGTGAATAGGAGGTATCCCGTAAATAGAGTATTTGGTGGGGAGCCTAATAGGACAAGTTTTTGTGAGGGAGTATGTTCAATAAATATATAGCCATTTGAAGTGCATGATGCCAAAATGAGGGGTAATGAGGCATGGGCAAGGGAAGTTCGAACAATGTTATTGATGGTTCAGATTTTACGTTCGGCCTTTCCGTTTTGAGAGGAGGTGTGTGGACATGAAAGCAGAAAATTGAAGCCATAAGAGTTACAATCCCAAAACTCCCTGTTATCAAACTCCCTACCATTATCACATTGGATATTTTTGATTTTCCGTTCAAATTGAGTTCGGATGAATACTCTAAATTTTAGAAATTTGGAAAAGACTTGTGATTTTTTAGACAAGGGAAATGTCCACAAAAAATTTGATTAATCATTTAATAATAACAAGTAATATCTATGGCCTGAAGAGCTCAAAACGGGTGATGTCCAATTATCACAATGTATAATATCAAATGGCAATAATGTGCATGAATTAGATAGAGTAAATGGCAATTTAACATGTTTACCCAATGGAAATGAATGACAGTTATTCAAAGTTCGTGTTTGAATACAAGAAATAAAATTATTTTGTTTGAGGGAGGCTAAAACAGTTGCCCCTAGATGCCCCAAACGTTTGTGCCATAATGAATGGTTGAAAGCTGCAAAAGTAGATGGTAACTTGGATCATTGAATGGGTGAAGTGATTGGATATAGCTCCCTTTGACTATCACATCTCATTAGGATTGTCCCCATCTGAAAATCCTTCACGGAAAATCCAAAAGGGTCAACTACAACATACACCCAATTATCAATAGTAAACTTACGAACAGATACCAAGTTCTTAATTAATTGTGGGGCATGAAGAACATTTTTTAAGGTGATAATTTAGTAGACCTATAACCTTGACTTGGAATAGAATGGCCATTTCCGACAATTATACCATTATTTTTGCTCAAGTTAAAACAGGACGAGAGGTTACCTTGAGAGGACGTCATATGAGACGTTGCACCGGAGTCCATATACCAATTTGCATCAGGCGGGTTGAGCCCAAGAGTGTGCATGCAGACTCAATGTCGGTTGGGCTAGCCATTGTTGAATGGGCCTCCTACCACTAGTTCGGTAGTGGCCCATTACTGCCTGGACCGTGACTGTTGTTGATGGAATATGGCCTAGGCCCAAAACTGCTTGGCCCAACATTGCTTGGCCCGACAGTGGACTGTCCATTTGTACAGTAATTGGGCTTGGCCCAGTTCCCAGTTGGGTAGGGGCACGGTGGCACATCCCACGGCCACTGCCAGGCCTACTGGGCTGGTCCGCCGCGGTGCTGCCACTGCTGTTGTCCGCCGGTGTTGTTCCTGTCGGAATTTCCGGCACTGCCACAGGAATTTTGGTGGCCCCCATTTTTATTGTTTCCACGATTTAAACCCTAATTTTTATTACCATTTTTTCCTTTTTGTCCCCGATTTTGTTGTGTGGGTTCAAAATGGATAGTACCGTCATTCGTGGGGGTAGCAATCATGGCAGAATTAGAGACGGTGGCGGCCATTTTGGCGAAACCCGCCTCTTCAAGTATAAGGATCGAACGTGCTTGATAAAACAATGGGAGAGGATTGCTTTGTCGGATGAGTGTCCTCACACTGCTATATGCGTCGGTAAGGCCGATAACTATTTGTAAAACCAAGCGATTGTTGGTAACCGACGAACCAACATTTTTAAGTTGATACGACAAGACTTTAAGACGTTGACAATATGCTGACGTTAGAACAATAATTCTCCACCATTGATATGACGCATTTGGAAAATCCGTCATATCAATGGTGGAGAATTATTGTTCTAACGTAATGGCGCAGGAATTTTTGTTGTCTAGAAAAATGTTTCGCAACCGATTCCAAGCCTCCATGGCCGTAGAATCAGGTTCTATTATTGTGTGTAACAAATCCGAAGAGATTGTTGCATAAATCCAAGATAGAACTCTGGCATCAAGAGTTTCCCAGAGTTCTTTGTCATCATCGGTCTTTAACTCCTTTCCTTTGCCATTCTTCGGTGGGATTATATGATGAATAACCCGGTGTGAACGGCAACAAATCTTAAACAGTTCTGCCCAAGTTGCATAGTGGATATTTTCTATCTCCAGTGTGATGAAAATATATTTTTTAATGTTAGAAACGGTAAGGGTTGTATGAAAATTATTTTTGGAGTCAGACATTGTTGATTGGAAGACACAAAGTTGGACAAAAAATATGAAGAACAATAATGGTGAAGAAAGAAAAAATAGAAAAAAATCGGCTGGGTATGGGGGGATTGGCTGAATGGTTGTAGGTTATTTTCTTAGTGTAGGATCTCTTCCTAATGTTCTGATACCATGTAAAATAATATTCTCCTCGTCATTTCCTTCCAATGAGGTGGTAATTATACCAATATTACAAGCATGAATTAAGGTAATGATAAGATAAGATAGGCTAAAATCATGCCTCCTAATCTATTCTAATTTCCCTATCATATACATAAGATATTACACTAATTACAATAATCATAATTATTAATGGGAATATTATTAATTATGATTCTATCAAGAATACTAAAATACCAAAACATATACCAGTAGGACAACAAGCTGAATTTAAAGAATTTGTAGGATCGATGTCACAAGGTGTAAATCTTAATGGATACTTCCTAGATTTAGACAATGTTTATGATGAACAAGAAATAGGTAGAAGGATAAATGATTGGAATCTTGGAATGTACATAGCACTAATGAACTCTACACACTGATAACCTAGATTACATTTATGACTTAATATCTAAAACATTAATTGGAAAAGTATTATATTGGATGGAATATATAGCATATCAACTAAGAGGAGAAGTATTTAGTCATGCAAGAGACTGAAAATCTATGCTAATGATATTTGATACTGTATTAAAAAGAGAATTCTTATGAGAGTTGCAGTCTAGTCGTGGTACGATATTTTAGATATGCATAGGGGTATGGTGGGGCCCTGTCCCGACCTTATGATGTCACGTACTCTTTAGAGGCTTGTAAACAGTTGTCCTGTGTATAATAATCATGTATAGCCTTGTCGGCCTTGGTACCTATATATGCATAGGTTGGTTTCTTCCGTTTGCAAGAGTTTACACAGTACCTTCCCAGTTTATTGTTCACATGTGTCAGCAGGATATTTTGGTGACGGTCCTCGTGGCCATGATTGATTATGGTTAGATGTTAATTACATGATTAGTGGTACTTGGCAAGTAAGGTCCGGGTGCTCGTCATGACCCTCCAGTTTGGGTCGTGACACGTTGAGACCCGGATAAATGGACAAATAAAAAATACACATAACATATAATCCATCATAAAATGGTGGATCATATGTTATGTGTATTTTTTATGCATACAAGTATTTTTATTGGAACGTTGATATATAACTAATGGAATGCTTAGAATATCTTCATTACCTACTAAAAGAATCTTGTCAGTATTGGTATAAAAAATACACATAACATATGATCCACCATTTTATGGTGGATCTAGCCATGCGATTGGGGCAGCCGAGCCCAACAAAAGAGGCTCTCGAAAGAGATATTTTGACCTTTCTTTCTTCCTTTGGAAATAGGGAAGTTAGAAGGGATGAAAATAAACATAACATATGATCCACCATTTTCTGGTGGATCATATGTTATGTGTATATTTTTAGTAGCTTCTATGTCGTGGGAGGGTTACAATTCTGAGGATGCAGTACTTATTAGCGAGTGTTTGGTATATGAAGATATTTATACTTCTTTGCACATACGAAAATATGAAATTCAGACTTATGTGACAAGCTAAGGCCCTGAAATGCTAAGGCTTGAAGACCTCTGTGACATAGAATAGTTCTTTAAGGTTGTTCTTGCCCCTTTTGACGACCAAAGCACAATGGCAAAAAATACACATAACATATAATCCACCATAAAATGGTGGATCATATGTTATGTGTATTTGTTTTATCCTTTGGAGCAACTCGATGAATTTAATGGTGGATCATATGTTATGTGTATTTGTTTTATCCTTTGGAGCAACTCGATGAATTTAGTAGATCATTTTAGGAGGCCCTAATGGCTATAGATCGAACCTATCCAAAAAATTTAGAGTACGATGGTTGCATGTTCACGCCCTAATTGTACCTATCGTCATTTTTGGGGATCAATATTAGTAATGTAGTAGCGGCCTCTTGGCTTCTTTCTTTACAATAAGTCCATGTTAGCAGCTGCTCCTAGCTTTTGGATAGCTAGAGCACCGACAGATAGAGCAAAGAGTCCATAAGGGATTTTGACTTTTTTACCCCATATTATATTTGTCCATGATTAGTGGTACTTGGCAAGTAAGATCTGGATGCTCGTCATGACCCTCCGGTTTGGGTCGTGACACTTTGAGGCCCGGATAAATGGACAAATCAAAAATACACATAATGGTGGATCATATGTTATGTGTATTTTTTTATGCATACAAGTATTTTTATTGGAACGTTGATATATAACTAATGGAATGCTTAGAATATCTTCATTACCTACTAAAAGAATCTTGTCAGTATTGGTATAAAAAATACACATAACATATGATCCACCATTTTATGGTGGATCTAGCCATGCGATTGGGGTAGCCGAGCCCAACAAAAGAGGCTCTCGAAATAGAGCTTTTGACCTTTCTTTCTTCCTTTGGAAATAGAAAAGTTAGAAGGGATGAAAATAAACGTAATATATGATCCACCATATGTTATGTGTATATTTTTAGTAGTTTCTATGTCGTGGGAGGGTTACAATTCTGAGGATGCAGTACTTATTAGCGAGCGTTTGGTATATGAAGATATTTATACTTCTTTTCACATACGAAAATATGAAATTCAGACTTATGTGACAAGCTAAGGCCCTGAAATGCCAAGGCTTGAAGACCTCTATGACATGGAATAGTACTTTAAGGGTGTTCGTGCCCCTTTCGACGACCAAGGCACAATGGAAAAAAATACACATAACATATGATCCACCATTTATTCCTTTGGAATAACTCAATGAATTTAGTAGATCATTTTAGGAGGCCCTAATGACTATAGATCGAACCTATCCAAAAAATTTACAGCACGATGGTTGCCTGTTCACAGCCTAATTGTACCTATCGTCTTTTTTGGGGATCAATATTAGCAATGTAGTAGCGGCCTCTTGGCTTCTTTCTTTACGATAAGTCCAGGGTAGCAGTTGCTCCTAGCTTTTGGACAGCTAGAGCACTGACAGATAGAGCAAAGAGTTCATAAGGGATTTTGACTTTTTTACCCCATATTATATTTGTCCATGATTAGTGGTACTTGGCAAGTAAGGTCCGGGTGCTCGTCATGACCCTCCGGTTTGGGTCGTGACACTTTGAGGCCCGGATAAATGGACAAATAAAAAATACACATAACATATGATCCACTATAAAATGGTGGATCATATGTTATGTGTATTTTTTATGCATACAAGTATTTTTATTGGAACGTTGATATATAACTAATGGAATGCTTAGAATATCTTCATTACCTATTAAAAGAATCTTGTCAGTATTGGTATAAAAAATACACATAACATATGATCCACCATAAAATGATGGATCTAGCCATGCGATTGGGGCAGTCGAGCCCAACAAAAGAGGCTCTCAAAATAAAGCTTTTGACCTTTCTTTCTTTCTTTGGAAATATGGAAGTTAGAAGGGATGAAAATAAATATAACATATGATCCACCATTTTCTAGTGGATCATATGTTATGTGTATATTTTTAGTAGCTTCTATGTCTTGGGAGGGTTACAATTCTGAGGATGCAGTACTTATTAGCGAGCGTTTGGTATATGAAGATATTTATACTTCTTTTCACATACGAAAATATGAAATTCAGACTTATGTGACAAGCTAAGGCCCTGAAATGCCAAGGCTTGAAGACCTCTGTGACATGGAATAGTACTTTAAGGCTGTTCGTGCCCCTTTTGACGACCAAGGCACAATGGCAAAAAATACACATAACATATGATCCACCATAAAATGGTGGATCATATGTTATGTGTATTTTTTTATCCTTTGGAAAAACTCGATGAATTTAGTAGATCATTTTAGGAGGCCCTAATGACTATAGATCGAACCTATCCAAAAATTTTACAGTACGATGGTTGCTTGTTCACGACCTAATTGTACCTATCGTCTTTTTTGGGGATCAATATTAGCAATATAGTAGCGGCCTCTTGGCTTTTTTCTTTACAATAAGTCCAGGTTAGCAGCTGCTCTTAGCTTTTGGACAGCCAGAGCACCGACAGATAGAGCGAAGAGTCCATAAGGGATTTTGCCTTTTTTACTCCATATTATAAGGTGGATCTCGAAAGATATGAAAGATCTCCCTCCAAGCCGTACAGACGACTTTTATCCAATACGGCTTCCCGCAAAATTCTATATGTGTCTATGAGATCGAGTATTGAATTCTGTTTACTCACTTTAAATTGAGTATTTGTTTCCCTCGGTGGGTATATAATTGGAAATTTAAATATAGATAATAGAGTTTTGTATCTTTCTCTATCTCCCGAAAAATCATTTTAGCTAAAAATTCATGTTGGGTCGGATTCGAACGAATCTTTCGATAATCTGTAAAAAAACTCTTTATTTAGTAGAAGAATCATGATCCCAAATGAACAAATTCAAACTTGAAAAGGATCTTCCTTACTCTTGAAGAATGAGGGGCAAAGGGATTGATCAAGAAAGATCTTTTGTTCTTCTTATATATAAGATCGTGATTGGATCCGCATATGTTTGGTAAAAAGAATAATCTTATCCTTTGAGAATAATAAAAAATGGACAGTGTTCAACTGAAACATAAAAATGTGACTAAATTGGTCCTAGTTACTCTTCGGGGCGGAGTGAAAGAAGTGGGATTCTCAAATGTGGAAAAGGATCCAATGAGTTTGAAAGAATTGAACGAGGAGATGTATGAGGTGAAAATCTCATGTACGGTTCTGTAGAGTGGTAGTAAGGGTGACTTATCTGTCAACTTTTTCACTATCACCCAAAAAAAACTCTTCCTTACATAAAGTTGTCAGAGTACGATTAACCTCTGAATTTGAAATCACTACTTATATACCCGGTATTGGCCATAATTCATAAAAACATTTTGTAGTCTTAGTAAGAGGAGGAAGGGTTGGTACGCAAATATAACTCGTTGTTCAAACAACTATTCAGAGTTCCTAGAGCTTCTCGTAAGGCTTGTTGGAAAACCCGTTGTTGGACTTGATTAATCGCCCTTTGTGACTAGAAAGGGGATGGTCTCAAGGATCTAATCTTCAAGCATTGAGCCTTAAGAAGAAAGTAATGTATGAAAGAAATTGAGAGCTTCCTGCCATACAGAGACAAGTTCTGAATTTGGTTCAATGTGCTTACTCTTTATCTTTCTTCTGACAAGTAATTTCCCTCATCTTTATCTTTCAGAAGAGCATGTTTCCCATATCTTCTCGAGAAACAAGTGGGTTATTTCTTTATAAAACTATGCTCAATTTCATATGTGGAAATTCTGCCAAGACTCTTTGTTAGTTGGAGGAAGAATCCGCCCGAATTGGCACGACGTAGTGGATGAGCACTTTTAAGGCATACCCTACATCATCTAGTCTTTAGACAAGTTTTGATTTTCTTGGAGATGGTGGATGAGGTGCAAAAGGACAGATGGCATTACCAAGAACCAGATATGGTGCGATTGAACCTCGGCAGAGAGGAGGCGTCAAAGATGATTGAAATTGAGAGGAAAGGCTTTACACAAGACCACAGAGTGAGAGAGAGAGTCTTTTCTTACCTGCTTAATCGTACCCTCCTATCATACCATTGCACCAGGTGCTAAAGCATGAGTGTTTTGTATCCATTGAGCAAAAATGAGTTGTAATTGTATAGCGGTATCTGAAAACATATCTTGAGGACGCCCTAAAGCGCTTATGGTATCATTATGAATATACAAACCAAAACTGTGAAAGCCTAGAAATATACATGCCCAGTTGAGATGGGATATGATTGCATCACGATGCCTAAGGACACAATCTAATAGATCGTTGTACCGGGTAGTTGGATAATCTCTTACCATAAAAATGGTTGCATGCGCAGCGGATAGAATCTCCTTAAATAAAGAAAGGGGCGTATAAATTGGGTTTTTGGCTCACAATAAAGCTAAGGTCCTGATCGAGCAACTAGATTAATTAAGTTATAGGATTTTGTACTCCACTCTTACTCAGAATTTTTGGGTTCGAGCCCGCACGAATTGGGATTAATTGAGACCCAATATAGATATCGGACACCGAGTGAAAAATAAAAAATAAAAAGAAAAAAGAAAAAAATAGTCATTGCACGTTAACTTTAACTAGCTTTTCCTTATGGTCAAAAGGTGCCTTGTGGATTTTTCATTTCTCAACGTGTTTATTGATCACAACTTGATGATTAGTCTGTCATGTATCCTATTTCATCTTACAATATTTTACTTGGCAAGCTATACATCTAGTTGTAGAAGTGCAGAATCATTAATACTGAATCTGTTTTTGTCATCGAATTATTTTACTCTGCACCATTTCTCATGATAGTCCAGCCAATAATGTTAGCTGAAAGTAGGAAACCATCAAATATAGTTTGGTAAAGAGAACAATATATAAAAGATAAATCAACAAAATACAGATAATGGGGTTTCAATAGTCACCACATAGTGGTTTGAGGCTTTGGATGATTTCTCCAATTGAGAACAGAAATAGAGTGCTGAAAATAAAAAAACATGCACCTGCGAGGTTGTGTCATTTAGAAGATTTGACACATACCTGATTAGAATTAACACTTACCTAATGCTTTGTTCCCCTCCCATAATACCTAACATTCTGAGAACACACCTTTGTGCTTATCCAGCTCACATGTCCTTTTTCTTTTTCTTTAGTCTCTAGAATATATTGATCCGATTTATTCGAATTCGCCATATTAGACTCAACAAGGGCGGTAAAAGGCTCACTACCAAAAGGTTTTTTCTTTTCTATATTTGAACTCGATCTCTCTAATTAAGGATAAAGTTAGTTCAATCATTTCACTATACCTTGGCGGTCACTGGTAATAAGAGACTGAACATTGCACTGGGACTTGATTGCCTCCGACGTAAATCTCTTGACTCTGAGCTTTTATCAGCCAAATCTTTTGCTGATGATGAATTTTACCAGGATTTTTTCCCATCTTCTTTTATTCCCTTTAGTTATTATCTTTGTTTTGAAAAACATTTGATACAATCACTTAGTGCCATTAGCCATGAAAGCACACGATACTGATGATAAAAAAGTTTATTTTCCCTACGGAAGAATACCTTGCAGCAATAAGGATAGAAATCTAAAAGCCTAAAGTAACAACATTTTTCCCAATATGTCCTATCCATAGTACTTCAGTTAGCAATCCATATACCTCAACTGACCAAAATAACTGAAAGACACGACAGCATAGCACCACATCAATATTTTCTTAGTCACATATCAAGTCTCAAAACCTTGACATATACTCCCTAATCCCAATTTATTTGGCACTTTTCGCTTTTCAATATTCAAATTTCATTAACTTTGACCAATATTTTAAGATTTACTTTTCACCAAATTGATATGAGAAAAGTTGTAATTTATAATATTTTTATGTAGTTTTCAAATATATAAATTTTATTATTAAATTATTGAGTTAGTCTATTAATTTAGCTTCAAAATTAAATCAAATAACTCTCGAAAAGTGAAAGTATCACATAAATTGAGACAGATGGAGTATGTACTTAATCAATGAGATGAAAATAATAAAAGCACAAACACCAATAATGGTTTTCTATATACCAATAAGGTTAATTATATACCCTAATGGCACCACAATACTTGTTGGTGGTGGAAGATGATAGGTATTTCATTGAATTAATAGAGGTGCGCGTAAACTGACTCAAACATCACAATTAAATAAATTATGTGCCCTAATGGTACGAGAGTCAATCTTGAACTTAAGAACGATTATTTACTTCTCTTAAATTTAAAATGAAATGGCCGCTAATAAATAATTTCTTTAACAAACTGTTATCAGCCTCCCCCACCTACCACTTTTTTTAAGTAACTTACCTGCAATCAATGTTTACGCCAAAATCACACATTACCATGATTAAATAATAAATATAAAACACACTAATTACACATAGTTAATGACAGAAATGTATGTTGGGGATATAAGATTTCTAGAATATGAATGCACCACTAAAAATAAGGAGGAAAAATAATGTTTAGTGGGAACTAATATGTATTCCTCTAAATAAATAACTCAATATTCAACCAATTATATCATTTAATCTTCTTAGAGCATGAGTGCCAACCGAGAATATTATATCAATTTTAAAAAATATTAATATAAAATACTTAATTTTGGAGAGATGAATTCACATGCACCATAATTTATCTAATAAATCCACGTCTGACTGGTCCTTCCTTGTCGTGACCGCGGTAAGCCGCCTTTTCAGTAGCATCGCTTCTCTGACTGATTTCTTTAGTGTTTGACACATATTTACTTACAACATTTTTCCTTTGGAGCAAACTGCTTGTGAAACAAGTTCTTGTATAATACTTCACTAATATTAGGCAGTAAAACATTTATTTTACAATGCAAAAGCAAGCAACAAGATAAGCCTGAAAAAATGAAAAATAGACCATAATGTCTTGTCAAAGAGCTCCACTATATGTAATTATCATACATAATATGGTTCACTCTTGACATTAATCAACCTTGCAAATCATTACAAACATTCTCACCTTCACTTATATAAACACCCCTAAAATGGAAGATCAAAGAAAAAGAAACAAGCCTTCCCTTTGATTCCTCAACAACCTTCACTCTTACACACACAAACCCAAAGCAATAATATAAACCCCAAATATATAATTACACCGTCAGTGCAAAAAACTTACTTTTAAGAAGGGAAGGAAGAGTCTGAAGCAACTTCAGTTTCCACTTCCCTTCGGTGGAAATTACGGTGACAGCCACAGGCCGCACAACTAAGGGCGCCGGGAGTTCCTTCCTCGCCGCATGGCATGAACTCCCGGCACCCATCAACCGCGTATCCACCAACACTTGCAGCATGATTCTTCTGGCACTCTTTGTATCTCACTGTCCTAATTGTAAGAGATGAATTCTTCGAGTTGTCGTCATAGAAGTCATCCTTCTTCAAAATCAGTTGATGTTTTGTCATCTCTCTTCTTTAGTCGGAAAAACAATTCTCACCTAAAAGAGAAAGATAGCATATGTATGGCAGAAAATTCTCAGCTAGCTACAGTCATAATTTTTTTTCATTAACAAACCCTAACCCTAGAAGGCATATTTATATAGCAAGCTTAGTAGTACAATTTGTTTTTTGGGGGTCATGGCATACTGTACCAAGTAAAAGTTTACGCATTCATTACACATTTCTTTTGTCTCTTCAGCTCTATTAAGTGCATATTTATATTTATATTTATTCGTGTCAGTTGGGGTCTATCATAATTAATTCATGTATTGATAGTTGTGAATTGATTGCTCAACTTTCAATTACGTATCAAATTTGTTTTGCTAAAAAAGGATTTACCGCTCCATAATTTTTGAAAATCAAACTGAATAAAACGAATCATTATTAGTTGTGTTTCCATAATTAGGCCTGTAATAGTGACTGGTTCTTATAGAGCGACATGATAAGCTTACTTTTATTTAGACTAAATGAATGTGGCCTTTACAAGTCATAGGAAAAGTCCTTGGTAAATTATTTATGGAGTAATTTATAATCCAGCTGCCTGATCGAAAATGTAAATTTGGTAACAAACCCAATAAAAGGAGTTTAGCTTCCATTCATTGATCCCTACAACAATTGTGCGGACAATTTTGTTCGCGTAAAATAATTTTTATTATATATATATCAGATCATCTAAAATATAACTACATAATATAAAATTTCTTTAACTGGCATAGATCACTACAACAATTGTAATAAATTATCTCTTATTTGAAGTGATAGTCTAAGCCTTAAACCAGAGACCGCAGGCAAACCCCAAAGTAAGATGTAAACAATTGTAAACCAAACATTGTTGGAAAATCAGGGGAGAAAAAATACTCTCAATCATTTTTATATCATTCCTTAAGTCCCATAGATTTGATCCTGTAGAATTTGACTAATTTTCTCATTGAACGAAAAATCATTCAAATTGTTTTTTGCAGACAAGTGAGGAAACAATTCTTCTTTGTCGGACTCAAATACTTGACTTACATAATCAATCAATCTCTTTGAAGACAAGTGGAGGAAAAATATATTTTTCACACACTTAACTTACATAAAATGACTAGAGAATATATGTATTTATAGTAATCCTTCTAACATGTACTTATTCTAGTACATGTATCATAATTTACTTTTAGACTTCTGATATTCCCTAATTCATGAACAAGAGATCATACATGCATCCTCGTTAATTTCTTAATACATGAACTAAGTAAATTCATGTACTTGAATCTAGTTTACTATTTTCAACAAACATCTAAGTTTTGTTTACAATCAAAGTGTTCATAGTGGTGACAGATGCATTAAGCACATTACTTCGAGTTGAGAAGCCAGAAGCATGCAATACCTTTTTCTTTCCCCATCTTTGGCACTAGAGATTCTGTCCGCACACTTGGACATACAAAAAATTAGGCCTCACTTGTAATCTTTTTCTCTCTTTCGATTCGATGAGACAATATGTTTGGTAATGGCGGAGAACTAACTAATAGGGCCTAAATGTTTTTCACCCACTTCTGCTACATTAGTTTGGTCGACTATCCTCTTTCCTATGCTTCTCTAAATTGAATTTGGCTTCGGAAGAGCTCCTATTATCCACAAATTTGAAAGTTGGTGACCTGGATATGAACTTTTTCAAACATTAGGCAGTAGTATGAAAACAGGTAATCCTTCCAGAACCCCATTTCTTTTATATAAAGAAAATCCTCTTAGGCATTTTGCTAGGTGCGCGAGCAATGTTTCAAATTGAAAATTGATAAGAAAGAAGCTATAAATATATAAAATCTCTCAATGAAATACCTTGTTATGCCTTTAGCAAATCTAAAAATATCAAATCTTACAATTGACTTGTCTTTCCACGCACAGGTCCTCCCAAGTTATTCATATTTGAAATATTTAACCAGGCTATCTAACCAACAACGCTTTGACATAGTCTACTGCCACAGACATAGTCTACTGCCACAGACATAGTCTCACATCAAAAATATGATTTCAACTTTTAAATTTTAGATATTTCCTCTTATCAATCAACTCTAGCCCATTCACTCAAGAATGCTATGAAATTACTCACCTTGGTACAACACAAGTCATCTTCTCATCAATCTTGTCGCGCCAATCATGTGAAATTTGCACAGCACCAATTGCCTATTGCAAAACCGTCATGGCACTTATCATACACATAGTCAAATTGTCAATAGACTTCCTTCTTCAATCAAGATAATGCCACCATAAGCCATACCTAACTCAAGTAATCCCGTTGCTTCAAAATCAAGTCCCTTTTCTAAAGATGAATTTTAATCCTTCCAAATCAAGAGTAAAAATGCCTTTATCAGGATTGTTCAATTTTCACATTCTGTCCAAAATCACTTTTACCGGTATCAATTGAAACTTAATGAAACCTACTCGAGCGGTGTATCAAAATATCGCAAATCTGCTAATAGCTAAGCCAATCATAGAGGTAGTAGTAAGTCACAATCTTGAGCGTCTTGAAAGTTTCTCTTGCCTCGCTCAAACCTTAAAACTGAATACTCTTTTAAGTCAAGAACATAATGGTAATCCTTCACAAAGCCTTTCCACCCGAAACTACCTACCAACTCTGGTTACTCCAACAAAGTTAATTATTATTGCCGATATAATATCCCAAACCATTGTTGCGTTGGTCCATAATATGTAGGGCGATCATTGACTACTATATATATATATATATATATATATATATATATATATATATATATTTATGTAACACGTGTACCTTTGGGTTTAGGTTTAACCCTTAAAATGGGGATATAAGGTATCCAATAGATATGGAGTGCAGTGAATGTTTTGAAACCTAATCGAGTTATAAGGAGATCCGTAGAACAAAAAGTTGAAAGCTACACCAAAGAGCAAGTTCCCAAGTGAGTTTGCACACGACCTCACTTCACATGCGTATAACACCCTTATTGGTTAAGAATCAGAGAACCCTAAAAGAACTAAGAGCTCTTTGAAATACCTTTCCAATTATATAAAGATCAAACCAATCTAATATTTATAAAAAGAGTTATGCCTATTTTACTGGACATTGTACAGTCTGTGCGCCCGAGCATCAGGTACGCAACAACACACGGAAGGAAGTGTTACTTTCATTGGCGCGTTGTTCGTTGTGCATCCAGCATATCAGTTGCATAATAGGGCACATGAAAAAACGTTATAAAAATCCCTAGGTACAACCTCACCTCCCAAGTACGGAAATGTATTGGTGAGAGAGAAACTCTAAAGCACCCAACTTCCTCCAAGGTCCCTCCATCATCAAAAGTAAGATTTAGCCATAGATTATTGATGATTTCTTCATCTTAATACAAATTAATACCTCATATTCATGCAATCCATATATATTCAAGGAATCTTGTCAAGAACTCAAGTGATGGATTTTGCAAGAGTTTCTTCCTATAGGTAATATTACACCATCAAACTCTCGTGCATGAATAATTGATGATAATGTGAGTAAGATGCTAGTGTTGGGACTTATAGGATGGTGATTGGAAGCAATAATTCCTTGTTTTGAATGTTATAGAAAATTGATGAATGGTGTTAATTGTGGAATGGTTGGTTGATAACATGTTGTTGACCTCATGAGTGATGAGGGGAGCTTTTACACACCTATGAGTGATTGTTGTATTATTGTTGGAAATAGGAGAGGTGTGGGATGAAGAAACATTATTAATGAAGGTTATGGAGCTTCATGCTCACTAGGTGTTCAATAACATGCTAGAATGACCAAACTATGAATGTTCTTACTAATATTTGTTCTATTTAACTTATATTATTGTAGATTAAAGTCGTAAGGGTGATCTAATGTTGTAGTACACTTAGATGATTAAATTGAGGCATGTAAGGGTACTCTCTACGTGTGGGAACATCATTGTTCTTCCCAACGTTACATTCTTCCATGATTATCATGAACATCTCATCGAAAATAAAGTCATGCCCTAGTTACATGAAAACTTTTAATGCTCTTACACTCTAAACGATGAAACTTCATACTTCATTCTTGTATATCATTCCGAACATCATGAACTCATTACATAATCCATAAATACTCATACTTTGATTTTCATAAGTGTCAAGCATGAAACACAAAATATTTATGAACTACAATTGCTATCCATGATTTTCATGTTTCATGAAAACTATGTTAATACAATATTATGAAATATTTAATAAAATGCATGGGAACAGATGCCATGTATACTCATGTTCACATTTTAGGAGTAGTATAGATTACCGAGAAGGTTAAAACCTAAAACTATGTATGCCAATGTAGGTTAAGAATTGTTCAATTTGTTTAGGAGATTCCTTCATGTTACCCATTGCGGATTATTTATGGATCCAATCATGTCATGTCATATCATCTCATCTCATTACATGTCGGTTATACTAAGGCTCTCCCAACTAAAATGATTTACTCATGTTATTATATTCATGTCAAATTATGTTTAGTTTCAGTTTCAGTTTAGTATTACTTATGATTCATGTTATTGATTTGGGCTATCCATTTCCCCGAGCACCCCATTACTATTTTTTATTTAGTTGCTTTACATACAAGTACTATTTCATAATACTCATGTTCCTTTTGTTGGGGGCCTGCATTTCAAGATGTAGGCAGAGATATATAGGACGACAGGACTTCTAGCTAGGATTCACTTCGTATTAGTTGTTGGTGATCCCCATTTCCTTTAGGATGTTATCATTTATTATTCATATCATGTCATGTTAAATAGTTGAGGTATGTCGGGGCCTTGTCCCGATAAATAGTTAGTATTCATGATCATGTCAGAGGCTTCGTAGACTAGTATGCCATGTTAGATATAGAGATATTATTCAGCCATGGTGGCAATGCACACCTATGTTTGAAACTACTTTTAGTATTTTCGTTTATGAGACTTAATCAGATTTTTTGCATTTAATGTCATGACCTAAAATCCTATTGTTCCGTGAGGGCACCTACCCTACCCGTAAGTGAACCACTAACATCCAAACGTTAATAATATAAAGCAAATGCGGAAAAATTAAGAAAAACAACATAAGTATTATTAAGTTTTAGTACTTAATACATAAACTTCGAAAGAAAACTACAAACTCTGGTTGTCATGAGTACAGAGCTACTAACTGGAATACAAGTCTGAAATGATATACAAATAATTGTCTGAAATATAAAAGACATAAAAGTAAAATAACAAGAGGGATAGTTCCAATGCTGGGATAGTGTATGCGGCTCACCATGGACTCCCAAGAAATATCTCCAAGCACCGCATATAAGCTCCTTCACTGGCATCTGAATCAGTACCTACACATAGAATGCAATAAGTGTAGAGTGAGCATGGAAAGCACGTGTACCCAGTAGTATCATCGACCGACCCTAACTATAGCGGTGGTGAGGGTTGATACTCCCAATACTTCTCTTCTTGCTTGATTAGTCAAATTATACATTTATAAGTATTACAACCATCTAACTAAGGATTCCATAACTGACCGAATGATAAAGTACAATACTTTAAAAAAATCATACTAAAGTCTTCTAACTTTACCTCAATTAGGATAAGTTTAGAAATAAGGTTCCTACTTACCGCCAATCGGACATCTAAATCCTCAAGATTACATCTTTTATCCAAATAAATAAGTTTACCAGTAAAGGTTCAATCTTTTAGTACTTATACTAAGGAACACGTAAAGATCCCATCTCTAAATTATTCCTAACAATCCAAGTCATAAATATCCTATCTTTATTAGCATTTCTAGCAATCAAGGTCATAAAGATTTCATCTTTATTAGCATTTCTAGGAATCAAGGTCATAAAGATCCCATATTTATATCATTACCATATTGTCCCATATTTTCATCTTACATTAAGAATAAGCTACAAGGTCCTAGTATTTCTCTCCTTAAAAGTCACATGATCATAAAGTCTACCAGAAATCAACACCGAGTACTCACAACATCAAATACATATCAGGAATATGAATGAATGCAATACAGATGATATGTATGTATGTATGCAATGGCTATATGTACCTGATATATACACTCTGCTGCAGTAGCTATCACGTAACTCATGGGGGACTCATGAGGTCCATATACCCATCCGATCCCATCGGACCCCAACTCTATGGTTGTGTTATCATTTACCAATCATCACTCTCGTGACATGTACCATATCCAGATAACTGACTTCCCAGGCCTCTTTTCTTGGTATCTCAACCGTTCAAGTGTCAATGTAATATGTATGAATGATATGTATATGAGTACACCATGCAATCAGCATAAGAAATACAATCAGTATTATAAATTCCCTTTTAAGTATTTAGACAAGATGTAGAGTGATGAATGTATGACAAGTCAAATCAATAATAGAATATCAAATATGGCTACGAGCCCAGATAATCAGCAATCATACCAAACCTAAGCGGATTTATACACCGTGCTCATGTCCTGAAGGCTAAACACATAATCTCCATCAAGTATATCATACTAGTTCATTAATTACCCAAGTTAAGTTCACTAGTACCAATATTATTGCTCGTCACCTCACTAGTACGGGACCCCCAATACCCCATTACTCTCATTAATTATTAAACACCATACCAACACATAACGCTATACTAGAGTCTAGTAAGTCTCAACTTGCCTTATTATGAAGTCTCATAGCTCATGAACGACTCCAAGATCGATCCGCACGAATATTAAGCTTTCTGGAAGTTCGTCCATTTCCAAACTCATCGAACGAGTTCAACCTAGTCAAAATACTAGTCTACAAAGTTAGACAAGTCCAACGATACTCATATTGCTATACTTTATTTCAAAACCCAAAAATGGACCAAAATTGTCAATCCCGAGCCCCAAAGGTCAAAACTATAATTTTGTTGTAAAATTGAGTTACCCATAGTCCATTGGTTATAAATCCATAAAATCAACTAATTTCATTCATAAATTGACCCTCAAATCAAAGGTTTATCATTTCTCAACTCTAGAGCTCAAAACCCCCCAATTTTCTCCAATCAAACACGGATAAAATCGATAACCAATGAAAATAAACTTGAAGAAACATAAAATAAAAAAAGGTCGGATACTTACCCCCTATTTGATACGAGAACAACACCATGAAAATCACCTCAATTGGAGCTCTAGAACTCAAGTTATGCTCAAAATACTAAATGAACGCAGTCTGATTTTTAATACACGGAGATTTTTGCTTCTGCGGGTCCGCTTCAGTGCTCAGAAGTCCTCTTCTGCGGCCACACCAGAACAGCTTCAAATGTCTGCACTAAAATGACCATAACTACCACATACGATGTCGAAATTCGACGATTCAAGTTGCTACGGCTCACAAATTTCGATATGCATCTATTCAACAATTAAAATTCAATTCTAAAATCAAATGAATATAATGGTACATTGAAGCGTCGAAGGAGAGCAACATATGTCAATGACTCAAACACCTAAACTTGACCAAACTATGTTCAAATCCAATTTCAAAAGTTCCTACAAGTCACAAATGATCATACGAAGCTTCTCGAACTCTCAAAATACCAAAATGGACCCTTCTTGACCCGATGTCGACCGTGGTCAAGTCCAAACCATCTCAAAAGCTAGTTTCTCAAATAACTACCTTAATCATATCTGAACCTCCCGGGACTCAAACCAACGACTCAACTAAGTCATAAATCACATTCCGGAACTAAAAAAATCAAAGAAATTTTGAAAAAGATGCATTTATCCAAAAGTCAACTTTTGGTTAAACTTCTTTTTTTCTTTAACTTAAGAGTTTCCATCTTTACTAAAACTGATCTGAAACTCATCTGATTGCCTTGGGAATCGTGCCACCCATTCCCGCAAGTCATAAATATTGTGTTAAAGATATGAAAAAGGTATTCTTGGAAAAGAAGTCCAAATTTTCAAAATGACCAAATGGGTTATAACATCATCTACCACTTAAACACACGTTCGTCCTCGAACGGTAAAGAAAAGTACCAAAGTTGTCGAGTAGCTGAAGAACCTCCGTCATAAACCTCATGAAAGACTTTACATGCAAGAATCATGTTGATAGCACTACTTTTCCGTTTTACCCGTCAGAACTTTCCTTGACTTAGTTTAAAAACTAAAAAATTCTTCCATGACTAATTTTCTTATATTTGAACTGACTCCGCTCAAATCCCTTGACTTTTATTCTAACCACACCTCTGAATGAAATTGATTAATTCCTCGAATTCCATCATGAACACTCCAATCCTTTAGTTGTAGCCACAATCCATTATCAAGCTTGTACCGGTCAAATACTCCAATTCCATTTATCTTTGTTCCATACCATCCAAGCCGTCTTTAGTACTAAGAATTCATAGAAAACACGTCGTCATACGCCATGAGTCTAAATCATGACTCTCTCTCGTCAGAAAGAATATGTTTGTTCTGAACCAACTCCCAACCTTTTCCATCCAAAAACTAACCTTATCTGAGGCCAGTTGCGCTAATTCCAGATCTGTTAGTTTCATTTTATCGAGCTGAAACTATTGAGCTAACTCTCATCATTCAATTCCTCTTAAACCTCCAAATATCATAATATGCGCATCATCCCAATGACTATCTTGATTTGCCAAATCAGTAGAAAATCGTCTGATCATTCCAAGATTTTCCATATCCATTTGTACCTTCCTAAACCATCACCAAGTACTCGCATAGACCACTAGAACTGTTCGAATAATTGCGATCAACAAAATATCATCAAATCAACCTGCAAACTCTAAATAAAGTCTGGGATCTCTGCCATATCTCTGTTCAAAATTGTAAATCTATAAAATCCTCTAAAATGGATTACTGGACTAGCCATAAATCATGACAAGCTAACCATAACTCATCCCGCGATATGTGAACGATCCCGATCTGGTGCAAAGTGCACGACTCCTCGAATGTCGCTGATAGTCATCCATAACTTAAAAGTTGAACCCTACCCAAGTCATTAATTTAGTACCGAGGAACTACACCTTATAACTTAAATCTCATTGTTCTCAACTCACGACTGATACAAAAATCTGACAGAACCCCGTAGAATTTGAATACATAAAATCTTCCTTTTTGCGCTTTCACTTAACTCGTTCACTACTCCGAATACTTCGACGCAATGCCTGAAGCCTAATACTCCCCCTTCATAGCCATTGAATCTTTGATTGTAATCCTATTTTTACGCTTTTAGCAAATCCAAAAGTATCAATTCTTGCAATCCATGTGCCTTACCACACACAAATACTCTCACGACATTAATACTTGATGTACTCAACCATGTTATCCAGCAGTAATGCTTTGACATAATCTACTATCACGAACACAGTTTCGCTTAGAAAATATGACTTTAACCTTCACACTTAAGAGATTTCAAGCTTCCCTCTTATTAATTAACTCTAGCTCATTCATTCAATAATGATATAAAATTATCCACTGGTAACACACAAGCCGCCTTCCCATCAATCTTATCACATCAGTCATCTGAAACCCGAATCCCACGATCTTCAATTACAAATTACCATGGCATTTCTCCATGACACTTAGTCAACTCCCGTGGACTATCTAGAATAGTGCGAGATAATTCCACCATAACTCACACTTCACTCAAATAATCTTGTTGCTTCAGACCCAATAAATTTTATCTTAATTTTTTAATTTCTATTTTCTATCCAAAATCGTATTCACCGCTATTGATTGAATATCACTCAAACCCACTCGAGAGTGTATCGATATATCATAAATCTTGCAAAACAGCTGAGTAAATCCTTGAGATAGTAGTAAACCACAAACTCGAACAATCGAAAGTTTTCTTTGCCTCACTTGAATCGTAAAATGAGATTCTTATCTCAATCAAACGCATCATATGAACAATTCTTCACGAAACCGCCCACCAGAAATACTGATCAACATCTCAACAAGATCCATTATTGCCAATGTAATATTCCAAACTGTCACTGCAGGTCCATAACATGTAGGGCAATTCACAAAGTTCTACTAACGCTCTCATATGGTTCCATACCGACATCCTTACATATGATCCCTTAACTAAAGAATCCTTCTTATACCTTGGCTTACAAGTCCATCAACCAAATATCAATACACAAAGTACTATAGTAAATTCACTTTTCTTGGTTTCAACCGTTATCGTTGATCTTTATTTCAGTTTCCGAAATATACTTCAAAACTCAAGTCAATTAACATCTACCATTGATCTATCATTTTAAATATCCTTATCGACTGACACCTCACTCAAAGGTCCTTAACCGATACTTGCCCAAAAAAGAACCATCTCTTGCCTTATCTCGTCAAACATAATGCCTCTTATAAATCATGTAGTTATCCTCCTCATTCCATCAATTCCAAAAAATCGCATCATTATTATTTGTGAAAAAATTGTGTAGCCCTAACCAATAAGAACAATGCCCACATTCCTTATCCACACTTAAGTGCCACCACCGATAACTCCTTAAGTAATACATATTCACATTTGGTCCATTGCTAGATCCATCCTCATTAGCCGATCCTTTTACATTACGGTGGTCTACAACATAGTCAAAATATCTATCAATCCATCTCCCATTAGCATCCACTTTATACCCAGAGCAGTCTCTTCCGCTAATATCTTAGTGAATTTATCCCATTTATCCTGGGGCCATTATCCAATCACGTAGAGAGTTCACATACCATTCGTCTTTACTCCACCACCACAATACCATCCTATCGCAACTCTGATTAACCTTTCATACCCTTATGAATTAACAGACTTAGCATACATCATGCTCCTATCAGATGAATACTTTACCATTTCACATTTTGCCACCAAGCTTGAACCATTCAGATCCTCTCCAGTACCACTCAACTCCGTAAGATAGAAAGAAAACTCTTCATAAGGACCTCATAACAAGTCCTACCACCTCTGCTCAAGTGCATTCCTCAAAGTCGTAACACTTATTACTTAGTTACTTCATTAATCATACGTATTCAAATCTCCAACTCCTTCCCCATCACCTGTTATACCATAAAGGCATATCTTCAACCTTTGAGTAACTAACTGTTGAATATAGGGAGATCAAGTAGTCCTTCGTACCATCGATTCCATTTCCTAGGGATATCACTAAACCAAAAGTCTGAATCACAGCCCTGCTCAATCGAGTCTCCAAATAATAGCTCCAATCTGAACTCAATCTTGCGTCCTTATAACGGTGACACATCTAGTACAATACCGTGCGATGTCATATCCAGCCGCTCATGGGAAAATTCGAGAACATATCCTCACTGTTGGTGAGAGATTAAAAAGTTTAGACCATAGACCGAATCACATACGCACGATAAGGAATTTTAGACCTAGACTTTGCCATTTTTTAAAGATATGAGCTCGTGGGAGTGGATCCAAGATGTGCGTTTTGAAAGGTATCGATTCTCTAACATCATATGGTGATTATACTCTATTTTGATGTAATTTCACCCATGAAATCATGAGATTAAAGAGACGAATTTGGAGAGTTTTACCTAACTTCCTTAAATGATAATTTGGGGATTCGACCATGAAACTAAAATCAAGTTGAGAAACTAATCATATAATTGGATTCAGAAGCTTATTGATAATTCGTCCATGTAACTTGTGTTGGAATTTGATCGGGTTGATTTTGACTCTAACCTTGTCTAAAATCATGAAAATGAACCACTTAACTTGATGCGTTATTCAATAATTTGCATAGACTGATTGATACTATTAGAGGATATTTGAATGGAGAATTTGACTACGATGTAGAGAAATCATCTGCTAGATCATTTATTCTATATCATGTTTTCTATCGGATGTTATACCCTCTTATGACTATGTCATGACTCTGTCGAGGCTTAAAACATGATTAGAACTATGTTACTACAAACTGAGCATGGCATTCTTAATATTTTACTGCTAAATTATCCTAGGAATATTTGGTATTGTTACATTTATTGTTTTAGCTAGGTCTTACATGACAATATTTAATGATGTGATCTGCTTGTACTGTGTATTGTACATGTCAGTTGTTTGAGTCCATATCAATATCAGATTGTTCGATCTATCGAATTTTCAGTATCCATGAGGGTCGATAGATTTAGGTCTAACAGATCTTGAGTATCTATTAGGGATCGTATGGTTCTTGTGTAGTGGATTACTTGTATCCACAAGGGTCCGTTGACTGAACTAATCGGTCTAGTGGTCCTAGCCCACAAGGGTTCGTGATTGGATATTTTATGTGGTTTGGCCTGTACCTACTTGCTACTGGTCTTGCATGTTTTTTTGTGGGTCAATGATCTTCATTAGGCTTATCACCAAACTTCACTCACTGCTCTGTGCAGATCCATTTGTAGGGTGGGCATTTGAGCCGTTCGGATTTTATATGAAAATTTTGATTTGGATATTCAGTTTTTGGATTGAAGAATTTGGATTGGATTTTTTAAATTCGGTTTTGGATTAATCGGTTACGATATTTCAAATTTTAATTTTGACTTTTGAGTCTTTAAGACATGCCATAAAATTAACAGCCTCAATAAAGAAAGTTAACAAGGATAAAGGCCACCCCGCCGTCTATGCCGTCTAATTCCACATTAGACTTAATAATAGGTGGAGCCCTAGGATACTAATCTATTGGACCTTTCAAAATTAGACCTATTAGGATTAGGCACATATGATATAAGTAAGGCTTAATATAAGGCATAAACATTTCAGATTTTCTGATGTCCGAAAATCCGTAGTACTAAATCAGATATCCACACCAAAATCCATAAATTTTAAAAATAAAATTCAAAGTAAAATCCATAATCCAAAAATCCAAATCAAATACCGAAAATATTCAGATTTTAGTTTGAATTCGGGTTGGCCCAAACTATGCCCACCCCTTTGTTAGTGTTGTAGGGCCTCATCGATATTGTTTGAGGTATTTGGAGATTCCAGTAGAGGTGGGCTAACTACATTCAGATAGTGACGACATCTCTATCCTATCCTTTATCTTTTCTTTTTCAGTTATTGTCAGATGGCTTCCCTAGACTTTTATATTTAAAATCTGTAAATGCTCATTGATAGTATTTTTATAGGTTTAGGCTGTATTTGCTATTGTTGTGCCCTCTAGACTTCCGGTATTGAGATATTTTCATTTTTTTAGACTTCCGGTATTGAATCGTAATAAACTTAATATCAGAGCCCAACATCCTATATGTCAAAAAGCAATGACCTAGTAGAATCTTGTTTATAGATATGTTGTCGACCATATCTATTAACATTAGGTTATAAAACATTTTCAGAAAGGTTCACTTTTTCATTTCATTTCTATCTCACGCGATAGAATTTGAACTAAGGTCTAATCCTTGAATATTTTCATAGCAAATGATGAGAACCCTTGGGGAACCAAAGAGGGTTTTTGAAGTACCAACTGTCAAATTGGCCTCGCCATCGAACTTTAGATGATATTGCATTGGCCTAATTGGTGTTTGCTTCAAATTGCTAATTTAAGGTGATAATAAGGTTTCTGTCCTTCAAATCTCATACATAGATGAGTTCCATTTATGAATTGTACACCGACAGTTGAACTTCAAGGGTGAATACCTGTCAAACTAAGGGCTCCAGTTGCAGTAAAATCAACTATAATGATCACATAAATATCTAATAGGGATCACCATAATTATGCTCCCCCAAAAGAATCACAACCATTACAACAGTTTTACACATCAATTAGTAGTATACAATCGACTCACTCACCTTAGAAGAAAGTAAGGATCAAAAGCTTCCCAAGCTGACTCATCGGTAGTCTTTTGGCTCAACTCACACAAACCTTCACTGATCATTTTGTTGTGTAACTTAACTACTAATAAGAATAAATTAGAGATTAATGGGTTTGTAAGGAATGGTTGTATGGCCTCACCGATTTCTTGAACTTCAGGGAGAATCAACTTTCTATCTTCTGGTTTCCCATTAAAAATACAGTTTGATAAGGCATAAAAGGCAAGTAAATTTGCATAAAGAGGTAAGAAGGCATCTTTGTGGTTACCAAACCCACCAATCCATTCAAATCCTCCCTGTGCAGCAACATAATCTTTGGCGAATAATACCAATTTCTGTGCAAACCGCCTCCTCCAGTTCTGCAAAAAGACCCTCACATCATGTATATCACTGGTTACACCTAATGAATATTTTGACGTTGGAAGCTTCTCCAAGTGAGAACAACATATCTGGCAGATCAAAAGTTTTTCTTCATGATGGTTGTCAATCTCCTTGTCAAAGACACGCTTGATAAGATCTCCTTCGGAAAAAACACAAGCATGGTTAGCAGAATTAAGAACCCTGCGGCAAAGGAAATCAAGGTAGTCAAGACAGTGACCAAAAATTGATGAAAGATGCTCGAAGCTCCTCTCAATCACTTGCTCTACTTGGCTTGGAACCACTCCTGTCAGGAAGCTTCTTTCGGAACTTTTAGATGTAAGACAATTATTTACATCCAGGGAAAGTTTCCTCCTAAGACTCTCATCTTCATCCTCAAGAAGCCTAATGCACGAAAACCATAAATCCAAGATTTTATGGGCATACATATTAACCACCATTTCTTGCTTGAAAAAGGCACACATATTGCCATCAGGAATTTGGTTATTGTAGACTGAAGGACCAATAACCTTGGCTTGGTCCAACAAGCCAGATGCTATCATTGACTCTGCAGCCGCCCTGCGCATGTTTACAGGCTCTGACGCATCACTGTGTTGTTCAATTAGGTCGACATAATAGCTGATGCACTCGTAAAAGACCGATAATTTAGATGGATTAGATGGATCCTGGTGGCTGAATTCACCAACTTTGCCATTTTGCAAGCCTACAACTGAACTGCTTAGTGAGCTAGCAAATTGTTTTATACAAATACCCATGCAACAAAGAAGCATATCTCGAGTCTTTGAATGCCTAGTGACCTTGTACAAGGAAACCACCTTCTCCCAGAACTGGAGCACGGACTCGCTATCCATATCATCAAAAAACTTAGGATAACATTCTTCTCCGTTATTGTGATACTCCTGCAGACTCCAGTTGTAGATAATCTTCAGAATGTAGTTCAAACATTTATGGTTATTGTCCAAACATAAAAGCTTCATCACAGAGGCCTGGAGATCGATGCTGGTCAAGCAACTTCTCTTTATATCACAATATTCTGCTGTCTTGAGAAATAAAAGAAACCACTTCATTGTTGCAATCCGAACTTCATATGAAGTGTCAGAAATTGAACGGATTAGCCTTCCCTGGAATCTGCTGAAAGAAGTTACATTTACAGATATCTTTGATAAGTTTGAACCAGAAGAATGGCCCTTTGATGTTACTAACAGATACTCTTCAGCAGATTCTTTAGATGTTTGGTAAACACAATTGAAATATGAACACGCAGCTTGTTTCCGAAGTTCTGAGATGGTTGGATCAAAATATGTCGGTGCACAAGCCACTCCAAAATCTAAACATTCTGAAGATGACCTCCAAAGGAGGTCCCAAATAACATCAATATTTCTTCTCATTTGACATGTTCTTGCAACACTCAGCATGTTATCTAGCACCTTCAAAAAGCAGCTGTTGATAATTGGGCAAGGACATTGCTCAGGACTCCCAATCCATGAGCGTGAAGCAAGAATATGAATCAATTCAGTAAGAATATTATCTTTTTGAGAAACATCAGCTAGATCTCTGCAGTTCGTGTCTAGAAGAGAGCTCAACTGTAATAACATCCCATGAAGTGAATTAAAAGAACTATTTACTCTATTGGATGATTTAGACGAGTCAGAATTCACAACATGCTCCCCAGTGCCAGGTAACTCAGAGGCAATATTTAGGAGGACTAGTGGAAGTTTTTCATTAGACACTAGACCTGTTAGAGCTCTTGATGCGAGAACACGAATACGAAGATTGCACTGGACTGAGCATTTCCTGATGAATGGCATGAAAAGGAAAGGATCAAGGGGATCACCAGCTTCACTTGCAATTGAAAAAGGCTTGAGTCGAGATAAGAGAATCAGGACTGGACATAAGCTGGGATGAACTTTAGCCAGGTTGGACCTTAAATGTTCAGATGATCCATCCAAAAGTGACTGTGTCGCAATTTTTAGTTCATTAAATAAGAATGGATGCAAGGAAGGGTACCTACAAGACGAACAGTCAGGAAAATGATTAGAGAATGGCTATTCTGGTAGAAGCAAATAAATGTGTTTACCTTAAAACAAGACAATGCTTCAATCATAACCATAAATATAACACAGTGGACATAAGAATAGAACCTCCAGAAGTCCAAAATAAGATTATCTATGACTGTCAATTTTAGCTCATTAAATAAGAGGGAATGCAAGGGAGGGTACCTAGAAGATGAACAGTCAGGAAAATGATTAGAGCATTTGTTTTGGTACAAGCAAATACATGTGCTTTCCTTAAAACAAGACACTACATCAATCCTAACCATAAATATAACAACTAGTGGACAAAGAACAGAACTCCAGAAGTCGGAAATAATGATTATTGATGACTTCCTCATCTTCTACAGATCCACTTTTCTCAAATTAAATGTTTGGTCCACACTTCAGAACAATGTAAGATAAATAACAAATGCAATCAACTAATAGTATTGGTTCAGATATACACATCAAGCCAACAAAAAAAAAGAGTAGAAAATTCTATCCCAGATTTAAAACCTGACACAAAAAAATGTTTTATACTGGGTGCTTGTGTTTACTGTTTACTTCCTACATATTAATCTACACCAAATAATTAACTTGGCATCAATTGAAATTCAACTAACTTATCTAAGTATGTTTTACTGTATGATTCTGATTGATGATGCCCCGGATTGATTTGAGGTTAATTGGGGAGGGAAAGAGGAGCATGTCAATGTAATTGGCATACATGTAATCATTCTTTTCATACAATATGCACAACAAAAGATAAGAGATGTGAAAGATCTCTATGAGGATGTTCACCACATGAACGATTTCCTCCAAGTAAGAAGCAAAGGAATGAATGTTCACCATTTGTAAAATGCGATGTTTAAAGTTAGATTGTTTCTAAATAAAGAAAGGTATCATTGTTCGGGGGAGAAAGTAAAAAGGAATGAATGTCACATAAATTAGGAGAGTCGCAGTAATATATATGCATAAATATAAAAAATAAAACAACTTCAAGATTACAGAAATGGAAAGACATTCATGTAGTATTTGTATGTTTTCAACATTCCACTGCCATTTTATAGGTTAATTGAAGATAGACTTGTTGGTCCTCTTGGACATTTCTTTTTTTTTAAAACAGGTAACTATCTTGTATTTCATCTGAGCAAAACAGTACATAGGTTGTACTGAAACCATATTTAGAAAAGTACTCCAAGACTATTGTTTTTTACCTATATTGAATCTAAAACATCAATAATGGTAACAGTATCATCTGAGTAAACCTAGTTACACCAAGAACAAAGCAGTAAAATATAATTCAACTTGACCTTCTGCACTCCATTCTCTATGCTCTCAAAATATCTAGAATTTCTCTCCTTCCATATTGTCCACCACGTGTATTACTATGTGTTTCTCCATTTTCTTTATATCCGGATATTTTGTTGTTTATTTTCCTTGCAGTACTGTATCTACTACTTCCTTTTGAGCCGAGGGTCTATCGAAAACAGCCTCCTAACCCATAAAGGTCGAGGTAAGGTCTGCGTTCATCCTACCCGTCTCAGACCCCACTTTGTGGGATTACACTAGGTATGTTGTTGTATATTGTCCACCATATACTAGCAAGAACAATTCTCCATCTGTTTCTATCCTTTGCAAATATATCTCCCTCCTCCCAACTCTTTAGGGCTTTTGAGACCTTGCCAGGCATTGACCAAGATATACCTTTAAGGTTCAAAAAAATTCTCCATCTCTGCTGTTTCTCCACATAGAAAACATCTGGAGCACAAAATGATACCTCTTTTCATCAGATTATCTTGTGTCAGAACTGCTTCTTTAGCTAGAAGCCACACAAAGCAGGATACTTTGTGTGTAATCTTGGTTCCCCAGATGTGCTTCCAAGGCCAGTTGGCTATCTGTTGGTTTGATTGATCCATTATCCTATATGTTGCACTAACATTTTTTTTTATAATGGTAACATATGTTGCACTAACTTTAAACACTCCTTTGTTGTTTCCCAACCACCAAAAAAGATCCTCTCCTGCCTGAAGTCCACTGAATTGTTCCAGTGTTGAAAAATTCAGTTACTCTTTGTATTTTCCAATCATTTAGATGTCTTCTGAAAGTGAAATTCCAGCCTTGAGGTGACCACAGCTCAGCCACAGTCCTTTGTTGATCTAGTACTATGTTGTAAATATCTGAAAATATTCCTTTCAAAATACCAGCCTCGTGCCATTTATCCTTCCAGAATCTAGTTTTTGTTCCCATCAGCAACTTTGAACTTGGAATTGTTCTTAACTTCACTCCATAATGTTCTTCTGGATCTCCAAAGACCGACCCCATATAGTGTAGTAACCTCATCTGTCATCCAACTATCCTCTTGTTCATATTTTGCATTGATAACTTTCCTCCATAATAGTTGATTTTCATTAGCATACTTCCATAACTACTTCATTCTGAGTGCTTTGCTCTGCAACTTCATATTCTTTATTCCCATTCCCCGATCTTCTTGCAAGTAATCACCACTTTCCACTTCACCAAATGTAATCCTTTCCTTTCTTTGTTCCCTTGACACATGAATATCATCCTGATGTTGTCCAACCTATTGATAATCCCTGTTGGAATAGGAAACAAGGACATCATGTATGTTGGAAGGGTATCAAGAACAGAATTGATAAGAGTTACTCTACCACCCAAGGACAGGTATTGACTCTTCCATATGGCCAGCTTCTTCTCACATTTCTCTATCATAATGTTCCAGCTTTCTATTGAATTAGGCATTCCCAAGTAGATAGCTGGCAGAGTACCAACTTCACCACCTAGTATTGTTGCCAACAAATTCATGTTTGTAACTTCATTAATAGGATGCAAGAAGCTCTTCCTCCAATTAATGTGCAGCCCAGAAATCCCTTCAAATAGTACCAGAATCATCCTTAGAAAAATTGTTCTTCAGCATCACAAAAGATGAGTGTGTCATCTGCATATTCGAGGTGTGTCACCTCCAAACTTTCAGTGCCAGCTCTAGCCACATCAAAACCATTAATCCATCCATTCACCTTGGTTGTCTGGATCATGTTGTTTAAACTTTCCATTCAATTAGAAACAGGAAAGGTGACAATGGATCACCTTGTCTCAGGCCTCTCTGTGCTTTGAAAAAACCAACTGCAAAACCATTAATTAGAACTGAAAAGCTGACAGTGGATATGCAAAATCTGATCCACTTAATCCATTTCTGCCCAAAACCCATCATCTCCAATACCTTTAGTATGTACTTCCAGTTATTATGATCATATGTTTTGTCTATATCTAACTTGCAAAGGATTTTAGGTTTCTTTTGCTTGAGCCTGGAATCTACAACTTCATTGGCTACAAGAACAACATAAAATAATTTGTCTACCTTTAATGAAAGTCATCTGCTGAGAACCCACTAGTTTTGCAATCACCTTTCATTCCTCAATCAACACTTTGGAGAATATTTTGTAGATGTTGCCTATCAAACTAATAGGCCTGAAGTCCCTTAATTCCTCTGCACTTTTCTTTTTGGGAATGAGGGCTATGAAGGCATTAAAACTTTTCTAAAAGACTACTTGTTCATGGAAATTATGAAAAGTAGCTATGATATCATGCTTCATAACTTCCCAATATTTGATGAAGAAACCATTGCGAATACATCTGGGCCAGGGGCTTTGTCAACTGCACACAAATTTAGGCACCTCAACACTTCACTTTCTTCAAACTGTCTTGTAGAAACTCCGTTTCCTCCTCTGATATTGTGGGACAATGTGTAATTGCAAGCAGGCCTCCAATGTGCGGTTTCTTCATTTTATCTGGTTCTTATAAACAAAAACAAGAAGACAAAAAGACATACTGTACCAAACTAGTTTTAATTGGTAGAAAAAAAATATTTAATATAACATGAAAAATATGCTAAAAGCTTGTGGTCCAGAGAGTATCCGGATAAAATGTTGAAAGTGTCTTGGAGAGGTTGGAGTAGAATGACTCGACAAGTTATTCAATGCATACTAAGAAGTGGGAGGATTTCTAAACGAGGGTAAAAGGAGTAACATGTTGTCAATTTGAGTCATACGATGAAACTCTTGAAAAGTGTGACAAAATGTAAACTTGGGAATACGACAAGAGTGACAGAGAACCGGTTTAAATTTATGCCCGGTGGATCTACAATGAACGCTATATTCGTGCTAAGAAGACTGTTGAAAATTTATTGTGAAAGGAAGGAAGATCTAAGCATGGTATTCATTGACCTAGAGAAAGCATAAGATAGAGCACCACAAAAGGTTCTTTGGTGGGTGATGGAAAAGAAAGGAATTCATGTTAAAAATAAATATACAAATGTCATATATGACATGTATGAAGGAGTCGTTATTACCGTGAGAACAGTAGTAGGAGATACAACGGAGTTTCCCATGACTGTGAGTCTACGCAAAGAAACAGCATTGAGCCCCTACTTGTTCACCATAGTAATGGATAATCTAACTAACACAATACATGATGAGCTCCCTGGTGTCTGTTATTTCAGACGATATTGTGTTAATTGACGAAACCAACGAGAGTCTCAACCAAAAGCTTGAACTATGGAAAAGCACTTTAGAGAGTTAAGGAATTTAGGATAAGCAAAAGTAAGACGATACATAAAATGCAAGTTTAGAAAGCATGAGAAAAGAGAAGTAGAGGTGAGACTAGACAGGATCGCGGTGCCAAAATGCAAATAATTTAGATATTTAGGCTTGTTGCAAAAGAATATAATGATAGATGAAGATATTACTCAGAGTTAAAATCAGATGGTTGAAACTGAGAAGTGCTAACAAGGTGTTAAGTGATAGAAGTATGCCTACCAAAGTTAAAAGGTAAGTTCTGCAGAACAGTTATAAGACCAATAATATTATATGGTAGTGAATGTTGGGCCGTTAAAAATGACCATATTCGCCTAAGGTGCAAGTAGCACGCATTGAGGATAAAATGAGGGAAGGTCGTTTGAGATTGTACGGCCATATCCTTTTACAGAAGCGTCGGTCCATAGGTGTGAAACATGGTGAGTGAAGGTGTAAAAAAGGGACAAGATAGACTTAAAATCACGTGAAAGAAAGTTGTCTCGAAAGACTTACAATCTCTTGGAACCAATGCAGACTTAGCTAAAGATCAGACAGGATAGAATAAAAAAAATTCATATAGGTGATTCACTGGTTGGGAATAGGTTTTAGTCTTGTTAGCACATTGATTGAATATATTCCTTTTAGAGTATTTGACCTCATCACATATTTATATGTTAGTAAAAATATATCGTAACTTTTACTATTGTTATTTATTATTATTCTTATTATAATAATTAGTATCATTGTCATTACTATTGTTTATATTATATGTGCAGAGGAGATACGCAGATGTCCTAATGAGGTGTGAGAGGTTGGCCATGTTGGGTCTGAAGAAAAGTAGAGGTAGGCCAAAGAAGTATTCGGGAGAGATGATTAGGCAAAATATGGAGCAGCTTCAGCTTACCGAGGACATGACCCCTTGATAGGAGGGTGTGGTATCATTCTTGTGTTTTCTTATTCTTAGATCTCTGCTACTACATGACTGTTTCTTTCGCTTAGTTTATCTTATTACCTTGATGTTGTTACCGCTTGCTACTACTGCTTCTTTTTCATCTCTCCTTGACCGGAGAGTCTTTCGGAAACTGTTTATTTCGCTTAGTTTATCTTATTACCTTGATGTTGTTACCGCTTGCTATTACTGCTCCTTGACCGGAGAGTCTTTCAGAAATTATTTCTTTCGCTTAGTTTATCTTATTACCTTGATGTTGTTATCGCTTGCTATTACTGCTTCTTTTTCATCTCTCCTTGACCGGAGAGTCTTTCAGAAACAACTTCTCTACCCTCACAAGATAGGGGCAAGGTCTGCGTACACACTACCCTCCTCAAACCCTACATGTGGGATTATACTCGGTTTGTTGTAGTTGATATTATATGCAACTTATTATTCACTTTTATTTTTATTTGTTATGATGATGACATTGAGTTGGCATTAAATAGAAAAACATGGTAGTGAGTATTTTTATAGCCAACCTCAACTTGTTTCTACTAAAGCGTAGTTCAGTGTTCAGGCTTCACGCTTTAAGCGAAGCGCTCGCTTCATTGAGGTGAAGCGCAATTTTGTAAAAAAGACCAAATTAAATAGAGATAATACATATAAGTAAAAGTTCAATGTATTGTCACACAAAATACATGTAATTTCGCTCCTATTGGTCGCACTAGCTCGTGTACCATATTCCCAAGCCGGGTCAGATTGTGACATTTTTTAATAACCGTTAAGATTTAGGAAAAAAACCAGCAAGGCAGCTCCAATTTCTTTCCAGAACACTAGCAGAAGTCAAATAAATATCAGCAACATATAGTTTTTCTTTTATAAAAAATTCAGCAACATATAGTCACTGTCAACATATAAATGCTCTGTGAACAACATAACAGACCAGCGAAAAGAAGAACAGAACAAAGCAAAACAGAGCAGAAAAAAAAAAGAACAACAAAATAGAGCAGAAAAAAGAAGAAAAAACTGCGCAGAAAACAGAGGAAAGAAGATGATGAAAAAAGAAGAAAACGAACCCTAGCAGTAGCAGCGCCGGAAGCCCAGAAAAAAAAAAGAGAAATTACCTGAGAAGAAGGGCTGAAACCCTGGCGGAGAAGTAGAAAAGAAGTCAAACAATTCTGGGTCTGTGAAATAAGAGTTTTCTGAAGTCTGGACTCATTTTTTCCTTAAAATCGACCTTTTAAAATTTAAAAAAAAAATAAAGTGACGCTTCACAACACTCCTCGCAACGCAGCGCTTCTGCCTGCGAAGCGACCGCTTTTATTCACCTCCATCGCCTCAGGTTTTGGAAGCGCTGGGTCTTCGCATCGCTTCACTGCGCTCGCTTTCCTGAACACTGGCGTAGTTGTTGATATCATTTATATACAAGGGACAAAAGAGAACTAGTTAAATGATATGAGTTACATCCACTTATTCTACTCGTGTAGTCACGCAACAAGATAATCAATGTGGGCATAGGCAAGCAATCAGGTGATGAGCCATAATTTGAGATAGGCCCAACGAGCATCATTGCTCCAAGTGATAAGGCTTTGATGAGACTTCAAATAGAGGCACATAACACAAAGCATAGAAAATATGATATATAAAGATCATAAGAGACACATCATGTTATACCTATGAAAGAATTCAAGCCCAGTAATAGCGCGCCTGGCTGATGCTCGCTTGTGCACATTCAGAAACCCAATCATGCGACGAACCAAGGCAGTATAAGCAAGACAAGCGCTGTTCCGTACCTCCCAGTGTGGAGAAGAGAAACAACGTATCGAGATAATCAAAGCCTCAGCAGAAAAACCTGATGTATCAGTTGCTAGGTTGGTGTCATTAAAAGCAGCTTTAAGGACATTGAAAGCATGCACAGTAGGAACAACACCCTCATCTCGAATCTTCGAGATCCTTTCAGCATCATATATATCAGATGCAGTTTGAGGAAAAATAGCTGGGGCAGCCTCCACAAAACCATTGCAGGAATCAGCACTGAAACTGTTTGCTTCAGTAAGATCTGTTATAGACTTACTAGCCAAATCTACTAACCACCGTAATGCCCTTGGCAAAAGCCTTTTTGGTGTGCCCTGCGGCTCTGAAAGAAAAAAAGCAATAAATGCTGCAGGAATACCAGCACTTCTCCTTAGGAGATCATCCACAGTTTGTCCCTTGGCTATTGTTCGTTCCATAAGTTTCTCCATCCAAGACTCGGTCAACTTACAAAGTCTGGAAAAAAGAAAAACAACCTTAGCAAATGAATTCAGAATGCATGTCTTTTATCTTTGTTGTGAACTTCTCTGCTATGATTCTAATAATGAAAGGCCAACATCGTCAAATGCAATATCTGTACTGATTCAAATCCATCAATTTCCTAGTCCTCAAAAGTATCAGCAGATATCTGTTAGAAGCTACTTTGAACAACAACAACAACAACAACAACAACAACAACATACCCATTACAATCCCACCAGGTGGGGTCTGGGGAGGGTAGAGTGTATGCAGACCTTACCTCTACTTTGAACAGGCACCAAACAGAAAATCAGTAGACAACTTTTAAATAAAAAGTTTAGCAAGCTGGAGAAATGGTGCCAAAAAGGAAATACTACTTTTTCCGTTAATCTAAAAAGGAGAGCAGCAGTGTTGTAGTTTATACTGTTAGTCCACCTATAAAACCTGTTACAATTTTTGTTTTTTATTTTGTACATCTGCAATATTCTTTTTTTTGTTCTTTTCCAATTAATTTTTTCATTGAAGGGGCACTGCAAAGGGAGGGATGAAGTTGGAAGAAACAGTGGTAAATTGGTATCTCCAAAGAAGCAGGAAATGAAAGAAAAGAATAAAGGATAGACCTGAATAACAATAACAGAATAGCAAATGAGTTAACAAGAATGCCTTATCTACTGAATGCAAGTCAACACCTCTGTCACAGAGTAAACAAAAGATAAAATTGTTCCACATCACATATTCAGATATCTCATTTTTCCTGTGCATTGACAAGACATGAGTGAGCTGCTCACGACTGTGCGAAAATGAGTTTTAAAATATTCAAATTTTTAAATATATCTTTCATTATGACCTTACTAAACACCTAATGCAATATGAATCTTCCAACAACCAAAGATTAAAAGTTCAACTCCAATCTTCTCTAAGAGGTGGCATGATAAGAGGAACTGAACACCTTTAAGATATCACCTACTTCATCGACCTGAAGCATGTTTGGAAGTGTCAATTTATTGCCTCACCTTTTCCTTTCAGATTTTGTTTGCTTTTTTCGCTTTACAGCTTAAAAGCTACTCAGGCTCACAAATTTTCGATTTTACTTGCTCAAGAAGGGAAGCGAGTGAGCTCAATCTCATTAATTAAGCTCACTACGTCACAAGCAAAACTCAATCTCTCTGACATCAGGCTCTCTAGTTCACGAACCCAATGGACTGGAGAATTCCCTTTATAATGTTTTATTTCTTTTTTCCCCTTTCCACATTGGGAAAACCCAAAGTATAAAGAAATATAACCCTAGAAGGAGTTGCAGCACTGACGGCTTTGCTGATCACTACTACTGGATTCTCCCCCTTTCTTGGCGTCTGCTTCCCGCCTTTCTGTACCAGCCACCTATCCAAGGTTCCTCCCGTTGAAGTCGGTCATTCTTAGATGAGCAATGAGGATTTGTCATTTTCAGAAAATTAACAAGCAGATAGTTGTAAAGGAAATGTCCGCTGTGAAAGCACAATATCCTTCAGTTTCCGACTTCAGAGAGATTTCTAAAATTATTTTAAGCTAAACCATGGATAAGAATGCCGCCTTACAGCTTTGGCACTGGAATTCCTGCAAGAAACAGATAAGCATATAGAAAATATGACTACATATATAAAAATAGAATCCAGTACACATACCTTGCATCATTTGAACAAAGCAATCGATTGCAAAGCGCAGTAAATCCAGCCCTTGTCTTATCAATAGCACCATTATGCTTCATTTTCAAAAGGACTTCCAAGAAATGGTTGCCAATTACCTCGAGTTGTTTCACATCAAGCATTGTGCAAGATGTTGTATCCAATAAATCAGTTTCAAGGACAACTTGGGAACCTGATTCTGAAACATCTGAAGTAGGCAAAGGAACCTTTCTTATTATTGTTCCCAAAAGAAGGCTCACCTGAAACAATTTAGACGGGAAGAAATTAATCCTTCTGGAAATTTTAAGCATATAAATTTCATATAGTTGATTACAATTTATGATTCCTTCTTTTTTTATAATAGTAGTGTTCAGACCAGCTTGCGCACTCTTCTTGAGTATTCCACCGAGTACCTACAACCTCCCAGCAGAAAAGGTACCGGATAACTCTACCCATCAAAGCTTAAGCACATGGGAAAAATCCCCTAGTATTTATCATTCGTTCTTTAGCCACACAAAGGTTGTAATAGAGGGGGAAGGGTAGAATTATGCGGTCGGAAAAGAATGATTGACGGCACAAGAACGAGTGATGGCATAGTTTAACCATTAACATCAGATAAGTTTCATTAAATAGTTAACTACTTGGACAAATGGGATAATTAGTCAGTCTGAATACCTCCTTCATAGCAAGCCAACAACCAACCATAACTATCTGCTCCGTTTGCCTGCCCTCCTGCACCACTTCTGTATTTTGTACCTTGTCTGTGGTAGATAGGGATTCATCCATCTCATGAGGAACCTCTAACAAAAGAGCATCCTCACCCATTTCCTCCATATCATCAGGTAAGTACCAAGCATCAGCTGATACCACCCAAAGGGCCAAAGAAGTAATCCGCATGACCAACTCCAAAATCTTCTCCAATACCATTTTCATTTTGAGTGAACTGCAGACTATTGCATCAGAATCCCAGTCAAGTTCCTCAAATGTGTATCGAAGAGCAAGCAAAGCACCATGAACAAAGCTGTTCTTGCATGCCTCTGAAAGATCCTTCTCTCCATCCTGAACAACTGCATCCAGCCAATCAATCAGTGATCTTAAATATTCTATTGCTGGAGGTGCACACTTACGAGCCTTATTCTCCCCGTTTGGTAGCTTGGACAGTGGTTGTGGAGATACATCGTTAGATGAGGCGTTAACAACCCAACCAAGTTCCAAAACATACTTTCTGAATATAAGTCGTAAAGTCAGAGCTCCAGCATCACTTTCTCTGACACGTGGACTACAGACTAGCTTCTTAGCCCAAACAACCGCTTTACTAACCATGTCCTGGCTATTAATTCCAGGAAGAGGAGTAGGAAAATGCAGCAGAATCCGAAAAGAACTCTCTCTAAGGCGATCCCAACTATCAACAATTGATCCAACCAGCAATAGAGTTGATTCGGGTAAAAGAAGCCCCTTACTGTAGGGATAAAGACAGAATTGAGGAGAAACAGTATTAACATTTCCTTCTGAAGGAGGCACAACAGACCAAACATTTAGCATTATCAATAAAAGATCCATTGCCATTATCTTTCTCTCATATGGAGCAGAGGGGTAGCAAGAAAAGAACAGAAAGCAACTCAGCCACTTCATAAAGTTAAAAAGTTCATTTGCCCTGTCTTGAAATGTATCCCCTGTTCCTTTAGCAACAGAATCTCTACTTGTGTCTTTCCCTGCAAGAGGTTGCCAACATCCCTGCTTAACTTGCCTCTCCAATGCTGTACGAACCCGAGAAAAAAATTTCCTAAATAAGCTTGTCCACTTCATCTGGAAAGCAGTTGAGCAACATCTCATGTTCAAAGGAATTGCAACCTTCATCAGACTGAGTTCCAATGATGATGGCAAACTTGCGGTCTTTGGATTTATGAACAGAGATTCTGCTGCATCAATCCGAAGTGACTCATCAATATGAGAGAGTGCCAAAACCAGATATTTCTCTGGGACTTTAATTTCAATCCCCTTAATGCAGACAATAGCATCTCTGTTTTCCAAATTCTGCTCCATGTCTTCCGGGGACAACAAGGAATTCTTACACCAATCGATATCCCCTTCCAGCAAAGCAAGTAAACGAGAAACCTTAAACAGTGAAACTAAAACAGCCACTCGCTCTTCAAGCGCAGGAGACACACCCCCAAAATTCAGCTCAGTAAGAAATACTTCACCACTGTCCAAACCACATTCGATGCCAATAAAAGCGAGCATCGGAAATATAGCATCAACATCCAGTTCAAGTAATACTGGCAGTGCATAGGTGTTAAGATTTGAGCGGAGTTTTGAATGTCCAGAAGCCAGGCCCGACAAAAGTGGAGGCAAGCAATGACCCCTATATTTGTTGTACCCACTTTCAATACCATCACTACTCCAATACTCAGTACGTAAGCACCCAAGGAAGCACTTAAGGAATGTTGATAAAGCACCGCACACATCATCATCAATGTATGCCTTTATCGTTTCAAACAACAGATCAGGGCTCATACTCAAAAGTGTCTTTGCGCCCAGCCTCTTGGTAAGAGATGCTAAAGGAACGTATCTTCCTTTACAACGTGGTCCCAGGCAAAGAAGATCAAAAGCAACCTTCCTCATGAACAATTTTAATGTATCGCTACCCTCTACCCAGTGTAGACTGGCCTGAATGTCTAAGAAGAGATCAAAAATAAGATGCACTTGTTTCACTGTTTGGCTCAGAGGATCTTCCAGATTATTCCACATTATTTGCAATAACCGTGTCCCGGTGTCCTCAGCAATGAGATCATAATTTACTTCAATACTTCCGTTCTTATCTAGCAGCGATGTTTTTACTTGCTGCAGGCATATCTGCATCACAGTCAGAGCATGAAAATTGAAGTGACTGTCTATTGGATTCTCACAGAAGTTACAAAGCTCAGGCAAAATCACATCATAAAGAATCATTTTGATTGATTTCCTGTTATCTCCAGAGTCCCTATCACTAACAAAACTATCATTTGATACAACAAACCCAATATTCAATACTGTCCTTGGGACCGCAGTTAAAATACCTCGAATCAAGCAAATTCTGCTCAACGACGAAAACTTACTTAATTCATCAATCAAATCGCCCTTAAACGGAATTTTCTCAACTACATTCTTAAATACCAACTCACCACACACAATGAAACTCTCATTAAGAATTCCTTCCGTGATAAACAATCCAAGCTCTTGATGGCTAAGACAAACCTGCAAAGCCACACAAAAGCTTACCCCTGCCGCCACTAAGCTATCCCTAGAAAACGACTCCGATTTCAAAATACTCAAAACAGTAATCAAAATTTTCTCCAAAACATTGCTACCTGCATTACTAACAAACTTCGAAGGAAATCGTTGAAGCAAGTAATACATACACGAAAGTGCTTCCTGACACTGTTCCATTACAATTGGTGAAGGTCTAGACCAAACGTTGATCTCTTCCAATACAGAGTTTAACCCTAACACCGCATTTAAACCAACCAAAACAGCACACTCGTCAACAATCTCCACTAAGTAACCTAATTTCGGTATACTCATCATCGACAACGCAGCTCTAGAAACACAAAATCTCTTCCCATTTTCACCATATTCCTCACAAAGTTGACGAAAACAGTTTTGGATAACACTACGAAAGTTGTTGCATTTAACAAGCACGGAAAGTAAAGTTCTATGTAAAGGCTGTGAATTTTCAAGTAAAAGTATTTCCAGGTAAAATCTAGAAGCTGTGGAGATTGATGACTCGTCGGAGTTGGGATTTGAGAGTAATTCGGCGAAAGATGAAGCGAGGTTTTTGGCGTGATTGACTTGAGAGTATGTAGAGTTTAAGGAGATGAGTTGTTTTAGTGAGGAGTAGAAGTGCGTGGAAGGTATTTGATGAAATGCTTCAATGAAAATTTTGGGGAATACAACGGCACTGTATGTGTAACGGTGACGATGCTGTAAAGCTCTCCATTTAGCTGACATATTTTAGTGCTCACTTGCCGGAGAACCGATGGCGGCTTTGGTGGTCTTTGCAGGGTTCAACAAGGGTTTTTAGGAACTGCAAAGTTGGGGAACCAATTCACCAAAGTATCCTTTTGCCCATTTGATTTTCTTTTTCTTTTTATTTTTTAATTATGTGTCTGTTTTTTTGTTTTTAGCTTTGGTCGAGGAAGATGTATCAAGATTTGAACCTATATTGCCTTGTATCAAACAATTTAGGGGTCTTGGTTTTCGAATAAGTTATAATGGGGGATTATAATATAAAAATTAAGTAATGTAATCTTAATTATAGAGATCACTCTCTAGATTTGATTCGTGACACTAACACCCTTTGTAGTTGATTATATTACGTTTACCTTTTTTATTTTTATTTTATCTAACAATTCATTTAACATATTATTTTTAATATAACGACCCATTCAGTCGTTATGAATATTGGAAACTTTTTTTCTCAAATAACACTTTTTCTACATTCAACATGCATATTATGACTTGCGGCGAAGATTGGAAAGGTTCCGGAGGCAATCAGATGAGTATCGCAGAAGGAAACCAAAAACTAGAGGTTTTGAGAAAAAATTAAGAGTTGAACAAAGCCAATATTTGGGGTAAGTGGAATCATAATCGAGGTTTGAAAGTTTTCATAGGTCCGGATGGTGATTTATGACTTAGTTGGATAGCTTGGACGATCTCGAGGAGCTCGGGAGTAATTCGGACGCTTGAATTGCATTCTAGTGGAATCGAAAGTTAAAAGCTGACCACAGTCAGATTCACGATTTGAAAGTTTCAACAGGTGCGTACGATGATTTTGGACTTGCCCACAAGTTTTTGTTAGATTTCGATGAGTTTTGAATGGATTTGAATTGTGTCGCGCTCGTATTTGATTTCGACATTTTTTTCGTTGAGCATAGATGGTACCAAATTAATCAAATGAACTCTACATTGTGTTTTGATTGAACCATTAGATCTGTATCGTCAATTCGAAAACATAGCAACAATAATCATCGAATTTCGATGTCATATGAGAGAGTTATGCTCATTTTAGTGTCGAAAAAGATTGTTAGTACTGGTGCACCGCAGATGCGGACCTGCAGGTGTGGGTTTTTTGCCATAGGTGCAATCCCTAGCCCCCATGACAGCGGGGCATTGAAATCGGTGAGATAAAATCTCAGACCGCGTTTCATTTGGTATCTTCAACATATTTGGAGTTGTAGAGCTCGAATTTGGGTGATTTTCGCGACGTTCTTCTCGTTTCAGCTTAGGGTAAGTATCTAACCTCAAGTTTTGTACTTCAACATAATTACACTCACTCATAGTCAATTAATACATATTTTATTTGGGATTTTTAGCACTAAAACTTAAGAGGATGAAATTGATGAATTTGGAGGTCGATTTGATGTCATTTTGGGATGAAATTCAAATCTGAGAGCCACTTGGGCATATATTTTATCACGTTACTTGGAGTGTGATTGTGTTAAGGTAACCATCCAATGCTAAAACAAAACTTTTCTTAATAAATCTCGTCACCACTTTAACATTGTTGGTTGATGAGATTTACTGAGTACACGTGTTTTCTATACTCAAACTACACTTGTTGCGCTATTTTTGATGCAGACTTAGATCCGAGCTCGAGTAGAGCACACAAAATTGGCTCAGTATGAGGTTGTGATTCCGGAGATGTAATGGTAAGCTGCATGGTTAATCCGCAGAGTCAATCTCCTTCTGTCTTTTACTATTTTTCTCTTCTTTATATTTCAGATACTGTATTCTATTTGATTCAGGCTTATATTGATATTCTTAGTAGCTCTTGTTCACGTGACACTAGGTCTTGGGTGATATTTTGTTATTTTCACACTTTTCTTGAGTTAAAAGACTTGGCGTTGACTATTATCATGTTTTCACTTCACTTTCCGCTTAATTAATAGCATAATTGGCTTCTTAACGATTTTGGTTTGCCTACCCGGTTGAGAGTAGGTGACACCACAAGGCCATAGGTTTTTGGGTCATGACATTTTATTTGAAACAACTTCGAACTGACTAATTTTTCCTTACCAATTACTTAAACCTAAATTAAGTCTATAATTTCTCTTTTTTCGTTGGGTAGATATTGAGAGATAATGAAATGGTCAGAAACGAGACGAACGAAGGAACTCTCCGGTGGAAATGTTCCAACACTTACTGCAATTATAGTACTAAAGTATTATGGGTTTTTTAATAAGAAGAAAATGACAGTTATTCCAATTCAGAAGCAAATTGTGAATTTTTCATTTGTATTATTCATGCACAGTCAGAATCCCAAATGCAAAAAATTGCAAATTACACCACAAAACTTGTGAAACATTTACAAGTAGCCTCTCTTTATTTTCTCCTTTGTAAATCCTTCTCAGTGGTCGAAAAGAATTTACAGCATCCATTTCTTTTGATATTATTTGCTTTCTCTTAGACGAATTAGATGTTTTTAGCTTGTTAGCTAAATATAATGGCCTAAAACATCATTTAGGCCATTATATTTATCTCACAGAGAAGGCTTTTGCACAATCCCTAGCCCACATTAACGTTGACTTTTTGGTCAGGTCGTTAAAAGAGCCACTAATACAGAATAAGGAGAAATGTCTGAAACTGTCTCATAAAAACCAAAACAAAGACGACGAGGAAATAGAAGGAAGTATCCAGGGCATGTTGAGGACGGGTAGTCTCACCCTGAATACTCAAATCCACCAACTCGGACGTTAGCCACGAGGTCCGTGTTGGACAACGACGTTGTATCTGCATCCAAAAAGAATGCAACAAGTGTTAATATGAGTACACAACGTACACCCATAAGCATCATAGGCCGGCAACGACGTAATACATGTAACAAACATAAATATCAAGTTAACACATAGATACTAGGAGAGATTTGATTAGAAATGAAGTTATATGGGACAAGGTTGGAGTGGCTCCCGTGGCGGACAAGATGAGAGAAGCGTGACTGATATGGTTCGGGCATGTGAAGAGGAGGTGTGAAAATGCGCTAGTTAGGAGATGTGAGAGATTGACTGTCACATGAGTTATGAGAGGTAAAGATAAGCCAAAGAAGAACCGGAGGAGGTGATTAGACAGGACATGACACAACTTCAGCTGCCTGAGGACATGACTATAAATAGGAAGATATGGAGGTCGAGGATTAAAATAGAAGGTTAGTAGGTAGTTGAGTTTTGTCGTGATGTGTGTGAGGGAGGTGGGGGGCTAGCCTTTCTATCTCTTCTTCTCCTTTTCTTAGCAGTAGTATTTAGGTATCGCATAGATCATTATTCTTACGTGGATATTACTTCATTTGTTCTATAAGCCAATGTAGTCAAAGTTCAGAACTTGGGGGTGTTCCAAAATCTTCCCTTGAAGGCTTGAAATGAGAAATGCGATTTAGGGGTTCGTTGTATGTGTGCGAAGTAGGAGAGAAAAATGAGGGATTAGGAGTAGGGATGACAACGGATCAGATCTGAACCGGATACTACCAGATCCAGATCCAAATCCATTTTTCATACCTGGATCTAGATCCGAATCCAGATTCATTTGGCCCATAAAAATCAGATCCAAATTCGGATCCACCGGGTCCACGGATCGGATCTGGATCTACATGTAAAAATTTTTGACTTGAATAATATTCCCATATGTTGAAACTTTTATGACAAAATAAAACGCAATCTGATTGAGTTAATTCAATCAACCTACACAAACATGACACAATTCTTTCAAAATACTGAACAAAGTTTTAGCATCACAAGAAAATAAAGACGATTGACTTCATTAGTGATGTTGAACATGTTGCAACTTTGAGCTAATTTTTGGAGGCTTTAGTGATGCTCTACTTATAGTTCTACTGATTGACTTCATTAAACAACGTAAAAAAAATGAGTCATATATCAAAAGTCTCAGTTTTTTTTTGCTGATCAAACAAATGAGAGAAAGATACTTAAAGCTTACGACTAGCAGATTCAAGAAAGGAAAATTTAAAGAAGATTGATATTTTTTTTTATAGAAATAAAAATATGGGAAACTACAGAGAGAATATAGGTAAAAGAAATGAAACTTCAAAGACAAATTACATAGTTGTGTGACTTGTGCCTTATTCTGGTTCAATCATTTACCCAATACATAAATTATGAAAAAAAATTAAGAAAATACTTATAAAATTACATTCTAGGTTATAAATATATTTAATAAAAAATGGATCCACGGATCGGATACGGATCTCAAATACAATATCCAAATCCAGATCCGATCCGTCAGAAACGGATTCGGGTCCGATCCGTCAGAAACGGATCTGGGTCCGATCCGAATCAATCGGGTCCAAATTTTGAAGATCCATATCCTATAAAACGGATCTGGATCCACCGAATCCGGACCCACCGAATCCGGACCAGGTCCAAGATCCATTGCCATCTCTAATTAGGAGTCTGGGGTGTATAATGAAACGTGGGCCGGGTTGCTCTCCTTGGGCTTCTGGGTTGGTCGAAAATTGAAAGGAAATAGGGGCTGTTTAGGGAGTCCAAATGATGGTTAAAGTACTAGCCACTTCCTTTTTAAATCATAATCAAAATGTTTGAAATCAAAATCCAATATTTGTAAACCCAATCAATTGAAGTAAAATTGAGATGAATTAATAATTTGATTAATTAATCAACCTTCCCGACTTAACAAAATAAAACATTTTTTTCGAAAATAAGCTAATTATTATCATTAAGTCGCAAATGACTTTAATTTCACAATTTGAAATAAAAATTAATACTTAAATTTATATGTAAACTATATATAAGATATATTAGGATATTTTTCCAAATAAAATGACAAAATATCACCAAAACAATTAGAAAGTATTTTTTGATTTTTTTGAACAAGTATTTCATTTTGTTTAAAATTCAAGAAGCTCGACTAGTTAATTAAAAATTTGAAGGACAAAAATTAGGTGTCAACACCTGGCATTGCATTGCATTCATATCATACGTTCACTTATGCATTGATTAGTTATTGATTAACGATGTGATATGGATTGGTTATTGGAACTTGAGTGATTTTCATGATTAAATGAATTTGGATGTTTGGATTAATTTTGTTAACTGGATTGGTTGCCACGACTTGGATAGTTCTCTGTGAGATTGGGTATGTGATTTACATCTTTATGAGTCTAAGTATTCAATGTCAAACTTGTTATTGTGGTCGATGATGTCTAATTGTCCGAACTGTCATGTAGATCAAAGAGAACAATGTGTGTCTGTGTACTGCTTTGTGTCTAGTAAGGAACTTGTTGTAGTGTCGTTGTTGTAGTTGTTGGCTTGTATTCTATGTATGTGTAAATTTCATTCTTAATAAAAGGGTGTATGATGTAGACTTCTACTTAGAGTATAATGAGGACGTTAAATGTACTAATATGTGTCATGGCCTTAACCGTATAGAGACGTAATTAATTTTAAGGGTTAGAGATAATAAGGGAGTTAATATTGTTATGGTCAGACTAAGTCTAATACTCTTGGAAAGCATTCTTAAATACTGTTGTGTACTAAGTGTCAATTTGACTTATTGGATTTGTTTGATTATGAATATGACTTAGACAAAGTCTACTGATTGGTGGATATTAAGTGTAAGATCCCTCTGTGCAATCTGAATTGAAGTGTACTTGACTGTGATTGAACTCTTATATGAGTAAGGTGACTTATGTGACTAGTTGAACAACCTAGAATAGGACCAACTTGAGAGTCAACTTGATGTTTATGCCTGTTACATAACTTCCATCGTTGTCAGCCTATGATGTCTACGGAAGTACGTTGTGTACTCATGCTACATTTGTTGCATCTTTTATATGGATGCATGTATACAATTGGTTCTAGTTGCAGCTTCAGAGTACGTGGAGATTAAGGTATGTCACTCATCCTATCGGCAACCTTGGTTTTCATCTCAGTTAGGCCGTCCCTATTTACTCAAGGCAGTGTTGGTTTACTAATATTTTCATTGTAATCTTATTAGTCATTGTACGAGTCAGACCAGGTTTTGCGAAAAGTGTTTTGTAAAGGGATTTGACATTTAGTAATTTGAATGAGAATTGTTATATCTTTGTAATTTCTTCATATATATTTCACAAGGTTTTAATTTGTGTTAAAGGATTTTGAGGGATGGTTCTCCTATCAGGGGAATAGTGTAGGTATCACCACAACACCCATAATTTGGGTCGTGACAAATAGCCACCAAAATCATCTCAAACAGAGCCATAATAAGTACACTAATAACTGGCAAGGAGGCCGACAAGGCCATACAAAATGAGTACATAATGACCATTAGTCTACAAGTCTTTAAGAATACTACAACATATCATTAGGTGGGGACAAGGCCCCGCCATATACAAAATAGCTATAAACATAAGCAACAACACATACTGATTCTGTACATCAACTCCGGAAAAGTGGAGTGCGACGACCAACAACTGAAATTAGATAGCCTACTGTGGAGGTACGTTTGTCTGTCTATCTGCACCCGCGGGCATGAAACACAGTGCCCCAACAAAGGGACGTCAGTACGAAAGAGTGCACTGAATATGTAAGGTACGTAAAACATGTATAAGAATGTAATACAAGACAAGGATACATAAATCAACCTAAAACTTAGAAGCCACTGAGGGCGTACAATTGACACAACCATGATCATATGCATAGTAGTAAAATCTGGCCACTTTATGGGGCCATATAATGTCATATCAAGCCTTTTTGTGGGGCAAATTAGTATAATGTACCCGATCATAATATGACTTGGTAATATCATACCCAACTACAGTGGTGTGCACGTATAAGTACCATACCCCGCCGGCTATAGCGCTGCTCGGAGTGACCTATGGTTGTTAACCCTCGCCTATCATTATGGAATTATGCATAACGATCGTTACAATCCAACAAGAAACTCAGAATCCATCATATAATAAAAAATATCATAATATGTGGAAAGTACTCCCGACAAGGGACAAATAAGATCCAAACAACAATTCACACTAAGGTTAGCCATGCTTCTATATTCAAGAGTGAAGTTAGGATGGAAAACATTCGTTTTACGATATTTTCTCTATGATCATGACCATAGAAAGAAGGGTAATCCTTACACACCTTGTCGCTTTATCTATACAGATCCCACAAGTCATCACATGCTCTACGAATACCTATAGTATACATACAATTTGTATCAATGACGGATTCATAACGCACAAGAAAACTCACTTAGACATTTCATCAAACACATAGCGTGTACATAATTCATCCCAGCCTATACATATATCAACACAACAACCTCCTTCACTCACTCTCCTCCATTTACATAACACAATCAACAACCTAACAATTTTTATATCATACTCTTAGTCCTTAAATAACAAAAATATTAGAGCTATATAAAATAACATAGATGAAATAGTAGGATAATAAATACTAGAAAATTCCTTAGTATCTAGAAAAAAATTATCTAAGAATACAATAAGTTTTAAAATTTTACCCCAACCATCATCTACAAGCATATCCGTTAGATTTTAATTATGGGTGTTAAATAATAAAGTTATAGGTCTTCTATACTCGTGAGCAATAAGTAATTGTTCATACAATGAATTCCACCTAGTCGCAACTTCTTTTGAAATTTTCCTATAAGGTAATCCACAATCATGACAATTTTTATACTCTTTGCGTCTTTGTATTTTATTACCTTTAAAAATAAAGTTGATAACAAATTGTACTTTATCAATGATGTTTTTAAAAGTTTTTAGGCTATCATTTACAACTAAGTTATAAATATGACATGCACATCTAACATGAAAAATATGGGGAAAAGATGGAGTTAATCGAGTTTTTAAATTGTTTACAGCATAATCATTAGAAGTAGCATTATCTAATGTAATAGTCATAATTTTATCAGTAATTCCATAATATTCACTAATTTCATGAATATTTTTTGAAATAAAACTCCAGTGTGCCTTTCATCAATATGTCTATATGCTAATATAAGTTTTTGCATAGACCAATTGTGATTTATCCAATGACATGTAACAGTTAAATAATCATTATCATTAGTACTACGACATATGTCAGAAGTGATAGCCACTTTGCCATTAAAATGATACAATGCATAACGTAACTATTGTTGATATTCATGCGCAAATTTAAAAACATCTCATATAATAGTTGATATAGAAAAATAGTTAAAAGCAAGATTATATATTCTCGAATGTAATGAATAAAACCAGGAGAGGAAGGAAATGAAAAATGTGAACCCTCCAGATCAACCAATTTTGCTAATTTTCCCGATCTTTGTGTTTATCATATTTCGGACCTATAACTCCCCCCGTCATCAGGTTAATTCGACCCTGTACTTGGTCTGAGACACTATGTGAACCTTGTCCCGACTCATAAGGTATTTGCACACCCGTTTTCAGCAAAGTATTGGTTATACCTTGCTTTATGAGAGTTTTCTACATGTCTCATTAAACCTCCTTTCCCACCTTGACCTTTTCCAGTTTTAAATTTATAAACTTCGCGACAAATTTTACAAATATCTAGTTGATTAGGAATGTCCCTTTCAAGAAAATCTCATGCATGTGATTTTAATTTTTGTTGTTTTTGTCCTCTTCTCATACTAGGGGGAATATGAGGGATTTCAGTTTCAGTTTCAGCCTGAGACTCAGTCTGATCCTGAGGTGAAGGTGCACTAGTGAGTGTATTATCTAAATTATCTTCTAATTTATTTTCTAAATCAAAGTCTGGTTCAGATGCATAATATACTTCATGATCTAATGGTATATTAATATTAACATTAAAAAGATCAGTTTCATCTACATGAGTGAAATCATCATAATTAGGATTACTAGAAGATGCACTCTTACCCCTGTTACCCATAATACCTCTACCAGAAAAACGTCCACCTCGTTCCATTATAATTATGTAAATAAATAATTAAAGTTAATGAAATTAAGTACGATAATTAAAATTAAGTATCAATAATAATTTAAATAAAAGAAGGAACGAATGTACCAAACGTCGACGTGTAGTCGATGTTGAAAATTAAAACTTTGCTCGATGATCCTCAAGCTAGTTGCCAACTTCACTCCCAATTTTTGAACTTTGATAGAAATTAGCAAATGAAATATAATAATTGGTGTGCAATTTAGACATGTAGAGAGAGAGAGATGATAGGAAGATTTTGTGAGAAAAATGAAGAGGAGAATGATGTATTTATAGTTGAGAAATATGATTAACGTGTAAATATACTAACTTAGGGGTTAATGGGGGGTTTATGGGGTGGGGGGCAAAATGGTAGTTACTAGCCCTTGCCAACGACTAAAATTAAAAGTGATCGTTTGTGCAACAGTTAGTTTCTACAAAGGGGGACGGGACGGGTCGGGTCGGGGGTGGGGCTGGACGAGCCCTAGTCCCATCCCGAGTTCGAACCCCGCTACCAATATTTTTATCCCGTATTTTAAAAGGGGGTCGGGGCGGGTACCGGGACGAGACGGGGCGGGTACCGGGACGAGACGGGACGGGATCGGGCCGTCCCGGCCCACTAGACAACCTTAGAACAAACTACAAAGCATAATCAGATGAAACTAGAAATACAAAATGCCTAAATTTCTCCCGGTCATTCAATCATTTGATAATCAGAGGTCTCTCCTTGTTGGTAGGATTCATCTATGGGCATAGACATCGTCACTGGTAGTGGACTAGTGAGTACTTTGGAATAGTACTTAAATATTTTTAGATTTTGAATTGAGAGATCATCTTGAAATTTAACTCTACTCATATTTATGTTTTGAACATATATACAAGACTAAATTTCATATCTAGGATCATGTGGGAAAAAGTTTGGTAGGCCAAGCTCAACTTATATCTTTTGCATATCAGTGATCAATGGAACCTCCTTTTGATGTAAACAAAAAAGGAAAAATATTAGACCTCGAAGCATTGGATTATGCCTTACATGCAAACTTAAATTGTTGGATCCATCATTATTTTGGGAGCAATAATTCGTCTGAGCAATGCAAAATCTTTGGCATTCAATTCATCGCATGCCAATAACACAGTCCATGATTTATCAAGTTTGTTTAAAACATAAAAGAAATTGCACGGTTTTTCTTCAAATGGGCTGATGTTTAATTTTTGCCCTTTTAAATCGAATTTATACGAGAAAGTGAAAAGTGATCTGCACTATAGCTTCTCCCATTCCATTTCTTATTGTTGCTTTTAGTACTTAGATAAGTTTGTTTGTTTTTTAACGGGGCATAAATTTTTGCATAATTTGTGAAATAATATGATGTAAAAATATATTTTTAAATGTTTTTACCCCTCCACTCAGGAGCTCCCCTTTTTATTCCTTTGGTGACTCAAACCCACGACATTCGGGTTGGAGGTGGAGGGTACTTATCATCTGAGAAACTCCCTCTTATCATGATACGGAAATATAAATTTGTGCTCTGCAAAAAATATTATTTATCTTGAGGACCAAAAATTAAAGACCAGCACAAAATAGTAACAAAAGTGCAAATGGCCCCAAAATATATGGGCAAAGATGGTGGGGAGATGAATGCCATGGGATTTCAATTAGTTTTTCAAATGATATGGTGCTTGTGATTAGCTAGTACTCTTATTAAATTGCTGACAATATAAAACACAATCTTGAGATGTGTTTGTTCATACACAAAGGTTCTTTGAGTAATAAATGTTATACTTGCCATAATACTAATTATATATGCTATTTTGAATTTAATTTGACAAAAGTTGAAAGTCATGTTGTTAAATTAGGCAATATACACACAATGTACAAGTGTATATTGCCTTATTCAATGCCACGAAATCTGCCCATATTGGTGCTCTCGGTTTTGGCTGATTTTGTACATAAGAATATTGTATATTTGGAAAATATATGTGTAGTCTATTGTAATGTATTTGTTACCTAAAGTAAGATTATACACTACCATAATTGTAGAGCTAGAATTATGGTAGAATAAGATTTTAGGAATATAATATGAATATTTTGTATCTTGTATATATACCTATTCAAGTAATGAAAATAATGAAGGGGACTATTTCTTTCATGGTATCAAGAGACTAGGTTTTACAAAAAAATTCTCTCCCAAAAGTTTTGACAACCTCGGCCGAGTACCCCCCCCCCCTCTCGGATTTCTCTTCCGAAAGTAGTCTTCCGCTCTTAAAATCTCTTACTTTTCCCAAATTTCCCCTCCTACTTTGTTCTTTCAATATGTGTAGGAACAATGATCATCCTGCCCTCATGATTTCTAACGTCAAGAACAGTATCCCTATTGTCCTTGAAATGGAAAACGTCCAATATGCGACGTGGGCGGAGTTGTTTAAAATTCACGCTATCTCCCATCAAGTTATTCATCATATCATTCCTCCCGCTACACCTCTTCCCGCGGAGGATCCTCACTTATGGATTACTCTTGATGCTGCCGTTCTCCAGTGGATCTATTCCACTATTTCGGTTGACCTTCTACAGACGATTATTAAGCCGGATACCATGGCTATGGCTGCCTGGAATAGATTGCATGACATATTCCAAAATAACCAACATTCACGTGTCGTCACACTCGAGCAGGAATTCTCTCTAGTTCGAATGGACGAATTTTCAAACGTTTCTGCATATTGCAAGAAACTCAAGGAGTTGGCGGATCAACTCCGTAATGTTTGCGCACCGATAACAAATAATCGTCTGGTTCTACAATTAGTTGTCGGCCTTTCGGAGGCCTATAATGGTGTTGGAACTCTCCTTCGTCAAAGCAACCCTCTTCCTGACTTCTATCAAGCCCGCTCCATGCTTACTTTGGAAGAAGCCGGTTTGGCTAAAAAGGCGGCTACCGGAGCAAGCCCCGTCGTCATGATGGCGTCCTCTCCAAGTTCTTCGGGTTTTGTTAATAATTCGGGCCAAAAATATAATCATGGTGGCGGCAAAAATAATCGTAAGAATAATAACAAAAACCGCTTGGGCAAACGCGGCGGTTCTGGTGGCGGTTTCGGTGGTCAGCAAACAGGCGGTGGGGCCCATCCAGGGAACAGTGGCCCACCACCCCCTGGTCCCAGCAGTGGGGCCCATGGCAGTGGGGCTGGGGCAGTGGGCCGTGGGCCAGCAGCCCTTATAATCCAGCAGGTAGTTCCAGCGGCCAGTGGGCTGGCCAACAATTCAGGCCCAACAACCAGCAGTGGCGGCCCACTGGCCAGTGGCCCAGCAGCAGCAGCTCCAGCAGCTACGGCCCAGCTCAGTCACGGTCTGGAATTCTTGGGCCCCGACCTCCGCAAGCCCATCATGCAGCAGGCCCCACTCAGACCGACATCGAGGCCGCGATGCACACATTGGGGTTGACTCAACCCGACCCAAATTGGTACATGGACACCGGGGCCACTACTCACATGACTTCCGATTCAGGTACTCTCTCATCTTATTCCAATTTGAGCACCCCTCGGGGTATAATTGTTGGTAATGACAACTCTATTCCAATTCAGGGTTATGATCAGAAAACGTTGTCTCCCCCCAATCCACCCCTTATTTTGAAGAATATTTTAAATGTTCCCAAATTGATTAAAAATTTAGTGTCAGTCCGAAAGTTCACAAATGACAATTCCGTTTTCATTGAATTTGATCATTTTGGTTTCTCTGTGAATGATTTCAAGACGGAGAGTCATCTCATGAGGTGTGATAGTAGGGGGATCTGTATCCCATCATGCCCTGTTTCAGTCCATCGAGTCAAGCCTTGCCGCCAGTTTTTGCAGCCATTTCTCCTTCTGTGTGGCATGCTCGCCTGGGTCATCCGGGAACTTATATTTTATCAGTTTTAGATAAAAATAGCTTTATTTCTTGTAAGGGTACGAGTCGTACTCATATTTGTCAATCTTGTTCATTGGAAAAAATTGTTAAATTGTCATTTGCAGACTCAAATTCTCATACTTCACAGCCTTTTGATATTATTCATAGCGACCTATGAACGTCTCCTGTTCTAAGTTCATTAGGTCATCGATATTATGTTCTGTTTCTGGATGATTATTCTAAATTTTTGTGGACGTTTTCAATTGCAATAAATCTCAAGTGTTTTCTGTCTTCATAAAATTTAGAGCATTCATTAGAACACAATTCGAAAGAGAAATAAAAAATATTCAGTGTGATAATGGGAAAAAGTATGATAATAGGGTGTTTCGAGAGTTCTGTGATAATAATGGGATAAATTTTCGATTTTCGTGCCCTCATACATCATCTCAAAATGGGAAAGCCGAACGCAAAATTCGTTCCATAAATAACATTGTCCGTACTCTCTTACTTCATGCTTTCGTACCCCCGTATTTTTGGCATCATGCCCTGCAAATGACAACATATCTCCTAAATATAATTTCGTCCAAAGGTCTGACATATTCCTCCTCCCTCCAAATCTTATATAATAAGAACCCTTCTTATTCTCATCTTCGGATTTTTGGGTGCCTGTATTTTCCGTTATTCCCATCCACCACAATTAACAAACTTCAGGCTCGGTCTATCCCGTGTGTATTTTTAGGTTATCCGTCTAATCATTGTGGTTATAAATGTTTTGATTTATCCTCCAAGAAAATCATAATTAATCGCCACGTCATTTTTTATGAAACCCAATTTCCGTTTGCTAAAGTTCATACTCTCGAGCCTCGGTCGTATAATTTTTTGGATGAACAAATATTCCCGTATATTATTCGGCATTTTTCGGACATCTCCCGACCCAAAATCCTCCAAAGATGCCCATCGCTCACCGGACCCATCGTATCCGCCCCCTGTTCCGATGGGATCGACCCTAGCAATTGGGCCAGTCCAGCCCAATTCTGGAACTGGTCCAGATGACGCCCCAGTTCCGTCCCGAGCCCAGAAAATTCCCTTGTCCCGAAATCCTGTGTCCGCATTAAATGACCCTAATTGGAAAATTGCTATGACTGATGAATATACTGCTCTTATTGATAATAAGACGTGGGAGTTAGTGCCCCGTCCATATGGTATTAATGTTATCAGGTCTATGTGGATTTTTGCTCATAAAGAGAATTTCAGATGGTTCATTTGCTCGACATAAGGCGCGGCTTGTGGGTGATGGTAAGACTCAGCAGGTTGGGATAGATTATGGGGAGACGTTTAGCCCGGTAGTCAAGCCGGCTACTATTTGCACTGTGCTTAGCTTGGCTCTTTCAAAGACTTGGCCTATTCATCAGTTGGATGTCAAGAATGCTTTCCAACATGGTGATCTCAAGAAAACAGTATATATGCATCAGCCGTTGGGTTTCAGGGATCCTAACCGTCCTCATCGTGTCTGTTTGTTGAAGAAGTCCTTATATGGGCTTAAGCAGTCTCAACGGGCCTGGTATACGAGGTTTGCTGACTTTGTTTCGACTATTGGGTTCACTCACAGCAGGTCAGATAATTCCTTGTTCATCTACCGTCGTGGTTCATCCTTGGCCTACATTCTGTTGTATGTGGATGATATCATTTTGACTGCCTCTTCCGATGCCTTGCGCCAGTCTATCATGGCCATGCTCAGTTCTGAGTTTGCTATGAAAGACTTAGGGCCTTTGAGTTACTTTTTGGGGATTGCCGTCAAACGTCATTCAGGAGGTTTGTTTTTGTCCCAAAGAAAGTATGCGGCTGAGATCATCTAGAGGGCTGAGATGTCATCCTGTAAGTCCATTTTCACTCCAGTTGATGCAAAACCCAAGCTTAGTGCCGCGGCAGGTGCACCATACGAGGACCCAACCCGCTATCGCAGTCTTGCAGGGGCCCTCCAATATCTTACCTTTACCAGACCGGATATTACGTATGATGTTCAGCAGGTGTGTTTATTCATGCATGATCCCAGAGTTAAGCACATGAATGCAATCAAAAGCATCATTTGATATATTCAGGGGACATAGGACTATGAGTTGCACTTGTATCCTTTTTCTACATCCACACTTCTCTCGTACACATATGCGGATTGGGGTGGTTGTCCGGACACCAGACGGTGTACGTCAGGATATTGTATGTTCCTTGGCAACAACTTGGTCTCCTGGTCTGCAAAGCGTCAGGCGACTCTATATAGCTCAAGTGTAGAGGCAGAATATCGACGGGTAGCTAATGTGGTCTCAGAATCATGTTGGTTACGTAATTTGCTTTTAGAACTTCATTGCCCCATTCAGAAGGCGACCTTAGTATATTGTGATAATGTTAGTGCCATCTACCTCTCATGTAATCCGGTTCAGCACCAACGCACAAAACATATCAAAATGGACATTCACTTTGTCCGTGAAAAGGTTGCTCGGGGACAGGTACGCGTATGTCATGTCCCGTCAAGATATCAAGTTGTAGACATCTTTACAAAGGGTCTTCCCTCGGTACTCTTTGAAGATTTTAGGGACAGTCTCAGCGTTCGAAGACCGCCCGCTATGACTGCGGGTGTGTGTTAAATAAGACAATATACACACAATATACAAGTGTATATTGCCTTATTCAATGCCACGAAATCTGCCCATATTGGTGCTCTCAGTTTTGGCTGATTTTGTACATAAGAATATTGTATATTTGAAAAATATATGTGTAGTCTATTGTAATGTATTTGTTACCTAAAGTAGGATTATACACTACCATAATTGTAGAGCTAGAATTATGGTAGAATAAGATTTTAGGAATAGAATATGAATATTTTGTATCTTGTATATATACCTATTCAAGTAATGAAAATAGTGAAGGGGATTATTTCTTTCACATGCAATATATGTCCATTAGACCTGTTCAAAGGTCGGGTCGGGTGGCTTTTTTTTTCCTCCTTGCCCGACCCTGGCCAGACCCTGACCCTATATTTTTTTTTAAAATTCCGACCCTGGCCCTGACCCTTCGGGGACCCTACGGGTCACGGGTCGGCCCTGACCTGTCAATTTTTTATTTTTTTTAAAAAAATTGAATTTCCAAAACTGAAATTGGTATTCACTCCTACATTACCACGAAATTTCGACGTTGAAATGTATTGTATATCATGAGATCTTGACTAAAGAAAAAGAAAATTAGAAATCGATTTGGGGAAAATCACAAATTGATTGAAAAAACTGACGTTTTTCTAAAAATTGGCTGCGCCAAACCGCCTTATAGCAGTTTGACCGGACATGTCTCGAAAAAATATGCAAAATAAAAAAAAATCGGGTAAAACGGACATCCGAACGCAGAGTTATGACCATTTAAAGTTTCACCAATTTATAACTACTTTCTCTCCCTACATTATGCTTCCGTGATATTAACAAAACGACTAATAATATAAATATATAATTAACGACTAATAATATAATTTCGAGCTCAATGTAGATTAGAGCAATACATATATATATATATATATATATATATATATATATATATATATATATATATATATATATATATATATATATATATAAATATGCATTATATCACTTATTAATGACAAAAATATATATAAGTACAAAATAAATATTAATGAAGAAAAAATAATATAAATTATATTTAAAAAATATGCGGGTCGGGGTCAGGTCGGGCCGAGCGGATCCCCGACCCGATGGACAGTTCTAATGTCCATCAGGAAAACACAGAGACACAAAATCAATGCCATGGCATTTTTTTAAAATTTGGCACGCATGACCTTATTGTAAAACATGACATATTTTGTCTCTAATTAGTTCGGAACTGAATTATTGCCAATGCCATCATTCTATTTTCCGAGTACTACACACAATTACTGCCGTGACTTCCGTGAATAAAAGGTCATCAACTTTTTGCCTCCCACTATTCTCATATTGGCACAAAAACTGTAAATTCGTTTTTTTTTTTTCAACTTGGCATTGTTATTCTTTGACGAGTTAAATTTTACGTTGATAATATAAAAGAAATTTGGAATATGTCTAAAAGATTATATTACACAATACTATATCCTAATAAAATAGAAACTAACTTGGGAAAAAAAAAGATATAATTTGCTATAACAAGTATGTTTTCTTTTTTTCAAAAAAAAAAAAAATTCATTACATAGGGGATCAAGATAAAAGAAAATGAAATAAAAGATGGAATCCATTTTATTACATGATAGACTCTCATTAACATCACTAGCTAAAGTATAAGCTTGATCTACAACATATTTAAATACAATAAGTGTGAAAACTATTTTCTTTACCCCCTCCCGCGCCCCCTCTCTCTATATATATATACACACACTTAAGCCGATGGTCTATCTGAAATAATCACTCTACCTTCACATGATAAGGGTACGATTGTGTACACACCACTTTCCTCAAATTCTATTTGTGGGATTACACTGACTACATTGTTGTTGTATATATGTTCAATTGTTAAATTATAGTTGATTAGGTGTCTTCAGTCAAATTTTTAGGGCGTTAAAGAATACTCTCCAAACCTTGTAAAATTGCAATGAATATGTTATTATTGTTGTAGTAGTAGTCCTTCTTCCTTGTTTGATTACTTAACTGATTATGATGATGACCTAGTTCAGAAAAATCATGGGAAAAATTAGAACTTGGTTTACGTAATGAAAGGAAATTAATAGGTTACAGATCTTTAATATTCTTTTTCTATATTTTAGTTATAAAGTTACCATGGTTATCATTTTATTACATGACAGTGTAAAAAATTTTGTACATTGATAGTGCACAAAAATTGAACTCTATCAAATTTTATCTATAATTATTTGTATAATTAAATATATGGTTCGATTATGAAGCATTGGATTTATCGAATCCATAAAAATAGGGGTTGTTTGGCTCGAAAACAAGTTATGCAGAAATTAGTAATATATGAATTAGTTATGCAAAAATTAGTAGTGCATATATTAGTTATTTCATGCCCTCACTTGGGAGTGTGGCTGGCACTTGGTCCCTTACCGGCCCTCCTCAATAGGTTATTTAGCTCAACGGTGGTGTTGGTGCACTCCATTTGTTCCAGAGTTGCTGTTTTGAATTAGTATGATTTTGTATATATGGTATGGTTATGGCGAGCCTCCATTTCATCCACCCTACACCAACACGATGGGTGACATCATCGTCAATCTCTCCATTTTCTTGAATAATAGACTCTAATACTTAAAACTTCCTTTCTTTTGAATGAACTGAGTAACAAGCCTCACTCCACGCCAGCCTCATGCGGTATGTCACTGAACTTACTCTAAGTATTCTCTCTTGGTCCTACTCAACCTGAACCCTTTAGACTTCAGAATTCGCCTCCAAACCTCCAACTTAATGTTAACTCCGCTACAATTGTCGTCAATTAAAACTATTTCATCCGTGAATAACATACACCATTTGCCTCCTCTCTATGTGAAATTAAAAAAATTCTACAATACTTAATGGTAGTAGAAGTAGAAGGAAACTGGGAGTTTGCTGAACTTACAATTACTGAACAAGAAGGTCTGTTGGACTACTTTCTCCAATGCACTTGTCTTCTTCATATCCAACATCACTTTCTATGTTTATCGTACTCTTTCTCTCTCTCTTTTTATTTTTTTTGCTAGTGGTCCATGCCCTCCTTTAAAGCTCGTTCGTTAATCATCTTTTTCTCTAGTCTTTTTCTTAGTACCATAACTTCCTGTTTACAATTCTTATAATTTCTTCTTCCCTTTCAAGTTCCCACTACCTATAAGCTTTCACTTTGTTCCAAACAAAACAAGAAGGAAAAAAAGGAGACATTATATTTATGATTTGAAACATGTCAAGCAGAAGGTCTAGACAGTCATCATTGGGCTCTTCGAGGATTTCAGATGATCAAATTATTGAACTTGTTTCAAAGTTGCAGCAATTTCTTCCAGAGATTCAAACTCGCCGCTCCAGCAAGGTTAATTTTTCTCTTTACCCATGAAAAACACTTAGTATTTCTTCTTCTTCTTCTTGGATGTAAAATCTACGTATATCTTACCCTCATCAGACCAAATTTATAGAATTATACGGAATATATATATGTTATTGTTGTTCGTTGTTGCATGTTTCAATAGCATATCATTTGATCCTGTATGTATACCTCTTGTTTGTGTGTTTTTACCGTGTGGGTTATTAGTTAGCTCTTTTGGTTGCATACGTAAGGTAGTGTTTGACTACTCGCACAAAATTCAGTATTAGTAATGCAGTTTTTGGTCACCTTTAGTTTTGATACTTGCATAAAGTTAGTATTCCCTCCATCCATTTCATTTCAATTCTAAGTCACATTCTTTTCTTTTTAGTTAGTTAAAAAATGATATATATATTTTTATATTTAATAATAATTTAATTTTAATTTTTTTACCAAGATGATTTATAACTACACGAATATTTATGATTTATTTTAGACCAACACTTTTTAAAAAAAAAAATCATTCATACACTCCATACCCAATCAAATACACGATTCACATAAATTAGGACGGAAGGGATATTATATATTCCATGCGTCCCAATTTATATAAGTATTTTATTATTTTGGGAGTTAAACAACTTTTTTTTACTACAATTTTCTCCAACTCGTTTCATAATGTGAATTACTAATTATGCAGATTTATATTACTATTTATGTAGTTTTTAAATATGTAAATATTATCATAAAATACTCAAAAAAATTGTGTTTGAAATTGAATAAAAGATTAACTAATTTTGACCCTCGTACTCCGAACTCCCTCATATAAATTGAGACAGAGAAAGTAATACATTATTTAGTTGTATTTTTGTTGCTCGGACAAATAATTTTGGTACTTGCATAAAGTTCCATATTGTGTGACTAGTAATACACAAATTAAAATAACTACTCCCTCCGTTCCAAAATATTTGTCCTCCTTATTAAAAATATTTGTCTCAAAATATTTGCAATTTACCAAGACAACGATAAATATTGGTTGATCGTATATTTCATTATAGTTCTATGATTCAGAGTATCCTTTCCTATTTGATCCCTTTGAATTCCATATTCGAAGTTGCGATCAGATCTATTCATTAAAAAGAATCGATTCAATACATTTCTTATGTACCCATAGGTACTATATTGGATTTGAATCAGATTTCAGATCAAATCTATATTGAGTGATTGCCTCCATTATGTTGTTGCTAGCAAATACCACTATTTTTGGCTTTGGATCTTCCAAATCATTCCCGCTTTAGTAGTTTTTCCCCATTTTACTCTTATATTAATTAACAACATTTAAGAGGTTCTCACCAATGATTAAATGGATATATATTGAGGAGAGATTATAGGATGAAATATGTTAAGAGGGCACAATAGTTAAAATACTATCCTTATAAATATTTTCTTAAGGGGCGTACAAATAAAAAATGGGACAAATATTTTAAGGACTAATGAGTAACATCATCAGAGTAACTCTTGTATTATTTCAAGAAAAAGAGTCAATAAGACATGTAAGTTTAATCTTTACATTATAATTTATGTATTATTAATCCCTATACTACTAATTAACTTTTTATGACCTTTTCATTATCATTTCTTCATTAATTACAATCTTTGTATATAATTCCTGTGTGACTTGTCTGTGAACCAATATATCTAACCCTTAACAACAACAACAATATATCCCGCCGTGTAATATTATAAGTGAGATCTAGAAAGGAATAGAGAGATTATTTCCCCTAGACACTCGGCTCATGTCTAACCCTTAAAGGAACATAAATTTTTCTGGTATATTCCTGGATCAAATGAGTCTCTTTTTGTATTAAGGAGATGAGGTGTGAACATCCTAAATTCCTAATCAGAACTTACCAAAGCTTGGAAAAGAAAAAGTTGATGATTCGAACAGTACTGAATCACCATGCACATCACCATACTTGAAGAAAATAGACTAGACTCTCTCTTTCTTCATGTATTGTTTCTTGGAAACAACACAAGACTTGGCAGTATATGATTTTGTACAATTTGTTCTTCACGCCATGACCATGCTTTGGGTCCCAACACACAATAATATAATGCCAATTGTACGTTTTGACTTGGCCTTTTTATAAAATTGCAACGCATTATTGTACAAATAAGTCATGCTTAGTCGATATTATGTAAACACCACCTTTAGGCTTAAGCATAAAAGGTGGTACCTTTGAGAGTAATATTAATTATTCTTCCTTTTGCGTTTATTAACTTCTATATAAAGATAGTGTAAAAAATATAACACTATTAAATAACTTAAAAGATAGTAACCGTTCATAAGAAGTAAAATTAGTAACCTAAAAATATAATTTGCTGTATGCTATAATAGGTTAATACATTAAATAACAACAATAATATACTCAGTGTAATTCTATAGATGGAGTCTGGGAAGGTAAAGTATACGCAGACTTATCCCTATTTTGTATAGATAAAGAGACTATTTTTAATGGACCCTCGCTAAGGAACGCATAAACACAACATTTATGGAAACATAAATAGTAACAACAACAAGAAGATAGTAAGAAAACCAAATTATAAGAGACAACAAGTAGTAATAGAAACTAACAATAAGAATACGAAAATAATAAATAAGAAAAATACCTAAAATAATAATAATAATACTATCGGTAAGGAAAAGAAAAACGCGAAACTATCTACTACTAGCCTTCTACCCTAATCCTCGACCTAAAATAATACTAATACTACCGGTAAGGAAAAGCAAAACGCGAAATTATCCACTACTAGCCTTCTGCCCTAATCCTCGACCTCACGCACTCGTATTAAGGGTCACGTCCTTAGTAAAAATATTTTCAATGTATTTAAGTTATATCACTTCCCTTTATTATATAATTTCTGATAGAGAATATATTAATGTTCTCCATATATTCTGTAATTATTATTCTAGTGTAATTATGTAAAGTAAAAATCATTCTCCAATTAGGTTTGTAAATTGTAAACACCTATAAATATTACATTAATGACAAGCCTCCGACCAAGGAGAATTACACTATTCTACAAGGTATCAAAAGTCAAACCCTACCCCCTCCAAAACCCTAAAATCTGCCCCCTTTCTTCCTCTTTCCGCCGCCGGAAAACCCTAAAATTTCGGCACCTTTCTTATCTTTTTCTACACGCCGCCATCAACCATTGTCATGGATTCTCCCGCTTATTCCTCCTCCACCCATGACACACATCCTAATCCCTACACCCTCCCTCCTACCACTTTTCATCCAGGCTTTTCCGTAACGCACATCAAGAACTTTATCCCTTTAATTCTTGATCAAGAGGATGGTCAATACTCATCGTGGGTTGAACTATTTCATATTTATGCATGTGCATACAACGTACTTGATCACATTGATACCACCTAACCCTGTCCACCCGACGTCTACACCTCAACGTGGAAAAAGCTCAATGCAATCGTCAAACAATGGATATATGGCACCATATCTAAAGACTTACTTCATACTATTATGAAGACAGGTGCTTCGGCTCATGAACTATGGACAAGGGTAGAGGAAATATTTCAGGACAATAAACATACACGTGTCGTGTATCTAGAGGAGCAATTCAACAACATCCATCTTGAAAATTTTGCTAACATGTCAAACTATTGTAAACAACTTAAATTAGTGGCCGATCAATTGTCTAATGTTGGCAATCCGATTTCCGAAACAAAGATGGTTTTGCAACTCATCAATGGTTTACCGAAAGGTGAGTACGATACGCTTGCCACGATGATCCAACAAGCCGATCCCCTCCCTAGCTTCAACAAGGCCCGGTCACAAACTCTATTGGAGGAGATTAGACGAGCCAAACAAGACGGGCATAATCAACATGCTTTAGCAGTTGACGTACCGCTGACCACCACTCTGACCACTGGACCACCGCCACACACGGACCACCCACCCCACCATGGTGGCCAAGGCGGTAGCAAGGGACGTGGCCGCTGTCGCGCCCCATTTTCGACCCGCTCGGGTCTCAGAGCGGAGCGCGGACGTGTCCGGTGATTCCTGGGTAAAAGGGTTGAGGAGTCGCCACCTAATTATTTTTACGGTGAATTAGGACACCTAAATATTAAACTAAGTGCTGCAATGTAAACTCCAATTTTAAGGTCTGCGAAACTAGTGAGATTCTAGGTAAGGGTTCTTTATTATCCTAAAGGGAAGGGGTTAGGCATCCTTTAAGATCCGCTAACTTGCGGTTATCCGGTCAAACTCAGGTTAATTATTACTAGAAAAAATGCATGTTTGAAGCATGAAGTTAAAAGATGTTTGCAAATAATTAATGAAAAAAGATGCATTTTAAAAGATGGATAAATGTAGAGATTTTTTTCAAAATATGCATTTGTATGATATTTAAAGAGAAATACATGTAGAGTTGGAAAAATATGTATTTGACAATTGATAGTAAAACAATTTATTTATAATGCCAAAGAAGTAAAATTTTGGGAATCAATGAATTGTAAATTGACAAAAGATAAACTTATTCGGTATGATTAATAGAGCAAATAAAAGATGACAAAAGAGGTTTTGAAAATCTTGAATACGCGTGGCGAGCCTAAAATAAATAAACTAGCGAAGGATTTCTAAGTTTGAATTCAACCGAACCTACAAATAAATGAGCTAGCGACGGGTTTCAAATCTTAAACTACCCTGCGAATTAATCCTAGGTTTGCCTATTCTAAGCATTTCAATAGTTACATAAGTGCGATAAATAATATTACAATACAAAGCGGAATAAAAGCTGAATTAAAGAAAGAAAAGAAATAAATAAACTCTGAGGAATAATTCGCCGTTATTTACTTTAATCCCTGCAAGCTGTCAAGAACAAACGGTTAGAAACAGTTAAATACAAATAACTTCATATCCGTATTCAAAACAGTGAATGTTTTGATCACGGAGGGCTCAGACTTAAATTTTGAAAAGAACATTCCAATCACGTCGTGGCTGCAAACATATGACTAATGTGGTTTATTTTGATTGCCTCGCCTACTAAACGTGTTGGTCTCTCGGGTGAAATAGAAAAGATCACTATAATCACGTCGTGGCTGCGAATATATAACTTGTTGGTTATTTTAGTCACCTCGCCTACTAAACATGTTGATCTCGGATGAAATAAAAGGTTTAAGTCTTCATCATTGCCCAGAAGTTATATTTCCGTCTTTGCAACTGTGGAGGCCTCAAAATCGACGGATATTTTTCATCGGCCAAGTGTCGTATCGTGTTCAAATCAGCAAAATTTTAAAACAAGGCAGCAAGCGATAGCGATGTCGAAGCGAGAAAAGCGAGAGAGACAAATTCAAAAGACGCGGTGTTTAGTTTTAAAATAGTAAAAGCAGTAAAGCCGTAATATGAAATCGGGAAGGAAGGGAAGATGGGCGCAATATTAGTTTGAATCAATAAAACAACAAAGAGAATGCGGTATTAATTCCATCAATAACATAATAACAATGCCAAAAAAGCAGGCGATGGCGACTAAACTATCCGACTCGAATTGAAATTTGAGAACAAAAAGGGACTAAGAAGCATTTATAAAAAAACATAAACAGACCGGATTATGAGCGGTGACCGAATGAAATCGAAATTCAGATTTTTGATAACCAAAGAACAGATATGAAAAACGCAAAAATCTGGGGAATTTATCCGAATCGGGTCGACCCGGCCCGGAACAGTGACCCGACCCGAATCGGAGTTTTCAACCCGGAGCGATTTCTTTCCAAATTTCAGATAGCCAACAGCAAGGTATAAAAATACAAAATCTGAAAATTATCCAAACCGGTCGACCGACCCGGATCCGATTTTTCAACGGATCGATTTTTTCCAAATTTCGGATAACCAACAACCAGATATAAAATGCAAAATAATAAAAAAACTGGAAATTATCCGAACCGGTCGACCCGACGAACAAGATCTCGACAGGCGATCCAAAGCAGTGAAAAAATAGCAGAATTTCAGATTATTCACTACCAAAATCCCAATAATTTTAACTTATATTTTCGGACTCTTTAAGATGATGAACAACACAAAAAAAGAAACAATACCAACCTTAGGAGAATCTTAGATTTTAAATTTTGAATTTCAACACTTGAATTCGATTTTCGGACCTCCAAATATTTAGATTATCGACCTCCAAAATTCAGATTTTCCCCTCTCCAAAATTCAGATTTTCCCCCTCCCAAAAATGAAGAACAAGGGGGATATTTATAGGTGGATTTCCCCCCCAAGAACGAGTTTGAAATTTGAATTAAAGGCAAAAAAAATCTGAATTTTGGGGCTTGTTCTTAGGGCATGTGTTGCAGAAAGGTGATGGGGTAGATTGGTGGTGTCAAGCGGCGGTGTGGGGACTGGTGGTGTCAGGCGTAGGGGTGTAGGGTGGCGGCGTAGGTGTGGCAGGGGGTAGGGTGCGGCGGTTGAAGGGTTTTTAGGTTTAGGTTTTCTTTTTTTGTTTTTGGTTTAGGGTTTTGGGGTTTAAAGGGGTTGGGAAGATGGGTGATGGGTTATGGGCCGACGGGTTGGGCCGATTTGGGTTTGTATCGGTTGGGCTTGGGAGATTTGGTTTGAGGGGTAAAGGGAATTGGGCTTAGGTGTTTTAATTTTGTGGGTTGGGGTATAAGGAAATAAAGGGGAAGGGAATAAGGGTTTGTTGGGCTTAGGAGTTTGGGGTTTCAGGTGGATTGGGCGAAATAAGGGAAGAGGGAGTTGAATTGTTTTGGGTTGAGTAGGATTAAATGGGTGATGGGTTGGGCTTTGGTGAAATGGGTTTTAGTTTGGGTAGAAATTTGTTTTGGGTTGGGAAATGAAATGGGTTATAAATTGTTTTGGGTTTAAAAAAATAAAAAAGGGGTTTAACATTAAAATATTATTTTTATTTTGTAAAAGATGTGAATTATTTAAAATAACATAACGATGTGATAATAATAAAATATAATATTTGCGAAATGTTTAATGCTTAATAAAAAATGGAAATGCGATGCAATTTTGCGAGAATAAAATAACATTGAATTTTTGGATAAAACTTATGATTATGATAAAAAATGCAAATGATAGTAAAAAATGCGAATAATAATAATAATAAGAGAATAATAATATATATAAATATATATACGCATGTATGTATATAGATTAAAATTGTTTTGAGGTGTTAAAAATATTTAAAATTGCAAATAAATTGGAAAAGACGGGACAAAAATGGGTGTCAACAGATGCCCCTCTTTGGCCGGAGACGATGAAAGAGTTTTCGGACAAAGAAGTTGACCCAGTAGCCAATTTTGTCCTGACCCTCGGGCTTTGAACGAGGAGTAGGGGTGCACTGGTAGAAATCGAATCCCGAGGGGGAGAGAAGTTGTAAAAGATGGTGCAGATTCCAGAAATATGCCCCAGTGTCGAGTTAATGATGACACTGGTTGCAGATGTGAAAACTTAATGGGGAAGAGCGGAACGATATTCGAAGTAGGTCGTTGACCAATTTGCCTCGGTTCGCCGTAAGAGATAGTTCCACGTTGTGATGAAGTTCCTGCAAATTAAGACTCCTGCAAACTAAAGCTTAAGATAAAATTAGTGTATAACTGCTGAGAAAAATTATAGAGAATATAACTTGGAAATACCCGCATTAGGAGGTGGACGCCTGACTGAAATTAAAATACCCGCATTAGGAGGTGGGCGCCTGACTGAAATTAAAATACCCGCATTATAAGGCGGAGTGCTTGAAATGACGTCGTTGGATTGACGTGTTGTGTTGAAGACGTCGTTGTAATATTGTTGACGTCGCTGCAATGATGGAAAAAGACGATTGTTGTCTTTCTTGAACGTCGAGGACGTTGTTGTAATGTTGTTTTGCTGTAAAAGATAATTGTTGTGTTGAAGACGTCGTTGTAATGCTGTTGACGTCGTTGTAATGCTGTAAAAGATAATTGTTGTGCTGAAGACGTCGTTGCGTAGGCGTGTTGTTGATGACGCCGTTGTATGGGCGCGTTGCTGATGACATCATTGTAATGTTGTTGATGTCGTTGTAATGCTGTAAAATATAGTTGCTTTGCAGAAGACGCCATTGCGTAGCCGTGTTGTTCATAACGTCGTTGTATGGGCGTGTTGCTGATGTCATCGTTGTAATGATGTTCATGACGTCGTTGTATGGACGTGTTGTGTTGAAGACATCATTTGTGATGTTGTTGTTGCAAGAATGTGATGTTGTTGATGACGTCGTTGTATGGACGTGTTGTGTCAAAGACGTCGTCATATAGTCGTATTGTGTAGACATAATGTTGATGACGTTGCTGTAATGCGATCTGCTGTAAGATGTAGCTGTCGTGCTGTCATATTGTTGATGACATCGTTGTAATCTTTGTTCTTGGCGACATCGTTGTAATGATGTTGGCGTCGTTGTAATCTTTGTAAAGATAATTGTTGTCTTTGCGATGCGTCGATGGCGTTGTTGTAATGATGTTTGTTGTAAGAGATAGTTGTTCTTATTTGAAGGCGTCGTTGTAATGCTATCGACGTCGTTGTGATAATAATCTTTGATGACATCGTTGTAATCTTTGTTGATGCCATTGTAAATGTTGTAAAGATAGTGATGTCTTTGAAGACGTCATTGTAATACTATTGGCGTCGTTGTGATGATAATCTTTGATGACATCGTTGTAATGTTGTTGATGCCATTGTAAATGTTGTAAAGATAGGCTGCTGCGTTGAAGGCGTCATTGTAATCTTTGTTGGCGTCGTTGAGATGCGGTAAAGATAGTTGATGTGTTGCGTAAAGATAATCTTTGCTTGTGAAGAGCGTCATTGTAATCTTTGTTGAGGTCGTTGAGATGCGGTAAAGATAGTTGTGGTGTTGCCGTAAAAGATAGCTGATGCGCTGAAGACGTCATTGTAATGATGTTGACGTCGTTGAGATGCGGTAAAAGATAGTTGTTGCGTTGAAGACGTCATTGTAATGCTGTTGACGTCGTTGTAAAGCGGTAAAAATGATTGTCGTGCTGCCATGACGTCGATGACGATATTGTAATGTTGTCCTGTTGTAAGAGATGTAAGTGACGTCCTTGCCGTCAGTTTGCTGTAATAGGGTTCCACGTTGTGCTGAATCTTCTGCCGATCCAAACTCATGTGAATTGAAATGTCATCCTGGCACGGGCGAAAATGTGATGCGACGTCTTTGCTGTCGGGTTTGCCTTATTGTCGTTCTTTGTGATTCGAAATAACATCTTTGTGCAGACATAATAGTAGGGACCCTGTAGGTCGAGATGATGTCTTCGTATAAATGCAAAACAGGAACGTAATCCTTGTAGTGAGTTGTGGTGCCGAAATTCTTTGGGGAATTGATCATAAGTGATGTGGTTTCCCTGCTTTTCAACCTGAAGAACCTGTACTCAAAGAAAATTTGTGAGTTTGGGGAGGGGCGGTTGATTCGCGTTGACTTGGTAGCTTTGGCTCTTGATATCTGCATGTCCTGCTGATTCGGACCTGTAGCCCCTGTCTGGTTCCCAGTCTTGGCTAACCGTTAATGAAAACATTTGTTGAAAATAAGTTGTTTATAAGAAAGTATACTTATCATTAAAAAGTTCTTGTCGAACTCTAATGAAAATATTTGTTGAAAATGATTTGCTTATAAGAAAGTATGCGTATATGTAAAATATCTTGTCAAACTCTAATGAAAATATTTGGTGAAAATAAATTGTGTATAAGAAAGTATGCATATTAGTAATAAAATCTTGTCAAACTCTAATGAAAGTATTTGTTGAAAATAAATTGCTTAGAAGAAAGTAGGCATATATGTAAAGAGTTCTGTCGAACTCTAATGGAAAATATTTGTTAAAAACAAACTGCTTATAAGAAAGTATGCATATATGTAAATGTCTGTCGAGCAGTGACATGCGGTGAAACAGAGCAAACGTCTTATCCAAAATCCTCTTAGGCTGAAGACTTAGTTTGCCGATGCTTTTCCATGTCTATCGGCGTTTTCCGGCAGTGATCCCTTAAAAATGCCCCAGTTTCCGATATGTGAGAATGCCGATCTTTTGAACGGACAACCGAGTCTTGTGTAGATTGATTGCTTGTCCTATCAGGGTGATCAGATGAGTGCATTTTGTCATATGTGATATAAAGGAGAAAATATTTCCTAATGGTGGGACCGAAGCCGATTTAGGCCGCCTACGTATCCCCATGAGGGAATCAGGTCATGACGTAGTTCATTACACGCAAAGGGGATTGTAAGGATTTTTTTTTATGGGACCGAAGCCGATGTGGCCGCCTACGTATCCCGCCGAGGGAATCAGGTCATGACGTAGTTCATGGTTTACAAGTAAAGGAGATTGTAAGGGTTTTTCTAAAGATGGGACCGAAGCCGATGTGGCCGCCTACGTATCCCACCGAGGGAATCAGGTCATAACGTAGTTCATGAAGTATTACATAGAGAATAATTAATCTTAGATATGGTATCTCTTCATTGCATCTGCATTGATGGTTTTTGGCCATTCTATTCTGATAAGGTTGCCCCGGACAACTGCGTCCATCTGCTTTTCATCAATCAGTCTCTTAGTATATGATTCTGTATCTACTTGACTGCGAAAGATATAGCATTGCCCTAGTAGAAGTCCAGATTGTAGTGCAGTTGCCTAAGAGTACAAATGGCAAACGTCCGTGCCGATGCTTGTAACTTATCAACCATCCTGATGTTTCATCCCAATCTGGCTTTGACTTATTCCAAAAATGCCCCAGTTCTTCCGGTTGTGAGTCTTCCTTATATTCTTCGAAGCCTTGCTTGCTTGTTTCAAATGTGTCACACATTATCGACAGATTAGTTTGCATAATGAAAAAGAAAAGAAAATTATTAAACAAAACAGATTTTAAAATAGCAAAAGCAATGCAGATTTGTCTTTTTAAGTTTTCAAAAGGTAGAGGCGAAACACATTAAATGCATATATGTGATTCAGGCCTCAATTTGAATCGCATTGTTTCATTAAATGTTAATGCAGTTAACTAGTTTCTGGGAGAAACAAAGCCAGGGCACATGTCCAATTTTCGCAAAACATCTCCTTGCTCTGCATCCCAACTGGTTGAGTCTCTAGCGTAATCACCGAGAATCATATTGCTTTTTGCTTCTTTTTCAGCAATGAAAAGACTTTTGAATCCCTCATCGAGGTTGGCTGCATTGTCCTCCTTTGATTCCTGAGTGGCGCATGCTCTGACGAATGACTGACTCAGAGGTGGAATAGGCTTTGGCAAAAGAGCATCTCTCTTCCTTCGGAGATTGGTTGATAGGACTTTTCCAAGAAAAGATGGTGCCATGACCCGTGACTTTGGAGGAAGTACTTCTACTCCGAACGGTGCCCTCAATTGGACTGTAATCATAGGGGTGACAAAGGCTGATGATTTAACCTTTTCCTTTCTCTGGACTGGCACAATAGTCCCTTCCAAGTTGTGTTCTTCATCAACATTAATCATATTCACATTTGCATCGCCATGATCTGGCAAAGAGTTATTATTTTCCTTAGAGGCAGGTCCTTTCAGTCGGATAACTCCTTCTTTGATTAATGCCTCGATTCTGTCTCTGAGGGCATAGCAATTTTCAGTGTCGTGTCCAAGGATTCCCGAGTGGTATGCACAATGTTTAGTCTCATCATGCCATTTGGGAACAGGATTAGGGACATTTCCTGGGATGGGCTGGAGTATTCCTGCGGTTTTCAGTCTTTCATATAAATGGGCTCGAGGTTCGGCTAAAGGTGTATAGGTTTTGGCTGGCTTTCTTTCGTATTTTGCGCGGGGTCTGGGTGCATGGACTCGTGGCTGAGGTAAGTATGCGGGCTGATATTGTGGGGGATTCGGATAGGCTGGCGCTCGAGGCAGGCTATATATTGGCTGGGTATGGTAGACATGGTAGGGACCAGGTGGGTATTGATAATAAGGTTGAGGACTTTGGGCGTATGGGCAATAATAGGAAGGCTGAGGACTTTGGTTGCTTTGATTGTAGTAGGGAGGCTGGGGTGATGGCATTTGGTAGGTTGACATTTGATTTGACCTGTGTTTCTGAACTGTCACCACAGAGGACACTCCGTCTCTCTTCCTCTTTACTGCTCCCTCAAATGAGTCCGACTGGATTGTCTCACTCGTTGCTTGCAATGCTATAAAGTTTGTAATTCTTCCTGTTCTGATTCCCTCTTCTATGAAATCTCCCATTCTTATAACTTCAGAGAAACTTCGTCCTATGACGCTTATCATTCTCTCATAGTATGTTGCATCTTTCAAAGATTGTACAAAAAGAGTGGTCATCTCACTTTCTTCTATCGGGGGTTGAACTTTCGCTGCTTCTGCCCTCCATTTCATGGCATATTCTCTGAAGGTCTCTGTGGACTTCTTTTCCAACTTCATCAGATAAAATCGGTCCAAGACTGTGTCAGTGTTGAATTTAAATCTGTCCACGAAATCTTGTGCCATCGTGCCCCAATTACGCCATTTTCGCGGGTTTTGGCTCGTGTACCAGTCGAGTGCTTCTCCTGTTAAACTCCTTACGAACAACTTCATTATGATGGCCTGGTCTTTACCTACCCCAATCAGTTTGTCACAGTATGATCTTAAATGAGCGTAAGGATTTCCTTTCCCATCAAACAAGCCAAATTTTGGCACCTTATATCCTACAGGCAATTCAATGTCGGGATGCATGCACAAATCTTCGTACTCGAGTCATTCATGCCCCTTGATGGTTTGGATATTCTTGAATGCTTCTTTTAGGCTATGAATATCTTTCGCCACACTTTCATTGGTTCTGATCATTACCTGCCTGTCCATTTCTTCACACTCGTTGATTTCCTGAAAAGCCATGTTTGGTACTGTGGTAGTAAAAGGTTGAGCTTCCGTTGCATTTACTGGTGGCACATGCTGCTAGTTGGGATCAACGACGTGTGCCATCAATATGTGTTAGGCTGCCTGGTGATTTTGCGCGGAAGAGGTGTTTTGGATGAGTGAATTAATTTGGGTATGTGGAGTTGCAGGGTCATTTTGTAGCGGGCTTTGTTGTGGACTAGCTTGCGGATTAGCGTGTTGTGGATCGGTTTTGTTTAGTGGTGAATTTTCGGGGAGGTTTTGGGGAAATAGCGATTCAGGAGATGAAAAAATTTGCGGTGCAGTTGCATTTGTCCCTTGTTCAGGGAGTGGGGTATTGGCGCTAATGGACATGTTGGTGAGATTTTGGAGCCGCTCTATCTCAGTCTGCATGGCTGCCATCTGTGATGTATTTTTCTTGGACGGTAGCATTTCTATTTTCCGAAGCTTCTGGTTCATCTCTCGAAAGAGCGATAAGCTCCAGGCCAGTTTGTTCGGATGTATCTGAATCAGTCATTTTGCTGAAGGATCGGGCCTTTGATCTCGTGAAGTAGGGATGTTCCGCCAGTTTTAGTCAACGCGAATCAACCTTTGGGAAAAATAATCTAGGCAAAATAACCTTTTAAAAATGAAGAAAATCAAGTTAGTATAGGGCGAGTAATTATTGCTTCAAATAATATGCACAGAGTGAAAAAGCAGGAGAAAATAACAAAATGATTGTATGACAATCAAATGCGCATCCTAATATGCATGGGGCCTCCCTTATGCCGGAGGTGGGCCTAAACGCCAGATATGCGAGATTATGACAGATTGATCCAAGCTGCTAAACTGTAATGCTTTTGTCGGAAATAAGACAAAATAAATGTACATTTTCCAATTCGGCACGACATGATTAGGCTTGGATTTGTCTATCATTGTCACGCTACACGTAATATGCTGATTGGTCGTTGGGTTGTGAGACCCGTTGACAATTTTGGTAGATTTCTTAATTGTGGAGTCGATACCCAGGATCGACCCACCTAAGGTGTATGCATGCATGGCTTAAAAATAAAGGGTGGTATAGCTCTATCCTAAATTTTCTAAGATTTGGCTGACTAGACTCAAGGTTCCCGAGCGGACGGCTCGAGTGAGAAGGCTACGCGGCCAACCGGATGGTCCGGACGCTCCGCGCATATACCAACTCTCCTAAAAATTTGGAACTTTGAAAGAAATTTGCGGTGCATAAAACACACCTCGCGTGTAATGTGTGATAGTGTCAATTTTCCAGAGTGGAAGAAATATGAGCGAAATGCCAATTTAAGGAAAGCAGTAAGAGAATATAGTAATTGAAGCAGTTATGCATACAAAATTTCAACAGAAATAAATAAATAAAAATAATAGATCAAATAAGGAGCAATATAAAACACAATAATGATTAACCTGAACTTGTTATGGTTAAGAACCTGAATTTCCCCAGTGGAGTCGCCATGCTGTCGCGCCCCATTTTCGACCCGCTCGGGTCTCAGAGCGGAGCGCGGACGTGTCCGGTGATTCCTGGGTAAAAGGGTTGAAGAGTCGCCACCTAATTATTTTTACGGTGAATTAGGACACCTTAAATATTAAACTAAGTGCTGCAATGTAAACTCCAATTTTAAGGTCTGCGAAACTAGTGAGATTCTAGGTAAGGGTTCTTTATTATCCTAAAGGGAAGGGGTTAGGCATCCTTTAAGATCCGCTAACTTGCGGTTATCCGGTCAAACTCGGGTTAATTATTACTAGAAAAAATGCATGTTTGAAGCATGAAGTTAAAAGATGTTTGCAAATAATTAATGAAAAAAGATGCATTTTAAAAGATGGATAAATGTAGAGATTTTTTTCAAAATATGCATTTGTATGATATTTAAAGAGAAATACATGTAGAGTTGGAAAAATATGTATTTGACAATTGATAGTAAAACAATTTATTTATAATGCCAAAGAAGTAAAATTTTGGGAATCAATGAATTGTAAATTGACAAAAGATAAACTTATTCGGTATGATTAATAAAGCAAATAAAAGATGACAAAAGTCGTTTTGAAAATCTTGAATACGCGTGACGAGCCTAAAATAAATAAACTAGCGAAGGATTTCTAAGTTTGAATTCAACCGAACCTACAAATAAATGAGCTAGCGACGGGTTTCAAATCTTAAACTACCCTGCGAATTAATCCTAGGTTTGCCTATTCTAAGCATTTCAATAGTTACATAAGTGCGATAAATAATATTACAATACAAAGCGGAATAAAAGCTGAATTAAAGAAAGAAATGAAATAAATAAACTCCGAGGAATAATTCGCCGTTATTTACTTTAATCCCTGCAAGCTGTCAAGAACAAACGGTTAGAAACAGTTAAATACAAATAACTTCATATCCGTATTCAAAACAGTGAATGTTTTGATCACGGAGGGCTCAGACTTAAATTTTGAAAAGAACATTCCAATCACGCCGTGGCTGCAAACATATGACTAATGTGGTTTATTTTGATTGCCTCGCCTACTAAACGTGTTGGTCTCTCGGGTGAAATAGAAAAGATCACTATAATCACGTCGTGGCTGCGAATATATAACTTGTTGGTTATTTTAGTCACCTCGCCTACTAAACATGTTGATCTCGGATGAAATAAAAGGTTTAAGTCTTCATCATTGCCCAGAAGTTATATTTCCGTCTTTGCAACTGTGGAGGCCTCAAAATCGACGGATATTTTTCATCGGCCAAGTGTCGTATCGTGTTCAAATCAGCAAAATTTTAAAACAAGGCAGCAAACAGTAAGCGATGTCGTAAAGCGAGAAAAACAAGAGAGACAAATTAGAAAGACGCGGAGTTAAGTTTTAAAATAGTAAAAACAGTAAAATCGAGATATGAAATCCGGAAGGAAGGGAAGATGGACGCAATATTAGTTTGAATCAATAAAACAACAAAGAGAATGGGTATTAATTCCATCAATAACATAATACCAATGCCAAAAAGCAGGCGATAGCGACTAAACTATCAGGCTTCGGAATTAGAAATTTGGAACAAAAAAAAGGGACTAAGAAGCATTTATAAAAACATAAACAGACCGGATTATGAGCGGTGACCCGAATGAAATCAGAAATTCAGATTTTTGATAACCAGAATGAGATATGAAAACGCAAAAATCTGAATTTATCCGATCGGGTCGACCCGGGCGAACAGATGACCAGAATCGGATTTTTCAACCCGGATCGATTTCTTTCCAAATTTCAGATAACCAATAACAAGATATAAAAATACAAAATCAAAATTATCCAAAGCCTCGACCGACCAGGATCCGATTTTTCAACCCGGATCGATTTTTTCCAAATTTGGATAACCAACAACCAGATATAAAATGCAAAATAATAAAAAAAAAGCTGGAAATTATCCGAACCGGTCGACCCGACCGGAACAAGATCTCGACCGACCTAATCCGAAAACAAGTGAAAAAATAGCGAATTTCATTATTCACTACCAAAATCCCAATAATTTTAACTTATATTTTGGACTCTTTAAGATGATGAACAACACAAAAAAGAAACAATACCAACCTTAGGAGAATCTTAGATTTTAAATTTCGGATTTCAACACTTGAATTCGATTTTCGGACCTCCAAAAATTTAGATTATCGACCTCCAAAATTCAGATTTTCCCCTCTCCAAAATTCAGATTTTCCCCTCCCAAAAATGAAGAACAAGGGGGATATTTATAGGTGGATTTCCCCCCCAAGAACGAGTTTGAAATTTGAATTAAAGGCAAAAAAATCAATTTTGGGGCTTGTTCTTAGGGCATGTGTTGCGAGAAAGGTGATGGGGTAGATTGGTGGTGTCAAGCGGCGGTGTGGGGGCCCAGTGGTGTCAGCGTAGGGTGTAGGGTGGCGGCGTAGGTGTGGCAGGGGTAGGGTCTGCGGCGGTTGTGGGGTTTTTAGGTTTAGGTTTTCTTTTTTTTTTGTTTTTGGTTTAGGGTTTTGGGGTTTAAAGGGGTTGGGAAGATGGGTGATGGGTTATGGGCCGACGGGTTGGGCCGATTTGGGTTTGTATCGGTTGGGCTTCGGAGAAGTGGTTTGAGGGTAAAGGGAATTGGGCTTAGGTGTTTTAATTTTGTGGGTTGGGGTATAAAGGAAATAAAGGGGAAGGGAATAAGGGTTTGTTGGGCTTAGGAGTTTGGGGTTTTCGGGTGGGCGAAATAAGGGAAGAGTGAGTTGAATTGTTTTGGGTTGAGTAGGATTAAATGGGTGATGGGTTGGGCTTTGGTGAAATGGGTTTTAGTTTGGGTAGAAATTTGTTTTGGGTTGGGAAATGAAATGGGTTATAAATTGTTTTGGGTTTAAAAATAAAAAGGGGTTTAACATTAAAATATTATTTTTATTTTGTAAAAGATGTGAATTATTTAAAATAACATAACGATGTGATAATAATAAAATATAATATTTATGTAAATGTTTAATGCTTAATAAAAATGGAAATGCGATGCAATTTTGCGAGAATAAAATAACATTGAATTTTTGGATAAAACTTATGATTATGATAAAAAATGCAAATGATAGTAAAAAAATGCGAATAATAATAATAATAAGAGAATAATAATATATATAAATATATATACGCATGTATGTATATAGATTAAAATTGTTTTGAGCTGTTAAAAATATTTAAAATTGCAAATAAATTGGAAAAGACGGGACAAAAATGGGTGTCAGCAGATGCCCCTCTTTGGCGGAGGCGATGAAAGAGTTTTCGGACAAAGAAGTTGACTTGATAGCCAATTTTGTCCTGACCCTCGGGCTTTGAGCGAGGAGTAGGGGTGCTTGGTAGAAATCGAATCCCGAGGGGAGAGAAGTTGTAAAAGATGGTGCAGATTCGAAATATGCCCCAGTGTCGAGTTAATGATGACACTGGTTGCAGATGTGAAAACTTAATGGGGAAGAGCGGAACGATATTCGAAGTAGGTCGTTGACCAATTTGCCTCGGTTCGCCGTAAGAGATAGTTCCACGTTGTGATGAAGTTCCTGCAAATTAAGACTCCTGCAAACTAAAGCTTAAGATAAAATTAGTGTATAACTGCTGAGAAAAATTATAGAGAATATAACTTGGAAATACCCGCATTAGGAGGTGGGCGCCTGACTGAAATTAAAATACCCGCATTAGGAGGTGGGCGCCTGACTGAAATTAAAATACCCGCATTATAAGGCGGAGTGCTTGAAATGACGTCGTTGGATTGACGTGTTGTGTTGAAGACGTCGTTGTAATATTGTTGACGTCGCTGCAATGATGTAAAAGACAGTTGTTGTGCTGCCGTAACGTCGAGGACGTTGTTGTAATGTTGTTTCTTTGTAAAGATAATTGTTGTGTTGAAGGCGTCGTTGTAATCTTTGTTGGCGTCGTTGTAATCTTTGTAAAGATAATTGTTGTCTTTGAAGACGTCGTTCGCGTAGGCGTGTTGTTGATGACCCGGTTGTATGGGCGCGTTGCTGATGACATCATTGTAATGTTGTTGATGTCGTTGTAATGCTGTAAAATATAGTTGCTTTGCAGAAGACGCCATTGCGTAGCCGTGTTGTTCATAACGTCGTTGTATGGGCGTGTTGCTGATGTCATCGTTGTAATGATGTTCATGACGTCGTTGTATGGACGTGTTGTGTTGAAGACATCATTTGTGATGTTGTTGTTGCAAGAATGTGATGTTGTTGATGACGTCGTTGTATGGACGTGTTGTGTCAAAGACGTCGTCATATAGTCGTATTGTGTAGACATAATGTTGATGACGTTGCTGTAATGCGATCTGCTGTAAGATGTAGCTGTCGTGCTGTCATATTGTTGATGACATCGTTGTAATGCTGTTTGCTGACGACATCGTTGTAATGATGTTGACGTCGTTGTAATGCTGTAAAAGATAATTGTTGTGCTGCAGTAACGTCGATGACGTTGTTGTAATACCCAACACAAACGGACATATACCCAATCCTTGGGCCGACCCACTGCCTTGGGCGAATTACGAAAATTGGGCTGCCCCCCACTGCCCATATCCGACGCAGCAGGCCCAATATACAAGCCAATGGAAACAACCCATCCTACTGGGCCCTCGCCCAGGTACCCGTCAAACAGGCCACACAGAGCAGGCCCATCTCCCATCGGCCCAACAACATCAGTAAAATTTTGGCCTCCTCACACCTACCAAATTAGCACAGGACTACATCACTATGAATCTTCAGCAGCACGACGATGTTTGGTACATGGATACGGGCGCCACATCCCACCTCACTCGCACCTCTGGTAATCTTTCTCAACTATTTAATTTGCAAAATCCTAAATACATTTTGGTCAGAAATGGCAATCACATTCCAATTGAATGTTATGGCACATCTCATACACCTCCACCTTACCCTCCATTTTCCCTAAAAAAACGTCCTATATGCTCCTAATATCATTAAAAATTTAGTCTCGGTTAGGAAATTTGCTAGTGACAGTTATGTATCTATTGAGTTTGGCTCTTTTGGTTTTTCTGTAAATGACCTACATAAGGGGACACCTCTTGCGAGATGAAATAGTGTGGGGGCCCTCTATCCTTTCTCATCCAATTTCGCTGCACGTGTCACTCCATATACCTCTCTAGCTGCAATCTCTCCATCAACCTGGCACAGTAGACTTGGACACCCGGGAGCACCAGTTTTTAGTTTTCTTAGAAATCGCAATTTCATTCAATGTAATAATGGAAAATTGACCAAAAATTTCATTCTTGTCCTTTAGGGAAGCATGTTCGACTTCCGTTTAAATCATCTTTGAGTGTTATTTTTTTCTCTTTTTGGTATTATTCATGCGGATTTACGGACATCTCCCATTACTAGCAACCTGAGTCATAAATATTATTTGGTATTTTTGGATGATTTCTCTCACTTTCTTTGGGTTTATCCTTTAAAATATAAGTCCCAAGTTTACTCAATTTTCCTTGAATTTCAAGCTTATGTTAAGACCCAATTTGAGAAGACCATTAAAATATTTCAATGTGATAACGACCGTGAATTTAACAATTTTCCCTTTCATAAATTTTGTACAACCAATGGCATGGTGTTTCGATTCTCGTGCCCCCATACTTCACCTCAAAATGGTAAAGTCAAAAGAATCCTCTGCACCATTAACAATATGATTCATACCATGCTCTTTCATGCATCTATTCCCCCTCCCTTTTGGGTCTATGCACTTCACATGATCGCCTACCTCCTTAATATATTACCTACACGTACACTTCAAAATAAAATCCCCACCGAAATTCTATTCCGTCGGATCCCTTCTTATGATCACCTTCGAATTTTTGGGTGTCTATGCTACCCTAATCTCGCCTCCACGGTTCCTCACAAATTAGCATCTAGGACTACTCCGTGCATCTTTTTGGGTTTTCCATCAAATCATAGGGATACTTATGATATGATTTGTCCACAAATAAAGTCCTTGTCTCTCGTCATGTCACGTTTGAGGAGAACGTCTCTATCAATTTCTAACTAATGATGGTTCGCATTGCAGGCATCAGCATCAAAGGTGCTCCAAGAAACTTGCAACTACATTAGAAGCTTGAACAGAGAAGTGAATAACCTTAGTGATCGACTTTCTCAGTTACTATCCACTATAGATACTGACAGTCCAGAAGCTGCAATTATTCGCAGTTTAATAATGTGATTAATTATTTTTATTTACATATTACTAGTATTCTATTTTCTACTACCACTAGTTGTTTGTTTCTTGTTCCTCTAGGCTCTACTTATTACTATCTAGGCCAATCATGGGTTAGAATATAGAACTGAAATATATATGTATGGGATTCGATGTCCCCCTAGCTATGGACACATGCTTGTAATTATGTTTTTCTCACTATAATTAATAAGAATGACTTCCACTTTAGAAGTCCTTTTTTATTATGTTTTACATTTAATACATGAAAGAAATAATTCCCTTGATTATTTTCATTAATTGAAAGGTATATATACAAGTTACATATTTCCATAATAGGAGAATCCTATTCCTATTCTATTCCTAAAACCTTATTCTACTATAATTCTAACTATACAATTATGGTAAGTGTATAAGACTAATTAAGGTAACCTTTACACTACAATATATTAACAATATATACCAAATATACATCCCTGCCCGTGATGGGCTTCTGGGCTGCCTACTGCTTTGCTGGGCTGCTGGAGATGGGCTGCTGGAGACTGTCCACTGCCTAATTCACTGCATTGCCCGTGATATACACTGCTGTATATCAAGTATATATCACGAGTATAAACCTTGTTTAACAATACATTTATGATTAAAGGAGACTTTCCTAACTTCATGTAAACATGCAACGACTTTTTTCCATTGAATATCCAATTATTGAAAAATGAGAGTACTTTCCTAACTTCACGTTGTAAAGACCAAAAAAAAGGGAGAAACTAAAGGAGATGGGGAGTAGCCGAGTTTAGACTCCCAGGATTGTAGTAACTCAGTTAATTTGACTACTTGAACTTTCATCTTATTGGTGAAGGTTTGATTCCGCACCTTGTAGTCCTCTCTTATATTTTTCCTTCCCCTCCCCCTACATAAAAAGTATATTATATATATATAAAGAAAAGTTTAGACGCCCATATGTCCTTCGGAGAGCTCTTACAAAATTTATGGGGAAAAAATAAAAGAAGAAGAAGACGACATGAACGAATAATATATAAAATGCCAATTCATTTGAATATATTAAGGTTTTAATTTTTATGTAGAATGGAGTAATATGATATCAAATTACTTCAATTTTTTTTATAGATTACTGTATATAAAGTAATCTGTATAAGTAGCCAAGCAACTTGTTGCAATTGGTTAGACTACACCGACAGTGATTTACATAGTGAATGTATCCAATTTAGATTTGTAGATTATATTTCTTTTCTCCTAAATTATATGTCATATTTTCTATTTAATACGTTCAGAAAAGATTATCATATTTTATTATATAGAAATTATTTAGTTTTAAAATTTTCATTTTATTCTTATTGAGATAATTTATAGCTATTCAAATGTGTATGACTTATTTCAAATCATAAATTTCAAAAAAAAAATATTTTTTTAAACTTCATGAGCTGTCAAATATTACCAGATGAATTGTGTATATAACATGTTTATAGATAGACCTACATCCATTAGCCCCTTTCCTGTCAATTCATTTTCTAAGATGGGAAAGGAAGAATCAGTCGTGAAATCAAATAACATAAATAATTACTTTTATATAACAACAACAATAACATACCCAGTAAAATTTTATAAATAATAACTTTTATATGTGTTATATATCAATAAGAGAGAATTGATGTTATAAAGTTATGCTTCAGATGACAAATGTGATGGGAAACGCGGAATAACAACATAAATATCCACCGTCAAATTATGGGGAAAAATGGGAATATAATGGCACCAACAATTTTATGTGTATATTTGTGTTGTTATTCCACGTTTCCCAAGAAAGTATTATCATAGCTTTGATTTGAAACATATGTATTTGTGGTGAACATCGGAAACCAACACAAGTAAATGGTTGCTTTGAATGGAGTCAACTACGGCATTTGAAAGTATGAAACGGTAGAATGGAATATTTATTTTATGTCAAAAACTTTCATCAACCTATCTTTTCACTAAAAAGCCTGATGATGAAACAAATGAAGAGTGGAATCTGTTGCACAGATTGCTAAAAGCAACACATCATCTCCTTCAAAACCTATGATTTCTCAAAGCACCATAGAAAAATCAGTGGAGGCTAAAAGCCCCGCAAATAACATAATATATTTTGCACTTAATTCAACACTCTCTTCACCAGTACCACAACCTATTTTTTCAAAATTCAACTCCCCTTTTGAAGAACCTACCTACTTTAAAAATGACACAGTGTATCCAATAGTCAGAATTGAACTCGAATTCTGGCACCAAAACCCACAAGAAGTAGCTAAACGTATGCTTAGTCCTTCAACCAATTTTTTGGCAAAAATCCCCAAGTTGTTCTAAAAAATATTACGAATTCATCTTGACATATACCAAATCCTGCTTGTTCAAGCCGTTTAAGGATAAGCAGACTCAATCCTATGTTACTCATACTACTGTATGGATTAACAAAGTACTTACACCAAATGAATGGGGGTACCAATCTATTTATCTATAAAAGACTATCTCAACCCCTCGACCCACAAATTTTCAACTATTATGACTACCAAGCAGCTTGGATGAATGCCTTTACCTTTCAAAATCAGATAGGAAAGCATTCATGGATCATCCTCTGAAGCAAACAAATAACCTCTGAATTCCCTCAGTGGTTTATTCATCAATGATGGCCTGTTTAAGGTCATAAAATTGATATTCTTCCCCCACCAATAAAAGATGGGTGTGGATATTTCAATTTCATATTTTCATGTGACCAACAGATACCGATGCTCCTATAATTTTTCCACAGATTTCATATTCCATGGATTTATTCCCAAAAAATTTCATATAATAATCCAGAAGGTAATAAGGGTCTACCCTGATTAGCTCTTCAAGGCCACTGCAAGTGGTATAAAACTGGAACGCATCAGAAGCATATTTATCGGCTATTGAAAACTGGTTCAGAACCAACCAACAATTTTCGCCAAATACAGAAGCTGCTCAATTTACTTTCCTACAATAGAGATCTATTGCAACTTCACAGTTGGTTGGATCTAACAACAAGGCAGAACTAATCAAGCAACTTCTAGCACAGATAAAAATGGAAGCTCCAGGCCAGCAGTCTCAAGCATCCACATATGAAAATACATCAGAAGAAATTAGAATTTTTTAATTAAAATATTTCAGGGTTTTATGACATCATCAATCACTATCTTTTTCAATTATTGTATGCAATATGCTGGCAATCTTTTATGCAATTTTGTATTCTAGACCTTTGGCTATAAATAGTCTCTCCCGTCACTTGTAATACCCAGATCTGAAATCTCTCTCCCACTTCTCTCTAGAATTGGTATGAGCTATTCCCTCTAAGTTTTCTCAAAGTTTTAGTTTGTAATCTTGAATTTGGTTATCTAATAATAATCAAATTTTTATTTCACTCTTGTTTTATTTATGGTGGCTCTGCCCCCTAATTAATTTTATTGCATCACATTCATAGGGAAGGTTGTGCCTCCTAAATTTATTTAGCATCACATGTATATTGCTGACTTTGTCGCCTAATTTTATTTTTATTCTTGTATTCCTAATAATACTGACTAATTAATACTCTTCTAACAAGTTATTATTCTTGCTTCCTTTCTTATTGACTCTTCCCCTAGTCTTTTAGGGGCTCCGCTTCCGGTCCCTACACACACACACACACACACATATATATTTATGCCAGTGACATCTCTGATTTGTTCTGTTGTATCTTTTGATTCACGTTTATCAACATCTACATTGTTCACATACATCGTTGTTCGCTCGATCAGGTTAAGGCATCGGGTGCCGGGATAGTTGATAAGTATGATGTCCTGAAAATTAATTTTTCAAGTGTTGATAGTGATTTTATGCATAAATAATTACATGTTTGAATAAAGTGCTAAAATTGATAATAAATAATTAGTGTATTTGTTTTAAAAAAATTAATAAGAATCTTTTCAGTTAAAATGATTGAAATGTCCTTAAAGTTATTGACAAAAAATATAAATCTAAAAGTATTTTAAATAATGACCAAAATATAACAGAGACATAATTAGACGCTATATCTTGAAAAAAGATGTATTTCGAAGAATATAAGATATACTTCCTCCGTCGCAATTTATATGATATAGTTTGACTGTGCACATACTTTAAAAAAATAAAGGAAGACTTCTGAATCTTGTGGTCTAAAACAAGTCAAAGATATTTGTGTGGTTATAGATCATCTGGTTAAGCATAAAAGGTAAAATTTAAAGTTAAATTGTTGCCAAATAAAAAAATGTGTCGTTCTTTTTTGGACTGACTAAAAAGGAAGATGTGTCATATAAATTGGGACAGAGAGAATAAGGGATAAAATTATAAAAATTTGATCAAACTAAAAATGCTTATACCATCAAAACAATAAATTTGAGGTGACCAATTTATAGTGATTAAATATAGTTTATGAGCACTAGACTTATAAACACTTCCGATATTTATCAAATGTGTAGATATGACAAAAAAATACTCCTTATAAATTGGTTTGGTCAACTTATAGTTTTAGCCAACCACATTCGTTTTCATCTCAATTTATGTAAGACATTTGACTAGGTTATTTAAAAGAAAATGAAAGATTATTTAAATTTGTGATCTAAAATATAATAATATATTCAATAACATTTCATAAGTGGGGTCTGAAGAAGATAATACATTATTATAATTTTGGTGACTATAAAGATAAATTAGAAAGTTTAAAATTTAATTATTATTAAATATAAAAAATATTATATTATTTTGGGATTGATTAATACAAAATATTATTTCGGGTTCTATGGAAGAACCCGCCTCCAAGAGACTGCCAAAAGCCGTTGAGTGGAAGTTAACCGCGCTCCGATAGTGACCGCCAACTTTCGAACCTTCTTCAGTCAATTTGCTTTTATTCTTTTTCCACTAGGCCACTCAAAATTCACGAAAATTCGCCTTTAATTTGTATATTAGTACTACTATATATTATATAAAGTACAAGTACAACTCAGTCCATTTGCTAGCCTAATAACTTGCAATGTCTTGCTCCATTGTTGAAAAACCACTTTATCTCATTCAATCAAAGGACCCAATTTTGCCTCCATTGACATGCAAAAGAGAAATGCTATCCCCACCGGACCAAGACAGAACTTTTACTTATTCAAATAACAATTAAGGTGAAGTAGGGTCAGGAACAACAAATCTCTTTATGATAAACATATCCATTTTGCAAGTTCGTTATTACGAGTAGTTCTGAGGTGGTCCGTCGAGTCCTCTAGCCTAGGGTAATCAAAATAAAGGCAGGATTCTCTCGTCTTTTATTTCTTTTTTCTGAGAGAGATATCGTCCTTCCAGTTCCTGATGAATTGAGTTCTTATTTAGTCCGCTCGACCAACGTGCGCGTGTTTGCGCATCCGCCTTGATTGAACACCTAGAGTCAACAATACGTAGGCATGCATTCTTGATAAGAAGAAATGATGGAGAAAAGAAAAGAAAGAGAAAGAAGAGGCTGCAATTGATCAAAGAAATTGCAGGGTGCTAAGGATATTCGCCGACTAACTAAGAGTTCTTTGCGTTACCGGCATCATTTTTCCGACGTGGTTAAACCTCTTGTTGATATGCTTCGTTCGACGTCGTTGGAATCTAATGAAGCTGCTCTGCTTGCGCTACTCAATCTCTCTGTTAAAGATGAAGGGTACGTCTAATCAAACAAACGTTAGCTGTATTGTTTATTGGCTTGACAAAATATAATTAACTACTGTAATGGCTAATTTAGAATTTGAACTTTATGCATTTGGAATATAATTAACTACTATAGGGTGGTGGTTAGACCGACTATGTTGTATGGGGCGGAATGTTGGCCAGTCAAGACTTCGCACATACACAAGATGAAAATTGCGGAGATGAGGATGCTAAGATGAATGTGTGGGCATACAAGGAGATATAGGATTAGAAATGATGATATTCAGGATAAAGTGGGAGTGGCCTCAGTGGATGATAATATGCGGGAAGTGGGTTGAGATGGTTCGGGCATGTGCAGAGGAGAGATACGGATGCCCCAGTGCGAATGTGTGAGAGGTTGGCTATGAACGGGTTCAAGAGTGGTAGAGGTAGGCCGAAGAAGTATTGGGGAGAGGTGATTAGACGGGACATGACGCTAGTGCAACTTACTGAGTACATGACCTTAGATAGGGGGTTGTGGAGGACATAGATTAGGGTAGAAGGGTAGCAGGTAGGCGAGCGTAGTCCTACTTACGCTTACAAAATGATAGCTATAGTGTTATTATTGTAGGCCGATTAGCCTATTACACTTATAGGCGCAATATAGCTTTATAGTCCCCTTGTAGTTTGATTTCTACTGCTATGTGTTCTTTAGTGTACTTTGTTTATCTTATATAACTGTGTTAGTTACTACTTCCTGTTGTTAGAATGCGTTACCATGGCGTATTTCGATTGTGTTATCAGCATGTTCATATTGTCCATACTGCTTTAATTCCATGTCTGAGTCTAATCGTTTCTCTTGCTTTGCTTTGCCTTGCTTTGCCTTGCTTGCTTTGCTTGTGATTATGCTTTGTCTTGAGCCGAGGGTCTCCCGGAATCAACCGCTCTACCTACCAAGGTAGAGATAAGGTATGCGTACACTCTACCCTTCCCAGATCCCACGTTGTGGGATTTCACTGGATATGTAGTTGTTATTGTTGTTGCATTTGGAATTGGACTTACTGACAAAATATAATTGCTTGTGGTACTACCGGAGTTTCCTGAAATTTCTGGTGCTAATTGTTTGGTGCTATTTCACCTTCTTTTTCCTTTGCGTTTTGGGTCTAATTAAGACACACTAATTATGTAGTTTATCGTAAATAGATAAGTTATCATTTTTACAAGGTTATTTATCAGTAATTTCTTAGAGTTTAAGTTAAATATACTCACCGTATAAAATTTATTTACATAAAGTCACTTAGAGGTAATTATAGGTAAATCTTCTAATAAATGTTAATTGGTAACATAATGAAAATGGCGACTAACCTGCTCTCACGGGTTAAAATTCATTGATAGTGTAAAAAAATGAAATCCTATTTTTTTTTATAGAACTTCACATGTAATAACCATATAACAACAACATACCCAGTGTAATCTCATATGATGGGGTCTGGAGAGGGTAGAGTGTACGGAGATATTACCCATACCTTGGGAGGTAGAGAGGCTGTTGTTATAACCATATAAGTGATCTTAATTATTATTTTTGTTGGGTTAAGATAGCTTTCTTGCTTTTTAAAAGAGAATAATCCCCTGATTATTTTCATTAATGAAAAGATTTACATACATGATATACAATATGTAATTATGAAAAATAAATCTACATTTTCCTAATACAAGACTACTGCCTTAATTATATATGTATAAGAATTTTAATAATTATGGTAAGTAAATATACAATTTACATGGCCATATACACGGCCAATATACACGTTACCGTGTATATTCTTTCACACCCCCGCAGTCATAGCGGGTGGTTGTCGTACGCTGAGACTGTCCCTAAAATCTTCAAACAGAACTAAGGGAAGACCCTTAGTAAAGATGTCAGTAATTTGGTAACGTGAAGGGTAGAGATGGCGGTGGATCATGGACCCGGTGGATCCAGATCCGTTTTATAAGATATGGATCTTCAAAATTTGGACCCAACGGATCCGGATCGGACCCGGATCCATTTCTAACGGATCGGATCTGGATCTTATATTTGAGATCCGTATCCGGTCCAGATCCGACCCGTGGATCCATTTTTTTATTAAATATATTTATAACATAGAATGTAATTTATAAGTATTTTCTTAAAATTGCTAAGCACATCCTTGCAAGTTTAATTCTCAGAACAAATTTAATTTATCCCCGCGTTAACTCAAAAACCAAAAAATAAAGAGGTAACTTCGATAATAAAATCAATGTTATATTAGTAAATGACTAACATCTCCATAGACAAGTAGTTAAAAGTATATTCACTTCATTTGTGAAGATTCCAAATACATGCAAGTTCCGCATTGTGGAAATACTAGTCAGCATTTTTCACAACTATTGTCATTGTCCAATATTTTCAATTAATAGCTCACAATCAAAATGAGACAACGAACAAAATATCTCATATGAACATTTCAAAATTGAAACATAGTAAATTGTTAGCTAAGTAAAAATCGTTTGTCAGTTCAAAAAAAAAAATCTTAGCAAGGTTACATTCTTAGCAAGACAAATTTTTTTACATGTGCATCCAGATCCGATCCGCGGACCCGGTGGATCCGATGGATCCGGATTTGGATATGAGTTTTATGGACCCGACGGATCTGGATATGAGTTTTATGGACCCGACGGATCTGGATCCAGGTATGAAAAATGGATCTGGATCCGGATCTAGTAGGATCCGGTCCAGATCTGATCCGTTGTCATCCCTAGTGAAGGGACATGCAAGACATGTACTTGTCCACGAGCCACATTTTCTCGAACAAAGTGAATATCCATCTCAATATGTTTAGTGCGCTGATGTTGGATCGGATTTCCAGAGAGATAGACCGCACTAACATTATTGCAGTAGACCAAGGTAGCTTTCTGAATAGGAAAGTGAAGCTCTAATAAGAGATTACGCAGCCAACAAGACTCAAACACCACATTGGCTACCCCTCGATACTCGGCCTCCGCACTGGATCGCGATAAAGTAGCATGACGTTTAGCCGACCAAGTATCACTAAGAAACATACAATAACCAGATGTCAAACGTCTGGTATCCGGACATCCACCCCAATCAACATCTGTATAAGACATGAGAGTAGATACAGAGGATGAATATAAGTGCAAACTATAATAAATAGTACCCTAAATGTAACACACAATGCGATTGAGAGCATGCATGTGTTCGTCCCTCGGATGAAGCATAAATAAATACACCTGCTGCACTGCATAAGTAATATCTGGCCTCATAAATGTAAGATACTGAAGAGCCACTGCAAGACTGCAATAGTGGGAGGGATCCTCGTAAGGTGTGCTAGAATTAGCACTCAGTTTCGGTTTGGTGTCAACCGGAGTAGGAGAAAACTCACAGGATGACATGCCAGCTTGGTCAATAATCTCAGCTACATACTTCCTCTGGGATAGAAATATACCACATGCATGACGAGTTACATCTATACCAAAAAAATAACTCAAATGCCCCAAGTCTTTCATAGCAAGTTCGGAACTTAGAAGAGACATCATAGACTTGCGTAGTTTATCCGAAGAGGAAGTCAATATAATATCATCCATATATAACAGAATGTATTCCAGAGAAGTACCACGACGATAGATGGACAGATAATGATCAGACATGCTGTGAGAAAACCCAATAGTAGACACATAATCTGTAAATATTTTGTACTAAGCCCGAGGGGCCTATTTTAGCCCATACAAGGACTTCTTCAGCAAACAGACATGGTGAGGATGATCGGGGTCGCTGAAACCCAAGGGTTGATGCATGTATACTGTTTCCTTGAGATCGTCGTGTAAGGAAGCATTTTTCACATCCAGCTGATGAATGGGCCATGGTTTCGAGAGAGCCAGACAAAGAATAGTGTGAATGGTTGCCGGTTTGACCACCAGACTAAATGTCTCTCCACAATCTAGCCAAACTGTTGAGTTTTTTCCATCACCTACAAGACGGGCCTTATGCCTCTCAAAACAACTATCAAATTTGTCCTTATGAGTAAATATCCACATAGAACAAATAACATTGACACCAGGCGGATGGGGCACCAACTCCCACATCTTATTTTCAATAAGAGTATTATATTCATCATCCATGGCCATTTAACAATTCAGGTCATGAAGGGCAGACACGGGGTTGCGCAGTAGGGATGAGTTAGTGACATTAGAATTGAGAATAAAATATCTTTTTGATTTAAAAATGTCCCGTTGGCTACGAGTAATGGGCCCTTGACTCGGAATAGAAGTGGGCCAGATCTGGGTTGGTGTAGGGATGTCACGAGATTGGCTTGCAGGCAGTGGGCCTGCTGGCCGAGAAACAGGATCCGGACAGGGGACATTTGGGCTTGTTGGCAAAATTAGGTCACGGGAATGCTGGTCCAAATGGTGGATGATATACGGTGAGAGTCCATCATCCAAAAAATATAAAAACTAGACACAAAATTATACAATTTAGCAAACAAAAATTGGGTTTCATAAAAAATGACACGTTGACTAATTATGATTTTATTAGAAGATAAATCAAAATATTTGTAACCACGATGATTAGATGAATAACCCAAAAACACCCAAGAAGTAGAACGGGCTTGACGTTTGTTAATTATAGTAGATGGGAAGAGAGGATAGCATAAACACCCAAATACCCTAAGGTGAGAATACGAAGGATCCTTATGATAAAGAATTTGGAGTGGAGATCGGTATGCTAGTCCTTTGCTCGGGAGTATGTTAAGAAGGTAAGTAGTCATTTTTAATGCATGATGCCAAAATGAAGGTGGTAATGAAGCATGGGCGAGTAATGTCCGAACAATATTATTAATGGTGCGTATTTTCTCTAAGCTTTTCCATTTTGAGAGGACGTATGAGGACAAGAAAATTGAAAAGGTATACCATTAACACTACAAAATTCCCTAAACTATCCATTATCAAATTCCCTTCCATTATCACATTGAATGTTTTTAATTTTTCGTTAAAATTGGGTACAGATGAATGCTCTAAAAGATAGGAATGTGGAATAAACTTGAGACTTTTTAGACAACGGAAAGGTCCACAAAAAATTAGAATAATCATCCAAGAATAACACATAATAAAGATGGCCCACAGAGCTCAAAACGGGAGATGTCCACAAATCACTATGAATAATATCAAATGACATTAACGCACTAGAATTAGACGCTACAAACGGTAATATAACATATTTCCCAAGAGGACAAGAAGGACAAACAGTAGTACTACGCGTACTATTACACTCAATAAAATTATTGTTTTTAAGAGAGGAAAGAACAGACGCTTCCGGATGACCCAAACGCGCATGCCACAAGAAAGGTGCTAAAGCGGCAAATATCGACGGTGTGGCTTAATTAGTGGTGGTGATGGGATAGAGCTAGCTCCGACTATTATATCTCATTAGAGGTATCCCTGTCGTACAATCCTTCACATAAAATCCAAAACGGTCAAAGTCAATAGAAACCCAATTATCAGTTATAAATTTATGAACATACACCAAATTTTTAATTAAGTGGGGAGCATGAATGGTATTTTTCAAGGCTAAAGGTGGGTTCGGGGGAGTTAAATTTGTGTGCCATAACCATGAATTGGAATTGAATTACCATTACCAACAATGATGCCACGATTATTGCCCAAATTGAAATAAGATGAGAGATTACCTGGTGCAGACGTCATGTGAGAAGTAGCACATGTGTCCATGTACCAATTTGCATCCGGAGGATTTAATCCAAGTGCATGAATTGCTGCCTCGATATCCGTGGGAGTTAGGGCCAGTGCTGGGCCCGCAGCAACGAAGGCCTGCTATGGCTGAGGCCCAAGCAGGTCAACCTGCTACCAGGGCCCAATCCGTGACTGCTGTGTTTGCTGGAATTGCCAGAGGCCATTGGGCCTGGCCCAACTCGCTGCTGGAAAGCCTGGAAATTGTGGCGTGGGCCACTGTCCACTGGCTCAGCCCCACGACTACTGTGCACTGGCCCAAGGCTGCGGCTAGTGGTGCTACAGCCCAGCCAGCTGGCCACTGCCACCCCACCATCGCCGGGGCCACCGCCGTGGTTTTTGCCACCATTTTTCCAATTTTGGCCCTTTTTGCTGCCACCATTGTTAGGGTTTTAACTAGAATTATCTGAGAATGAGTGAGGGTCATCGATGTCGCGTGACGTGACCCCCATCATGGTGGAATTGGCTCCAGTTGCCGCCTTTTTAGCCAAGTCGGTTTTTTCTAAGGTGAGCATGAAACGTGTTTGGTAGAACGGCGGAAGAGGATTACTTTGACGAAGAAGCGTCCTAATGTCATTATAATCCTCGGAGAGGCCCTCAACCATCTGAAGAACAAGACAATCATTCGTGACGGGCACGCCAACGTTCTTGAGTTGATCCAACAACTCCTTGAGCCTTTGACAATAGGTTGAGACATTCAGAAAATCCTCCATATTGATGTGGGAGAATTCTTGCTCAAGGGTCACAACACGAGAATTTTTGTTATCCTAGAATATATCACGCAACCTATTTCAAGCTTCCATTGTTGTGGCGTCGGGTTCAATAATAGTCTGCAAGAGGTCCGTAGAGATGGTGGAATAAATCTAATGGAGCACCGTAACATCAAGAGTTGCCCACAATTCTATTTCATCATCGATGGTAGGCACCTTCTCCTTGTCTTTTTTCGGTGGGACGATGTGATGGAGGACTCGATTAGACCGTGCGTGAATTTTAAATAGTTCTTCCCACGTCGCGTATTGGGCGTTTTCCATCTCAAGAACAATAGAGATGATGTTCTTGATATTGGAGACTGCAAGGGCAGGATGAAATGTGTTTTTGTGGTAGACATGATGAAAGAACAAGAGGAGAATTAGGGATTCGGTAAAAAAAATTGAAGGGAGGGGGGGGGGGGGTTATGGACGGCCGACGGCCGAAGAGGGAGTTAGGGCGGCGGAATCAAAATTTTGGAAAAGGAAAAGTTTGCCCACTTCTGATACCATGAAAGAGAATAATTCCCTGATTATTTTCATTAATGAAAAAGTTTATATACATGATATACAATATGTAATTATGGAAAATAAATCTACATTTTGCTAATACAAGACTACTATATTTTCCTAATAGAAGACTACTACCCTAATTATTTATGTACAAGAATTCTAATAATTATGGTAAGTAAATATACAATTTACATGGCCATATACACGGTCAATATACACGTTACCGTGTATATTCTTTCACTTTTAGTTCCAAGGGATACATCTTTTTTATTGCATTTAGTGCCTTGGAGAGGGAGGATGGTATTCTTTTCTGCTGTTTTTGCTTTTTGTATATTTGTTTATGCTGTATTTTTTAGTTTTATATGATAGTGTTTGGACTGTGCACATTAGTTTAAGACAGTAAATTGACTTGTGTATAGGCCAGTGTTAGTTGAAGAGATTTTTAAAGTAGCAGAGACAAATTTTATTTGATAAAGAAATCTAATATCAAAGTATAATAGTTGAATAGTTAAATGAGTTTAGATTTACCAATAGATCATATAGTAAAATAAGTCTTACTTGCTTCTATAATCTCGTATGGAAAATACACCATTACTTCACAAGTAAAATGTGGCTTATATATGAGATTTGCAGTTTGGTAAATTGTGAAGTAATATTATAATTGCTTGCCTGTTAAATTTATTGTTCTTTTACAATGTTCATTGCCTTCTTTTTATTCGTTAATTCTTTTATAAGTGGTGCTGCTACTTCCTCTATATCTGAAATTATATTCTACTTACTAAAACTTTGATAATTGATTCTATTTTCCTTTCTATACAGAAACAAGAAAAATATCATAGATGCTGGTGCCTTGGAACCCATCATTGGCTTTCTTCAATCAAATAATCCAACTCTACAGGAGCATGCAAGTGCTTCATTACTCACATTATCAGCATCTTCCATCACCAAGCCAATCCTTACTTCTTTCGTCGTCATCCCTCTACTCGTAAATATTCTAAGACGCGGTACCCCACAAGCCAAGATCGATGCTATTATGACTATACAATCTTTCAACTTCTCAAGGTAATTTAGCATTGATACTTCAAACGGAACCGATTCCTCCTATAGTTTCCCTGCTTAAATCCTGTAAAAAGTCTTCGAAAATCTCTGAAAAATGTCCGCTCTTATAGAATCGTTAATGTGTTATGAGGAAAGTAGAAAAGAGTTGACGTGTGAAGAAGGGGGAATTCTTGCAATAGTGGAAGTTCTTGAAATCGGATCTTTACAAAGCCGAGAACATGCTGTAGGAGCTCTGTTGACAATGTTGCAAAGTGATCGATGTAAATACCGGGAATTAATTCTCAGAGAAGGTGTAATTCCTAGTCTAAAGAAAAATCACAAACGCTTTTAAGGTTGCTCAGAGATCGTCCTTATGAAAGGTCTGAATTTCAACCTGATACATTGGAGTGTAGGGTTTTTGTTGTTGGGTTCGTGTACGCAGCGGATTTTGAAAACTTGTTTCAAACCCAACAAATGTCAAATTGTGTGACTATAGGGTAATTTAAAATCGTAAACATAAGACTTGAATGGTACTTACATGTTTACAATATCTGGAATCTTTATCAACTGTGGGTGCGCACGCGAATGTCCTTTCGATTGCAAGGTCCAAGCTTCAATGTATTCCTCCTTTGGAAAGCTAAAAAATCCGGCAGATGTTCGAGAGAGTATTTTGATTCTGAGTCTCTAAGACTTAGAATAATGATATGAAAATCAAGTGTTTCGAATAATGAAGTGTAGGTCTGAATTTATAGGTGAAAAATTAGGTCAAACCTGGGCCTGACCCAAAAACCGAGGCCGATTAGGTCATGGCGCCGCGGCCCTATGGTGTGGGCACCGCGACGCTGACATGACCCTACACTGTCTCATTTTATTTTCAGCACATTCTTAATTAAATCTAAAATCTAATTTTGACTTAATTAAAATAATCATTATTCATTTAAATATCTCGATTCTAAATCGAATATTTAATACTCTCTCAATACATCCTTAGATCGAAAGGGCAATCGACATATTGTGACCCTACATGCCTTCACATATCGACATTAATCAAATTAAGGTCTACGCGAAACTCCTAGACGGCGCCGCAAGACGAACTCAATATGTAAAGTACGTTTACACGAATCCAGTAAACTTAACCTCTATGTGGTAAGATAAAATTCTCTCATTCACGATACACTCGATCAAGCTTAGGATTTGCCAAGTGTCTATCAGAATGGCTTGATCATTATATCTCATCTATATTGGTTGACAACAAGACCATATTCTAGATATGTCTATTGCGTTGGCCAATGACTTAGTCAACCCAATATCACTGAGAAGCTGAGTGTTCTCTCGAATATACATTCGAGGAATGAATCCTAATCTTGGCTCAACTACCACCTTTAATCCACATCGTAATGTACCCAATACAAGCCGTATCTCAACCTATAAGATATTTGAGCTTAGGACATGATCAAAGTATATTACTCTGTAGACAAGGTGTGTATTGACCTCAAGTCTAAGGACTTCTATCTCCCACACGCTGATCATACTTTAGACATGTATAATAAACAGTGTATCAGCAGGGTATACTAATACTTCCAAAGTATCTATGTGTCCATCACGAGTAGCCATTACTCGTAGCAGGTAAGACATACTACATCCTCTAAGGATGTGATGCAGACAACATGTCGACTTATCACATATCATCGATATCCCATTCTCGAGGATCATTATTCGAAGCTATTTTAAGAGTTACGTTACAATTTTAATATCTCACACTCTTAATAACAATTTAACATCTAGGGATGCATATTATAGAATATTACAAACAATCAACTAATAATTCAATAATTGCAAATGCCAAAATATTAATCTCCATTAATAATAATACGAACATGTATAAAGTACATTTATCCTAATACAGATTGTCTGTAGGACATACATATACTTTCATGAAGAACATTGTTTCGAATCTTATATCTCAGATTGATGGCAAGGAGCAAAGTGGAAAGCGCGGGGTTTGCTTGCTGAAGTGATACAAGATAGTATGGATCAAAGTTTAAGACTATTACACCAAAGGGCAATGGTATGTACTCCGGTTGATTTGTCTGTTTCCGATTGTGCCCCCGAGATCCCTTTAACATGATACAGTTTGGTACATTAGAATGATCCCTTTGTTTCTTTCTTACCGATATCCTTTAATTTGTCATCCTGCAACCGCGTTACTGTCGATGAGATCAATTTTTTGTGCTCGGAAAATTGGATACACTAGACAATGCCAGATCAATAATTGTTATTGAACTGAGACAGGAATAAATGGAATGACATGAACAGTAAGAATTCATTTTACAGACTTTAACCTGTTTGAGATTGAAGCACGTTGTTATTGTTAGACCATGATATGAATTTTTTGGAGATTCTTAGAATTTTAGTTTTTGAATGGTCTTTGTATATTTGTACACAAACTTTGAAGGTTATACAAATAGTTAAGGTTCCAATTCTCCTCAACATGGTACAATTTGGTATATTACAATGAAGCATTTATTTTTCTCTTCAAATATCCTTTATTTTTTCTCCTGCAACTATGTTTTTGTGTTGAGATCAATTTTTGTGCTCGACGAATTAGATATACTAGATATATAATGCCAGTCCTGGCCCTTCTAGGCTCCAGGTGACTGGCTAATGTCGACGACCATTTGGGAGAATTATATTTGTAACATAAACTTTGAATGTATTACAAATACTGAAGAGAAATGGAAGATGGGAAAGAAAGCTTGTCTAGGTGAGCCCTTAAGATATCTATCTCTACGAAATAGGGGTAAGGTCTGAACACTCTACCCTCCCAGATTCCACATGTGAGATTACATTGGATATGTTGTTGTTGAGCCCTTAAGACATGAGGATTCAATATGCAACATCTAGATGTATGTTATCGGTTTCTTCCACTCTACCAAATATGGATACACCCTCATAAGTTTGAGCAATATTGTTAATCAGTTCCATAACGAGTATTGTCTTATCCACTCCAGCTCCCCCAAATAGTCCGATTTTTCCTCCGTGGACCAATTTTTAGAGGCAAATATACTTATAAAGATTGCACATATTCCCACTTTTCAAGAAGGTTACACTAATATATAAAGATCTACTTGTTAAAAAGAAATTATACTGGCTTTTTTTCTTTTGTGATGGTTTACTCACTTTAAAGTGCTTTGAGTTAGCCAACAATTGTTAATTGCCAGGATTATCATTGAGAGGAATAACCCAACAAAGGTATGGTGGAGCGGTAAGTACTCCTTCATCCTTAATCAAAGGTTATAGGTTCGGGCCTTGGGCATGGAGTCACCTTTGTTAGGTAGTGCTTTATCCCAAGGTGGAATTTTCCGGCGCGAATATGAATTTAGTCAAGCGCCAATGTTGTACCGGCTATAGAGCTTGAATAACTTAGCAACAAGGGCTCAGATATCATAGCTATGTTACTTTATTCCTCGCTATCACTGTTCAGATGTTGGTCAATTTGTTGGATAATTTTTTGATAACCGAGAATCTTGGGAGGGTTAAATGAGGTACATGTCGAAACTCCATTGAAGGGTGTCAAAAGCTACTGAAAGTAAAAACAAGAGATGAAATAAATCAAATGTCAATTCTGTTTTCGAATGTCAGTGATAATGTCGTCTGACACAAGTGACAACACTTCGATAAAACAAAAAAACTTTAAGAGTAAAATGCAACGGAAAAAATAAAGAACACAAATGTTTATATTTTGATATAACTTATGATGGTCAATGACCAGAAGTATTGTATATATTTCATATACAAATATACAAATTCATTTCTTTACAATTTTACACGATAAAACAAAAAGGAATTAAAACGTGATGTCGCAGATGACTTCTGCATGAAAAATCTAACTAAGTATACATAGACAACCTCTCATTACAATCGCTCCATACAAAACTAATCTAGAATCTAAACAACAATTGTAATATTGGACAAAATGTTGTCGACACACTCAGGCAACCATTTCACGATAGTTCAGCAAATCCGCCATTTGCTCGTCAACCGCGTTCTTAAATGCAGCCGATGTTCACGCCATGGATCTGAGTTAGAACATCAACCTACCTACAACGTCGTCTGTTACCCCAACCAACGCCTCCAGACATTTGATTCTTCCCCGCATTTCATTGTAATTACTTTCACTAGCCATCATTCCAAGTATCGTACCACAATGATCTGGTACCACTTGATATATGAGTGATATTTTTCGAGTTCATCTGTAACATCCCGAAATTTTGGGACAATGATTTGTGCACCTAAGCGTAATAAGTAGACTCGGGCCTCGGGGATTTTATGTGATATCACGTATGCTAATAAAGAGACTAGAATATAAAAGAATTAGGCCCCGAAATAATTTTGGACACAACAAATGTGACGACGGGGATCAGGAATAAATTTTGGTACGTACACAAAGAGTGGCATATTAGGATATTATGACATTGAGAATATGAAGGTTTTATGAGTTATTAATATTTAAGTGAATTGGAATCACGGAATTAATTATGTGTGTGATTGATAAATTATACGGAGGCAGGTCACTTAATTAAATTAAGTGACCTGTGCATGGGAAGCAAGGTGGCGTCAAATTAAGTCCTCCACACATGATGATTAGGAATCGTTGCCTCTTCACGTTGAGAGTTTATATTGTATATTGGGGAGCAATTCTTGAGGCAGTGGCTTTGGAGAATTGAGATTAGAGGAGAGGACCAACTTTTGTTTTTCCTTTTCAATAGTATCTTAGCATCCTACTAGAATTTACCCTGTGTTGTCTAATATGGATTTTTAGCGTTTGTACTTGGGGCATTTCATTGGCTGAGTCGTCAGTGAGTAATTTTGTGGTTTCATTTAGTATTTCAAATATGGTATACGGAGAGATACCATTGCAAGAGGGACTGGTTCCGTTATTAATCGAGGTATGCTAAGGCAAATTATTTCTTTCTTTTGGCATGTTCCATGTAACGAAATATAACCGCAATATTGCTCCATAATTTATTCTGCTCCTAGTAGTTAAAAATATTCGTGTTATTGATTCCTATGCTAAAAGCATGTCTAAATATATTTCTAAGTCCTTACTGAGGCATACATAAAAGATGTTGATTTTCCAATGTTAGCCGAAGGTATAAATGTATTATGTCATCCGTTGAGATTTGGAATATTGTGTTATCATTCATCCATTTTTATTTGCATTGCATTCATATATTACCCTGGACCAATTGTGTTATGCACACTACTATATGGTAAATATTATATATATATATATATATATATATATATATATATATATGTACGGGGAATGGTAAAAGGGAAATGCATTATATACGCACACCACTTGCAGCTGGTACAGACTATCACGAAAGAGCCCGAAGAGGCCAATATGATGTGATGATGTGATACCCTTATGTGGCGATATAACCTGATGCCCACAAAGGCGGTTATGGGAGGATTCCTGTGTGGACATTAGTATACCGCATTTGCATTATGCATACATTCATTAATCATTACATGGTATGGTGCCCACAGAGGCCGACATGAAATGATGCCCACAGAGGCTGTTATGGTAAGGAAGAAGCCCGATGAGGCCGATGTATATGTATACCGCATTGTGGATGACATTTAGGCATATGTATTAGGACTCACAGAGATATTTACTATTGGTCGGTTGTTCATGTTTCAGTTATTGGTATATCCCTGTTATGCTATTATTCATGCCTGACATACTCAGTACATCAGTCGTACTGACGTCCCTTTTGTCGGGGGACGTTGTGTTTCATGCCCGCAGGTTCACATAGACAGGGTGACGGTTCACGTTAGTTGATTGCGGATCTAGCGGATTTTTGGAGCACTTCCCTTGTTCGGAGTGTTGGTCTAATTTTGGTACGATACTTTTGCTTGTATATATGGGTATGGCGGGGCCCTGTCCCGACCTTTGATGTTGCTACTCTTAGAGGCTTGTAGACAAGTGTCCTGTGGTTAGTTGTCATGTGTGGTCTTGTCGACCTTGGTCTGGGTATGTATGTGTGAAAATTGGATTTCTGATTAAGATTTTCTATAACGTTTTTCGGCTTAGTCCGTATTTAATTATGATTAGGTGTTGGTTGTACGATTGGCGGTACCCGCCGGGTGGGGTTCGGGTGCCCGTCGCGGCCCTCCGATTTGGGTCGTGACATCATCACTGCATAGCAGTCGAACCACACAGCCGACTTCGGCCTACACACACAAACTCATTTCTGACACTTAGAATTATTTAACAACAGTAAACAATGAAAGGGACAAACACACACAAACTCATTTCTGACACTTAGAATTATTTAACAATAGTAAACAATGAAAGGGACACAAATATTTACAGGCCAACGCCCAACCTTTTATTATCTCTGTGATATACAATGGACTCACTCGAATTTGGAGGCTTACAAAACTGAATAATGCCTTAGCCAAATTCCGCCTACTAAAAGGAAATCTACATGTGGCAGTTATAAGGGGGAGGGGCATGAATGGCACATGCCAGCCACATAAAAATAGGAACACTTAGCATTATCTAAGGGACATTTCGCCTAGCGTTCAACAACACTTGTAACTTCGTCCATAAAAGTTTCACATGTCGCGCACATGATGTAACTGTCACATATGTCGCGCGCATGACAGGCACCCTCGCACCTGCCTATCGCTCATGTACCCCGCATCTGCCTGCCTTGAGTGTTGATCATACTAATAAATTTTATTGACCTATTTTATTTTTTATTTTCTTTCTTGAGTCAAGACAAGGGTGTACTTTTGTCCTTTTTTTCTCTTTTCTTTTTAGGGGTTTAGTATGAAGGGAAATATTTTTCTTGATAAAATCATTCTTCAATGTTTAGTTATTTAAATGTATTTTGTAAAGAAATATTTTAATTTATAAGGAAAATGACTTTTTGTTCGCGTATTCACCGCTTCCACTAAATTGATAAATACAAAACATGTTTTTTCATATATATATATATATATATATATATATATATATATAATTATCATTTAAATCCCTCCTCGTGAAATTATTTTGATTTGAACTTCAAAGAAAACCAAAATAAAAGAGGCTTTTGGAAGTTTATAATTATTCCCTTGAAAAAAGTATTAGCAATCTTCAAATTAAGTACTTGAACTGATATTTAATAGGCGTTTGTCCATAGAAATCAAAAAAGATTTCACTCAAATAGTCAATTTTGAAAGAACTTATTGTCAACCTCTTTCGTATATGAATCTATCTGATTCAGAAGGGAAGAACTTGTATCAGTATCTCAATTTCAATTCAAACATGGGTTTGATTCATACTCCATATTCTGAGAAAGATTTATCATCCGAAAAGAGGAAAAAACAGAGTCTTTGTCTAAAGAAATGCGTTGAGAAAGAACAGATGTATAGAACCTTTTAACGAGATAGTGCTTTTTCAACTCTCTCAAAATGGAATCTATTCTAAACATATATGTCATGGTTCCTTACTTCGATAGGGTACAAATATCTAAATTTGATATTTTTAGATACTTTTTCAGACCTATTTCCAATACTAAGTAGCAGTCAAAAATTTGTATCTTTTTGGAATTTTAGAAGTTGGAGTTGGAGTTTTATTTAGCCATACTTTTTGCAAATAATATTTTGTTGCTGAAATGTATTTTTTCAACAAGATTTTGGTTGTAAAAAGTGAAAAATAAGGTTTTGATTATTAATTTTCATGGCCAAACACTATTTTTTGAAAAAAGTGAAAAGACTTTCTGAAAAAAAGTGAATAATTTCTAACTTTGCATATTGCCTTCTTTTAGTCTTCAAATTTAAACCAAAAAGAGTTCACCAAATCCATGAAGCTACCTAAGGGGTTGTTCGTAGATTATATATTTTTGATGATTTTTTTTGGTAACTAACGATTTTATTAATCACCCGTGCAAAACGTTACAATTTCATAGTCCAGCTAGCTATCTAATCAGGTATCTCACCATATTTACTCTAGCCTAGTTACATGGATAAAGTCACTACAGAACTAACTTAAAACTTGAATAGTTGCAGTAGTTCTCTAAAAATAGATGGCCCAGCTCGAACATTGCATACATAGGCAGTTTCTCATGTTATACTATTGACATCTCGACTTCTCTTTTCAAATATCTGCTGGATATGTAAAACGGTACTGGAAGTAAATAAATATTATAAGTGTTCGAAAAGATAAACAAATAGCCAATATTCAGAACTGCCGCAAAGTTGTTGAGTCTTGAATCTTGATAACCCGAAATCAAGAAACACTAAATCTGGATTGTTACAACTCTGACGAAGAAAACAAACACGAAACGACTTGCTGAAGAATGAAAAAGGAAGGAAGAGTTTTCTGTTTTTGTTTAGTTTTTTCTGTCTTTTTGTGTGTCACACAATTGAGCCAAAAAGCATCAATATATAGCATAAGGGGAGATTTCTCAATTGCCAAAACATGGCTGTTAATGGCCATTCAAGGAGGGAATTAAATCAACCCAAACGGTAGGCAGAAACTTTCTGTCTTCTGTCGTTTCCAGATTCATCTTTCCAGAAACTCCAGGGACCAAACTGTAACTGTTAAACAATTTGGGGGTCTATCAGAAGAAGCCCAAGACCCGTGACCCGAGACCCGAGCCCTGACGGGACGGGCAGGCTTAGCCTTGAACCCAAACACATCTATGTCCTCCCTCCTTCAAACACATGGGTTACCCTTAGGGTCCCAAACCCTTAGTCAATTTTGAGACTTATAAAGAGAGTAATTCTTCCTTTTCCCACCGATGTGGTAGATTTATCCCACACCATATTTTCATGTCTCAAACACCTTACTTCGTGGACCAATATCGCTTTCATTTTTCAACGAAATTTGACGATTCTTGGCCCTACGGTCATCTACTCACTTAATAGATTATGCACGTGTGAAGAGATAAAGCCTCCAACATGCGAAATTCTAGTGTTTAAATCATTAAATACGGATGGACGCACCTCCCCACCAAAGACAAATTTCCAACAATATCCTCTGGTTTCGCTCTATCTAAATGGAATAAATACCTTTAGCATACAACATCCTGAATATTCTAGCCTTTTGAGACTTCCCCTTACTACTCTTGAGTACCCACTCCAAATGGTCATTCCAAGTTTGAACAGGCAAGAACTGTTGTTGTACCCATGTCAATAGCCTACTCCACACCTGATTAGCAAAAGGGCACCTAACAAATAGGTGATCTCTGCCTTCATCACATCGCTGGAACAACAAAAAAGTTGGTTCAACACTCACTCCGCAGTTTATAAGTCGATCAGCAGTTAGAAACCTACCCTGCAGATACAACCACATTGTAAACACTGCTTTTGGTCTTGCATCATTGTTGAACACCACACACTTTCAGTCGACCCTTTCAAGTTCTCCTAGCAGTTGCAAATTTACAGTTCTGATAAAGTTTTTGTGCAGTTGCATAGAAGTTTGTATCAGTTCTAAATGCCTTCTAGTGCAAAAAATCTGCCTCACCATCCAATTAGCTTGACCAGGTACATTCATACTTGAAAAATATTGCCTTTTAACATAGTATACATGTATCCATTTTATCCACAACTTATCTTGCTTGCTTGTCAAATCCAAAAACAGTTTGGTTATAGCAGCTTGGTTCCAAACCTGTAAGTTTGTGAGGTTCAATCCACCAGATGCCTTGGGAGTGCACACTTTGTCTCAAGCTACCAATGTTTGTTTAGTGATAGTATTAACCCCAGACCACACATAACTTCTACAATATGCTTCAATATCTTTAATCACCTTAACAGGCAAAATAAATAACTGAGCCCAGTAGGCTTGGATGTCAAATAATACTGCATAAGACAGTTTTTTGCAGTCCAGGAGGATACTCTCATAATGATCTTCTCTATCAATAGTTACCACTGAATCAGGGTTAGCTTTTTGGTAGACAAAGGGATACCTAAATATTAGCATATGCCTGAACTGGGGCATCTGTACATCTATAAACCTCCTTATCGGGCATCTGTACATCTCCTCATCACATGCCCGAACCATCTTAACCTCACTTCCCGCGTCTTATCTTCTACGGTGCCACTCCCACCTTGGCCTGAATATCTTCATTTCCAATAGTATCTCTCCTGATATGGCCACACATCCATCTCAACATCCTCATCTCTGCTACTCTCATCTTCTGGACATGGGAGTTCTTGACAGGCCAACACTCCATTCCATTTAACATAGCCAATCTAACAACCACTATATATAACTTACCTTTAAGTCTTGGTGACACATTTTATCACATAGATATCGGATGCGAGCCAACATTTCATCCACTCTGCCCCAATACGATGAGTGAAATACTCGTCAATCTCCCCATTAAAATGGATTACTGACCCCAAGTACTTGAAACTTCCTCTCTTGGGGATGACATGTGTGTCAAGCCTCACTTCCACGTCCCATTCACAAGTCACGTCATTGAACTTGCACTTCAAGTATTCAGTTTCGATCTTGCTCAACTTGAAACCTTTTGACTCTAGGGTTTGTCTCCAAACCTCCATCCTCGCTTTAACGTCGCCTCGCGTCTCGTCAATCAGTACTATGTCATCCTCAAATAACACGTATCGTAGCATCTCCCCTTGAATGTGTCACGTTGGTACATTCATCGCCAAAACAAATAAAACGTGCTAAGAGCGGATTCCTGGTGCAAATCCATTACAACTGGAAAGTGTTCCGAATCATCTCCAGTCTTGACCCCGGTCTTAACTGTTGTTAATCTGTATTGCAAAAAACCAGTAAACAATAATAACTGAAAATAAACAGAATCAGTGTTGGAAAATTATTTTTCCAGAATATAATCGAGCCTACTTAGTTCAAAGTGTGTACTCGAGGTTGATGGAATATCCCCTCCCAGGATAGAACGATTATCTTACCAGAATAGTAGTACTCCAAACTCTGGTAGCGGCGAACCACTCAACAGTAGTATATCACACAGAATTTATTCGTGCAGAAGAAGAAGAAGATTTTGTAGTTCAGAAAATTAGTAATTAAATAATAATTAATTAAATAATTAAAAATTAGAGAAAATTTGGTCCAAAAAGATTATCAATCAATCAGATCATTTGACCAAATCCGAATCCGAATCCGAATCCGAAGCCGAGCCGAGCCGAGCCGAAGCCGAGCCGAGTGAGCGACGACGACGGCGCGAGGGGTCCTTGCCCCCTCAACCCTTTTATTGACAAGAAGGAGTAATTCTACTTATAAGTAGAAGAACTTTTCTTTCCACTACCGATGTGGGACAAATGCTTATTTTATAAAACAAGAGAGAACTCCCACTTTTCTTTCCACTACCGATGTGGGACAACTCCCACTTTTCTTTCCACTACCGATGTGGGACAAATGATTATTTTATAGAGCAAGAGGGAACTCCCTCCATTTTCCATTCAATCTATCATTTAAACCCAACAATCCCCTACATGAATGGGGAATGACTATAAGATAAAGGAATGAGTGGACAAGTGTGATATACAAGCGAGAATTGACTGCATCTGGATAAGTAGGTTTCCCTTTGAACTTTCCGTAGTGAACTTATATCGGATATACTCGATCAATCGGTAGATTTGATATCTTTGAACCGTCGAACTTTGTTGTATACCTAGACAACATAAGTCACACAATCAACCCTCAACCGTTTATGGTTCTCACGGTTGTGTTCGTTTCAGCCATGAACACCTCCTGGTTTCATGAGTGTGTAGAGAATGAGCCTTTACTGTCATTCCCCTTTAAAGCGGCTTACACTTAACACTCACATAGGTGATTTCTAAACATGTGGTCCTATATCCACATTATCTGGTCATACACTGCCAGATTTAGATAATCATTAAAGAACCTTAATGCTTTATTAACTCATTAACAAGCCATAAGGTTTTATCCTTAGTTCTGAACATTGTCTTCATCCGAGAATGGGTTGAGTTATTTGACAATGTTGAACCGTCAGTCACAACTTTGTTTGATCTCCTTGAACCTAGCTCTTGGGATCTCCAGTCTGCTAGGTAGAGTTACCGCCATGATGACTTGTCCTCGGCCTTAACCCCATTCCCATTGATGATCTACTAACTCCCTCTCTAGATAAGCCTTTTGTAAGCGGATCCGCCACATTATCTCTTGACTTTACATAGTCAATCGTGATAACGCCACTAGAGAGGAGTTGTCTAACGGTATTGTGTCTTCGTCGTATGTGACGAGATTTTCCGTTGTACATTACGCTCCCTGCCCTACCTATTGCTGCTTGACTGTCACAATGTATACATATAGGAGTCAAAGGTTTGGGCCAGAATGGAATATCTTCTAAGAAATTCCGGAGCCATTCAGCTTCTTCACCGGCCTTGTCTAAAGCTATAAATTCAGATTCCATTGTAGAGCGGGCGATGCATGTCTGTTTTGATGATTTCCAAGACACTGATCTACCCCCAATTGTGAAAACATAACCACTCGTGGATTTAACTTCAAATGATCCGGTGATCCAATTTGCATCACTATATCCTTCGATCACGGCGGGATATTTGTTATAATGCAAAGCATAGTCTTGGGTGTGTTTTAAATACCCCAAGACTCGTTTCATTGCCATCCAATGAGTTTGATTGGGATTACTCGTGAATCGACTCAGCTTGCTTATAACACATGCTATATCTGGTCGTGTACAATTCATAATATACATCAAACTTTCCAAAACTCGTGCATAGTCCAATTGTGAGTCACTTTCACTTTTATTCTTTTGAAGTGCAAAACTTACATCAATTGGAGTCTTTACAACATTGAAATTTAAATACTTAAACTTGTCAAATACTCTTTCAATATAATGAGACTGCGATAATGCTAGACCTTGTGGAGTTTTATGAATTCTGATGCCCAAGATCAAATCAGCAACTCCTAAGTCTTTCATATCAAATTTGCTAGCCAAAGATACGCCAGAGCAGCTTATATCGGTAATATCTCTACTCATTATCAACATGTCATCAACATATAAACAAACAATGACTTCATGATTTGGAGTATTTTTAATGTAAACACATTTGTCACACTCATTAATCTTAAATCCATTTGCCAACATTATTTGGTCAAATTTCGCATGCCATTGTTTGGGTGCTTGTTTAAGTCCATAAAGTGACTTAACAAGTTTGCACACTTTCCTTTCTTTACCAGGAACCACAAAGCCCTCAGGTTGTTCCATGTAAATTTCTTCCTCCAATTCTCCATTTAAGAAAGCTGTCTTGACATCCATTTGATGGATTTCAAGACCATATACGGCCGCCAGTGCTACTAACACCCGAATAGATGTTATTCTTGTTACCGGCGAGTATGTGTCAAAGTAATCAAGGCCTTCTTTCATACTATAACCTTTGACCACAAGTCTTGCCTTATATTTGTCAATAGTGCCATCAACTTTCATTTTCCTTTTAAAAATCCATTTTGATCCTAAAGGTTTATTTCCAGGAGGAAGATCAACCAATTCTCATGTATGATTGTTCAAAATTGATTCAATCTCACTATTGACTGCCTCTTTCCAAAATGCTGAATCAGAAGAAGACATCGCTGCTTTAAATGTTTGAGGCTCATTTTCAAGCAAGAATGTCACAAAATCTGGTCCAAAGGAAGTAGATGTCCTTTGACGTTTGCTACGCCTTGCATCCGCTTTACTTGGTGTATTTTCCTTTGGTTCTTCCATGGTCGTTTAGATCTTTCCCTTGACGACTCACCTTCAGTTTTATACGGATAAATATTTTCAAAGAATTCAGCATTATCTGATTCAATTACCGTATTAACATGAATTTCGGGATTGTCCGATTTGTGAACCAAAAACCGACAAGCTTTCTTTGCTTGTAGCATAACCAATAAAAACACAATCCACGCTTTTGGTCCGATTTTTACCCTTTTGGGCAAAGGAACTTGGACCTTTGCTAAACACCCCACACTTTGAAATATTTCAAGTTAGGTTTTCTTCATTTCCATAGTTCATATGGAATAGATTGTGTTTTCTTTGTGGGGCACCCTGTTGAGTATTCGGTTAGCTGTAAGGATAGCTTCCCCCCACAAGCTTTGCGGTAAACCGGAACTTATTAGTAAGACATTCATCATTTCCTTTAATGTTCGGTTTTTCCTTTCCGCAATTCCATTTGATTGTAGTGTGTAAGGGGCAGTAGTTTGATGAATAATTCCATATTCTAAACATATCTCTGCAAAAGGAGATTCGTACTCTCCTCCCCTATCACTTCTAATCATTTTTATCTTTTTATTCAATTGATTTTCCACTTCGTTTTTGTATTGCTTAAATGCATCAATTGCTTTATCCTTACTATTAAGCAAATACACATAACAATATCAAGTGCAATCGTCAATAAAAGTTATAAAATACTTTTTCCCACCGCGAGATGGTATTGACTTCATATCACATATATCTGTGTGAATTAAGTCTAAATGATTTGAATTCCTATCAATAGACTTATATGGATGTTTAACAAACTTAGATTCCACACATATTTCACATTTAGATTTATTACACTCGAATTTAGGCAATACTTCTAAATTAATCAATTTTCGCAAGGTTTTGTAGTTGACATGTCCTAAACGAACATGCCATAAATTATTTGACTCCAATAAGTAAGACGAAGCTGAATTCTTATTAATATTGTCAACAACCATTACATTGAGTTTGAAAAGGCCCTCGGTGAGGTAGCCCTTTCCTATGAACAAATCATTCTTACTTATTACAATTTTCTCACTAACCAACACACATTTAAACCCGTTGTTGACGAGTAGTCCGGCTGAAACTAAATTCTTCCGAATTGTTGGAACGTGCATAACATTGTTGAGAGTCAGGACCTTGCCTAAGTCATCTTCGAAGTATCTTCTCATATCCTTCAACCTTGGCTGTTGCAGTATTTCCATAAACAAGACATCTTGGGTCCAACGGGAGCATAGGTTGCAAATGCTTCTTTTGTAGCGCAAACATGTCGAGTGACACCGTAATCAAGCCACCACTCCTTTGGGTTTCCAACCAAATTGCACTCCGATAGCATTGCACACAGATCATCCATATCATCATTCTTTTCCACCATATTGACTTGTCATTTTCCTTGTTCTTTTCGAGACGACAATCTGGGCTTTGTGGCCAGCTTTCCCACAATTAAAGCGGTTGCCCTTGAACTTTTTCTTGTTGGAATCCTTCTCCTTTCCGTAAGGCCTCTTCCTTTTCTTGTTCTTTTTCGTGAGCAAAGATCTTCAACGATGTTTGCCCCTTCAATTGGTGAAGTCTTACGGTACCTCTTCTCAGCGGTTTTGTTATCTTCCTCGATCTTGAGACGATTCACAAGATCTTCCAACTTCATTTCTTTTCTTTTGTGCTTAAGATAATTCTTGAAATCTTTCCATGAGGGCGGAAACTTCTCAATCATTGCAGCCACTTGGAACGCTTCATTTACTACCATACCTTCAACAATAAGGTCATGGAAGATAAGTTGAAGCTCTTGAACTTGGGTTCCAACGGTTTTTCCATCCACCATTTTGTAGTCTAGGAATTTGGCAACCACAAACTTCTTCAAGCAAGCATCTTCAGTTTTGTACTTCTTTTCAAGTGCACTCCATAGTTTTTTGGAAGTCTCTACTGCACTGTAGACGTTGTACAAGTCATCTTCTAAGGCACTCAAAATGTAGCATTTGCACAAAAAATCAGCCTGTTTCCAAGCCTCAGTAACCATGAACTTTTGGTTGTCAGGCATGTCGGCGGTAGGCACATGAGGGTCCTCACTGGTGAACTTTTGCATACCAAGGGTGGTAAGCCAAAAGAACATTCTTTGCTGCCATCCTTTAAAGTTGGCACCGGTGAACTTCGCAGGTTTCTCAGCCGGTGGTACAACGGTACGGGTTGTAGGAGTAACCGATGGTGCAGTAATTGCAGAGGTAGTTCCAGTCTCAATTGTCATTATTCGTTTGTCACAGTCAAATCGACAAACTGTTTTAGTTAATAAAACCAGAATAGCAATTCAATCACAGACTTAAACGATGAAGATTTTATTTCTTCAAATTGCAGTATAATTATGAAACTTTAGTATTCCAACGAAGTTTTTATATCTTCGAGTCAGAATACTAATATTCATATGGAGTAGAAAACTGCACAAGTTTTAATCTCCAAACCAGAATACAACAACGATGAAGTTTTTTATGTTCTTCAAATCGTTGTACAAGTATGAGCTTTAGTATTCCAACGAAGTTTTTATATCTTCAAGTCAAAATATGAAATTTCACACGGATTAGAGAAAATTTGGTCCAAAAAGATTATCAATCAAATCATTTGACGCCGAGCCGAGCCGAGCCGAGCCGAGCCGAGCCGAGCCGAGCGAGCGACGACGACGGCGCGAGGGGTCCTTGCCCCCTCAACCCTTTTATTGACAAGAAGGAGTAATTCTACTTATAAGTAGAAGAACTTTTCTTTCCACTACCGATGTGGGACAAATGCTTATTTTATAAAGCAAGAGAGAATTCCCACTTTTCTTTCCACTACCGATGTGGGACAACTCCCACTTTTCTTTCCACTACCGATGTGGGACAACTCCCACTTTTCTTTCCACTACCGATGTGGGATTATTTTATAGAGCAAGAGGGAACTCCCTCCATTTCCCATTCAATCTATCATTTAAACCCGACATTAACACCATCATACATATTTTTAATTACCCTAGAGTAATATGCAAGATTATATATACGAGAATTATTTATATGTTATAAAATGTAAAATAACTATTTACATATTAGCATTACATGAGTAAGAGTATTTAAAGATAACAATATTCTTAAAATATGCAGCCATGTATAACAGTCCCTGTTGTTCTTCACCACTTAAATAATTCTTATATTATTGTTCACCGAATAAACAATTTCTACATTATCCAACATAATTAGTTCTTAAAATTATGTTTGTGAAATTAAGAACAAGATTTAAACTTGAAAAAGAAAGTTGGAAGTCAAGTGAATTTCAAATCTTCAACTTTCACAAAGAAAAATTCATTAAACTATCCATATACAACTAAATTTTGACACAATTCTATTTTCCAAATTCAACTTCAAGTAATTTTTTCCAACTTGAACTTCATAATATTTGTCCAAACGGATCCAAAGAATTAGTGGTTCACAATTCACATCTTGCTAGCTTGATTGTTGTCCTGAAAAAAATTGTAAAATGATTCTTTTCTTTGTTCAAAAGCAGAGGCCATGGGTGGAAGGAATGTCAAATCCCCCAAAAAAGAAATGAAAAAATAGAATAAAAAAGAAAAAGGCTAAGGAGAATGAAGAGGAAGATGGATCCAAATTGAAGACATGAAGACATAATTTTGTAGGACTTTGCCATTGTGGTGATAGAATCTTATTCTTCAAACAAAATAGATTGAATTTATAGCTTTATTAAGTGCTTTATGATTACAAAAAGGAGATTATATTACCAACTTAGTTGTCAGCCTTTCATAAAGCTAATGATGCACTTATTATCAACAATCTTAGATTAACCTTTATACTCTTCACCAACTTATCAAACCAAAAGTTAGTCGCTACTACCTTTGATCTACATCGCTTGTCTAAAATTTTTGCACATTTCTTAATAAAAATGTATATTTAAAGTGTGTTTGATAAGTCTATAAGTTGATCAAACTGACTTATTTACATGTTTTGATAAACACGAAAAGTACTTGTTTAGCTATGCGGAACTAAATCTGCCACCCAAATATTACATTAGTTATATACTTGTATCATTTTTGTTGTGAAACCAATAAGACATAATATTACTTATGCCCAATTTTTTACTGGATTGCTTTTACTTGTGCAACCAACTAAATGAACCTTTAATACTTGATCCAAGGGATGCATTTTTTTCTTGAAGTAATGTTTGCACGACGATTCAATTGAACCAATCAAGCCAACTCAGGTTAACTCAGTCAAATCGAAATTCTGACCTACATACCGAGCCTAATTGAGCTTTGACTGAAACAGAAATCCTGAGCCGGATTCTTTCCAAACCGAGCTAAGTCGAGAGACGGCTCAAAATAAAATTTTACCTCGGTCCAGTGCTAAAGCCACTCAGTTTCTTTGACTCATTAAAAGATATGGTCTGTGTACTATGTCCACATTATTGTCACATACGAATATTAGGCACATTAATACTATACATACAACATCATTCTCACTTAAAATTCTAGATGGACCTATCATTCCAATGTCCATGTCTAAAGCATGCCAACTCCTTATTCTTTCTAATTAACTAGGGCCACGGCGGAGCTAGAGAGACAGTTACGAGTTCGACATAATTTAATAGTTTTGGTCAAATCTTATATATATATCATTAATATTTATATCTAATATGTTCAAAACCCAATAAACTACCTTTTTTTTAGAATTCAAAAGTGTGACTTCGCCACTAAATCTAGAGCACCTTTTTATTCAGAAATGTACCTGAATGTTTACCTCATAAAGTGCTTTAGAAAAAATATTATGGCCAAAAGTTCACTTCACTGGAAGCTGCTCTTTCATTGGAATTGCTTAAATGTAAAGCTTAGAAGGGAGAAAATGACAAGAACAGTTTCTTATGTTTGGGATAGGTTCAAAGTGGTTTCTTAAGTATTTCCTAATAGCTTTGATCCTTTAATGTATTATAAATGAGCATTTTTGGTCTACCTTAAATATTTAACAAACTATGACGGTTAGATTTAAACAGAATTGTGAAAATTTGACATGAGCGCACATTTGGAGGTGCAGTTTTGTAGTATATGTTTTTTCTTTTTATAAAAAAGGGCAGCCCGATGCACTAAGCTCCCGCTATGCGTGGGGTCCGGAGAATGTTTTTTCTTTTTATATATTTCTAAAATCTAGTATGATTTTTGAAACTTTTCTACCTATTTATGGTGTATGGTGTAGTTTCTGGTGTTTTCTTGAGCCGATGGTCTCTCGTAAACAGACGCTCTACCTACCAAGGTAGAGGTAAGGTCTGTATACACTCTACCCTCCCCAGACCCCACATTGTGGGATTTCACTGGGTATGTTGTTGTTGGTGTAGTTTCTGGTGTTGCAATTTTTGGGATTTGATGGAACTTTCTTGATATTTCTAGTTAAGTACAGTAATATTTTTTCACACTTTTCGTTAAATCAAACAACTAGAGTTTGATATAGAGACAAAGTGTTCATTTTCTTCAAAATTAGAGGATGAAGATTGATCAGGAGTATATATAAGAGACCCGCTTTGAACTACAAAAAAACATAAGGGGTTATTTTTATATTTTTTCTCTCAAAAGAATTTAATTTAAACACATTGACTATGTAAAAAGATTTACATTAACAATATATTTTAAGCTGTAATAGCATGTAACTCAAAGGAAACTTAAAGACATGCATTTCAAAAGGAACAAGAAAACATTGTGCTCATTTCATTAATTTACTCTTCCACTTGTCAATTACATGCTATATTTATAAAATCTTTTTGCTATACTTATAGGGCAAGAAAGCCCAAAAAAACCTCAATAATGAAAACTTAAGTGACAATTGTTGTTGTTGCTGCTGCTTAAAACCAGTCATCCTTCTGGGAATTTACCCGATGAGGGTGACAATTAACGTTGACGCTCTCAGCACGTGTAAACAGTCAGGGCCGGAGGTAGAGTATTGCTTTACGGGTTCGAATGAGTCCAGTAGCTTTTGCTTAGATCATATATTTGTATTAAAAAATTTATTAAATATTTAATTACGAACTCAATAACTAAAACAAGTTACGGATTCAGTAACACTTGAGAACCCGTAAACTTCAGATTTTGGCTCCGTCTCTGATACCGATCTTACTTTTTTCACATAATAAAACAAGCACTTGGATTGTCATCACTGAAGAGTTGAGCAAATTTTTCTTCAGTAGCATTTGGGGCAAGAAATGCTTGTGGCACATTTTTAACCATACCAGCTGGTGCCCTTTTGTCATAGGCCTGAGGTGCATGTGGATAATATACCACATTATAAGGTACATATGGCCAAAATTCTGCTCTTTTTCCGGTACTCTTTATTCTCTTCAATACTCTGTTTGGATCCACATAACCATTTACTATCACTTTACTCTGCTTTCTGATCACTTCCACTGATTTTACACCTGAAATTATCCCAATGAAACTAAATGTAATTAGAGTTTAAAGTCTACATGTTGACGTTATAGAAAATATTTACAAAATCAGGTCATTTCAAAGCTAATTACAATAATTCTATTTAATAGCATTGATTGATCACTTAGAATAAATAGTAAGAAAACATATTAAATCGTATTGATAATGTAAAAAATCAGTATAATGTCAGTGTATATGTAACTTAAGTTAATGTGATTCAAGGTAAGACTCATAAATAGTGAAACTAGCTAGTTTTCTCTATATAAGTACAAGTAACTATCTACCATATGTTCATTGCTCTGATTGCACGGTTAGTGGATATAAGATAAATCTTTTAAAACATACATACACGTGCAGAGTTAGCATAAGAAGTACGGGTTCGACAGGATGCCGTAACTTTTTTCCAAACCCTGTATAGTTGTTGAGAAATCCATTCAATAAGTACGTATAATAAACTACATAATCTATAAACATGAAATCCAGAACCCATAAATTTTAAGTCCTGAATCCGCCTCTATGTACATACATATTTGTACTGATTTGCCATCTTTCATCACAATAGAATTCACAATACAATGTGTTAATTGGAACTCACAAAGTTTGAAAGTATACCATAATATACATCATATACACGGTATACTATCTTGTGTATGCCATGTATATCACGGAAACCCAAGACAATTGGAAGACCGTGATATACACGGTATACACAACCCATTATCATATTCTTTGCCATTATCACATTTTTCGTTCAAATTGGATACTAATGAATGCTCTAAATTTTAAGAATGTGGAAAAAACTTGTGATTTTTTCGCTGACGGAAAGGTCCATAAAAATAGAATAATCATCCAAAAATAGAACATAATAACGATGGCCCACAGAATTGAGAACGGGAGAAGTCCATAAATCGCTATGAATAATATTGTCTGAACTTTATTGGTCCATGCTTCCGTATAATTTTTTGGATGACGACGTCTCCACGTACATTATGCACCACTTAATGGGTGGCTCCAGTGACCCCGACCTGCTAGCAGGCCCACTACCTGCTGGCACACAACGTCTCACTACCTAGCTTGTCCTTTGCCCAGCCATTGGGCCGGTAGTCCAGCCCACTTTCTCGCCTGCTTCAGCCCATGTTACTGCCCCGAGTCCATTGTCCCGTGTTGGGCCAGTAGGCCCACTGCTTGCTGCCCAGCCCGTCCCCCATCTGAATTTTTTCTAATTCTCCCCCGAGTCACAGACCGGTCACTCGTAGTCAACATGGTATTTTTAAACCAAAATGGTATTTTAATCTAAATTCTAATGTCCTTAAATCTCCCATACCCTGTAACCCAATGTCTGCATTAAATTACACGAATTGGAAATTGGCTATGAACAAATAATATGATGCTCTTATTGAAAATAAGACGTGGGAGTTGATGCCCTGTCCTTCTGGTGTTAATATTATTCGGTCTATGTGGATTTTTACTCATAAAGATAATTCTGATGGTTCTTTTGAGTGACATAAAGCTCGTCTTGTAGGTGATGGTAAAACTCAACATGTTGGTGTGGATTGTGGTGAGACATTTAGTCTGGTGGTCAAACTGGCTACCATTCGCACTGTTCTCAGCTTGGCTCTTTTGAAAGCATGACCCATTCATCAGCTAGATGTAAAGAATGTTTTCTTACATGGTGATCTTAAGGAGACATTTTACATGCATCAGTCCTTGGGTTTTCGACACCCCAAATATCCGCATCATGTTTGTTTATTGAAAAAGTTCTTGTATGGGCTTAAGCAGGCCCTACGAGCCTGATATAAGCGATTTGCAGACTATGTATCTACTATTGGATTTCTCACAGCAGGTCTGATAATTCTCTGTTCATATATCGTCGTGGTACTTCCTTGACATATATTCTCTTGTATGTGGATGATATTATTTTGACAGCTTCTTCTGATGATTTATGCAAGTCTATCATGACACTACTCAGTTTCGAGTTTGCTATGAAAGACTTGGGGCCCTTGAGTTATTTCTTGGGGATTGCTGTCACTCGTCATAAAGGTGGGTTATTCTTACCCCAAAGGAAGTATGCCGCTGAGATCATTGAGAGAGCTGGTATGTCCTCGTGCAAGTCTATTTCCACTCCAGTTGATACTAAACCAAAGCTGGGTGTTGCGGCTGGCTCACCTTACGAGGATCCAACCCACTATCGTAGTCTTGCAGTGGCTCTTCAGTATCTTACTTTCACGAGATCGGATATTACGTATGTCGTACAACAGGTGTGTTTATTTATGCATGATCTCAGGGTTGAGCACATGAATGCGCTCAAACGCATTATTTGATACATCCAGGGAACACTTGACTATGGCTTACATTTATATCCGTCGTCGACATCTACATTTGTCTCGTATACAGATGCTGATTGGGGTGACTGTCCAGATACCAGACGCTCCACGTCTGGTTATTGTATGTTTCTTGGTGATAACTTGATCTCATGGTCTGCAAAGCGCCAGTCTATATTACCACGCTCCAGTGCAGAGGTCGGGTATCGAGGGATAGCCAATGTGGTATCTGAATAATGTTGGTTACGTAATCTTCTTTTAGAGCTTCATTGTCCCATTCAGAAAGCTACCTTGGTTTATTGTGATAATATTAGTGTCGTACATATTTCTTGTAATCTTGTTCAACATCAGTGCACTAAACATATAGAGATGAATATCCATTTTGTTCGTGAAAAGGTAGCTTGTGGACAAGTACGCGTCTTACATGTCCCTTTCAGGTATCAAATTGCAGACATCTTTACTAAGGGTTTTCCCTCGGTCCTATTTGAAGATTTTAGGGACAGTATCAGCATACGAAGACCACCCACTATGACTGCGGGGGTGTGAAGGTATACCATAATATACATCATATACACGGTATACACACCGTGTATATGATGGTTTTGGTAATAAGTTTTTGTATATAATTAGCATTGTACACTTACCATAATTATAGAATTCTTGTACAATTAGAATAGAAATAAGATTTTTCATATTATGGAAATTATATATTGTATATGTACTCATTTATTAATGAAAATAATCAAAAGATTATTTCTTTTCAAGTTAGTGTACATTTTCAAGTTATTTTTTAATAAAGTGGTGAAAAGTTTGGTTTCTCTCCCTAAAAGGTGGAGTAGCTACCTTTACATGTGCTTGGTCTCAAAAAAGGCAGATGCCAAAACACAGAATAAGTAACAGTTCATTAGAGATGATACAGTTGACCATCTCACAAGAAAAAGTAACATTTCCATAAGAACAACTTTAATTATTTAGCTTTTAAGGGAAATTTATCAACTTTAACATTTACATAGAACAAGACTGGGGTTTTACGATTTATTGAGGTTAATATATATAATCAAAGGAGATGATGTAATTAAAGTAGTTATCTTATCTACGGAGTGGACGTTTGAGAACATGCGAAGAAATTTTTTCAAAATTTGAGTCTAAAGCGTCTACTATGAACACTTAATCATGTGTTCAGCTGCTTATTCAGAAAAGTCCGTAAGTTGAATGTCTAAATAAAATTTATTAATAAATTTAGGTGATGTATTCTCTTGATAAAAACTTTTGATAACTTGAAGAATAGTAATTGTACGAACCTTTCATATGCTTAACGGAATTCTTGACTCTTCTTTCACATCCATCACAATCCATTTTCACTTTTACTTCAACTGTCTGCATGCCAAAAGAAATCACAAAATTTCAATACTACACAAAAACATATATTATATAAACTGAAAAAATAAGAAGAAAAAGCCTAGAGAAAAAAATAGAACAGTAACGAGCCTGAGAAAGTCTTCTTGATCATCATGTATTCAACTTGAAATTTAGCAGTTCGGGATGAAAACATAGACTCCCGATATGAAAGAGGTAAAAGAGTGCCATCTGCTCGGAGATAAATTTAAAAAGTATATAAAGTGAAAAAAGTACCTGCATTGATTTCTTCTTGTTGTTAGTGCTGGTTGTGATTGTACAAAAGTTTGCTATATACTCCAAAACACCCATGATTTGCTAGTTTAATGAAAGGAAAGCAAAGGAAAGGAAAGCAAGAAGAAAAAGAAATATATATGAGAGGAAGAAGAAAGTTTGAATGAGAGAACAAGTTGGGTGAGTGAGTGAGAATATGACACAATGATTGAGTGCTTGAGCGTGGTATTTATAGTAGGATTTAGTTTATATTAGGAGAGTTAAATGAGGGGTCGGTGAATTTGAATAGGTTGAAATGAGTTAAGTTAATAAATAAGTGGATCAATACTTGAATTAAGATAGATTGGACTGAAATGAATAGCTAAAAAACGGATTTATAATAAAAAATAGGATCTGAGCTAAATCTACAAGGTGTTTGCCAAACTTGTAACCTTAATGCATTTTCCCCTACTTATAAGGTAATTAATCACGTAAATTTCTATGATAATATTAATTTAATAGTATAAATATTTTATCTTATTAGTATATAAAAGTTAAACGCTTATTGATATAATACTTGTGTGGCTTAAATACAGGAAAAATCTGACACTTTGTGTACGAGAAATTTAATGTATAGAAGTTAAACTACACTTTGTGTATGAGAACATAGTGTCATCTTTGTAAAGTTTTATTAAACAATTAAATGTCCAAAAAGTGCAATTATGCCCCCTCTATATTACTTATGATGCTTTCTGTGTTTGCTGTTCATTTATTTATTTCTATCGATAAATAATTATTGTGTTTGCTTTCATTTTTTGTTCAATAAGTGTGGCTTTGCCCATAGATTATTTATTTATCAATTATTAGACAATGATCATAATTGTTGGCATCTTGTGTAGGTTGACCATATCTTAGTGCGAGAAATTCAGTTTTTTTTTGGCGTCTGATTATGACTAAATATAGTTCCAGAACCACTTATTATAAGAAAAAAAAAGTGCAAAAGAATATTAATCTTCTTTTGTTTTGTTCTTTCTGTAACACTTTTAAGAAAAAGAATGTACTCCATCCGTTTGAATATTTATGTATCTTGATTTACTTTTTAATTTGTGTAAAAAGAATGTCATTGTTTCATATTTAGTACGTTTTAAATTTCAATATTTCTACTCTAATTACCCTTAATGACAGCCCCGGCAGGAATGATATGTAATGTTTGAGATCATAAAATTTAAGAAATATTTTTGATATGTCATACACATATTTAGTTTAAATCACAAGATTCAAAAAATTAACTTATATTTTTAAAGTTTGTATTGAGTCAAATTAAGATATATAAAATGAAAATAAAGTATTGACCAAACTCATCGTCAGCCACTTGTAGTAATTCAGATTTGTCACTTGAACACCTCAATTAAGTCATGTACCTATTGAGCTCAGACTACATTGAATTTGTTTCAATTAGACATTTTTTTTACAATCAGCTAAAATTACAAAGTGTATGTAATACATTCGCGGATGACGTGACATAATGACTAATTAAAAGAGGACATGTGGCATCTGGGAGCAAACTTATAATTTAAAAATAAATAAAAAGAAAAAAAATATTTTCAGCAAAAAATAAATTTAAAAAATCTATTTTCTAAATTCCACCCCACCTACCTCACCCCTTCCCTCTCTTTGGCTTTCAACTTTAGCACCAGAACTCCATTACTGAAATAACAAAGCAAAGACAATTGACCAAAAACCAACACACTCAACTTCCAACTCCATTTTTATTCTTTTCTGGGCCAATTATTTTTTCCTTTATTTTCCTTTTTTCGTCATCGATCTTACTGTTGATTTAAATGTGAGAGGTAAAGGGGTATTTGATGGATCGAAAAGGAATTTGTGTGCCCTAAAAGTTAATGATGAAACGCCATATCCTAATGCCAAAATTGAACAGAGCTCAGATTATTTTTTAAATTTTTTATCCTCCATCCTTTTTTAAAGAAAAAGAGTTAAGATTTAGCTTGCAACATTAATATATTATTTTTAATAATGGAATGACCCATCTTCTTCCAATTTGGTTACTGCAATTAAAGAGACCAAATTCGACCTCCATTGGAGGAGCTTAAGCTTTGGGAAATTATGGGAAGTAGTGGGTGGAATAATGAAGAAGAAGGAGGACAAAAATAAAATAAAATTTGGCTAAATATAACGTTTTACGCGCTGATCTTGAGTGTATTACACTCAGGGTGCCATGTCCGCAAGAAATGTCTAATTGGAACAAATTCAATGTAATCTAAGTGCTTAATAATGCTTAGATTAGGTGTTCAACTAATAAATATGAATGACACGATGGGCTAACGATGGATTTGGCCTAAAGTATTTGTATTCAATTGTGATTTGGAGTATAACATATAATAGCGTATATACAGTGAGATATCTCTATAACAGCATCCACATATAACAACACCTCTTTATAAAGGCTAAGTTTTTTCAAAATTAATTTTTTTTGTTATAACAATATTTTATCTATAATAACAACAACCAACTTTATAACAGTACGCTCTTTGTAAAATTACTCATGTATAACAACTATCTTCTTTTTCTGATAATATAATAATTAACCATCTTTATAAAAATAGAATATCTATTATTACCAATAATAAATATAGAGATTTTGATCAAATATTTAATTTGATACTTTAATACTATAATTATGACAAATATTACATATGAATACATATTGCAATCTAAAAGTATCATTGTCTTATATTGTTATTTATAAATAAGTTTTAAAAAGAAAAAATAATGTGAAAAAGGAGTACGAATTCTATTCTTTAGATCAAGCAAAGAGATAAATGTTTGATTCCTTCTAATCTTTTTAAAACAAGCTGCAATTATAAATTTCCTCCATTAATTTTGAAAGAATATAATTTTAAAGTATATTTAAAATATGTGTCTTAGAGCTTAAAACTTTACACATTCAGTTATGCATTTATTAAAATTGTATTAACTTTCTTTAATGTTTAGTTAGTGAAGTATACATATCTCTGAGATTTAAACTTTTAATAATTTTGTTATTTTTATAACATCAAAAAAATTATATTTTATGCATTTTTTTTGCCTATAACAGTCATAATTATTTAAATGTCAAATGACGTTATAAGTGTATAACATCCATTTTCCATAAAAGACAAAATATTTTGAACCCAACGATGTTATAAAGAGGTTTGAATGTATATATATTATGCATGAGTAGCTGAAAGTTCATTTAATTATTCAAATTACTACATGATTTCTAGATTTTGCCTGTGTGGATTCTTTTTTTTTTTTGGGTGGGGTGGGGTGGGGTGGGGGAGAACACTAGCAAAGTACAAAACGAACGTACAAACTCTCCACTTTGCTTCCTTATGAATAGTATATCCTTTCCTTATGAATAATATATCCTTACCGCTTGAGTAAAATAGAATCAGAGGCGAAATCAGAAATTTCATTAAGAATATTCACGATGTAATATATATGTGTGAATAGTAATTTTTAAATTATATATATAATATAATTTTTTCTTTTATAAAATATAATCTTGCGACGAAGGGTGTTCAACTGACCACCCTTCGATCTATATAAAGTCTCTGTCTGGAATTAGTTCGGCCCAGCTAGCTAGAAAAATGAAGTGAAGAGAATAAAAAAGAACGGAAAGCTTTAAAAAGAAGAATTCCCACTCCCGGAAAGTGTAGATCAATTGGAGTGGACATTCAAAATTCGTAAGCCTTTTAAAAAGTTGACTCTAATAAGAACCAAAGGGGCAGCTTTTCTTTGGTCTTCTCCGTGTTGGCTTGTTTTCTTCACATGCGGCAAAGGCACGATGGCTAATATGATGCCTTTCTCTGCCATGGGTATGGTCATACCGTCATAGTGCTTCCATAAGTTGAAAATTATACAATTCCATACGTACATCCATCCTGGCTGGTTTAGAGTATATTCTCTTGGGTATTTTTGCTCTATGGTACTTTATAAAACAGTACGGGAAGTATATGACTATTACAAGTATTCGAAAGGATAAACAAAGATTCAATAATTCAACTAGTAATCTGAAAATTACAATATAACCACAAAACTGAAATTACAATTTTGTTGAAGACGGAAAATTGGAAACTGGTTTTGCTGAGTCGAGTGTGGCACTCTGTCCTTAAGACAATATTGCCCCGTATGTATCCTTTATACGTCCTGAACAATTTGTATCCCAAGATAAAACAGCAATGGAACACTTGAGCAAAGGAAACTCAAGAGCTACCGTGAAGAATATTGAGTAACGAAATGATGCATTGGAAGGTGTAGGAAGAAACTGTTTTGCTTGTGTATTTTCTGTATTTTCGTGTATCATATATGTATGTTCTTAGTGCTCAACAATGGTGTAAGGGGGTGTTTATATAGGTGATGGAGGGGCTGAAAAACTGCCTCCATAATAGTCAAATAATGGTCATTATGGAGGTAGTAAAGTCACCAACATAAATGGTGAAAGACCAATGGATTTGGCCATTATAGGAGGAGTAATTCAGCCAAAATAAATGGCTGAATTGAGTGCTTGGCGTTTCTGCTTTTGACTGTCCAAATTCTGACGTTTTGGAAACTTCAGGACCAAATCAGACATCTTGAAACTTCAGGGACCAAAGCTGTACATATGAAAGAATTCTGGTCCGAATCAGACATCTGCAACTTCTGGGATCAAACTGTACTTCTGGCAAAGTTCTCTGGCCCAAAAAGATAATATCAGAAGGCCCACCGCCCAGACCCGTGACCCGGAACCGGACGGGCGGCGGCGGCGCGCGTGTGGTCTTTCCTTGAACCGAAGCACATCTAGGTCCTCCCTCCTTTAAACACATGGGATACCCCTTGGGGTCCCAACCCCAAACCAATTTCGAGTCTTATATACACAACAATTCTTTCTTCCTCTACCGATGGGGGAGAATTGAACATAATACCACACTTTCCATGCTTCAAACACCTTACTTCGTGGACCAATATCTCTTTCATTTCTCAATAAAATTTGACGATTCTTGGCCCTACGGTTATCTACGTACTTAGTAGATCATGCATGTGTGAAGAACCGGATTCTCCAACATACGTAACACTAGTGTTTAAGCCGTTAAAGTTGGTCGGTCGCAACTTCCGCCAAAGGCTAATTTCCAACAATCCCCTCTTGAAAGAGATTTTGGCGCACTCACGTGGTGTCTTTTTATTTCCAGCAATATTTCAGCGGACCGATGTTGCATAAGGAGAGGTAGCCTCAACTTTGAACCTTCCATAGTTGAATACCATCGGACTTACTTACTGCGCGGTGAACGTGATGTCTTGAACCGTCAGTGTTTAGTGTAAGCCAAGACAATGATACCAACACAACAAATTCCCTTACTCTCTTCTTCGTAATGTTTTGTCCGTTTTGGCCATGGACAATGTCTTGGATTCTTAAGTGCGTTCATTTTGAGGCGGCCCGTCCTCGCACTTAAATAGGTGGTCTCCTACAAGGTATCCTGCTATACCCCACTTCACAAGTGTTAGGAACCATTAAAAGTTTCCCAAAAACCTAACCTCGACTGTTGAGGAGCATTACAGGTTTGGAAAACTTAACCTTTACCCACACCGCAGATAGCACTTAAAGTCTATCGCGGGAACGACTTTGGATTTGGTGTTTCTTTTCAGAAATCACTATCCGAAGTGCTCATGCTTCCACTGAAGCGATCAACTGAACCTTTACAGCTTAGTTTTCCCATTGAACCAAATTACTGGGATCTCCAGTTAGTAAGGTTGGGTTACCACTGTATTGGTCCGTATGTTTTGGGTTTTAAACCCATTCCCCTAGACAGGCAGAACACTTGATCTCCGGGTAGTCCCTTAGTTAGTAAACAAGGAAGTGACACCCGTGATGATCAACTGCCATACGGTCTTATGTCTCCTGACAAATCCTGACAGATATGTCCAGACGCCGTCATCCGTGTCCTTCCTAAAGCCGACCGGCTAGCCACAGTGTATAACTGCTGAAGGCACGGGTTTCTCCCAATAAGGGACGTCCTCTAAGGAGTCGTGAAGTTACTCAACTTCTTTCATGCTTTGTATAAAGCGATAAACTCCAATTCCATCATGAATCGGCCGATGCAAGTTTGCTTAGAGGATTTTCCAAGAACCACCATACACATTTACTTGTGGCTTTGGTGTTCTTCAGATCTGATGTCCAGTTTGCATCACTGTGTTCTCTCAGAACCGTTGGACATCCAGAATACTATAATCCGTAGATAAGCGAATAATTCAGATATCGTCATATCCGACTTAACGCCTTCTATTGATCATGTATTAAGATTATCAGTGAACCTTAGTTCAACTGATCTGATTGTAGGACGATACCAGGTCGGTTGTAGTGTGTACAATACATTGAACTACACGTGATCTGTGCGTATCGCTCCTTGTCTATGAGTGCACCATGATTCCAATCAGTTCTATGATTCATATCCATTGATGGCTTCAACGAGACTGTCAACTATCGATCAGTCCGTTAGATGTCTTTAGAAATCCAATTCCTAAGATGTCATTAGTGATATCCATATCTTTCATATCGAGACTTTGTTTCAATATGACTTTTACTTTCAGACTGTTGATTCTCCAACTGTTGGCTTTCTAACTTCAGAGTCAATGTTTCTGTGGTCAGATTCATTGTTTCTGTTTTATCTGAAACTTTCAGGACCAAAATGTAAACATTTCAGGGACCAAGATGAAAGTTCAGGAAGAAGCCCAACGGTCCAGAAAACCAACTCTGATTCTCTTCTTCCAACTCTCCGGTTGGGAAGGCTGTTTTAACATTCATGCCACGCAAGACTGCAATGGCCCATGATGTTAAGCTACTCCCAGGGGAGCACATGTGCAACTAGCCGAGGCTTTGAACTCGTCAGTAGATCCATCTACTTTGTACTCACTTTTGAGTATCCTTTTTCACAACCCAAAGGTTCTTTTCCAGAAGGAAGATCAACCATTACGCAAGTATGGTTCTATATGATGGAATATATTTCTCTCTTTAGCTTTTTTCCAAAGCAGCGCTTTTGGAGATAACAATTATTTGTTAATTGTCCATGGTTCGTTCTTAACCATACAAGCTAGAAGGACTGGAATAAGTCTTTGTCCACTCTTAGCTCCGTCTTGGTTCAACATCTAGAATCCCTGAGTTCTGCAGATCTGGAATATTAAGTTCCGGATAGCCAACAACTTTCGAGTCCTGTAGATACGGAGCGTCTAGTTCCGAACAGTCAGGCCCTCGCGGGTTCTTGTTAACCTTAAGCAATTACTCCTTTTTCCTTTTCAAGGAAAGTTATCTTATAAGAATTCAGCATTCTTTGACGCCAAGAGGCGATAAGTACTACTGTTATTTACAGATCCAATGGATATGCAATCTACAGTCTTAGGTCGAACTTGACCTGTTTCGATAGTCCAACTTCTACCAAGCCACCCTACATCACAACTTTTGTATATGAGATCCTTTTCATGTCTCACACGGAGAGTTATCCTTATCCTTATGCGGAGTTCTGTTGAGAATCGCATTAGCGGTAAGGATCGCCTTGCCCCACATAATTTAGGCATACGGGTTTGCGCTTGGCTAACACCGTTAGACTGAGGTGAGTAATGAACAGTCGTTTAATGAACGCTGCTTCACATTCTCCCCCTCTATCGCTATGAATTTCGCAATCCATAGGCTTAGTTGATTTTCAACTTCTGCTTTGTAGCGCTTATCCGCTTCAACAACTTCATCTTTGCTTTTTAACAAACAAAGGATTCCATACGTTGTACCATCATCAATGAAGATCACAATGTACTTGTCTCCCCCTCTATTTTGTATAAACTTCAAATCACCCAAGTAGGTGTGACTAAGTTCTAGAGGAGCGGTGCTTCTTCCGCTATTCCCTTGACGGAATTTGGAAAGGTGATTTTGCCTCTTCGCCTACTACCTCACATTCATTTTGAGGGTTTATGTTGAAAGGAGGCAACAATCTCAACATCGTTAGCTTTTGAATGACTTACTATTTAACATGTCTTAATCTATGATGGCATAGATGCACGGATTACAAATATATCATTCATTTGGCTATAGACATATTGTATAATTCTTAGTTATTACAGACCTGTTGGACTAGTCTCAAGCCAACTTGACCAACAACGTCCCTTAAACCAAGTTAGGAACATGTATCACCTCTTTTTAGAGTGATCCATTCCTTAAAGTCCTATTGAGGACAACCTCTCCAGCCCCTTTGATTTTAGAGGTGGCGTTGCTTCACATGAACAACTTCTTGCCCGTGGTTAGGGCGTAACCGGATCATATGTGATCTCGATACTCTGGCCCACTTCAGTTGGCGCTAAGGCATCGAGTGTCCAATTTCTTTACTCGCTTTCTTTAGGCCTTCAGATCATTAAGACCTGGAAACTCTGGCCCACCACACTAGGTGTCCATTACTTTTCCTATGAAATGAATTCTGGCCCCACTCCAGTCACCCGGAGGCTTTGTATGACTGAGTGTCCAATATCATTATATCAAAGGAATTTTGGCCCACTCCAGTTGCCCGGAGGCTTTGTATGACTGAGGGTACAATATCATCCTATGAAGGATCTTCTGCCAAATAGTATGACAGGTTCTACGTCTTTAACTTTTAGACTCCTTCCGTTAAGATTGGTGCCCAGATAATTCTTGGCGCTTACTTAAGAGTGGTAACAGTTTTCTCACAGTTAGTGGATCTTTCTCCATCGTATGTGCGAACATACTTTACATACTTTAACAATTACACTTAAAAGAACGGATCTTTTTAAGTCGTTTACAATCCAATCTTTAAACGAGAAAGAAGATAAGATTAAACTTCTGATTTTAAAGCGTAAGGATTATAAATTATTTTCATATTCCTCCTTACTTTAATCCATTTTTAATCAGACATCATTTGATCTTTATTATTGACAAGTAAGAAAAACTAGTTATCCCAATTTCGGATTCTGGCTCACTTCAGTCACTTCATCAAACTGAGTGTCCAGTTCCTTCTTACCATTATTCGGATCTTTTGTCTGGGACGGATATAGGCATTCTGCTGCAAGATAGAATAACATCTTCAGTCTTCTCCTCTTGTCCCATTTGACATCCTCAAGCTCTCGTGAGCGCTTGTTCCCACCAGTCTTGGTAGTGGTGACACCATGAACATGTTCATCATCATCACTCTCTTCTACCAGAAAACCATTGCCACATCCAGATTTAGTCACACAACTTTTGACCGACATCTTTCGAACACTAATAGTAATACTATACAAATATTGTCTTAAGTTATTGGGTATTTTTGCTCTATAGTACTTTATAAAGCAGTACGGGAAGTATATGACTATTACAAGTATTCGAAAGGATAAACAAAGATTCAATAATTCAACTAGTAATCTGAAAATTACAATATAACCACAAAACTGAAATTACAATTTTGTTGAAGACGGAAAATTGGAAACTGGTTTCTTGAGTCGAGTGTGGCACTCTGTCCTTAAGACAATATTGCCCCGTATGTATCCTTTATACGTCCTGAACAATTTGTATCCCAAGATAAAACAGCAATGGAACACTTGAGCAAAGGAAACTCAAGAGCTACCGTGAAGAATATTGAGTAACGAAATGATGCATTGGAAGGTGTAGGAAGAAACTGTTTTGCTTGTGTATTTTCTGTATTTTCGTGTATCATATATGTATGTTCTTAGTGCTCAACAATGGTGTAAGGGGGTGTTTATATAGGTGATGGAGGGGCTGAAAAACTGTCTCCATAATAGTCAAATAATGGTCATTATGGAGGTAGTAAAGTCACCAACATAAATGGTGAAAGACCAATGGATTTGGCCATTATAGGAGGAGTAATTCAGCCAAAATAAATGGCTGAATTGAGTGCTTGGCGTTTCTGCTTTGACTGTCCAAATTCTGACGTTCTGGAAACTTCAGGGACCAAACTGTACATCTTGAAACTTCAGGGACCAAACTGTACATATGAAAGAATTCTGGTCCGAACTGTACATCTGGAACTTCTGGGATCAAACTGTACTTCTGGCAAAGTTCTCCGGCCCAAAAAGATAATATCAGAAGGCCCACCGCCCAGACCCGTGACCCGGAACCTGACGGGCGGCGGCGGCGCGCGTGTGGTCTTTCCTTGAACCGAAGCACATCTAGGTCCTCCCTCCTTTAAACACATGGGATACCCCTTGGGGTCCCAAACCCCAAACCAATTTCGAGTCTTATATACACAACAATTCTTTCTTCCTCTACCGATGAGGGAGAATTGAACACAATACCACACTTTCCATGCTTCAAACACCTTACTTCGTGGACCAATATCTCTTTCATTTCTCAATGAAATTTGACGACTCTTGGCCCTACGGTTATCTACGTACTTAGTAGATCATGCATGTGTGAAGAACCGGATTCTCCAACATACGTAATACTAGTGTTTAAGCCGTTAAAGTTGGTCGGTCGTAACTCCCGCCAAAGGCTAATTTCCAACATATTCTAATACTTCTGATTTTAGGAATGGTAACAAGGTGGGCAGGGCGGATTATTGAAGTCTATGCGGGGGCGGGGCTTGTCAGTTCGAAGGTTAGGATTTTCACTAAAAGTGTCAAGGACGAATGTTGCGAGTTCATCTGAATTCAATACTTTTCTGTGGAGCATACATATGTGTAAAAAATTATTAAATTTGCAATAAAGTGGTAGGTATGAAGGAGGCAACACAACTTTTGACCGACATCTTTCGAACACTAATAGTAATATTAATGAGATTAATATTTATGGCATTTGCAATTATTGAATTATTGTTTGATTGTTTGCAATTATTCATATATGTGCATCCCTTGAGCTTATGTTGTCATTAATTGAGTGAGTTATTAATGATAGAACGTAACTCTCAAAATAGCCTCGACTAATGATCATCGAGAATGGAATATCGATGATATGCTATAAGTCGACATGTGGTTTGCATCACATTCTTGGAGAATGTAGTATGTCTCACAGCTACGAGTAATGGTTACTCGTGATGGACACATGGATACTTTGGAGAAGTATTGCTAATAAGAATTTGGTTCTTTTTACGAACTTGATGTCGATAAATCTGCGAATCTAGAAATTCATTTCGGCCAATTGAACCTTCTCGAACTCTTTCTTTTGTTGAACCAAAAAGATTTGTGCCAAAATAACAGATGCCAATAAGAACAAAAGTCCGGTATACCCTGCCGATAAACTATTTGTTATACATGTCTATAGTGTTATCGGCATGTGGAATATAAAGGTCATTTGACTTGAGGTCAATACGTACCTTGTTTACAGAATGATGTACTTTGACCAAGTTCTAAGCTTAAACTCCTTCTGGATAAGATACGGCTTGTGTTGGGTGCATCGGGATGTAAATCAAGGTGGTAGTTGAGCCAAGAATAGGATTCATTCCTCGATTGGAAATTCGAGAGAGCACTCAACTTCTCAATGTTATTAGGTTGACTAAAGTCACTGGCCAGTGCAAAAGATATATTTAGAATATGGTCTAGTTGTCAACTAATAAATGTGAGATAAAGTGATTAAGTCATTTGGATAGACACTTGGAAAATCCTAAACTTAATCGAGTGTGTCGCGAATGAAAGAAATTTATAGTTCCGCATAAAGGTTAAGTTTGCTGGATTCATGTAAACGTACTTCACATATTGAGTTTGTCATACGACGCAGTCTAGAAGTTTCGTATGGACCTTAATTAGATTAATATCTATATGTGAGGGCCTATAGGGTCACACTATATGCGATTGTTTCTTTGATCTAAGAGTGTATTGAGAAAATATTAAATATTCGATTGAAAATCGAGATATTTAATTTATAATAATTATGGAATATTTCTATTTGATAAAAATTATTTAATTAAGTTGAATTGGATTTCAGATTTAATTAAATGTGTTTGATATATTATATGGATACTCGGAAAAATACATGGAAGCAATTGGGCCAGAAATTACTGGCCCAAAATGGGAGCTTGAACGTCCACTTTGGGCACACTGAACATTAATATGGGCCCAGGTTTTCCTGTTTTATATCTATTTAGGTTTTGTCCTGAACTCCTATATATACAACATATACCCCATAATTATAAGTAGATAGAAAATAACTTCTCAGTTCCTAAAGCAATATTTTCTAGCTTTCTTGAGTAGGAAATACACTGGAGTTAGATCTTGCAACCGAGAAGCAAATCGCGTGGATACCTTAGTGTTGAATCCCGCGTACGAAAATCTGTAAGTTTTCTTTTATCATGTTTTGAACATACTGTTGGATATTGTAAAGCAGTACGGGAAGTAAATAAATATTACCAGTGTTCGAAAGGATAAACAAATAGCCAATATTCAGAACTGCCGCAAAGTTGTTGAATCTTGAATCTTAATAACCTGAAATCAAGAAACACTAAATCTGGATTGTTACAACTATGTGCTGAGTCGAGTGATGCCACTCTGTTTTTGAGATAAGATTGCCCCGTATATATGCTTTTACGTTAACGGGCAATAGTCTCCCAAGATAAAACAACACCTAATATCAACACTACAAAGCAAATATGTTGATTCTGACGAAGAAAACAAACATGAAACGACTTGCTGAAGAATGAAAAAGGAAGAAAGAGTTTTTGTTTTAGTCCCAACGTTTTGGACTGAATTTCAGTGTCTCTTCTGTTTGTCTCTGTGTATATAAATGTTGTCTCGTTTTAGCTGTCTGTTTGGGTGTTTATATTCTGTTTTGTGTATTTTTCGTGTTTCACAATTGAGCCAAAAAGCATCAATATATATCATGAGGGAGGGAGTTAATATGGAGGTCCAAAGAGATAATATCAGAACGACCCACGAGCCCGACGGGCGCGCGGCGGCGGCGCGCGTGTGGGCTTAGCCTTGAACCCAAGCACATCTAGGTCCTCCCTCCTTTAAATACATGGGTTACCCCATGGGGTCCCAAACCCTTAGCCAATTATGAGACTTATAAAGAGAGCAATTCTTCCTTTTCCCACCGATGTGGTAGATTTGTCCCACACCATATTTTCATTCCTCAAACACCTTACTTCGTGGACCAATATCTCTTTCATTTCTCAACGAAATTTGACGATTCTTGGCCCTACGGTCATCTACTCACTTAGTAGATTATGCATGTGTGAAGAGACAAAGCCTCCAACATGCGAAACACTAGTGTTTAATTCATTAAATATGGGTGAACGCACCTCCCCACCAAAGGCAAATTTCCAACACATACAACATGATTATCGCATAAGTCATGCCAGGATTGTTGTTGGGTAAGAAATTTTAAACTTCCATTGTGCTTACTACTTGTTTACGAACCCAACTAATCCCTACAAGGGGCAGGGACAGGGGTACAATATTAGGTGTGTGTTTGGGCAAACCTAACAACTTTTGTTTAGATCATAAATTTATATTAAGAAATTTATTAAATATGTATAAATATTTAAACATAAATTCAGTAACTAAACGAGTTAAGAGTTTGGCTGTCAAAATCCATAAACTTCAAATGACCTCCGCCTGTTAGGACGCAGAGTTGCGGGTTTGGAAATTGTGACCTATTTAGTATTTAGTTCTTAGCATAATGACAATGTGGGTTGTGTAGAATTTTGAGATGTTGTTCATCAGTTACTGGTTCACTTTTTTTTAAAAAAAAAATATTCCCATATAGCACTTAATTATTAGCTTCCATCATTTTACTTATGCAGCATTTGGATTAGAAATCGGTTTGTTTTGTTTATCTTGATTTTGTTTATTCGCATTGAGGATCGACTAAATTTGAATTTGCTCCGGAAAGTCCCATCGGCAACAATTTTCACGAGAATCATCATAATAATAAACACGGTTTATCACCAAATCATAATTAAGATCTATTACCACTGGTACATACTGACATGGGTGGAGCCAGGTGGGACCAGGGACTTCGACGGAAAATTGTACTGTATATTCAAAGTTAATTTTTTTTTATGTATATAGTAGATTCAATATTGAATCCCCTAGATTTTTTTGGTGTGTTTACTTCATATTTTAAACCCTTAAGTGAAAATCTTGACTCCATCACTACGTACAGATGAGTGATGATAACCAGCTAAAAGCTGAAATATGAGTATTATATGTCAATAAACTGAAACAGGAAAATAGATTTTAAAGAACCTAACGAGCAATGAAATTAGAATGAACTCAATACGTATTAGAATTCCCATCATTTCCTGAAGATGGGAATATTCCTTCATTATCACCTTCTTTAGTGGTCTGAATTATCTCTGAAAAAGATAAAGGTACAAATGGAAATGTATCATATGAAGTTTAGAATCAAACACCATCATGTGCGCTCAAGACAATTTGATGGTTGGCTTCCATTTCTTGGCATCAATTATTTTGTTACGCTATATGCGCATAGTTTATACTTTTGACTACGTACAAGTCTAGTTTATACTTCTAGGTCAGACCAACATATCCCGACCCGTCCCATTCCACGAAAATCATCCTGTCCCACTAAAATCATCAAATCCCGTCTTGTTCCACTTAAATTAGGAAATCATGTTAATATGTTATGAATTTGCGATGTTATCAACTTAAGTTTTATGTTTATTTTAAATTTGTGTTCATTTACTGCATTTATGTAGTCTTATATCACACTATCATCTTTTTATACCTTTTTAGTGCATAAATATTTAAATTGATTCAAATTTAAAAAGAATAAAAAATTCCTCTAAAGATCCCGACTCGTTCTGTCCCCTTAGTTAGTGGTATGGGACGTGTCGGGGGGTTTGTCCAGTTAATCCTGGCCCGCTAAGGTCCCCATCCCCCCTTATCTCGTTAAGGAATCATCCCGTACCGTCTCCTTAATTTGTGGGATGGAACAAGCCGAGGGGTTCGTCCTGCAAAGCCCGGCACTCTAATGTCTCAGTCTCCCTTATCTCGTTACGGAATCATCCTGTACCATTCCCCTAAAAATCTCTCGTCTCGTCCCTTTAGATAGCCTTAGACCAACTCAATCGTTGATTTTCGACGAATTTAATCTTTCTAGATTGGAAGAGCAAGAATTGAAACAAGAAGAAATTTTAGTCCAGCTACTATTTTAGCATTTTGTCTTTCCATGTTCTATTCTTGTAGCTAGATCAAGAAATAACCCTTTTCAAGTCGAAGAAATTAACTTATTCAATGATCACCGCTAGCTAACTGCTTTTGGTTCCAAACGATTCCTTTAATACAGCTTAACTTTGTCAAGCCTGTACAAGTAATGAAGAAGTATAGAACATTTTGATTGGTTGTTGACCAACGGAAAACATTTATATTACAATATATTATATATAACGTAAATCCAGCCTAAATTACCAAGGACCCTACAAATTTCGTTACCCTACTCCCATTTTAGATTTTTCTTCATTGATAAGCAATAAAGTTTCATTCTTAGTGAAAACAAGTACACCGTACATGTAGGGTGAATGTGAACCTCAAGTACGTATTTCGGAAGGGAAAAAAAAGTGCATGCCCATTAATTATATACGATTATCCAAGAATCTTCGTCTTTCCAACTTTTATATCAATTCTTTTTTTATCATTTAATATACTACTTTAGTACCTTAGAAAGATCGTAAAGATAAGGTAGATAAACACAGTAAGCAAATAATAAAAGTTTGGTGGCAGTAGGCCCAAAGAGAAAGACGTAGTAGTCATTAGAGGCGGAGTCAGCATTTCAATTTATATGAGTTCTAAATTTTATAATGATGGCTTCAAATGGTGATAATTTAGTTTTAAATTTAATATTCATACATATTCAATAAATTTCTTAACACAAATATTAGATTCGGCTAAACACATACGGTACTTCTAATCTAACTCCACCCCAGATAGTCACTGCATTATAAGCTAGTTCAAATAGGCAAACTGGTTTAATTTATGGGTACAACTTTTTGGGTTCTTGACACAAAATTCGTTATACTTTAAAATTATGAATTCGAAAATTTGAATTTATTGAAGTTTTTGTAAAATTTCATATAAAACTTTATAAAATATTTTAAAATTATACTATGAGATTGCCTTGTTATGAAGTACTTTGGCTTTTTCAGTACTTATACACAAGATACATGTAACAAATCAGAGACCATCACCCAAGTGTTTTATGCCTAATCGATTCCAAGAGATTGTATGCCTTTTTGGTGGACCAATATTCTCTATATGATTTTAAGGTGTAGCTTATCTCCTTTTATTACCTTAAATTAAATTATCATAGTATCGCACTTACGAACGAAAGCGAATCTAAAATATTAGTGTACATGAATTTGGTAAAATTTAGCGATTTTGATCTACATTCGATATTATAATAAAAATTCACTTAATATGTATGACTTATCAGTTCAACATTTGCCCCTGAATAATCTACCCAAATATAGTAAGTTGTGAACTTGTCATGTCCTAAAATCTAGAGCCTTAAAACAAGAATCGTTTTATTCTCAGAACTTAAATATTGATCCGCCTCTACTTAGTCATCAAAGCTTTTGAGGTCTAATTGAGATATGTCGGCGTAACACGATTCTAGCTTTAACAAGTCCCGCCAATTTTAATAAAAAGATACACATATGATATGTGTACTAAATCACACTATTTCAATGTGAAAAAAAACATTAATCATAAATTTAGGTGAGAATACATATTAAACAACCCTAAATTATAAAGTCTACAGTAAAAGCACATGTCATGCAAATTTTTTGACTGTTTAGTATAGACACGCAGTGCCCCAGAGGCACAGGCGAGTCGGTAAGTGGCAAGGTGATTGGGGTACAACCACTCCGACGTCGAGGGTTCGAATCTGTGTGGTGACAGTTTTTGCTGAAATATTGCAAGGGTTGTTGCTGGGTTCGTGTCCCGTTGGTCCTCTCCCTTGCAGGGCTGTCACTCGCGCATATCCTTCGATTTACATCCCACCTGATCAAGAGACCTCTGGTACATGTGGGGGGTTTCGCCTTCGGGATTTTCCTCTCCACAAAGTATAGACACGCACGCAGTGAATGTACTTTTTTCCCCCAATTGTTCACTTTTTCCAGGAGCATTAAAAATATTGAATCAGCCTCTACTTAATCATCATAGCATTTAATTTGAGGTCTAACTCTGATATGTCTGCGTAACACGGTTTTAGCTTTAGCACGTTCCGGCCAATGATAACAAAAACACACATATAATATTTGAGTCAAACTACTTCAACTCTAAAAAAAACATTAATCATAAATTGAGGTGAGAATACGTATTAAACTAACCATAAGTTATAAAGTCCACGGTAGAAATACATGTCATGCAATTTTTTTGGCTGTTTAGTAAGAGCTTTTCGCTTTTTCCCAAAATCTCTTTTAAGTATTTTGAAATTCCGAAGATAGTATGAACTATTAAGGGGGAAAAAAGGAATAGACATAGACGCCTATGATCTTTTTTTGTGTTAATTAACCTAAGTTGCATCCTTAATGTTGGGTTAAGGCTCACCCTCCAAACTATATTTGAAATAAGTTTTTGCCTCATGCAGTTCGAGCCAAAGATCAGGAAAAACTTAGCAAAGCTGAGAAAACCTAGCACCGGTTAGGGCAAGGATAAGTTTGTTTCTTCACGAGCTTAACCAAATAAATCTTACTCCCTCCGGGTCCATTTACTTGTCGTCTTTATTAAAAAAAGATGATCCAAAATAATTATTATTTTAGAAAACCAAGATATAATTAATTCTCAATTTCCACCTTTAACCTTACTCAATAAATTCCTTTTAGTTAATGTTTTCTTACGAGGCCGTGTCAGAAAAAATATGACAAGTAAAATGGAGTACTAACTTAAGGCCAAGTTTCTCATGATTTTCCGCACAAGCACTGCTGTTTTTTTTTTTTTGATAATTCAGGTTTCCAAGCTTGCACCTGACTACTTCACTGGTATTACCCAGACGTCCTGGAGGTAATAGCACCGGTCCTTCAACACTATTACCCAGACTTCACTGGTATTACCCAGACTTCACTGGTATTACCCAGACGTCCTGGAGGTAAACCGCGGGATGTGCTCCGGTGGCCAGTTTTTCTGGGAGCGTACAACTGAACAATGAGACAAGGTCAAATTCCCCAACATGTAGAGTTTCTTCGTGCTTGCGGGGAATCGAACCCACGTTGTCTCATGCCAGAGCGCCTTATAGCGCCCAGGCTTTGCCACTGGACTATGCCCCGGAGGACAGCACTGCTCATTGTTATACTGGAAAACGAACAATTTTTTTGCAATGCCTTAGTTTGAGATTTCTCCCCTTTGTGGGATTTTACTGGGTATGTTGTTGTTGCCTTGGTTTGAGATTAGACACAAACACCAATGGCCAAGACACTGTCAAAAATTTGAGTAATCCCCAAGGGCAGTACAAAAACAAGGTTGCCCCCTCCCTAACAGCAAAGTTGTAATGTTCTATGGACAAAATATGATCAATAATTTTCCTGCAGCTTATCCTTTCTTCCGGTTATAAATAAACACGCGCTTGCCCTGAGCAGCAAGTCTGATTCCTAAACATGCTGCTTAAATAACATATTCCTACATTCTGACAAATACAATTATACAAATAAAGCCGTGATATTGCATCTATCGAGCTCACTCTGATCCAGGCTCTGTCGAGCTCCATATACAAATCTCTAAATCTAGCTGCTCAGATGAGCCCAGATGAGAAAAAGGAACCAGCAGAAAATCTACTGGGGGTAAACCTTCAATTTTACCTGGAAAACTATGAGCAAATGATTTCAATCTCAGAGAGCTGCTTCCTTTTTCTGATACAACATCATACAAGAAGCATTCCACAGGACCGATACAAGTAATCACAACAGTATGCCCTATACTTTGTGTTCCCTTGGAAAGAAGAAAGAGAACCCCATCTTTTTCTGCTTGTAAAACAAGGAAAGTTTCCTTCTTGCTCAACGAGACACGCAATGGGGAATCATACTGGAAGCGCCTCCCTGAATCCCAGTGCTTACTACTGAAATGCAATGAGAGTTGTTTGGAGGAATCAACAACATTACAGTTCTGGAGGGGGCATGTGCGTGGTGCATAGGCACAGGCCTCTTCGTGATCTCTTTTCTTTGAGTAATCAACGACTTCTGTGCATCCATACTTGATGTTTCCACAAGGTACTCCTCCTGAACCAGTAACTACTTCAATCTCCGCACAGGCTACATTCCCCTGGATGCTATCTGTGTGTGCATGTTCCTGAAGGAGGGCACCAACAAAATCATTTTAGTCAACAACTCCAAGAGAATACTTCAAATAACTTGTATGATAATGATAATATATTAAAAAGAAAAGAAAGGAGACGATTGGGGAAGCCTCTCAGGTTCTAAGATCCTTAAAAGTAAATTAACCCCGATTCGGTTTATCAGGTTCCCGTATATAAAAACATACATAACACTGTCATTCGTTATAAGGCTCAGAGAACTATATTCTAGTAAGAGTATCATGAGATTTGAAATGTTATACGACAACATTGACGTACTCAACAAAAAAAGATATTACAACATCAAAGCATCTTAGGCATTTGGCCATAGATTTAAAATATTTTTCACTTTGTTTGGAATTTATGAAGTTGGAGTTGAAGATGGAGTTGTGTTTGGTTATACTTTTTGCAAAGGAGAGAAGAGAGCATTTTAGTTGGAATTATGAAGATGGAGTTGGAATCCAACTACAAGTTGGATTTGGAATTTTCATGGTCAAACACTGATTTTGAAATAAAGTGAAATTATTCAGGAAAAAAGTGAATGATTCTCATGGCCAAACGGTTTAATCTGCCATAAAATGTAGTAGCAGCGGAAGATCATTTACACATTTCAACTCAGGCTTCAATAAAAGCATTCTGGAGGCACACCAAATACAATAGCATATCAGTTTATTGCTGCAAAAATGAAATTCACATGTATTTGAGTTTATCATAACTATTTTTAGTTTGTGATATGTTATACATCATTTACCCTAGCGGGAGCTTAGTGCACCGGGCTGCCCTTTAGTCACTCAATCTATTATTTAGGTAAGGCATCAAAGCAAACAATCTAAAAACGTCTCAGCATCATTTGCTTCTGAGTCATCGAAGCAAGTTCAGTGACAAAATGATAACAACAGCAATATGCTCTTCCTGGTCTCAGTTCAGGGTAAAACAATTTTAATTAGTAGAGAGCAAGAATTAGATGGCAGATCACCTGTTCTGTGAAGGTACCCTCATACTCTTGATCATCCATGTCCTGCCATGTAGATGAAACTCACCAAGTTATCTATAATATTAGGAAAACAAAATCACAGTTATGGAAACCTGGAGTTAAGGCCCAAGGTACTCCTCACCCTACCCCTCATCCAACTACCCAAAAAAGGGAATAAAGGAACAAACTATTGTAATTTGTAGGAATGCCGAGGTAAGCATACACCTCGCTATCTTTTGAGAATCTTCTCTCTGTTTTATAAGCTCTATGTTGATCTTATCCTCAACGTACTTCCTTTTCTTCTGACACAGATTTTCTGCAGGGTTCTTAAATTGATTTATTAAGAAGATGAAAGACCTAGAATTTAACTTTTATTTCCATCAATAAACTGGAATGTGACTGCCAACAGTAAATGAGAAATAGGGCTGTCAAATATAGGTAGCTCACAGCCCACTCAAGATTCAAACAAATTTAAGCGCTGTGTTTAGTCAAAACTAAATGCCCATACAGATTTATACAAGGACATAAAAGTACATACCAGACATTATTTTGGTACCTATGATTAAGGGTGGCAAAATTAGCCCATGAAAACATGACTCGCCCAACCAGCTCAACTCATTTCAGCCCATCTTTTAAAAAAAAACATTTTTTTCATTTGATATGTTTTATAGAGCCATAATAAAGAAAAATATAATTTTATTAGGTACTTAAAAAATTATATAAGAACAAACGAAGAAATTAAAACTTAATAAAAATGGCGGGTTGGGTTATGACCCACTTTTTAGCCCATTTTAGCCCAACCCATTTCAGCCCAAGTAATTCTTGGACAGATCAATGACCCACCCATTTATTAACTCACCTCATATTGACCTGCCCAAATTTAGCCCAACCCACCCATTTGATACCCTTAACCTAGGATTATAAGATAACTGGTTACTTAACATGAGAACAACAAATTACTAAACCACACCCCTCGTATACCTGTGCATGAGAAAGTTCTTGCATTGGTTCCACTGCTCTCAGCGGCATACTATCAGTTTGGGCTTTGTATCCCAATGAACCCATCCCAAGTCCTCTCTCCATGCAGACTACCTGCATGAGAGAATAACACTAGAATAATATGAGAACAATGTTGGTTTAAAAATCAGAAAATTGGAATGTACCTCCCCTGAGCCATAACCACCAAGTTCCTTCTCTTGCTTTTCTCTCTCACTGATCTCCTCCTCACCCCATGAGAATAGGCAAGGAAAAGCTACAGGGGCTGATTCATATGCTGCTCCAACAGCAACACTCTCATAGTAAAAGAGCTGCAAACCAATGAAATATCAATTTAAGCACTAACAAGTTACACATTTGGCCGGTCGGCCAAAAATAATTACATTCGCTAGCCAAATATACAAAAAATATACGGTATTATATGTAAAACAAAATGCATATTTTATGTACATTATACATTAATACACAAAATATATACATTTGTTGGCAATTACTTTGGTGGGCGGCTATTTATGTGAATTTCTCTTAAATAAAACAGAGATGGGTAGTGCATATCATTCAGTCACCTGGAGAAACAAAAGACAGCCCCCAACTGCAAGTTGCTTCCCTTGACGAAAACGAGATATCTCGCGCACTAGCCGGTCAAGCAAGAACTTGCCCCAATTATACTGATGGAGTACATCCATATTTGTCAAAAAATGGAGGAAAGAAGGGCTTACATCAAGCCTTGCAGTTGGGCACAAAAGAGTGCCCATTACATAAAGCACGAATGACCTTTTGAAATCCTCCCCAGCTTCTGGAGCTGCAAGTCGTTCCTCAAGAAGACGGACAGAAATCCCACGATTTGTGGCATTGTATCTTTTACGTAATTCTAAAATCAATTCGTCAGACCCTGAGTTCACCACATCTTTCCCACTAGCAGGCAAGCCCATTACAAGTTCTACATCCCTTGGAGTTAAAGGTATCCTCTCACCACAGATTTCCAAGCTGCGTCTTACAGTATTGAACCTCTCCAATAGCCAAAGACACAAGCTTCTTCGAAGAGTCCGACATCTGAGGCCAAGGATGCTACCAAACCCCATGCTCTTTACAGCCTCCTTCTGGTCAGGTGTGAGCCGTTGTAAAACATTTAGTAAACGACCAGGGGAGCACCTTGTCACTAGTTTGGTCTGCATAAGTAATCCATCAAAATAAAATTGAACATGAGGAGTCAAAGATATTAAACATTAGTAGCATTACCAGTTCCATTACCTGTCTTCTTGGCTTAGGAGCACGGGCAGGTGTCGAGCTGAGGTACTTATCCCACACTTCACGAGCACGAGTAGTGTACTTTGCCTTCTCCTCAGGATCCATCAGCTTCCATGCATCTGAAGCTGCCTTTGTGGCCTGAAAAGTAGTGCGCTCATACAAACATGCTTGTGTGTAATAAACAGGTGTAAGCTAATGCATCTCATAGTGAAAATATAGAATTAGATTCTTACAGCTTTCAGGCCTGAAGATTCGGGATGTGTAGCACTATACTCTTTAATAAAGTCACGGCTGAAAATAATATTTTCATTGTTAGCAGAACATGGTAGTCAAAAAGCAGTGGAAAATAGATAAACATAATAAAAATGTCACCTGAAGTGCACCCAAGAGCAAGCAGGACGAGGAGTGGCTACTTGCTTTTTCTTCTTTTTTCTACTCCCTTCAGGTTCACCAATACCTTGATCCTTCCTCTTTCCCATTGCACATTCTCCTTCATTAGGCACCTTAAAATTAAAGACCGGAGAAATTCAGTTACCTACAATACTTATCCTCCTTTATAAAAGAACACGAAGACATGTATGGTAAAACTCCATAAGGCCAAGAATGTTACAAATAGATTCAGAAAAATGAACTCTTTTGACTGTAAAGCAAAATGAAAATTCACTACAGCTCAAAAATGTAACTGTTATATGCTATGATGCTCTCAACTACAGCATCAACTGAAAACGCTGCAGGCCAGCTGCAGTATTCTGCATACAGATTTTAGTAACTCCTAAATGTCAGGCTTTTTTTATAACCGTGGTATCCGGGCCAGCTTGCGGGCGCACCTAGACTAGTTCTACGGGCACTTGCTACCTCTCACTAGCACAGGTACCGGGTTACTCTGTCTACCAAGGCTCTGACAGATGGAAGAAATCACCTAGTTTTGCCTCCACTAGGAATTGAACTTGAGACCTCATGGTTTTCAATCCACTTCATTGACGACTAGGCCCCATCCTTGAGTGCAAATGTCAGGCTTCTTCATACTGCTACTTTCGTAAAGTTTCAGCAACTCCTCAATGTCGCTTTTTTCATACTACCAATTTCGTTAATAAACAGTGCATTTGTTTTGTGAAAGACATGCTACTAAACCATGTGATGGAGTGAAATATGCTGATAGTACAATACAAAACAGCCCACCAAAGCTGGTACCTGCACTTTGATTGTATAATGTCCTTACTTAAAAGACAGTTATCATTTTGATGAAGTTACTTTTGACAAGTCAATAACATCACAACAGAAAACCTAGACTATCATACTTTTAGGCACAAATGGCTAAATACAAAGTCAAGATTAGATCCTTCCATTTCCTACACCATCTTTAAACTGTGAAATAAATAACATGTGATCTATTCACTACCAATTGGTGCAGTAACATTTTTAAGCAACTTTTATTTTCTTCATCAAAACAAACATAGCAGTTGTCTATTAGATTTTCATTTCCTGCTTCAATGAGTAATACCTTCTACTCTAATTCTAGTACATTGAAGTTAGAGTTCATGGTCAAAAACACACCTGAACTATTATTTTTTTCGCGAGTTTCACACCCCAACTATCAGTCGTTCCCTTTTCCTACCGGAATTATCAATTAGGTGTGTTTATATACAATGATGGTCATTATTTCTTGAAGTTATATCAGAGGCTATTGGACATTTCAAGTAAATACGCCTCATGCTTCTCCATCTAGTTCTTAAGATAAAGTATTTCATTGTGATTTTGGTACTGCATGCTAAAACTGAACAGCTATTTAACACACACACACACATACACACAAAAACACACACAGAAACAAAATGAGAAACTGAAAGAGGGACAAATGATCATGAAATGATTAGTAAGTGGATTTTGCACTTTGGCGAAAACAACCAAAACAAAAATTGTTGGTAGAACAACAAAAATGAGGTTATTTAACATTTCAAGTGAATACGCCTTATACCTCTCCATCTATTTCTCAAGACAGTAATCCATTGTGATTTTGCTACTGCATGCTAAAGCTCAACAGCTATTTAACACAAAAACACACACACATACACAAACAAAAACACACACACATACACAAACAAAAACACACACATACACAAACAAAAACACACACACACACACAAACAAAACACACACACGAGGTAGCGAGAAACTGAAAGAGAGCGAAATGATCATGAAAGCTTTAATGAACAATAAGTGGATACGGCACAAAATTATTGGTAAAAAGAACAAAATAAGGTATAAAACAAGGCAAAAATAAAGATGAAATCGAAGAGAATTGAGAATTGGGACCATTGACATTGCGTGGTGAGGAGGAGAAGAGGCTTTATCGTTGAGATCAAGTGGTGGAGAAGCCTCAACCTCGACCATGTCGATTATACGAAAGTCCGTCCGAACGGAGTGTGCTAGGGTTCCGGCAAGATAAAAAATTCCTGCAGGTATTGAGTTCAGTGAACGAAGACGGAAGTTGATCGGCGATGAGAAATGTGAGTTCGTCGGAGTTCGGCGAATTCAGGCGCTTTCTGCATTTTTTGTGCTGATTAGGGTTGTACCTTTTGGTTCTTTGCTTAATTGATTTTTTCCTCGGTAAGCGTAAGGGTACAATCGGGGCACAGGTTTAGCCTGTTTTCTTTGTTGTACGAACCTGCATTGTCAAAGTACCACATTACAAAGTACTGCTGTTTTTTTAAAATATATATATATATATATATATATATAAAGTTAAACCTATCTATAACAATCATTTCGTGGTATTATAAAAAATATGTGATATACCATAACATAAAATCTGATGCCAAAGAACATGTAATTGTTATAATTATATTATTATAGAAAATTGTTATGGTAAAAAGGTCTGACTATATTAGAAATTTTTTTTTTCCTTGTTGGAGTTACTCTTTCTTATGAATTTGGATATAAATAGTACTACTTTTGTGATCTGTCCAGTATTGTATGAAAATGCTTTAATTTGAGAGTTAAATAGCTTATTTTATTATGATTTTCAGAGAAATTCATTTTAAATATTTTAAATGATTAAGTATGCCAACTTATATAGTATTACTTTCTACGTAATTAAAATTTTAAGACATGTAAATTTTATTTTTTAAAAACATGAAAAATCTATGTCATAATTCACACCAAAAATCAAACACTTTTAACTTTTATACTTTAGCTCATTTACATAAAATGGAAAAGAAAAAGTATTAGTATATTTTTAAATACATGTTTCATAATTATACTTTCTTCGTTTCAGTTTATGCGATATTATTTCTTATTAGTTGATTCAAAAAAGAATAGACACGTCTTAGATTTGAAAACAATTAATTTTACACTTCTCAATTTACATTTAATTGAATGCTTTTATAGCCACACAAATATTATAAAATGTCTAAGACCAAAACTCTTAATGGTTTAAATATTCTCTTACTTATGAAGAATCACACTCAAAAAGTGGGGAAAATTTGTGAAATACTGAATGATAGCACCTAGGGTGTGATCTAATAATTAATGAAGCAAAATTACAAACTGACTCAAGATTAATTATGAGGAGATCTTATATAATTATGGCTAATAGTTGTTCTAACATTATTATAACAACAGCATATCCAGTATAATTCTATCAAATGGGATTTAAGGAGAGTAGAGTAGAGTGTAAGTAACCTTCTCGTTACTCATGATGCAGATTTTTCTCAATAATTAATTACAAAAAAACTAATGATCATCTGCAGGAAAACATTGTTCACTCTTTTTATTCCTTCAAAGACACTCGTTCAATCATTGCTCAAACAAATTATAATGTATACTTATTGGGAGTCATAATCCACCGCATATCCTTGGAATGGTTAACTAGTTGTGCATGTGATATAGATCTTGTTCAAATTTTCTGACTCACTATAAGTGCTCTTTAATAGACCAATTTTTACAATAAATGCAAATCCATCTGATACCATTTGAAAATACAAATTCTTAGTGCACCCCAAAAATGCCAATTCGGGTGCGGATGGAGATTCCCCAATAGATTCTACAAATTCGGATTACATTTGTGATTTGGCTCTTCCCCGGACCTCACGCATAGTGGAAACTTAATGTACTGGGCTGCCATTTTTACTGTAAATGTTTTTTTAGTTATATGGTCCTTTTCACGGCAAATCTATAAACAAAACACATGATATTTTTATCATTTGCTAAAATGAGTAGGATTTTTACCATATTATGTTAGTTCTTCATTAAGAATGGTGTCCAAAAATTTATATCATAAAAAATGGCGACAAAGCAGAACAATGCACAGAGATTCAATTCTTTAAATTTGAAGCAGATCTCCAACTCTTCAAACACTAGCTATGTTTTATTTCTGTGCAGTATCATAGGACTCCAAGAATTTTGGAAGCTGAACATGCTAAGCAATTTCTATTTGTACATCTCTTTTTTCCTCATAGTGCCAAACATGGGGAACTACCCGGAAAGAAGTTAGGAACAAGAATAAGGAGAAGCGAGAATCATAAATAGAGAAATCGGTTGTATTTCGTCCTTTGTTCCCCATAGCAACTGGGGATCAAAAAGTACCAAATGAAGCAAAACTGTAGAAGAGGTTCGATACCAGGGACCATGGAAAATCAGCGTTTAAATTTTAGCAGAGATTAAAAAATTAGACTTTTTCATATTTGTCTAAGCTTTGGCAAATAAAGATATCTAAAATCGGTGTTGGTAAGATAACAGGTAACTGGTAGAATAATTGAGAGCATGCGAGCTTGGTCTGCAAACTATTGTTGTTGAAAATTCACAACAGGGACAAAGATTAGTAAACTTAGCTTCCTGCATCTTTCTCATCTTAGTTTTAATACATTTAACACACTCTAGCATAACAATATCCAACATAATGTGAAGAATCCTTTCAAAAGAAGGGACACAGCACAAATGCAAATCCCCCAAATATAGCAGCATCAATCCAATAACTTCTGGCATAAAATATCTGGAGAAGTTACAAGGCAATGTTACATTAACAGGCCAAGACATAATAAAATATTACATCAACATCCGCCACTACTTTTAACTAGTACTACCACTGCAGATGTATTCACACTCTTCCATGATACATTAACAGGTCAAGACATAATAAAAATTATTTTTTCAAAGCACAATTTTCTGACCAGCTTGAGATGCTCTCTGCAACGGATTCTAATTTAAAAGAGCTCTCACCATCTGTTGCTACAAGCTCGTACATGAACCTTTTCTTCTGTGCAGCGGGCCCCACACCGATAACGTTGACAGCACTTCCAAGACGGTCACTAGAATGATTGACGATAAAAAGTATACCTTCTGTCCTCATTTGAAGAATTTGGTAACGTTGATTTTTTTTCTATGTAAATGGGATGGACAGCGTTGAAAAAAATGTGCTCAGCTGAAGAACCGTGTTTTTCACTAAAATGGACAGATACCTTTGTTGAATTACCCAGAAAGTCACAGCCACGAAAAGGACAAGAACAAGGCACATAAATGCATGCATTTTCATGGTCGGTTTTCTTGCTATAACTCAGAAACTCCTCGCAACCGTACATCTTGTTGATGCATGAGACTTTGACAGATTCTAGAACCTTCTCAATAGCTTGACAACGGTTATATCCAATTGGCCAACAACAAGATGGACACTTGTTAGCAATCTTGAAGCAGCAAGAAACACATGATATGTGCCCATTCTCACACTATATTTTTGTCCAGAAAGGAAAAGCAGTATGTCAGAAAATATGTTCATAGTAAGCAGTTTGAATGTTGCAGATGACAGCTTACTGTCGCTGCCTACTTCTAAATTTTAAGGTTTCTCGAAGTACAAAAAACGCATTACATGGGAAGTGTAACAATCAGCACTTAAAATTCAATATTTAGCTCTTTGTATTAGCATTTGGTACAAACCTAGAGTCATGTGGCCTTAATTTCTTGCTTGGTTCAAAAGGCTCGATACATTTGTCACGTCCCTAGAGTCATGGTCTTAATTTCTTGCTTAGTTCAAAATGCTCAATAATTTCATTTAAACATGCTCATGCATTAAAATGGCATATTCTGTTGCATTGTAACAACAAATTGATTACAACAACAACAACATACCCAGTGAAATCCCACAACGTGGGGTCTGGGGAGGGTAGAGTGTACGCAGACCTTACCTCTACCTTGATAGGTAGAGCGGCTATTTCCGGGAGACCCTCGGATCAAGACAGAGCATAATCACAAGCAAAGCAACAACAAAAACAAAGAAAGAGCAAAGCAAGAGAGACGGTCAGAAAATATTTTAAGCAGTATGAAAATGTTGGTATCAAAAGTGAATAGATCATGATAGCGCATTCCGAAAAGTAAGCAGTAACTAGCGCAGGTAAATAAGCTAAACAAAGTAGGGCACATAGCAGCATAAATCAAGTTACATGGGACTATAGAGCAATACTGTGTCTATTAGTATGATAGGCTAAGCGGACCTACAATACTAACACTATAACTATCAGTTTGCAAGCGTAAGTATGACTACGCTCGACTACCTACTACCCTTCTACCCTAATTTGTGTCCTCAACCCTCTATCTAAGGTCATGTCCTCAGTAAATTGCACCTGTGCCATATCCCGTCTAATCACCTCTCCTCAATACTTCTTCGGCCTACCTCTACCCCTCCTGAACCCGTCCATAGCTAGCCTCTCACATCTCCGCACTAGGGCATTTGTATCTCTCCTCTGCACATGCCGAAATCATCACAACCTCGCTTCCCGCATCTTATCCTCCACCGAGATCACTCCTACTCTGTCCAGAATATCATCATTTCTAATCATATCCCTCCTTGTATGCTCGCACACCCATCTCAGCATCCTTATCTCTGCAATTTTCATCTTTTTGTTGTGCGAAGTCTTGACTGTCCAACACTCCGCCCCATACAACATAGTCGGTCTAACCACCGCCCTATAGAACTTGCCTTTAAGTTTTGGTGGCACCTTTTTATCACATAAGACTCTAGATGCGAGCCTCCATTTCACCCACCCTGCCCCAATACGATGTGTGACGTCGTCGTCAATCTCTCCATCCCCTTGGATAATATACCCGAGGTACTTGAAGCTTCATTTCTTTGGAATGACCTGAGTACCAAGCCTCATCTCCATGCCTGTCTCAAGGTCGCTCTCATTACTGAACTTGCACTCCAAGTATTCTGTCTTGGTCCTACTCAGCCTGAACCTTTTAGATTCCAAAGTTTGTCTCCAAACCTCCAGCTTAGCATTCACTCCGCTACGAGTCTTATCAATCAGGACTGTCGTCTATGAATAACATAAACCATGGCACTTCCCATTGGATTTATCGTGTCAGTCCATCCATCACCAAGGCAAATAAGAATGGGCTAAGAGTTGATCCCTGGTGCAGCCCCATCATCACTGGAAAGTGCTCTGAGTCTCCTCCCACTATATGTACCCTAGTCTTGACTCCATCATACATATCATTGATCGCCCTAGTGTATGCCACAGGTACACCTCTAACCTCCAAATATCTCCATAAAACCTCCCTATGGACTTTGTCGTATGCCTTCTCGAGGTCGAGGAAAATCATATGTAAGTCTCTCTTCCTCTCCCTATACTACTCCATCAAACTCTTAATAAGATGAATGACTGCTGTGGTCAAACGCCCCGGCATGAATCCAAACTGGTTCTCGGAATTAGACACGCCTCTTCCCACCCTCATCTCCACGACTCTTTCTCAAACTTTCATAGTGTGGCTTAGCAGCTTGATACCCCTATAGTTATTGCAACTCTGGATATCACATTTGTTCTTGTACAGAGGGATCATTGTACTCCACTTCCATTCTTCGGGCATTCTCGTCGTCTTAAAAATGACGTTAAACAACTCAGTCATCCACTCCAAACCTGCCCTGCTTGCGCTCTTCCAAAATTCAACTGGGATCTCATCAGGCACGGTCGCTCGTCCCCTCCGCATCCTGCGAACAACATCCTTAACTTCTTCAACCTTGATGCTTCTACAATACCCAAAATCCCCGTGCCTACTAGAATGCTCCAGATCTCCCAGCACAATGTCTCCATCTCCTTTTTCGTTCAAGAGTTTGTGGAAGTAAGACTACCACCTCCGTTTATGCCCTAGACTGACTATTCAGAGAGTTCAATAGATGAGGAGCCGGATGACATTTTTAGTAGGGAAAATAGCATTTTCTACTTGATAAAGCACGTCTAGCGTATGTAGAAAAAGAAGGAGCGGAGAAGGTCAATTTGTGTCCTATCAAGCTTTCTTTGGGACCAACGAATGGTGAAAACGAGCTATCGAAGACTCTCTCCTCTACTGATTCAGTGTTTCACTAAGATTTCGAATCGCGAACAATGTTTTACCCCTAGATGTACAGTCAAGGATATTGCCTTATTCCTACTCAATGTAGAACGAAGAACCAACCTTTTTATTCCTCATTTGTTCTCTACTAAGATTGTAATATGTGTTTCCTCCACCAGTATTTTGTCGTCCTCGTTCTTGATGCACTTCACTTGATCCAAGTCACGGGCCCTCCTCTCCCTTGACTTGGCTAGTCTATACAACTTCGTATCCCCGTATTTCTCCTCTAATTCCACATACATGCGTTCGAAAGACGCCATTTTTGCCACCGTAACCGCTAGTTTTTCCTCCTTTCTTGCCATCTGATACAGTTCCCTATTCGTCAACTTCTCCACCTCATCTCTGCTTTCTACCAATTTCACATATGTCGTTTTCTTCGCTTCCACCTTCTCTTGAACTTCGCCATTCTACCACCAGTCCCTTCGATGTCCACCACGATAACATAGCGACACTCCTAGCACTTCTCTAGATACCTCACGAATGCAATTGGTCGTCCTGTTCCACATACCGGTCGCATCCCCACTACTCCCCCAAGCCCCATTGGTCATCAAGCTCTTCCCCATCTCTTTTGCACTAGCCATGGTCAAACTCCCCCATTTGATTCTTAACTTGTCATTCACAACCCTCTTTTTCTTCTCCAACTTGATCTTCAAATCCATCAGCAAAAGTTTATGTCGGGTTGTAAGATCCTCCTTCGGAATAACCTTACAATCTTTACAAAGACCTTTGTCAGCCTTCCTAAGGAGCAAAAAGTCTATCTGGGTCTTAGCCACCGAACTACGGAAAGTCACCAAGTGTTCTCCTTCTTCAGGAATCTAGAATTGGCTATCACCATCCCACAAGCTCTAGCGAACTCCAAAACTGAGACGTCTCCCCCTTTCCTGTCCCCGAGGAAAAGCCTCCCTGCACGTCATCATAACCCCCCGAAAGTGACCCGATATGTCCATTGAAATCCCTTCTTGCAAATAACTTCTTAGTGTGTGGTATACCACCCACCACCTCATCCAAATCCTCCAAAAAACGCATATGCTCCTCCTCGTTCAAGTCCATTTGCGCCGTAAGCACTAATAATGTTCATAGTGAACCCTCCAACTACCAACTTAATTGTCATCATCATGTCATTGACCCTCCTAACCTCTACTACCTGATCCCTTAGCTCGTTGTATACTAAAATGCCAACCCATTTCCTATACCTTGACCTACCCGAGAACTATAACTTATACCCGTCCACATCCTTAGCCTTAGGTCCTACCCATTTGGTCTCCTGTACACAAGCTATATTAATCCTCCTCTTCTTAAGAATCTTAACTAACTCTATTGACTTCCCCGTTTAAGTCCCAATGTTTCAAGACCCTATTCTCAGCCTAGCATCTCCTTTACCCCACTTACCCTCTTAACCCTCGCCCCTGACCGAGAACATGACCCTAGTCTACCATCAGTTACCAAAGCCACTAAAACAACTATAAAATAATAAACTACTCAAACATTTGCCCTAAAACAGGAAGGGATCAAAGTAAAAGCACAAGTTAACAAGAATCTAGAGACAAGTAAAACTACTACGCCAAGAATGCTATAACTAAAGACAAGAAAGGTAAATGCAAAAACGTAAAGTCACGAATCAATACAACGAAGCGGAAAAATTTAACAAGGATAAGGACAAAGAATGAATACGAACAACCAGAGGTACCAACTCTAGTTGAATCGAACATGTTTCCTAGCGAAAATAATTGTTCACCAGTATTGTTCACCGGCACCAGAAGTATTGTTCACTTGAGTTTTTACCAAAAAATCATGTACATATGTAGATCGAGGAGAAAATCGCCGAAAAAGGTAATAATAATAATAAAATAAAATAAATTAAAATAGTTTGAAATAGTATTGTGACAAAGAGTAGTAGCGAAATCCAGAGCTTGGAGATCCGGTGAGGCAATGGCTAGGTGGAGCGGGTTTTCCCCGGATTTTGGAGTTGTTTGGTGTGGTTTCGCCGGAAAAAAGAAAAGGAAAGGGACTGGTGTTTTTGGTTTGAGGAAGATGGAGAGAGGGAGCTGGAGGTATGTGTGTGGTGGAGCGTCGGAGCAGTGGGGTGGCGGTGTGGTGATTTACCGATGGTCTGGCCGAAGAAGGAGATGGAGAGGCGGTGAAGAGGAGGTGAGATTTGTGATTCTGGGCGCGGTCGGAGTCGGGCTCGGGACTGGATGGTGATTTTCTTGTACATGTGTAATTATGGTAGTAGTCTTGTATTAGGAAAATGTATACTTGATTTCCATAATTGTAGGCTATGTTTACTATTGTATATCATGTATATAAACCATTTACATTAATGAAAAGAAGGAAGGGATTTTTCTCTTTCACTTTTCATTTCTTAATTTTTTTATTTTTCCTATCCCATCAACACTTTAATATTACAGTTGACCTGTTTCTCTTTTGTTCTTTTTTTTTTCTTTGCTTGAACAACGCAATATTTTTGGGGAATAATTATTAGGGATCCCATATCGAATTTAAAGCAGGTTTCAGGTTAAGCAGGGCTAAGATGAAGTATATGAAGTGTAAGTTCAGTAACGTGATGTAGGAGACAGATGTGGAAGTGAAGATTGAAGAACAAGCTATACCCAAAAAAGAAAGCTTCAAGATAAGAGAAGCGAGACTGATGTGGTTCGGGCATGTAAAGAGGAGATGTGAGAGATTGGCGATAGCAGGAGTTAGGAGAGGTAGATGTAGGCCGAAGAAGAACTGGGGAGAGGTTATTAGACAGGACATGACACAACTTCAGCTTACTGAGGACATGACCCTAGATAGAAAGATTTGGAGGTCGAGTACTGGGATAGAAGGTTAGTAGGTAGTTGAGTTTTTTCGCACTTTGTAAGAGGGGTAGAGGGCTAGCCTCTCATCTCCTCTTCTCCCTTTCTTTGTAGTATTATTTAGGCTTCTCGTAGATCCATACTCTTATGTGTATATTCATTTGTGTTGCTTTATTTATTTTGTATTATGATATTTTGTTGTCTTCGATTTCTTGAATTCCTGCATTGATTACGTTCTTTTGAGTTAATAGTCTATTGGAAACAGTCTTTCTACCCCACAAAGATAGAGGTAAGATCTGAGTACATCTTACCCTCTACAGACCCATGGTATGTAATTACACCGAATATGTTGTTATTGTATATCGAATTTAAAGCGTATAAATAACGATTGTATGTAATTGCCAAGAGTTGATAGACAGCCTTGTTGCCCCTTTTCACCAATCTCTTTACCAAGATAAATTTAGTGATAGGACAATAAGGGCTAGATAGATGGAATACAAGGGGTTGTTAATAGTTAAAAGCACCTCATGACACTTCTTAAGCTAGAAAACATGAAAGGTTGGATGGATCAAATCATCAGTAGGCATCAAGAGCCTATAGGCCACTGCACAAACCCTTGCATTAACATGGTAAGTACCAAAATACATAGCTGCAAGTTTTTTAAAAGATCTACTAGGCATTGAGATCTGCAAGTTTAGGTACATACGATCACCAACATCAGAAGATCTATCTGATCTTTTCTTATTTGTCAAGTCCTCCATCCTATGTTTTGCCCTCTCAATATGAAACATCATCAACTATATGACAACCTCTCTTGCAGTAAGAGACATGGCCACCAAATCAGTAGTGGCTTCACCAACTGGATAAGGGAGGTGGATAGATATGATAACTGGTATTATACCACCACTCAGCAAAGGATAGATACGCAAATCACCCTTTAGGACTATCTGAACAAAAACCTTTAAGTCTCTAAGGTCCTGTTTGACATCTTTGTTTGAACATCAATTTGAGGATGATAGGCAGTTGATTTCTGTAACTGCACCTTTTAAAGAGTGAATAGCTCCTGCCAGAAGGAGTTCATGAACAGAAGATCCCTATCACTGGTCATAGTAACTGACATGCCATGGAGCTTAAACATATTATACAAGAAGCACTGAGCAACTGTTTGAGCTGTGTAAGAATATTACAAACTCATGAAATGCCCATACTTGCTTAATCAGTGTACTACCACTAAGATTACTTCCTTGCTGTCTGATTTAGGAAGGTCCTCAATATAGTCAACACACTATTAGGGATAGGGGGAGGTTGTAACAAACTAGATGAAGTTGCTGCATCATACTTGTGCCTCTGGCAGATAACACATCTGCTAATAAAGTCCCTAGTGTCTTGAATGTGACTTTTCCAATAGAACAATGATTGTAATCTTCTTATGGTGGTATCCCCCAGAACGGCCACCCTGAGGTGTACTATTCCATAAATCAGTAATAGTTTTCATCAGCTGCTAGTCATTTCCTACCACGCGTCTGCCCTTCTATCTCAACCGATCATTACACCTATTATAAGATTTAATAGGTTGCACCTGCAGTTTGGAAATCACTCCCTGTAGTGTAGGATCATACCCCAAAGTATTTTCGATCTCCTGATCCAAAGAATCATTAGGCGTTAACGAAGAAATAGCTGAAATCTCGGCATCAATTTTCCTGGATAAGGCATTAACAACCTTATTTTCATACCCCTTTTTATACTCAATAGAAAAGCTATCAACTTACAAATTCCAACCACTTGGAAACATGTCTAGATATGCTGATTCAACAAGTATTTCAAGGTCTTTTGGTCAGTCTTGACAAAAAGTGTCTTCCCAGCAAGTCGTATGACCACTGATTACATAAAAAATGAGTGTTAGCAACTCTCTATCATACACAGACATGGCTTGATATTTAGGAGACAAGGATTTGCTTATATAGGCAGTTGAATGCCCACGCTGCATCAAAAAACCCCAATGCCCTTACCACTAGCATCTGTTTCCACAAGGAAAGATTGAGAATAATTTGGCATAGCCAATACAAGAGCAGAAACCAGCGTCTGCTTCAATGTATTGAAGGATGTGGTAGACTCATCTTAGCCAAACAAACCCCTCCTCCTTTAATAGGACATGTAGTGGTTTACATATCGACCCAAAGCATTCGATAAATCTTCTGTAGTAGCCTGCAAAAGCACCTTTACACATCTTAGCAGGGGCTAAAAAACAACATTCGTAAGACTTTGAAAAGATAATGGTGCATTGGTCAAGCCAAAAGGCATGACTAAAAATTCATAGTGGCCTTCATGAGGAGTCTCAAAAATAGTCCTATGAGTGTCTCCTTCAGTCATCCTCAAGTGGTCCTTGGCTCGCAAAGAGATCCTGATCGCCCTACTCCAACCAGCATAGTTCTCAGCTTCTATCAACTAAATAGAAACTAGCATGGATCCAGAAGTATCGAATGGATACAACAAAACAGAAGATGTCGATAATTAGTAAATAATGAATCTCGTTCTGAATTAGAGTTCACCATATCTCAAATACACAAGTAATCAATCTTCAATATTCACTATCTGGCTTTCAAAAGTTATCGTCTTGCATTCACTTAACTCTGATACCATGTTAAAATGTCCGTTATGGAAATATGAAAATAGAGGAGAGAATTTTGGAGAGATTTTCTTAGCTCGGAAAATCAAGACGATTGCATAATGAATGAATACCTAACTTTTGTACACATATATGTATTAATACTAAACTAACTTTAACTACTTCTAATAAACTTAACTTACTAACTATTACAGTTGTCACCTAATTACTTTCTCACCTCACCCTTCCACTGTTAAGTACACCTTATGTCACTTCATTGTCAATGTAACATTTCTTAACATCCCTTATAGAAATCGCTTTAATCGAGCCAATAGATATCAAATTTCAGATAATTATAAAACAAAGATTATTTAGTTCACGCATCAAGGGATGTAGTATGATGAACGAAATCCCAATCTCAGAAAATAAAGAAATATTTAATAGAAAATGCTTTAATTGAGACAGTAAGTATATCATCTACCATATGATTATTTATAAAAGAGAAAATACATTATTTCACTCCTAAACTTGCACACAAAATTCACTTTAGCAGCTAAACTTAATTGACAATTATATACCCCCTAAAAAACTTACGAGTGAATTATTTTCAATCTTAAGTTGCCCAGATCTATGCGCGTATGAAACAATCGCCCATCAGCGCGTTATTCAACTTATTTAACGATTATTTTTTTAATATAAAATACCATTTTTAATTGGGGTAACAGTTATATTACCATTCCCAATCAACTTCTCACCCGACCCACCTCCAAAAAGAACCCTAAAAATCTATCTACTTCCTGACCTTCAATCAGCACCAATTTTTCCTCCATTCATGAAATTTCTTCTTTCTCACACCTTCAATCAACCCAAATTGTTCCTTCATTTATGTAATTTTCGTTCATCAAACTTGAAGCTTGACTAATTTTTTTCAATTCATCGACTGATTTTTCAATTTTTTTGACCGTAAAACACAATGATATTAATTAACTTGACTAAGCTTTGTATGGAAGAGAATGATATTACTTTCAAGGAAGAAGTTCGATGCAACCATGGGTTTGTGATGTCTATGAAAACATTTTGGACTTCAAAAAAATCCCGGTAGAAGATATTGAGCGTGTCCTTATTACGGGGTAATTTGAAGATTCACTAAGGAAATTTATATTTTTGTTTGTATTCATTTTGACAACACTAATTCCTTAATTATTTTTCATCATTAAAGGGTCCAAGATGTTGCGACTTCTATTGTTGGAGGGATAAAGAAAGCATTGATTCTAGGTCCAAATTTGTGATTCCCATGAGAAAATTGGTGAGCTTGAGCATTTGGTGGAATCTTCTCAATATGTTGAGAAGAATACAACAATTAATGAAGATGATAAATTGGTCGAAGAAGCTTCTGAAGAAGTTAACATGCCTACAACATCCAACCAAGGTCTACACATTTTTTCATTTTGGAATCTCATTTTTTCATTTCATTTACTGGGCAGCTGATGAACTTGTTTAGCTTAAATGATTTAACTCAGCAGCCTTGGCCCTTGTTCTCATTCTCTTTTGTCTCTCATCTCTTGAAGACCCTTGTTGTGTTATAGTTGGACTTCATTTCTATTTCACCCCTTCTGATCTTGGTTTGTGATGGCCAAGGCTCCTAGTGACTACTGCTGAATTCATAGGCATAGTAAAAGACTGATTTGGCATTCCATTGGTCGTTTTCTTTTAAAGTTCAACCTTTTTTCCTGCTGAAGAATGTGGTTACATGTCTTAAATGTAGAGATGTATGTCCAGAATATTTGTAGACATTGGTGGAATCGGGAGGAAATAGTAATTCAATCCTCCTAATTCGTTCAACTATAAATGAGCAATCAACTGAATATGAAGGAAGCTGTCATCATTATTTGATTATGCTTGGATCTTAAATTTTGCTTTGTACAGATCGAGTCAGATGTTTTGATTTGCGTTTCGATGTAGAAGAGAAGTAATCAACTTTCAGAGTGATCTCGCACCTCCCCTTGTCAACACCATAATTGTAAGCTCAGAAAAATCGCAAAACAAGATATGCAAACAACATGGAACTCAAATAAAATTAGAATAAGAATAAATTAAGGTTTCGCCATGACTGTAAGCTCAAAAAAATCAAAACTTAAGACGTGCAAACAACATATTAAACTCGAATAAAATTAGAATAAGAATTAATTAGGGCTTCGTCGTGACTGTAAACTCAGAAATCACAAAATAAGACATGCAAAACAACATATTGAACTCGAATAAAATCATAATAAGAATAAAATTACTTCAAACTGTTAGGCCCAACACCAATTTTCTGGAAATAAAATCATCATAAAAGACATGTTCAATACCCACCAATAATCTAAGTAGGCCACTTATTGGGGAAGCTGTATGCCCTTGAGGTATGGAAGGAGGACAAACAGAGCATGGCATGCAAAAAACCATGTCCAAGGAGTCAAATCCACTAGATGTTTGAAGAGGAAATGGATGAACATAGCAATTTACAATATTAATGAAAGAAAATGATCTTGCAAAGATTTCTCGTGTCTTATTTCAAGATCTCTTATAAAAGTAACTATGTGAGACTATAAAACCAATTGACCCTTTGTCAGCTTTCATTGTTTGAATATTTATCTTCATCTGTCATGCAACATTGTTATATCGGTCTGTGATCCAATATTTGCCAGCAATGACTCTGCTTCCATTACAGAAATGCTAAGCAACTTCGTTTCTCATATGGGCTACAGAACTTCAGACAGAGAAAAGAAAGATGTTAACCTCATTACTCTTTTGCTTCAGTGTTGTAAAAATTGCCAAGTATGTTGTGATGAAAACAAGAAAAATGAAGAGTATGCCGACAAATTAGAGAGGCAGACTAATCAATTTCCTTTTTTAAATTTTTCTTTCCAGCTGTTCTAATTGAAGTGCATTAGTAAGCATAAATATTAGAACAATTTTTTGAAGGAAATAAAAAAAGGAATACGTATAGGAAAATTTACCCGGTTCTGCTCTGGGTTGCCTTTTCAATCACAATACAGGACGACTCTAATACAAAATGTGATTGTGAAGTTGCAACATATGTCATCAACAGGACATATATCATCAAGTCGTAACATATATCACCAACAGGGCACACGTTCATTTCTAATCGTCATGAAATGGAAGAGAATAAAAGGAGATAATACTAAATATAGGAAGTTTTATTCACGTAAAGACAAAATAAAGCACAAAGTCTCACAAAAGGAACTTCCCCAAGTTTGCAGAGCAGACAGACAACACAAATATCATAATATAACAAACATAAACAGATAAAACAAACATAATAAGACTAACAAACATGTGAATGTCCAACACGATATCATGTCAGGCAAAGCAAACCAGCTTAAGACAGCAATTTGAATTGGCGGAAACACTTGAGAGCTCATTCCTCTTCGGACTCCGACTCAGCACTCTGTAGCCATTCGACAAATGGTTTGACATTCTTCCAAATTTTGGAGTCCTTGTTTGCAGCAACGCCCTTGTTGTACCACTGTACTATATATTCCTCTTCCAACACATCAGCATCATACAAAGCTTTCAAAACTAGAGCCACTTCCTTCAGTGCGGCTGTGTTAGATTTCCCACAAAATTCTTCTATAGCTCGAAGCAATCGTAGTTGAGACTCCTCATCTTGAGCAACAGCAGCAAGGTAGCTTTTCTTCTTAAGAACCTCCTTGGCAAATCCTTTCTCAACGCCATCCAACAGTGCCTCGTACAAAGCAGTAATAACTTCCTGAGGAGATCCAGTGAGTGAACCCAAAAAGGATTGTAATTTGCTGGCAGTAACTCCCTTTTTTAGATTTTCTTTCACTTCCTTAACGAGCCTCTCATGGATTGTCTCTCCATTCTCGGTCTCGGAATTCTCAGGTATCACAGTAGCAGCTGCTTTAGGACTTAGAGCTCGAGTAGCAGCCTTGGACTTCTTTTTCTCCGACTCAACTGTGGACAGCATAACCATTTCGGCAGTCGCAGCATTTAGTTGTTCTTGTATACGCTGCTGAGCAGCTTCTATCGATGTATCAGTCTGCCACTGGACGTCATCGTCGTCATCATCTTCATCCTCCTCTTCATTCACATTAACATGGTTCCTAGGTGGTGAAGCACAATCCTCATCGGAACCGCCATGTTTCTTTTTAGAGCTAGTTTTTGTGCTAGCATCTTTGGAGGAAACCTTCTTCTTTGTTTCTTTCTTCAGCTTCGTCAGCTCTTCATCAGCAGCCTCGCCTTCCTTCAGCCGCTCCTTCTCAGCTCTTCTCATTGCTTTCTTGTCCTTGGAGCCCTTCTTTGCCTCAGGCGGGTTCTTAAGTATAAAAGTTGTTAGTTTGTCCCTCATGTCCACATCAGAAATAAAACCACATGCAGCACACTTTAGTTGGATCATCTGATTTTTGGTTATTATGACCTCTGTTTCAGGATTTCCGCAACCATAGCACTGGACATATTTCTTAATAAAGTTCTCAAGAAGACCAGCAAGTTTGGGAGTCTCATGAGCTCCATTAACAAGGGCAGTTCCTGTTTTTTCATCAAATTTTGACTGAGCCCCAAGCTCATTACCAAAATATTTTGTTGTATAGGATGGGGGCCTTGCTAATGCTTTGGCAATATCAACCATGTTCACCACATTTGTCTTAATCCCATTTCCACGGCCCTCTATCTTGGTAAGCATCCTGGGCATCTTATACCTGTAGAAGGCATCATCACTGTTGCTGGAGCCTATGTTCTGCAAAGCCATCTTTGATTCAGTAAAAACTTCCTGGATGGAGTGTTAGGAATGTTCAGAGAATTCTTCAGCAAAACATATGCAAAGTGCCGGTTGTGCCTCCCAGCAACCACAAAAATCAAAGTGTTCTTCCTGTAATGATCTGAGATGCATGCAGTCAACCCGACCTGAGCAATGACGGTTCTTTTTTCTTGACCAAGGACAATACTCTCCAAGCAATCCAATGGATCCCAAATAGAAGATGGCTTGTTCGGACATAAAAGAAGTTTCACTTAGACCACTACAACTTTGAAACTCCACAGGAGGCACACTACCTGCAACCTTCAAAAAGACGAACCACGAGTCAAATACAGGCAAAGAATCTAAAAGAGTTACTACACTAAATCATATTAATAAATGAGAGGTAAATTATTTTTTACAAGATGTTCCATCCTTAAGATTCAAAGTTGAGTTCACTTCGGCAATAGCAACTTGAAAAACTACATGTTCTATAAAAATTGCAATAAATAGGAACATCCATTGAGATGACTAAACAGAACAACAAAGGTACAGAATGATTCTGCCAAGGGACTTCAACATTCGCTTAGGTCATTTATTAGTATGTATATAAGCTTCCAAACTGCATACTCTAGAAAAACTTGGAAGAGAAACCCAAGATTGCTTAGCTTCAAAAAGTAGACTATTTATCCCCAATGCCCGAAGTCTTTATACTTCTTCAACAGAATGAATAGTCGACATGATTCTTGACATTGTGAGGGGGTTGGGGTTTGGGGAGGGAGGGTAACTTGGAATATTCGGATCAATGACCATCTAAATGCATAAATTAGGCATCAAGCTGTAGAGCCATTCAGAACTCAAGTAAGACATTCAGACGCATATCCTTCCTCACTACTCATAATTCAGCTCACTTTTGACAATAAAGAATAGCACAAATATAGGCAACGAATATTGAGTAAGCTATTCTTTTGCAATCTACTCAGACTACGGAAATAAGTGTCCGTGTTATTCAGCTTAAAACATACAAAAACCATTCAATCAATGCCAAACTATTTGGAACCTGACATACTCTGTTTCAATCTGTTTGTATTACTTTCCTTTTTTGTTTGTTTCAAAAAGAATGTCTCTTACCTAATTTGACAACTTTTAAATTTCAACATCCCACATGGCACGTTTAAGATCACAAGATTAAAGGGCAAGTTTGTACATTACACATATCTTTAGTTTAAGACCACTAGATTCAAAAGTCAACCAGAATTTCTTATCCATCCGTCAAACTAAGACAAACAAATTGCAATGGAAAGTGTATGAACTATCTATATCCATACGCTCTATTTCGACTCGTTTCAAGATGTAGAGCAATTCAACTCACTTTTGACAAAAAGAGAACAGAACAAATATAGGCAGCAACTATCAGATAAGCTTTTCTTCTACCATCTACTCCGACTAAGGAAATCAGCGTCCATGTTATACAGCTTAAGACATACAAAAATCATTCAATCAATGTCAAACTATTTGGAACTTGACATACTTACTCACCTGTACTATCGCTTTTCCACAAGTTTCACACCCCAACTATCAGTGGTTGGTTCACTTTTCCTGCCTGAACTGTCACAATCTATGTGTTGCACCTCAACTATCAGTTGCTCCATGTTCCTACCTAAACTATCACAATCGTTCTTTCACAATCTACTCTAACTAAAAAATCAGTGTCCGTGTTATACAGCTTAAAACATACAAAAACAATTCAATCAATGCCAAACTATTTGGAATCTGCTATATGAACTACATAGCTTTTCCGCTCTATTTCACCTCGGTTCACTCCGATTCCCAAAAAGATTGTCTTTAAGCCAACTCAGGAGTCCTCTAAAGCTAGAAATTCTCTAAGAACAGAAACCTAATAATCTCACGGATCAGTAAATATATTCTCAATTGAATAAATCAGTATGTGTTATACAGCTAAAAATATACAAAAACCATTCAATCAATGCCAAACTATTTGGAATCTGATATATAGACTATCTATATCCATCCCGCCCTATTTCGCCTTATTTCACTCTGATGCCTCAAAGTTACTCTTAGCCAAAGTAGTAGTTCTCTAAGGCTAGAGATTCTCTAAGAATAGAAACCTAATAATCTCACAGATCAGTAAATATATTCTCAATTGAATAAATCAGTGTCTGTGTTATACAGCTTAAAACATATAAAAAAACATTCAATCAATGCCAAACTATTTGGAATCTGATATATGACCATTCCACTCTATTTCACCTAATTTCACTCCGATCCAAAAATAATTATATTTTACGCCAAATTAGGAGTCTTCTAAAGCTAGAAATTCTGTGAGCCAGTAAATATATATTCTCAATCAAATAACTAAAACAGATTAGATCGGGAACAAAACTGATAAGGACGAAGATGAAACTTAAATAACATAAATAAATACGCAATGACCATTCATTCATTCAATTACTTTAAAAATTACGTTTACTAAATCGATAAAGATAAGAATAAGATGAAATTGAGAATAAGAAGTAATCGAATACCTTATAGATGGAACGAAGCGGAGCAATCTGCAATAGGATGACAGAGATAGGGGGAGCGATTGGTGAAAATTGTTAACTTAGGGTTTAATAAAAGGATAGGGAAAGTAATGAGGAAGAGAGGCGGCCGAGAAGATTCGTTTATATAGGGTTTGAAAGGGAATTATAGAGAGAAGAGTTACCAAATACCAAAATAATAATATACACTAAAACCTATATAAATGAATATTCCTAAAATCTAGAAAATTATTATTTTATATGGAATTATTAATTTATCGATAAATGAATATTTTATTAATTTATCAATTATTAATTTATAGAATAATTTTTATTTTATACATTATATTTCTCAAATTAAATAATTAATTTTTTCGGTAACTAAGAAAAATAAATAAATAAATAAACAATTAATTAATGATGGTGCATTGTACCTAAGTTTATTAATCTTGTCAAAATGAAGTTTATTAATCTTGGGTTGGGTGATTCAAAATAGAATGCATGTACATTAGAATATTAAGTATTGTGAATTGTTTCAAGTACACAATATATAGTTTATAAATAGACACATGTATTTTGACTTCATATACCAAAATATAAAAATTCATATATTATATCTTCTCTTCTATGACTACTCATTTGAAATGTGTAAAAAATTTACACTAACTGATGAGATGAAAAAAGCATTATGTGAGTACAAAAATAAAAATCATCAAGTTATGTAATTTTAGGAAAGCATAAAGTTTGAAATAAAAATTGTTTAGGAAGTGCTTTATTTTATGAATTATATATATATTTTCATACGTATTTAATAAATTATTATTTTATATTTTCAGTGGGCCTCAAGGAATTTTTTTAAAATTATTATCTTCTGCATTTATCGAGGTTATTATTTTATCCCATTAGCCCAATTCGGGACCAAAGAAAATTATTATTTAATCGAGGTTATTAATTTATCAAATATTCATTTATCGATGTTTTACTGTATACACAAAATAAATAATTATATACTCCCTCATTACTTGTCCACTATTATTTTACACACTTCTAAAGAAATAATAAATTAATTATTTTTATTATCATGATACTTATATTAATTGCGGTATAATTTTAATCGACTTGAAAAGTGCTTTGAAATGAGCAATTACTACTATGGTAAAACAGGAAAAAAAGAAATTATATTTTCTTGATATGCTAAAAGTAAAAATCTATTTTTAGAATATCGGACAAATAAAAGTGAACAAAGAAAATATAAGTTATTATACAATGTGTAAGATACAAAAACATATATTAGGCCTAACTCAATCTAAAAAAATAGCTCAAGAGGTGAGGACTCAAGATCATATAAAGAGTCCAAGCAATCTTTCCGCACAACTAATGTAGGATTCAGCACCCCGCACGTCCAAGATTGATCATATGGAGCGTGGGACATATAAGATGGGCTCAACATTCAGGAAACAATGAATGGGGTCGGTCTAATTGGTAAAGAAATAAATCTTATACCTAACTTAACTCTAAAATTAGTACCAGGACCTTATTAGATTGTATGCTAAAAGAGTATATCACGATACAATGTTATAGGTTATTTAAGGCCCATTTAGTCATGGATAATTTTTAATTTTTTTTGGATTCTTATTCCGAAATCATGGTGTTAGACATACAGTGAATTTGAAAAACTCCAAATGTTTGTTTTCACATTTCTCATTTCAAATCACTTACAAAAATTCAATATTTTTCAAGTTGTATTATGTCCAAACACAATTTCAATTTTTATATGTCCTAAAATATTATTTATCATTTTTTCTTCTTCTTTTTTGAATTTTCTCTCATTCTAAAATTAATATGCTATCTATTAAATGATTCAAAAGTCACTCTCTTAAGAGCTTGTTTGGCCTAACGGTAAAAATCTGCTTATTTTGAAAAGTACTTTTTAAAAAAGTAATTTTTCTAATAAACAGTTTGTGTTTTGCTAATTCATTTAAAAAGTGTTTTTGACTGCTTTTAATAAGCAGATTGTCTTTGGCTAATCTTCTTAAAAAAGTACTTTTGAATGTCAAATTATAAAAAATGACAACTATCAATAAACGTTTACTATCAAGATTATTTTACAAAGAGAAATTATTTTAAATATTTTTTAGGAAAGACTTTAATTAAGTTTGCACTTTTATTTAATTAAAATTTGAAAGTACATATAAAAAATTCAATTAATATAATATGTAAATAAAAAAGATATTAAATATTAATTTAATATCATCACAATGATTTAAATATACTAATTTAATACTGTAATATTTATGCTAAGACTATAATGAGAAGTAAATAATATGCAGCTTTAGAGAAATTAATGTAAAATAAAATAGAGTTATTGAAATTAATGAATTAAAGAGGGATGTACTTGGTAAATATGTATTTATGGTAGGGATAATTTTGTCATGGAAAAAATAATTTTCTGCTTCTGCTTTTTTCGAGAAGCAGAACTCCAACTGCATAAAAACTGTTTCTGCTTCTACTTAATAGCATTTTTAATAATTGACCAAACACCTCAAAAAAATTTAAAAAGTACTTTTCCCCCAAAAAAAAATACGTTCGACCTAAAAAACGCTAGGTCAGACACGCTCTAAGTCTCTTAATTACACCTCTTAATTATTTTAATTAAACATTTTCTTCCCCCTCAATGGCCATTGGTTGTTCTTGTATAGAATTTAACATGACATTAAAAAAAAGTATCCTAACATCCCTCTACAGTGAAACATCGATAAATGAATATCATTGGGGCCGGCAAAAAATATTCATTTAGTGAAGTTATTTATTTATCGATAAATGAATAATTTTTTATTTATCGATAAATGAATATTTATTCATTTACATAATAATTTTATATTTTTTGTGCGACATGCATTTTATTATATATTTTCATTATTATTTTAATTAAGGTTCATGCATGTAATTTTAAATATATGTATTGAAAAACTAACAAAAAAATAAACTAAGTACATTGTAACAAATTTAGTAAAGGATGAACATGAACTATCACGTATGCATGAATTTTCTTTAAATAATATTTAATAATAATTATTGAGAAACTAAAAAATGAAATTAAGTTAAAATGTCTAACAAAAAAGCTAGTTAATATGTAAGACATGCATGAACTTTATATTAATATTTACTTATTATTAATTGAGAAACTAAAATTTGAACTAAGTACTTTGTAAGAAACAATTTCAAAAAATGAAATGCATGAATTGTATATTGATAAAACAAGTACATTGTAACAAAAAAATTATTAAATGTTATGCATGAATACAAACTCTATAAATACGTTAGTTTTCTTTTCATTCTCAAATCACTAGATTTTTCTTTTATTTCACCTTCATGGCTTCAAATTTGAATGGAGTGAAAAAATCCACCTTGACTGATGAAATGAGAATAGCATTATGTGAGCATAAAAATGAGCAGTCCACTTTAAGTAAAAAAGATTTACAGTTATGGATGGAACAAAAGTTCAATATCTCTATCAGCCAATCAACAATATCAAATACTTTTAAAAGATCAGTAGCGTATTTATCAATGGAGATAAAGGATAAAAATGTTAAGAGGCACAAGTCATCAAAATATTCAGAGTTAGAAAAAGTGTTGTATGAACGGTTTCTCCAATATCAAGAGAAATTTAATATTAGTGGAGAAATGATTCAAGCCCAAGCAAAAAAGTTTTGCCAAAAAATGTATGGAAGCTCTGATCAAGGATGTAATTTCTCAAGTGGCTGGTTAGAACGGTTTAATGCGAGACATGAAATTAAATCTTATCGAAGGTTTGGTGAAAGTGGTTCAGTTTCTACGGAGAATGTTGAGGATGTTTTACCAAGTATACGAGCTAAATTAGAGCAGTTTCAATGAAAGGATATCTACAATATGGATGAAACTTGTTTATTTTATCGTTTGGAAGTAGATCATTCACTTGAAACAAAGCAATTGGAAGGACGAAAGAAGGACAAAGAAAGGATTACGGTTGTTGTTTGTTGCAATGGCAACAGTTCTGACAAAGTGCCACTTTGAATAATTGGTAAGTATGCTAATCCTAGATGTTTTAAAAATGTGAATTTGAATAACCTTTGTCACTATTGAGCTAACAAGAAAGTATGGATGACTGGATTACTTTTTCAAGAATTTATTTGTTGGTTTGATAAACGAATGGATGGCAGAAAAGTTCTTTTGATAGTGGACAATTGCCTTTCCCATCCTAAGGTTATTGAAGGCTTGAGAAATGTTGAACAATTTTTCTTGCCTCCAAATACAACCTCAAAGATTCAACCATGCGATGGTGAAATTATTCGGGCATTGAAAATTCATTAACGACGTCGTCTTTATTCAAGCATCTTGCAACTGTACGAGTCAGGAGAGACAAGTCCAAACAAAATTAGTGTGCTGAATGCTATCAATTTTATTAGTGCTGCTTGGAATATTGATGTGAAAACAACAACTATTGCAAATTGTTTTCGATATTGCAAAATTCGGTCAGATAAAGATATGAATACTAAACAACCACTTGGTGAAGATGACGGCATCCAGGGATTACATGAAGTTATCAATAGTATAGGCTATAGAAATGCAATGGATGTGGAAGACCTTTTAAACTATCCTAGTGAACATGATGCACTGATGGAGTCTCCTACTGATGAAGAAATTATTCATGGAGTAATGAAAATATTTGTTGATAATGATCAAGATCCAGATTTCGCTTTTGATACCAGCATTTTCATACTGCTTTAAATTTTTCTGGACCATTTCTCTTGTTTGATTTACTCTTGCTTTGATTATGCTTATGCTCTGTCTTGAGCTGAGGGTCTCTCGAAAACAGCCGCTCTACTTACCAAGGTAGATGTAAGGTCTGCGTACACTCTACCCTCCCTAGACCCCACGTTGTGGAATTTCACTGGGTATGTTGTTATTGTTGTTGATCAAGATCCAGATGACAGTCAGAATTTGCCAATGATATCAACAAAAGAAGCAATGCAAGCAGTAGAAGCCTTAAATAACTATTTTTTGCAACAAGAAAAAAGATGCATCAAATGCAGTGCATGCTTTGCAGAAAATTAAGAATGAGATTGAGTTAAACATAGCATCAAAAAAAAAAACTTTAGATGAATATTTTCAAAAGAGTTAAATTTGAGATGTTGTCATAGTAATATCAATAAAAATAAGAATATTATGTGTTATTTTCAATTAACATTTTATTATACATTTTATCAATTATTCATTTATATTATTGTTGGGCCTTTAAGGATTTTCAAAAAAAATATTATCTTACTCATTTAGCGAAATTATTCATTTAGTACACTGAACCAAAGTATTACTATTATCATTTGCCAGATTCTCTGCTCTCACCTTTTTCAACCTTTCTTATTCCTTGAAATCCATTTAGAGTAATGACCATTGCCTTTTATCTTTGTTTCATTTAATTTATTTTAAGCAGTAGTTTTTTTTTTCTTTCTGTGATTGTCCGTTTACTTGTACAATTACAATTTATTATTGTAGATCACATGGAAAGTAATGTTACTATAGGCACCACATGTATAAAGAGAGAATATTGATCAACAAAGCAAAATTGAAGGCGTGAGGCATTGTTTTTCTCCATCCATCTTATTTGTTCAAATTTATGATCATTAAGATAAATTCGTGCATACAAAAGTAGTTACTTAAATCAGACATATTAGGATATTCTATGGAAAAGAAAAGGGAACATAGATTATCTTATTGTGTAGAGTTAGTAAATTGACTAATTACAAGGATTTTGTTCCAAAATAGTCTAAGTATTTATGCGTGCTTTGGATCAATCCTTTTGAATCCAAATATAGTATCGTCATTTATTCCTCCACGATTGAAGTTTTGACTCAACACATTTTTTATTCCAAAAAAAACGAACAAACTTTGAGGAAAGTGAAACAGACATAATGCTTGCCTCAATTAAAGGTAATTGAAAAAAATATTTAAATTTATGAGTTTGTTAATTTATAGAATTAATTTTTGTATGCACATATATGAAAATTTTGTCTACATATCTACTAAATTGTATCTTAATTATTTTGTTAAATTTATAGATAAGATAATGTGACGTCTCTATATGGCCTCCTGCATTTTTTTTTTCTCATTTGTTTTGCATTTCCCACTCATTCTTTTTATTTTATTATTTTTTTAAAAATCATTATTAATAAAGAAACAATCAATTACGGAATCCAAAAGTCACTTTAAAAAGTTACAATTGTTACTTTTTAGGAATTGATTAACAATAAATCAATTTAAAATTTCTCCAAAAGAGCATCCAATTTCCGTTCCGCAATGTTTCATTATTATTTTTTTTTTTGATAATTCAGGTTTCCTGGCTTGCGTCTGACTACTTCACTGGTATTACCCAGACGTCCTGGAGATGATGGGACTGGTCCTTCAGCACCCCATCACCAGGTAAATCGCGGGATGTGCACACATGGTCAGTGTCTGCTTGCGTCCAACGGATCAATGCTACAAGGTTGACCCCCCCACAGGCCCCATCCACAAGGCTTGGCGGAGACCGAACCCACACTGCAACATGCCCGCGCGGCTTTTAGCGCCTAGGCTTTACCACATGTATGTGCCCCGGAGGACAATATCCGGAGGGGAGAATCGAACTTGCGACCCTAAGGCCGCAAAGTTGACTCCCTGCCAGCAAGCTGACCCCTCTGGATATGACCATATGTGATATGAAGTCCGCTTACATGATGTTCCTCTCAGATCACCAAATGAAAATAACTAAGAAATCTCATGTAGTTTGATTTCTGTTGTTATGTGTTATTTAGTGTACTTTGTTTATCTTATTTAGTTGTGTTAGCTAATGCTTCCTTTTGTTAGAATGCACTACAACGGTGTATTCGATTTTATTATCAACATGTTCATACTGCTTTAATTTCTTGTCTGAGTCTGACCGTTTCTCTTACTTTGCCTTGCTTTGCTTGTGATTATGTTTTGTCTTGAGTCGAGGGTCTCCCGAAAACTGTCGCTCTACCTACTAAGATAGAGATAAGGTATGCGTACACTTTATCCTTTCCAAACACACGTTGTGGATTTCACTGGATATGTTGTTTGTTATGCTTTAGTAGAAGCATATCTTCTCTGCTGATACAAGTTAGTTTACTTTTGCCATTGTAATTCCAGTGGGATATTAATTTCTTTGTTTTTGTACCTGTCGATGTTTTCCTAGATAAATTGAGGCTAACAAATATGTATTATGTTCTTATTTCCCTTTTGCAACAATGACCTCTAAAATAGTTTGGAGTATATGCAGTTGTCATCTAATTAAAAATGTTTTCTTCTCATACTGTACTACTATGATTAGAAATTATCACATTAGTTAACTGTACAACATTTTAAATAGTTATGACTTGGATTTTGTTAAATAGTTAATTCACAAGACAAGTTAGTTTCAAATTAAAATAAGACTATTACTAAATAAGTTAGTGTTAGCTTTGGTTGTAACTGTAGATCTAGTATTGAACGTAGGGTTTAACAATTTCATGTTTTATGCTATTTGTGTAGATGAAATCTCGTAGTTGGATGTACGATAGAACTAATAGTGATCGATTTGGGATGGGGATGAATTTGTAGCCGGTGTCTATGCTTTTGTTGAATACGCAAAGACCCTTGAGGATTTTACATTTCATCATGTTGTTAGATTCCTTGTGCTAAATGTGAATGTATGAATTACGAGAAACCAAAGATCGTTAGACATCATATATTTGAATGGGATTTTCAAAGTGATTATACAATGTTGACTAGTCATGGGGAAACTGATAATAGATTTCAGAACTTGGTTGTTGATGAAAGTAGTAGGGGTATGGAACCTAATGTCCAAAATTCTAGAATGCACGATATGGTTCAGGATGCTTATGGCATGCGTTCCAGTTTTGAACATGTTGAAAATTTGAAGACCTTCCCAATAAAAAAGCCAGACGTTTTTTTTGAAAAGTTAAATCAAGCTAGTCAGTCTTTACATGAAGGGAGTCTCAGTCTCAATTGTCCATCACTGTTAGATTATTGAGTATCAAAGAAGATTATAATGTTCCCCAAGGGGAAATGGATTCTATGATTGACCTCATTCATAAATTAGTTGACCCGACTGTAGAGATACCCGGTAATTACTATTGGCAAAGAGATTGGTTTCAAAATTGGGACTCTCGTCGGTGAGAATTGATTGTTGCGAAAATGGTTGCATGTTATACTATAAGGATGACGTCGGTCTAGAATCTTGTAAGTTTTGTGGTAGTGCTCGATTTAAGCCGACTCGTAGTGGGAAGAGAGTTGTTGTGAAAGCGATGCATTATTTACCTCTTATACCAAGGTTAAAGGGATTGTATGCATCAAATAGCTCCACTCCTCATATGAGATGGCACATTGAAAATAGAAGGTCACTGGGTGTTATGTGTCATCCATCAGATGGCGATGCTTGGAAGAATCTATCTAAACTTCGCAGTTGGACCATGTAACGCTAGGTTGGTTTAGCTTCAGACGGATTCACTCTGTATTCTGTTTCTACTGCTCCATATTCTTGTTGGCTTTTGTTCATAACCCCGTATAATCTTCCCCTTGAATTGTGTATGACTAGTCCATATATATTCCTTCATTGCATTATTCATGGCCCGCGTAATCCAAAAGTTTTGATTGATGTATACTTGAAACCTTTGATTGATGAGTTGAAACAGTTGTGGGTTGAAGGGGTCGAGACATATGATGTTTCGCGTAAGCAGAATTTTAATTTGAGGGCCTCTTTAATGTAGACTATTAATGATTTTACTACATACGATGTATTGTCCGAGTGGATAACAGCTAGAAAGTTAGCATGTCTGTACTGCATGGAAATACTAAATCCTTCACTTTAAAAACGCCAAAAAAAATCATGGTTTGATTGTCACCGCTAATTCTTGTAGATAAATCATTAATTTAGAGGTATGAAAAATGCATTCAGGAAGGATACAGTTGAACAAGACTGTCCACCTCCGACATTGTCTGGTGAGGATATTTGGGAGAGGGTTCAACACTTGCCGAAGGTTACTGAAGAACCTTCGTACAGATTCGATGGGCATGGGGTTTACCATAACTGGACAAAGCAGAGCATATTCTGGGAGTTGTCATATTGGAAGGATAATCTTTTGCGACATAATCTTGATGTCATGCACATTGAAAAAAATTACTTTGATAATTTATTTAACACAATGATGGATGTTAAGGGCAAGACAAAAGATAATGTTAAGGCTAGAATGGACTTACCTGAATATTGTAAGCGACCTGAGTTATGGTTGAAGCCGAAACACAACAAAGTCTTCAAACCTAAGGCTAGTTATTCTTTTACAATGGAGTAGAAGCGAAAAATATGTGAGTGGGTCCAGAACTTGAAGATGCCAGATGGGCATGCATCAAATTTCGGAACACGTGTTGATATGGCACGGGGCAGGTTACATGGGATGAAAAGTCATGACTTTCACGTTTTCTTAGAAACTTTACTCCCCATTGCTTTTAGTGGCTTGCCTGAACAAATCTGGAAACCTATGACATAAATTAGTAAACTAACAAGTGCACTTCAAGCCACAGATGCCAGGGAGAGGGAGATGGATGCTAGAGAGAGATGGCATGGATAGGATGAGAGACGGGGAGATGTCAAGTATGAAGTCTCAATTACTAAACTTACTTAATTCGGGAGCGTATTCAATTCCTCTGTGACCCAGGGATGCTCTTAGGTCACATCCCCGAACTTTTAAGATTAGACGCGTAGGCAACATACTAATGGTCACAATTTTGTTGATGAGCCTACTGATGAGTCTGCTGAGGAGGATACGGAGCACGTATCTAACACTCAACGTCGAACTTCTTGATTTGTATTCTAAATTTTGTATCTTTTGTTAGATACATTGTTTAATTTTGATACATTGTTTAATTTTTCTATCTCTATTTTGATACATTGTTTAATTAGTTTGTAAAAATTGTTTAAGTTTATGATGTCAAAGTGTTTGAATGTGGTTTTCATTCCAATTAGAACTACGTAATTCTAATTCGATGTATTGTTGGTTTGTAGAAATCATATGTAATTTTATGTTTGATTGTGTTGGATTGTTGGCAGCAAATTTAGCTAATTTTGTTTAGCAGGTGGGCTGCTGTAAAAGTAGTCAAATTGTTGCAAAATAATTTCAGGTTTTCGACCTCATGAGATCGAAAATTATCCCAGATATTGTTAATTTTTTACCTCATGTGGTCAAAAACCTGCCCAGATATTGCTAATTTTCGACCTCATGAAGTCGAAAAATGGAAAATAATTTTTTAAAAATATTAATCCATTTTTGACCTCTTAGGTCGAAATAATTTAAGAATATTTAATTATTTTGACCTCATGAGGTCGAAATATTTAAAATTGAAAAATATTTTTATAAAATAAATTCACGTTTGAGATCGAAAATAGTAAATAATATTTAATTCCAAAATACTGTTTTCGACCTGACGAGGTCAAAACTGTATCTCTTTTAATTGGGTAGAAAATAAGTTTGCGACCCCGTGAGGTATTTTTGACATGCTCTTGATAGGGATGGCAGGTGGTATAATTTTGCGGATTCCGCACCACACCCGCCTCAACTGGGGCGGGTATGGGTATAACTTTGGCGAGTAGTAGGCGGGTATGGGTATTGAAACTGTACTCGTCACGGGTAGGAGGGTAGGTGGTGGATTTGCAGTCATACCCGCCCCAAGCCCAAAATATTAGCAGCTCATAAGTCATGCCTTCAGTCCATAAGTCACGACAAATCTCTCATTCTCCAACAAAACTCAAAACCCTACGCCTCTTCAGTCCTTCACGCCTTCACACCTTCACGCCTCCCTCTCTCTCGTTCCCCTTCACGCCGTCTCTCCTCCCTCTCTCATTCTCGACGTCTCTGCCTTTTTCTTTAAAGGAGATGCTAATGTGCTTTGGGGTTGTCTTGGTGAGGTCAATTTTTGTGCATTTGTTAAGTTTTACCTATTGGGTTTGTCGAGTTCAATTGAAAAAGTTGAAAAACTTTAGCTTATATAGCTGAAATAATATATGGGTTTTGTCTACATTTGTAATATATAGCTATTTGGGTGGATAATTTTTGGGTTTTCTTGAAAATTTTGTTTTCTTGATTCTTTGTTGTAAGGGGGAAGAGGTGAAAAAAATGGGGAATTCTGATGGTGAAAAAATCCGAAATTCTCCTCCCTCTCTCCCAAAGAAAATGAGACCGTGACACTATTGATTCTTGACTCAAATTTTTGGGATAATTTTTGGAATTTGAATTTTTGAGATCATGTTGATCAATAATTGATCACAAATAAATTGATTACAAAATATGACAGACGCGTATTGGCGGGTGACGGATATTCACTTGGGTGGTGGAGCGGGTGTGGATTTAGGTATATACCCGCCTAGGCGGGTATGGATGTTGAAAATTGTACCCGTAAAATTTTCTGGTGGATACGGGTGCGGGGGAGGGGTATCTGCACCCGCCCCGCCCAATTGCCATCCCTAGCTCTTGAGGTCGAAATTTGAAATTCGAAATTCACTGTTTTTTAAATTGTGACTTAATGTATGAATTCAGGATTTTCAGTCCTCTTATCACCTAGTGTTATGTAAACTCCAGGCAAAACCACAATTCTGCAATAGTTTTAGCACCTAACTTACTTCATAATGCAAAAATATAACACAGCGTGTTTACATCTCATATGAGAAATATCAATCACTAGGTACTCATTTCATTCCAAAAAGAAAGGAAGCTTCAAGTACCTCAGGTCTATTATCCAAGGGAATTGAGAGATTGATGACGATGTCACACATCGTATTGGGTAATAGTGAATGAAATGGAGGCTCGCATCTGAAGTCTTGTGCGACAAAAAGGTGCCACCAAAATTTAAAGGCAAGTTCTATAGGGTGGTGGTTAGACCGACTATGTTATATGGGACAGAGTATTGGTCAGTCAAGACTTCACACATCCAAAAGATAAAAGTTGTGGAGATGAGGATGATTAGATGGATGTGTGGGCATACAAGGAGAGATAGAATTAGAAATGATGATATCCGGGACAAAGTGGGAGTGGTCTCGGTGGAGGATAAAATGCAGGAAGTGAGGTTGAGATGGTTCGGGCATGTGCAGAGGAGAGACACAGATGCCCCAGTGCGGAGGTGTGAGAGGTTGGCTATGGACGGGTTCAGGAGGGGTAGAGGTAGGCCGAAGAAGAATTGAGGAGAGGTGATTAGACGGGATATAACGCATGTGCAATTTACTGAGGACATGACCTTAGATAGGGGGTGTGGAGGACACAGATTAGGGTAGTAGGTAGTCTAGCGTAGTCCTACTTACGCTTACAAAATGATAGTTGTAGTGTTATTACTGTAGGCCCAATTAGCCTATCACACTTATAGGCACAATATTGCTTTATAGTCCCATGTAGTTTGATTTCTGTTGTTATGTGTTCTTTAGTGTACTTTGTTTATCTTATTTATCTGCATTAGCTACTGCTTTCTTTTGTCAGAATGCTCTACCAGGACGTATTCGATTTTTGTTATCAGCATGTTCATACTGCTTTAATTTCTTGTTTGGGTCTGATCGTTTCGCTTGCTTTGCTTTGCTTTGCTTTGCTTGTGATTATGCTTTGTCTTGAGCCGAGGGTCTCCCGGAAACAACCACTCTACTTACCAAGGTAGAGGTAAAGTCTGCATACACTCTACCCTCTCTAGACCCCACGTTGTGAGATTTCACTGGACATATTATTATTATTGTTATGAGAAATATCAATCACCTCATAATAACATGTTTATAAGGAATCAACTATTCAAGTGCATAGAGAAAAACATGTTTCGTTATATTACAACTCTTGAGTTCTTCTACTACTTTAATTAAAGTTTAGACATGGCATGCAAACCACCAAAAAACTATTTGTAGTACCACCAAATAATGAAACCATCAACATTTGCTACTACTAGCTTTGTTCCCAACAAGGGAAAAAGAGTAAAAACACACTGATTGTGTATAAGCTCCAACAAAAATATATGTTCATGTCCACTTGCACCTCTAGGATCCCAACAATTCATGATTTTGTCCCAGCTACCAGTTATCACTTGTCCTATGCCACACAAGAAAGTCACATAATTCTATTGGCAACTCTCCACCTGAAACCAAAAAAGCAGGCATTGAGTTTGATAGGAAATTTTCAGATATTCACTTTCTAGAATTATATTTTATATATAATGCACAAGCAATAAGGTTATCACTTATCACAATGTTATTCCACCAACAAGCATAGAGGCAATTGACAAGGAAAAGAAACAATACTGACCTGAAATGCTAACTAAGCACAAGAAAATTAAATTGTCGTTATTCATAAAAAAAAAGTATACTTTATAAATAACTAACATTGTAATCATCTTATCTCACCAGTGTCGTGAGAGTCTTGGATCTAAATTACTCGTCAAGATCAACAGTGATGGTTGCTCCAGATTTAAGACAATCTGTACAAAATATGACAAACAAAATTTACATAAAATAATTAAATTTATAAAAAAAATTATTACCTTCTTCAATCTCCACAAGATTTTTTAATAGTATCCAGTGAATCACGCAAATCAATAGGTGTTAAATATATACATGATATACACTTACCATAAGTAGCGTATATCACGGTTTTGTCTCTATATTGTACCCGTGATATACACTTACCCTAATTAGTGTATATCACGGTTTTGTGGCTGATTTGTAGTGTAAATAATTGTATTAATTAGTGTTGTACACTTACTATAATTATAGGATTCTTGTACTACTAGAATAGGGTTTTGAGAGTAGAATAGGAATAAAAAATTTCTATTATGGAAAATTTTAAATTGTATATGTACACTTTCATTAATGAAAATAATCAATAGATTATTTCTTTCAATACGAATAGAACGCAACTAATTTTTCGCACAAATAAAAGCTTCACTGTTTTCAGAGTTAAAGAACTCCTAGTTGAATCAATTACACGATTACCGTGCTAAGGGCTTGCTCACTAGATACATTAGACACTGGAATGACTAAGATATCTTTGGCCAATTTTGAGAGAATAAGGAATCTAGTTTCATTTCCTTTCCACCAAGCTAAGACATCAAATTCACCTTTTTTTTTCTATGATCAACTCGTCATTCAAGTATTTGGCTATCTATGCATTTTCTGATTTCTTTAGTGATTCCATGCACTTGGCAAAATTGAGAATCAAGGAAGTCTAGGCTATGATCACATTCATCAATATTCATCCCGTGAGAAACATCGTTAGATGTTGGATCTTTCAATTTCATCTTGTTCATGTGTATATAATATCGTGTACTCATTATAGGCAACTTGCTAAATTCCACCATGCAGCGGCCATCGCCTACCCTAATGCTCCTGCTCCGGACCTTACTGCTGGCTTTGAGCTTTCTTGCTTGCTATGCGCCAACTAGCGAAATGCTTTACCGAATGCGCCAACCAACCTTTGGTGTCGGGCCTACGTGTGCCAACTCGCAATTCATCCAAAGAATCTGCCACATTAGCAGTCCTTGATTTTGTTAAGACATTATCACGGCCATATATTTCGCCGAAGCAAAAACTCAACATACTCCAACTTGAAATGTGGATCCAAAACAATAGCAACAAACAACAAGTAATTGGTCTTACTATTGAATGACCAATATTTATCAAATTTGTCCTTATATTTGCTAAGAGTCTCACATCGGATATGGAATGAACACATGGATTCCTTATATGAATTTGAACAATCCTCACCCTACAGGCTAGCTTTTAGGGTTGAGTTAGGTCCAAGATACATTCTTTACATGGTTTCAGAGCCAGACTCATTCCAATTCTTTGTTCACCGATGTTGGACCCCCTAAATTATATTATCCACACTCCAGTTAACAAGGTCTGGGTGTGCGAGGAGTGTTAAGAGTCCCACATCGGAGGAATGGGAACATGGACTCCTTATATGGATTTGAACAATCCTCACCCTACAAGCTAGCTTTTAGGGTTGAGTTAGGTCCAAGATCCATTCTTTACAATTTTAATGCCATACTTTTCATGTCAACGTCTTCATGAACTGAAAGAGATCCAATTGCAGAATGAACAACAACCAATTCACGAAGAAAAGTGTTAGAAGTAGTATATAATTAGCCAGAAAACTTTAGTGTCACGCTACAGAATAGCTTTAAGAACTTTGCAAAACATCTTGCAGCTTGAAAATCTTGATGATAAGTAGGGCCAATGGTTTTCTTTTCTCGTTTTTTCTCGTCTTATCTTGAAAAATCTAATAATTCTTGATTCTTTTCTTTGTTATTTCTTGCATCTTTCCTTTCATCTCCTGCTCCATTATAGCCTCCATCAAAGTACTTTTTATAACCTGAATCATCTCGCTCCATTCTCATAAAAGCTATCTCAAACTTCTCAACATTCTATGCATTAAATTCCATCTGGTATCCCGTAGCCTCCTAAACTTTTGATGATTTTTTCATTTAGACATTTCAACTAAGATTATCTCTTCTTAAGTACTCCAGCCTCAACAAATATATGCCTATTAAATACAAATTAATGACATGATACATTATGCAAGTTACCTCTTTAAGCATAAAAATGCAAAAAGTTTATTTCAAGAGCAGTTAATGGAATGAGGGTCACAGGCCTAGATGAAATTCGGTTCAAAGGAAAAGAAGTCATTGACAATAGCGTATGGAACAAATAAAAGGTAACAGAAACATAAGGTTTTAATACGAGTCCGCACCAAAGGCGATAAATAAAGGAAGTTTATTAACGTAAAGACATTTATAGGCCGAAGAGTCTGGCAAAAGGAACTTAGTACGAGTGCAGACAGACAACACAAGCATCACAAAATAACATATGAATTTCCCATATGGTAGTATCTCAGGAAAAGCAAACCAGACAGCAATCTGAACAGGCGGAAACACATCTGATCTCATTCCTATTCAGACTCGGACTCAGCACTCTGTAACCATTCAACAAAGGGTTTGACATTCTTCCAAATTTTGGAGTCCTTGTTAGCAGCAACGCCGTTGTTGTACCACTGTACTATATATTCCTCTTCCAACACATCGGCATCATACAAAGCTTTCAAAACCAGAGCCACTTCCTTCAGTGCAACTGCGTTAGATTTCCCACAAAATTCTTCTATAGCTCGAAGCAATCGTAATTGAGACTCCTCGTCTTGAGCAACTGCAGCAAGGTAGCTTTTCTTTTTTATAACCTCCTTGGCAAACCCTTTCTCAACGCCATCCAAGAGTGCCTCGTAAAAAGCAGTAATAACTTCCCGAGGAGACCCAGAAAGTGAACCCAAAAAGGATTGTAATTTGCTGGAAGTAACTCCCTTTTTTAGATTTGTTTTCACTTCCCTAACGAGCCTCTCATGGTTTGTCTCTCCGTTCTCGGTCTTGGAATTCTCAGGTGTCACAGAAGCAGCTTTAGGACTTGGGGTTTGAGTAGCTGCCTTGGACTTCTTCTCTGACTCAACAGTGGACAGCATAACCATTTCGGCAGTCGCAGCATTTAGTTGTTCTTGTATACGCTGCTGAGCAGCTTCTAGAGATGTATCAGTCTGCCACTGGACGTCGTCATCATCGTCTTTCTCATCCTCCTCTTCTTTCACATTAACATGGTTCCTAGGTGGTGAAGCACGATCCTCATCGGAACCGCCATGTTTCTTTTTAGAGCTAGTTTTTGTGCTAGCATCTTTGGAGGAAACCTTCTTCTTTGTTTCTTTCTTCAGATTCTTTAGCTCTTCATCAGCAGCCTCGCCTTCCTTCAGCCGCTCCTTCTCAGCTCTTCTCATTGCTTTCTTGTCCTTGGAGCTCTTCTTCGCCTCAGGCGGGTTCTTAAGTATAAAAGTTGTCAGCTTGTCCCTCATGTCCACATCAGAAATGAAACCGCATGCAGCACATTTTAGTTGGATCATCTGAGTTTTGGTTATTAAGACCTCTGTTTCAGGGTTTCTGCAACCATAGCACTGAACATATTTCTTAATAAAGTTCTCAAGAAGACCAGCAAGTTTAGGAGTTTCATGAGCTCCATTGACAAGGGCAGTTCCAGTTTTTTCATCAAATTTTGACTGAGCCCCAAGTTCATTTCCAAAATATTTTGTTGTATAGGATGGGGGTCTTGCTAGTGCTTTGGCAATATCAACCATGTTCACCACATTTGTCTTGATGCCATTCCCACGCCCCTCTATCTTGGTAATCATCCTGGGCATCTTATACCTGTAGAAGGCATCATCACTGTTGCCGGCGCCTATGTTCTGCAAAGCCATCTTTGATTCAGCGAAAATACCCAGATGAAGTGTTACGAATGTTTAGAGAATTCTTCAGCTGTCAATTGCAAATTGCGTTGGGAGAAGGTTGCGCCTTCCAGCAAGCAGAAAAGTCGAAGTGTTCTTCCTTTAACGATTCAAGATGCATACAGTCAACCTGACCAGAGAAATGACGGTTCTTTTTTCTTGACCAAGGACAATACTCTCCAAGCAATCCAATGGATCCCAAATAGAAGATGGCTTGTTCGGACATAAAAGAAGTTTCACTTAATCCACCGAAAGCAGGCTAGCTTCAACCTTCAAAGAGGAGCCACGAGTCAAAAACATGCAAGAAACTAAGAGCTACTAACACTAAATTATATGGAATGCCCAAGATAGGAGGTAGACAATATCAATAATGAAGGCGGCAGACAAAGGTTCCACCCTTAAGATTCAAAGTTCAACTCCTTTAGGTTGTAGACTCATACTAGCTAGAGAAACTGCAGAGAGACTAACAAAAATATTGAAATAAATCGGCAACTTTGGAACTCCACCGAAAGCAAACTAGATTCAACCTTCAAAGAGGAGCCACGAGTCAAAAACATGCAAGAAACTAAGAGCTACTAACACTAAATTATATGGAATGCCCAAGATGGGAGGTAGACAATATCAATAATGAAGGCTGCAGACAAAGGTTCCACCCTTAAGATTCAAAGTTCAACTCCTTTAGGTCGTAGACTCATAATAGATAGTGAAACTGCACAGACTAACAAAAATATTGAAATAAATTGGTAAATTCAGACAGATGAATAAATAAAAACAAAGGTACAAAATGATAAAATTGCCAAAGAACATCAACATTCCCTTAGGTCATTTATCAGTGCACCAATAAGCTTCTAAATTGATTACTCTAGACACATTTGGAAGACCCAAGATTGCAATGTTTCAAAAAGTAGACTATATTACCCAAAAGTCTTTATACTTTCTCCAAACTGAATAAATAACCTAGATGATTCTAGTTGAAATTTACCATAGCATAGAGATTCCCCCCCACTCCCCACCCCTCCGTGGAGGGGGGGGGGGCTACTTGGAATGCTCCACTCATGACCAACTAAATGCATAAATTAGCCTTCAAGCCATAAGGACATCCAGACATCCCCTTCCTCACTATTCATAATCCATCTCACTTTTGACAAAAAAGAGAACCGCACAAATATAAGCAAGCTATCAAATAAGCTAATTTTTAATAACCACAATCAACCAGTCAATCCCAAACCAGTTGGAACTATATGAACTACCTACATCCATTCTACTCCATTTCGCCTTATTTCATTCCAATACCAAATTTGTGTTCCAAACCAAAAAGAAGTCCTCTAAAGCTAGAGATTCTCTAAGAATTAACCATCAACACATAGAACCACTCAGTGCTTAAATATGAATCCAGGCACGCCCCTTCCTCCAAACTCATAATTCAGCTCACTTTTGACAAAAAAGAAAACAGCATATATAAAAGCAACAGCTGTCGAATAAGCTGTTTTTCTAACGGCAGGTCAGATTTGCTATATGAACCACCTACGTATATACATTCCACTTGATTTTTCATTCCAATACTAAAATTTGTGTTTCGAACCAAATTAGGAATCCTCTAAAACAAAATAATCTCACATATCAGTTATAATATATTCTCAAACGAACAACTAAAACAAAATAGATCGGACAGAATACCAAAATAAATCAGATCAGAATAAAGCTGCACTTATATATAACATAATAAATAAACACGCAATAATATGTTACTCAATCGATACAAATAAGCTAAGAATAACATCTAAGTACAGCTACTCAGTTCAACGATGAAAAAAATAATAAAAGACACGTGAATAATTAGGAGAAAAGCAATCGAAAACCTAACTGCACTTATATATACTAAATATAAATAAACAGACAGTGAACAATCCATTCAACAACTTCAAAATACGTTTACTCAATCGATAAAAAAGCTAAAAATAACAAGATCTAAGTAGAGCTATATAGTTTAACGATGAAAGAAACAAAACAATTAGGAGAAAAAGCAATCGAAAACCTAGCTGAACTTATATACAAATAAACACGCAATGAACAATCCATTCAACAACTTCAAAATACGTTACTCAGTCCATACAAAAAGCTAAGAATAAGATCTAAGTACAGCTACGCAAAGCAATCGAAAACCTAGCTGCACTAATAAACACGCAATGAACAATCCATTCAACAACTTCAAAATATGTTACTCAATCGATGAAAAAGCTAAGAATAATAAGATCTAAGTAGATTTATCGATGAAAAACAAAATAAACATGCAACGAACATCCATTCAACAACTATAAAATATGTTACTCAAATCGATGAAAAAGCTAAGAATAATAAGATCTAAGTAGATTTATCGATGAAAAACAAAATAAACACGTAACGAACATCCATTCAACAACTATAAAATACGTTACTCAGAAAAAGCTAAGACTAATAAGATGTAAGTAGATTTATCGATGTAAAATAAAATAAACTCGCAATGAACATCCATTCAACAACTATAAAATCTACTCAATAAAATACGATAAAATCGATCGAATACCTTACCAATGGAACGAAGCGGAACAATCTAGAACAGGATGAGAGGAGAGCAATTGTTAAATTAGGGTTTAATAAAAGGATAGGGAAACTGATGAGGAAGAGAGGCGGCCGAGAAGATTCGTTTATATAGGGTTTGAAAGGGAATTAGAGAGAGAGAGGAGAGAAGAATTTTACCAGATTCGTTTATATAGGGGGTTTGAAAGGGAATGAGAGAGAGAGAGGGGAGAGAAGAGTTTTACCGGATACTTCCTACTACTATGCATCTGGAAAAAAAACACCTCGCTAATGTGTTGTTATGTGCGGGCTCGGAAATAATCGGACCATAAAATCTATTATACGTAGTATTAGCTCACATTTCTGTCACCGACTGTTTCACGACTTGAATACTACTTCTTTGCGCCTTAAAAATTTGCCAAGAGTTTTAATCATGGCCGTTAATTACAAGGAAGACATGATCTTAAGGCTGTTTGGTTACTGAAGTGATTTTCTTTTTCTTTTATTCAGGTAGGACCATTTGTTACAAAGATTTCTTAAACACTCTTTATGCACTAAATATTACTTAGCATTTTTGATCCCTCAAATATAACGGATAATGGAAACTTAGCATTTTTGTCCCTCAAATATAAATAAATTATATTTTGATCCTTATAATTTTTTATTAGGTATATGTAACCTTCAATTAAGTGTTATGTGCATTTGTTATCCTCTAATTGTAAATCTTCACAAATTTAACGATCTATTAAGTGTTAAACTATTTAATTATCATTGTGTTAGGTTAATATTGTAATATTCTACAGAGTGGCCTTTAGACCAGCACTATTGTATGTGGCAGAATGTTGACCAGTCAAGAACGCTCACGTTCAGAAGATGCAAGTGACGGAGATGAGGATGCTCAGATGGATCTGTGGTCATACTAGGAGAGATATGACTAAAAATAAAGTTATACGAGACAAGGTTGGAGTGGCCTCAATGGCAGACAAGATGAGGGAGGCGCGATTGAGATAGTTCGGGCATGTGAAGAGGAGCTGTGAGGATGCGTCAGTTAGAAAGTGTGAGAGATTGGCGATCGCAGGAGTTAGGAGAGGTAGAGGTAGACCAAAAAAGAACTGGGAGAAGGTGAATAGACAGGACATGACACGACTTCAGCTGACTGAGGACATGACCGTAGATAGAAAGATTTGAAGGTCGAGGATTAGGATACAAGGTTAGTAGGTAGTTGAGTTTTGTCGAGATGTGTGTGAGAAAGGTGGGGGCTAGCCTTTCCATATTCTCTTCTCCTTTTCTTAAGTAGTAGTATTTAGGTATCGCGTAGAGAAGTATTCTTATGTGTGTATTACTCCATTTATTCTATATCTGGATATTTGTTATTGTATTTTTGTTGATTATTTTTTCTTGCAATCTTGCATTGACTGCATTCTTTTTAGCCGAGAGTCAATCGAAAATAATCTATTTTCCCCACAAAGGTAGAGGTAAGGTCTGCGTACATCCTACCCTCTCCAGACACTACTCCGTAGAATTACACTGAGTATGTTGGTGGTGGTGTTGTTGTTGTTGTTGTTAGGTTAATATTGTAATGTTACTCCATATTTTAAGGTAATATAATCTTATAATAGTATAAGGATGAGATATTTGCTTTACAAAGGGACAAAGAAATATACATTTTAGTTAATCGAAAATTAGATATGTTTAGTCAAATATCACAAGGACTATTGCATAAAGATTGTTTAATAATAAAGAATGATTCTGTTTTGAAATATTTTTATTCATGTATTCTTGCGCACTTTTTATCGCATAACATTATACGCGTTCTCGTATAAAACTTATAAAAGTACTAGCAATTTTGAGTTACTATGACTAATCAATGCTACATTAGTTGTTCAAAGTTTAATATTGTCAATTAAATTTTGCGTCATTATATCAAATTATTATTTTAATGCAACCAATCAATCAAAAATTTGTATTACTGACGAAAAAAATTGTGCTAGAATTAATTTTTAATTATAACCAACCAGACACGAATATGCTTCTAGTGTGTGAGGTATTAGTGAATACAGGTATTTTCAATTAGCCGAAACTGTCATTGTTTTCTTTTTCTTTTTCATCAAGTAGTGATAGAAAGGCAACGTATACACGGTACAAACCGTGTATACCAAGTGACTGAATTTGATTTGGTTATCTAACATATTTATAGAATTTTTGTATAAGTATAATTATGGTATTAATATTATAATAGGAATATATATTAGTCTTGTATTAGGAAAAGGTAGATTTACTTTCCATATTTAGATATTGTATATCATGTATATATACCCCTTCATTAATGAAAATAATCAAGGGGATTATTCTCTTTCATAGTATCAGAAGTCTAGGGCAAAAATACCATCTCCCAAACACCTTTCGCAACCCTCTTCCTTCTCGGAAACCGAGAAGCAGGCCGACAACCATATTTCTTTTTTTTTCTCCTAAATTTTTCTTCTGAATCCCTCATTCTCCTCTTGTTCTTTCATCATGTTTACCTCAAAGAACACGTTTCGTCCTGCTTTTACCGTTTCCAACATCAAGAACCACATCCCTATCGTTCTTGAGATGAAAAACGTCCAATACGTGATATGGGCGAAATTATTCAAAGTTCATGCACGCTCGCATCAAGTCCTTCATCATATCATTCCCGTGGATACATGCAAGGAGAATATGCCTATCGCCGATAATGACCCTGCGTTATGGACGACTCTTGATGCTAAAGTACTCCAGTGGATATATTCAATTATCTCTACGGACCTTTTACAGACGATTATTGAACCCGACGCCACGGCGATGGAAACTTGGAACAGGGTGCGTGCTTTATTCAAAGATAACAAAAATTCACGTGTCGTCCCTCTTGAGCAAGAATTTTCCCATGTCAATATGGAGGATGTTCCGAATGTCTCATCCTATTGTAAACGACTGAATGAATTGGTAGATCAACTAAAGAACGTTGGTACGCCCGTCACCAATTATCGTCTTATTCTTCAAATGGTTGCAGGCCTATTCGAAGCTTATAATGGCGTTGTGACGCTTCTTCGTCAGAGTAATCATCTTCCACCGTTCTACCAGCCCATTCCATGCTAACATTAGAAGATGCCGACTTGGCTAAGAAGACGGCTACCGAAACTAATTTCGTCATGATGGCCACGTCCGATGACCCTCACTCATTATCGAATAATTCTAGTCAAAATCGTAACAACGGTGGCGGCAAAAAGGGTCAAAATCGAAAAAATGATGGCAAGAACTGCGCCGACGGTCGTGGCGGGGGAAGTGGTGGTCGGAGCAGTGGCGGCCATGGTGGCGGTTGGCCGGCTGGGCCGCAGCACCACTGGCCGTAGCTTTGGACCAATGCACAATGGCTGTAAACAACATATTCTCATACAATTAGGTTTGTACTTGTAAACACCTATATATATTGTATGAGAATATCTAATTTACATAATTACAAAATATATAATATTCTCTATCATGTAAACTTGTATATAGGTGTTTACAAGTACAAACCTAATTGTATAAGAATATCTAGTTTACATAATTACATCAAAATCATAATTACAAAATATATGAAGAATATTAATATATTCTCTGTCAACACCAATCAAAATTTATTTAAGAAAAATCATTTCTAGCAAATAAAGAACACAAGCTAGGTAAAGCACACATAACAAGTACATGAAATTAATGAAGAACATGGACTAAACTGGTAGGACAAGTTATGTTCTCTACTGCAGAATTCACTAGATGAATTACATTTAGCACCTTGTCACATTCTATTGCCACTAGACTTAAACAAGGTTCTACCATGTGTACACAGTATTTTGGGAATGTCCAGATTACGAAGCTACATTGAAATTTAAGTCATTTCAATGTGCAAGTGATTGCACATGCAGAAACACAATTTAAACCAACAATATACTAAATAGGGATCACTTAGCATGTAGAAGAAAAATAAGAGCAATTAGAAGTAACATGAAACTACAAAAGCAAGCTAGAGAAATACTTTTTTTGCTTCTATTTGTTTTTAAAATACTGGATTGCAACAGTTCTATGTACACTTTAGAAACTGTTTACATGTCAGAGACAAAGTTCAGTTTTACCAAGAACTTGATATTGGTAAAACTATCACGATCAGCAAGCCTTCGTGCAAAGTCCACTGCTCCTTCACTATAGTCGGTTCCAGTGAGATCTGAGAACCTAACTCCGCAATTAATAAACGCTAGTAAGTGTTGGAAATGAAATACTCTCACAAATAACTTTTATTCAAACTCAAATAAATATTACAAGAGCACTCTCACTCAACAACAAGATACTACAATTCACCTTATAAGACTTTGCTTCTTCACTCACTTAGAAGCTCTTAATTTTTCTTGATACCTAAACTAAAATGGGGAGGGGTATTTATACTACTTAAGAACAAAACTACACCACACAAATAAACTAATAAAAAATTACAATAACCATACACCTCATTTTTCTCCATCCTTCTAACAATATTTTAAATTACCAAATGATTCACATACATAATTACCACACCCTAGAAGATTCTAGGTAGAAGGCTTGTAGTTTTGGACCTTGATTATGGACTTGGACTCCAATTTGATTGGGTTTGGGTTTGGGCTCCCATAATGGATCAAGTTTATGATCCAACTGTTGGTTACAAAGGTGCAGCAAACGAAAATTACAAGTAACTGCTAAGTAATACAAGAACTGAAATTACAATTCAACAACAAACTGAAAATTACACAGAAATTGAAGAATAAACTGGAACAATTTTTGGTATGCTAAGTCGAGTGTTTGCACTCTGTCTTTAAGACAATATTGCCCCGTATGTATCCTTTCTACGTCCTGGACAATTGTCTCCCAAGATAAAACAACAAATGAACAATTGAGCAAAGAAAACTCAAGTGTTACCGTGAAGAATTTTGAGTAATGAAATGATGCTTGAAAGATTGTAGGAAGACTGAATTCATTTCTGTTTGTGTTAAGTGTAAAGTGTAGCTCAACAATGGTGACAAATGGGTTCTTAAATAGTTGAATGAGAGGCTGATGAACTGCCTCCATAAGTGTCATTACTGGCCAAGTAATGGCAATTATGGAGGTAGTAATTCCTCCAAAATAAATGGTGAATATGTGCAACGGATTGGCCAATTAGTAAGAGTAATTCAGCCAAAATAAATGGCTGAATTGAGTGTTGGTGGCCCAATTCTGACTTTCTTGAAATTTCAGGGACCAAACTGTACATATTGAAACTTCAGGGACCAAACTGTACATCTGAAAGAATTCTGGTCCAAACTGTACATATGAAACTTCAGGGATCAAACTATAGATATGGCAAAGTTCTCTGGTCCAAAAAGATAATATCAGAAGAAGCACAACCCACGACCCACGACCCACGACCCGTGAACCCAGAACTCGGAACTCGGAACCTAGACCGGACGGGACGGGCGGGCGGCGGCGGCGCACGTGTGGGCTTTCCTCGACCGAAGCACATCTAGGTCCTCCCTCCTTTAAACACATGGGATACCCCTTGGGGTCCCAAACCCCAAGCCAACTTTGAGACTTATAAATAAAACAATTCTTTCTTCCTCCACCGATGAGGGAGAATTGATCCCATACCACACTTTTCCATGCTTCAAACACCTCACTTCGTGGACCAATATCTCTTTCATTTTTCAACGAAATTTGACGATCTTTGGCCCTACGGTTATCTACTTACTTAGTAGATCATGCACGTGTGAAGAATCGGATTCTCCAACATGCGTAACACTAGTGTTTAAGCCGTTAAAGTTGGTCGGGCGCAACTCCTGCCAAAGGCAAATTTCCAACACCAACACCCCCCCTTAAACTTGATCTTGTGACTCCTAGTAAGTTCCTTAATCTTATGAAGTCTTCGTTTGTCAGTGGCTTGGTAAAAATATCGGCAACTTGATCTTGTGACTTCACATATTCAACTTGCACATCCTTTCTTGCAACACACTACCTTATATAGTGGTAGCGAATATCGATGTGCTTGCTTCGATCATGGAATACTGAATTCTTTGCTAAGGCAATGGCTGACTTGTTGTCGACACAAACCTTGGTAGGCTCTTCTTGTATCAAGCCTATCTCCTTCAATAGATTTCTAAGCGAAATTGCATGAAAAACGCATGAGGTAGAAGCAACATATTTCGCTTCACAAGTGGACAATGTGACAATCGATTGTTTCTTTGACATCCATGTGAAAGCAGTATCTCCCATGAAAAATACGAATCCAGTAGTGCTTATTCGATTATCTATGTCTTGACCCCAATCACTATCGCTATATCCAACAAACTTGTAATCATTAGAAACTGAATAGAACAAGCCAAAGTCAATTATACCTTCCAGATAGCGAAGAATTCTCTTTGCGACTTTAAAATGGGTGGTTGTTGGAGATTCCATTTAGCGACTAACCAATCAAACTGCGTGAAGAATATCGGGCCTCGTGCAAGTTAGATATCGAAGACTTTCCACCAAACTTTTGAAGAATGTTGGATCTACACTTTCGCCTTCTTCATGTTTGGACATCTTGATTCCGTATTCCGTCGGTGTGCTTATCGACTTACAATTCTCCATCTTGAACTTCTTCAGGATCTCCTTTGCATAACTTTTCTGTGAAATGAAAATTTCATCCTTTTGTTACTTAACTCCAATGCCAAGATAGTACGCCATGAGCCCCATGTCTTTCATCTCGAATTCTTTCGTCATTACTTCCTTGAATTCATTGAACATGCTTGGGTTGCTTCTGATGAAGATCAAATCGTCCATGTAGAGGCACACGATCAAAATATCTCCATCTTTGATCTTAATATATAGGGTGTGCTCGTAAGGACATTTGTTGAAGCCATTTTCTTAGAAGTACTTGTCGATTCGGCTATTCCATGCCTTGGTGCTTGTTTTAGCCCGTAAAGAGCCTTCTTCAACTTCAACACCTTATCTTCGTGGCCTTTGACTTCGTAGCCTGATGGTTGCTGAATGTAGACTTCCTCTTCAAGAACTCCATTTAGGAAGGCAGACTTTACATCCACCTGTTGTATCTCCCACTTGTTTTGTGTTGCCAAAGAAGTGATTAGTCTGATAGTCTCCAATCGAGCAACAGGAGCAAATACCTCATCATAGTCAATTTCAGCCTTTTGACTATAGCCTTTAGCAACTACACTCGCCTTGTGCCTTTCAATCTCCCCTTTAGCGTTTTGCTTTGTTTTGTACACCAATTTGACACCTATCGCCTTATGTCCCTTGGGAAGTGAGGTAAGTTCCCATGTGTCATTCTTCTCGATGGCCTTGATTTCTTCGTCCATCGCATCTCTCCACTTCTTTTCTTGTACTGCTTCTTGAAAGCTCACTAGTTCACAATCGACAAATAGACAAAATAATGTAAGATTATCTTGTCGTTCAGTTACCTCATAGAGATCTCTAAGGCTTCTTGTACGTTGCACAACTCATTCGATTTGACTCCCACTTGACGATAACGAAGGTGATGAGTCTCCTTGAGTGATTGATGTTGGTGAAGTGGGTGGAGTTGCAACCTCTTGTTGAGGTTCACCTAGTTGCTCCCTCATTATCTGCTCATCTTTTTCAAACTGAGGAAAGAAATTGACGTCATCTGCATGAGAGTTAAAATCACATTCTCCTTCTTCGTTGAATACTACATCTCAACTAATCACAATCTTCTTCAAACTGAGGAAAGAACAGTCCTGATAGTTGCAGGCTTGACCACCGGACTGAACGTTTCACAACAATCTACTCCCACCTGATGAGACCTGCCATCACCAATAAGACGAGCTTTGTATCTCGCAAAAGAACCATCAGAATTATTTTTATGAAAAAAAATCCACATAGATCGAATTATGTGCACATTAGATGGTCGTGGTACCAAATCTCACGTCTTATTTTGAATAAGAGCGGTAAATTCATCTAACATGGCAGCTTTCTAATTCGGGTCTGATAAGGCAACTTTGAGATTTTTTGGTATTGGTGAGGGTTGGACTGAGGTGGTTAGGTTAAAATGGTGTTTAGATCGAAAAATCCTGTGCATTGAACGAGTTTCCATGATCCTTTGAGGAGGTGGGATGTTGGATGGTTGGGTTGTATTGGTATTTTGGGCTGAGGTAGTGGGCCATGTACTAATCTGGGCCAGCGTGTTTCCGGAAGGTGGTGGGGTGACGGGTTGAGTTGTAGGGATCGATGATGGCCATAAATTATTATTTTGAGAGTTTAGATGATACCTCAAAATTGAATGAATTCCGTCGTCCAGAAAATCATATGAAGATGGGGATGCCGCTCGAGATGTAGCAAACGGGAAGGTTGATTCATCAAAGATAACATGACGAGAAATAATGATTTTTTTGTTGACATATCAAAGCATTTATATCCTTTATGATTTTGTGGGTACCCCAAAAACACGCAAGGTGTAGATCGAGCTTGAAGTTTATGAATGGTGGTGGACGGAAACAAGGGATAACACAAACACCCAAAAAACCATAAATGTGTAAACGAAGGGGTACGGTTGTACAATACCTGAGTAGGGGACACATTGAAAAGTAGCTTACTAGAAAGAATATTTAAGAGATATGTAGCCATTTGAAGAGCATGATGCCAAAAATTTGGTGGTGTGGACGAATGCATAAGGATAGAGCGAGTCATATTATTGATTGTTTGAATCTTTCTTTCAGCTTTTTCATTTTGAGAAGATGTATGTGGATAGGAAATACGGACAGACATCCCATTTTGTTGACGAAAATTCCGAAATTGGGCATTTATAAATTCCCCCTATTATCACATTGAAAACATTTAATAGTTTTTCCAAATTAAGTTTTGATAAACACACTAAATTGTTTCAAAATGTTATTGTCTGTGATTTTTGTCCTAAGGGAAAGGTCCACAAAAAATTCGAAAAAATCATCAAGAATAAGCAAATAGTACTTATGACTTGTAGCACTTAATACGGGTGAAGTCCACAAACACAATATAAAATATCAAATGGCATAATAGTATTAGTAGTAAATGCAGAAAACAAAAGTTTAATATGTTTACCAAACACACAGGTTTGGCAAACAGAAGAGTCCAAACGTCAATTATAAGAAACCAAATTATTCTTCCTAAATTGATTAAAAACTTGTGCTCCTCGGTGTCCTAACCTATTGTGCCATAGATTAGGAGAGATGGCCGTGAAGGTGGAAGGTTTAACCATGTGGTTGTTGGAGACAAATGTGACGGGATATAAGTCTCCCGTGCTATTACATCTCATGAGCTGCATCACCGTCTGAAAATCCTTCATAGAAAAACCAAATTGATCAAAATTCACAGAAATATTGTTGTCAGTGGTAAAACGTCTAATAGAGACCAAGTTTTTAATTAATTTTGGTGTATATAAGACATTTTTCAAACATAAAAGTGGGTGGGGATAGGGTAGTGTTACCTGACCAATACCACGAATTGGAATTTCCTGCCCACTGCCGACAACAATGTTTTTATTACTGCTCGTATTAAAATAAGATGAGAGATTACCTTGAGATGCCGTTATGTGTGACGTAGCCCATGTATCTGTGTACCACGATTCATCTGGAATATTCAGATTTATGTTACTCATGGCTTGTTCAATATCTGTGGGTGCATATCCGACGGAAGATGGTGCCTGAGCTGCAAAAGCATGTTGTGGACGAGATCCGATAACCCCGGGTTGGCGATTTGAAGAAGGATGAGGTCGGGCCCACGAAGAGGTAGGAAATGGGCATGGTGGGGCAGCCCACGATGGGTATTGCCCCCACTGCCCGCCGCTACTGCCTTGAAACTGCCCTCCACTACCAGCCCGCCATTGCATGGGCTGGCACCCGCCCCGTCCACGTCCCTTGCCACCATTATTTTTTCCTTTATTGTTTCGATTTGAACCCCATTTTTACCATTATTTTGATGATTATTTTGGCCACCCGAACTATAATATTGGCGCTCCAAATCAGTGGAAAAAGAGTTGGTAGAAACGAGAGTCGTTCCACCGGTGGTTGTACCCGATGATGCCTGCTTTGCCTTCCTCGTTTCCTCGAAAATTATCCTTGAAAGGACCTCGTAAAAGGGAGGTAACGGATTGCTTTGCTGAATGAATGTAGCCACACCATCATATTGTTCATTCAGCCCTGCAATCAACTGAAGGACTAACCTTTGATTTTTCACGGGCGAACCAACATTAGACAGTTGGTCCGCAAGTACTTTTAATTCTTGACAATAGGCTGAGATGTTAGAAAAATTATCCAATTTAATATTTGTAAATTGGTGTTCAAGATAAACTGCCCTAGACATTTTGTTATCTTGAAATATATTTTCTAATCTTTCTCACGCCTGTTTAGCAGTAGAATTGGGTTCTAAGATTGTATGAAAAAGACCATTCAAAATTGTGCCATAAATCCTTGAAGGACAATAGAATCTAAGCGTGACCATAATTTCTTGTCCACCCTAGTGGTATCCGACAGTGACTCGGAAGGAAGAATATGGTCAAGTACCTCATAAGCACGGCAATGAATTTTAAATAGTTCCGCCCATGAGGTAGACTGTCCTTTCTCTATTTCAAGAGTTATGAGGATGAAGTTTATGACATTATTAACAGCGAGAGCGGGATGAAAGGTTTGTTTTTCGGCCATAGGTTCCACTTAGAATAAAAAAACGAGGAGAATTGAGTTGTGTTTTGATGAAAGTGGATTAGAAAAAAAAACCTAAAGAGAGGGGTCTAGCCGAGTGGGTGTAGTAGTATTAGGTTTAGGGTTTTAGAATTCCTAAACCTAAGTGGAATAGTGGTAAACGGCTAGGGTTTTTAGGTTTTGGAGAAGTAGTTTAGGTTTAGGGTTTTAGGAGTCCTAAACCTAAGTTTGTTTGGTCAAAAAAACAAGTGAGAGGGAAATGGAGAATTCGGCCCAGAAGGAAAAGAAAGAGAAGAGTTTAGGACAAGGGATCTTTGGCTAATGATACCATGTAAGAATTGAATCCCTTGATTATTATTCTTTCAAATATACAATACATATACATGGATTAAAGGAAGACTATTCTAGAAGACTACTATTCTACTTTACCTAATTTACAAGATCCTAATTACAATTACAATAATTAGAATAATGTCAATAATAATAAGGGAGGTGATTATGGGATCTTCCCATAATCACTCTAACAAATAGAAATATAACTCTTTTCATCATAAGTAAGTCTTTTCTATTTTAGAATGATAAATGATAAATTTCACTAATCAGTACTTTGTAACATTGGGATATATCTGGAGAATAGATTTTTTTTTTTAAAAGGATCTACTTACACTTCTAAGAACTTGTTCTATAAAGTGGAGTTAATAGCTCAAAAAGTAGCAGTTATTCTTTTGTTTTAGAGCTAGAAAACATGCATAAACAAATGACCAGATGGAACCCTCACTTTTCTCTCTCGGTAATGTTGTTGAAGAGAAGTAGCAAACGTTTGATAAAATTGGGGGATAAGGGGATGGTATGAGTTATTATTTAGTTGGGTTGGTTTAAATAGTGGAGCGGGTTTAAAAAATAAAATTGGGTTATTTTGGGAATTTAAAAATTTTCGTTAAGAGATAGATATATTTTAAAAATTTAATGACGGGAGGGGTATTTCTGACCCAAATTCGTGGCGAAGAATACTTTAAACCCTTTTTCCAAAGTAGAGGGATATTTTTTACCATTTTGCCTTTTTAATAGTAGATATAAGAGGATGATGTTGCACGTCCTTTTCACTTGATAAGTTTGACAACAATGACGGAAATTTTAGCCAAATTTTACATGCACTTCAGTCATGTATGACTCAATCCAAATATACATAAAATATTTAGACACACATAACTCAAGTGAAACCATCTAATATTTTGGCCTTCACAAAGTCACACTTCAGACGCGAATGTCTGAATTTATCAAATTCAACCACGATTATCTAAAATTGAACCTGAAGCTGATAACCTTGCAAAAATATTTTAACTCTGGATAAAATTTAAACGACGACCTCAAAAACGAATATTTATGCAGTTCGTGTTGGGTATTACAAAGGATTGCAAGAAACGGAAATTACAAGTAACTGCTTAAGTAAGAATTGAAATTACAATTCAACTAGAAAGCTGGAAATTACAATATAACAATGAAACCAAAATTACAATTTATGTTGAACAATAAGGCCAGAAGCGGCTTTGATTTTCTTGAGTCAGTGTGGCACTCTGTCCTTAAGACAATATTGCCCCGTATGTATCCTTTATCGTTCCAGGACAATTTCTCCCAAGATAAAGCAATGGAACTATTGAGCAAAGGAAACTCAAAAGCTACCGTGAAGAATATTGAATAACGAAATGATGCTTGGAAGATTAGGAAGAAAGCTGCTTTGCTTTACTTTACCTTTGTGTAAATTCGTGTATGTCTAGTGTCCCTCAACAATGGTGTAAGGGTGTTTATATAGGAGGGAAAGTTTGTTTGTTGCCTCCATATGACCATTATTGGCCAAATAATGACCATTATGGAGGTAGTAAAGCCACCAAATAAATGGAGAGAAAATTGCCAGTTGGCCATTAGTGGAGGTGTAATTCAGCCAAAATAAATGGCTGAATTGAGTCTTTGGAAACGTTTACATTACAGACGTCGAAATTCGATTTTAGAAAAACTCCAGGACCAAAGCGCACATCTGAAAGAATTACGGTCCCAGCGCACATCTGAAACCACGGGATCAAAGCTGTACTTCCGACAAAGTTTTCTGGCCCAAAAGATAATATCGAAGGCCCGGCCACGAGCGCGAGCCGCGAGCCCAGACGCGACCGGACGAGCGGTGGCGGCAGCGTGTGGTCGTGTGGTCACTTGAACAAGCCACATCTAGGTCCTCCCTCCTTTAAACACATGGGATACCCCTTGGGTCCCAAACCCCAAACACATTTCAGTCTTATATACACAGCAATTCTTTCTTCCTCTACCCGATGAGGAGGTGAACACAACACCACACTTTCCATGCTTCAAACACCTCACTTCGTGAACCAATATCTCTTTCATTTCTCAATGAAATTTGGCGATTCTTGGCCCTACGGTTATCTCGTGCACTTAGTACATCATGCGTATGTGAAGAAGCGGATTCTCCAACATGCATTAACACTAGTGTTTAAGCCGTTAAAGTTGGTCGATCGCAACTCCTTAAAGGCTAATTTCAACAATCCCTCTTGAAAGAGATTTTTATTTGCGCACTCAGCACATGGTGTCTTTTCATTTCCAGCCAATATTTGGACCGATGTTGCATAAGGAGAGGTATGCTTTGAACCTTCATAGTTGAATACCATCGGACTTACTTGCAGCGGTGAAGCGTGATGTCTTGAAGCCGTCGGTGTTTAGTGTATAAGCCAAGTCAATGGTACCAACACAACAAATTCCCCTTACTCTCTTCTTCGTAATGTTTTGTCGTTTTGGCCATGGACAAGCGTCTTGGATTCTTAAGTGCGTTCATCTTGGCGGCTCGTCCTCGCACACTTAAATAGGTGGTCTCCTACAGGTATCCTGCTATACCCCACTTCTGAGTGTTAGGAACCATTAAAAGTTTCCCAAACCTAACCTCAACTGTTGAGGAGCATTACAGTTTTGAAGACTTAACCTTACCCACCTTTGCAGATAGCACTTAAAGTCTGCTCGGCGGGAGCGACTTTGGATTTGGGTTTTTTCGAAATCACTATCAGAAGTGCTCATACTTCCGAAGCGATCAAGCGAACCTTTACAACTTCGTTTTCCCATTGAACCAAATTCTGGGATCTCGGTTCGTGAGTTGGAGTTACCTGTATTTGGTCCTTATATTTTGGGTTTAAGCCCGTTTCCACAAACAGGCAAGCCATCGATCTTTGGTAAGCCGCTTTGTCAATGGAGTCGCTATATTATCCTTAGACTTGATGTAATCGATGGATATTATACCCGTGGTGATCGGTTGCCTAACGATGAACGGTCTTATGCCTCCGTCGAATATGGCGAGACTTGCCGTTGTACATAGCATTCCGTGCCCTTCCTAGAGCCATTGGTGTCGCGGTGGATCATTGCGAAGAGTGCGGGTTTGTTCAACACGAAACATCCTCTAAGAAGTCATGAAAGCCACTCGGCTTCTTTCTGCTTTGTCTAAAGCGATAAACTCCGATTCCATTGTGGATCGGGCGTGCAAAGTTTGTAGAGGATTTCCAAGACCTGACCCACGCGATTGTAAATACATACTTGGTGGACTTGGTGTTCTACATATCGGATATCCGGTTGCATCAACTTTGTACACTCTGGTACAGTGCATTTGGATATACTCGAATAGTGTAACTTGTAATTTAGCGTGTATTTCAGGTATTGTAATACCCGATTCAACGCCTTCAGTGGTTATCACTTTCCGGATTCTGGGTGAACCTAGCCAACTTATTTGCGTCAAAGCAATATCGGTCGGGTGCGAGTTGTTATATACATCAAACTCACCGATCACTGCGCATATCGCTCTGGCGGTATCACAGTGCGCAAGATTTTTATCAAGCTTTTGATTTGTATCCATTGGTGACTTTATCGGTGGAAGCGTCTAACATCTCAAACTTTCTCAAAACATCCTCGATGTAGTGAGGCGAGATAAGACCCGGCCGTCAGGCGTCTTAGAGATCTTAATCCCTAAGATGACATCTGCGATACCCATATCCTTCATGTCGAAGCATTGTTTCAACATGTTCTTAGTCTCTAGGATTACCCTAGAATTTGCTTCACGTGATTAACATGTCGTCTACATACGGGCATATCATAACAAGCGAGTCGAGTTACCTTTCGTGTAAACACATTTATCACGCTCATTAATGGCGAACCCGCCCGATAGTAAAGTACTTATCAAATTTTTAGTGCCATTGCTTGGGCTTGTTTATACGGAGATTTGATAAGTCGGCGGACTTTCTTCTCTGCCCTTGAACCACGTACCCTCGGGTTGGTCCATATAGATTTCTTCTTCCAAATCGCCGTTTAGGAAAGGTCTTAACATCCGTCTGGTGTATCTCAGTCACGCATAGTCAAGGCTGCGATCGCGATAAATACCCGTATGGATGTCATTCGGAATAGGGAGTAGGTATCAAAGTAGTCAAAGCCTTACGTCTGTCGATGACCCTTGACTACCAACCTGGCCTTGTACTTGTCTATGAACCCGTGCGCTTGTATTTCAGTTTGAGTATCCACTTACACTAGCGGTTTATTTCGGAGGAAGATCAACCAACTCCAGGTATGGTTGTGCGAGAATGGAGCTTATTTCACTCTCGATAGCTTTCTTTCCGAGGCGGTGCTTACCGGAGTTGACAACGCCTTAGCAATTGTCCTTGGTTCATCGTTGACCATATAAGCTGAAAGTCGGGACCAAAGGATTTATCCTTCTGGCCCTTTACTTACTGGCCTTAGATCCGTCTGGAGTCTCGAGTTACGAGAATCTGGAACACTAGATTCGGGATGTTCAGCCACCTCGAGATTCGCTAGATCACGAACCATTCGGTCAAGGCGGTCGAAGGACTCAGGTTAGAGAAACTTGTGCATAACTTCGTTTGAGAGAGGTTATGTCTTTCTCCTTTCTAGAAAGGTACTTTCAAAGAATAGAGCATTCTTGATTCCATTATTGTACCCTGGTGGATATCTGGAATGTCGACTTATGCACTAAGAGCGATAAAGCACTCTGTTATTTGCATATCAATGAATATGCAATCTACAGTCTTAGGCCCCAATCTTGACACGCTTTGGCTTGGGTACTTCAACCTTGTGCGGACAACCACACCTTAAAGTATTTGTAGGTGGGTTTCTTTCCTTTCCATGATTCATATGAGTTTTGTCCTTACTTATGTGGGACTCTGTTAAGAATCATATTAGCGGTAGGGCGGCTTCTCCCACATGTTTTGGGGAAGACCCGAGGAGTGATAAGCAAAGGCATTCATCATTTCCTTTAATGTGCGGTTCTTCGTTCAGCCACACCGTTTGATTGAGGTGAGTATGGAGCCGTCGTTTGATGAATAATGCCTTCTTGGGCACAGTACTCCTCAAAGTGCTACATATTCTCCCCTCTATCGCTACGAATGGATTTAATTCGTAGGCTAAGTTGATTCTCGACTTACGCTTTGTAACGTCGAAAGCGCTTCAAAGGCTTCATCCTTACTTTTCAACAAGTAAAATAACAATACCTTGTGCTATCATCTATAAATGTCACAAAGTACTTGTTCCATCTAGTTTGTGCAAACTTCCAAATCACATATATACGTGTGAATAAGTTCTAGAAGGCGGTATTCCTTTCGACGGATCGAAGGAAGCTTAGTAAGTTTTGCCTCACGCCGCCCTCACACTTATGTTGAGGGTTTACGTCGATAGGCGGCAGCAACTCCATCTTTACCCGACCTTTGAATAGACTTGTAGTTAACGTGTCTAATCTATGATGCCATAAATTAGAAGACTCGAAAGCAAATAAGAAGAAGGTTCAACTTTATTTCCTTGTGTAATCTGAGACGTGGCATTCACTTTGAAGAGGCCTTCAGGCAAGCCCTCCACAAATGTGCCATTTTAGTGGTACAAATTTATTTGATTCAAACACTAGCCTAAAACCTGACGTAATAAAGGTCCGAAGCTAGATTTCTTCTAATCTCTGGGCGTCATCACTTCCTTGAGTGAGTTCCTTGCCGGAAGTCATCTTGAGGACCTTTCCCCGACCTATACGTCCGGCGTTTGTTGCCCGCCATGAGCGACTTATCGGAGCCGGAGTGTCGTGGAGAAAGCGTCTTTGTTGGAAGCAGTGTGTCTTGTTGCACTGTGTCCGCCCTGCTGCGTTGGATTCTCCACCAAGTTGGCTTCAGCACCACACGGTGAGATCTCAATCATGTCATCCAGGCGTGTCGCCAGCGGCGTTAGCTTGAGCAACGCCTTTCGACTTGGCTTTCTGTTGTTGCTCAGTCTTGAGCTTGCGGCATTCCTTGATCACCGTGACCAGGTTTCCCACCGGTGATGGCGGTTACCTCTGAGCGTCTCGGCTGCGGGGGCTTTGCCGTCTTTGTGGAACTTTCGCATTGTGCTTGTTTTCCCTTTGGCCTCGGCCAGATTCGCCTTTGCCTCGGAATGTTTGTCTCTTTGGCAAGGTCTTCTTATTATCTTCCTGAATTTGCGGGTTTGATAACAAGCTCTTCAAAGGTCATTTCCTTTGTCTTGAGTTTCAAGTAACTCGCCGGCTTCATTCCACGCGAAGGAGGTAACTTTTCAATCGGCGATGCAACCAAAAGCTGCTCGTTTGGCTTTAGTCCTTCCAATCCAGGTGATGTAAAATCATTTGGAATTCACGGACTTGGGGACATCGCTGTTTCTTTGTCCACCATTTGGAATTTTAGAAATTTCCCAACGATGAACTTCTTAGTACCGCGCATCTTGTGCGTTGTACTTCTTTGCTTGATTTTCCCACATGACTCTTTGGCGGTGCCAACCGGTAGAATATACCGTGTAGAAGATGCATGGCGATTCAATATATAGTTCTTGCACATGAAATCGCTATGATTCCACGCATCACGAACCATCTTCATGCCGCTGCGGCATGGATACCAAGGCCCTTCACGGTTTCCGTGGCCCGAAAGTCCATTTCATCTCCGACTTGTGGAGGATCTTCCGTAGCGAACCGGGCCATGCCCATAAGCTGACAGAAGTAGAAACGACATCTTTTCTTTGCCATCTTTTAAGTCGATCCATGAACTTTTCGGCGATCATGGTGGTGTGACGAGGGAGCTCAGCCGGTCGGGAAGGCGACATTATTCGCCTTGAGCAGTGGTAGCGGCGGCGGCAGTGAAAGCGGCGGGGTTCTTGCCTTGGCGATGGCAGCGATGGGAAAAGCGACAGCGTTGCCTGGCGGCGCGGCGGCGACAACATCGGTCATATTTCCGGCCATGTTATTCGCGATTACCGTAACAGCGAATATTGTCTTAAGTTGTTGGGTATTACAAAGGATTGCAGAAAGCGGAAATTACAAGTAAGCGCCAGTAAGAATTGAAATTCAACTAGAAAGGTGAAATTACAATATAACAATGAAACCAAAATTACAATTTATGTTGAACAATAAGGCCGGAAGCGCTTTGATTTCTTTGGTCGAGTGTGGCACTCTGTCACTTAAGACAATATTGCCGTATGTATCCTTTATACGTTCGGACAATTACGTCTCCCAAGATAAAGCGACAATGGAACTATTGAGCAAAGGAAACTCCAAAAACGTGAAGAATATTGAATAACGAAATGATGCTTGGAAGATTAGGAAGAAGCGCTGCTTTACTTTACGCTTTGTGTAAATTCGTGTATGTCTAGTGTCCTCAACAATGGTGTAAGGGGTGTTTATATAGGAGGAAGAGGAAATTTGTTTGGCGCCTCCATGCTGACCATTATTGGCCAAATAATGACCATTATGGAGTAGTAAAGCCACAAATAAATGGAGAAAATTGCCAGCGGATTGGCCATTAGTGGAGGTGTAATTGACCAAAATAAATGGGTGAATTGAGTGCCTGAAACGTTTACGTTAAGGCCGTCGAAATTCTCGATTTTGAAAAACTCCAGGGACCAAAGCTGCACATCTGAAGAATTGCGGTCCAAGCGCACATCCCGAAACTTACGGGATCAAAGCGTACTTACGACAAAGTTTTACGGCCCAAAGATAATATCGAAGGCCCGACCCCACGAGCCCACGAGCCCGAGCAGACCGAGACCCGAGACGAGCGGCGGCGGCAGCGCGTGTGGTCTTTCCTGAGCAAAAACCGCATCTGAGTCCTCCCTCCTTTAAACACATGGGATACCGGCAGGGTCCCAAACTAACACATTTCGATGTCTTATACACAACAATTCTTTCTTCCTGCAGGTAGGAGAGAGTGAAACATGACACCACACTTTCATGCTTCAAACACCTCACTTCGTGAACGATATCTCTTTCATTTCTCAATGAAATTTGGCGATCTCTTGGCTACGGTTATCTACGTGCTTAGTACATCATGCATGTGTGAAGAGCAGGATTCTCAACATACGTAACACTAGTGTTTAGCGGATTAAAGTTGGTCGTTCGCAACTCCATAAAGGCTAATTTCAACAGATTAAATCCGTCCAGAACAGACGTTTCCTACTTTTATTAGCTTTCATAATAAAAGTAGATTAATATAATATAAAATAGACTTGATTAGCAGATGATTCCTTTCAAAGTAATACTTTCTTTTATTGAACATCCCTCATCATTTCAATAAATATAGCTGTAATTTAGCTCAATTTCTTTTTACCTTGATGATAAGTTTTTATTGTTACACAATATTATGATATATTCTTATTTAACATCACAAGCTTCAAAAGTCTGATTATCTATGACATATTTAAGATCAAACTTTTCAGAATTTTCTTCTCTCTTCAAAATACTATTTGTCTTGTAGAATGAAAAACAATAATTTGTTTTTTACTTTTCAAATAAACTATGGAAGAAATCTAATCGTTTAGATAATTTGTGGTGGTGTTTCATTGATTTTATTTGAAGAATTAAATGTGAAATATGTTCTGTTATTTTATTTATTTTAGTTCATTTGTTGATGTTAAATATAAAAATGTTAGTTTTAAACTTTTGTTAAAAAGGTAAAGAAATAAAATACGTGCTTCAATGGCTTGATTTGAAACCACTCTGCGTGTGTATAATGTGCAAAGAGATATCCCCGTGCATAGCTGGATAACAAAGGAGGTGAATTTAAAATTCAGCTAGTTGAAGATTTGCAGCGTGAGTTCGAATCCTGATGGGAGCACTTTGCTCTCTTTTGGGATAGGACCTTGTAGGTAATATCAGTTAGTCTATTCTCAAACTTGTTCATTCGGACACATCCCGCAATTTACTGATAATAGTATTGAAGGACCAATACTACTATTTTTAAAAATAATCTTAAGTAAGCCAATAAACTGAATATCAATAAAAAAAATAAAATGAGCAAAGAGAGAGAAAAAGTGTAAGTGGTCAGTAAAAGGTTATAAATGCAGAGATACGTGTACAGTTGTGGACCTTAGGACTAATGAATAAGTGATAAAATATGACCTAATCAGAAGGGCAGTTCAGTCAAGCCATATCAAGATCACGATCAATATCATCACTAGCTTTTATATTTAAAATTATTGTTACGATTATATTATTCTCAAATACTATAAACTAACAAGATTAATTTAACATAACATATAAATAATTAAATAGTTTAACATATAACTATTCATTAAATCTGTAAAGATTCACTTGCAAAAGGATTATAAGTGCGTATTTCAATTAATCATATAATCACAAGAACAATCAAATTTTATTATTATTTCACATATTAAAACACAAAAGAATTTATTTGTGAAAAAAAAAGAAACACATGTTTCTTATAAATCTTCTCCTTGCATCAAAGAGTATAGTCAATCACAAACAAACAAAAAAAACTATAATCCTAATCATCAAATGAATAGTCCCCCTCTTGCTAAAAATTCAAAGAGCACTTGAATGAATGAAATATGATACGTGTTACATTTTCAAAAGTAGTGTATTTTTAGAGGATCAGATACGGGTTCAGCAATATTTTTGAAGAGTCCGAACAACACGGACAATAATAACTCATCAAAATCTTCATCTCAATGAACATGCTGCTGGTTCCTCAGATATAGTTTCAAGCAATGGCTTCTTTGACCTACACATTGACAACATATTCTTGAACTCTGGAGTAGAAAACTCTTCAATATCTTCCAATTTCAACTTTGGCAGATAAATTTTCTCATATTTTGTCTTATTAGTCTCCTCTATGCACTCTGGCAAGATTTTGACTCTTCCAAATGACACCCTTTTGGAAACAGATTTGTTAGCAGTGAGGAATAATGCTCCTAAATCTGCTGCTGTAACCAAAGAACTCAATCTTTTCATTGGGAACATTATATACACATTTGCAATTTCAAGATCCTCGTCAGCATTTAGCGCGGAAAATCTCCTGCCAATATGGAGAGACCTCGAGTTAAGGATGAAGAAATTAGGTGTTTCCAGCATGAGCTCTGCCGCTTTGACTTGTTGATACATGTTTCGGATTTCGCCATTTGGGAAAATTACCTTCATTGCCCTTGATTGCTTGTTGCCCACGGGGCCTAATAATGTGCAAGATACATAGTTACCCATTTAAACTCGTTCTCAGATGGACAGATGGAGCTTTCAGACAATATTACGGATTGTCGGAAAAAAAGGGGTACAAATCTTTTTTGTTGGAGGAATAAAAACTCTTGTCGCGTCTGAAGTTGTTGATACTTGATACTGATAGTAAGAGGAATCGCCTTTCGAGTTGTTAAAAAAATTACTAGTATTAAAGTGAAAAACAAACTATGAGTATTAGAAGGTGCAAATGAACTTCAAATAAGGAAGGGATAGCACTATTTTAGTTTCTTGTGGAGAGGCAATTAAGAAGAGTTTGGCTTAAGATGAAGGAAAGGGAGAGAATATTGGTGTTTTGGGATTGAGAAATGAAAGAAATCTCAATTATAGTAAGTACTAATAAAGGGAATGTTGGTCAGAAAAAGATAGAAATGTTGAATAGTATATACTAGTATGAGTAGAGGCCAGTTGTAAAATAGAAAGAAAGGAAAGAAGAAACTGTGGGTATATAAACCAATTTGACAACTTGACATGAGGAGGGAGCATCAATTACTCCATCAATTACACCTTATTTGTGTGACAATTTTTGAATTTAAAGAGTTAAATGAATTTTTTTATTGCAAGTTTTTTATATTTTTATATTTTTAAATTATTAATTATTGTGACTTAAATTATTTTCTAATCAGTTTCAAATTAATTTTACTTCAAATAGTTAAAAAATTATGTTCTAATTCACAATCAAAACTAAAATATTTGGCTTTTCGAACGGTGCCAAATACATTAGGGATCGTTTGGTTGCTCGTTAAGAGCTAAGTTATTCATGTGATGGGGTTGCACCAGAGATCTGCTCTTAGTCCGTTTTTATTTTCCCTCGTGATGGATGGTTTGACGCGACAACTTTAAGGTGAGGTGTCATGGTGTATGTTATTCGCGGATGACATAGTCCTGATTGACGAGACTCGCAACGGAGTTAATGATAAGATGGAGGATTGTAGACAAACTGTGGAGTCTAAAGAGTTCAAGTTGAGTAGGACCAAGACAGAGTACTTGGAGTGCAAGTTCAGTGACGTACCACATGAGGCTGGCGTGTAAGTGAGGCTTGGTACCCAAGTCATCCAGAAAAAAGTAGTTTCAAGTATCTTGGATCTATTATACAAAGAAATTGGGAGATTGATGATGATGTCACACATCTTATTGATGCATGGTGGATGAAATGAAGGCTCATTTCCGGAGTGATGTGTGATAAGAAGGTGCCACAAAAACTTAAAGATAAGTTCTACAAAGTGGTGGTTAGACCGACTATGTTGTATGGGGCGGAGTGTTGGCCTGTCAAAAACACTCATGTTTAGAAGATGAAAGTTGCGAAAATGAGAATGATGTGATGGATGTGTAAGCACACTAGGAGAGATATGATTAGGAATGAAGATATCCGGAACAAGGTGGGAGTAGCCTCGGTGGAGGACAAGATGCGGGAAGCGAGACTGAGATGGTTTGGGCATGTGAAGAGGAGAGATACAGATGCCCCAGTGGGGAGGTTGTCTATGATCGATTTTAGAAGAGATAGAGGGAGGCCGAAGAAGTATTGGGGAGATGTGATTAGACAGGACATGACACAATTCCAGCTTACCGAGGACATGACCTTAGATAGGAGGTTATAGAGAACCCAGATTATGGTAGAAGGTTAGTAGGTAGTCCCGCTTAGCCTATCATACTAGTATGCGCAATATTGTTTTGTAGTTTCTGTCCTTTGATTTATGCTGCTATCTGTTGTTTCGTGCACTTTGATTATCTTATTTACATGTGGTAGTTACTGATTCTTTTTTCAGAATGTTTTATCATGTTCGCTTTCGTTATCTTCATTTTCATACTGCTTTAAATTTCTTGCCATACCTGACCGTTTCTTTTGCTTATGTTTTCTCTTGAGCCGAGGGTATTTCGGAAACAACCTTTCTACCATGGTAGAGATAAATTCTGCGTACACTCTACCTCCCCAGACCTCACATTGTGGGATTTCACTGGTATGTTGTTGTTGTAATAAGGCATTTGGTTGCAATTTAGAAATTCAATAACTAATACTCACACAAGTTAGGCAAAAATTTACTTATTATTTTATGCAGGATAGAAAATAGAATAACTAAACCTTACTTAAAATATTATATAGATTCCCTAATAACTAATTTTGTATTACTAATACCTGCATAATTCGCCCCCACAACCAAACGACTCATAAGATTAAGAGCTCGTTTGGTAGGAGGTTTTAGAGAAAATAGTCATGGTATTATGTATAACTAATATATGAATTATTTAATACACCAAAGGATGTATTATCTTATACCACCACTACCTAGAGATAATTTATCCGTGGATAACTTAAAGCTAAAATGACAAAAGTAGCCTTGTATTGTTCCAAGAAATCTATAAATGCCAAGCATCCAAGGATATAATTGTAATAAATTATTTTTAAAATTTAAAAATAAATAAATATTCAAACGATATCTTTTATCAAATTTTAGTGTAATGAACCAAATATCCAACAAATTATTAATTCATGTATTATTAATTTCTCCATTACTAATTTATAAATAAATTATTTTTAACCAAACGACCCCTAAGAAAGTATCAAAGATGAGTTGGGTGGAGACTGTCAGGAATACGCGTCCGGTGATGTGGGGTTACATTTACATGTGGGGTTTTGACGGAAGTCGAACGGAATAATACGTACGTTTATATAGTTTCTTACATCTTTAGGAATTAAAGAAATTGTATATCATTATCACGTTTGTTTTGTCTGTTAAATGCGTGTGGAGCCCATTTTCTGTTTGCTTACCATAAATTACTACCTAATTTCCAGAAGAATTTTAGTTTTAGGCAGATATAATTGATGGTATACAAAATATTTATTCAATTATATTAGTTGTAAGGGCGGATCTAAAAGAGAATAAACTGATTATGAGGATTCAATAACTTTTACTTTGTAGAGATATATTTTTCATTAGATATATATAAATATTTGATTATGAATCAAATTATTATATATCAACTTGAGGTTGATGCAGTTACCCATAAACTTTTATCAAATTCATAGTAAATATCGAATCTCAATCCTTATCAGTTTTTGATGATTCTTTCCATCTCTCGTGCCGGCTTAGCTAAATTACTTGAACTCGATTAAGTCGGTCACTTTCTTAAGCCATGTATGCTAAATTGGACAGTGACTAAATTCTTTTGTAGCACGGGATTTTGTAATAGTAAAAACATCGATCCCTGCTAGCGGTCCTGCTTTTTAATCTGAGAAAGAAAGAGAGTTTATGAGTAAAGTCTCATCCCACGACCACATCTTAACTATGAAAAACAGAGAAATAGATTTACGCCTAAAAGTTGACATATATTTCTATTAAATATGATATCACATTCGATTTGATTGAACCCTCAAATCCATAAGAAACCTTGGATGCACCTCTATTAGTGTGTATGATAATTACAAATATTTTTTATGATAATTATTAATTTGTACCTTACTTAATATAATAACTGTAGGGTTTTGTTGGGTTGTTGTACGCAACGGATATTGAAAACTTGTTTCAAACCCAACAAACGTAGAAATGTTTGACTATAGGGCAATTTAAACAACTGAAAATTTGAAGATGGTTATAGGTAGGGATCCGATGGTAGAGAATTTCGGTGCGTGTCCTATTTTGAATCACACGGGTAGGTAAAATGTTGAGAATGTGTTCGACCGTTTTTTGTGCATATACCCAAAAAGTATGGGGGAGAGACACATGTTAAATAAGGGTACAAATCATATTATTAATGGTTTAGAGAATTCTTTCGGCTTTTTCATTTTGAGGGGAGGTATGGGGGCATGAGAAATGAAAAATCATCCTGTTAGCCTCACAAAATTTATGAAATAAGGAATTATTAAACTCACGACCATTATCACATTGTAACGATTTTATGTCTTTTTCAAATTGTATTTTAACCAGTGTACAAAACTCAACAAATTTGGAGAACACTTGAGATTTGAGTTTAAGTGGATAGACCCAAAGAAAGTGAGAGAAATCATTCAAAAATACCAGATAGTATTTGTGGCCTAAGTTGCGGGTTGTGGGAGACGTCCATACATCAGCATGAATAATATCAAATGAAGAGAAAGTAGTACTCATAGAAGTCGTAAATGGTAGGCTAATGTGTTTTTCTAACTGACACGAGGAGCTACTATGAGAAAGATTCCCTTTGTTGCATTGGATTAAATTTCGGTTTCTAAGAGAATAAAAAATGTTAGAACCCGGATGACCAAGTCTACTATGCCACGTAGAGGGAGATATGGTTGTTAAAGCGGTGGGAGGAGTGACACTAGCAGCGGATGTGGGTAGGAATGGATATAAGTCCCCCTCAGTATTGTATCTCGTAAGGAGTTTTAGGGTACGGAGGTCCGTTACAGAAAATCCAAACGTGTCAAAATTAATTGAGATAGAATTATCGGTGGCAAATTTTCTAACAGAAATTAGATTTTTGATGATGTTTGGCACATAAAAGACGTTTGTAAGAGAGAAGTGGGGATGCGGTGGTGGGGTTAGGGTGTGGCCGAATCCTTGAATTAGAATGTGATGACCACTACCGACCATAATAGATTGTGGAGTTGGTAACTGGCGCAGTTGAGGAAGATTACCTGAATTGTGGGTAAGATGAGATGTGGCTCCCGTATCCATATACCGTGCATTATCGGACTATTGATGGGTTAAGGAAGCCATTTATTTGGTGCGCGAATAAAGGACTAAGCTGTGTATGGGTCTCGGATATGGAATGGAACCCAATTTTAGAGATTGCTGACGGCTGTCTCGGGCAGAATGCAGCAGACAAAGACAGAGACAGAGACAGAGGACAAATTTCTTTTTGATTCGTTGGGCAAAAAATAGCAAGATGGGGAAGGACAAAAATTTGAAGCCTTTTCTTAGTAATAGAGTACTGTTGCTCGAGCAAAAAAAGAAAAGAGGGCAGCGATAGTGTCTCGGACATAGCATTGGCCATCGGCGCAAAAATCGAGATAATACGTAGGGTTTAGGTCTTTGATACCATGTAAGAATGTATTATCTCTCTTAGGGAGCCTTTCTCATTAATACAAAATATATATAGGTGTATAATGTGGAATCCTTATACAATAAGGATCCTAATTCTACTATAATTACATATCACTAAATATGGTGAATATACAAAATAGATGTACACGTTAATAGTTTGAAATATGACGAATGGTAGTTCTTTTGTTGCAATATTCTTGGTAGGGATATTGGTCCATTTTCTTGGTGAATTGCTGGTGACAGAGGCACAACGTGCAATATCGCGCAGCTGACTCCTGTGCCACTACGATCGCATTATCACAGCCACCCTCTCCGACACATTGCACTAGGTTGAAAGAGCAGCTGCCTTGCTATTGTGGGAACGCCAACGCGTTTTTTGGAGCCTGTGGAGTACCCGTTCCTAATTGTGCTTAGGATTCTAAAAAAATAGTTCACAAACGATGATAGAAATACGACGTAGAATGATCTAAACTCTATCTGTAAGAAATATTCTTCCTTGATTATTTCATTCCAAAATCATAGTACATATACTAAAATACAAACCTAATCCTAGGCTACAATTACGATAAGAAATAACTACAATATACATTTACCATATATAGAATATACATAAGTATGACTAAATATAATTTTTCTATTCTATCACACCCCCGCAGTCGAAGCGGGAGGTCGGCTTATGCTGAGACTGTCCCGAAAGTCTTCAAATAAAACCAGCGGAAGACCTTTTGTAAAAATGTCGGTAATCTGATAATGTGACGGGACATGTAAGATACACACTTGTCCACGAGCAACCTTTTCGCGAACAAAATGAATATCCAGCTCAATATGTTTAGTGCGTTGGTGGTGAACCGGATTTCCTGAGAGATAAATTGCACTAACATTATCACAATAAACCAATGTCGCCTTAAGAACCGGACATTGGAGCTCTAAAAGAAGGTTTTGTAGCCAACAAGATTCAGACACCATATTGGCAACTCCTCGATATCCTGATTCGGCATTGGATCTGGACAACGTCGCTTGCCGTTTTGAGGACCAAGATACCAAATTATCACAAAGAAATACACAATAACCAGACGTGGAGCGTCTAGTATCCGGACATACACCCTAATAGGCATATGTGTATGAAATAAGAGTGGTTGTCGAAGATAGATATAAATGCAACTCATGATCGAGAGTGCCCTAAATATAACACACAATGCGTTTGAGAGCATGCATGTGATCCTCCATCGGGTTATGCATGAATAGACAAACATGTTGTACAACATATGAGATGTCGGACCTCGTGAATGTGTGATATTGCAGGCCCCCTGCAAGGCTGCGGTAATATGATGGATCGGCATATGACTTGCTAGAAAAAACACTCAACTTCGGTTTAGTATCAACCGGAGTGGAGGATGGCTTACATGAGGACATGTCAGCTCGTTCAACAATCTCTGATGCATACTTTTTTTGGGATAAAAATAAACCATCTGCATGACGTGTCACAGCTATCCCCAAGAAATAACTAAGTGGCCCTAGATCTTTCATTGCAAACTCAGAGTCAAGCAGTGACATGATAGACTTACGAAGAGCATCACATGAGGCAGTTAATATAATATCATCCACATACAAAAGAATGTAAGCGATATCATTACCCTGACGGTATACGAATAGAGAATGATCAGACCTATTGTTAGAAAACTCAATATGTGAAATATAATCTGCAAACCTCTTGTACCAGGCCCTAGGAGCTTGTTTGAGCCCATACAATGATTTATTCAGCAGGCACACATGATTAGGATAAGTAGGGTCTCTGTACCCCATGGGCTGATACATGTACACTGTTTCATTGAGGTCTCCATGAAGGAAGGAATTTTTGACATCAAGCTGATGAAGTGGCCATGCCTTCGAAAGAGCTAGACTGAGGATTGTTCTGATAGTTGCCGATTTGACCATCGGACTGAAAGTTTCACCGCAATCCACACCAACCTATTAAGTCTTTCCATCACCTACAAAACAGACTTTGTGCCTCTCAAAAGTACCATCAAATTTTTCTTTATAACTAAAAATTCACATAGACCGAATCACATTAACATTAGGGGGACGAGACACCAAATCTCACATCCTATTATTAATAAGCATTAAATTCATTGTTCATAGACATTTTCCAATTCTATCACTATCATCTATATGTCTGTGACTGTGGTATTAAATATATAAGCAGTCGTCAACTAATAGTTACGTATTCCTAAATAAAATGGTTGTACTGCTATTGTACCATAACCACCTTTCATTTCGTACATATGTATGAATCTTATGTTATGCCAACTAGTTTGAGAATAAGGAATAATAATTGATGACTGCTATATTGTAGTATATTGAATCTTGCTATTCTTTGTTACGTATTTCCAACATAGCCTTAAATTTATGAGGTTTGGTTTTAGCAAGGATCTCGCGCATAACAGAAGTTTAATGCATCATTCTATTTTTTTTTTTACTTTAATAAATAGTATTAACGTTTTTTTTTCGTCAGAGGAACAAGTATACATAATAAATTTAAGGGGATTTAGATCGAGATTTTTCAGAGGCTTTAGTGATCATTAGAAAATAGAGAATCACCTTCTCTTATGAAATTCAAACGTAGGTAGAAATTTGTCAAAAAAGTAACATATACAATAATAATATACTCAGTGTAATTATACAAGTGGAGTCTTATTTGACACCACCAGTAACAATTAACAAATGAGGGGTGAGGCACTATACGAGAGTTAGTTGCCTAAACAACTACTAATACGCAACTGAATTTCGAAAACGATTACAGAAAATATATCTTCTTTGTTTAGGCTCCCTTTTCCTCTTTTTTTTTTTTGTTCCTTCTGGTTTATACTCTTCTTTTTTATTTGGCATCCCTCCTTTCTCTATTGCTTACTCAAGGACAGTAAAAGAATATCAAGAATAGATAATACTTAGTATTAAAGTTAAAAATTAAAATCGAATAAAATGTCAACAAGTTAAAACGTAAATTAATTTAATCAACCAAAGAATATACCAAAATGGCAATATGTTTTTGTTGGGTATTTTTGCTCTATGGTACTTTATAAAGCAGTACGGGAAGTATATAACTATTACAAGTATTCGAAAGGCTAAACAAATATTCAATACTTCAACTAGTAATCTGAAAATTACAATATAAGCACAAAACTGAAATTACAATTTTGTTGAAGACGGAAAAATGGAAACTGGTTTTGCTGAGTCGAGTGTGGCACTCTGTCCTTAAGACAATATTGCCCCGTATGTATCCTTTATACGTCCTGGACAATTTGTCTCCCAAGATAAAACAGCAATGGAACACTTGAGCAAAGGAAACTCAAGAGCTACCGTGAAGAATATTGAGTAACGAAATGATGCCTTGGAAGGTGTAGGAAGAAACTGTTTTTGTTGTGGATATTTCTGTATTTTCGTGTATCATATATGTATGTTCTTGGTCATTCTTTTTTCTCCTCAACAATGGTGTAAGGGGGTGTTTAAATAGGTGAGGGAGGGGGCTGATTACTGCCCTCCATAACAACCAAATAATGGCCATTATGGAGGTAGTAAAACCACCAACATTAATGGGAGAAAGACCAACGGATTTGGCCATTATAGGAGGAGTAATTCAGCCAAAATAAATGGCTGAATTGAGAGCTTGGACGCTTCTGTTCGTCGAAATTCCAACTTTCTGAAAACTTCAGGGACCAAACTGTACATCTTGAAACTTTAGAGACCAAACTGTACATCTTGAAACTTCAGGGATCAAACTGCACATCTGAAAGAATTCTGGTGAAACTTCTAGGATCAAACTGTACTTCTGGCAAAGTTTTCTGGCCCAAAAAGATAATATCCCACGACCCCTGGACCCGGAGCCGGACCGGACGGGCGGCGGCGCGCGTGTGGTCTTTCCTCGAACCGAAGCACATCTAGGTCCTCCCTCCTTTAAACACATGGGATACCCCTTGGGGTCCCAAACCCCAAACCAATTTCGAGTCTTATATACACAACAATTCTTTCTTCCTCTACCGATGAGGGAGAATTGAACACAATACCACACTTTCCATGTTCAAACACCTTACTTCGTGGACCAATATCTCTTTCATTTCTCAATGAAATTTGACGATTCTTGGCCCTACGATTATCTACGTACTTAGTAGATCATGCATGTGTGAAGAACCGGATTCTCCAACATACGTAACACTAGTGTTTAAGCCGTTAAAGTTGGTCGGTCGCAACTCCCGCCAAAGGCAAATTTCCAACAGTTTTTTCAAACAGATTATCTAATGGTTGAAGTGGTTTCTCGATTTGTTAACATTTTATTTTCTAATTATATTTAATAGAAATTTTAATAAAGAGGAAAAAATAAATTAAATTGAACTTATTTTTGTTTGCAGATTTACTTGCTTTTAAGTGTGAAACACTTAAGACTAATCGATTTGAATTAATCCAAAATCAAGGAACTGAACCAATTATCCTTAAACTGGTTGAATTGATCGAATGTACATTGTACACCAATTATTGTGCCCAGTAACAGGTTCGCATTAACGGATATGGTGCACTCTCAAAAATCAAATATTATGCCACGTCCCATAATCATGGTGGGACAAATCAACACCCGATATCATAATTTTGACTGAAATGTAAACCTTTTTACAAAATACTTTTTTTTTCATGAACTTTTATAATTACATATACGAAATAGTAATTTATGCATGTTATATGAGACCTCAACAGGAATGTCAAACAACATATTTAAATTCATCATGTTTATGGAGCCTCTACAATAGTATTCCAATAAACTCAACGAACATTAATCTACATAATTCTACTATAACAATATCACTAACCCCCATGAAGCAGATCACTTTTTTCACACTTTGGGTTAGGAAAAACTGAGCTTCATCTCAATGATCATGTACCAAGTTTAATATTATTGAAGTATGTGACCATCTGATCTAAACGTGTAGTTTTTTTTGATAATGGGTGACGGTGATGTTCAATCCCAGGACCTTTGGCCTGCTCTGATACCATATTGAAGTGTGTGACCATCTGATCTAAAAGCTTAAGCTGTTAAATATTTAATACACTTTTAACATTTGATTATATTCTCAACAAGTATGCCAAACTCAAGATGTACATTTTTGCCCATCAATGATCAAAGGAATCCTAGATTAAATTTTAAAAAAATCCCCCTCACAGCATAACCATCTCTAAAAATTCATAATTTAGATAAATTTCACCCAATACACCATTTTGGGTTAGTAATTCAGCGAATCTTCCGAATAATCGTTTCCTAACATTATAGTAAAATTCATCACATTCCTTCCAAAATTGTAGCAAATATATTTAAGTTTGATATTCATATTTGAACATCTCTCCTTCTATAAGATGTCTTTTTTTTTCGGAATAACTAATAATTTCTTTGCACTCTTTTTACAGGTTTACAAGTATGAGCTATCACTTAAGTAATCCAAGAGAATTTCAATACCCTCTTCATTTTACTTTGGATCTTGATTTATATTAATTTGGATGTAATCACATCCGATTTCTTAAATTTGTACTATGATCACTCTGATGCGAACTCTTTTGTAAACTTGAGATATTACTGCATAAAGTGCACCTTTCTTAAGTAACAAATTATTCTTGATCTTTTCCTTTTGCAAATTATTTCCCTTTCATAATATTGTAGTAAATATTATTTTCATTATTGGAGGTTAAATACTAAGCAGAGGAACAAATGTTGTGAAAGATTAACGCATGCTCTTCTAAATGGTGGGACAATTGGATAGGTCTACGGGCCATTGCTGACTATTGTGTTTGGATGCCTTGTTCTAGTGGCAAGTACTCTACTTTTTCCGCATGGATGATTAACAGACAAACTCTTTCAAAATATTAGGCACAAATTAGTTCCTTTTAAAATGCCCTTTTTGGTTAGGAAAATGCTAAAAAAAACTTCATTTTGATAAAGTTATAAGCAGATTTGGTATTATTATTGCTTCCAGGTGTTGTTGTGTAGTGGGCAAAACCTAGTCTATTCAGCACACATTTTTAGATGGAGATTTGGCCAAGGATGTTGTTGTGTAGTTGCCTTTGATGCAATCGATCTTATGCGAAATTTGCATCATCTGGAATGGACTTAGTACACAGATCATGCGAATTTCGCATAAGATCGTGAAAGAAATAATCCCTTGATTATTTTCATTAATTGAAAGGCTATATATACAAGTTACATATTTCCATAATAGGAGAATCATATTCCTATTCTACTCCTAAAACCTTATTCTACTTGGATTCTAAATATATAATTATGGTAAGTGTACAAGACTAATTAAGGTAATCTTTACACTGCAATATTACAACAATATACACAACCAATATACACACCCCGTGATGGGCCAACCCGAGATGGGCTTTCTGCCTTCTACTGTGTTGGGCTTTATCCGAAAGCACCCGTGATATACACCATGTAGACCAAGTGTATATTACGGGTATATACCTTGCTTAACACACACCACAGTCATAGCGAGTGGTCTTCGAACACTGAGACTGTCCCTAAAATCTTCAAACAGGACCGAGGGAAGACCCTTTGTAAAGATGTCTGCAATTTGATATCTTGACGGGACATGACAGACGCGTACCTGACCACGAGCAACCTTTTCGTGGACAAAGTGAATGTCCATCTTGATATACTTGGTGCGTTGGTGCTGAACCGGATTATCATAAAGGTAGATGACACTAATATTATCGCAATAAACCAAGGTTGCATTTTGAATGAGACAATGAAGCTCCAAAAGCAAATTACGTAACCAATATGATTCCGAGACCATATTAGTTACCCCTCGATATTCAGCCTCGGCACTTGAGCGGGATATAGTCGACTGACGCTTCGCAGACCAGGAGACCAAATTGTTGCAAAAAAATATACAATAGCCAGACGTAGACCGTCTGGTGTCTGGACAGTCACCCCAATCAGCATCAGCATACGACACAAGTGTGGACGTCGAGGAAAGATATAAATGCAAACCATAGTCAAGTGTACCCTGAATATACCAAATGATGCGTTTGAGTGCATTCATGTGCTCAATTCTGGGATCATGCATGAACAAACACACCTGCTGGACATAATATGTAATATCCGGTCTCATAATGGTAAGATACTGAATGGCCCCTGCAAGACTGCGATAGCGGGTTGGATCCTCGTAGGGTACGCCGGCCGCGACACTAAGCTTGGGCTTAGTATCAACTGGAGTGGAAGTGGACTTACAGGATGACATCCCAGCCCTCTCGATGATCTCAGCTGCATACTTCCGTTAAGATAAGAACAACCCATCGGAATGACGAGTGACAGCAATCCCCAAAAAGTAACTCAAGGGCCCCAAGTCTTTCATAGAAAACTCAAAGCTGAGCATGGTCATCAGAAGAGGCAGTCAAAATGATATCATCCACATATAATACAATATAGGCCAAGGAAGAACCACGACGGTAGATGAACAAGGAATTATCCGACCTGCTGTGAGGGAACCCAATAGTCGAAACATAGTCTGCAAACCTCGTATACCAGGCCCGTGGAGAATGCTTAAGCCCATATAAGGACTTCTTCAACAAACAGACATGATGCGGATGTTTAGGATCCCTGAATCCCAAAGGCTGATGCATATAGACTGTTTCCTTGGGATCCCCATGGAGGAAAACATTCTTTACATCTAACTGATGAATAGGCCATGCCTTCGAAAGAGCTAAGCTGAGCACAATGCGAATGGTAGCCGGCTTGACCACCCGACTAAACATCTCACCACAATCCACACCAACCTGCTGAGTCTTACCATCGCCCACAAGCCACGCCTTATGTCGGGCAAATGACCCATCTGAATTTTCCTTATGAACAAAAATCTACATAAACCTAATAATATTAATGCCAGATGGGAGGGGCACCAACTCCCACATCTTATTATCAACAAGAGTATTATATTCATCGGTCATAGCAATTTTCCAATTCGGGTCAATTAATGCAGACACAGGATTTTCGGGGTAAGAGTGATTTAAGAATTTTAGAATGTAAATTAAAATATCTTTTTGGTGTAAAAATCTCCCGTTGACTACGGGTGACTGGTCCATGACTCGGGGCAGAGGCTGGTGGATTTTGGGAATTTTCGGGACTCGAGACGGACTGGCGGCGGACGATGGTCTCTTGGCCCAGATCGAGAAGCGAAAGCGAATCGGGCCAATCTTGGACCCGAAGCAGTGCTTGGAACTGGGGTAGAACGGATGGCCCGATTCTTTGGACCCAGATTGAAGACGACCACGATTTGTGGAGTACCCGGTGGCGATGGGCCATTGGAGAATTTTGGGTGCGAGATACGTCCGAAAAATGGTGAATAATAAACGGGGATATACTATCATCCAAAAAATTATACGAACTAGGCACGGGAGTATTGACTTTAGCAAATGGAAATTGAGTTTCATAAAAAAATTACATGGAGATTACTGATGATTTTATTGGAGGATAAATCAAAGCATTTGTAACCACAATGATTAGACGGAAAACCCAAAAACACACACGGAGTAGACCGGGCCTGAAGTTTGTTAATTGTGGTGGAGGGGAATAACGGATAACACAAGCATCCAAAGACCCGAAGATGAGAATAAGAAGTAGTTTTATTATATAAAATTTGAAGAGGAGAAGAATATGTCAGACCTTTGGAAGGGATAATGTTAATGAGATATGTAGTCATTTGAAGAGCATGATGCCAAAAATATGGGAGTATGGAAGCGTGAATTAATAGAGTTCGGACAATGTTATTTATGGAATGAATTTTGCGTTCGGCTTTCCCATTTTGTGAAGACGTATGAGGACAAAAAAATGAAAATTGATTCCATTATTAGCATAGAATTCCCGAAACACCCCATTGTCATATTCTTTGTCATTATCAAACTGAATATTTTTTATTTCTCGTTCGAATTGGGTTATAATGAATGCTCTAAATTTCAAGAAGATGGAAAAAACTTGAGATTTTTCGCTATTGGAAATGTCCATAAAAACTTAGAGTAATCATCCAAAAAGAGAACATAATACCGATGACCCACAGAACTAAGAACAGGAGATGTCCATAAGTCGCTATGAATAATATCAAACGGCATTAAAGTATGAGAATTTGAGTCTACAAATGGCAACTTAACAATTTTTCATAAAGAACAAGACTGACAATTTAGAGTACTACTCGTACCCTTACATAAAATAAAACTATTTTTATCTAAAGACGAGAAAATAGATGATCCCAGATGACCAAGACGAGCATGCCACAAGGAAGGAGAAATGGCTGCAAAAGCGGATGGCAGGGCTTGACTCAATGGACCGGAACTGGGTGTGATAGGATAAAGATCTCCCCTACTATCACACCTCATGAGAGGACTCCCCGTTTTAAAATCCTTCACAGAGAAACCAAATGGATCAAATTCAATAGAAACTGAATTGTCAGTAATGAATTTACGGACATAGATTAAGTTTTTAATCAAATTGGGGGCGTGTAGGGTGTTTTTCAAGATAAGAGGTGGATGAGGGGGAGACAAAGTTTTATGATCATAACCACGAATTGGAATAGAATTACCATTACCAATAATTATACCGCGAGGGTTGCTCAAATTGGAATAAGTCGAGAGCGTACCTGAATCGGATGTTATGTGGGTAGTGGCGCCGGTATTCATATACCAATTTGGGTCTGGAGGAGTTAAACCAAGCGTGTGCATTGCGGCTTCGATGTCGGTAGACGTGGGTGTCGCTGCGTGATGGGCCTGCGGGGGCCGAGTCCCAAGCACCTCTGCTTGCGGTCTTGGCCCAAACTGCTGGTTGTATGTGGGCCAGGTTGAATTGGGCCTGGACTGTTGCTGGGCCGCCCACGGCCAGTTGGGCGAGAACTGGCTGGGCCTAAACTGATGTTGTGGGGAAAACTGGCTGGGCCTAAACTGTTGTTGTGGGGCCCACTACCACGGTATATGGGCCCACTGTGGGGCCCAGAACTGCTGATGCTGCTGGTGACCACCGCGAGGACCCCAACCGCCACCACCATTCTGTCGGCTGCCGCAGTTGTTGCCGTCGCGGTTCTTGCCATTATTTTTCTTATTTTCACCTTTTTTGCCGCCACCATTGTTGTGATTTCGGCCCGAGTTGTTGGAGCCGGTAGGATACACCGTGGACTCGGTCATCATGACTACGGGACTAACACCGGTAGCCGCTCATTTTGCCATGCCTGCTTCTTCGAGTGCAAGCATAAAACGAGCCTGATAAAATTACGGAAGCGGATTGCTTTGTTGAAGAAGCGTTCCCACACCACTATAGGCCTCAGAGAGGCCGAAAACCATTTGGAGGACCAAACGATCGTTTGAAACTGGCGCGCCAACGTTGCTAAGTTGGTCCGCCAATTCCTTTAATCTTTTGCAATAAGCCGAAACATTAGGAAAATCTTCCATATTGACGTGGGAGAAATCCTGATCAAGGGTAATGACTCTAGAATTTTGATTATCTTGGAATATATCACGCAGTCTATCCCAAGTCGCCTGTGCCGTAGCGTCATGCTCAATAATTATTTGCAAAAGGTCGGTAGAAATTGTGGAATATATCCACTGAAGGACGGTAGCATCAAGAGTCGTCCACAACTTAGGATCATCCTCGCGTTTCGGCACCTCCGTATCCTCAGGTGCCGCGGGGATTATGTGATGGATGACTTGATGCGATCGTGCGTGAATTTTGAACAGTTCGGCCCACGTCGCATATTAGACGTTTTCTATTTCAAGAACAAGAGGAATGTTATTCTTGATGTTAGAAACTGTAAGGGCAGGATGAAACGTGTTCCGGGATGTAGACATATTGATAGAACAATATGTGATTGAGGGATTTTGGGAGAAAAAAATTTGGGAAGTAGAGGTACCGTCGGAATCAACCAATCCAAGAACAAGTTGCGGAAAAACGTTGGTCTCGACTTTGTGCACTGGTCGGTCGACGGCCAAGAGGAAGGAAATGGGGAGAGGATTTTAAGACCTACACTTCTGATACCATGAAAGAAATAATCTCTTGATTATTTTCATTAATTGAAAGACTATATATACAAGTTCCATATTTCCATAATAGAAGAATCTTATTCTTATTTTACTCCTAAAACCTTATTCTTGGATTCTAAATATACAATTATGGTAAGTGTACAAGACTAATTAAGATAACATTTACACTACAATATTACACCAATATACACAACCAATATACACAACCCGTGATGGGCCAACCCGAGATGGCCTTTCTGCCTTCTACTGTGTTAGGCTTTATCCGAAAGCACCCGTGATATACACCATGTATACCAAGTGTATATCACGGGTATATACCTTGCTTAACAGATCGAGTGCATCATTGTGAAATGGATCAAACCACCATTAGATTGGATAAAAGTCAATACGGATGACAGTCATAATAGCGCCGAGTCGATAGGAGCTCAAGGAATTATCAGAGATTACAATGGAACACTCATCTCGACATTGGGCAAGGAAAGCAGCAACTTAGCAGAAGCATCTGTAGCCAAATTAGGTTTTCGAAACATAATTCTTGAATGTGATTCCTTGATTATTGTCAATATGCTCAAAGGCAACTCTAACATCGAACAACTCCAAGATTCCATTGATGATATTAAACAAATACTCTCTCAGACAAATCATACTATCCAATAAATTTGTACCAAAGATAAATTTACCACAGGTAAATGTTCTTTTATTGAAAATTGTGTTAATTTATTAACATCAAAATAAATAGGTGAACCTTGAATCTAACACACTACCTTAATAATTACACCAAATTCAATTACGTACGATATATCCTTCCAAACATGCTCTTAGATCTTTGGATTTAAGTTTGAAGTCAGGTTCTGCATGTAGTTCAAAATAAACTTCAAATTCAAAGATCGGAGGAGGAGGAGGAGGAGGATTATGAAGTTTGTCAAATCTGACTAAACTTTAAGTAGATTTTACAATTTGACGAAAGTTTAAATGACATGTCTAAACACGGCTACCTAATAATGTCATCAATGATAACCCTTTTTGGATAGGCACTCATAACCTCTATTTTGATGGCTAACAATTAACATATGGAGATGCCATACTCAAGTTTCTTTCTCTCGTAAAATAGTTCTTGTCCCGTAAAAAACTTATGCCCCAAAAGATATAAGGTTAGGCAAAAATTAAAAAAGAGTCCATTTGGCAAATCCTAGGGGCTCTTTTAGCCCATGAACTAATAGTGAGCAGTGCCGTTTCCAAAAACTACTGAAAAAAAAAAACAAAAAGAAAGACTTGCACCATTTTTTCCACAAACAAAAACCTAACTTTGCTAAGTTTTTCAACAAACAAATTGTGTGATGTGAGATGTATGATGTGTGATGTGTGATGTGTGGACAGATTTCCATCCGTCAGAAATTTACAGCTCGAAATTAAGGTTTAAAAAGTAAAAGTAAAGAGGTTTAAATTTTATGTGCTGAAAGTGTTAAAAGTATTGCTACACAATTATATCAATTACGAGAAATTATTGATAAATATTACTCCTTTTGTCCTAATTTATGTAAAAGCATTTGATTGGGCATGGAATATAAAAAATAAAAGAAGATTTTAAAACTTATGATCTAAAATAAGTCATAGATTATCGTGTGTATAAAAGTCATTTCATTAAAAATAAAATAAATATTTTAAAATTAAATTATTCTTATTAAATATAGAGATAAATGTCATTTTGGACGGATTAAAATGAAAAGCGGGTGAGATAGAGGGAGAAAATTTTAATTATCTCCTTTTCGGTGGAGACTTGATCTTACTTTTAGTGGAAATTGTCATCAACTTTAGTACTATGTCACCAACACTATAGGTCATTAATAAAAAAATCAACAATGTGGCCCTTTTAATTTCATTTCCACAACAGTGTATTGTCCAACTTTATTCAACTTTCCACTATAAATTGAGACACTTTCATTCACTAGCTCTCCACCTTTACTTCACTTATATCTTTTTTCTATAATATTTCTCCAAAACTTTGGAATATGAAGAAGGCTAGTTTTTTTATTGCAATATTCTTAGTCCTTTTTCTTGGTGAATTGTTAGTGACAGATGCAGTAACATGCAGTGTCACGGAGCTGACTCCGTGTGCCGCGGCGATCACATCGTCGCAACCGCCCTCTTCGGCATGTTGCTCTAAGTTGAGAGAGCAGAAACCTTGTCTTTGTGGATACCTCAAGAATCCAAACCTTAGGCCATATGTCAACTCTCCTAATGCACAGAGAGTTGCTAAAACTTGTGGAGTACCCACTCCTAATTGTTAGGCTCGGATTTGGTTTTAGGTCACTAATTCCGTTGAGCCGCCCCTAGCTAAAAGACCCGTGAAACTGCTTCGTTCGTTTGAGGAAATTATGTATTCCTAAACCCATCTATTTCTATTGAGGAAATTATGTATTCCTTTACTGGAACTTTGTACCTAAATAAAATTGTTGTATTTCTATTCCGTACTAAAAATATACGAGTGACTACTTAAATTTTCACTTTGTTGGTGAGAGTTCGAATCTCCACGTTGTAATCCCTTTTCATTTCTCCTTCTCCTACCCCATATGTAATAAAAAAAAATTAAAAATATATGAATTAGTGACGGACAAATTCGTAGCTAAACAACATAATCAATCTGTTGCTAATTATATTTAGAGACGTATTATCAAGAAAATCGTTTAGTCACAAGTAATTTAGAGAATAAGGAGTAATTGCTTGATATGTAATATATGTTGAATCTTGTTGTTTTTTGTTAGTTAGTTCCAATATTTCCTAGATCTATGATGTTTGGCTTTAGTACCATTATATTCTTTTTTCATGAGAGGAACAAGTATTCCTTGTAAATCTAAGGGGATTAGCGCTTACAATCGAGATTAGTGAAATAGGTTACTCAATTAATACCCACGGTTAGAAAATAGAGAGTCGCCTTCTCTGATGAAATTCATACGTTTGGATTTGTAAAATTAACAAGGGCATGCATAAGTAATTATAGAATTTCATATATACTTATAAATGAAATAACAGAAAATAAGTAAGAAATATTTTTATGTGAATTTTTTTTTTTTCGTACCAACCACAGCCTACTAAAAGCAGAAAAAAAATGGACAAATAGACATGAATTTTCAATGAGTGTCAGTGGAGAGGAAGGACAGCAATTGGTTGGAGGGAGGAGGGATATCATGTTTTAATTTTTAATATATGGGATAATGTTTTTTTATTATTAACGCTATGAGTTGCAAAGGAAAAGAGAAATTTTGTCTGATTGGGCACGAATTATCATTTTGAAAGATAAAAAAGATTTTTTTTGTGTTCGGTATTTATATTAGGACTTGATTAAATCCTAATTTATATTGAGAAATTTTACATTGATGAGTGAAGCGCTTTCTTATAAAGATAACTCTGTTACTAGCAAAGCTCGAACCCAATATCGCTTTTTTTTTCCCTACAGGGTCGGATTACTTAAGAGTAAACTTGTCCATCGGGTCGGGGACTCAATCGGCCCGGTCCGACCCGACCTGAAAAAATCAGGGCCAGGGTTAGCTTATTTCTGACCCGTGAGTCACTTCATCCGAAAAAGCGGGGGCCGATCGAGGTCGGGCAGTCGAAATTTGTACTGTCTGACTCATACTGTCCAACTGATCGATGACGACCCAGGCGTTCATATTATTTTTTATTTTATTAATATTTATTTAAGGTATATTTTAAAGGTATATTAGTTTATTAATGTTTATTTAAGGTATATTTATTTTATGAAGTTTTTATGGAAGTCGAATGCGGCATGAACTTAATTAACGGAAGCATTGACATAAAATTTAGGGAGAGAAAGTAGTTGTAAATTGGTGCAACTTTAAAGATCATAACTTTGCGCTCGGATGTCCGTTTTACCCATTTTTTTATTTTGCGTATTTTTTCGAGAAGACGCGGCCGGTCAAACTGCCTAAAGGCGGTTTGGTACCACCAATTTTTACGAAAACATCCGTTTTCCCAATCAATTTATGTTTTCCCCCAAATTGATTTTTAATTTTTTCTTTTCTTTAAGAAAGATCTCACGATATACAATACATTTCAATGTCGAAATTTCGTGGTAATGTAGGTGTGAATGTCAATTTCAGTCTTGAATTTTTTTTTTTTTTAAAAAAACCCCAACCCAAGTTCAAATTATATTTTTGGACTGTTATTTTAATTAAAAAAATCCCTCGAGCGGGTCAGGGCTGACCCGTGATCTGTAAGATCCCTGAAGGGTCAGGACCTGAGTTGGAAAATTTAAAAAATAACAGGGTCAGAATTGGACCAAAATCGGGCAAGCAAAAAAAAACTCACCTGGCCCAGCCCGACCCGAGATTTGGACAAGACTACTTAAGAGGAAGAAGGAAATGGGATACAATTACAAAAATATAACAGACACCACCATAATATCAGTGGTGGATCCACATAATGCATTCTGTGTTCACGTGAATAATTTATGGGAACAAACAAATAGACTTGGGCACCCTTTCTCAAGAAGGCACAGGTGGTGCACTAATTACAAGGGCCTGTTTGGAAAGCGATCCAGATAATTAAAATTGGTTGTAATTACACAATTTGATCTGTTTGTTTGACTAATTAATTACGTAGTTAGATGAAAATTGAGTGTAATTGAGAGGGTGTAATTACACTCTCCAATTCTCTGAGGGGTGAGAATTGTGTGTAATTACACCCTGTAATTACAGGGTTACTTTTTAGTTATTTTATTTTATTTATTTTAATTTTTTTCTATTATTTTAATTTCTTTTAAATTTTTACTTTTTAATTATTTTATTTTTTAAAATATATTTTCTTTTTATATTATTTATCTGTCATTTCATTTCTTCTCATTTCCAACATTTATTTCTTGTGGTTCCATGTAATTGCTCATATTTTTCATTTTATTGTTTTATTCATTTAGCATAATCGTGTTATTATTCTAATTTTTAAAATTATACCTCTTAATATTAGAAATGATGAGTCATTAACAAACTTGACATATAATGAGTGATGTTATTATAGAATTTCGTTCTGAATGAGGTTATAGACTTATATTTTTCCTTTCTTTTGAATTATTTGGGTAAGTTACTTTGGAACTTAATTATGTAATGTTGGAATTTGACATAAAAGTATTATGTTAAACTTTTTTCTTTTGAATTTTGTATTTAGGTTATATTTTTTATTTTAATTTATTTGCTTTAGTACTATTGACTTGTTATTTCACATTGCATGTTGTTTATTTTTCATTTACAACTCGTAGATTTTTTTTTGTCAAACATCTGAATAATGTTATGGCATTATATTTAAAATATTATTTTTTATTCAAACATCCAATCCATGATGTTCTCACAAAAAAGTCTGCTTTTAAGTTTTACAATTAATTAAAATTAAAATATTATTAATTTGAAATATATATATATATATATATATATATATTAGTTACAAATATATGATTATTAATTAATAAATTTTCAAGAAATAATATGTTATTAAATAACTAATTTAATATTATTTATAAAGGCACATATTTTTAATTTTTTTTATTTTAAATTTTATTTTTAAATTAAACTAACTGTGTAATTACATTTGTATAACCAAAACACACCCTTGTAATTAAATTATGACGAACAAACATGTCGTTGTAATTACAATACTGTGTAATTACTACCCTAGTAACTACATCAATTCCAATTACCTGAAGTGCTAAGACGATTCTCTATGGAAAACTCCAAGAAATGAAGTCTTCCTATGAGTCAAGGCATCAAGTTATCAAAGAAGGATAGCCCTTCTACTGTTGCAGAACTTGAACACATGAAAAGAATCCCATATGCTTCAGCTATATGATATATCATGTATGCCATGACCTGTACGAGGCCAGATGTGACCTATGCACTTAGTATGACTTGCAAATTCCAGCAGAATCCTGGGGAAGAACATTGGAAAGCAGTCAAGAGTATTCTTAAGTATCTTAGACGAACTAAATAATATTTCTTAGTCTATGGTGGACAAGAGAAGCTAGTGTGTACTAGGTACACTGATGCTAGCTTCCAGACAGATCTTGATGACTTCAAATCTCAATTTAGATATGCCTTCATTTTCAATGGCGGAATAGTGAATTGGAAAAGTTTCAAGCAAGCTACAACTGTTGATTCGACAACTGAAGTCGAGTACATTGCTGGATCGGAAGCTGGCAAAGAAGTTGTCGTGATATCAGAGTTCCTGAAGGAACTAGGGGTTGTTCCAAGTGCCACTTGTCCAATAATGATTTATTGTGACAACACTGGTGCGATTGCGCAAGCTAAGGAACCAAGATCAACAAACATAAACAAGCATGTACCGAGGAAATATCACATACTCAGAGAGATGGTGAAAACTGAAGAAATAAGATTAAACTATGTTTCCATAGATGATAGTCTAGCTGACCCGTTTACTAAACCATTAAGCTTAGTTAAGCATAATGGTCATTTGAAAACATGGATATTAGATACATCGGAGATTGGCTCTAGGCCAATTGGGAGATTGAAAGTATGTATGTCCTAGAGACAATCATTATTAGGGACAAATGTACTTGAACACATTCGTATTATTAATAAGATTAATATTTACGGCATTTGCGATTATTGAATTATTATTTGATTGTTTGTAATTATTCATTAATGTGCATCTCTTGAGATTACGTTGTCATTAATAGAGTGAGATACTGATGATAGAGCGTAACTCTAAAATAGCCTCGACTAATGATCATCGAGAATGTGATATCGATGATATGTTATAAGTCGACATGTGGTCTGCGTCACATTCTTAGAGAATGTAATATGTCTCACCTGCTACTAGTAATGGTTACTAGTGATGGACACATGGATACTTTTGGAAAGTATTGGTATACCCTGCTGATAAACTATTTGTTATACATGTCTAAAGTGTTATCAGCGTGTGGGAGATGAAGGTCATTTGACTTGAGGTCAATACACACTTTGTTTACAGAGTAATGTACTTTGACAATGTCCTAAGCTTAAACTCCTTATAGAATAAGATACGACTTGTGTTGGTGCATTATAATGTAAATTAAGGTGGTAGTTGAGCCAAGAATATGATTCATTCCTCGATTGGATATTCGAGAGAACACTCAACTTCTCAATGATATTAGATCGACCAAGTCATTCGCCAATGCAAGAGATATTTAGAATATGGTCTAGTTGTCGACTAATATGGATGAGATAAAGTGATCAAGCCATTTGGATAGACACATGGCAAATCCTAAGCTTGATCGCGAATGAAAGGAATTTATCATCTCACATAAATGTTATGTTTGCTGGATTCATGTAAACGTACTTCATATATAGAATTCGTCGTACGACGCAGTCTAGGAGTTCAATATGGACCTTAATCGGATTAGTGTCGATATATGAAGGCCTATAGGGTCATACTATGTCGATTATCTCTTCGATCTAAGGGTGTATTGAGAAAGTATTAAATATTCGATTTGGGATATAGATATTTAAATTAATAATAACTATGGGATAATTTCTATTAGATGAAAATTATTTAATTAAATCAAAATTAGATTTTGGATTTAATGTGCTGAATTTTTATATATTAAATGAAAACGGGAAACGAAATTTTACGTAAGGCGCCGACCCGTCAGTGGGCCCAGTCAGACTGGCCCACTGCACCTCGGTTTTTAGGCCAGGCTTAGAGCCCAACCCTAATATGATTTGTGACCTAATTTTAACTATAAATACAGCACTCCCATTGTTAATTAAACACACCAATTCTATAAATTGATTCTAGACTTAGAGTCTAGGCCGAAACTCTCTCAAACCTCTGCCGAGATTTCCTGACTTTCTTGACAGAGGAATACACCATAGCATAGTGCTTGCAGTCAAAGGGACATTCGCGTGTAATCCCTAAGTAAAGACTCCAGATTTATTAACCTGTAAATGTTCATGTTTGTTGTTACAGGTTTCAATTGTCATATAACCATAGCAGAAGAAATTGTTGGGGTAAGTAGAACAAAATTTTAAACTTTCGTTGTGCCTACTTATATGTTTTGAACTCAACAAAACCCTACACACATTTCTATATCCATTTGTGATGCACCGCTGAATTCAATAGAGAACGACTTTGGATTCAGCTACATTATTAGAACATTCTCCATACTATTCTGCGTAGCTCATGATCATCTGACCCTTATCATCTCTCTCTAACATCAGCTTGATTATTATGTCTAGCACCTCATTTTGTGTGCATACTTGACCTCCAAAAATCTAACATTGATTGAGTTGAATTACGTCTACTCTCGAACTCATCAAGATTGAATTCTGATTGAGAAGTCGCACCGACTTTCAGCAGTTATCCGCTCCGCACTTGGATATCCAGTACAGCTAATAGGAAATCATAAGGCAGGGGTAAGGATCCCATAATCAGGAGACGGAACAAAAAGGAACAAATGCTAGATATTGTTACTCTCAGTTAAAAAAAATGTTTATTTTGGGATATTTGGTTGTTAGGTTCTCAACGAGTTCATGTGCTACCCACAAACTTTCACCCTTTAGATTCTTCGTTTGTTCATTTTTTGGCATGTAGATCTACTGACTTTTTCGGCCATGTACTATAATTACCGTTTTCAGAAAAAGAAAATTTGAAAGCTACTTCTCAATAAAGAAAAGTATCAAAAAAGGTTTGGACCGGTTTTCCACAATTAAATTTTTATATAGTTAGATCTCATAATTATAGGTAAATCTCTATTTATGATATATATCAAGTTTTAATTTGAAAAAAAAATAATAACTAACATGTCATTACATTTTTTTTTGTACTAATTAACTTATATCCATGCCACATTACGTCCCCTTTTGGTCAAGACTTGGTCTTATCACCACTCAGGTACGGAGACGTAATGTTAATTACGTTCAACAAAATTTAATAGTTTTGATTCAAATTATATATTTATAAATAAATATAATAAATATAGATAATTTATTCAAAACCTAATATGCAAAATAAATTATAATCCAGAAATGACAGGCTAAAAATCCTGGCTTTACCTGTGCAGCCACTAACCCCAAAAATTCGAATACTTATGGCCAAAACCATTATCTCTAGAAGGATCAAGCTACATACCTTCTTCATTACTTTTAGTACGAGGTCACCAAATACTATAGGCCAATTATAATAAAAAATCAACAATATTGTCCCTTTAATTTATTTCCTCAGATTTTCCATGTTTATTCAACTTAGCTATTGCCCCTACTTCGCTATAAATAGAGACACTATTCTTCACTAGTTCTTCACCCTTCACACCCCCCCCCCCTCTATCTCTTTAATTTATCTAACACTTCGAATAATGAAGAATGGTATTTCTTTAGCTGCAATGTTCTTGTTTGTGTCTCTGGTCCTTCTTGGTGATCAATTTCTGGTGATTGAAGCAGAAACATGCAATGTCACGGAGCTGAAACATGCGTGTATCGCGGCGTTCAGATCACCATCATATCCAGCCAATTCACCATGTTGCAAAAAGTTGCACGAGCAAAAACTTTGCCTTTGTGGTTACATCAAGGATCCTAACCTAAGGTCATATATCAATGGTCCTAATGTAAAGGTAATTCGTAGAAAATGTAGAATCTCCACTCCTACTTGTTAGGATCCAAATTAAACGAAACAAGGGTGACATACAACGGTGAAAATACGTCGAAAATGGCTCAAACGTCACCGTCTAGACGTCTGTCATATTATGTAAGCAATCGTTCGCAGATGGTATATATTTATGTATTGATGAACCTATCTGCTTATTAAACCTCTAATGGCACTTTGTACCTAAATAAATGTGTTGTACTACTATTGTAATAACCGTGTATGAAAATAAAGTGTGATTGATGATATATTATATATATATATATATATATTGAATGGCAATCGTTGGCTTTAGTACTTTTTTTTTTTTTGGCATGAGAGGAACAAGAATAACTAGTATATTTAAAGGGCTTGTGAATTATGATCGAGATTATCAATAGGTTGCTTAAGTGAATTCACTATGTTTCCTAATTAATGTCCCATTTTTATAAAACAGAGAGCCGCATTCTTTGATAATATAGTTTTTATATTATCTAAAGCTAATATAGAAATCGATGTATAAAAACTAAAGCTCGTTCATGAGAAAGATAATATAGAAAAATTATTGTATCGATAGGGATAGATACAAATAACACTCAAATAGAATTGGTTATAAACCACGAGTAGTGCAATGTCAAATAAACAAGTAAATGATCAGACATATTCACAAATAGAGCAAAGAATGAATATTATCAATGAGACGAACTAGGAAAATTAACTAGATAAGCGCACGAGTATTTTCTCAAGATTCACTTCTGATTATTATCTTATCTTGCTAATTTAATGATTAATTAGATTACCATTGTATAATTGAGATTCTTCTTTCGAATGAACTCAATTCTCACTAGATAAATCACTGAAGAATTCAGTGAACTTGTGCAAGAAAATATTGATAGGATTAATTCAAAGAAAAAACATCTTGTGAAAGTTTTCGAACTTCAATGCAAATCAATATAAATTCTTTTGATTACTTTGGAGAATCAATCAATAAGAACCAAACAATCGGATGTGAAGGTGTTCATAGGCGCTCCTCTTTCCATTAGAATGAGAAAAGAAAGCACTTCACAAATATAATCAAGAATCCTTCAACAAGTTCTATGCAGCCAACAAGAGGGGGGGGGGGGACCAAAAGTAATATAGTCAATACACCATATTTTTCTATACCCTAAAGAAGATTACTCCATAGATGAGGAGAAGTTCATCTCAAATAAGAATATTGTTAAACAAAGCAGCCCATTCTCGGCTGCTTTGTCTTACCAAACAAATAAGTGTATATATGGTATATATATTATAGTATATTGTAGTATAAAAGGTTACCTTAATTAGTGTTATACACCTACCATAATTGTATAGGTAGAATTATGGTAAAATAAGAATTTAGAAGTAGAATAGGAAAATGATTTTTCTATTATAGAAATATGTAACTTGTATATATATCTATTCAATCAATGAAAATAATCAAGGGGATTATTTCTTTCATGGTATCAAGAGACTAGGTCTAAACAAAAGTTTTCTTCTCTCAAACTTTTGCCTCCTCTTTGGCCGAGAACCCCCCCCCCTCCCTCGGGTTTTTCTCTCCAAATATCTCGTCTTCCGCTCTCAAAAACCTCTCTTAAATTTATCCTCCTTCTTTGTTCTTTCAAATATGTCTAAGAACAATTTTCACCCCCGCCTCACGGTTTCCAATATCAAGCTCAATGTCCCTATTGTCCTTGAGATGGAAAACGCGTTCAATATGCACTGTGGCGGAGTTGTTTAAAATTCACGCTATCTCTTATCAAGTTCTTCATCACATAATTCCTCCCGCTAGACCCCTTCCTGCGGAGGATCCCGAGGTATGTATTACACTTGATGCTACCGTTTCTTCGGTGGATATACGCCACTATTTGATGGACCTTCTACGAGCGATTATGGAGCCCGATACCACGGCTATGGCTGCATGGAATAGATTGCGTGACATATTCCAAAACAACCAACATTCCCGTATCGTCACACTCGGCGTGAATTCTCTCTCGCTCGAATTGACGTATTTCGACGTTTACGCATATTGCAAGAAACTAAAGGAATTGGCGGATCAACTCCGTAATGTTGGCGCACCAAAGAACAAATAATCGCCTAGTTCTACAGTTGGTTGCCGGGCTTTCGGAGGCCTATAATGGTGTTGGAACTCTCCTTCGCCAAAGCAACCCTCTTCCCGACTTTCATCAAGCCCGCTCCATGCTGACGTTGGAAGAAGCCGGTTTGGCAAAAAAGGCACCTACTTGAGGAAGCCCAGTTGTCATGGTGGCATCCTCTCCTAGTCCTTCGGGTTTTGTTAATAATTCGGGTCAAAACCATATTAATGGTGGAGGCAAGAATAATCGCAAAAATAACAAAAACCGCGGGGGCAAACGAGGCCGTTCGGGTGGCGGTGATCAACAAACAAGAGGTGGGTCCCATCCGGGGTACAATGGCCCACCACCACCGTGGGCCTAGCAGTGGGGCGATGGCGATGCACCGCACCCTCCAGGCGATGTCTGCCGGCCCGGTGGGGTGGCGGCCAGGCCCATTACCCAAAGAATGGCGGCCCATCGCCGATGGCCCAAAGAATGGCACCTACATGGTAATGACCCGATTCGGCAAAGACGGCCAGGAGTCCTTGGGCCCCGTCCTCCGCAAGCCCATCATGCAGCAGGCCCCACTCAGACCGATATCGAGGCCGCAATGCACACGTTGGGATTGTCCCAACCGGACCCAAATTGGTACATGGACACCGGGGCCACGACTCACATGACTTCCGAATCAAGTACTCTCTCATCTTATTCCAATTTGAGCACCCCTCGGGGGATAATTGTTGGTAATGGCAGTTCTATTCCAATTCTAGGGTATGGTCAGAAAACATTATCTCCTCCTAATCCACCACTCCTCTTGAAAAACACTTTACATGCTCCTAAATTAATTAAAAATTTAGTGTCTGTCCGAAAATTCACAAATGACAATTACATTTACATTGAATTTGATCCTTTCGGTTTCTCTGTGAAGGATTTCAAGACGGGGAGTCATCTCATGAGGTGTGATAGTAGGGGGGATCTGTATCCTATCATGCCCGGTTTCAGTCCATCGAGTCCAGCCTTGCCATCAGCTTTTGCAGCCATCTCTCCTTCCATGTGGCATGCTCGTCTGGGTCATCCGGGATCTGCTATTTTATCAGCTTTAAATAAAAATAGCTTTATTTCTTGTAAGGGTACAAGTCGTACTCCAATTTATCAGTCTTGTTCATTAGGAAAAATTGTTAAGTTGCCATTTGTAGACTCCAATTCCCATACTTCTATGCCATTTGACATTATTCATAGCGACTTATGGACATCTCCTGTTCTTAGTTCAATGGGTCATCGATATTATGTTCTCTTTTTAGATGATTATTCTAGATTTTTGTGGACGTTTCCAATTGCGAATAAATCACAAGTGTTTTCCGTCTTCATAAAATTTAGAGCGTTCATTCGTACCTAATTCGAAAGAGAAACAAGAAATATTCAATGTGATAATGGGAAAGAGTATGACAATAGGGAGTTTCGAGAGTTTTGCGCTACTCATGGGATAAATTTTCATTTTTCATGTCCTCATACATCTTCACAAAATGGGAAAGCCGAACGCAAAATTCGTTCCATAAATAACATTGTCCGAACTCTCCTAATACATGCCTCCATACCTCCATACTTTTGGCATCATGCTCTACAAATGGCCACATATCTTCTTAACATAATTCCTTCTAAGGGTCTGACATATTCTTCCCCCCTAAAAATACTATATAATAAGAACCCATCTTATTCTCACCTTCGGATTTTTGGGTGCTTGTGTTATCCGTTATTCCCATCCACCACAATTAACAAACTTCAGGCTCGGTCTACTCCGTGTGTATTTTTGGGTTATCCGTCAAATCATCGTGGTTATAAGTGTTTTGATTTATCCTCCAAGAAAATCATAATCAATCGCCATGTCATTTTCGATGAAATTCAATTTCCATTTACGAAAGTTCATACTCCCGAACCTAAGTCATATAATTTTTTGGATGACCAAATATCCCCGTATATTATTCGGAATTTTTGGACATCTCCCGTACCCAAAATCCTCCAATGGGCCCCATCGCTCACTGGCCCAACAAGATCTGCCACACCCGATTATTCCAACATCGAACAACTCCAAAGAATCGGGCCGGCCAGCCCAGCTCGAACTGGTCCGTCGAGCCGAGTCCAGCCGATTCAGATTTGGGCCAAGAGCCCATCGTCACGCTGACTTCCCGAGCCCGGAAAAATTCCCAAAATTCCTTAATTCTTCCTCGAGTCATAGACCAGGTCACTCGTAGTCAACGGGTATTTTTACACCTAAAAGACATTTTAATTTACATTCGATGTCTCTAAATCTCCTTGCCCCGCAATCCGTGTCCGCATTAAATGACCTTAATTGGAAAATTGCTATGGTGATAAATATAATGCTCTTATTGATAATAAGACGTGGGAGTTGGTGCCCGTCCATATGGTATTAATATTATCGTGTCTATGTGGATTTTTGCTCATAAGGAGAATTCAGATGGGTCCTTTGCTCGGCATAAGGCGCGACTTGTTGGTGATGGTAAGACTCGGCGAGGTTGGTATTGATTATGGTGAGACGTTTTGTCCGGTGGTCAAACCGCTACCATTCGCACTGCATTTAGCTTGGCTCTTTCAAAGACTTGGCCGATTCATCGCTTAGATGTCAAGAATGCTTTTCACATGGAGATCTCAAGGAAGCGATCTATATGCATCAGCCGCTGGGTTTCAGGATCCCAACCGACCTCATCATGTCCGTTTGTTGAAGAAGTCATTATATGGGCTTAAGCGGTCCACGTGCCTGGTATACACGATTTCTTGATTTTGTTTCGACTATTGGGTTCACACACAGAGTCGCATAATTTTTTGTTCATCTACCGCCGTGGTTCGTCATTGGCCTATATTACATTATATGTGGATGATATCATCTTGATCGCCTCCTCCGATGCTTTGCGTCAGTCTATCATGGCCATGCTCGATTACGAATTTGCTATGAAGGACTTAGGGCCGTTGAGTTATTTTTGGGGATTGCCGCCAAACGCGTCATTCGATGGCTTGTTTCTGTCTCAACGGAAGTATCTTCTTGAGATCATCGAAAGAGGCTGGGATGTCATCCTCGTAAGTCCACTTCACGCCGATTGATGCAAACCCAAAGCTAAGTGCCACAAAGAGTGCACCATACGAGGACCCGACCGCTATCGCAGCCTTGCGAGGGCCCTCCAAAGATCTTACCTTTACCGGACCAGGATATTACATATGCAGCGACAACAGTGTGTTTATTCATGCATGACCCCGAGTTGAGCACATGAATGCAATCAAATGCATCATACGGTATATTCAGGGACATTGGATTATGGTTTGCACTTGTATCCTTCATCTACATCCACACTTGTCTCTTACACGGATGCTTTGATTGGGGTGGTTGTCCACACCAGACGGTCGACTTACGGCTCTTTGTATGTTCCTTGGTAACAACTTGGTCTCATGGTCGGCAAAGCGTCAAGCAACTCTGTCACGCTCGGTCTGAGGCGAGAATATCGAGGGTAGCGAATGTGGTCTCCGAGTCATGTTGGCTACGTAATTTGCTTTTGGAGCTTCATTGTCCCATTCGTAAGGCAACCTTGGTATATTGCGATAACATTAGTGTCATCTACCTTTCAGGTAACCTGGCCTCAACACCAACAAGCACTCAAGCATATCGAAATGGACATTCACTTTGTCCGTGAAAAGGTTGCAAAGGTCAAGTTCGCGTATGTCATGTCCCGTCTCGTTATCAAATTGCATATCTTTACAAAGGGTCTACCAACGGTTCTCTTTGAAGATTTTAGGGGGATCTCGGCGTTAAAACCGCCCGCTATGATCAAGGGGTGTAGTTAAACAAAGCAACCCATTCTCATTTGCTTTGTCTTACCAAACAAATAAGTGTATATATGGTATATATATTATAGTATATTGTAGTATAAAAGGTTATCTTAATTAGTGTTATACACCTACCCTAATTGTATAGGTAGAATTATGGTAAAATAAGGATTTAGAAGTAGAATAGGAAAAGGATTTTCCTATTATAGAAATATGTAACTTGTATATATATCTATTCAATCAATGAAAATAATCAAGGGGATTATTTCTTTCAAATATAAATCTCGAAGACATTACAACCAAACATTCAATCCAAACTGTCATATTGAATTGATCAAGATGGGAAATCTTTTCATCTTCTTTTTATCATTCGTTTTACTTCCGAAAAACCGTTCAAAATCCTCGATCTCTCACCCCGGTGGTTGCCCTTTTTTTGAAATTACGTTAGGAGATTTTATATAACCTCACTAGCCAAATATTCATTATGCCCTTAATTCGGAAGCCTGAGAACAATCTACCCTAGCGATCATTGTGTGATGCGTAGGGTGCAAGTCGTCTATCCAGTGCATTGGCGTATTTGTTGTGCATCGCAAAGGAAGTCTAATGCCTTCCAGTTCTCTTGTGTGATGCAGTGTGACGAGTAAGCGTTATTGTTGGCTGCTAGATTGTAGAGGACATGTTGCGCGCATGTGCTATTGACTATAGAGTTCATTGGAGATCATGTTGCTAGATGAGTTTTCTTATAATAATAAGTACCAGTCCAGCATCTAGATGGCACTGTGTAAGGGTATGGTCACCAGAGTGGATTGGTTCAAACCGAGTAAGGTGAAGTTACGTTGCTGGCCAAGTGCCATCCCTTAAAAAGAAAAACATAACTAATGAGTGGAATGACTTATCCCTCGGTCTACTAGTGAACCATCTCTCCAGGGATTGGTCCGACTATCTCGTTAATCTGTATATCTAGTAGCAGTCCTTAGACAAGGTTAAGGTTATTCAGGACTGACATCAGACAACATATAGTAGTGTAAATCTCATATTGATGTGTGGAGGCATGATTTTATGATCATGGAGGGAGAGTATGTACCTTTCAAATTATCGCCTATGAGAGGTATCACAAGGTCTGGGAAGAAAGAAAAGTTGAGCCTAAAGTGTGTCGGACCTTATATATCTTAGAGCAGGTTAACATAGTTGGTTATAGGCTTGTGCAAGAAAATATTGATAGGATTAATTCAAAGAAAACACATCTTGTGAAAGTTTTCGAACTTCAATGCAAATCAATATAAATTCTTTTGATTAATAAGGAGAATCAATCAATAAAAACCAAACAATCGGATGTGAAGGTGTTCATAGGCGCTCCTCTTTCCATTAGAATGAGAAAACAAAGCACTTCACAAATATAATCAAGAATCCTTCAACAAGTTCTATGCAACCAACAAAGGGGGGGGGGGACCAAAAGTAATATAGTCAATACACCATATTTTTCTATGCCCTAAAGAAGATTACTCCATAGATGAGGAGAAGTTCATCTCAAATAAGAATATAAATCTCGAAGACATTACAACCAAACATTCAATCCAAACTGTCATATTGAATTGATCAAGATGGGAAATCTTTTCATCTTCTTGTTATCATGCGTTTTACTTCCAAAAAACTGTTCAAAATCCTCGATCTCTCACCCCGGTGGTTGCCCTTTTTTTAAAATTACGTTAGGAGATTTTATATAACCTCACTAGCCAAATATTCATTATGCCCTTAATTCGGAAGCCTGAGAACAATCTACCCTAGCGATCATTGTGTGATGCGTAGGGTGCAAGTCGTTTATCCAGTGCATTGGCGTATTTGTTGTGCGTCGCAAAGGAAGTCTAATGCCTTCCAGTTCTCTTGTGTGATGCAGTGCGACGAGTAAGCGTTATTGTTGGCTGCTAGATTGTAGAGGACATGTTGCGCGCATGTGCTATTGACTATAGAGTTCATTGGAGATCATGTTGCTAGATGAGTTTTCTTATAATAATAACTACCAGTCCAGCATCTTGATGGCACTGTGTAAGGGTATGGTCACCTGAGTGGATTGGTTCAAACCGAGTAAGGTGAAGTTACGTTGCTGGCCAAGTGCCATCCCTTAAAAAGAAAAACATAACTAATGAGTGGAATGACTTATCCCTCGGTCTACTAGTGAACCATCTCTCCAGGGATTGGTCCGGCTATCTCGTTAATCTGTATATCTAGTAGCAGTCCTTAGACAAGGTTAAGGTTATTCAGGACTGACATCAGACAACATATAGTAGGCAGAAATCTCATATTGATGTGTGGAGGCATGATTTTATGATCATGGAGGGAGAGTATGTACCTTTCAAATTATCGCCTATGAGAGGTATCACAAGGTCTGGGAAGAAAGAAAAGTTGAGCCTAAAGTGTGTCGGACCTTATATATCTTAGAGCAGGTTAACATAGTTGGTTATAGGCTTGATTTGATCCTTGACATAGTAGTGCATCCAATTTTCTATCATCTAGTATAGTTCGCCATTTTAGACAAGTGGGTTCACAAGTTGAGGGAAAGAGCTTCCTTTGATAAAGTGTTGTGGAGGAACTATCCGTATGAGAAGACAATTTAGGAGACTGAGGCGGACATGCACTTTTCGACTGTGAGAGACTCTCCCACAATTGCGATGAAGAGAAAAATATTGGTATAAGTTCAAATAGTGACGAAATCAGACTTTAGTTTTTGCCATTTTGGGAAAAGAGGAGCTCGATGGTGTTGATTCAATGGAGTAGTGATTTGAACCTAATTTATTGAGGTAACGATTCTATAACACTCTAGGATATGCTCCACCTCCGGCTACTGTGTGTTCCTAGGAGATAATCTCATTTCGTGATCTATCAAGAGGCAAGCTACCCTATCCCGATCGAGTGCAGAAGCAAAGTATAGAGATGTTGCAAACATTGTTGCTGAGATCTGCTGGCTCCGATCTTGGGCCTGAAATTAAGAAGCTGTGAATCAGAATACTTAAAGCTAGTCAATTATTAAAGCATATTTTATTGAATGCAAAACCTGTCCATCTTTCAACAAGTTAAGCACAAAATTTGCATGTATATTGATCCATCCAGGAGTTACCAGATATAAGAGATGTGAATGTGGAAAAACTCGCAATTTACAACTATAGAAGCACATTTGTCTGTTAGCCTGTTAGGCCAAGATTTTCGGAGAGAAGGAATGCTTATTTAAAAAGATGTACTAATTATTCTGAAGAATTAGGAGTTTGGCCAAACTTTAAGAACAAAGTATTCTAAGTACTAGCATAAACTACTTTTCCTGCTTCGAACTGGAAACACAAATTTGTAACTTCTCTTCAGAAGCACAACCAGAATAGAAAATTTAATTTTTCAGGACACAAATACCCTTACCAACAATTAACATTTGTCAAACTATCCCTCTTAATTTAGCTATCTATATCTCAGTTAAACTAACAATTATTTAAGAACCAATTATATAATATTCCAATTATTACTTTGATTTAACAATATTTAAACATAATATTTTGATATAGATTTTTTATTTTACTTTTACATTTAGTGTCTCTTGCGTAAGGCATCTATGGTGCACTGTGATAACATATCCGCGATATACTTATCTTATAACCCAGTTCAGCATCAGCGAACCAAACACATTGAGATGGATATACATTTTGTTTGTGAGAAGGTTGCTATAGTGCATGTTAAGATGTTGCATGTAGGGCTGACAATGGATCGGAGGTGGATCGGGTGGAGCTCAATCCGCCTCCACCCGCCTGTTGAGAATATAATCAAATATTAAAAGTGTGCTTAAGCTGTTAGATATAACACACATTTAATATTTGATTATATTCTCAACACCGCCAACCATCTATCCACCACCCGACCCATCCATCACCCTATTTTTTCTTCATCCACATCCGATCCACCCATCATCCACGGGTGAATCGGGTGGATCGGGTGCTTCGCGGATGAAAATTATAGCTCAATCAGTTTGGTACTTTTAGTTTATTTTTCAGTTTTCATACTATCTTGCTTTTCATACTATTTTGCTTTACCATTATAATTTGATCTTGATCCCATTGTAATATTCCTCAACCTATTATATTGCTAACAGTTATAGTCATATATAGAGTGATGTTCAACATAGAAAATGTCAATTATGTATAACGTAGTACAAAAATAACATTTTTGATACTAAGAATAATCGTTATTGTCATGTTGAAATTGAAAAAGAATTTCCATTCACTTTAGAAAAATAAAGACAACTATTGGAAATAAAACTAAGTACTAGTAACGACATGAGTCATGGGTATGTTATCACTGAACTATACAAAAAATAACTAATTTATAAACGGATGGATGGATGGGTCGGGTGGTGGATCGGGTGGTGTCCACCCGAATCCGTCACCCGATTAAAATCCATGTTTTGTCAGTTTTTCGTCCATATAATCGGGTCGGGTGGATGGATATCCATCGGGTTAGGGTGAAATTGTCAGCCCTAACTTGCATGTGCCTTCTTCATATCAGTATGCAAATATCTTCACCAAATGACTTCCTAGACAGCTATTCCTAGACTTCAGATCCAAGCTCAGTGTCCGGCCTCATCCCGCTCCGACTAAAGGGGTGTATTAGTGAATATTACAACATATTCCCCATATATTTTGTAATTAATAGTAATGTATAATTATGATAAATATAGGAGCTTTATTCTAGTAGAATTCAACATTGTACACACTATATATATATTTGTTTAATGAGAAAGAATCCCTAAGGAAGATTAATACATTCTTATAACAATTAAAGGATTCCACGCATTAATTTGCAACGTCATAAAATGGAAAAATGTCATCTATTATTGAAACCGGGGAAGTTAAGTAGAAATTATTCTTTTTTATATAGTACGCATATGTAAAAGAATTTAAATTTTATTTACTGAGGGGTAAAATATTTTTTTACAAGCTCTCTTCAATTTAAGCAACTCCTGTAAGTTGTTAAGTAACTTTCTAGGTTATAAAACCGTGTTTGTATATATTATAATCTACAATAAGTAATTTGATAGTATAAGATCTGTCGGCACATCAAAATTATATTTCTTTGTTATCACTTTCAACTCTATAATGGTTTTACAATTATAATAAAACCAACGATTTCTAGTGCAAACAAGTACGTGTGAAAAAATAACTAACTGCCCTAGTTCAAGAATAGTAACAATAATATTATGATAAATACTTATTTGCATTTGATGTTTAACTAAATCAAATAATTCAATTTTAAATTTTTATATAATCACTTAATTATAGTTAAACAATTAAATGTATGTATGAAAGATAAATATTTATATCTGTGTGTAAATAGCTGCATAAAGAAATGATTAATTATCGACTCTAAATTTCTTTTTTAAGAAAAAGTTCACATCATTTGTAAGTTGTAATTCTGTATTATTTGGGTCCTTAATACATTAGAGAACTTTAAAAGTATGAAACATATTTTGATCAGGGACAGATGCAGAAGGGTACAAGGCGCTCCAATTGAATCTCCTTAGTTGAAAAGTTATACTATATAGATAAGATAAAAATGATTTTTTATGCATATATATATAATCCCTTTAGTATAGAATTTTTCTAAACCCCTTATTTGAATTCCTAGCTTCGCAATTAATTTTTATCGATGTTTTCCACTGTATTACGTAATATAAAAAAGTTTGAAGATGCTCTCAAACCTTAGTCAAATACAAATGAATACGGTAATAATTTAGATCTGCCCATGAATTATTATTATAAAGTAATGTAAGAAATGTTAAAATTCATTGAATCAAGTGCACATGGGCAAGGGCAAAGATCTCATTCTCTACTCGTGGAATTTCAGGTTTCTTATTATTCCATCTACTATGTTTTCTAGATTTTCTTATTGTTTTAAGGATTTTAATCACAGATATAAGTCCAACATGGCAATATAAAAAACCAAGACACCATAATTTAAACAATAACATTACAAGTTTAAATCTCAACAATTTTTAACTTTTAACCGTATAAAAAAATATGTAAAAGAACTTATGTTGCTTGAATTCTTCAAAAATGTCAATTGGTATGTGCCTGATCCTTCAAAAGTAGTACATTTTTTAAGGATTCAATACGAATACGGCAACAATTTTGGAGAGTCTGAACAAAAAAAATCATTTCTAATAACCTCGAATATAGTAAAAGATGACCAATCGTTCTCCTCAACAACAATCTCTAAAAAGGAACTCTTTCAAAATTGTCATTAATAAAAATGATTCTATATATTAGATATTATATGAGTCCAATATTTCTTTTACCAAAAAAGAACGCTGCACAACACAAATTTCCAAATTCTGAAATTGTTTATTGTCATGCTTTAAAATTTTAAATTTGGTAGATTTTGTTTAATCGAAGTTGTAACAATAGCTTAAATTTTCTATTTGTAGAAAAATCATGAACAATAAAATCTCCAATAAGGAAAAACGTGTGTGTATAATGTGTTCTTTTTTTTGGAAAATTAATGTCTATACGGTTAAAATTGAGTATCTTAAGATACAAATTTTATTATTGCAATTCATACTTATTTAATTAAAAATATTTACAATATATATATATATATATCTACAATTTTTTTTCCTTTACAGAATTTTACAAATGTATACTGACAAAATTTTACAAATAGCAGCATGAAAGTTTGTACCTTTCACTTTTATTCCCTCTCTTCTCAAAATAGCAAAAAACATCTCTATATTTTCACCCTCACAGAAACTGAGATCCAACACGCACCCCCTTGTCGGCACCTCCCCGCCCCCCTCACCCCCACCCCACCCCACACACACTCTCTCTCTCTCTCCATTCATTCCACTCAACTGTATCATTGTTCTCTTTCTCTTTACATAATACAGAGCTTTGTTCCACTCTATTCCCCATCATACACTTTGCTATTTTCTTGTTTCTGTTGACACGTCTCACTATTTCCAATTTCAAACGCTTCCCATTTTCCCAATTTTCAGATCTGCACCTATCCCCCTGTAAGATTCTTTCTTGTTTATATGGATCTGATTGTTTCTTTGCTTACCCTTTTGGCCTTTTTGTAGCATTAATCATTTTCAGCTAGGCAAAGTTCTAATCTTTTAATGCTAGTGCTTAATCTTGTTGATTTGTTTGATGCATAATATTGAATCTGGCTTACCCATTTGTCTTTTTGTGCTTGTTAATCATTTTTAGCTAGGCAAAGTTCTAACCTTTGCTTTATTGTTTTGGACCCATTAATGCTAGTACTTAATCTTGTTGATTTGTATTTACAATCATGGTTTTATTAATGCATCATGTCGAATCTGGTTACCCATTTAGCCTTTTGTGCTCTGCTTGTGAATCATTCTCAGCTAGGCAAAAATCTTATCTTTTTGCTCTAATGTTTTGGACCCATTAGGGTAGAAGGGGTTGTGGAGGACACGAATTAGGGTAGAAGGGTAGTAGGTAGTCTAGCGTAGTCTTACTTACGCTTACAAAATGATAGTTGTAGTGCTATTACCGTGGGCCCGATTAGCCTATCACACTATAGGAGCAATATTGCTTTATAGTCCCTTGTAGTTTGATTTCTGTTGCTATGTGTTCTTTAGTATACTTTGTTTATCTTATTTATCTGCGTTAGCTATTGCTTTCTTTTGTCAGAATGCGCTACCATGGCGTATTCGATTTTTTCATCAGCATGTTCATACTGCTTTAATTTCTTGTCTGGATCTGACCGTTTCTATTGCTTTGCTTTGCGTGTGATTATGCGTTGTCTTGAGCCGAGGGTCTCCCGGAAACAGCCGCTCTACCTACCAAGGTAGAGGTAAGGTCTGCATACACTCTACCCTCCCCAGACCCCACGTTGTGGGATTTCACTGGGTATGTTGTTGTTTTGGACCCATTAATGCTAGTGCTTAATCTTGTTTATTTGTATCAACAATTATGGTTTTTTTAATGCATCATAATGAATCTGGTTACCCATTTAGCCTTTTGTGATTGTTAATCATTCTAAGCTAGGCAAAGTTCAAATCTTTTGCTCTATATGTTTTGGACCCATTAATGCTAGTGCTTAATCTTCTTGGTTTGATTAGTAATCATGGCTTGTTTAGTGGATCATATTGGATTTTTGCTTACCCTTTGGCCTTTTATACTTGTTTCTGATTCCCAGCTAGGATAAAAATCTGTTCTCTGCTTTTGTTGTTCTACCTATTAATGTTAATGCCTAGACTTGTTGATTTGTATTGGTAATCTTGGCTTCTTAATTGCATCATCCAAGATCTGTGTTTCAGTAAGTTTAGTTGTTTTATAGCAGTCATTACTGCTGGTTACTGTTTAATTTCTTGAAATACTGTATTTTTTTTTATTATTCTTGTAAAAAGGAGTCTTTATGTGTGTTGTGCTGAATTTGGGTTCTGCTCTTCCACCCATGTGGTTGATCAGGTCCATTAGCATAATGGCATTATGGTTTCGATGTCCAAGTATAAAAGTTGAATTTCATCATCCCTTAGAATGTATCGCTTAGTACATTACGTGTGTGATTTAGTACCTATTATTTTGGGGGGGAGCAAAAGTGTTCTTTGTTAATCCTTTGATGATTGCTTTTCATCAATAATTTGCTCTTGGCTTTCCACATAGCCTATGTGGCCTACACATACTTGAAAACATTGGAGAGTCACATGTTAAATAACTCATGAAACATTATGCAGTTAGTGGATTGTTGTTGCTTCCATCTCATTCTGTAACTGGCTAGAGAAGTAGACAAACTTAACGTGTAATTTTTAACGAGTAATGTCAGAGACCCATACCTGAGCTCGGGAAGTTTCGTGGAATTCAATATAACTTAAAGATTGTTTCGGAGATTATGAAAATTGTAAAAGAAATATATCAGTTAATTTACAATTTCATTCACCAGAGATGGCAATGTATCACTCTAGGTGTCCTAGACTACATGCAAGATTAGTACATACAGAAATATCTACTTGGGTTGGCCTTCATTTTTGAATTAATTTATCTCTGTGTTTGTTCTTTTTTATTTTTTTATTTGCCTTTTCCGCACTACTTGAGCTAATTTAATGGTTTGTGCATGTGAGTTCACAGGTTGTTTCACCAATAAAAGAAATCCCTCTTCCTTCAGATTGTGCAATCTGTTCAATTTGGGATCTCGGATCTAATTGGTACACCTAAGCAATGACTTCTAAGAACTGAAGGGGAAAGGCAACGCTTAAGCTTTTCTGCAGATTTTAAAACTACACAAATGATGCGAGGGAGATCAGATGGAGCGCAGAAGAAGCGCTTGTTGACTTCTGTAGCTGTTGTTGCAGTCTTTGTTGTTGTCCTGTATTTGTATTTTGGCTCTAAGAACAATGGTGAATCTGCTCTGGAGTATGGCAGCCGATCTTTGAGGAAGCTGGGATCTTCGTATTTGGGTGGAGATGATGACTCTGATCTTAGCAGCAAGCAAGATGAGAAGTTTGGGCTGGAAGATGGTGAAGATGGCATCATTCCTAAGAGCTTCCCAGTGAGTATTATTTTCCTTTCTTGTTTTTCTTTCTAGTTTTGTTTCTAGATGTGATGTCACATCACTCTCATCCAACTAACCTGTGTGGATAAATGGAGAAACAGGAAACACTTGCTGCATTTTGGTTGTTTTGTTTGTTGACTTTTTGACTTTTCTGCTCTACTCTTTTTTTTCCCTTGAAGGTTTGCGATGATCGTCATTCGGAGTTAATTCCCTGTCTGGACAGGCATCTCATATACCAAATGAGATTGAAGTTGGATCTGACATTAATGGAGCACTATGAAAGACATTGCCCATTGCCTGAAAGACGTTACAATTGCTTGATTCCTCCTCCAGCTGGATACAAGGTGAATAGGCTATATCAGTACTAAATATGAGTCAAGAGTATGCTCTAACTTCCAATATTACTCTTCTTTTTTTTTTTCTGATGAGATACATCTTTTTTGCTTTCCCCTTGGGTGCTGTTTTAGGTACCGATTAAGTGGCCAAGAAGTAGAGATGAGGTTTGGAAGGCGAACATACCACATACTCACCTTGCACATGAGAAATCTGACCAAAACTGGATGGTTGAAAAGGGTGAAAAGATAATGTTTCCTGGTGGAGGCACTCACTTTCATTATGGAGCTGATAAGTACATTGCTTCAATTGCAAATGTGAGGACTCCCTCTCTTAAAATATTACAGATCTTTCAATTAAAAAAAAAAAGAAATATGTAACCAGCCTTATACCTTAATCATGATTGCAGATGCTGAACTTTCCGAATAATAACTTGAACAATGGAGGAAGAGTACGCACAGTTTTTGACGTTGGTTGTGGTGTAGCTAGCTTTGGTGGTTATCTTCTATCCTCTGATGTCATAGCGATGTCATTGGCGCCGAATGATGTGCATCAGAATCAGATCCAATTTGCCTTAGAGAGAGGAATTCCTGCATATCTTGGTGTTCTTGGAACAAAAAGGCTTCCCTATCCAAGCAGATCATTTGAATTTGCTCACTGTTCCCGTTGTAGGATCGATTGGCTTCAGAGGGATGGCATCCTTCTTCTTGAGCTAGATAGAGTACTTAGGCCCGGAGGCTATTTTGCCTACTCATCTCCAGAAGCATATGCACAGGATGAAGAAGATCTCAGAATCTGGAGAGAGATGAGCACACTTGTTGAACGCATGTGCTGGAAAATAGCAGAAAAAAGGAACCAAACAGTTATTTGGGTCAAGCCTCTAAACAATGATTGTTACATGGAAAGACCAGCTGGTACTCAACCACCACTTTGTCGGTCTGATGATGATCCTGATGCTGTTTGGGGTGTGAATATGGAACCATGCATAACACCTTATTCTGATCGTAAGTGTCCTGTCTCTTCCTTAAAGTCATTCTTGAGCATCGGTGAGTATACCTGGTTAACTAAGCTAGAGTAGCTCATCATGAAAAGATGTTAACTGAGCAAGTGTATTGTGGTGTCTAATAGCCCGATTTCAGAATTAGATAGAGTTGAGCACCAAAATTAGTAGTCTCCAGAAGGTTGTCTTAAACAAGGTATAGTATATTAAAGCACCTGAGCAATGAATAGTGAATATCATAACCAAAAAGCTCACAAAAGAGCTTGGAAATCATGGCTGCATAATCTGAAATACATCCAGACAACTCGTCCTACCACTTGCTTTGCTTTGTAGAAGGTCTTAGCTTTCCGTCCTAACCTGTAGCCCTTCATTACTAATTTAGATGATTTACTTTGGCTAATGTGGGGATTTTTGTGGACAGTATGTCAGTCATGACTGGATGGTGTTACTTTGTTTTAATATGAGTTACAAGAAATGGAAAGTATTGCTATTACAGGGATGAGAAACTGGGTCATAGTAAATTGGAGATCTATTTAACTAAATTGGGGTAAAGAGGACAAACTTTGCAATTTTTCGTGTTTTTATATTGCTTTGGGTATTTAAAACAAATCAGATTGGGAAGCTTTAGCTATGATCATATATTTGTTTCAAACACATGCCTTTTCTTTCTCCCGGCCCTCTTCCTAGTTATCATCACTCTAAAATTTTCCGAAGCATATTCTGATTCAAAATAAGAATGTTACAGTAATGGTCCATGTATGTTGTGAAGTTGACAAATATTATTTCGATCATGAACCTCCTTATGGTTAGAGTTAATGTTGTCGGTTTTAATTTTTTGTTGGCCACTAATACTCACTTGTGATCAGTCCCAACAGTTTACTGATGTGGCTATGTAAAAGTCAACCAATATCATGTCTATATCTCCCTGGATTTTTCGACCTTGTAAGTGCATTTTCTTGCATATACGCTCTGAATATGCTTGGAGCCTTTTATGGAACGGATACATATGATATTGTTGCGTTAGTTTTCTGATAGATATACATGAGCAGAAGTTCTAGTTTTGTTTATTATCAAAGAAAGTAACTCGTAGTTTTCCTGAAGCTTGTAAACAATGTTAAACTCAGTTCTCTTTAGTTTTTCTCAAAAAATTATTTACTTATTCTCATTTTCTGATATCAGATGACCACAAAGTTGGTGGAAGCGGACTGGCTCCTTGGCCAGCTAGGCTAACCACTCCTCCTCCTCGTCTTGCTGATTTTGGGTATTCAAGTGATATGTTTGAGAAGGACATGGTAATCTTCTAGTCTTATTTGTCAATTAAAGTGCTCACGTGCAATTGCGAGAAAGAGAAGGGAAAGCTTAATATGCTTCTTGCTTTTCTTGGCTTATAAACAGGAGCTTTGGCAGCGAAGGGTTGAACATTACTGGAATCTTTTAAGCCCAAAGATCTCTTCAGACACTCTGAGAAATATCATGGACATGAAGGCCAATTTGGGGTCATTTGCTGCTGCTTTGAAGGACAAAGATGTCTGGGTCATGAACGTGGTACCCAAAGATGGACCTAACACTCTCAAGATTGTATATGACCGTGGTTTGATTGGCACAACTCATGACTGGTACGTGGATAATTTCTTACTTTTACAGAACTATGTAGATTTCTCCAGTCTACTTTGTGGCCATCAATATTTCACCTAAAAAGCAGTATCTAGCATCCTTTACAAAATTGACCATGTGAGACTCTTTTAATAGGTCAATTAACTAACACCAAAGATGGAAATTAAAACCTGCTCAAATATCATTTATCTGAGGTTAAAATGTGCATTGCCATTTTAAGTGCTTAATTAATTTTCTCGGCCATAATCCAACTTTAGAATTTGTAAAAAACACAAGCCTAAGTAGCAATTCCAATGCTACACCTTGAACCACTCGGCCATCTCTCCTACATAATGATTATGACCCCAAAACCAAGTGAATAGTGAGTCAGTCATAATCCATATTCCATTATTGGATAGGTAAGACCAATCCATTTTGACGGAAATTTTTTCATCAAAGTCAAAGCAATGAACAATTTTTCTTTCCTTGGAGGCTCCAGGATAAAGATACAATCTTTACGAAATATTGGTTTAAAAAAATTGATTCATGTATGCAAAAACAACATTCCCATGCAGACCTTTAGAATCTCTGAACCAAATATGATCATCGGAAATCTTACTTCCTTTCACATCCTTGGGTGCAGGTGTGAAGCGTTTTCAACATATCCTAGGACCTACGATTTGCTCCATGCATGGAGTGTTTTCTCTGACATTGAAAAGAAAGGCTGCAGCGGTGAGGATCTGTTACTCGAGATAGATCGCATAGTAAGGCCTAGTGGCTTTGTTATCTTCCGCGACAAACAACATGTTATTGACTTTGTAAAGAAGTATTTACCAGCATTGTACTGGGAAGCAGTAGCTGATCCAACTTCAGATCAAGATCAAGAAGGAGATGAGCTTGTTTTTATCATCCAAAAGAAGCTGTGGTCCACAAGTGAAAGCATCAGAGATACAGAGTAAATTAAGTTTGCTACTAAGCATACTTCTTCTTGATTCATTTTCTCCTACCTTTTGGGATTTAAGAACATCAAACCCCAAAGGTCTAGGAGATATCAGTTTGATTTTGTAGTATTTATGATATACCTTTTTCAAGACAGTCTGCCAATCGATTTGGACCACTAATTTATCTAAAAAATTATTAAGAAAAAAAAAAGAATTTAGCCTATATACGCGGCAAGGGAGATTCTTCTCTTCTTGTTTTCCTAGAGAATCATGGTAAGGACTGAAGATCGCGTTCATGCTTTTCTAAAACGTGGGTATTATAGCGGTTCTATCAAGTTTTTTATGGTTTTATTAAAGTGTCCCAACATCAACTTTCTAGCCAAATTGAATAAGGCCGGCCATTTTACGATATTGTGTCAATTCTAGTTTTGAATAGCTACAGATTCGATTTATATCTTTTAACTTAGTAGTAAATCTTAGTTTATTTCAGCAGAGAAAATCTTTTTTTTCTCAACTAACCATGCATTTTGATCGTGATGGGATTGTTTAGTCGAAAAGAAAGGGGAAAGATATTGTTTCAGTAAATCTATAGTACAATTCTACTAGCTACGAGTAATACTTTGTGACAACAACTGCGAACAATATAAATATATGTGATCTTTTCTAAAATTGTTCAACTATATAAGTCGATGAAAATGGGTTGCAGTTGTGCTCAAACGTATTGGTGGGCGTATATCGGTTCGGTTTGGTTTTGAATCCGAAAAATATGAACTGAATAAAAATTATTTTTTTTTAAAAAAATGAATACAACTTTTAAAAAAAAAAACCGATATGTTCGGTTTATATGTCGAACGTATCGGATTATATTGGTTTTTTCTAGTGGGCCGGGCCAGGGAATTTTTCAATTTTTTGACATTCACACCTACACTATCATGAAATTTTGACGTTGAAATCTATTGTGTATCGTGAGATGTTTACTAAAGAAAAATGAAATTAGAAATCGATTTGGGAAAAAACACAAATTGATTGGGAAAACGGACATTTTTGTAAAAATTGGTTGTGCCAAACCGCTTTGCTGGCCTCGTCTCGAAAAATACGCAGAATCAAAAAACAAATCGGGTAAAACGGACATCCGAGCGCAGAGTTATGACCATTTAAAGTTTTATCAATTTACAACTACTTTTTCTCCCTACATTTTATGTCAATGCTTCCGTGATATGTTAATCAAGTTCATGCCGCATGCGATTTCCATAAAAGCTTCATAGACTAGCTTCAATGGCTATAATTCAAGGGATAGTAGTAGCCTAAAATTTTTAAAAAAAGAAATATATATATATATATATAAATTTTTTGGTTTGGTTCGTATCCAAAATTAAAAAACCGAACTGAATCACTAATTCCTTATTCGGTTCGATTTTTCAAAAAATCAGTTTTTAAAAAAAAAAAAAACCGAACCGAACGGTTTTTTCGGTTCTTTGAATTTTTTCCGATTCGGTTTTTTCGGTTCTCCGAATTTTTTGCCCACCCCTACTTAAACGCTACACCCATCCTTGCCTAAAGGTAACTTCTAATGCGCACAAAATTTGAACAAATCAACTTATGTGAACCTTAATTTGCGGTTGCATTTATTAAGTCTCAATTTCAAACTATTTGGATATAATAGCAAATTCGATACATTGGAAGGCCCAAACTTATCTTGTTGGATATGTAAAGTAGTACGGAAAGTAAATAAATATTACAAGTGTTCGAAAGGATAAACAAATAGGCAATTCAGAACTGCCGCAAGTTTGTTGAGTCTCAAATCTTGATAACCTGAAATCAAGAAACACTAAATCTGGATTGTGGCTGAGTCGAAAGATGACAATCTGTCTTTAAGACAAGATTGCCCCGTATATATACTTTTACGTTAACGGACAATAGTCTCCCAAGATAAAATAGCAACTAATCAACACTACAAAGCAAATAGGTTGATTCTGACGAAGAAAGCAAACACGAAACGACTTGCTGAAGAATGGAAAATGAAGGAAGAGTTTTCTGTTTTAGTTTAGTCCACTGTTTCTGGTCACGTTTTGGACAAAATCTGTGTTGTCAGAAACTTTCTGCCTTCCGTCGTTCCCAATTTCATCTTTTCAGAAACTCCAGGGACCAAAATGTAAATATTAAACAATTTGGGGGTCTATCAGAAGAAGCTCGTGACCCGAGCACGGACCGGACGGGACGGGCGGGATGGGCGGGCGGTGCGCGTGTGAGCTTAGCCTCGAACCAAAGCAAATCTAGGTCCTCCCTCATTCAAACATATGGGTTACCCCTTGGGGTCCCAAACCCTTAGCCAATTTTGAGACTTATAAAGAGAACAATTCTTCATTTTTCCACCGATGTGGTAGATTTGTCCCACAACACATTTCTATGCCTCAAACACCTTACTTCGTGGACCAATATCTATTTCATTTCTCAACGAAATTTGACGATCTTTGGCCCTACGGTCATCTACTCACTTAGTAGATTATGCACGTGTGAAGAGACAAAGCCTTCAACATGCGGAACCTTAGTGTTTAAGTTATTAAATATGGGTGGACGCACATCCCCACCAAAGACAAATTTTCAACTGATCTTGCCTGCACAAAACAGCACTGATGACTAATGACAACACTCAACAAAATTAAATCAACATCCCCACCTATGGTCCCTTTTCAAGAATATAAAAATAGAAAAAAGATACAAGGGGGTCTATTGGCAATGAAGTAAACTAATTATGGTTGTCAATTTGCCTATCCATAACTTGGCACACTAAGAGTTTTTAGTATACATTATCAGTGTAAAAAGTTTTTATACTATCAGATCACTTATAAAATATATATAAATAAACCTTTTTAAAGTATGACATTCGATCGTAATCATGAAAATAAAACAGTTTATCTGCTAGGCGCTACATCAAATAATATTTTTCTGATAATATAAAAAATTCATAAAAATTAATTAGTATGCATAATATAAAGAGGCCAAGAAGCACATGCAAATGCACCTTTTGCCATCATCTATCAGATGAAGTCCCCCTTAACATCACTAACATGGCTTTAAGATTCAAATATTATTATTCCCTATACTATTATTGTTTAGATGCAGTTGCATGTTTCTTTTCATTCTTTTTGTATATAAATAAGTAAAGTTTAAAATTTAAGTCATGTTGAAATGTCTGCCCTATGGCTAGCAACAACATTTCTCTCTCCCTTTCCATCTTCCTCTCACCTTCTTGCCAATCACCTTTTTATATACTATATGATAATATGCATCTTGATTATTGATTTGATACTATATGATAAATAAATGGGCTACGTCAAACTTCAGACGAATACTAAAAAATGAGTTGATTTTATTACCGCTAATTGTTGGGCTTCTTCTATATTTTCTCTAGCATGTTATAAGAAGGGGACTTTTTTTCTTGTCTTTTTTTTTTCCAAAATTTTATCTCCAGCTTATACACGGACTGTTTCTATTCCGATAATCAATAGGATATCAAGTAGTAGACTACATGATCCTTATATTCTTTTAATCAATAGAATTTTAAGTAGTAAACTATATGGTCCTTGTATTCTGATAATAATAAGATCCTTATGCAAAAGGACAATTACAAACCCTTTTATCTAAAACATGAGATTTGTTGGGGAAAAATCATTTTAATGTTAGAAGGAAATTTCGGGATCATATGAGTACTTTTCCACAAGAAAATTCAATTGGTGGCAGTATATATAGACTAATACTTAATTATCTAGAAGAAAAAAGGGGAAGAAAAATTCAGCCCTGTAGGTCGGTAGCCAATTGTTCCAACATTTAATACAATAATTTTGCGTCAATGTTATTTCACATATTTGTAGTAATTCTTTTTCTCTTTTCTCGACACTTTATTTTTATTTTAGTTATAAAATTTAATCAGAAGGGGGGATATTTTAACGAGACTGAAATGTGCAATTTAAGTGTGACGATACGAGACAAGCATATCTTTACAGAGCAAATGCTAATTAGTTGTTTCTCATCGATGTTCGATACTCACATTTGAAGCTGGCTATATATACCTATAAGCTTGAGAAGAAGAAAAAAAAGAAAGAAAAATAACACGCATAATAGCTAATTTAACATTAAGATATGAAGGAATTTTGAGGACACATTAGAGGTAGGCCATCTACAAAACCGCCATAACTAATTAACATTCCAAGTTAACACTTTAATCAAACGTTGGACCAAACACACTAAACTAGAAAGTAGTTTGGCCCTAATTAATTAAAAAAAGTTATCTACTAAACTTTGTTAATTGGGAATTAAAAAGAGAATTCAAGTCTTAGTCATAATGCAATTGATAATCTTTAATGTTTGACTAATAATTAATCAAAGACAAATTAGTTTAATCCAGTGGGATGTTTGTCAAAAAAGGCCCTTTTCATTTGCCAGCAAGGAGATTTTGTCTAACATAAATTGGATTAAAGATGGTCCCCCAATTGAAAATTTGTTACCCTTAATTTTGGGGCACAATTTTAAATTGCCCTAAAATGTGGGGTCTGCCATCACCAAATCTTATCCTTATTTGAAGGGAAACTTTCCTTTTTCTTTTTTTAAAGAGTTTTTTAAGTTAAACTTCTTTCAAATTTTATGATCTTATTAGGTCCCTTTTGGGGTTCAAATGTAAATTATTTTGAAATTTTTTAGCAAACTTAGGCCCTAAGTTAAAGTCACTTGCGAACCGCTGTAATAATATGATATATTTTCAAAGTTTGCTTTTGCTTAAGCCATCTTTGTACGACTTTTATCCAACTGTAATTTATTGTGTTAAACTCAAGAAAATTTACTTAAAAGTGATATTTTCTCTGGTTGATTTTAGATACTTCATAGGAATATATAAAAATTAATATAACTTTGAACCGAATGTCATAAATTTTATTCTTTGATTTTCCTCAAATGACAATTTTGGAGTGCAACCTCATGATAGACGAGAAATCACGCACACATCAGATGAGTAATTTGTTCATTATTATAAAATATATAAAAAATATGTATAGGAAATAATCCGTAAACACAAGTGGACGTATTAAGAGATGACATGTGATGATGGTGCCATTTTTCATACCCCATTTGTCTCTTTTCTTGATCTGAACATCTTGCATTGAATGTTCGGAAAGATTTGTGATTATTCTCTGATCTGGTGGAATTTGGGCATGGAATGACTTGAGCTTTATGTTTCAAGAATTGCAAAGCCCTGATCTGAATTTGTGTAACATCAGATTTTAAAGATTGGTTTGCACAATGTGAGTATACCGTTAGATTATATTTATCTATTGTAACATGTAATCTTTACAAGTTTCGATATAATAACAATGTAAATTATTTTTACATTGAATTTAACCTATTATAGTAAATCAATATCATTTTTATTAGGTTGTCGATTAATGCTCGTCAAGATTATAAGTATTAATTTTTTGAATTTTTTTTTGTGTCAGATCAAATAACACGAGGATGAGTAGGAATATATGTCAAACAAATGAACGAACAATACAACGAGATACGTTAGAGCACTATGCAAAACCAGGAGGAGGCAGGGGAGGGAGAAGATAGAAAGGTGGGGCTCAACTCAATCACCCGACCAAAGGAAACTCCAAACACCATTGGGAAATGCTTTACTGTCAACAATAGAAAAGATAAACAACATATGGACCTCTACCCCCAATTTTAAGTATTATTAGCCTTTATGACTTCTTAATTACCTTTTAGTATTAATATTGATAGTTATAGAGGCATGATTCTTGGAGCTTGCACCCTATAACTCTAGTATAAAGAGAGGTTCTCGTTCTATTGTAAGACATCATCTACAAGATAATACAACACTCTTTTACATTTCTCTCATTTCTTATGTTTTCATATTAGTCACGGAAGCTTTATCAAGAAATAAGCACAAGGCTCAGGCTAATTATTTTTTTACTTTGACTTAATATTGTTTACTATTTCAATATTGTCTAATATTATTGTCAGATCAGTCACTTGAGATCCACATATCCTTGACTAAGTATACAAATTCAACTATACTATTTTACGGGTAAATAGTTTGGCGCCCACCGTGGAGCCTAGACAATTGTGGTATCACAAATGACCCCTTTCTCTACTAATCTAATATTTTTTTGAGTCTTATGTTTTGTTCATAGAAAACAAATGGCAGGAAGAGAAGAATTCAGAGACAACCGCAATACTGGAGATAACATTAACAATCTCCCCATTGGACCAGATGGCCTACCGGTAGAGGATACAATAACAAGAAATCTGATGGTTGCAGAATAAGTCACCTCCGGATGTGGACATACTCATCAGGAGGATGTTCCTAATGACGAGACGCCTGAGGAAGCTATACAAAATCTGAAGGCGTCGAACGCCGCTATGAGTGAACAGTTGGACCACCTGATGCGGTTTTATTCGGATTACATTTCCAAAAATGCTGGCATTACCCCAATAGACACATCGGTACCTCCACCAAATACTACCGGGATGCTAGAAATGATGAGAATAGATCGAGAAATGATGGTGCTTCATAAAGAGAAATCGTTCCTTAAAATATATTTTAGGAGCAGATTTTTAAATTTATGAAATACATTACGGACAAAGTGGACACCAACGCATAGAAGGCAGAGAAAAATGCCAAGGAATTCCAGCACCAGTTGAATCAAATATCGGGAGCCCCTCCTGTGGTTGAAGGACAGTATACGAGGAAATATATTCAGTTGACATACAAACCAGAAGTTGCCCCAGAGTTGATAAGAGATTTGAGATGCCGGACATCCCCAAGTATAAGGGGACGATAGATCCGGAGAAACACATATAGGCTATACCGCGGCTGTCAAGGAAAATGACCTGAAATTGAACTAGATCAAATCAATCCTGATCAAGAAATTTGGCGAGACATTGATTAAATGAACCCTAACTTGGTATTCTCTTTTACTTGAGCACTCAATTAATTCATTTGCTATGCTCGCAAATATATTTATTAAAGCACATGCTGGAGCCCGAAAGGTGCGAATGCGAAAGGCATACATCTTTAGCATTTTGCAAGAGGAGTCTGAGTGGCTCCGGGACCCGATTCCAAAAGGAGTTGATATTGTTGCCAGCAGTACCGGACGAATAGGTCGCCGAAGTTGTAACACCTCGTACCTTCAAACTAAGTGTTGTTCATGATCCACGAGTGTAGGAAACCAAAATGAGGAGTTACATTGGAAAACCAGATTCGGTTCAACAGTCCAGAAATTTGATGGCATATTATATAGACCGTAAAATGTTTTAAGGCGCGTCAAAAGAACCGTGAGACTAAAAATTATATGAACCGTCAATTTTTCGATGGCCCGTTAAACTAAACCCACAATTTCACTTTTTGAAATTGATGGCATGTTGGTTAATTGTACGGATCGTCAAATTATTGACGACCCGTCAATCTTCTTCGTCTCTAAAGTTTAGATTTCACAACTCTCTGGAATTTAAGAAAAGTAACAGTATGCTCTGATTTTATAGACCATCAAACTATCGACGGATCGTCAATCTGGACCGTCAAAATATTGACGGCCCAGACTTAAACCATCAAACATTCAATGGACCATCGAATTGACTGTCGAAATCCTCCTACAGCAAACAGTATAAATACGAGACTTAATTCTAAAAAAAATCAGTCTTCATAATTCTCAAGCCCTAGAACGAAGGTTCTCTCTTTCCAACCATCTCCTACACCAAGGTAAGTCTTTTCATATATTTACATGCGATTATAACCGATTATTATCAATTCTTAAGCAAAATTCATTATTCTTAACCTAGGGTTTTCAAGAAAACTCAAAAGTTTAAGCTTTGGGTTCATTCTTCTAATTTCAGACTTTTAAGACAAGTTTTGGAGTGATTAAGGTATGTATAGCTTCTATCTACGTGTGAGAACATCATTGCTCTTCCTCACGCCATATTTATCAATGAAATCATGAATTTCCATAATCTAGGGTTTTATTTAAGTTCACGATAGTCCTCATATACATGTATAATTATATTTGATGTTATATCTTGACTTCGTTACTTACATTCATGATAGAACATTGTGATTGTCATGAACCTATCTATAATCTATGAACACATGTCTTGATTTTCATGGGTTCTTAAATATAAGTTATGATTATTATCACTCAATTTCATGAAGTCATATATGTTTCTCATGATTTATACAAGTTATATTATGTATTTCTTCACATGTTAAGTAATAAATTTACAAGCTATGATTTCAAGTTATTTTACATAATTTATGGGCTTCCAAGTCAACTATTTTCAAGTATATATTTTGAGAGTTGCACAGATTATCGAGAAGGCTCAGATAGCCTCAAATTACATATGCCTACGTAGGATAAGGGTCGCTCTGCCAGAGGGCGATACCTTCAGATTATTTATTGGATCCATCATGTTCATGTTCATGTTTATGTTTATGTCTCGTACTCCGGCAAAGTATGAGATGTTTTAGCTGATTGGGCAGAGATCAGACTCCACGTTCACGTATGATGGTTCATGTAGGTTTTGTTAATTCTCTCCGATAGATATATAGATATATACATATATACCATTTTATAACTTTACTCATGTTATTATACTCATGTTCATGTTCATATTTCAGTTTCATGTTATTATACTCATGTTCATGTTCATGTTTCAGTTTCATGTTATTATACTCATGTTCATATTCATGTTTCAGTTTCATGTTCCTATTATTTCATGTATCTGCTTATTCTTTCAGTTGCCTTACATACGGTACAATTCAAATGTACTAACGTCCCTTTGCATGGGACCTGCACTTCACGATGCATATGTTGAGTTTCAAGAAGACGGATCTGCTCAATAGGCCAGCTTCAGTATCAGCCATTTCGGTGAGCCCCATCTAATTCGGGGCGCCAATTTAGTAAATTTATGATATTATATTTTATTAGTTGAGGTATGTCAGGGTCTTGTCCTGGTAAATAATTTTGCATACTCATGTTTTAGAGGTTTCATAGACTAATCCCGTATCATGTCATGTCAGACATGTCAGTAGTGATTTTACGACTTATTATATTTTTAGAATATTTTTGCGATATGTTTTCAGACTATAAACTCGGTATTTTGATTTACATGTTTTCATTATCATATTTAGTGTATGTTTTGATGCCCATGTTGACAAATAAGCCATGTGGTTCGCTCGGTCACATGCAGCTAGGAACTGAGTGCCATGTTCCGCCCAGGTCATGGTTCGCGGCGTGACAGAAACTTTCACCATAGGTCTAAATCCTCTGAGTTCGGATGCCTCGCGGAGTCTCAAGGAAAACCTGTTAAAGTTCCAGGAAACAACGTGGGAAGATGTTCACAACCGGTATACATCAAAGATTTGCGTAGAAGATGATTAGGAAAATATATCAACATATTCTGCACCCCGAAATCAAGGTCAACTGAACTTTGATCGGAGGCATTCCAGACACCGGTTTGAACCATACCCATCAGAATCACGGACTGACAAGAGCAATGAGCATTTCTGGAGTGAGTTGCTAGAAAAAAACTTACATGAAGAGCAGTAATGTCTGCGAACACTGAGGGTTGTCACGTCAAAGCAACAAAAATCATAACAATAAGTATCGGAAACATCTGAAGGTGGCTCTGGGACAGTGGAAAAAAAGCATTGTGCCCAAAGACATCATGTTCGGAGATAGCCCGAACTGGCTCCGGGATGAAGAAAATGACAGGGGACTTCCAGATTAGCCCCGGGAGGAAAACAGATTAGAAAGAACCAGAATCAAGACCTAGCTAGACCCAATAGGTGTCAGCCCGACCGAAATTCTCTTGCAATTTTTTTTCATCGCCTGAAAAATGTCGTATATGCAAAGTTGTATTCACTTGTGTACATTCAAGTTAAAGGAATGGGATGAAGCAAAACTTGCACCTTCTAAACATTCTCATATACGCCGAATAAAATGAAACCATTCTTAAATTTGCCCGCGCTTCAAGTTAAAAGCATTCAATACCGCAGACTATTCGGAGGGTGAAATAATTTACACCTATAATCGGAATGACCGCACTAGATGGCAACCGATAATTCTTGCATGTTAATTAACATGTGTAAATAAAAGGAATTAATGATTTTTTTCTTTTTATGATAAATTCTTGCCACGGAAAGCTAAGATATCACATGAATGTTGTCTAATGACATCAAAAATCCGTGTAAATATGAAAAAGAGATGTCCTTTTCGTAAGCACCGAAAAATAAGGGCCTCGCTTATAAAGCCATCCAGTCAAATGGCAAAAGGCCAGATGTTTTATTTCTCAGTCGTAAAGTTAACTAGACATGTTATATTCAGACCTTACTAGAGTCAGAAGATGAAATTTTGGTCATTCACATCTCGGCTTCAAAGGCTGTGAGGTTATAAAAGTTTCGGGTATAACTGAAAACCCTAGAGTCAAAAACTCTAAACAGTTTTAGGTTTAACTTAAAACCTTATTGTCAAAACTCTAAAATTGAAAGTTTTGGGAAAAACTAAAAACCTAGAGTCAAGATTCAAAGCTTAAAAGTTTTGGGGGAAGCTAAAAATTCGAGAATTAACACTTGAATAAGATTCGGGTGAACACTAAATACCCGAGATCAAACTTTCATCAGTAATGATACTTTTGCAGCACCAACCGACCATTGACGATAGAAAAATCAGTGGCAGAGTTGTCATCTGAATCCCTAAGTCCTGCACTCTTTTTTCCTTCGCCCGATTTTTATCCCAATTGAATTTTCCCGGCAATGTTTTTAATTAGGAAGTAGCAAGGGTGATTACATGATATTTCGGCAAGAACGGAGAAATCTTCCACTTCCCGGTCATATCTCAGCGGGTAACCGGAAAGTGGGGGGACTATTTGTATAGGAAAAAATATGCAAACACAAGTGGACGTATCAAAAGATGACATGTGACGATGGTGATAGGTCAGACTCGAGTCAGCAAGCGAATGGCTCCAAGGAAGATCTGGAGAAGTGATTTGATAACCCGCTTTCGGGGGCAGAAATTACAAAGGACCCGAATAAGTATGTCAACTCACCGGTCAATCATATTTCAATGTGCAAAAACGTTACACGAGACTCCAAGTTTCCTCCAGCCTTTATTAGCCTTTATGACCTCTTAATTACCTTTTAGTATTAATATTGATAATTATGGGGGCATGATTCATGGAACTTGCACCCTATAGTTCTAGTATAAATAGAGGTTTTCATTCTATTTTAAGACATTATCTACAAGATAATACAATATACTCTTTAACATTTCTCTCATTTCTTATGCTTTTATATTAGTCACGGAGGCTTTATCAAGAAATAAGCACAAGGCTCAGGCTAGTTGTTTCTTTACTTTGACTTAATATTATTTACTATTTCAGTATTTTATCTAATATTATTGTCAGATCAGTCACTTGAAATCCACATGTCTTTGACCACGTATACAAATTCAAATGTACCATTTTACGGGTAAACAAAACATATTAGTAGAAGTTCTACGATTTTTTCAATTTATCCCAAATATAACATTAGTTTTGAACTATTTCGTCCACTTTTACCAAATTGTAATCGGACCCTCTTTCCGTCACTGAAATATTGTGTACTCAAACAATTAAACGTTTTAAACCTTAGATGATCACTCTTGAAGGGACCAAAAACATAGAAGTTAGAAGAGTATGAATCCGGAGAAGTACATAAACTGTCTTAATTTATGCAAGAAATTAATGTTGATTCACCACATATTTTAAACAAAAACTTTAATAACAAAAAAAATATTGTTTCCCAGAAAAGGGGAGGAAGAAAAAGTTAAGATACTTCACTTTTTTTTGGGTATATAGTTAAGATGCTTCACGCTGCATGAAATTAATTTTCCCTAGACGTGTTTTTAATATGTTTGGTACTTGCAGGAAGTATTAGACGATTATTCACCATCATAGAGGGATAACTAATAAGTATGTCTTAAACTAGAGGTCTTGATTTGAGTACTAAAAATAAAGTTGCCTTTTATATTGAATATTTTATCTCGAATTTAAGTGAGATATTTCGGTGTGAATATGAATATATCCGTCCCAAAATGAGTATTGGACACCGAAATAAATAAAAAAAACAAGACATTTCAAAATTTCCTAACTTTTACCCATTGTTTTTTTTTTTGTTTTTACTATTCTAGCGTCTATATCCACTTTAACTTTTGAAAAAGGGAATAAAGAAAGAAAAACTAAAAGAGCTCACTTTGTTTTTTCATCCTTGAATTTTTACAAATGATACAGTAGTTTCTTATGAGATTCCAATGAGTTCTCCAACTACGTATATTTATCTATCTAGGTATATATATTAAAATTTTGGACACCCTTTGTATTACAAATATGGCAGTAGACTAGGTAGTCTAAGAAAATACAACTCCTATAATATTTTTGGATTTATAGTTTTATTTGTGACAAAACGTTGTTGGACCATTTGTCTAATTTTTTAATATTATTTGTTTTATTACGACTAATGTCTATTTATGGAGTCTACCAGTTTATGTCAAATTAGTTAGTTAACTCACATATAGTTTATTATTTAAATGTTACTACTTCGTTATACCTCTGAAATGCCACATTTAATTAGAACTCCACCCATTGAAATGTTAAGGATGAATTTGACAAAAAAAAAAGATAAATATTCTTTGTTATAACTATTAAAATAACATTATTTTATCAAAACAATTAATTCAATATTTAAAATTAGAATAAATAGTCTTTAAGAATTGTACCGTAACTTATGGGGTAGTGCCAATAATTATTTGGAGAATTTGTGAACAGAAAAGCAAGGAAACAAAGATTTGTCAAAGGGCCCAAAAATGGGAAAGAGTTGGACGACAGCTACCAATCTTGTTATTATGCTTCATCGTGTCCATCATGCCCTATGTTTCTGCCGGACATCAAGCCTATCTTCTTACTACTACTATCAATTTTCTATTATATATTATATTTACACAAGTATTTTTATCGGATTTGACTGTTTTTGTTGTTGTTATGCTCTTACTTATGCTCTGTCTTGAGCCGAGACTCTCTCGAAAACAATCGATTTACCTATCAAGATAAAGATAAGGTCTGCATATACTCTACCCTCTCCAAACTCACGTTATGAGATTTCACTTTGAGTATGTTGTTATTGTTGTTGTACACACATATTTCAATAGGTTTAAAACACATTAATAGTGTAAAAAATTATAACAAATATCAATATATATAATTTAAATCGAATGGTGAATTGAACATATTACAAGACCCTAATAGCTACAAATCAATTATAAGTATATTAGTTTTCAATGGTAGAAATAGCATTCCTTGAAAGATAGTTGAAAAACAAAAACAAACATGTGAAACTTGTCTATTTTTATATTAACTAGGTCGTATCCAATATAATCTTCCATATAAAATTGAAATTCAAATATGTGACTTAAGTTTCGAATTGTGTTTTCTTATATACTAATTAATGATCAAATATGCAATCATTCCTTCGAAAATCGAATGCCGAAGAAGTATTTAGTCAGAATGTTCTCTTCAAATAATGAAGCAAGACAAGTAAAATAATTAGAATAAGATAGATGCCTTATGATAAATTTGTTATTTCATTAACTTGACAAAAAATTGTATGACATACTAAAACTAAATGAATCAACTAATTAATTTTTCAAAAAGTCGCTTAATTCCTAAACTAAATATAGGACCCTTTCATTTCATCAATGTTGCATACGTATATCATATCTACAATAACATAAGAGTTTAGACTTTTAAATAAGAAAAATTATTCATGAATAATTTTAAGGTGTTTCGCATTATAAATTTGTTTATAAACCATGAACTATCTGTAAGAATATACTTCATTGGCATTACGTTTATTGTGTACCAAAGACTTTTATTAAGCTCCCTCCACATTATAATAGATTTTTTTTATTGCTTACCTTATTGCATAGTTTACATGCCAGTTAGAGACAGGTCACAATTTAACTATTAGGGGTTGATCGGGTATTAAATTTATAAGCACGTCATTCTCCCATAGTAATTATTAGGTTAAATTATATTTTCCATCATATAAAATCTGATAGTATTCTTTTTTAAGGGTCATTAGGTGGCTGGTTAGAGTTATGCACATATTTGTAATATAAAAATTAATTATGCAGTTTAGTAATACATGATTTAGTTATGCAAGAGTTTAGTTATTTCATCTTCTATGCCACATAAAATAATACATAAATTAACTCAGAACGTATATCTATTTTATTTATTCAAAATTGTAATAATAACTGAATACCTTACTTGGCGTGCTGAGTTTTATATAAAGCAACTAAAAAACTACCAAACATAAAATTAACCATATTAATTTTAATATATGAATAACTCCCTTCCTAAGTAGCGACCAAACGACCCCTAATGTATTTTTTTAAATTGTTGGTTTAATACTTATATCTTTTCACATTGAGTTTTAATATACGTTGTATGTACATGTATGTAGATAGATAATTATGTAATTACTGAAGCAATTATGTTTCAACGGTTTTTTTTTTCATAATATAGCCAATAGCCAGTGTAAAACATCATGTATAACTTGACGGCTAACATATCTTATATTTTGTCACTTCAGAATAATTATTTTTGTATTTGAAGAGAACTAAATTGTAAGGATATTGATTCACTATCTAAAATCATGTTATAAATACGAAAAAATCATAAGAATTCATAATTGAAAAGAATAAATGTTGAAAAAATTACTCATGCTCCAGCCTTCAAGCGTTTGCATGTAAAGAAATTAAACAACAAAATATCAGTCCTCTAAATACAAATCATTGAATTTTACAATTTCATGACGGCAATAATATTAGTGATTGGATCAGGAAAGGTTTGTTATTATAAAGGGCATAATGATCTCATATTACATTGGGTAATTTTCAACACACCGAGGTATGAAAATATAAAATATTTTAGTAAAAAGTGCTTTGCTCTCTTGCAGATCTATATAATTTAAATCTAATTAGTAAATTTTAAAGATCAAATGCTTAAGGTATGTTAGAAAGAATTTCAAGCTACACTTTAATATAAATCATGACATCTCAAGCTAAATTTTCTTTTCATTTGTTTACATTGCTTCAACTTTAACTAAAAGTTTTTGAGATGTCATGATTTTTTCTAAAGTTCAAATAACAATTTATTAGGTCTAATCCAATTTTATACATTTAACTCGATCACAATACGAGTTGAATTAAAGCATATTTTAGAGTTATATAGATAAAACACTTGCTACTTCACCTACTACATTTTATGTATGAATGTATGCTATTTAATTAAATACAAAATTTTAATTTTAATTTGATTTATATGCATATTTTAGTAGAGATGGAAGAGAATATTAAAGCATTGATTGAAAATAGAGGGAAAAAATCAAGTCGAAGTTATAAGATGATTTCTTAAATATAATTTCTTAAAATAATACTTACAGTAAAGTATATTAATATATGTTTGTTTTTTGTTTTTTGTTTTTTTATGATTGGCCAAAAGTACATGCTGGTTTTGGGCATCCGTCTACCATCGGCATTCATTTTAGTGGGACTTGAGCTTTACTCCAACTCGTCAAACTTCTCACGATATATCAAACATATAAAAAAAAATGGTAAAAACATTAGAACCATCATTTTTATTTGCAAATTTCGTACCTAATTATCAAGTGTGTGAATTTTTCATATGAACTATGACCATTGTTCACTTTTTATATTTGAACATTGAGGTATAAAAAATGAACATCTAATAGTTGAGGTGTGTTTTAATAAATAGACGATGATAGTTCAGATAGAAAACTCGCACATCTGATAGCTCATGTCAGAAGCGAATTTATATCCTGTTTTTGAGGCAGGTAAACCCATAATCTTTTTGCAAAACTAAATATTTTATATATATATTTTTTAATATTTAATATAATATAAACCGTTGCATCCATGCTACAAAAAACTTAATGATACACTTAGTTATTTATCCAAAGGAACACGATCAATACAAATTAGTACATCTTTTCTCTCCTTTCTTTAATAATACACTCATATTTTCTCTTTTGTTTAATAGTGCATCCATGTTTTATAAGTCCTCGAAATCACCATTAATTGAAGGAGAAAAAAAAGGAGTCATTGTTCAATTTAGTAAGTTAAAAAAAAGAGAAATGAAAAAAAGAATATGTCTTCGAAAAAAAAAAGGAAATGAAAAAGTCTTGTTTTTTCATAAATGCTAAGAGATTAAAGTCACAAAAATGAAAAATCTCTCTATTTCAATATTTCATTTTTGTTTTCCAATGTTCAATCAATTAGGGGAAAAGAAAAATAAGGCTTTCCTTTTCTCTCTCACACAGTATAGTGTGTGTGGATGGTGAATTGATGCCACCAAAGCAGAAAGTGGGTCATCCCCACTCCCACACAACTCTACTTCTTCAACTAACACAATATCATCTTTCCCACTTTTTTGTTTTCCCTCTTTAGGGTTTTCACAATTCAACTGTGTTATCCTAACAACCCAACTATATGATTCAATTTGCTACACAAAATTATTCATTTTTTCCTTTCTGGGTCTTCTTGATTTGGCACAATTAATCATATTTGAAGCATTTTTTTGAGGTAAAGTTTGAGTCCTTATTGTTATTATTGCTTTTCCTTTATAGTTGATTTGGTCAGAGCAAGCAGAATTAAGAATTTTCAAGAATTTTTAAGGTAAAGTTTGAGTCTTTATTGTTATTTCCTTTCTGGGTATTGTTGATTTGGTACATAGCAAGCATAATTAAGCATTTTCAAGAATTTTTTAAGGTAAAGTTTGTATCTTTATTGTTATTTCCTTTCTGGGTATTGTTGATTTGGTATTGAGCAAGCATAATTAAGCATTTTCAAGAATTTTTTAAGGTAAAGTTTGAATCTTTATTGTTATTTCCTTTCTGGGTATTTTTGAAGCATTTTTTGAGGTAAAGTTTGGGTCTTTATTGTTATTGCTTTTCTGGGTATTGTTGATTTGGTACATAGCAAGCACAATTAAGCATTCTTGAAGTATTTTTTGAGGTAAGGTTTGAGTCTTTATTGTTATTGCTTTTACTTTTTTTTATGGTTAATAAGTTAAGTTTAGTTTTTGGGATCGGCTGATGTTTGGGACTGTGATGTGTTGCTGAATTTTTTATCAAGAAAGTTGCTTTCTTTGATATAATCTTGAACTTTGCATTTTTTGAGAATTTTGTATTATGGGTTGTTAAATATCAGTTTTCTTGGTCTTTTGCTTGCTAAAATTGATTAATTGAGCAATTGCTTGTTAAGGGTTTAAAATTAGAAAATGATATGTTTCTTGCTATTGACAAATTGAAATACATATAGACATTTTGGGTTGAAACCAATGGGGTCCTTTTATTGTTTAATAAAAATTCTGTCCTTTGGTGTCGTTAAATGGATTCTCTTTGTTTCATATGATATATAGAGGATCTGTATTCTGTGCTATTTACTTCCCATGTTGGTTTGAGAGACTGGCATTCCAGGAGATAGGAGAGGTAGAGGTAGACCAAAGAAGAACTGGGCGAGGGCATTCCATGGAATAAGTCCTATTATCCGTTTTTTTGCTGTTAATTTTTATTTGGATGGGAGTGCTGGTTGACAGTGTATGAGATTTACTGTAACTATGAATATCATGTGAAGTGTATTATTTGACTAACCTTAATTAAAAAAATCGAGCAAAATGAGTATGCAGAAATTTCAGATTTTGACAGAGTTTTAGTTGTCTGTAATGGTTAGTTTCTGTGTAAATACAAGGCTTCGGTTCTTGATTGAATATTTCTTCCATTTGTCCATCAGGACAAAGCATTGAATTGGTCCTAATGGTGCTTTGAAGCTCGTCTTATAATTGATTTCTGGAATACTTATTGTGAAAGGAAGACAAAATTGCGCTGGCAGAGTTCTAGCTCTTTTGATTATTGCGAATATACCTTTAGTAAGTTGACTAAGGCGGAGGATGGAGACTGCCAAACGATGGTTCAGTAAGCTTGGCAAAAAAGATAAGCCCAAGCCTCCAAAGAAGCAGGAAACCACTAGTAATGGGAAAGAAGGGTCTAAATTGTCATCACACGAGGAAACACCTTCAACTGCCACTAAACAGAAAGTTGCAGCTGCCAAGCAGTACATAGAAAAACACTACAAGGAACAAATGAAGAGCTTGCAGGAGCGTAGAGAGCGGTATGTTAGTCTTCCTTTCTCCTTATAATGACTGTGAATTGCATTGGTCATTCATAGATGCGTGTCCTTTGCAATCAAAAGTTCATTCAATTGATGTTCCAACTTGTGTTTACTGCTGGAGGGTTCATTCTTATTGTTGCCAGTATGCAACAATTAGAATCTTAGTTACATGAGATTTCCCATCTTGCAACTCTTAACAATAACAAACATTGGAAAGCTGGTGACATCTATGCAATAGCAATTTTATTGTCCCTTCTAGTGATCATCCTTGAATCTGATATCCCATTCCAAAAGGTTTTAATGTAGTTTTCTGTTGGTTATGTTGTCAACGATAAATTTTCTGATAAAAAATAAATCAATAGCTTGAGTTTGGGATAATTGAAACTGATGTCATTACATAGAGGGTACTCTGAACTCTTCTCCTGAACAAGTCATATAGCCTCATCCTGGCACCTGAGTGGGTTCATAAATTTTTTCATGACATTTTCATTCTTTTGTTGGTAGTTAGACGACGGATGGTAGTTAGATGACGGATGGTAGTTTGGTGCCTATGATGTTCCTTTTAGCATATGTGACTTGCTATTGTCGAGAACCATATTATTGTGTAAGTTCTCTACCTTTGTATATGACTTGTACTCTAGGAATTTCCACCCCATTAATACAATTATTACCAACCGAGAGAAGGTCACTTGAGATGGTATAGTCATGTCATGTGTCGACCTCGAGATGCACAAGTCCATAGCTGTTAAACCATGACGAGTGAAGGTGTTAAAAGAGGATGAGGTAGGCACAAAATCACATGGAAGGATGTCGTCTCTAAAGGCTTATAATTTTTTGGAATCCATACGAACCTAGCGGAAGATAGAGCCTAGCGGAAGATAGAGCCCAATGGAAAAAACAATGTTTACATGCAGTACCAATTATGTAAGTAAAAAAAAGGCGATAACATCTTATTAAAAAAAGGGTGATATCAATTAGTTGGGATTATGGGTTCAAGCCATGGAAACAACCTCTTGTAGAAATGTGAGCTAAGTTTGCGTACAATAGACTCTTGTGGTCCTGCCCTTCCCCGGACCCCGCGCATAGCGGGAGCTTAGTGCACCGGGCTGCCCTTTTTTTGGGGAATATGTTTTAGTCATGCTAGTAGATTTTCTCTACGTCTTATGCTTTCTAGGACTTCCTTAACTTCTTTTGCCCTATTTAGGATTTTTAGAAATACAAAGAAGTTTTAGTACTTCTTGCCCTCAAGGGTTTTTCATTTGGCAAAGGTTGAGTGACTTGTGTCTAAGGTCACCAGTTTGAGCCTTGTGCCAAGCAAGCTAAGTCCAATATTTAAGTGGAGAAGGGTGTTGTGTTGTGAGGTGGGGGATCATCCCCGAGTTTCAAAGGTTGCGGTTGGCCCAAAGAGTCGGCTCCAAATGGATTTCTCGGTCATTAAAAAGAAATTTTAGTAGTTCTTATTTTTATTTTGTATAATGCAAGATGAATATAAATGGAAAAATATGGTCAGTGAGGATTTATGTAGCTAATCTCAACTTGTTCGGGACTAAGGTGTAGTTGTTCTAGTAGTATTGAACTAGTGATGGTATTGTTATTACCTATAGCTAAGTTTTAGGTCTAGCTATGGGAGAAGGAAAACGGGATCCAATGTAAACAAACCATTCACTGGTTTTTTTTGTACTGAGTAATTAGAGTAGAAAATTGTTCAGCTTCTTGTTAGTCGTCCTTGATTACTATGGATTTGACCTCTGGTGTGTATCTTCAAAGATGTATGCAATTTGTAAAAGCAGAGCCCCAGAACTGCAAAGATAAAACTTCTGATGTTAGTGCTGATGACCTTTAGAGCCTAATTATGGGCAAAGAAGACGGAAACCAGAGTTGACAATTTCAGCTGCTTATTTGTTGTCCCTGATTATCTATAGTTATAATATCTCATCTCATCTGTAATACAGTAACTACATATGATATGCATGTGTATTATAATCTGAAACAGCTAGTAATATATAGAGGAGTTTGTCTAATCATCATTCATCAATTACTTGCATCCTGATAATACTGATTAATTTTTGTGTTCGACCTTGTTGCTTCCATACTCACATGATCTCTTTTATTAAGTCGGTCAAGTGCTTCTAAAAACCTTTTGGTAGTTCGTGAATCTGCTGATCTACAAATCATGCCTTTACCTCCCTACTTCAGAGGCTCAACATTTACAGTCAACACTCACTTAATCTCTTTTATCTTTGATCGTTTTTTAAGAACCTTTCGATAGTCGGTGCATCTGCTGATCTACATGTCTTTCCGTTACATCACTCATTTATAGGCTGGCCAGCCAACATTTTCTCTGTTTGACTCATTGCTTGCAACTGTATAGATCGTAAGCATGTTTTGGGTGACTTGTCTTGAGAGTTGATTATTGATTTTCTTCCGAAGTTCAGATAATCACTCTTCTGTCACCCTTTATTTTTTTAGAAAAATATTTGTCTCGGAAGTTTTTTTGAAGTTTAATGTGGCCATCGATGTAAAGCTTGAGCTTATGGTGATCCTCCTCCATATGATATGCGTCTTTTATTAGTTAACGAATATACTTTCTGTGCCATCACCCCGTTCTTTTATATTTTTCATGTCCATTGTGCTTTAACTGAATTGTGCATACAGAAATCAATTTTTCTTGAAGAATAATCTTTATTTGTTTGCTTTGTTGCAGACGCAATATGCTTGAAAAAAAATTAGCCGATGCTGAGGTTTCTGAGGAAGAGCAGAACAATTTACTGAAGTACCTTGAGAAAAAAGAGACAGAATTTATGCGCCTTCAAAGGCATAAAATGGGTGCTGATGATTTTGAGCCTTTGACAATGATAGGAAAGGGTGCATTTGGGGAGGTCTCTTTCTTTATCTCTTACCGCTCCTTTATTCTGTCATATGTCTGACCAGCATAATGGTCAAAGAGAGCTGTAATTGGAAATCTTATAAGTTTGCTTCTTATTTCTTTTTTATTCTACTCATCAAGCTCGTATCTTTTTCCCTCGGGGTTTGAGCATCCTTTAGGAGATAAGAATTAATATAGATTGAGGTAAAGGCACCCAGAGGTGTGGCTTATGGTCAATGATGTGGGTGGACTGTGGAGAACCATGAGATCTTAGGTTCAAATCCCAACGGAGCAAAAACATAGATGATTTCTTTCCATATGTCCATGCCTTGGTTGGTTGGAATTACCCGATACCTGTGTTGGTGGGAGGTGGCAAGTAACATGTAGATTTAGTAGAGGTGCACGCAAGCTGGCTCGGACACCACTGTTATAAAAAAATATATGGATATAGATAGATAGATAGATAGATAGATAGATGGATATATATATATATATATATATATATATATATATATATATATATATATATATATATATATATATATATATATAGAAAGAGAGAGAGAGAGAGAGAGAGAGAGAGGGAGGGAGGGAGGGAGGGAGAAGGGGGGGGGGGTAAGGTAGAAAAAGGGGTCATTATGTCCTTGGGTAGAAATATTTTCATGGTTGTTTTCTACATCATACATACTCAAATAATTGGAAATTGGAGCGCTTTCCCTAGTGAATTGTTATAGGTTCTTTTACTTTTACTGGGGTAGGCCAATTTCTTCATGGTGGCAAGCTTTTTGAGCTTTAAGAAAAGGCAGTAATCAATAAATTGTACTCGTAGACCACCCCCCTTTTCTCTCTCTCTCTCTCTCTCTCTCTCTCTCTTTTCATCTTTCACCTGAATCAAAAATATTGATAGCTTTGGGGATTATATTTTTTTGACCTTGTAAACTTATTTTGTCTTGCTTCAGGTTAGAATATGCAGGGAGAAGGCAACTGGTCATGTCTATGCCATGAAAAAGCTTAAGAAATCAGAAATGCTTCGTAGAGGCCAGGTAAAAAAGCACAAGAGTTTTATCAATAGTTACCAGGTGATTGTTTGTGTTGCATAATGTATACTAATTTCTGCTTATCAACTGTGTTTGTTAGGTTGAACATGTTAAAGCTGAAAGGAATCTACTTGCTGAAGTGGAGAGCAACTGCATTGTTAAGCTATATTGCTCTTTCCAAGATGAGGAGTATCTTTATCTAATAATGGAATATCTTCCTGGTGGAGATATGATGACTTTGCTGATGCGCAAGGATACTTTAACAGAAGATGAAGCCAGGTTTTATGTGGGGGAGACGGTCCTTGCTATAGAATCTATCCATAAACACAATTATATTCACAGGTGGATATGAAATTTTGTTTCTGTGTTATGTGATTGCAGTGACCTATCAAAGTGTTACTTTTTTGTTCCTTTTCTCCATTGTTTTCTTATTCAGGAGGAATAATCTCTTCTATCCAAAATTTGCAGAGATATCAAGCCTGATAACTTACTACTTGATAAACATGGGCACATGAAATTATCAGATTTTGGATTGTGTAAACCGCTGGACTGCAGTAATCTTCAGGAAAAGGATTTCACAGCGGCAAGTAAATTAAGTGGTGCTCTTCTAAGCGATGGACGCCCAGCCCCTCCAAGGCGCACTCAACAGGAGCAACTGTTGCATTGGCAGAAAAATAGGAGGATGCTTGTGAGTTCCTAATTACAACCATGACAAATGAACCTTCCATTTTCAAAATCTTAAACACAATCACACTGCCTTCCCTCTGATCCTCCTTAAGTAAAAAGATTAGAATATGAGAGAGAACTTAAGCACAATTTAGAGGAAAAGCTCCTTTCCTAATTTAAACATATGGAACAAAATATCTGCAAGAGAGCCGTCTGTATTATATATATATATATATGTGTGTGTGTGTGTGTGTGTGTATTTCCTTTGGTAGCTCTTTTGATTTCCCATGGATAGAGGTAGCTGGGGCAAACCTCCTTTCTTCGCTCCACGAATGAGAGGAAAGTCAGTAAGAGAGATTGAACCTGCAATAACACTTCGGGGTTGAAGTGGAGATTATGTTCAACAAAGCCGAATTTGGCAAGCGGTTTAGGATGGGGGAATTGACTAAGGATGTGATATATATATATGTATATACCCCTTTAGGCCGTGGAAGATGTTGCACACCTCTGTGTTGTAAACTAATGCATGATTGACTCTTAAAGTTACTACTGAAGTCAAAAAAGGCTTGCAATGGAAGTAAACTATCATTCTCTCTCCTCCTCACCTCCTTTCTCTGATCAACTTCTCTCTCTCTTATCATTACTTCTCTTGGTTGGAGCTCTTGCCTATATTTCTGTCACTTCGGTTTCATGATTTGCCAACAGAGTTTCTTTTTCTACACCTTGTTTGATCATAAGAGTGCAACGTGCTCCACTGCTATGCACTCCCTCTCCCCACCAGCTCTTCTGATCCCTAGCTCTTTTCTGAAGTAACTACCTTTAACCGGACCCTATCAGCTGGACTGGAAGTATTTGGTTGAATTCCTTTTTTTATGTACATTGTTGTGGAATTTAGTAAGAGTTCTTCCCTTACCCCTGCTTCTGTCTAGGAAGGATAGTACCAAATGGTTATTTTTTATAGCTCCTCATATCCATCACATGGAATCCTTTTAACACAATGAAGTACTGCAGGCTTATTCCACTGTTGGTACACCTGATTACATTGCTCCAGAGGTTTTACTGAAGAAAGGATATGGCTGTGAATGTGATTGGTCAGTGTCTTCGTATTATGTTCTCTTTCAGGTCAAAGCTTATCTGTTTTATTACATTTTCTGAGTGTTCTTTTCTCAGGTGGTCACTTGGTGCGATCATGTATGAAATGCTTGTGGGATATCCACCATTCTATTCTGATGAACCTATGTCCACCTGTAGAAAGGTAATAATTGGAATTTTCTCCTTGGGTTACGCATGTTGAAAAGTTTTTGGTGTTTGGAATCCACTGGTTCTCATCTGTCTAAGTTGATAAGAGACCTGAAAATGTAGTTGTTTGTCTGAGCACAGTGAGCGGTTTATGTGAAGGAAACAATTGTCCGCTATTTTCTTAGAATCGTTATGATTCATTCAGTATCTCACTTATATGGAAAGGACCAGGAGGAAGTAATTCAGTTTAACGTTTATCATTATGCATTTGGATACATGCCTCTTAAGTTTAATGGTGCAGAATTTCATGCTCTGTTTAGTTCATCCAGAGTCTGTGGGAAACCAAATATCCTGGGGTGGAAGCCTATTTATTCAAGGGATTTATTGGGAAACTGGATGACATGCAGCTTTTTGTTTCCGCCATATATAGACGGTCTATATGTGCATTCCAATATTTACCTGCTTACTATGTCAGCAATTCACATAAGTTAACCTGGAATGAATGCATTCTTATGACATCCTTCTAGGCACATAAGTATCAGTATAGGTAAAACATATATTAAATGGATTGCAAACATGGCCAATTTTAAACTACAATGAGCAAGGCTCAATTATTACTCAGTGATTGGATCTTGATGCCTGTATGTTCATATTTGACATGCATAGCCATTTCATCGTGACATAGGCGGTAAGGTCCGAAAAAAACTATGTTCTCTAAGCATGATTATTGCATTCAGCAACATTTGCTCAAGATGACTTACAAGTGTTTTCTTGTTGTTGATTTCATCTTGTTCTTCTCACACTTTTCAACTATTGAAATACCACTCTGGATCAGTTCTATTGCATCAATTATAGTTTATAACCTTTGGTGAAAACTTGGAATATTTGCATCAAATGTTGTAGCTTTCCAACTTCAAGTTGCATTTTGATTCTTTCTAGATGACAATCGACTTATGTCTTGTTGCTACAGATAGTAAATTGGAGGACTCATCTTAAATTTCCTGAAGAGGCAAAACTATCTCCAGAAGCAAAAGATCTCATTTGTAAACTTCTGTGTAATGTAGAACAGAGACTTGGGACCAGGGGTGCTGATGAAATAAAGGTACTCGATGTATTAAATGTGAAATCCCGTGAACACTTAGAATGGGATTAGACTTGGACAAATTAATCGGTTAAAAACTCTGTTTCAGGCTCACCCATGGTTCAAAGGCGTTGAATGGGATAAACTTTATCACATGAAAGCTGCATTTATTCCAGAAGTTAATGACGAGTTGGATACTCAGAATTTTGAGAAGTTTGAAGAGGTACACTGGTTGCCCTTCACTCTTGGTTTCCCCATATAGTAACCCTTTTTGCGCCATTCTTATTTGCTTGTTTCTCATGTCTTCCTTTGCAATTTTGGTTTGCAGGGTGACAATCAAATTCCAACAGCAGCAAAATCAGGTCCATGGAGGAAGGTTAGTACCGATTAACTGCTACTTGAATTCATATTTCGTAGGGGCATGTCGAAGTGAGGTTAACTCTGTCATTCTGCATTTAAATAATCAACTGATAGGGATGATTTAGTAAACTGCCTAGAGTTTTCATAATTCATAGGGGATTCTTTCAGTCATGCACTCTGCATGTGACTAATCAGCTAATAGGGACGATTTGTATGGTCTTCATTCTAACTTCACTGTGCGTATGCACGACAGAACTTTAATTCAGATCTAGTTCTCTGGGAGTAGCCATTTGCTTTGTGTACTAATCAGTCCAAATGCAACTCCTGGATGACAAATTAAAATTTTAGTTTAAGTACTACTTTTATAGCAGTCAGAGAACCAAGACAGATATATCTGCTTATTGACCTGCTAGTGAGCTGGCAGAGGTGATGGTTTTTTTCGGTAGATAACCGAAGCTCTGTGGTGTTGCAGAATTAAGTATAAGTCTGTTTTTTCTGTTTCCAAATTGTAAAATCCATGTAGCTACTTCTGAGGCATTGTAAAGGATAAAGGGTATAATACAGTTGGAAGGGGGAAGATGCGGCTTCCTTTATCATAAACTCGTTTGGTAACAAATTTGCTGATAGAACTGTTTCAGTACTGAGTAAAAGGAAAATGTGTTTTTTTCCTTCTCAGAAAAAGACGAGAAAAATGTTTCATTTTGCTATTTATCATCAGCTAATTTGGTTGACAGTTATGATCATAGTCTTTTTCATCATGCACTCCGTATAATACTCCTGTCATTTTAAAACCTGTCCTTGACCCTTTTGTTTGTTGTTACAGATGCTGTCCTCAAAGGATGTCAACTTTATGGGTTACACTTACAAAAACTTTGAAATTGTGAATGATAATGATGTTGCTCAAATGGGTATTTAGCTTTTCCCTGCATTAAATTAATAATCAATCCATTTGATCATATTTGGAACTTATCTTGCCTAGTATAAGAATGATTTGATTTCTGCTTTTATCTGTGCTTTGTTAATCAGTCCTCCATTTTTCAAGTATTAAAGTTTCTTTTTCTTTTGTAATTTTCAGTTTGTGATGTGTCTTGAAATGTTTATTTCTATTTTTCAGCTGAATTGAAGAAGAAGAGCAACAAAGCTAAGAGACCAACTGTGAAGTCGCTTTTCAGTAGGATATCTGTCCCTCTTTTTAAAATTATTCTGGTTTTCATAGTACTAGTGTAGAAGGGAAGTATTACTTCTCCAAGCATTGCTCCTAGAAAAAGAGAGGCTATAACCAAGAAATGGAAATAATAGTTGCATAACTTCATTTGCGATAGCCTTTACCACTTGAATTGAGCCCCGGGGGCTCAAAACAATAGAAAGGGTGGTCTGGTGTCAGGCCGATTGGTTTGGTGAAACGACGACTACTTCGCTTAAGTATTATTTTACTATTAGCGGAATGGAACGGGATGGAATAGAAAGAACACGAAGTGCTAGCGCTGATGTCCGGAAAACCTTTCCCCAGGAAGTGAATTGCATCACCGTCCTTTACATTGAAAAACGTCTAAGAGTTTCTAAGAGTTGGAGGTGAGGAGAATCTTATTTAGTATTTCCCATAATGGTGGTAATTTGTTTGAAGGAAACAACGGATTTTTTTTTTCACGGCCAAGAAATCCGTATAAGGCCAACCCGTAAGATCAACCGCAGTCTTCGAACTCGGGATAATGAGCCTACCCCTTTACCATTCTCCACTTAAAGACCATGCTTAGTTTGCTGGTGCAGGTGACCTAAGTCACTAGTCCCTCAACCTTTACCACTTGAACTGAGCCCCGGGGGCTCAAAACAATGGATATTAGGATCAGCTTTCAAGAAAAAATGAACTAATTATTGGTTGAGTCTCCATTTGCGATTTTTCTTTTACAGCATTTTGTCCATTATTTCATGTGTTCATTTTTGTATTTATTCATCTCTCATGGATCATGAAATTTCTAAGAGTCGGAGAGCTAGAAAAATCTATCTCTGAAGTTCTCCTAGTGGTGGTAATTTCTCCAAAAGAAACTGGTGGAGATATTACTATCAGCTTTCAAAAAACCGAGTTGATTATTGGTTGACTTTCTGTTTGCAATACCTTTGCAGTATCTTGTCCAGCTGTTTCATGCGTTCTTTCTCGTTTTTCTTCCTTTTATTCTTCTCTTATGGATCATGCTAAAATGATTTTAATATGTCTGTAGATGAGGATTCAGAGACTGCTGACTCTCAACATGCACATGGGAGTTTCCTTAATCTCTTACCTCCACACTTGGAAGAATCCTCAAAGCAGGCTGAAAAACTATAGCTGCATCCAAAACTAATCTGTTAATAACTTCATGACCATAGCCAAAACAAAGCAAACACGGCAAAGTTAAATCCTTGTCAAGTCAATAGCTTTCGTTGGTGTTTTTTAACCTAGGTGTATTCCAAGTGTAAGTAAAGCATTCATGACGATGGCAGTTTTTGCAAATTCTGTTGTAACTGCCCTGGTTCATAGTTTGTGCTGCTTGTTGTGTAAATTATTTCTTGGAAGTACATATATCATTCTTTTTGTTGCTAGTTTGTAATTTTCCCCCACTCTCTAAGCTGCAGAAAGTTGTGACCTTGTTCTTGTAATCCCTTCTACTCTGGATTTATTTATTTCAATAACCCATTCTCAAAAGATGAATATTCAGGTTTGTGTTCTTACTGGTCTTTTCTATTACAATATGTATCTTTGGTTATGTCAATTATCATGGGAGCTATCCTTTATTTCTGTGCTTTTACTTCTCCAAAGATGATAGAATACTGGAGAAAAAGAATATCTCAGGGAATATGGCAGGTACCCTAGGAATTAGTCGAGGTGCGTGTAAGCTGGATTGACACCATCATTATAGAAAAATAAGAGTATCTCAGGGAATATGGACTTTATATATCTAACTTAGAGGATTTATCATGCTTGACCATCTTTATGTTGGTTGTCAATCTTTGGTAGCATCTTCCTTTATTCGAACTTGAGATCTAGCAATATTTATGAAGCTCGTGTAGGCGGAGTTTTAATTATTTAATAGTTACATTATTTCGAAACTCAGCGCGGACAGATACGATACATAATTCATAGTTTCAGTTGTAAATCCACCTAAATATCAGTAACTTATTGCTGATAAATAACAGTATTATAAAGGCAAAGGCGCAGAGTAGGACATTTTACCTTTCACGGCATAAGGTATTAGTCACAAGGCAATCTCCACAAATTTAGTTACGTAGAGCATAAAAAGTTACAAGAAAATGATTTAACAATCTAAACATAAAAAATATATGTACATAACAAGATTCTTCCAAAACTATGCGAATTATAGTTAAATGTTTCAAGAAAATCCAAAATGCTAATATTTCAGGCCGTGTAAGTCAACAATTTAATACGTGTAAATTGGTCCAAGTATCATTCTTATTAAAAAAACTACTCCCACAATTTCAATTTATTTATCTTGGTTTGATTGAATACAGTTATACGGAGTTTAAGAAAGTAAAAAAGACTTTGAATTTTAGGGTTGTTAACTAAAGATGCATATGATGTACTAAAATGCTATTTAATCTTGTTTTAAACATGACATGTGAAACGTATAAATTAAAGAATTGCTGAATTAGAAAAGAGACATTCGTTTTAAACAAGCTAATAAGAACAGTAGGACAAACATATTCGAACAGAGTAATTAAGAAAATTTTGGGTTACAACAAAATCTCGAAATAGCTTCAAATTGTAGGAAAAGACTGAATTAGCCCCTGCTGGTTTAATTGGCATTGAGAAGTGGTTGCAGTGCCCTGACCATAATTGACATGTTTGGTCGAAAATCTGCCTCTTCTTGAATACAAAGTCCTACAAGAGCTGCCACCTGAGAAAGAATAGTTGAATAGTGGTTACATTATGAAAAAAAACTAGGTAGTTGAATAGTGGTTACATTATGAAAAAAAAAATAGGCCTTGATTACAAGAATTTGTTCAAAGATGAGGAAGAAGAAAACCTTAGCAATTGCCTTTGGAGGGTACTCATTGTTTAGTTTGGGATCAACACATTCTTTCACTTTATCTTCACTTAATAGTGGAGTTGCCTGCAGAAGATCATTTGGATGAATCAGTATATTGAAGGCATAAACCGAGCTAAACATTAACAATTGATTTAATATCTACGTTGTTCGGACTCTTTTAAAATGTCGCTGGATGCGTGTCAAATTTTCCAAAAGGAATGCGTTTTTGGAGTATCCGATACATGTGCGACAATATTTTTGGAGAATCTGAGCAACATAGCTTAACATATCGACAACACCTCAAACTTGCAACAAATTTCATTTAGACACTCGAACTATGACTTGTTCCAATCGAGCACCTAAACGCATAACAAAGTGTCTCTATTAGACACTTTCAGTTTAAACTTTGAAAAAACTTTTGCGTTTGATCTCAAATGTCAATTAACCACTTAACATATGTCATCTCCTTTGCACATCATCCTCAATTGGAACATGTCCAAGGTTTAACAATGTATTGAGACTAATTCGTATAATTAACGAGGTGACATATTTTAACTGAAAGTGTCTAACATGAACACTTTATTATGTGTTAAGCGCTCAACTGAAACAAATTTCAGGAATTTCTATCGGTGGTAACTAATGAGCTCTTCGATATCCAAGTTTTAGAGTTAAAAGCGCAGCTGCTCATCCGACGAACTACTTTAGGTCTTTATTCTGTGTCCTATCCTTCCTTGCGGATTCCTGCTTTCTAAAGGAGTATTTCAGTTCAAGTGTGTATAAATGAAATTTGGTGTGAAATTTGAGAAACTGTCGATATATTAAGCCTTAACAATTAGGTAGGATAAGAACCTACCCATGTGACAAGACTCTGTTGTCCTTCTGGCATTGTATAATCTACTGGCTTTCTTCCTGTCAACAGCTCTAAGAGAATAACTCCAAAACTATAAACATCACTTTTCTTAGTTATCTTTCCTGCCATGGCATACCTGTACCATAAATTACCATCTTATTATCATACAATTTTCTTGTAAATATTGAGAAAAATATAAACCCTATTTTTAGTAGCTAACAAGGAATTAAACTGCATGTTAGGGTAAGGTTAAAAATGCAAGGCTTACTCTGGAGCATTGTAGCCAAAACTCTCCTGAACTCTAATGGAATGCTCTGAAGACTGATTTGTCAAGTTGAAATCACCAATCTTTGCTGTAAAATCATCAAAGAGTAGTACATTGCTAGATCTGACATTGCGATGAGTAATTGGCGGTTCAACTTTTTCGTGTAGATATTCGAGGCCACTGGCTACACCACAAAATATTTTAACTCTTTGATTCCATGTAAGAACTGAACCAGGCTCAGCACCTTGTACTCCTTTTCTACCTACAATAGAACATCCAAGAATAACTTATGATGTTACAACAGAAGAGTTGATTTATCATATGGTCACTCAACAAATAGTTATTATCTTATAAAGTTACTTTCTTTGTTGTAACATGTTATTCCGAAGGGTTTGTGTAACATGTTATTCCGAAGTTGAATGTGTAGAACTTATCGATAGAGTGACCTGAATGAATTCATGTTGATCAAACCAAGAATCAATTGCATTGGAAAGTTTATTTATGGTTCAAAATTATGGACATACCATGTAATACATCATGCAATGTGCCCATGGTCGCAAACTCGTAAACCAAGATTCGATTGTTTGCTTCTAAGCAATAACCCATCATAGTCACAAAATGCTCATGCTTAAGTCTTGAAACCATTTGTAACTGTATAGACAAGAAACATAATATTTTGAGAGATTGTTCCATTCGTCCCAAAATAGTACTAGTTACACTATATTAAGAAGGAAAAAAATTGGAATTAACTACGAACTTGTCACTAATTTGACTCTATATTGCTAAGTAACACTCACCTGGTCTGCGAAGACAGAATCTGATTCTGGAGAAGAACTAGTATCCAATTGCTTTATTGCTAGTTGTTGGCCATTGCTAAATTTAGCACCAAACACGCGGCCATAAGATCCCTCGGCAATCAGAGCTTTCTGACCAAAGTTATCAGTCAGTATATTTAGCACATCCAAGGACATATCTGCATGTACCTCAATTGGTGAAACTCCCTGAGGAGCTTCACTTGGCTCTCCTCCTTCATTAGCTGCATTATCAAAGAAACAACGTTGAAGACATAATTAAGTAAATAAAAATGTGTTCACTCTAGAAGCTTTAGATAGGTGGTGGGGTAGCGCTGGAAGAAGGGCGTGTAGTAAAAAACTTCCTTATTTCACCAATAAGCCAAATGTTTACGATTGAGCAAAATAATACAGAATACCCAAAAACACCTCTAAAATTTGTTCGGATTATTAATTTACTCCCTAAATTATGTCTAATCTTAATTACCCCTGAACTTGACTATTTGGAAACTTTCACGCGCCTAAAAGAGAGTGTAATCACGCTCTTTGATGCATCAACTTTCAAGGGGGTAAAGGCTATTAAATAGCCAAGTTCAGGGGGTGATTAGAACTAGACATAATTTAGGGAGGAAACTAACAATCCGAGCCAAGTTTAGAGACATTTTTAGATAGAAGGCATTATAAATTTCAAGCTAACACATGTAAATCAACAGGACCATATCATGTCCAACTAAGTCTATTTAGATCATAAGGACTGAAGTTACATATCAACAATTTGATGCTCTAGCTAGCCTAACATTACACCATTCTTAACAAATAAATAAGCAGAAAGTGACAAAAGGGAATAAAACACATTTAGCAAGGCTAATAAAATGTTAACTATGAATTATGATATAGAAGAAAGCCTCTTAACCTTGGTTATTGAAATAAAGGAATCTACCCTTGATGAAATTGATGATAGCTTTAATGTAACTAATGATGATGATAGACACAATGGCACTGATGATAAGGAAGCCATAGTTGCCAAGATTATATTCTGAAGAGGAAGACATTGCTCTGTTTCAGTATTGGTGTTAATTTCTTTTTTTTATAACAAGCAATATCAAAGGCAGTCAAACATCAAAAAATAAAAATAAAATAAAAAAACAGCACGGCGCACTAATCTCCCGCTATGCGCAGGGTCCGGAGAAGGGCAGTTAAACATCAACTGTTATTCTAAATAATACAACAGCAATTTGCAGGCGGCTAAGGCGCGTTGGCTTATTCAAAAGTAATCTTGCATTGACAATTAATTGATTGTTCAAAAGCAATCAGAGAATAAAACTTACATGGGGGGCTGCAATCTTATGTCAAGTTGCTTAATTATTACTATTATTATTTTAGTCTACTTGCAAGGCACCTAAACACTTGGATAGCCCTTTAGCATATGAATCTTCTTTTATTCTATTTAAAATTAAGTCTATGTATGTGTTCTTCTGCATAGCGAAAACTTAATGTATCGAATTGATATTTTTCTATATATGTGCTCTGAATAGTAGCAGGTTACCAAACTTGAGTTTATATCTAGATAACTAATTAAAGTACACCTTTTTAACTTGTATACATATAGGGTAGCTCTCTTGCAATTAATTATTAGCAAGAAACCAAAAAGGATAAGAAATGTGAGGAAAAAAAAACATAAGGATAATAATATGTGAACGCATTGACTGTTTCAATTAATGATTGAAACTTTTTTTCGAGTCAGCAAAAGCTATGAATGATTAGAAAATTACCTTAGAATTACATATTTCGATGATCATTTAAAACATTGAACCAGAACTGTTTCTTTTTTAATCCTTCCAACCAGAAATTATTTTTGATGAGAAAATGATAAAAAGTACTCTTTTCGAATCAAAAAAATGTTCACTTAGCTATTTATACATCCTTAAGAAATTATTATTTTTTAAATAAAAATATGTAATTTGATTAAACTGCTCCTAATTAAATAGATATTGTGATTGATCATATAGCACTTAATAGGAGCAAATCTGAAAAAATGAAATTAATTTTTCTTAATTTAATAAGTGGACACTCTTTTTGACTCAAGAAAAAAAAGCAAAATAGACAATCTTTTTAATTAGGAGGAAGTAATCTCTTATATATAAGGTAGGTTTAATATAGTCCTAACTCCTAAGCAGTTCTGATTTTTCTAAAGTAGGCTAATAGCATGTTTGGCTAAGCTTTTAAAATTAGATTATTTTGAAAAATACTTTTTTCAAAGTGTTTTTTAAGAAAATAGTTTTCATAGAAGCATTTTGTGTTTGACCAATTAATTAAAAAAAAATACTTTTGAGCGGTAATTAGTATTTGGCCAAACGTTTAAAAAGTGTTTCGAAACATATTTTTTTCAAAAGTGTGTTTTTAACAAAGTACTTGTGAGAATATATTTTTTAGCTTTTGAAAAAACAGTTTTTACTACTCTAAAATCACATTTATTTTCTCCAAAAAACTTAGTCAGATACTTTCAATTTTTTAAAATAAGCACTTTTTGAGAAAAATAAACATTTTTTTAAAAAAATAAACTTAATCAAACCGACTATAAATATGAGCATTTTAGTCTGTGTCAAACATCTAAGAGGACTCATTTAAAAGTACAATTTTTATGGGTTTTGATATTTGTGGTCTATCTCTTATGTGAAGTGCAATTTTTTTAGATTTGACGTGATTTTTTAATGTTTCAAGTCAATTTTTTAAATATAATTTTCATTAAATCGAATGATTAAATTTATTAAATATTTAAAAATATTCATTTTTATCAAAGTCGCAGTCTCTCGTAAAAATATAAGATAATACTGATAAACTTTGTGGTTGACGCAAATCTTAGTACATGACTCTGCCCTTTTTATTTTAAACTTGCCCCAAATATTTGAAGGATTCATTTTCTCAATTGTAACTCTCCTTCCAAACAAAAATAGCACAAACGAATTAAATCCCAACAGATACGCCATTTTTAATGTTGGATGAGAATCATACATAAATCATCTTTCCTATGACCTTTAACCTTAAAACAAAACTAATACTTCAACCTAGTATTGACAATAACACACTTACAATTGAACCAAAAATGAATTTTTCCAATGAAAACCTTATCAAAACCCTATTAAACAACCCATCTTCCATAAAAACAATTTCACAAGCCAAGCAACTCCATGCCCAAATTGTCAAAACAAGAGGGTCAAAATCAGTTTCACTAGCCACCATCATTCTTGGAATTTACACTGACTTTAACCTACTTAAAGAATCTTTACATGTTTTCAACACTTTCCAATATGTACCCACAAAAGCTTGGAAATCTGTTATAAAGTGTTATTCTTGTAATGGTTATTTTCATAATTCTTTATCTTGTTTTGTTGCAATGAGAAGTTGGGGAAAGTTGCCTGGCAGAGATGTTTTCCCTTCTGTGGTGAGAGCATGTACCCATTTGAAGGAATTGAGAGTTGGTGAATGTGTTCATGGTTGTGTTGTTAAGCTTGGTGTGGAAAATGAACTTTATACTGGCAATGCACTCATGAATATGTATGCAAAATTGCAAGTTTCGTCACATGCTCGTTATGTGTTTGACGAAATTCCCCAGTCAAATAGCTTTAGTAGTCGTAGAAGCAACAACAACGACGACAACAACATACCCAGTGTAATCCCACAAGCGGGGTCTGGGGAGGGTAGAATGTATGCAGACCTTACCCCTATCTTTAGTAGTCGTACAAGCAGTTTAGTTAATAATAACAATGCGTATGACGTGGTCCAAGATTCTGAGATTGGAGTTGATGATATTAGGCAGGAAACAAGAAATGAGTTGATAAGGAGTGAAAAAAGTCATTTTGATTTTTTAAGTGGAAGGAGAGTAAAAAATGATGTAGGGTTTGATAGTGTGAGTAAGATTTTTCAAATGATGCCAAATAAAGATGTTGTTTCGTGGAATACTGTGATTGGTGGAAATGTACAAAGTTGGTTGTATGAGGAAGCTTTGGATATGTTAAGGGAGATGAGCAATGCCAATTTGAAGCCTGACTGTTTCACTTTGTCAAGTGTCCTTCCTGTTTTTGCGAGGCACGTAGACGTCTCAAAAGGAAAAGAGATTCATGGATATGCAATTAGACACGGGTTTGACAAAGATGAGTTTATCGGGAGTAGCTTAATTGATATGTACGCGACTTGTACCAGGGTTGAGGATTCTTGTAGGGTGTTTGATTTGTTACCAGAAAAGGATGACGTTTCATGGAACTCGATAATATCAGGATGTGTGCAAAATGGTACTTTTGATGAAGGGCTGAGACTGTTTAGGAGGATGTTAGCTGCTAATGTTAAGCCTGTGGAAGTTTCTTTCTCAGCTATACTGCCTGCCTGTGCTCATTTAACCACACTACATCTGGGGAAACAGCTCCATGCATACATAATACGAATGGGGTTTGATCAAAACATGTATATAGCTAGCTCACTTGTGGACATGTATGCCAAATGTGGGAAGATAATGACTGCTAGATGGATTTTTGATAGGATGGAGGTACACGATTCAGTTTCATGGACGGCCATAATCATGGGGCATGCATTGAATGGACATGCCAGCGAGGCCACTATTCTATTTGAGAATATGCAACGTGATAGGATAAAGCCCAATGCTGTGGCTTATCTGGCTATTTTAACTGCTTGCAGCCACGCTGGTTTGGTTGATGAAGGTTGGAATTATTTTACAAGCATGAGCAGATATGGTGTTTCTCCTGACGTCGAGCACTACGCTGCTATTGCAGACCTTCTTGGTCGTGCTGGAAGATTAACGGAAGCTTATAAGTTTATCACTGACATGCCTATTAAGCCCACCGGGGGTATTTGGGCTACGCTTTTATCAGCTTGCCGAGTTCACAAAAATGTTGAACTGGCTGAAAAAGTTGCCAAAGAAATGACTTCAGCTGATCCTGGGAACATGGGACCTTATGTGCTCTTATCAAATATGTATTCTGCAGCTGGGAGATGGAAAGATGCATCAAAATTAAGAACTGACATGAAGAAGAAAGGAATGAGAAAACCACCAGCTTTCAGCTGGATAGAAGTTAGGAACCAGGTTCATGGTTTTGTTTCGGGAGACACATCTCACCCGTATTATGATCAGATACATGAAGCACTAAGAGATCTTTATGAACGCTTGAAACATGAAGGTTACATTCCCGAGACGAGTGAGGCACTACATGATGTTGATGAGGAGCAAAAGAGTCATATGCTCTATACTCACAGTGAACGGCTTGCGATAGCATTCGGCATTATTAGTACACCTGCTGGGACAACCATTAGCATAACCAAGAATCTTCGTGTATGCGTAGACTGTCACACAGCCATAAAATTCATATCCAAAATTTTGGGGAGAGAGATAATTGTGAGAGATAATAGTCGATTTCACCATTTCAAAGATGGGAACTGTTCATGTGGAGATTATTGGTGACAGTAACTATCAAGTGTATCCGTAATGTAGCAGTAAAGGCCTTCATTGTAAAGAATAAAAGTGGGAAACACATATGGGAAGGTATCGAGGAAATGACAGATTTTAAGAACTTCAAACAGTCTAGTATTTCGCATTTATTTTGCAAAATCTAGATTACAAGGTCCTTCTGACGCTGTTCAACTATATGATATTGGGGGCATGGATTTCATCAATCCATAAATGGCCTGATGTGAACTTCTCATTTTCTCCTCGTGTTACAAAGGTTTAGAGACCTTGAAGCTCTAATATTCTTGAGCTTGTGGTTGTTGTGTTCGCTGATGACGACATTTTGGAATTTCACAAGGTCATATTCAATTGAGGAGGATTCTTGGAACTTGACTTTTAACTTAATTTTTTTCCCCTGTAAATTACAAATTTTTCTGTGACTTGAGAATATTTTGTACAACCTGAACAAGAGAAGTTGCAGAAAATCGTGAAGTCTTTTGATACCAAATGTAATGCCATCTTTGTCATTTGGAAGCTATCTTTATGGATATGATTAAACATTGTTAGACACTTTGTGGATATGATTAAACATTGTGGAATTACATTGGGTATGTTGTTGTGTCGTAGACACTTATGAAGGGTAAGATATGGAACTTCTGAATGATCAAAGGTGTTTCTTTTCTTTCATTTGTTGCTGAAAAGTTTAGGAGCTCTCACCAATTCTAGCAAAGATTTTATTCCTCTTATAAGTATATCGGTTTTTGGCCTTTGACCTTTGGGAGAAGGAAGGGAATGATGCTTGCTAGATATCTGGTCAAGCCGCAAGATGTACAAGTTCTTTTGGCAGATGATAACATGCTGCACGAGTCCACAACGTGGGCATGTAATTTACTTGCCGCATCTTGATAGTGTAAATTAGCATCATGATATTTTATGGAGGCAGTCAAGAAAAATCTTTTGACAGAAGCAGCATGTTGGTAACAAAAGCTCTTAAGAGCTGATTAATACCTCCACATAACCTGTCAATGAATTTGATTTTACTTCTGTTACACTGATCAATACTACTCCGAGCCCCTTTGTACTCAGTGGCAGAGACAGAGTCTCATAGAGTTGATATGAACTCCCTTTGCCAGAACATTTTGCTATTTATACATTATATTACGAAACAAGATTTCGTACATATATAGAGGCAGATCTCCTTGCACAAAATTCTGCACACACCACCGTTAGTACAAATAAAAGTATCTTGAATAGGGGTCCCCCGGGTCATAGCTGGATGGCAAATGAGAGGAACTTAAAGTCCGGCCGGAGGCTTGCAGAGTGGGTTCGAACCCTGGTGGGAGCAATTTGCTCTTTCTGGATAGAACCTTGTAGGTGATATCAGTTGCTCTGTTCTCAAAAATCCTGGTCATTCAGGCACATCCCGCGATTTATTGTTAGTAATGCTGAGGGACTGGGACTACTATCTCCAGGATTAGTCTGACGTAAACCAGAAAGCTGGATATAAAAAAATATATATCTTGAATAGGTCTTCAGAAACTGAAGTCTGAATGTGACTCATAAATTAGGTATAAAGTACTGCATATGAACTTTGGGAAATAATTGTTACTATGACTTTGGGTGGATTTTTTTTTTTTTTTGTTAACCCAGGTCTCGAGGCGACTTGTGTCTCCCTATCGCTAGCACTGCACAAGTACTGGTACTAGACTCCTGGGGATGATGGAACCGGTCCTTCAGCACCCCACCACCAGGTAAATCGCTGGATGTGCACCCGTGGTCGATGTCTGCTTAAGGCCCAACGGATCAATGCTACAAGGTTGACCCCCTCTTTCGGCTTGGCGGGGATCGAACCCACACTGCAACATGCCCGCGCAGCTTTTAGCGCTCAGGCTTTACCACAAAGTATATGCCCCGGAGGACGATATCCATTGATGGGATTCGAACCTGCGATCCTACGGTACATGCAAGAACATTTCACCAGCAAGCTGGAGCTCTTTGGATAACTTTGGGTGGATCTTTGTTATGGGAGTTGGGGGATTGGAGGTAGCTAGGGGGTAGGGGGTTGAGGTGATAATAGGATTGACATTAAGGAGACAAAACGTATATCACATCAAGAATAGGTCATAGTGCCTATAAAGTATGCATGAAATGGGACCAAAAAAAGAAACATTTAAAACAGTAGCACTAGTTCTATACATATGTGTCTGAATTGACAAAGTATTAGGTCATTTGCCACTATTTGTTACTCTCTCGGTCCCAAAATTTATTATGTTTTTCTTTTTAAAAGTTAAAAAAAAAGGCAGTCCGGTGTACTAAGCTCCCACTATGCGCAAGATTCGGGGAAGGACCGGACCACAAGGGTCTATTGTACGCAGTCTTACCTTACATTTCTGCAAGAGGTTGTTTTCACTGCTTGAACGCATGAATTCCTGGTCACATTGCATCAACTTTATCAGTTACTCCAAGGCTCTCCTTTTTTTAAAGTTAAATTAGATTATATTAATTTAATATTTTAAAATTAAAATTTAGATATTCGAAAACTATATAAAAAGTATTATAAGTTTCAATTCTTCTCATATTAATATGATAAAAAATATAATTAAAAATATTGGTCAAAGTTGATATAGTTGGACTCTTAAAAATTATAATGTGAAAAGTATTTTGAGAAAAAAAGAGTAATATGTTTCTTGTCATGTGAATGCAACATAGCAGATGCACAAGTAGACAGTATGCCTGTGATTTCCTTATGTTCGATACTTGTGATCTTTTTGCAGTCTATTTTTAAAGTGTTTTGCTGGAGAAAGTGAAGAAAATGATCATGATTTCTTCTTACAAAATGATCTCATAGTCAGGGCATGCCAAGTAAGACGAAAAGGATATCCTGATCAATATGCATTTCTTGAGTCACCACTTAGTTTAAAATTTATAAATAGTAAAAGGAATATTTTCCTTTATCTTTTATTGATTATTGTGTATAATATATATAGCGTTACATAATTATTTACATGATTACAAACTAGGTAACTAATCTTTCTAATTACAATCGGAATATAAATTTACATAATATAAAAGATATATAATGATACGGAAATATTCTTGTAATATTCTATCACACCCCCGCAGTTGAAGCGGGAGGTTCACGTACGCTGAGACTGGCTCGGAAATCGTCAAAGAATATGTGCGGAAGTCCTTTAGTAAATATATCAGCAATCTGATACCGGAAAGGAACATGAAGGATACGAACTTGTCCACGAGCCACTTTTTCACGTACAAAGTGAATATCCATTTCAATGTGTTTAGTGCGCTGATGTTGAACGGGATTTCTGGAGAGATAAACCGCATTGACATTATCATAGACCAATGTAGCCTTACGGATTGGGCAGTGAAGTTCCAGCAGAAGGTTGTGTATCCAACAAGATTCAGAAACAACATCCGCTACTCCTCTGTACTGGACTTCAGCACTGGATCGAGACAAAGTAGGTTGTCTTTTAGAAGACCAAGAAAGTAAGTTATCTCCGAGGAAGACACGGCAACCTGACGTGGACCGACGAGTGTTCGGACAGCCACCCCAGTCAGCGTCGGAATAAGAGGTGAGACCAGAAAGGGTGGACTTGTATAGGTGTAGGCTAAAGTGAAGAGTACCTTATACATAGCGCAAAATACGTTTGAGTGCACGGGCTGTGCATATGTAAGCATACTTGTTGCACGACATAGGATATATCTAGTCTCGTGAAAGTGAGATAATATAATGCTCCTGCTAAACTGTGATAGTGAGTCGGGTCGGCATACAGAGAATCCGAAGAGGCACTGAGTTTGGAATTAGTATACACCGGTGTGTGGGCCGGTTTCCAAGACGTCATGCTTGTTCGGTCAAGGATCTCTTCGGCATACTTCCTTTGACAAAGAAATAAGCCACCTACATCTCTTGTAACAGCAATGCCCAAAAAATAGCTTAGGGGGTCCAAATCTTTCATAACAAACTCATAGGCAAGGAGTGACATGATGGATCGACGAAATGCATCAGAAGATGTAGTGAGGATAATATCATCAGCATATAATAGGATGTATGCCATGTTATTACTCTTGCTATAGACGAACAGTGAGTGATCAGATTTGCTAAGTGAAAAACCGATAGAGGATACAAAATCACCAAAACATTGATACCATGCATGAGGAGTCTGTTTCAGTCCATAGAGTGATTTCTTCAAATGACACACATAATCTGGATGAATCGGATACATGAATCCCATAGGCTGATGCATATACACGATTTCATGAATGTCCTCATGCAAGAAAGTATTTTTGACGTCAATCTGATGAATATGCCAAGATTTGGACAAAGCAATACTCAGAACGGTTCGAATAGTTGTCGGTTTCACCACTAGCTTGAATGTTTCATCACAATCCACTCCCACATGTTAAGACTTGCTATCACATACAAGACGGGTCTTGTGCCTCTCAAAAGAATCATCAAATTTCTTTGTATGTCGAAAAATCCACATAGAACGAATAATATTAGCATCAGGAGGACATGGTACTAGATTCCATATCTTATTTTCAATAAGAGCATTATATTCGTCAATAATTGCATTTTTCCAATTAGGATCGGACAAGGCATTTTTCGGGTTGCAAGGAAGAGGTGAAGGGGAAACCGAATTGGACAAGTTAAATAGTCGTTTGGGTTTGGAAATGTCGTGCATAGCACGTGTTTCCATTATCTATCGGGGTGTCGTGTGGGGTTGGACAGGCTTGGGAGGGGGGGTGAGATGTGGCAGCAGGATCGGGAATCGAACCGGGAGTGAGGAGGTGGGGCCGAGACGAGGCAGTGGTGTCGGGAGGAGGGGGCTGGCTGAGAGGCATTAACCGAATTGAAAGGCCGAGAAGGGTTGTTCTGAGGCTCCCATTACGGGGCTGGGTGGGCTGCCTGACTCGGGACAACGGTGATTTGGTCGTTGCCGATAATGACAACGACTGATTTTGCAAGTGATGAATTATAAGAGAATTTAGGTCATCATTTAAGAAGTCATAGGATTTTGGAGGTGGAGAATTGATTTTGGTAATGGGAAATTGGGACTCATCGAATATGACATGCCTAGAAATGATTATTTTTTGGCTTGACAAGTCGTAACAGTTGTAACCTCGATGATTGGGGGATAACAAATAAAGACACACGAGGATGACCGAGGTTGCAGCTTGTTCATTTGAGTGGAGGGATGAAGGGGGTAGCATAGACATCCAAAAGTTCATAAATGCTTATAGGAAGGATCCCGAAGATAGAGAACTTGAGTGGGAGATTTGTGTTTGAGAGACTTATTTGGGAAAATGTTCAAGAGATAGGTTGTCATTGAGAGGACGTAATGCCAAAAATATGGGGGATAAAGGCGTGGGCAATAAGGGAACGAATTAAGTTGTTTATGGTTATAATTTTTCGTTCGGATTTTCCATTTTGTGGAGATGTGTGTGGACAGAAAAAATGAAAAATAAGGTCGTGTTTGGTTCAGAAAAGTTTGAATTGTTGATTATCGAAATCCCTCCCATTGTCACATTGAAAATATTTGATATTCTTTTCAAATTGTGTCTTTATTAAAGCACTAAAGAAAGAAAAAATAGAATAGACTTGGGACTTATTACCAACGAGAAAAGTCTATAGAAAGTTGGAATAATCATCCAAAAATAATACATAATATCTATGCCCAGCCGTGCTTAAAATAGAAGAAGTCCATAAATCATTGTGTATGATATCAAATGGCATTAAAGTACATGTGGATGAAGAATAAAATGACAATTTGACATGTTTCCTAAAAATGCAAGATTCACAAACAAGAGTATTAGAAATATGTTTACAATCAATAAATTTATTTTTGCTAAGAGAGCGTAAAACATAATCTCCCGGATGTCCTAATCTATTATGCCATAAAAGAGACGAAAAAGTTACAAAGGTGGATGGCCGACGGTGGTGGTGATATGATAAAGGTCTTCGGTGCTGTCACATCTCATTATTCGCATCCTTGTCATCATGTCCTTCACAGAAAAACCAAAAGGATCAAATTCAAGGAAAACATTATTGTCGGTTGTGAAACGACAAACATATATTAAATTTTTGATAAGTTTCGGGGCATGGAGGACATTGTTTAAAACTAACGATGAATGTGATGGGGAGATGGATGATTGTCCGTAACCTCGAATGGGAATGTCTTGTCCACTGCCAACAATAATATTTCGATTTAAATTGCTTATATTGAAATAAGATGAGAGAGTACCTTGGGATGCCGTCATATGAGATGTGGCGCCAGTATGCATATACCAACTGCTGTCTGGAATAGAAATGGCAGTGGATCTTGGACCTGGTCCGGATCCGGTGGATCTAGATCCATTTTATAGGATATAGATCTTTAAAATTTGGACCCGATGGATTCGGATTGGACCTTGATCCATTTCTAACGGATCGGATCTGGATCTGGATCTTGTATTTGAGATCCGTATCCTGTCCAGATCCGATTCGTGGATTTATTTTTTATTAAATATATCCATAACCTAGAATATAATTTTATAAGTATTTTCTTATTTTTTTTATAATTTATGTATTAGGCAAAGAGTTGAACCAGGATAAGGCACAAGTCACATAGCCATTTAATTTGTCTTTGAAGTTTCTTTTCTTTTACCTATATGCTCTCTGCAGTTTCCCATATTTTCATTTCTATAAAAAGAAAAAATTATCACACTTCTTTAAATTTTTCTTTCTTGAATCTACTAGCCATAAGCTTTAAGTATCTTTCTCTCGTTTGTTTGATCAGCAAATAAAATTGGGACTTTTGATATATGATTGACATTATTTTATGTTATTTAATGAAGTCAATCAGTAGAACTACAAGTGGAGCATCACTAAAGCCTCCAAAAATTAGCTCAAAGTTGCAACCTGTTCAACATAACTAATGAAGTCAATCGTCTTTATTTTCTTGTGATGCTAAAACTTTGTTCAGTATTTTGGAAGAATGGTGTCATGTTTGTGTAGGTTGATTGAATGAACTCAATCATTTTTTAATCAGATTGCGTTTCATTTTGTCATAAAAGTTTCAACATGTGGGAATATTATTCAAGCAAAAAAAATTTACATGTAGATCCAGATCCGATCCGTGGATCCGGATTTGGATCTTATTTTTATGGACCCAATGGATATGGATCTAGATCCGGATCCAAGTATGAAAAATGGATCTGGATCTGGATCTAGTAGGATCCAGTCCAGATCTGATCCGTTGCCATCCCTAGTCTGGAACGTTGAGAGACATCGTGTTCATAGCCACCTCAATATCCGTCGATGCGTAGGTTGAAGGAGGAGAGACTTGTGTATTGTATGGCTGTTGTGGACGTGCGCCGAGGATTCTGGGCTGGGACTATCGGGCCGAAGATTGGACCTAGAAGGATGTCGGGTAGGGGCACGGTGGAGCAGCCTAAGCCGGTTGGGCCCACGCAACCTATGGTGGGTAGGCATAGGGGTGAGCACGGGTACAGGGTACCCAGATACCCGACCGGAACCGACACTAACGGGTAGGTTCCGGGTAGATATATTATAATAGCGGGTAGGGTCCGGGTAGTAAAATTAAGAACCGATCAATGTCGGGTCCGGTTCCGGTTCCGAAAAATAGAGACAGGGTACCGGACCGAATCGACATCTAACCTATAAAATATTAAATATTTTAATTTTTTTTTAGAAACATTTGGACCACTTTTAACTTTTTCCAAAATTATTTGTTGCACGCCTGCACATTGATTTTCCCCAACCCAAGACGTAAATATTTTATCTTTTTCACCCTTTATGCTTCGTTTCTATTTCAGTATACTCATCTTCAATTTGTATTACTTTTTATTTGAAATGTAAATCTATTTTTAAAATTTGTGTATATTTTTATAGTTGTGAAGATGAAGTTTAGGAATTTACTAGTATAATAAAGCTTTTCTTTTGTATCGATGAGCTTATGAACACGAAAATAAGTTTAATTCGAGATATTTTCAAATTTATTTTGAAATCAACACGTTCAATTAATTGAGTGTCAAATTTGGCTTGCAATTTTAGGTTTTGGTAGCAATTAGTTTTTCTACAATGAATAAGTTTTCTAAAACTTCTTATAAGTACTAAAAACTCCGATTGCAGACTAAAAACTACTTGATGAAATTATTTTAGAACTCTTTTTATTCTCATAGGCTTAAAAATTGTTGCTTAATTTGTGTTTTTTATTTACTGAGTGCAGGAACCTACCGGACCTGGTCCGTAGGTTAGTAATGATTACTTCTGGTAGGTTCCGGGTAGTAAATTTAGGAACCGATCTTTTACCGGGTAGGGTCCGGGTAGTTAAAAAATGTTAGGGTACCCGGACCCGCTCACCCCTAGGTAGGCAGCCCACGATAGAAGTTGTTGCTACTGATGTTGCAGCTGCGGGTGGCTGCTGGCCGGCGGGGGCTGTCCTCTGCCGTCGCTGCTACTATTGTCGGCTCGGCCACTGCGACTTCGGTCGGTATTTTGCCATTTGTTGTTATTCCAGGATTGTGAGCCACATTTTTTATCGTTGGTTTATCGGTGGTGCGGGGCAGATACCGAACCCGTCGGGTTAGCAGGTGTGTCGTCGGTGGTCACGAGGGCGGCGATGGCGGTGCTTGCGTTGGCCGTAGCCCGCTTGGGTTTTCGAATTTCTTCAAGGATGAGTCTCGAAGGGGCCTCATAGAATGTAGGCAATGACGTGCTTTGTTGGAGGATGGTAATGACGCCATCATAAGTTTCATTCAAACCAGCAATGAGTTGCATCATTAATCGTTGATTGTGACTGGTGCACCGACGTTGGAAAGTTGATCGGCAATCATCTTAAGTTCTTGACAATAAGTCGACGCATTAGGAAAATTGTCCTGCTGAATGTCCTTGAATTAATTTTCCAAATACAAGGTACGTTGTGTTTTATTTTCGTGAAAGATGCTTTCCAATAGCTCCCAAGTTTGTTGTGCAGTAACGTCAGTTTCAGTGATTATATGCAATAAATTGTTCGAGATTGTGCCGTAGATCCATTGTAGAACAACCGCATATAAACGTGACCAAAGTTCGTCATCATATTTCTCCAGGGGTTTGGCAGTGGTTTTTGATTATGGAGGGATGATGTGATCGATGACTTTGTATACACTACAATGGATCTTAAACAATTCAGCCCAAGAGGAATACTGAATTTTTTTCATCTCAAGAGTTATGAGAATGAAATTCTTGATGTTATTGACTGCAAGAGCATGGTGGAATTTAGGCTGTTCAGCTATTGAAAATTGGGGAAGAAGTTTTTCGAGAAGTGGAAGAAAAGGGAGAGGGAGGACGGCGGATGGGAGGGTGGCCGAGAGGTGGGGACGACTAGGGGAGGAAAATTTTAGGGTTTGACTTATGATACCATAAAGAAATATGTTCCATGTCTTTCATTGATTATTGTGTACAATATATATAGTGTTACATAATTATTTACATGGCTACAAACTAGGTAACTAATCTTCCTAATTACAATCGGAATATAAATTTACCTAATACAAAAGATATGCAATGATACGAAAATATTCTTGTAATATTATATCAAATAGATTTTTTTTTCTTTTTTTGGATGTACTTTGTATTTATTTTAAATATTTTTTTTATGTTGATTGAAAGAAATTATCTCCAAATATTGATAATCTCTTAGAATCTACGTGGAGTTAGCAAAGTAACATAACAAAATGGAGCAAAGTCTCAATCTTTGTTCTCGAACTCTTCAAAAATATTTACGGATGTCATTAGATCCTCGAAAAGTAAAACATTTTTGAAGAATTCGACACAAATACAATAATATTTTAGAGAATTCGAACAACTTACGTCTAAGTAAAAGCAGCACAACCAGATTGGAATGAATTGAGCCAACATAGAAAAACATGAATATCGGGAATTTATATGTCCGTCCCAACTAATTTGAAATTGAAGGTATAATTTCATGGAATTGAAATCCTACACCTAAATGAGGCCTTAATTATCTTTTGTATAATTTTGTGTGTGTTTTCTTTTTCTTTTTGTTAACTGTGAAAGAGAAAAATAAGCCAAACTTTTCTTTAAGAGTACTTTTATAAAAAGTTGAAGCTAAACCTAGTCTTGACTATATTATGGCAAACGAATATATAGGGTAGGTAGCCTATGCATTTTGATGCCTCGTATTTAATTAGATTTATACGAAATCTTTATATAGACACACAAAAAAAGATGGTGTAATTTTATAAAGGGGTCTAAAAAGGGCAGAAAAGACGGGGTAGATAGGTTATTTTCGATAAATTTCGGCTCAAAAGAAACTCAATCGACGTGATATTGCAAGAAAAATAAGATAGCAAAATATCGACAAACAAAATAAATAAAACAATAAATAATAATACACACTAAAGAATAACTGATAAAATAAATATAAATATAATATAATAATAATAAAAATAAAAAAGACAAGAAGAAAAAGAAAAGATTACATGTCTATGGTTGTTCAAGTCGTGAAAATAGCTATAATAAATTCTTTTGGTCTGATCGGATCAAATCCATCCCTTTCTCTTTGAATCAAATTTTCCGCATATTTCGTTTCCCTTAGATTCTCCCTCTTTCCAATCCTTTTTCATTCTGTTTATTTTTTTTCCAAGAATCCATAAAACCCGCTTAGCTTTTCTGTTTCCCCATTAGGGTTTCTATTCAAGTTTTAATTTTTCTATAATCCCCCCCCCCCCCCCCCAATTCATTCTATTATTTCTTTATTACCAGAAAGGGGGAAAACTGTTATTGAAAAAAAAAAGTACTTGTTCCAACTGTTTCCATATATATATTATATATATATATATATAACTCATATTAGGCTTTAGGGTTTTGAAATTTTTTCTTTTAGGGTCACCAAAAAATAAAGTCATTTTTGGTAAATCTTTCTTTTGCTGGATTTGGGGTTAATTTATATATGTTTGGTTTAATTGGGTTTTAGTTAAAATCAAGAAAAGATTAAATCTTTTGGTGTTGGTTTAATTGGGTTTTAGTTAAAATTAAGAAAAGATTAAATCTTTGGTGTTGGTTTAATTGGGTTTTAGTTAAAATCAAGAAAAGATTAAATCTTTTGTGTGTTGTCATCGTTTTATTCAATCTTTTGACTATGGATCATGTGGTTGGTGGCAAGTTTAAACTAGGCCGAAAGATCGGTAGTGGATCTTTTGGGGAACTTTATTTAGGTAATCTGAATTTGTTTGACTTGATTGTTGTTGTTTTCAATTGTAGATCAATTTTTCTGCTTTGGGGTTTGTGTTGATTTTGAGTTTTGTTTTTGTATTAGGGGTAAATGTGCAAACTGGAGAAGAAGTTGCTGTGAAGCTGGTGAGTATGTTGATTAGCTGAAACATGGTGTCAATTGTGTTAAAGATTTAGTCTTTTACTGGGATTTAATGAAATAAAAAATGTTGGTTTAGCGGGAGCTGGAAATTCACTGCAGAGTTTGCTGTTAATTGTCTTGAGATTGAGCCTTTCACTAGCTAAATAAAATTAACAACATTAAAAAGGTTTAAAAAAATGAGTCATGCACTAGAAGATTATTCTTGAGTTATCAGGGATCATATTAAAAACTTAAAATATGATAGATGCACATTTCGGAAACAACCTCTCTACCTCCTAAGGTAGGGGTAAGGTCTGCGTACACTCTAACCTCCCCAGACCGCACTTGTGGGATAACACTAGGTATATTGTTGTTGTTGATGATGATGATGATAGGTGCACATTGCTTTATTGGCTGAATTTCGAGTGACATTGTTTATTTGGCTCTTTTTCGGTGCTAGTTTGTTAGTGTGCATTTGCTGGATATAGCTTCTATTTCTGAAGAGTCTTGAATATTTTTGCTTAATTAAGATTAGCATATTTGTCTGGTAGGGGACCCTATTGTGAAATATTATGGACTTCGTATGTGGTTTGCTTCTCAGCTTCAGTCACCATCTGTCAAGTGTTTTTGAGCATCATAAATGAGATTTCCCTGCGCGTGTTTCTAGTGCTACGTCTAGTAATGTAGTTTTTCCTTTGATACATTAGCTTTGCCGTTTCCAGAATCTATTTTTTTGGTATGCAGGAATCAACTAAAACAAAGCACCCTCAGCTTCATTACGAATCAAAGCTGTATATGCTACTACAAGGAGGAAGTAAGTAATAGCTTGCTTCTACCCATGAATTTCAATGACTTATATTTTCTAGGTGAACTGATTTGTTCTTTTTTTAAAAAAAATATTTTCTTACTTTAAGCTGGAATTCCACACCTCAAGTGGTTTGGCGTTGAAGGTGAATACAATGCCATGGTTATTGACCTTCTTGGACCAAGTTTGGAAGACTTGTTCAACTATTGCAATAGGAGATTCACTTTAAAGACAGTTTTAATGCTGGCAGATCAATTGGTAATTAGCTTAAAATAGATACTGGTTAAAGCATAATTATTATAGCTGCTAGCTGGTTGCCTAAGACTTGTTCCTCGATGTAGATTAATAGGGTTGAATATATGCACTCAAGAGGATTTCTTCACCGTGACATCAAGCCCGACAACTTCTTAATGGGTTTAGGGCGTAAAGCAAATCAGGTGTGCACTTCATCATATGTTCTCTACATGTATGCCTATGGTTAACTACAAGGTTGTATGCTCCTATGCATTTGCACTAGATATTTCGGAAAGTTTTCCACCTACTTGATTGGAATTAGACAAGTTAGTTATCTATTAGGCTTTTGGTTCTACCACACAAGTTCTTCTCCAGCATTTGGAGCTGGACATATTCCAGTGCATTGTGCAGTTGCATATTCTTGGACACAGTTAATGTTTTGAAAGATTTTCCTCTTTATTTAGTGTATGTTTTTCCAGCATGATGCTTGAGCTTGAGAGGTATAAGTTCTAATTACTAACAAAATTCTGGTAATTAGACAATTGCAAATGGAAGAATTTTCCTATCCAGATAAGAAAGGATGAAGCTCCTCCAAACTTAGTTCGTAAAAAAAAAGTGACCTGCCTTAGAGATTCTGTCACTGAACATGCGCATCTTTTAATTAATGGATCAGCAGTTTCCTGTTTCTATATTACCATTATAAATTTACATTAGCATGAGTTTACAAAATCTGATGGAAAAATAATTCCTCTGGCATGACCTCTGCAGCTCTAAGCCAGTTTCGGGTGTTTTATTTTGCTATAACAGGTATACATCATTGACTATGGTCTTGCCAAGAAATACAGAGATCTTCAGACGCATAAGCATATACCATACAGGTAAAAATGTCAACCTCTAATGTTCCTCAAAGATCTCATGTGATCTTCCATTTCTAAAAATTACAGCGTAATATTACTTACTGAGGTGATGTGATAATTGGTCAATTCACTACAACGTGTTAGTAACGATGATTACTTGATAGAGAGAAGCCGAAGGTTGAATCTTTCTCTAATTGTTTTTTTGGCGGCTTCATTTTTTGACATTTTGGAGTATTAAGAATTTAAACTTTTGCTCGAACCTAGTTGTGACCTTCCCTTGTTTGTTTTATTTGCTCCAAAGTTCTCTTTTGCATAAGCTGGATCAAAGAAATTAAAGCTTCCCTTATGGATATGGAGAACCATTTTGTTTGATTGAACTTGTGTAAATTTTGAATGCGCATGGTGTACTATGTTATTGAGAAAACAAAAAGCTGGATGAAATGTTTTTTCCCTCCAATCCTGCTTGAAAGCTTGTCTTATTTTTTTCTTTTGCACTCCATCTGTTTTATATGCACTTCCAAGCTTCTCAGTAGTTGATATTGAAATTATGGAACAAGTTTGGAGGTTCTAGCTTTCCTTTCCTTGACCTTATCTTTAGAGTTTTGGGTGGACAATTGGAGTGTAACTATGGATTATTGAATGACATTTTTGCTTCCTTTGACAGGGAAAACAAAAACCTCACAGGAACAGCTCGTTATGCTAGTGTTAACACCCATCTTGGAGTTGGTAAGCGAGGATGATATTACCTCGAACACCTAGTAGTATTTTAAACTTTACATAATTACCTCTCTTCCTTGTATGCAGAGCAAAGCAGAAGAGATGATTTGGAGTCTCTTGGTTATGTGCTTATGTATTTTTTGAGAGGAAGGTTTGTGAATTACAGTTGGAAGTTTATAGTTGGTGCCTGTATCTTGATTTCGATGTGCATTTACTTGTTTCTTACAATTAACATATTTGATTGTCTTTACTAGTCTGCCATGGCAAGGTCTGAAAGCTGGCACCAAAAAGCAGAAATACGACAAGATTAGTGAGAAGAAGACGCTTACACCTATAGAGGTTGTGACTTTATGTACATTATATTTCCCATGCCAAATATAATCTGTCCTACAGGGGAGTACAGGGTCTTGCGGATTCATCTGCCCTAATTTATACTGTATGTGCATCAAACTGCATTAATGATATATTTCACTGGTCTCCGTTAAGCAGGTGCTTTGCAAATCCTTTCCCTCAGAATTCATATCATATTTTCATTATTGCCGATCATTACGGTTTGATGACAAGCCAAACTACTCATACCTGAAGAGGCTATTCCGTGACCTTTTCATTAGAGAGGGTACGTTTTCTGTTTCACCCGGGTTTTTTTTACCGGGTCTGACCGTTCCTCTTGCTTTGCTTGTGCTTATGCTATGTTTTGAGCCGAGGATCTCTCGGAAACAGTCGCTCTACCTACCAAGGTAGAAGTAAGGTCTGCGTACACTCTACCCTCCCCAGACCCCACGTTGTGGGATTTCACTGGGTATGTTGTTGTTGTAACGCTTGTAGTTTCAATCATCTGTTTCTTCCTTTATATTATCTCTTTGACCCAACAAGTTATATTTCTGTAGTCTTATAAGACAAATTTGTTTTTGTGTGCATTGCAGGTTATCAATTTGACTATGTGTTTGATTGGACTATCTTGAAGTATCCACAGATTGGCTCCAGTTCGAGAGCGCGAGTCTGTGCCTTTAATCTGCTCTCGCTAAAAATTATCAACTGTTTGATTTTTTGCATTCTGAAGATGCCGTAATCTTACATTTCATTTGTTTTTCAGCAACCTATTGCAAGATTACCTGTGAACCCGGGATCATCCATTGAAAGAGCAGAAAAGATCCCTGGTATTGTTTCAAAAAAAAATTGGCTTCAGAAGTAGCAGCTTAAATTTCTCATATGATCATTGACGTTTGGGCTCATGGCATCCTTTGTCTCTAATCTAATCTATGCTTTTTACAAAATAACCAATTAACGGGATCTTTTACAAAATCTCTAAGAATAAGTAGTTTCAGAGTACACTAGAAACACATAAAGGCTTGTAATCATTCACTGTCAGAGGGGGAGACGTACAGTGCTCAAGTATGTGCATTGACTAAAAGTTGGAGCTACCTTAGAGGCTTTCATAATCTGGGGAAATGGGTGCTCTCCAATTGGTTCTGAAAAGAAAAAGGGCCATATATGAACAAAATAAGGCTGGGCCATTTGTTTTGTTTATTTTTCCTCCTGTCTTTTTCCTTTTTTTTGGTTGAATTTGTGGTATCATGTTTACAGCTTTGTAGCCTGGAATCTAATATTAAGATTTGTCTGATCTCTTGTACAGTGAGGCAGGAAATCAAAGATAGGTTTTCTGGTGCTGTGGAGGCGTTTACTAGAAGGAATGTGTCTGGAACTGGTTTGCAAGGGGACCATTTGAGACACCATAGATCTTCAGATGATGTACCATCATCCAAGGATGTGGTAAGTGGCGAATGTGAAATTTTTTATCTGCCTGAAGCCTGTAGATTCTATGCGATATTTGAGCTCTCTTGGCGTCTGGACTGCTTATTGTGGGTTATCTTCTGATGCACTGTTAATATTTTCAGCAAGCTGATGCTGAAAGAGTCCGTGTATCTCGGACTGGTAGCACCTCAAGGAGGGCCGTAATGGGAAGCAGCCGACCAAGCTCATCTGGTGAACCCATTGACAATCGCACTGGTCGATTAGGTTCTAGCAGTGGCCGTATTTCCACTACCCAAAGAGTACAACCTGGATTTGAATCCAAGTCATCATCTTTTACCCGTGCTACTGCAGCAAGAGGGGGTAGGGATGATTCTCTTAGGAGCTTTGAGCTGCTAACTATTGGCACTGGAAGAAGGAAATAAGCTATATATGATTTCTAATATCTGCCCCTTCAAGGTACGAAAACTTATACCGCTGGCATTCAATTATTTTCAATATTCTTGATACTAGTCCTCAACTAATTAGAAATTATTGTTACTGGATTTTGCTGATAGTTGAGCAGCAGATTGAGCAGCTGTCTTTAAGCACTTCCCAACAAGCATGCACCGATTCTTGCAATTTAACAGACTTGCTAAACTTTCAAGAGATAGGGAGGTGTTTCTGTTTTGTATATTTGAGAATGCTGCTCTAATGTGATGTTGTAGACCGGGATCTGTCTCGAAAATAAAAAAATATTTCACATCTCTGTAAATTGCTTCATGCAGAGATGGGCATAGCTGCGTTTTTTTCCTGATGCATGGCCGCTATGTTTATGAATGGGGGAGGATGTTTAATGGAAAGTAAATAGTTCATGCTTATGCAGTGTAGTTCCGATTACTTAAGGGGCTACCTCAGTACTTTCTCCTAGTTGTGTGGTTCTTGTGCCAAGGAAGATTTTCATATACTTTATGTAATGTACCTTAAATTTCTGCCCCTCTAATCTTTCTTCCTATATGATATGTTACTATGATCTTGAGTTGTCACTTAATCCAATTTGATGTACCTTAAATTTCTGCCCTCCAATCTTCTGCCAATTTCTTATTTTCAAGATTTGTTGGTGTGAGTATATGATTAATATTGAGTTTATAATTTTGATCTTGGTCTATTTGGTTGTATGAGACTAACAACGGATCTCATTTTATGGAATTTGATGTGATGGTCAAGAATTCACCTTGTTCTTTGAGCTGATTTTGACAAAGTGGCTCCATTTTTTGATACAAGACAGCTAACTTAATATGATGTTATAATTCAATTTTACAAGGAAGAGCTCTCAGATACTTATAAAATTTAAATGACAATGAATGTAAAATGTTAGTCAAAAACTTTGGATCAAGAAAAGTGATACTAAGAGACCAAAGAAAGAACTCAATAAGGGAACACATAATTTGTCCGCCGCTAATTTCTTTTTCGATGATTGTTTTTATAGGGTTAATTTGTACGCATATTGACTATTTTATTGTGTCATTTTCTATAGAAACTAAAAAATGAGTTTGCAAACACTACAAGACTATGACTACGCATCCTAAGTTTTTCAATGTAGTAGAGCTTTTATTAGAAAACTCCTTATTCCACTCACAAAATATTTGCTTTCCTTTTTTCATTTTATATAAGATATTGCAATTGTTCAAATTTATTCACAACTTTTTTTTCTGAAAGTTTTCCTACCTGCCGGCATTAAGCGATTGGAGAGCCTATTAAAAATGAATACCAAAAATCAAATAAAATCACTAAGAGGTGTGAAAATTGGAATTATTCCACGCTTAATAAAAGGTCTAGGGTGTGAGCTATACAAATGGAGAATGTTTTGTTAAGTAGCATTCTATTGCCTTAGTAGGGCTACCCGGCATGGCTGCAAATTAGTCAGATTGTTATGCTTCAAATACCATAAAATTTTAAGGGTTCTTTGTTTGGATACCGCTACTTAGTGTTTTTTTTTCACGTTCATCTACTTAGAAACAACTTTAGACATGTGATCTGAAGTTTAGACAAAAATGGTGCATGAACTTCGGGCGAAAATGGCTGAAATTTAGGTGAAAATGATTAAATTAAGCCATATGAAACTTCAAACATCACATATTTAAAGTTTTTTTCAAAATAGATAGATTTACAAATTTTTTATGCGTTCGAGTATGGCTTAAATGGTGGTTCCAAAGTTGAGTATTTGTACGCATTTCGGCCTCAAATACTGGATAGTTAAACGAAAAATAAAATCGAAATGCATCAGTAAGGATGGCAACGGATCGGATCTGGACCGGATCCTACTAGATCCAGATCCAGATCTATTTTTCATACATGAATCCAGATCCGGATCCAGATCCATCGGGTCCATAAAAATCAGATCCAAATCCGGATCCACGGATCGGATCTGGATCCACATGTAAAAAAAATTGCCTTGCTAAGAATGTAACCTTGCTAAGAAACTTTTTTTGAACTGACAAACGATTTTTACTTAGCTAACAGTTTACTGTGTTTCAATTTTGAAATGTTCATATGAGATATTTTGTTCGTTGTCTCGTTTTGATTGTGAGCTATTAATTGAAAATGTTGGACAATGACAATAGTTGTGGAAAATGGTGACTAGTATTTACACAATGCAAAACTTGCATGTGCTTGGAATCTTCACAAATGAAGTGAAAATAATTTTAACTACTTGTCTATGGAGATGTTAGTCATTCACTAATAACATTGATTTTATTATCGAAGTTACCTCTTTATTTTTTGGTTTTTGAGTTAACGCGGGGATAAATTAAATTTGTTTTGAGAATTAAACTTGCAAGGATGTGCTTAGCAATTTTAAGAAAATACTTATAAAATTACATTCTAGGTTATGAATATATTTAATAAAAAATGGATCAACGGGTCGGATCTGGACCGGATACGGATCTCAAATACAAGATCCAGATCCAGATCCGATCCGTCAGAAACGACCCGGATCTGTCTGGTCCAATTTTGAAGATCCATATCCTATAAAACGGATCTGGATCCACTGAATCCGGACCGGGTCCAGGATCCACTGCCATCTCTAATCAGTTTTGCAATTTACTCCTTTTCATATTAATTGAAAGATTTTAGTGTTTGGAGTATTTTACCTTCTTTTTTTCTTGCCTTTCACAAAAAAAAGTTTTTATTGTTTATTTATAAATGATATACCTAAAGAAACCAATATTCACAATGATGAAAAATATAAAAGGTGAATTTTGTGCACCAAACATTAATTATTTCATGAGCCAACTTTGATATAGTTATTCACCGTTACCTTGTATTTTTGTAATGTTGCCTCAATCTAAAGCATGGCTTTGTATGGACCGGAAATAATTAAACTCACCATTTATATGCTTTACTACTATAAATAATGTTTTCTATTGTATAACTACTTAAATCTGTAATTAATAGTTGAGACAGATTAATGTTATTTCCAGTTTAAAATCATAACTGATTATAATAATATCACTATCACTATCACTTACAACTTACAAGAAAATTGAAGCTTGTCCAAAATTTCATAAAGAAATCTGATTTTTTTGACATAAAAGTAATTTTATCCACTCTGGGTATTGGATTACAACAATATAATGATAGTCAAAGTTCAAAAAAGAGATCAGATTACTGTAATTCATTAATGAAAATAAAATCTTTAGGTGTACTTATTCTGAACTTTAAATTCGTAACCGTGCTGCTCTAAATATAGATGAACAATCGACGAGTTCTGCAGTTATTTAAAGAGGGTGCTTGATCGACTTAGAAATAAAACATAGCCGTCTATTGATTTAGAGAAAAAACATAATCTTTTTCTGAAGTCTGTTGGAGCAGGTGAGTTAAATATAGACAACAAATTAGGAGAAAGAAATCACTAATTTTTAGATTTTGTTAGCAAAGTTATTATTCATTGCAACATTATTTTGAACTTACCATTATAAAAAATGGAACACACATAAATGAAGGGGGAAGGTTTTATCATGAGTAGCCTATAAATTCTCTTCACATTTTACAAAATTATAGTGGATAGTGTAGAATAGTGTAATTCTCTGTGGTTGAAGGCTCCTCATTAATACAATATATATAGGTGTTTACAATTACAAAACCTAATTGGAGAATGATCTCTACTTTACATAATTACACTAGAATGATAATTACATAATATATGGAGAATATTAATATATTCTCTATCACACCCCTCAGTCGGAGCGGGAGGAGGCCGGACACTGAGACTGAATCTGAAGTCAAAGAACAACTGCCGAGGAAGTCCCTTAGTGAATATATCTGCGTACTGATAGGAAGAGGGAACATGTAACACCAGAACATGGCCAATGGCAACCTTCTCACAAACAAAATGAATATTCATCTCAATATGTTTGGTTCACTGATGTTGAATCGGGTTATGAGACAAGTAAACATCGGATATGTTATCACAGTAGACAAGAGATGCCTTACATAAGGAACAATGAAGCTCTAGAAGGAGGTTTATGAGCCAACAAATTTCTGCAACAACGTTTGCAATGCCTCTATATTCTGCTTCGGCACTCGAACGGGAAAGCGCGGCTTGCCGTTTTGCAGACCATGAGATGAGGTTATCACCCAAAAATACACAATAGCCGGAAGTAGATCGACGTGTGTCTGGACAGCCGTCCCAATCTGCGTCCGTATATGATATCAGTCTGGTCGATGCAAATGGATAAAGATGTAACCCATATCCAATAGTACCTTTAACATACTGAATGATACGTTTAAGGACCGTGAAGTGAGGCTCCCTGGGATCATGCATGAACAAACACACCTGCTGAACCGCATAGGCAATATCGAGCCTAGTGAAAGTAAGATACTGAAGTGCACCAGCGAGACTCCTATAAAGAGAAGGATCAAGCACCAAATCTCCATCATCCGCGCTAAGCTTCGACTTTGAGTCGACTGGAGTGGGCATGATTTTGCAATTTGTCATTTTAGCGTTGTAAACAATCTCTTCGGCATACTTACGCTGACATAGGAACATTGCATTCTCGGATCTTGTTTCAAGCCATAAAGTGACTTTCGAAGCCGGCATGCATAGTGAGGAGCCGAAGGATGCACAAAGCTAGGTGGTTGATGCATGTATACGGTATCTTTCAAATCCACATGTAAGAACACGTTTTTCACATCAAGTTGATGAATCGGCCAATTCTTTCCCATAGCTATGCTCAGAACAATGCGAATTGTGGCTGGTTTAATCACTGGACTGAATGTCTCACCACAATCAACTCCCTCTTGTTGTCCCATGCCATTAGCCACAAGTCTCGCCTTATGGCGTTCAAGCTCACCATTATCTCTGAACTTGTGACGATATATCCACATGCAACGAATCACATTCACCTCCTCTGGTATCGAGACAAGATCTCAAGTACGTTGTGTAGTGAGCACATTAAATTCTTCACGCATGGGCGCATTCCAATTCGGGTCAAGCTTGGCGAATTTTGGATTTTTAGGTATAGGTGAGATGGTCTAAGTGGATAGGTTAAAGTAGATTTTCGGTTTGAAAATCCCGTGCTGAGCACGGGTTTCTATACGATGGGTCGGAAGCGGGATTTTTTGGAGAAGGATCTCTAAACCTAATTGGAGAAGAAAATCTACTTTACGTAATTATACTAGAATGATAATTACACAATATATGTAGAATATTAATATATTCTCTATCACGTAATTAGTACTTTCCTTTACCATTTTCTTACTATAGAGACAAAGTTTGTCATTCATACTTCAAAGATGCATAATGCAAAATTTTCCCCTCCATTTTTTTTACCTTCTCGTGTACTACTTCAATGCCCTTTATGCCATGGAATATTTCGTACCCATTTAGAATTCATGAATCACGTACAAACTACTCACCCGTTCCCAGCAAAATGTCATCCTACGTTCTCCTGTAGATGCATCAGCTATTTTTTCGCCGGACATCCCGAATCAGCTCAACATCTGAATTCGCGAAGAAATAATAGAGTTGTTATCCTGCCAACATCTCGATAAGAAGGGGCAGAGCACTGCCAGTTGATAGGCAACAAATGGCAAGAAGAAATGGAATTGGAGGTTCAAATTCAAATGAGACTGTTAGTAAATCAATTGGATGTTCCTATTTCATCAAATGCAAATGAATTAGTTAACATAGCTGAAGAAACAAAATGATTTGGACTTGAATTTGAGGCTTTAATTAGAGTTAAAGTTATGTGTATCTTTTTTTATAAGGGGGTTTAAAAATGTGTTAGTCCTTTGTTTTTTTGTTAAGAGTTACACATCGGAAATGGAATAAGAATATGGACTCCTTATATGAACTTGGACAATCCTCACCCTACAAGCTAGCTTTCGGGGTTAAGTTAGACTCAAGATTCATTCTTTACATGTTATCAAAGCCACACTCATTCCAATTCTTTATTCGCCGATGTTGGGCCCCTCAAATTATGTTGTTCACGCTCCGGTTAACGAGATATGGGCGTGCGAGGGAGTGTTAAGAGACTCACATCGAAAATGGAATGAGAACATGGACTCCTTATATGTACTTGGACAATCGTCACCCTACAAGCTAACTTTTGGGGTTGAGTATTTTTGGGGTTAAGTTAGGCCCAATATTCATTCTTTACAGTTTTATTTTATTTTCTAGTATATGTTTGTCTTGAAGTGTGAGTCTGTTGTTTTATTGTATTTTTTTTTGTGAGTCTAAAATTGTGTTATGGTCGGAGTCTGTTATTTAATTTATTAAATATTTGTCTTGATTTAAATCATTCAAATTTATTATTTGCGTGGAGATATTTCACTATTTTCCTGTCGAACGTGTTAAAAACTAAAATTTTCATTGTTCAAATATAATTAATTTCACATATTATTTATTATTATTGAGTAGAAGTGTCACTTTCGGGCATCAGATTATATATAACACATCACTGGGTACATCAACACTTTCCACCTTGTAATTTTCACATTAAAATTTCTAACGAAAAAAAAACATTGCGTAAAAATATAACAAATCTTTACTTTCCTTGTCTTCTGTGTTCCTTTATTTTTAAAAATCTAATTAGAGTTGAAGATAGTTAATTTAGTAAGATCCATTCTATGTACCATATTACTAACAATATAGTGATAATCAAAATTCAAAAAGAGACTAGATTGTCTCAATTCATTAATGATACTAAAATCATTAGGGGTATTTACTTTGATCGTTAAATCCATAAGTCCATCGAATTAAATATAGATGACCAAAAGATGAGTTTTGCAGTTATTTTTTATCGTATTTGAGAGAAAACATAATTTTTTCTAAAGTCTGTTATAGCAGGTTAGTTAAATATAGACAACTAATTAGGAGAAAGAAAGCACTAATTTTTAAAAGTTTTCACTCATTGCAACATTATTTTAAGCCAACCATTTTAGAAGTGGTACGCACATAAGTTGGGGCAAATTAATTATACCATGAGAAGCCTATAAATTCTCTTCACATTTTACAAAATAGTTGTGCATGATTGGTACTTTACTCAATCTATTCTTACGTTAAAGAAAAAATTTGTCATTCATACTTCAAAGCCCTTTATTTTATGAAATATTTCGTACTAATTTAGGATTCATGAATCATGTACAAACTCACCCGTTATCGTCCCAGAGAGATGCCATGTTCTCATATAGATGCATCAGATAGTTTTTGATAAGACATCTGCTATCTGCTCAATTTGCACATGCACAACTATTATGGTCCGAATCACGGGTCATGATGACACTTACACAATTCTACCAGTAGAAAAATCATCCAAAGTTGTCCAATCATTTGGGAAAAAAATGTGAAAAAGATAAAGTACATTTTAAGTATATATAAAAGTGTGTGGAAAAAGAGAACTTAGTCATTACAATTCCAAGACTTGGTATAACTCGTACAAGAGCTTAAAGAGTAATACAAGCAAAGTTTGAAAATACCCAAATACATTGTCTATATGCTAAATAACTAAATAAATAAAGACAAAGGAAGAAGTGGGCCCTGGAAAAGCCAAGTGGCTCATCACAACTCCAAATGCTGGAATCAAGCTCACACTGCTTCTTGAGACATACTCGTACCCGGGGTTGAATCAGCACCACAAAAGAGTGCACCAAGTATAGTATGAGTACAAACCACTAATACTTCAGTATCATAGGCCGATAAAGAAGAGACACCGAATATAAAATATAAAGACTGACATACAACACGTGCAATTAGATCATTTATTCCTTTAGGTTACGTTAAAGAAAGTAATGGCTCATGCAATACATGTAGTCAATTAGAACAATTAAAGAAATGAATGAATGCAATGCAATGCATTTGGCCAATATAAAACCCAGTACACATATTGTTATTAATCTGTATTCCAAAAAATCAGTAAACAATAAACACTGAAAATAAACAGAATCAGTGTTGAAAAAATAAGAATAATTTTTCAGAATATAATCGAGCCCACTTAGTTCAAAGTGTGTCCTTAAGGAAATTATTCCCCTCACAAGATTTGAGGTTGATGGAATATCCTCTCCCAGGATAGAACGATTATCTTACCGTAATAGTAGTACTCCAAACTCGTAGCAAGTAACCACTCAACAAAGAGTATATCACACAGAATTTATTCGTGCAAAAGAAGAAGAAGATTTTGTAGTTCAGAAAATTAGTAAGTAAAATTCTGAGGAATCAAACAAATTTATAGCCATGGAAGTACTGTTTCTGAAGGTTTGCAACCCTTCTGAACAGACACTAAAATTGGTGGGAAATTTAAATGTGGGAAAGAAACCGGGTCGCAGGTTAGACAAGCGGATCCGGCCGGGTCGCGGGTCAGGGTCACTAACGGGTAGGATTGGATAAGTTAAATAATAATTAATTAAATAATTAAAAATTAAAGAAAATTTGGTCCAAAAAGATTATCAATCAATCAGATCATTTGACCAAATCCAAATCCAAATCCGAAGTCGTTTGAGCGACGATTTACGACGGCTGGAGGTCCTTGCCCCTCAACCCTTTTATTGACAAGAAGGAGTAATTCTACTTATAAGTAAGAACTTTTCTTTCCACCACCGATGTGGGACAACTTCCACTTTTCTTTCCACTACCGGTGTGGGACAACTCCCACTTTTCTTTCCACTACCGGCTGACAACTCCCACTTTCTTTCCACTACCGATGTGGGACAAATGATTATTTTATAGAGCAAGAGGGAACTCCCTCCATTTCCCATTCAATCTATCATTTAAATCAACAACTTCCCCCACATGAATGGGGAATGACTATAAGATAAAGGAATGCTGGACAAGTGTGATATACATGCTAGAATTGATCAGATCTGGATAAGTAGGTTTCCTTTGAAATTTCCGTAGTGAACTTATATCGAGATATACTCGATCAATCTAGATTTGATATCTGAACCGAACTTTGTTGTATACCTAAACAACATAAGTCACACAATCAACCCTCAACCATTTATGGTTCTCACTGCCAGGTGTTCGCTTTCACCCATGAACACCTCCCCGGTTTCATGAGTGTGTAGAGAATGGGTCTTACTGCCATTCCCTTTAAAGCGCTTACACTTAACACTCACATAGGTGATTTCTAAACACGTGGTCCTATAACTACATTATCTCCGGTCATACACCGCTGTATTTAGATAATCATTAAAGAACCTTAATGCTTTATTAACTCATTAACAAGCCATAAGGTTTTATCCTTATTTCTCAACATTGTCTTCATCCAGGAATGGGTTGAGTTATTTGACAATGTTGAACCGTCACCACAACTTTGTTTGATCTCCTTGAACCTAGCTCTCTTGGGATCTCTAGTTCCGCTAGGTAGAGTTACCGCCATGATGACTTGCCATCGGCCTTAACCCCATTCCCATTGATGATCTACTAACCTCTCTAGATAAGCCTTTGTAAGCGGATCCGCCACGTTATCTCTTGACTTTACATAGTCAATCGTGATAACGCCTACTGAGAGGAGTTGTCAATATGTGTCTTCGTCGATGTGACGAGATTTTCCGCTGTACATTACGCCCCTGCCATACCTTATTGTTGCTTGCCTGGGCACAATGTATACATATAGGAGCCAAAGGTTTGGGCCAGAATGGAATATCTTCTAAGAAATTCCGGATCCATTCAGCTTCTTCACCGGCCTTGTCTAAAGCTATAAATTCAGATTCCATTGTAGAGCGGGCGATGCATGTCTGTTTTGATGATTTTCAAGACAATCGATCCACCCCTCAATTGTGAAAACATAACCACTGTGGATTTAACTTCAAATGATCCTGGTGATCCAATTTGCATTACTATATCCTTAGATCACGGCGGGATATTTGTTATAATGCAAAGCATAGTCTTGGGTGTGTTTAAATACCCCAAGACTCGCTTTCATTGCTATCCAATGAGTTTGATTGGGATTACTCATGAATCGACTCACCTTGCTTATAGCACATGCTATATCTGGTCGTGTACAATTCATAATATACATCAAACTTTCCAAAACTATACATAGTCCAATTGTGAGTCACTTTCACCTTATTCTTTGAAGTGCAAAACTTACATCAATCGGGAGTCTTTATAACATTGAAATTTAAATACTTAAACTTGTCAAGTACTCTTTCAATATAATGAGATCATGATAATGCTAGACCTTGTGGAGTTTTATGAATTCTGATGCCTAAGATCAAATCAAGCAACTCCTAAGTCTTTCATATCAAATTTGCTAGTCAAAGATACGCCAGAGAGCATTTATATCGGTAATATCTCTACTCATTATCAACATGTCATCAACATATAAACAAATAATGACTTCATAATTTGGAGTATTTTTAATGTAAACACATTTGTCACACTCATTAATCTTAAATCCATTTGCCAACATTGTTTGGTCAAATTTTCAGATGCCATTGTTTGGGTGCTTGTTTAAGTCCATAAAGTGACTTAACAAGTTTGCACACTTTCCTTTCTTTACCAGTGAACCACAAAGCCCTCAAAGTTGTTCCATGTAAATTTCTTCCTCCACTCTCCATTTAAGAAAGCTGTCTTGACATCCATTTGATGGATTTCAAGACCATATACGTCGCCAAGGCTAACACCCGAATAGATGTTATTCTTGTTAATGGTGAGTATGTGTCAAAGTAATCAAGGCCTTCTTTTTGTCTATAACCTTTGACCACAAGTCTTGCCTTATATTTGTCAATAGTGCCATCAACTTTCATTTTCCTTCCTTTAAAAATCTATTTTGATCCTAAAGGTTTATTTCAGGAGGAAGATCAACCACCCATGTATGGTTGTTCAAAATTGATTCAATCTCACTATTGATCGCTTTCTTTCCAAAATGTCAATCGAAGAAGACATCGCCGCTTTAAATGTTTCGAGGCTCATTTTCAAGCAAGAATGTCACAAATCTGGTCCAAAGGAAGTAGATGTCCTTTGACGTTTGCTACGCCAGCATCCGCTTTACTTGGTGTATTTTCCTTTGATTCTTCCCCGGGTCGCTTAGATCTTTCACTTGACGACTCACATTCAGTTTTATACGGATAAATATTTTCAAAGAATTCCAGATTATCTTATTCAATTACCAGATTAACATGAATTTCGGGATTGTCCGATTTGTGAACCAAAACCGGCAAGCTTTGCTGTTTGTTGTAGCATAACCAATAAAAACACAACTACGCTTTTGGTCTGATTTTTACCCTTTTGGGCAAAGGAACTTGGACTCTTTGCTAAACACCCCCACACTTTGAAATATTTCAAGTTGGGTTTTCTTTCCTTTCCATAGTTCATATGGAATAGATTGTGTTGTTGTCAGGGGCACCACCTGAGTATTCAAGAATAGTAGGATAGCTTCTCTCTCAAGTTAAGTGTAAACCGAAACTTATTAGTAAGGCATTCATCATTTCCTTTAATGTTCGGGTTTTTCCTTTCCGCAATTCCATTTGATTGTGGGTGTAAGGGGAAGTAGTTTGATGAATAATTCCATATTCTAAACATATCTCTCAAAAGGAGATTCGTGCATTTCCTCCCTATCACTTCTAATCATTTTTATCTTTTATTAAATTGATTTTCCACTTGCTGTATTGCTTAAATGCATCAATTGCTTCATCCTTACTATTAAGCAAATACACATAACAATATCGAGTGCAATCACAATAAAAGTTATAAAATACTTTTTCCCACGGCGAGATGGTATTGACTTCATATCACATATATCTGTGTGAATTAAGTCTAAAGGATTTGAATTCCTATCAATAGACTTATATGGTTGTTTAACAAACTTAGATTCGACACATATTTCACATTTAGATTTATTACACTCAATTTTAGGCAATACTTCTAAATTAATCAATTTTCAGTAAGTTTTGTATTTGACATGTCCTAAACGAACATGCCATAAATTATTTTGACTCCAATAAGTAAGACGGTTTAATTCTTATTAATACTGCCAACAACCATTACATTGAGCTTGAAAAGGCCTCTGAGGTAGCCCTTTCCTATGAACAAATTATTTTTACTTATTACAATTTTCTCACTAACCAACACACATTTAAACCCTGCTTTTGACGAGTAGTCCACTGAAACTAAATTCTTCCAAATTGTTGGAACATGCATAACATTGTTGAGAGTCAGACCTTTCCTAAGTCATCTTCAAGTATCTTCCCCATATCCTTCAACCTCGTCACAAGATTTCATAAACAATACCTCTTCTGTCCAAAGAGGAGCATAGGTTGCAATGCTTCTTTTGTAGCGCAACATGTCGAGTGGCACCAGAATCAAGCCACTCACTCCTTTCATTGGGTTTCCAACCAAATTGCACTCGATAGCATTGTAACATGTATCATCCATATCATCATTCTTTTCCACCATATTAGCTTGTCATTTTCCCTTGTTCTTTTTCGAGAGACGACATAACTGGGCTTTCAGGGCCGCCTTTCCCACAATTAAAGCAGTTGCCCTTGAACTTTTCTTGTTGAATCCTTCTCCTTCCAGAAGGCCTCTTCCTTTTCTTGTTCTTTTTCAGAGCAAAGATCTTCAACGATGTTTGCCCTTTCAATTGGTGAAGTCTTACGGTACCTCTTCTCTCGGTTTTGTTATCTTCCTCGATCTTGAGACGAATCACAAGGTCTTCCCAACTTCATTTCTTTTCTTTGTGCTTAAGATAATTCTTGAAATCTTTCCATGAGGGCTAACTTCAATCATTGCAAACACTGAACGCTTTCATTTACTACCACATACCTTCAACAATAAGGTCATGGAAGATAAGTTGAAGCTCGAACTTGGGTTCCAACGGTTTTTCCATCCACCATTTTGTAGTCTAGTAATTTGGCAACCACAAACTTCTTCAAGCAAGCATCTTCAGCTTTTGTACTTCTTTCAAGCGCATTCCATAGTTCTTTGGAAGTCTCATCGACCAGACGTTGTACAAGTCATCTTCTAAGGCACTCAAATGTAGCCTTTGCACAAAAATCAGCCTGTTTCCAAGCCTCAAGTAACCATGAACTTTTGGTTGTCGTGCATGTCGGGCGGCGTACAGTGAGTGTCTCCTCATCGGGTGAACTTTGCATACCAAGGGTGGTAAGCCAAAAGAACATTCTTTGGTCGCCATCCTTAAAGTTGGCACCGTGAACTTTGCAGTTTCTCAACCGGGTACAATGGGTACGTTGTAGGAGTAACCATCGTGCAAGAATTGCAGAGGTAGTTCCAGCCTCAATTGTCATTATTCGCTTGTCATCACAATCGACAAACTGCTTTAGTTAATAAAACCGTAATAGCAATTCAATCACGCACTTAAACGATGAAGATTTTATTTCTTCAAATTGCAGATTCCAACGAAGTTTTTATATCTTCGAGTCGTAATACTAATATTCATATGGAGAACACTCCATTCACGTTTTAATCTCCAAACAGAATACAACAACGATGAAGTTTTTTATGTTCTTCAAATCGTTGTACAAGTATGAACTTTAATATTCCAACGAAGTTTTTATATCTTCAAGTCGATTATGAAATTTCACACTTAGTAGAAAAAACCACACAGGTTTTAGTCTCCAAAACAAAATACGATTAATCTAAAATATAATTTTCTTAAGATTGTTATTAATCAGATTCCAAAAATCAGTAAACAATAAACACTAAAATAAATGTAATCAAGTGTTGAAAAATAAAAATAATTTTTCAAAATATAATCGAGCCCACTTAGTTCAAAGTGTGTCCTTAATGAAATTATTCCCTCACAAGATTTAGGTTGATGGAATATTCCTCCCAGATAGAACGATTATCTTACCAGAATAGTACTCCAAACTCCGTAGCGAACCACTCAACAAAGTAGTATATCACATGCACTTATTCGCAAGTGTTAAGAAGAAAAAGATTTTGTAGTTCAGAAAATTAGTAAGTAAAATTCTGAGGAATCAAACAAATTTATAGCCATGGAAGTACTGTTTCTGAAGGTTTGCAACCCTTCTGAACAGATACTAAAATTGATGGGAAATTTAAATGTGGGAAAGAAACTGGGTCGCGGGTCAGACAAGCGGATCCGGCAGGGTCGCGGGTCAGGGTCACTAACGGGTAGGATTGGATAAGTTAATTAATTTAATTAAATAATAATTAATTAAATAATTAAAAATTAAAGAAAATTTGGTCCAAAAAGATTATCAATCAATCCGAATCCGAAGCCGAGCCGAGCCGAGCCGAAGCCGAAGCCGAGCCGAGCGACGGCGACGACGACGCGAGGGGTCCTTGCCCCCTCAACCCTTTTATTGACAAGAAGGAGTAATTCTACTTATAAGTAGAAGAACTTTTCTTTCCACTACCGATGTGGGACAAATGATTATTTTATAGAGCAAGAGGGAACTCCCTCCATTTTCCATTCAATCTATCATTTAAACCCAACACATATGTTATAGGCTATGCCATATAGCCATGACCCACGGAGAAATCGTGAGGTCCATAAACCCGTTGCAGACGTGCAACTCGAGCCAATCATCATATAATCTGTTGTAGGCGTGCACCTTAGCTATCCATATCTCCTTGGACTATGTGAACATCACCTTTACCTTTTCCCAGCCTCAAAGACCACCTCATATCTCTTTCTGTGACTCATTCTAATCAAGCAATATAAATATGAATGATCACATTCTGCATGACTTGTATGCAAACAGTAGATATTCCATATTATGTCAAAATATCATAATTGTATGAAATGGATATGCGTTAAATATGCAATTGCATTATATCAATTCGATGCCCAAGATATTTATTTTTCATAAGCAAACGAGATATGAGGTGATGATTGCATAATGAATCACCAATCACGAGTATAAGTCAAACATGGTCATCAAGCCCACATAATCAACAACCATATCAAGCCAGTAGATTTGACATTACCTTTAATGCTCGAAGACTCACATGCAAATTATCATCAATATTTATATATTATATACACATATTCAATCGCTTTGTAAAAGAGTAAGTCATAACCTACCTCGGAGCTGAGCGGGAGCCACGAATGTTCAATCCCGGGTCTTTTCCTTTCAGAGTGCCTATGAACGTACAAAGTTTATCAAATTAAATTCTACATTAACATACGAGTCGGTAAATACCAATATCGTTATTTAGTCAAAATAGTACCCTACAAGGTTAAACGAGACCAATGATACACATATTACTATACTTTAATTTGGAACCCAACATGGTTACCCCGATCCCCCAAAGAAAAAATTAGAATTTTATCGTAAAAATTAATTTATCCATAACTTTTTAGTCTAAATTCAAGAAATTACTCAAATCCAACCTCAAATCGACCTCTAAATCGAAGAATTTCATATTTTTAACTTTAGGACTTAAAACCACAATTTCTATAACTAATTCACGGATAAAAACACTACCCATCCACCCCCTTTAAAAATGAGAAGAAAGCCGTAAAAATCGTCCGATTCCGAAGTCTAGAGCTCCCAAATTCGTGATATGAAGAATGAAAAAGAAAACCCAATATATATTCCATATCTGGTCGCTAATAACTAAACTCGATCGTTAATAGAAGAGAAATCTAATCGTTAAATGTCACACCAGAAAACTCCATGCACCAACCATCTTGTAATTTGGTTTTTTATTTTTACTAAAACCCCGTTATACGACCCCATAATTGAGTGATTTCAGTTCTAAGTCCAAAATCACGATGTGGATTTAACGGTTCAGTTGAAACACAATTAGGACAAGTCCAAAATCATCATAGGAACATGCTCAAACTCTAAAATACCCAAATGGATTGTCTTGACCCGATGTTGATCGTGGTCAACTCTAAATTATCTCAAAAGCTAGTTTCTCAACCAACCACCTAAATCACATCCAAACCTCTCGAGAACCGAACCAACGACTTTACTAAGTCGTAAATCACATCTCGAGCCTAATGAAATCGATGAAACTTTGAAAAAGACTCATTTACCCCCGATGTTGACTTTGGTCAGTCATTCTCATTTCTTAACTTAAGGATTTTCAAAATATTTTTTTCCTTACCTAAAACTCACCTGAAAACTTCGGGAATCGCGTCACTCATACCCTCAAATCATAAACATCAATATGAATGTAACGGAATCAACAAATCTTCAATTCGAGTCTTATTTCTTCATGTGACCATCTTTTCACCATAAATAGACATATTAAATACTAAAACCTACTTAATTGTCAAAAATCAACCAAACAACATCTAAAATTAGTTCAATCAATTTCTATAAGTCATAAATAATATTACAAAATCAATCAAATCTTCAGATCGCCAATCAGAGCATGTCCCAAAATGAGTAATTAATCTAAATAATTAAATACTAGAATTTTCAAAATAAAACCTTATCTCAAAGTGAACCAAATGATATACGTTTGACTTCAAATATTGCTAGAGAGTCAAATATCACTGAGCTTTTGGAAATAGACGACACGCAAAACAGAGCATCGATTCTCAAAACGAACGACCCAATCGTTATAACAATATGCGAGTTTGGAAGAAATACTAGAGTTGTTGTCCTGCCAGCGTCTTCTTCAAATTGTAATTGCCCTATCAAAAGTGACAGAGAATCACACAGTTGATAAGAACAAATGGCAGAAAGATGTAGAGTTGGAGGTCTGAATTCAACATTTGGGCATTCAAATGTGAGTACTAATGATTGTACAATATCATTGATACTCAATGTAATATCAAAGTATAATATACTATGATAGTATGATGTTTACACATATATGTTTTTCCAAAGCCCATTAAACGTTCTTCTTATCTTCTTATGTTTAAAATAATTAATTTCTACGCACGTCTCTTGCACATATATTAACTATCACTACTAGAAAGTGACCTATCGCAACAGTTCAAAAACTGTTGCAATAGATAGAAAACCGTTGCAATAGACATATGGCAACGGAAAAGGACCCGTTTCATCTGATCACGTTGCGATAGATTGATACAGCGGTTTCGCGCAATGGTACCGTTGCGTTAGCTACTCTATTGCTACGATTTCTTAACCGTTGCCATAGGATAATCTACTGCAACATTTATTTATTCAATCGGAGCAGTTGAAAAACGTTGCAATATTGTTATATGCAACAACATTTTGGACTATAGCAACGGTTATTTGGGGCTATTGCAACGGTTATTTGGGGCTACTGGGACGGTTATTTGGTACTATTGCAACGGTTTTCTCAAGGCTATTGCAACGGTTTTCTCAAGGCTATTGCAACAGTTTGCTTGTCTACTACAACTCTCTACAAACGTTCCAATATATCCAACAAATTAATATCTATGTATTAAAGCAAAATATATATTGTTATTTGCAATTCAAGAGTTAGCATACATAATTTTACTAAAAAGATCATAAATCAGACTCCTAGAACATGTGAAGGTCTAACGACGTTCAACAAATACTCTCAAGTCTTCATTGCTTCTGTTTTTCGTTAGTTCATTTGTTTCACCTGCAAATTCAGCAACCAAAATAGTATTCAATGAGTAGGAAAAAGGAACGAAAACCCCTTCTTCTCAATGTCAAATACTACTAACACCATAAGAAACAACAAACATTGTTCATTCATCCAACGCTCTTGTCCAGAATGACACCCACACGATTATATTATAACCAACATACCATCACATGCCATAAGTCAAAAACACCTAAAGTTCAAAGGTTCAAAACAATTTGTAGAGCCATAAATCAAATCTTTATCAATTAATTAAAGCAATTCAGATTTTAATAAAATCACTAATTGGCTGGTACCTATTACTCCCTCCATCCAAATTTACGTGGCACCATTTGACTTGGCACGGGGAAAAGGCGGCTTATTCCGATGTTGGGGCGTATTCCAACGCTCAATAACTTGATGACCAGGAAAAGAAAAATAATGGAATAACTGTTGGGAGTTTTTACTCTGTTGTACTTTATAATTCAGTACGGGAAGTATATTACTATTACAAGTATTCGAAAGGATAAACAAAGATTCAATAATTCAACTAGAAATCTGAAATTATAATTGTTGAACAAGAAAAACTAGAAAACTGTTTTTGCTGAGTCGAGTGTGGCACTCTATCCTTAAGACAATATTGCCCCGTATGTATCCTTTATACGTCCTGGACAATTTGTCTCCCAAGATAAAACATCAATGGAACAATTGAGCAAAGGAAACTCAAATGCTACCGTGAAGAATATTGAGTAACAAAATGATGCTTGGAAGTTGTAGGAAGAAGAGTTTTCTGCTTGTGTATGGTTCTGTATTTTCGTGTATATGTGAGTCTTAGTGTTAGTGCTCAACAATGGTGTAAGGGGATGTTTATATAGGTGAGGGAGTGATCGAAACCGCCTCCATAATGACCAAATAATGGTCATTATGGAGGTAGTAAAGTCACCAACATAAATGGTGAAAGACCAACGGATTGGCCATTATAGGAGGAGTAATTCAGCCAAAATAAATGGCTGAATTAAGTGTTCGGCGTTTCTGCTTTGACTGTCCAAATTCTGACTTTCTGAAAACTTCAGGGACCAAACTGTACATCTAAAACTTCTGGAATCAAACTGTACTTCTGACAAAGTTTTCTGGCCCAAAAAGATAATATCAGAAGGCCCACAGCCCGTGAACCGGACCGGCGGGCGGCGGCGGCGCGCGTGTGGTCTTTCCTCGAACCGAAGCACATCTAGGTTCTCCCTCCTTTAAACACATGGGATACCCCTTGGGGTCCCAAATTCCAAACCAATTTCGAGTCTTATATACACAACAATTCTTTCTTCCTCTACCGATGAGGGAGAATTGAACACAATACCACACTTTTCCATGCTTCAAACACCTTACTTCGTGAACCAATATTTCTTTCATTTCTCAATGAAATTCGACGATTCTTGGCCCTACGGTTATCTACGTACTTAGTAGATCATGCATGTGTGAAGAACCGGATTCTCCAATATGCGTAACACTAGTGTTTAAGCCGTTAAAGTTGGTCGGTCGCAACTCCCGCCAAAGGCTAATTTCCAACAATAACTACTAGTAACTTTTCATATATGGAAGCATGTGTGTTAGAGATTAAATTCCATTCACAAGACTGAGGTACTTGCTACGAAATGGATTATAGACGAACTAGAAAAATAGGTTGCACTTCCACATAACAACAAGATGGACGAGCTACTGAAAAAAATTGTTTGTAATTGAATATAATATTATGCATTCAGCTGAACAATACATCTCGTCACATAGAAAAAAATAATACAAGAACTTTACTTTTAAGTGATAAAGAATAGGCGCATCAGGACAGAAACCTTTATCACTAAAGGGCAGTCAGCTATTCAAAATTTATTAATTGTTCACATAACAAAGGGCAGCCAGCTATTCAAAATCCTTTTTCCAACACTTGTTACAAACTGATAAATAGTGTATATATTCCCGTGATATACACTTCTATAAATAAGTGTATATTACTGTTTTTGCCTTATTGATTAGTGTAACATAATTGTAATAATTAGTATTGTACACTTATCATAATTATAGGATTCTTGTACTACTAGAATAGGGTTTTAGAATTAGAATAGAAATATGATTTTTCTATTGTGAAAATTGTAAATTTGTATATATTCTCTTTCATTAATGAAAATAATCAAGGGATTATTTCTTTCAAATATCTCGAAGAATGAAATGAGAAAATAAAGCAAACGCGGTGGTTCCGGCAATGGTGGCGGTGGACAGAATTCGGGCAGTGGGCCCCGCCCAGGCAACAGTGGGCCTAGGCAGCCTGGTCCCAACAATGGAACCCCTGGCCATGGGGCTGGGCAGGTAGCCCTTGGCCCAACAGCACCTACGGTCAGCTAGCCTAATTTCCAGCAAATTGGGCCCATTTTCAGCCACAGTTTCGGCCCAATATTCATGTTCCAACTCCAGTCCAACGCTACAGTACATGTCCGGATTCGCAGGGAGGCAGTTTTGGGCCTCGGCCCCACCAAGCCCAACACGCAGCGGGCCCCACTCGTACCGACATTGAAGTCGTGATGCACACGCTTGGAATAAATCCCTCGGATCCAAATTGATACATGAACACCGGCACCACTACTCACATGACATCTGACCCAGGTACTCTCTCGTCTTATTCCAATTTGAGCAACCCTCGTGGCATAATTGTGGGTAATGGTAATTCTATTCCGATTCGTGGTTATGATCATAAAACTTTGTCTCCCCCCATCCACCCCTTATTTTTAAAAATACCCTGCATGCCCCTAAATTGATTAAAAATTTGGTGTATGTCCGTAAATTCACCACTGATAATTCTATTCTGTTGAATTTGATCCGTTTGGGTTTTATGTGAAGGATTTCAAGACGGGGAGTCCTCTCATGAAATGTGATAGTAGGGAGATCTTTATCCTATCACGCCAAGTTCCGATTTCTCGAGCCAAGCCTTACCATCAACTTTTGCAGCTCTTGCTCCTTCCTTGTGGCATGCTCGTCTAGGTCATCCGGGGTCGTCTATTTTGTCTTCCTTAGATAAAAACAAATTTATTTCTTGTAAGGGTACGCGTAGTACTCCGAATTGTCAATCTTGTTCTTTAGGAAAAATTGTTAGATTGCCATTTGTAGACTCTAATTCTCATACTCTAATACCGTTTGATATTATTCATAGCGATTTATGGACATCCCCTGTTCTTAGTTCGTTGGGTTATCGTTATTATGTTCTATTTCTGGATGATTATTCTAATTTTTATGGACTTTTCCGATAGCGAAAAAATCTCAAATTTTTTTCACTTTCTTAAAATTTAGAGCATTCATTAGAACCCAATTCGAACGGGAGATTAAAAATATTCAATGTGATAATGGCAGAGAATATGATAATGGTAGAGAATATGATAATGGGGTGTTTCAGGAGTTTTGTGCTAATAATGAAATCAATTTTTATTTTTTTTTGTCCCCATACGTGTTCACAAAATGGGAAAGCCGAATGCAAAATTCGTACTATTAATAACATTGTCCGAACATTATTGCTTCATGCTTCCGTAGCCCCTTCTTTTTGGCATCATGCTCTACAAATGGCTACATATCTCCTTAACATACTTCCTAACAAAAGATTGACGTATTCATCCCCTCTTCATATCTTATATAATAAGACCCCTTCATATTCTCATCTTAGGGGGTTTGGGTGCTTGTGTTATCCACTCTTTTAGTCCACCACAATTAACAAACTTCAGGCTCGGTCTACCCCTTGTGTGTTTTTTGGTTATCCGTCGAATCATCATGGTTACAAATGCTTTGATTTATCGTCTAACAAAATCATCATTAGTCGTCATGTTATTTTTTATGAGTCCCAATTTTCGTTTGCTAAAGTGAGTAGTTCCGTACCTAGTTCGTATAATATTTTGGATGACGGAGTCTCTCCATATATTATCCACCACTTCTCATATATGTCCCTCACCTACACTCCGCCAATGGGTCCACTACCCACTGGACCGTCAGTTTCGTCACAATTTGCCCCAAATTTGGAAATTAGGCCAGTTGCCCAGCCCAATTCCGAATCTGCTTCAGTCGACCCTTCTACCAGTTACCGTGTTGGGCCAGCAGGCCCACTGCCTGCTGGCCAGTCCGTCACATGTCCCGATATTTCCCAAAATCTGCCCAATTCTCCCCCGAGTCAAAGACCAGTCACTCGTAGTCAACGGGGTATTTTTAAACCAAAATGACATTTTAATTTAAATTCTAATATTCTTAAATCACCCCTACCCCGTAATCCTGTATCTGCGTTAAATGATCCGAATTGGAAAATTGCTATGACCGACGAATATAATGCTCGTATTGATAATAAGACGTAAGAATTGGTGCCCCGTCCATCTGATGTTAATATTATTCGCTCTATGTAGATTTTTGCTCATAAGGACAATTCTGATGGTTCATTTGCGAGGCATAAGACTCGTCTTGTAGGTGATGGTAAGATTGGTTGGTGTAGATTGTGATGAGACATTTAGTTCGGTGGTCAGACCGGCTACCATTCGCACTGTGCTCAGCTTAGCTTTTTCGAAAGCGTGGCCCATTCATCAGTTAGATGTGAATAATGCTTTCTTACATGGTGATCTTAAGGATACAGTCTATATGCATCAGCCTTTGGGGTTTAGGGATCCCAAATATCCTCATCATGTATGTTTATTGAAGAAATCCTTGTATGGACTTAAGCAGTCCCCACGGGCTTGGTATAAGAGGTTTGTAGACTATGTTTCAACTATTGAGTTCTCACAGCAGGTATGATAATTCATTGTTTATATATCGTCGTGATTCTTCACTGGCTTATATTATATTATATGTGGATGATATTATCTTGACTTCCTCTTCTGATGCATTACGCCAGTCTATCATGACAATGCTCAGTTCTGAGTTTGCTATGAAAGACTTGGGGCCCTTGAGTTAATTTTTGGGGATTGTCGTTTCTCGTCATGCAGGTGGGTTGTTCTTATCTCAACGCAAGTATGCAACTGAGATTATTGAGTGTGCTGGCATGTCCTCGTGCAAGTCTACTTCCACTCTCGTCGATACTAAGCCCAAGTTGGGTGTTGCGACTGACTTACCTTACGAGGATCCGACCCACTATCGCAGTCTTGCAGGGGCTCTTCAGTAACTTACTTTCACGAGATCAGATATTACGTGTGCCGTACAATAGGTATGCTTGTTTATGCATGATCCCAGGGTTGAACACATGAATGCGCTCAAACGCATTATCTGTTACATCCATGGGACACTTGACTATGGCCTACATCTATATCTGTTTTCGACATCTACACTTGTCTCGTATACAGATGTTGATTGGGGTGATTGTCCGGATACCAGACGTTCCATGTCCGGCTATTTCATGTTTCTTGGTAATAACTTGGTCTGCAAAGCGTCAGTCGATATTGTCCCGCTCTAGTGCAGAGACCGAGTATCGAGGGGTAGCCAATGTGGTCTCGGAATCCTGTTGGTTACGTAATCTTCTTTTGGAGCTTCATTGTCCTATTCAGAAAGCTACTTTGGTTTATTGTGATAATGTTAGTGCCATCTACCTTTCTGGTAATCATGTTCAGCACCAGCGCACTAAACATATCGAGATGGACATTCACTTTGTTCGTGAAAAGGTAGCTCGTGGACAAGTACGCGTCTGTCATGTCCCTTCCAGATATCAAATTGCAAACATCTTTATAAAAGGTCTTCCCTCTGTCATTTTTGAAGATTTCAGGGACAGTCTCAGCGTACGAAGACCGCCCGCTATGACTGTGGAGGTGTGATAAATAGTGTATATATTCCCGTGATATACACTTCCATAAATAAGTGTATATCACGGTTTTTGCCTTATTGATTAGTGTAACATAATTGTAATAATTAGTATTGTACACTTACCATAATTATAGGATTCTTGTACTACTAGAATATAGTTTTGGGATTAGAATAGAAATATGATTTTTCTATTATGAGAATTGTAAATTTATATATATTCTCTTTCATTAATGAAAATAATCATTAGATTATTTCTTTTACAGACACAGAGCACGAAATGAGTTTCACTTAACCTGAAGTTGTTGCACGACAAAATTTTGAGTTCCCGGCTGTCCGGATATATTGTTTGAGTAATTTAGCCACTAAACATCCTGTAACTTTTAATAGCATATATCTTGTCTCTGAAATTTAGATTGTAGGTATAAATTCTTGAACTATTACTAAACCATGTTAAAAGAAACTTATGAAAGCAATAAATATGACTCTTCAATCCAACTCAAAGCGAAAAGATAATATAGGCTGAAAGATATATATTTCACTTTTTTCTCTATCCAGTAAGTAAACATTCTTCAAAGCCATGGCGCAACAAACCAACAAAAGGTATTATAACTGAAAATTACGAACCCAAATACAATAAAACCTCTATAAATTAATAACCTTGGGACCATGAAATTTTATTAATTTAGAGAGATATTAATATATCAATAAATTAATATTTTATTAATTAACAGAGAGACTTTTTAAATTCAGCAAATTTAGTACATACATATGTATTGAAAATAAATGAATTCATATATGTTTCATTGATTATATTCATGCATCAATCAATTCTTTGTAACTAATTAAATATATTCATGTATAATATCAATTCATTGTATACAATTAACTATTATATTCATGGACGCATGTATCAATTCATTGGAATTACTTAAATAATGTATACATGTTTACATTAATTCGTTGCACTTAAATAACTATTATAGCCAATTAAATATATTCATGCATGATGAATGGAACATATACTATATAAATCTCAATATGAAAATAAAATAATTCATAACACCCAACCATGTCTTCTCATCTAAAAGGCATCGCAAAATCATCCATGAATGATCAAATGCGTAAATCATTATGTGAGTATAAGAGAGACCATCCCACATGCACTCAAAAAGATTTAGAAGAGTGGGTTGATGAAAAATATCATTTGAAAGTTAGTCAAGGTACAATATCAAACACTCTCAAGAGATCATCGGAGCACCTTTCAGCCAACTTTGAGAAGGGTGGGGATATTAAGCGACACAAATCGGCGAAATATCCAGATATGGAGAAGGTTCTTTATGAATGGTTTCTTCAGTACCAAGATCGAGTCAGCATGACCGGAGATCTTATTTTGGAGATAGCAAAGGATATAATGAAGCTTTTGCATCCTCAACACCCTCATGAACATCAATTTTCTCAAGGTTGGCTTGAAAAATTCAAGGTAAGACATGGTATTAAATCATTCCGTCGCAATGAAATGGACGTCAACAAATTGGTGGACTATCCGGGTGAAAATGATGAATGTTCAATGGTTCAAAGTTTAGAGGAAATTGTTGCTGATATTATTGAAGATCCTACTAATGATGAAGCTGAAGATGATTCAATACCGTTAGAACCAGTCACGAGAAATGAGGCTTTGAGCGCGACAACAACTCTTCAAAATTTTTTGTTGCAGCTAGAGAACTCGACACCTAACTCTTGGTCATAATTAAAAAGTTAGGGATGAAATCCAATTAGATTTAAATTTTAAGAAAAATCAAGTAACAATAGATTCATATTTTAGCAAACTACCATAATATTTATAATTGTAATATTTATGAATTATTAATTTAGAGTTTTAATGGGACCTAATATTTATAAAGGGATTTTCCGAAAAATTATTATCTTATTATCTTATCGAATTTGATGATTTTTTACAAAGGCCCAAGTCGGGACCGGAAGATTTTATTATTTTAGAGAGTTTATTAATTTATAGAGTATTAATTTATAGAGGTTTTACTGTATAAGTAAACTTGATAAGGCAGATCAAATCAACAAACCCTTCTCTTGAATTCTCTTATTTCAATTGAACACCCAAAACATACTTAAAAGTGAATGCACATTTTTCAGGATAACATAGTAGATTAAATGTATTTCGGTTCTTGATGGAAACGCATTTTGAACCAATTACAATTTCCATATCCACACTTTAATGCCCAACTTTTGGCTAAATAACAATCAAATATATGTTAAATATACACAATATACATGTATATATTGTGAATACTACTCTCGGTTTCTCCCTCTCGGTTTTACCGTATATAGAGTATATATTTAGATAATATTTAGTATCCTAGTTTAGGTAATGTTGTAATGTAATTAGTACTGTACACTTACCATAATAATTGTATTACCATAAATGTATAAGTTAATATCCAAGTAGAATAAGGTTTTAGGAATATAATAGGAATAAGATTCTCCTATTATGAAAATATGTAACTTGTATAAATAGTCTTTCAATTAATGAAAATAATGAAGAGATTATTTCTTTCAATATAGGAAGGAGCTAACAACTTGATTAATTAAAGCCTAAAAACCAAGTAGCACAGATAAATTTCAAATTTAGGCTTTGGTATCATAAAACACATTACAAGAAAAGGGAAGAATTTATCATGAGGAGTACAACTTAAGCATTTAGAATCAAAAGCTAAAAAATGTAATAGTGATCCACATTTTACAGATAAGAATAGTTTCATTGAGACAAATTACAAAGTATCGGGAATATATGTTGCAGATATTAAGATTTGTCTTCATTGGTGTCTTCGAAGTATTAAGCGTTGTTTTGCCTTTTCCTTTTCCTTTTAAGAATTAATTATGTGAGTTTCCGAAAATTAGAGTGGGAGAATAAGGAGGGGAGAGACAAGCGTCGCAAAAGTATCTTTTTTTCCAGAGAACCGTCCCCTTAGGGGGTATATCTGTTGCAATAGCACATCTACTGCAACGATTACAAAACTGTTGCCATATTTATTTTTGTATAGTTGATACTAAGTTCAATGTTGATGATCTCTAAATATGTTGTTTTATGCATCTGCTTCTTTTACTGAAATTTAAAAATTATTATCTTCTAATTATGTTTAAAGTAGTAGTTTCTATACACGTGTTACGCAGTGTATCACCTATATATCAATTATTATAAAAAAATTATCTATAAATTATAAACGTTCGAGTGCAAGTACCGCACGAAAATATCACTGAAATATCTTTGAATAATCATTAAAAAAGAATTAGATTGATGTGATTCAGTAATGAAAATAAATCATTACGGGTATTTATTTGAACTTTAAATTCATAAATCTGTCGTATTAAATATAGATGGCCAAGTGACGAGTTCTATAGTTATTTAAGGAGGGAAATAGGTTGATTTAGAGAGAAAACATAATCTTTTTCTGAAGTCTGTTGTAGTAGGTTAGTTAAACATAAACAATAAATTAAGAGAAAGAAAGAGCCAGTTTTAAATTATTTTTTTAAACAAAGTTGTCACTCATTGCAACATTCTTTTGAAATTACCATTGCAAAAGTTGAACAAATATAAATTAATTAAGGGAAAACATTATACCATAAGTAGCCTATAAATTCTCTTCACATTTTATAAAATTACAGTGCATAGTTGGTACTTTTCTCTTCCATTCCATTCCAAATATGCATTTAAGCAAATGTAAACATTATACCACAACCACACATCAAGCCAAATTACCATCCATATTTGCAGCTTTAGCTACTTCTTTATGGCGTGAGCGTTTGAGTCATCCGGGAGCACCTATTTTTGCTTCCCTTAAACAAAATAAATTTATTGAGTGTACTAGAACTCGTAATTCTCATGTTTGCCGTTCTTGTTCTCTTGGAAAACATATTAAGTTGCCTTTTGTTGCTTCTAATTCTCGTATTGTTATGCCGTTTGATATTATTCATAGTGATATTTGGACGTCTCCCGTTTTGAGTTCTTCGGGACATAGATATTATCTTCTTTTGTTGGATGATTACTCTAATTTTTTGTGGACGTTTCCTTTCTCTAAAAAGTCACAAGTTTTTTCCACATTTCTATCCTTTAGAGCATACATCTGCACTCAATTTGAACGGGACATTAAAAATATTCAATGTGATGGTGGTAGAGAATTTGATAATGGGTCATTTTGGGATTTTTGCAAAACTAATGGTTTATCGTTTCGTCTCTTGTGTCCACATACATCATCTCAAAATGGAAAGACAGAAAGAAAAATTCGAACCATTAACAACGTTGTTCAAACCTTACTTGCCCATGCCTCTCTACCACCATCCTTTTGGCATCATGCATTACAAATGACAACCTATCTTTTGAACATACTTCCGAGGAAACAAGTAGCCTACCAATCTCCACTCAAAATTTTATACCTAAGGGACCCATCATATTCTCATTTACGGGTTTTGGGCGCTTATGTTATCCTCTCTTTTCTTTTACTACCATCAATAAACTTCAACCCCGATCTACTCCGTATTTTTTTGGGATATCCGTCAAATCATCGTGGTTACAAATATTACAACTTATCCTCTAATAAAATCATCGTAAGTCGTAGGTGATGGGAAGACTCAACATGTTGGTGTGGATTGCAGTGAAACTTTCAGTTCGGTGGTCTAACCGACAACTATCAAAATGGTCCTCAGTTTGGCTCTTTCGAAGGCATGCATGGAGACCTCAATGAAATAATATATATGTATCAGCCAATTGGGTACAGAGACCCTACTTATCCTAATCATGTGTGTCTGCTGAAGAAATCATTGTGGGGTCAAACAACCTCCTAGGGCCTGGTACAAGAGGTTTGCAGATTACATTTCACATATTAGGTTTCTAACATGTCTGATCATTCTCTATTCATATACCATAAGGGTAATGATATCGCGTACATTCTTTTGTATGTGGATAATATTATATTAACTGTCTCATCTGATGCTTTTCGCAAGTCTATCATACTAATGCTTGGCTCTGAGTTTGCAATGAAAGATCTAGGGTCACTAAGTTACTTCTTGGGGATAGATGTGACACGTCATGTAGGTGGTTTATTTTTATCCCAAGAGAAGTATGCAGCAGAGATTATGGAACGAGTTGGCATGTCATCGTGTAGGCCGTCCGCCACTCCGATTGATACTAAACTGAAGTTGAGTGCTTCTTCCAGCAAGCCGTATGTCGATCCATCACATTACCGCAGCCTTGTAGGGGCCCTACAATATCTCACCTTCATGAGGCCTAACATCTCTTATGATGTACAACAGGTTTGTCTATTCATGCATAACCCGATGGAGGATCACATGCATACTCTCAAACACATCGTGTGTTATATTCAGGGCACTCTCGACCACGTCTTGCATTTATATCCATCTTCGACAACCACTCTTATTTCATACACATATGCCGATTAGGGTGGATGTCCGGATACTAGACGCTCCACGTCTAGTTATTGTGTATTTTTTGTGATAATTTGGTAACTTGGTCCTCAAAATGGCAAGCGACGTTGTCCAGATCCAGTGCCGAAGTAGAATACCAAGGAGTTGCCAATGTGGTGTCTGAATCGTGTTAGTTACAGAACCTTCTTTTGGAGCTCTACTGTCCGGTCCCGAAGGCGACATTGGTTTATTTTGATAATGTTAGTGCAATTTATCTCTCAGGGAATCTGGTTCATCACCAACGCACCAAACATATTGAGCTAGATACTCACTTTATTCGCGAAAAGGTTGCTCGTGGACAAGTGCGTATCTTACATGTCCCGTCACGTTATCAGATTGCCGATATTTTTACAAAAGGTCTTCCGCTAATTTTATTTGAAGACTTTCGGGACAGTCTCAGCATACGCCGACCTTCCGCTTCGACTGCGATGGTGTGATAGAATAGAAAACTTATATTTAGTCATAATTATGTATATTCTATATATGGTAGATGTATATTGTAGTTATTACTTACCGTAATTGTAGCCTAGGATTAGGTTTGTATTTTAGTATATGTGCTATGATTTTGGAATGAAATAATCAAGGAAGAATATTTGTTACAGTAATCGCAAAGTATAATCAATTTTAATGGTAGGATGTTTATACATTAATTGTTTTTTGCAAAATCCATTAAACGCTCTTATTATCTTCTTGTGTTTAAAGTAATTAATTTCTACACACGTGTTTTGATACGATATCGAGGGCCACAGATCCCTCAAAAGCCTTCATCCGAGGACAAATCAAAGAACTTGAAGCTTTACAAGCTATGTTGATGCAAAGAGAGGCTTTGGAGACCCTTGAAGGCCCACATAGGAGAACATACGATATTTGGATGATCACTTGGAGCGAAGATGAAGATGAAGGCAAGAGAATGGAGGCCACAAAAAGTGGATAAGTGGCGGATCAAGAGGAAAATCCCATTTCGTGCTATATTTGCAATTTGGAGACTATAGTCACGTTTGAGCCTAGTTTGTAATAAGGGTAAATTATAAATAAGAGCCTTTGTCATTTCATTTGGTTTAGATTGAATTTGGATGAAAACTCATATGAGTGTTATTGTAGTGCTAGCTTAGTTGATAGTTGATAGTTGATAGCCATAGCTTTTAGTGTAATTCCTTGGTTGCTCTTGAACAATGTTTATGATTCACACATGAGCTTGCTCACTTGTGGAATCTCTCTTATAGGTTAGATGTTTGTTTTAATTAATCCAATTGAGGTTTTGAGTTTAATATATTCTTAGTCTCTTTTGGATTCCATTTCTTGTGTCTACTTCCTATCTTTTAATTTTTGTATTTTAATTCGTCATTCGATTTTTGGAGTCTCCCTTTAAGAATCTTATCATGTATTGTCTATCTATTTTTTGTATATTTGATACTCCCTCCAACGCAAAATACTTGAGGTTTTAGCCTTTAAAAATTGGTTTAAAATAAGGTTGTTCATTGGGTCGGGTCAGCTCGATCCCGACCCGGCCCGCTCCGATCCCTCAAAATTTAAAAAAAATTGCCGGGGTTGGGGTTCAAACTCGGGACGGGGCCTAGGTTCGTCCCGACCCGCCCCGTTCCGTCCAGATCCCGACCCGTCCCCCTCCCCTTTGCAAAAATAACCGTTGCAACAACTATCAAATTTCAATTTTGGCCATTGTGCAGCGGCTATAATGACTATTTTTGGCCCCCTACCCCCTTAATATTTATTTTTAACCCCTAAGTTAATATATTTACACTTTAACCCTATTTCTCAACTATAAATAACTCATTTTTCTCACAAAATCTTCCTACCATCTCTCTAATCTCTCAATTTATCTCTCTACAATTCTACAAATTTTCCTACTATTATTAAATATTATATCAAAGTTAAAAAAATTGAGAGTGAAGTTGACAACTAGCTTGAGGATCATCCATCGAGCAAAATTTCAATTTTCAACCCCAATTACACGTCGACGTTACGTCGGCGTTTGGTACCTTCGTTCCTTCTTTAAATTATTATTATTACTTAATTTTAATTATCGCACTTAATTTCATTTACTTTAATTATTTATTTACATAATTATAATGGAAGGATTCAAATGTATGATTAGGGGTAAGGGTGTTTCTTCTAGAAGGGGTAACAAGGGTAAGGGTATTTCTTCTAGTAATCTTATTTCTAGTCCCGATGATTTGATTGATTTCAGTCATATTGATGAAACTGTTTTTTTAATGATATATCATTAGATGATGAAGTAGATAAATCAGACTTTAATTTAGACGATAATATAGATGACACACCCACTAGTGCACCTCAACCCCAGATTCAGACTGAGTCTCAGCTTGAAACTGCAACTGCAATGCCTCCTATTCCCCCTAGTATGAATCGAGGCCCCATAAAACAAAAATTAAAATCAGATGCATGACATTTTTTTTATAGAGACGAAGAGAATCAACTAGCTAGATGTAAAATTTGTAAAAATGTTTATAAATTTAAAACAGGAAAAAGCCAAGGTGGGACATGAGGTTTACTGAGACATGTACAAGGCGAGCACACAACTAGGTGGAATCAATACCTGGCTAACAAATCGGGTGTGCCAATGCCATCTGAGTCAGGACAAGGTTCCTATAGTGTCCCCGGCCTAGTACATGGTCAAATTAACCCGACGACGGGAGGAATTTTTGGTCCTAAATATGATAAAAACAAAGATAGGGAAAATATGGAAAAATTAATAGCGATGGAGGGTTTGCCTTTTTCATTTCCTCCCTCTCCTGGTTTTATTCATTACATACGAGAAACATATAATCTTGTTTTTAATAGTTTTTCTAGATCAATTGTTAGAAGGGATATTTTTAAATTTGCAAGTGAATATCAACAGTATTTACGTTATGCACTGTATCATTTTAATGGCAAAGTGACTATCACTTCTGACATAGGACGTAGTACTAATGATAATGATTATTTAACGGTAACATGCCATTGGATAGATCAACATTGATTTATGCAAAAACGTATTTTAACATATAGATATATAGATGATAGGCACACTGAAAATTTTATTGCAGATAATATTAATGAAATTTGTGATTACTATGGAATAAATGATAAAATTATGACTATTATAGTAGATAATGCTTCTTCTAATGATTATGCTATAAGACTTTTAAAACTTAGATTAACTCCATCTTTTCCTGATCATTTCATATAAGATGTGCGTGTCATATTTATAACTTAGTTGTAAAGGATGACCTAAAACTTTTTGAAGGCATTCTTGATAAAATACAATTTGTTATAAACTTTATTTTTAAAGGTAAAAAAATACAAAGACGCAAAGAGTATAAAAAAATATGTCATGATTGTGGATTATCATATAGAAAAATCCATAAGAAGTTTTGACTAGGTGAAATTCTCTGTATGAGCAACTACTTGTTGATTATGATTATAGACAACCTATTACTTTATTATTTAACATCCATAATAAAAATCCAAGGGATATGCTTGTAGATAATGATTGAGAAATTTTTTTAGAACTTAATGGATTTCTAGAGAAATTTTTTCAAGGTACTAAAGAATTTTCCGGTATTTATTATCCTACTATTTTAAATATGTTATTTTATATAGCTCTAATATTTTTGTTACTTAATGAATATATGCAAAAATCAACTTATAAGGCATATATTGAAAAAATATTTAAAAAATTTAAAAAATACTTTTTTCCTATCCCCACTATTTATATTGTTGGTGTTGTATTAAATCCAACTATTAAAGTAGACGGTTGTAAAACACTTGTAGAAATAATTTATGATTGTGTAGAAGTACTTCCAACAGACCCAACTGAAGAACCAACTGACACACCAACTAAAAAAGCAGTTACGTCTAGCATACACACCGAATGAAAAAAAATATACGTATTACCAACAACAAAGTGCAAATAATCAACCGGCTTCTGTACTATCTTCTACTACTTCGCTGCAAACTTATAAAAAATATGTGATTTCTGCTGCTAGTATTCAAGGCCTTAGAAATAAAATGTGTAGTGGTTCAGCTTCTTCACAAGTTAGCGAACTTGATGTTTATGTTTTGCAGGATATTGTACCGTACGAATTAATTGTCAATGATGAAGGACAATAAGACTTGCTGAAATACTTGACTACTATGTTACGGGGTAGGGGGATTTAAGAATATTAGAATTGAGATTAAAATGTCTTTTTGGTCTAAAAATACTCGTTGACTATGAGTGACCGGTCAGTGATTCGGGGGAGAATTTGGTAGATTTTGGGACAAAATTGGCGGGGTGACGGATCGCCGACAAGCGATGGCCTCTTGTCAAAATCGAATGCATAGATCGGAGTTGGGTGGGAACGATGAATAGGCGATAATGGGTGGACGATCGGCCCGATGTTGGACCCGAGACTGAAGGATCGGTCCATCGGGCGAGTGGGCGGGAACAGGTGGTCCAACAGGCAGTGGGCCCACTGACAGATTATGGGTGCGGGACAAGTCCGATAAATAGTGGATAATATATTGGGAGACATCGTCATCTAAAAAATTATACGAACTAGGCCCGGGACTACTTACTTTAGCAAATGGAAATTGAGATTCATAAAAAATAACATGGTGACTAATTATAATTTTATAAGACGATAAATCAAAATATTTGTAACCACGATGATTAGATGGATAACCCAAAAAGACACAAGGAGTATAACGGGCTTGAAGTTTGTTAATAGTAGTTGACGGAAATAGCGGATAACATAAGCACCCAAAGACCCTAAGATGTGAATACGAAGGATTCTTATTATAGAGAATTTTAAGAGGGGATGAATATGCCAATTCTTTGGTAGGAAGAATGTTAAGAAGATAAGTAGTCATTTGTAGAGCATGATGCCAAAAGGAAGAGGGTACGGAAGCATGGACCAATAGAGTTCATACAATATTATTAATGGTACGAATTTTACGTTCGGCTTTCCCATTTTGTGAGGAAGTACGAGGACAAGAGAAACGATAAACTATGCCATTAGTTTCACAAAAATTCCGAAACAACCCATTGTCATATTCTTTGTCATTATCACATTAATTATTTTTTATTTTCCGTGTGAATTGCGTGCGAACGAATGCTCTAAATTTTAAGAATGTGGAAAAAACTTGTGATTTTTTCGCTAACGGAAAGGTCCATAAAAAATTAGAATAATCATAAAAAAATAGAACATAATAACGATGGCCCATATAACTTAAAACGGGAGATGTCCCTAAATCGCTATGAATAATATCAAATGGCATTAAAGTACGAGAAGTAGAGGCTGGAAATGGTAATCTAACATGTTTTCCTAAAGGACAGTAATGACAAATCGGAGCACTATGCGTACCCTTATAAGAAATAAAATTGTTTTTATGCAAGGAAGAAACAATAGACGACCCACAATGACCCAAACACGCATGTCATAAGGAAGGAGCTAGAGCTACAAAAGTAGATGGCAAGGCTTGACTCGAGAGACCAGATGCGGGCGTGAGAGGATAACGATCTCCCCTACTATAACATCTCATGAGAGGAATCCCCGTCTTGAAATCCTTCACAGAAAATCCAAAAGGATCAAAATCAACAGAAATTCAATTATCAGTGGTGAATTTACGGACATACACCAAATTTTTAATTAAATTAGGGGTATGAAGGGCATTTTTCAAGACAAGAGGTGGATGGGGGGGGATACAACGTTTTATGACCGTAATCACGAATTGGAATTGAGGTGCAATTACCAACAATTATGCCACGATTGTTGCTCAAATTGGAATAAGACGAGAGAGTACCTTGGTCGGACGTCATGTGCGAAGTGGCGCCGGTGTCCATATACCAATTCGGGTCGGGGGATTTAATCCAAGCGTATGCATCGCGACCTCAATATCTGTCGGAGTCGGTGTGGGGCCCACTTCCTGGAATGCCCTGGAGGCCGAGGCCCAAACACACCGGCCTGCTGCCCCCGCCCAGAAACTGACCTGCCACCTTAAAGCTGGACCCAAGAAATTGGGCCTGGATTGTTGTGGAAACTGGGCCCAGTTTCTCGGGTAAGGGCTCGAAAAATATCCATTATTGGGCCAAGGCCCACTGGCCCAGTTCCACTGCATGGGGGCCCACTGCTGAGCCCAATTAGGTTGTTGCCCACTGCCCCGAGGGCTGCCGCCGCCGCCACCATTGTTGCCGCCGCGATTCTTGTCATTATTTTTACGGTTTTGACCTTTCTTGCCGCCACCGTTGTTGAGGTTTTGGCCCGAATTGTTAACAAAACCATGAGAATTATCGGACGAAGTCATCATCGCCACGGAAATAGCGCCGGTAGCCGCCTTTTTTGCCAATCCGACTTCTTTTAAGGTGAGCATCGATCGGGCTTGATAAAAAGGGGGAAGCGGATTACTTTGACGAAAGAGAGTCCCAACGCCATTATAGGCAAAAGGCCGACAACCATTTGTAGAACAAGATGATTATTGGTCACAGGTGCGCTAACGTTACAGAGTTGGTCCGCCAACTCCTTGAGCCGTTTGCAATACGCAGAAACGTTCGGGAAATCTTCCAGTCCGTGGGAGAATTCTTGCTCAAGGGTGACGACTCGGGAATGTTGTTTATCTTGAAATATATCATGCAATCTATTCTAGGTAGCCATAGCCTTAGTGTCCGGCTCAATGATCGTCTGTAAAAGGTCGGTAGAAATAGTGGAATAAATCCACTGAAGGACGGTAGCATCAAGAGTAATCCATAACTGAGGATCCTCGGCGTGAATAGGGGTAGCGGGAGGAATTATGTGATGGAGGACTTGATGGGAGATAGCGTGAATTTTAAACAACTCTGCACATGTCGCATACTGAACATTTTCCATCTCAAGAACAATAGAGATGTTGTTCTTGATGTTAGAAATGAAACAATAAGTGCAGGATGAAACAAGCTCTTTGACGTCGACATAACGAAAGACCAAAGGGTTATTGAGGGATTTGGAAGAGAATTTAGGGAAGGGATGAGGTAGAAACCGGCACGGAAACCAAGGAAGGGGGGCTCGGGTTTCGAAGTGGCCGAGAGAAGCGGGAGCTTTTGGAGAAGCAGGTATGTGAGACCTAGACTTCTGATACCATGAAAGAAATAATCCCTTGATTATTTTCATTAATGAAAGAGTATATATACAATTTACAATTTTCATAATAGGAAAATCTTATTTCTATTCTACTCCCAAAACCTTATTCTATTTGTACAATAATTATACAATTATGGTAAGTGTACAATTCTAATTTAACTACAACAAAATATTACCTAAACTAGACCACCAAACCGTGATATACACGGTATGTATACACAATGTATAGCACGGGTTTAACATCCCATTTTTTCCTAATCAACCCGTGATATACATGGCACATATATCGTGTATATCACTAATGTTTATCAGTTATTCTTATATTTAAGTAACAAGTGCACGTGTTTTGCACGTATATCACCTATATATCGACTGTCACAAAAACTTGTATTTACAAACAATACACTTTCAATGTCATATAAATATATAGTGTAAAGAATCCTTTTCCGTTTCGGAGCCTTCGTAAAAGAAATTTCTATTCGTGATGAATCATAATTTTTCTTTCCTATTCTACCTTTTTCTCACACCTTAGTTCATAAAATCCGTAATAAATTCGTTATATTAATATTTTCATGTCTTCTGTCTCTATTGTTGGGATGTGCGAATAAAGTCCCATATTGAAAGTGAAAAGAAAAAAGAACCTACATTTAAGGTGTATGATTCTCTTAATTGTGTGAGGCCTTCCGGAGAAACCGTGCGGGCTTTGCCCAAAGCGAACAATATTCATGTAAGAGTGTCCTGGGGCTTTATTGGTCCACCAACTGGTAACAAAGCCAATGATTTGACGGAAAGAGTATGAAGATGGCGGAGTGTGGCGTGGGGCCCGACTTAGTGCCTTTACCAGTCTATTGGGCTGGTACAATACCTTTACCCGTAGATTGAAGACACTCACACAACAAAGTAGCAACGGACTTTGGCGGTCATAAATACTTGGAGGATGATGTGTGTGACACACAATTAATCTCCAAATTAGTCCATAACTGGTGATGGGTTATGGAACTTAGTTCGAGGGAGATTGTTAGAGTGTGCGAACAAAGTCCTACATCGTAAGTGAAAAAGAAAAACAACTTACATATAAGGTGTAAGATTCTCTTAATGGTATGCCGCCTTTTGGAGAAGACTGTGCGGGCTTAGTTTAAAGCGAACAATATTACAACATGTAAGAGTGTCACGGGGCTTTATTGGCCCAACATCTGTAAGTCGAAGGCGCTCAACCTCAAAAGCTCCCACTGGTTTCTAGAGAAGACCAAAACGGTTGTAGCTTATTAACCATATGTTGTAATATTTTCAGTTGTTTGCTTTTTTCCTTTCTGTTTTGGTATTTGCTTTGTTGAACTTCAATTATATTGTTTAATTTATGATGTATGCCTTTTAATTTTCTCTTGCAAAATAGAAGTGTTTTCCTATTTAAAGCAATTATTTTTGTGTTATTTATACATTTCAATGGCTTAGTGCAAAACAAGACAAAATCCAACTATATATTGGTGAAATAGATAAATGATCATAATCTTCCAAACTAGACTCTTCCTTCATCTACTTTAGATTTAAACGGAAAATTTAATATGATTTATGAGTAATCTAATAATACGGATAGATTTAAATATAGAGAAAATACATCATTATTTCCTGAATTTGAATCATATTTTCAAGAAGATACTTAAATTTTGCGGGGTTCTATTAGCTCTAAACAACTTTAAACTGATAGTATTATTCCTTTTTCCGCCACCTGTCATAGAAGATGTATACACTCTCTTAAAGAGCGTGAGGAACCAAAAAACGATTAATTTTTCTAGTTGTACAAGTTTGTTCTTTATAAAATGTATTTTTCTATTTTTTTTGTTATTCTAATATTTTTTCATATTCTTTTTTTCTTTTCGTTCCATTGGACCCGCCACTTCCACCACCATCTCCGCCACAACTCCACCCACTTCAAATTTTCGGATATTTGGTACGTCAAAGTTTATATCTTATATTTAACCTTACACATTAGACATTAGTCTAATGTCCAATACTAAATTCAATACTCTATTAATCAATCAGTATACCTATTAGTCTACTTAATGCTTCTGTGGTTTAAAATATCCTTAATAATGGTTGCATTGCTTGCATATATCATTAGTAAGCTACATACTTCTAAGCACAATTTTCTTGGGTTCTGATATGAAACTTTATTGTGATGGTTGCGGTCGAAACAATAAATTATTAAGGCAATTTGATACGAATATTCATTTATATAATAAAAAGAAGTATAATTTATAGGCTCCGAATCATAAATTCGAAATAACCGAACTGTTTAATGCGACAGCAAACTTGAAAAAATCGTCCAATTCAAACCTACTTGGTTTAGTTTAAATTGTAATTTCTTAAATCTAAAAATCGAAATCCAAATTGAAATTTCATAATTCAATCCAAAAATGCCTAGTTGCCCAACCCTAACGAGAACTGGGAAAATAAATAAAAAAGAGATTTTGCATGTTATCAAGAATATTATTTTTCTCACCAACAACTACAAACTTTTGCAAATACACATCCGCTTTTATGCACAATTAAATAAGTGGATTATTATATAGTAAAGAACACAAGGAATTGCGCACACATATAATGATACCTGTTGAATGAACTTTAAATAAGTGATGATATTTTGAGTAAAGTATGTTAATTATTACTTTTATTAAATATTAATATATAGAGGTGGTTAAGCAGCTATAGTAATTATTATTCCACAAGATAATTATCCTATTATTGTGTGGTCACAGTGGGAACTAGATATTTTATTATATCTTAGTTTGGATTCGGTTCCACTTTGGAGGGAGAGTAAAACGCTCTCTAATAAAGATGAATTCGTATGCAGGAGGATTCAAACTCTAGATGATGGATTATTTACCACTTGACTACCATCCTTATTGATATCTTAGTCTATTTATATATGATCATGATAAAGCTAAATACATTGGAATTAGTTGTGTACTAGATAATGATTGCATCAAAGATAAAAAAAAAACATTATGGACTATTCGGAATTGGTGATAGAAAAAGATAAAATTAAAGGAATAGTCTAAGTGAAGTAGAATTGATTCAGAGTTTCAGACAGAATAATATTGAGAGAGAAAACACAACATTCTGAAAATTGCTATTCCACTTAATATTACATATTCTATTTTTCGCCGTTAAATTCTTATGGATTTACTATGTTTTTTTTAATAATATATCTAACATTTGGACCTTAATTATTACTATAGATAAACTGATCGATGTACTATTTTTGTTGATTCTTTATTTTCCACTTAGTGTTCGGTATTTCTTTAGAACCCAATTAATTTGAATTTGCGTTAGAAAAATTTACTTTAGAGGGTAAAAAACTCCCTACCAAGGATGTTGTCATTCTCGGAGCTCAAACTTAAAACCTCTGATTAAGAATAAAGAGATACTCACTACTCCACCATAACTTTTGGTGGTATATACTATCTGTTAGATTGTATTAATCTCCCTTGGAGAGTCTTTCTCATTAATATAAATATATATAGGTGTACAATTTGGAATCTCTATACAACATGGATCCTAGTTCTACCATAATTACATAACACTAAATATGATAAATACAATATATGGTACATGCATGCTAATACACCCCCTCAGTCGGAGCGGGAGAAGGCCAGATGCTAAGACTAGATTTGAAGTCGAGGAAGAGCTGTCTGGAAGGCCCTTTGTGAATATATCCGCATACTGATATGACGAAGGCACATGCAATACCTTGATATGACCTAGATCAACCTTCTCACGAACAAAGTGTATGTCCATCTCAATGTGCTTGGTTCGCTGATGCTGAACCGGATTATGAAATAGATATATAGCGGATATATTATCACAATAAGCCAAAGATGCCTTACGTAATGGACATTGAAGTTCCAAAAGAAGGTTTCAGAGCCAACAGATCTCAGCAACAACATTAGCAACGCCTCTGTATTTTGCTTCTGCACTTGAACGAGATAATGTGGCTTGTCTCTTGGCAGACCAAGTAATAAGATTATCCCCTAAGAACACACAGTAGCCGGAGGTGGAGCGTCGCGTATCCGGACAACCTGCCCAATCAGCATCCGTATAGGACAAAAATCTGATCGGTGCTAAGAGTATAGATGCAAACCATAATCAAGTGTGCCCTTAACATATCGAATGATACGTTTAAGGGCAGTAAAATGAGGCTTCATGTGGGCATGTATAAATAAGCATACTTGCTGAACAACATAAGCAATATCATGCTTGGTGAATGTAAGGTACTGTAGTGTACCTTCAAGACTCCGGTAGAGAGTGATATTTGACACGGGATCACCATCCAAAGCACTCAGCTTTGATTTAGAGTCAACTGGATTAGACATAATTGCAATTTGCCATTTTAGTCCTGTACACAATCTCATATGCATACTTACGCTGACAAAGAAACATAATATCTGCAGATCTAGTCACTGAGATCCCCAAAAAATAGCCCAACTTTCCCAAGTCAGTCGTAGCAAATTCTGTTTTGAGCAATGCAGTGATCTCATTTTTCAACAGCTTAGATGAGGCAGTAAGCACAATATCATCCACGTACAACAATAAATATGCAATGCTACTACCTCTATGAAAAATAAACAATATGCATGATATACTGTGCAAAACGATCATACCACGCTCTAGGGGCCTGTTTCAAGCCATAAAGTGACTTACGGAGATGACAGACACACTGAGGGGCTGCATGATGGACAAAATCAGGCGGTTGGTGCATGTAAACAGTTTCTTTTAAATCCCCATGTAGAAAAGTATTATTTACATCACGTTGATGAATCGACCAGTGCTTACTCATAACAATGCTCAGAATTGTGCGAATAGTGGTTGATTTCACAACCAGACTAAATGTCTCACCACAATCAATGCCCTTCTGCTGATTTGTGTCATTAGCCACAAGTCTCGCCTTATACCTCTCTAGCTCACCACTATCCTTGTACTTGTGACGAAAAAACCACATGCAACGGATCACATTCACCCCCTCCGATCGGAGAACCAAATCCCAAGTATGTTATTTTGTTAAAGCATTAAACTCATCACGCATGACCACATTCCAATTCAGGTCTATTTTGACTAATTTGGGCTTTTGGGAATAGGGGAAATGATTTGGATGGACATGTTAAATTGGACTTTGGGTTTGAAAATCCCGTGTTGGGCACGGGTTTCCATACGGTGTGAGGGTGCTGGCTGGGTAAGGGTTTTTAGTGTCGGGTCGATGGTGGTTGGTTGGGTCGAAATCAGGTTCGGTTCAGGTCCTAGGTCTGGTGCAGGGTGTCGATTAAGGGAGGTTGGTTGGGTAATCGGAACAGTGTCTGACGGTGGGTGGGGAGTCGATCTGGGATGTTCGAGGTTGTTGTCGGTTTCTGGGTTTGGTGTGGTGGTTTTTTTGGTGTACCGGTACTGGTTGGGGCTGGTAAAATCGGGTATGGTGTCGGTGGGGGTAGGGTTATGGTAACAGGGTCGGCTTGTTGGTTGCCGGTGATTGGAGTGACGACGTCTTGGAGGTGAGACTGTGGAGGCGACATAGGGACTGGGATGGTTACCGGTGGAGGTACAGTGACGGGTGGCCGATTGCCGGTTGGAGAGGCAGTCGGCGGTGACGGGGTCAGTGAATGGGTGGGGTAGGCCGGTACAGTGTCGGGGTTTTGTCGGCTTAAAGGAATGGCGGCGATAGCTGGTGACAACATGGGGTGTACGGGCAGACGGCGCCGGTGAGTGGAAGAGGGGTTTCTGACGGTGGACGGAGACAGATCTGGCAGGTTGCCAATGGTGGGGGGCAACCAATGGTGACAGTTATGGTCCAGGTGAGCCGCCGGTGGTGGCAGTAGTGAGAGGTAGTGACGGTGACTGGGTACTGACTATTGCCGGAACAGTGATAGTATGTCGGAGAGCTTGGTAAACAAGCGGCGATGTGTCCGAATCATCAAGAAATTTATAATCAGTGACTAGGAATTTTTGAATATTGTCAAACGGGAAACATACTCGACAAAAGTAACATGGCATGAGATTATAATTTTGTCGGTGGATAGTTCATAGCACAGATATCCCTATTGTACATACGTGCTAATACTATCTTTGTTCAATCACTCTTATGAGAATGATAGTTAATTAATATCTTTATAAAGTCAAACAATATCATATAAAGTGAACAAAATGAATATATGGAGCCATGACTTGAATTTATCTTTTCCATTTTGGCTGCCATGCTTTCTCCTATTCTTTGCTTAAATATATTGCAATGAAAACACTGATTCTACAGTAAAAATGTAAAGAAAATTAGAAAAGGCGTGTGCTTGAACTCTTACAGTAATCACATGACCAGAAATATTTTATTTTGCGATTAAAAAAATAGTAAATTATAAAATACGGCAACATCTTGTAATACATTAACAGTAAAGTTATATTTTATCTTGAACACTATTAATAGATCCAGAAATTTCTGTTCGGAGCATCCAATGTTGTCGTTCCAATGATTGACTTTATTCAAGCAATTTGTTTTTGCTAACCAATGCAACAGACATACTATATGTGTATTCTTTCCACATAAAACTTTTGTTCAACATTTTGTGGCGTTTAAGGCAATCATGTGCCCAAATTCATTGTCTATAGTAGTATTAGGCATGATACTTACTCTCAGTGTGTGGTTTCTGTATTGTCACAGCTCATATAATAGAACTAAAGGTGTATTTGATTTCATATTTGAAAGAAACAATCCATTTGATTATTTTCATTAATTGAATATGTATATATACAAGATACAAAATAGAAGAATTCTATTTCTATTCTATTTCTAAAACCTTATTCTACCATAATTCTAACTCTACAATTATGGTAGTGTATATTCCTAATTATGGTAACAAATACATTACAATATACTACACATATATTTTTCAAATATACAATATTCTTGACTACCAAAACAGCCACAAAACCGAGCCCAATAATGGCCATAAATCGTGGTACTTAATATGGCAATATACACGTGTATATTGTGTGTATATTGCCATATTTAACACACACCCCGCAGTTATAGCGGGCGGTCTTCGAACGCTGAGACTGTCCCTAAAATCTTCAAAGAGTACCGAGGGAAGACCATTTGTAAAGATGTCTGCAACTTGATATCTTGATGGGACATGACATACGCGTACCTGCCCCCGAGCAACCTTTTCACGGACAAAGTGAATGTCCATTTCGATATGTTTTGTGCGTTGGTGCTGAACCGGGTTACCTGAGAGGTAGATGGCACTAACATTATCACAATATACTAAGGTCGCCTTCTGAATGGGGCAATGTAGTTCTAACAGCAAATTACGTAACCAACACGATTCTGAGACCACATTAGCTACCCCTCGATATTCTGCCTCTGCACTTGAGCGGGATAGAGTCGCCTGACGCTTTGCAGACCAGGAGACCAAGTTGTTGCCAAGGAACATACAATATCCTGACGTAGACCGTCTGGTGTCCGGACAACCACCCCAATCCGCATCTGTGTATGAGACCAGTGTGGATGTAGAAGAAGGATACAGGTGCAACCCATAGTCCAGTGTCCCCTGAATATACCGAATGATGCGTTTGATTGCATTCATGTGCTCAACTCTAGGATCATGCATGAATAAACACACCTGCTGAACAGCATACGTAATATCCGGTCTGGTAAATGTAAGATACTGGAGTGCCCCTGCAAGACTGCGATAGCGGGTCGGGTCCTCGTATGGTGCACCTGCCGCGGCACTAAGCTTGGGTTTTGCATCAACTGGAGTAGAAGTGGACTTACAGGATGACATCCCAGCCCTCTCGATGATCTCAGCAGCATACTTCCGTTGAGACAAAAACAGACCACCTGAGTGACGTTTGACAGCAATCCCCAAAAAATAACTCAAGGGTCCTAAGTCTTTCATAGCGAACTCAGAACTGAGCATGACCATGATAGACTGGCGCAAGGCATCTGAAGAGGCAGTAAAGATGACATCATCCACATACAACAAAATGTAGGCCAATGACGAACCACGGCGGTAGATGAACAAGGAATTATCTGACCTGATGTGAGTAAACCCAATAGTCGAAACAAAGTCAGCAAATCGTGTATACCAGGCCCGTGAAGACTGCTTAAGCCCATATAATGACTTCTTCAACAAACAGACATGATGAGGGTGGTTGGGATCCCTGAAACCCAACGGCTGATGCATATAGACTGTTTCCTTGAGATCATCATGTAGGAAAGCATTCTTGACATCCAACTGATGAATTGACCAAGTCTTTGAAAGAGACAAGCTAAGCACAGTGCGAATGGTAGCCGGTTTGACCACCGGACTAAACGTCTCACCACAATCAATTCCAACCTGCTGAGTCTTACCATCGCCCACAAGTCGTGTCTTATATCGAGCAAATGATCCATCTGAATTCTCCTTATGAGCAAAAATCCACATAGACCTGATAACATTAGTATCATATGGACGGGGCACCAACTCCCACGTCTTATTATCAATAAGAGCATTATATTCATCAGTCATAGCAATTTTCCAATTAGGGTCATTTAATGCGGACACAAGATTGCGGGGCAAGGGGGATTTAGAGACATCAGAGTGTAAATTAAAATGTCTTTTAGGTGTAAATATGCCCCGCTGACTACGAGTGACTGGTCTATGACTCGAGGAGGAAGTGCGGGAATTTTGGGAATTTTCTGGGCTCGGGACAGACGGGCCAGTTGGCAGTGGGCCTGCTAGCCCAAATCGGTAAACTGGATGGGCGTCTTTTGGACCAGTTCCAGAAGTGGGCTGGACTGACCCAATTGCTGGGACTGATCCAGATCTTTGGAACGCTATTCTTTGGCGGAGCGTAGGACCAGCGGGCGATGGGCCATTGGAGAATTTTGGGGTGCGGGATATGTCCGAAAAATTTTGATTAATATACGGGTATATTTGTTCATCCAAAAAATTATACGACCGAGGCTCGGGAGGCTGAACTTTCGCAAAAGGAAATTGGGTTTTATCAAAAAGGACGTGGTGATTAATTATGATTTTATTTGAGGATGGCAATGGGGCTGAACTTCAGGTCAATACACACATTGTTTACAGAGTAATGTACTTTGACCCTGTCCTAAGCTTAAACTTCTTATATGATAAGATATGGCTTGTGTTGGGTGCATTATGATGCAAATTAAGGTGGTAGTTGAGCCAAGAATATGATTCATTTCTCGATTGGATATTCGAGTGAGCACTCAACTTCTCGGTGATATTATGTCGACCAAGTCATTGGCCAATGCAAGAGACATATTTAGAATATGGTCTAGTTGTCGACTAATATAGATGAGATAAAGTGATCAAGCCATTTGGATAGACACATGGCAAATCCTAAGCTTGATCGAGTGTGTCGCGAATGAAAGAAATTTATCATCTCACATAAAGGTTATGTTTGCTGGATTCATGTAAACGTACTTCATATATTGAGTTCGTCATACGGCACAGTCTAGGAGTTCCGTATGGACCTTAATTAGATTAGTGTCGATATATGAAGGCCTATAGTGTCACACTATGTCGATTGTCTCTTCGATCTAAGGGTGTATTGAGAAAATATTAAAATTCGATTTGTGATTGAGCTATTTAAATTGATAATAACTATGGGATAATTTCTATTAGATGGAAATTATTTAATTAAATCAAAATTAGATTTTGGATTTAATGTGCTGAATATATATATTAAATGAAAACGGGAAGAAAAATTTCACATAAGGCGCCGACCCGGCAGTGGGCCCAGTCAGACTGGCCCACTGCACCTCAGTTTTTGGGTCAGGCTTAGAGCCCAACCCTAATCTGATTTGTGACCTAATTTTAACTATAAATACAACACTCCCATTGTTAATTAAAACACACCAATTCTATAAACTAATTCTAGACTTAGAGTGTAGGACGAAACTCTCTCAAACCTCTGCCAAGATTTTCTGGCTTTCTTGACAGATGAATACACCATAGCATAGTGCTTGTAGTCGAAGGGACAGTCGCGTGTAATCCCTTAGTAAATACTCCAGATTTATTAACATCTAAGTGCTCATGTTTTATGTTACAGGTTTGGATTGTCATATAACCAAACCAGAAGAAATTGTTTGGGTAAGTAGAACAAAATTTTAAACTTCCGCTGTGCCTACTTATATGTTTTGAACCCAACAAAATCCTACATCTAGATCTATTAATTATTAGTCACATCATCATGTGCCGTCAAACATACACTCATGAACTCATATCCAAGCAACAATCAACCATGATTTGTATTCATGACAATAACTAATCTCGAATCAACCATGTAACTTGTACGTTTTAAAATAGAATTCGAAAATCGAACACTATAAAGCGACTCTAGAATATAAAAAATAATACATTTGTTTGACTAAACATAAAAGATAGTCTAACGCTCACAAATAAGTTACATTGCTCACTAGGAATGTTAAATCTTGCTCATCTTAAGACTCAATGTTAGCCTCAACTCAATGTTATTTTGGTTGATTGAGCTTCCAATATATTAGTTTCAATAACTCTGGTTCGTTACACTGATTTTTTTAGGAACCTTAGATCAAACTTCTGATAAACTTTAATTTTCTGTTAGCTTTAATCTTAATGAGCTTATTAGCTAAATAGCAATTGGCACATATAATACGTTGAATCACTTTTTTGTGATTTTTTCAAAATATAATGTTGCTGTGCAAAATGGATATGCACTTATATGGATATCCGAAAATGGTTAATGCTGACTTTATATCTTTAATATCAATCAGACAATTAGTAACCACTGAAATATGCAATTTCTTACTAAATAAGTACAATTTTCTTGGTGGGATCTTTGTCCTATATAAAGTGGTAGAACAGTAGAAGGAATGTTTTTTCTCATTAAAATGTGATGTGGTTAAGTGAAAAACAATCATTCAACCTCCCCCTTCCAAAAAAAAAATGGATTAGAGAAAAAGAAGCAATGCTAGTGTAAACGTGTACAACATAGTGTATAATTCCGACCCATAATTAGAATATATCTCATATATTATATAAATATTTAGTGATATATAATTATGGTAAATTAGGATCCTTCTTGTAGTGTAAGTTTCGGACCGCCGCAGCCGTCCACCACCAAAAAAAAATTCCAATCGTCGCCCCCCCCCCCGCACTCTCTCATTTTTTTTCTTCTCTTCTTGTGTCTCTCCACTGCCCAAATGCATCCTATGGCTACTCCCACGTCTTCTGACGCTTCCACCCTAGTCGTCATTCAAACACCTCCCCAAAACCTATCCTCACCATCTTTCCATCCGGCTCTTGCCGTTACCAACATCAAGAACTTTGTCCCCGTGATTCTTGATCATGAAGATGTCCACTATTGGTCATGGGTGGAACTGTTTCGCATTCACGCATGTGTATATCATGTGCTTGACCATATCGACGACTCAATCCCTCGCCCTCCCGAAATCGATGACACAACATGGCGTCGTCTTGATGACGTCTTCAAACAGTGGACATATGACACAATATCGAAGGATTTACTATACACGATCATGAAAATGGGTGCCTCCGCCCGTGAGTTATGGACGGGTTTGGAAGAAATATTTCAAGACAACAAGAACACTCGTGCAATGTACTTGGAAGAGCAGTTCAACAACACCCATCTTGAAAAATTTTCTAATATGTCTGAGTATTGCAAGCAGCCGAAACTGGTGGCAGACCAATTGTCCATCGTCGGTACTCTTGTTTCCGAAACAAAGATGGTTTTACAATTGGTTGCAGGCCTACCTAAGTGTGAGTATGATACGCTGGCCACGATGATACAACATGCTGACCCTCTACCTAGTTTTAACAAAGCTCGCTCGCAATTACTGTTGGAGGAAACCCGTCATGTGAAACAAGACGAGCACCACCAAACGGCGTTAGCGGTTAAAATGCCAGCGCAAAATCACAGCGCCACTGACTAGCCGCCACTGCTGGAGAACAGTCACCGCGACAGAACTGCGGTGGTAGGGGTGGCAGGGGCCGCGGCAGTGGACGTGGTGGCTAGAGATGACAGTGGATCCTGGACCCGGTCCGAATTCGGTGGATCCAGATCCATTTTATAGGATATGGATCTTCAAAATTTGGACCCGACGGATCCGGATCAGACCCGGATCCATTTCTGATGGATCGGATCTGGATATGGATCTTGTATTTGAGATCCATATCCGGTCCAGATCTGACCCGTGGATCTATTTTTTATTAAATATATTCATAACCTAGAATGTAATTTTATAAGTATTTTCTTAAAATTGCTAAGCACATCTTTGCAAGTTTAATTCTCAAAACAAGTTTAATTTATTCCCGCGTTAACTCAAAAACTAAAAAATAAAGAGGTAACTTCGATAATAAAATCAATGTTATATTAGTGAATGCCTAACATCTCCATAGACAAGTAGTTAAAATTATATTCACTTCATTTGTGAAGATTTCAAGCACATGCAAGTTCTGCATTGTGGAAATACTAGTCAGCATTTTTCATAACTATTGTCATTGTCCAACATTTTCAATTAATAACTCACAATCAAAATGAGACAACAAACAAAATATCTCATATGAACATTTCGAAATTGAAACACAGTAAACTGTTAGCTAAGTAAAAATTATTTGTCAGTTCAAAAAAAAAATTCTTAGCAAGACAATTTTTTTTACATGTGGATCCAGATCCGATCCGTGGACCCAGTGGATCTGATTTTTATGGACCCGATGGATCTTGATTCATGTATGAAAAATGAATCTGGATCTGGATCTAGTAAGATCTGGTCCAGATCCGATCTGTTGTCATCCCTAGTGGTGGCAAGAGTCGTGGTAAGGGCAGGGGTCAACAAAACATTCAGCATCCGCAACAGCCCAACCAACCTGCCTCGTGGGCCGGCCCAACACCCAGTGTCCAGAATCAGTACTGGGCCGCCTACCCAGGCTATTCTCCAGCCCAATCCTCTTTTCAATAACAAGGCGTGTTGTGCCCAGTTCTGGGTTATCGCCTAGCCCACTACACACCTCATCAATCCCACATCGCCCAGGGCCCATACCCGCAGCAATAGCCCACCAGTCTGACCCCCTCTAATCTGGGCTAGGCATTCAGCAGTTTGAATTTGCAGCAACCCGACAAAAATTGGTACATGGACTCGGGAGCCACATCTTACCTCACCCCGTCTGCAGGTAATCTCTCCCAACTGTTTAGTTTAAAGTCTCCTCAATTTATTACAGTTGGAAATGGTCACCGCATTCCAATTCAGGGCTATGGTAACACCCACACTCAGCCACCTCACCCACCCTTCTTCCTAAATAACGTCATGTATGGCCCACACATCATAAAAAATTAATCTCTATTAGGAAATTTACTTGTAACAATTCTGTGTCAGTTGATTTTGACCCTTTTGGTTTTACTGTGAAGGATCTACATACGGGGACACCTCTTACGAGATGAAATAGCACATGGGACCTATATCCATTCACACCATCGTCTGCTGCCAGTTCCCGCTCACACACCACCCTAGCTGCTCTATCTCCATCAAGTTGGCACAATAAGTTTGGCCACCTAGGAGCTCCTGTTTTTAATTTTCTTAGAAGCAATAATTTTATTCATTGCAATGGGAAACTTGCCCCAAATTGCGTTTCTTGTCAACTAGACAAACATGTTCGTCTTCCGTTTAATTAATCTGTTAGTAGTACATTTGCTCCTTTTGATATTATTCATGCTGATTTGTGGACATCCCCCATTACTAGCTCCCTGGGTCACAAATATTATCTCGTATTGTTGGATGATTACTCTCACTTTATCTGGATTTACCCACTAAAATTCAAGTCGGAAATCTATGCCAAATTTCTTAAATTTTGCACATTTATAAAAATGCAATTTGAACGAGCCATAAAATCTTTCCAATGTGACAATGGCCGTGAATTTAACAACTCTGCGTTTCAAAAATTTTGCAAAAATAATGGCATGGTCTTTCAGTTTTCGTGCCCTCACACGTCCCCTCAAAATGGCAAAGTCGAGCGTATCATCCACACAATAAATAACATGATTCACACTTTCCTGTTTCATGCCTTTCTCCCGCCCTATTTTTGGGTATATGCGGTCAAAATTGTAGAATACGTCCTGAATATTTTACCTACTAGTACTCTTCATAACACGACTCCAACCGAAATCCTACACCGTCGGCTTCCCTCCTATGATCATCTTCGGATAGTCGGTTGCCTACGTTATCCTAACCTGGCTTCCACTGCCACTCACAAATTAGCCTCTCGCACTACTCCATGTGTCTTCTTAGGATTTTTGTCGAACCATAGGAGTTATCTGTGCTATGACTTATCTACTCGTAAAATTCACGTCTCTCGTCACGTCACCTTTGATGAGACAACATTTCCATTTTCGAACATTCAAAAAATTTGAAAATCGGATTGCGATTTTCTAAACGAGTCAGACCTCTCTCCCGTCACCCTTTAGGACCTGTGTCAGCCCAGCCCCACCGCCTCGTCACAACCACCATCTGTCACCCACCAAATTTGCCCGTCGGTATCTCTGCCACTTGTGTAACTGTTATCGCCGATTGCCACTACTACCGGCAATCAGCTAACACTCTTCCCAAGTCCACCGGTCACCGTCCCATCACAAATGATCTGACAACCAACCAACCAACCCCATTATCAGATCCATTCCACCATCGACATCATACCCTACCATACCGTCCTCTGCCAGTTTCGGTATATCAAGAACCGCGACAACACCCAACCCAGATACCGACACCGACATCGATCCATACCAATTGACCCTAAACCCACCAATCGTCACTGTTCCGACCCACCGAACCACCACCCTCGACCAACACCCAATCCCGATACCAAGACCTGCGCCAAACATATCTCTGCCACCACCCAATACCACCGACCAGTCAACCCGCGCCCTTACCCAGCCTACACCCTCATACCATATGGAAACCCATGCCCAATATAAGATCTTCAAACCCAAATTCCAATTTAACATGTCCATCCAAACAATTTCACCTATTCCCAAAAACCTAAAATTAGTCAAAATGAACCCGAATTGGAATGCGACCATGTGCGGGGAGTTTAATGCTTTAACAAAATAACATACTTGGGACTTGGTTCCTCGATCGGAGGGGGTAAATATGATCTGTTGCATGTGGCTTTTTCGCCATAAGTACATGGACAATTGTGACTTAGAGCGATATAAGGCAAGGTTTGTGGCAAATTGTACTAACTAGCAGGAGGGTATTGGTTGCGGTGAGACATTCAGTCTGGCTGTTAAACCAGCTACCATTCACACAGTTCTAAGCATTGTTATGGGAAAGCACTGACCGATTCATCAGCTTGATGTGAAAAATGCTTTTCTTCATGGGGATTTACGAGAAACTGTTTACATGCACCAGCCGCCAGAGTTTGTCCATCCAGCAGCCCCTCGGTATGTATGTCATCTCCGTAAGTCACTTTATGATTTAAAACATGTCCCTAGAGCGTGGTATGATCATTTTGCACAGTTTATACTTTATTATGCGTATTGATTTTACATGCAACAGATGTAAACCTCTCTTTTTTACTTTCCATTGAGGCTGTGATACTGCTTATCTATTGTTATATGTGCATGACATTATTCTTACTGCCTCCACCACTGTGTTGAAAAATGAGATTATTGCACTGCTCAAATCTGAATTTGCTATGACTGATTTGGGGAAGTTGAGTTATTTTTTGGGCATCTCAGTGACTAGATCTGCAGACTATATGTTTCTTTTCCAGCGTAAGTATGGAGATGAGATCGTGCACAGAGATAAGATGGACAATTGAAATATCATATCCACTCCGGTTGATTCTAAATCCAAACTTAGTGCCGTGGATGGTAATCCAGTGATAGATCCTACTATGTATAGGAGTCTTGCAGGTGAACTTCAGTATCTCGCTTTCACCAAGCTTGACATTACTTATGATGTGCAACATGTATGCTTGTTTATGCATGCCCAGGGAGCCTCATTTTACTGCCCTTAAACGTATCATTCGATATGTTAAGGGCACACTTGATTATGGACTACACCTCTACCCCTCCGCACCGAACATCTGTCAAGCGGCAAGCCACATTATCCCATTCGAGTGCAGAAGCTGAATATAGAGGAGTTGCTAATGTTGTTGCAGAGATCTATTGGCTTCGAAACCTTCTTTTGGAGCTTCTGTGTTCTTTACGTAAAGCGTCTCTGGTGTACTGTGATAACATATCCGCTATATACCTGTCTCACAATCCGGTTCAACATCAACGAACCAAACATATTGAGATGAACATCCATTTTGTACGTGAGAAGGTTACTCTCGGCCATGTTAAAGTATTGCATGTGCCTTCTTCTTATTAGTACGCATATATCTTCACGAAGGGCCTCCCGAGATAATTGTTCATTGACTTCAGATCCAGTCTCAACGTTCGGCCTCCTCCCGCTCCGATTGAGGGGGTGTGTAAACGTGTAGAACATAGTGCATAATCCCTACCCATAATTAGAATATATCCATATATTGTGTAAATATTTAGTGATGTATAATTATGGTAAATTAGGATCCTTCTTATATTAGCGTTCTACATTGTACACTATATATATTGATATTAATGAGAAAAACGTTTCAAGGGAGATTAACACTATCTTACAACTAGGACTTTACATTATGGCTTTATTAATTATTAATAAATATAATAAATAGTCTCGTTGGTTCAATTTGCTCTAATAATTGACTAAATATAATAGTTTCAAATTGATACATAAATAAAACCATGCAAAGCCAAATATCACACTCCATAAAAATAAGAACAATAATATTTAAAGTTATCCTGGTCATTCAGGCACATCTCACGATTTACTGGTAGTATTGCTGAGGAATCGAGACTACTATCTTCAGGAATAATCTGTCGTAAGCCGAAAAATTGAATATAAAAAAAATATATTTAAAGCCGAGGCAATAAATAAACCAAAATATTTAATATCTTCTCTACGTGGAATAGTATAAAGAAAAAAAAATTAATAAGTGCATAATTGATATATACAACTGCCCCTTTGACTGTCACCACTCACCACCAAAAAAGAGGCTTTCACTTTCCTAGGCGCAAATTAGCACCACGCACTAGACAATACACTCTCACTTCAGGGGTACTTTTGTCACTTTATTAAAAAGTTCCCTGATCACACCTTCTCCATTTTGTCCTCTCATCTTTTAGTGCTCCACTTTTTGCAAGAATGCCCAAAATACCCTTGATCTTTCTCTCTTTTTAACCCAACGGGCGAATCTTGTTCTTATATGGAGTAGATTTTTCTTTCTTTGGATCCTTCTCTGTCTACACATGTAATACATAGATTTTTTTTTTTTGAGCTATATTATGTAATGGGTCACTGAGTTTTTTTTTCTTCTGTATGTAAAGGTGGAATCTTGATTTGTCGAATGACATTTTGATTTGGGTTAGTGTCAATGTATGAAAATCTTCAGTTTTTGCTTTAATCTTTTTGTTATGTACATACCCTTTTGCTATTTTTCTCTAAAAAGGTGATTTTTTGTGTTTTTATTATGTAAAAGAGGTTTCTTGATGAGTAAAACAGTGAAGTTTTACTGATTAGTTTTGTGGGGTTGTTTTATTCAGCTGTTAGGTTTGTTTGTTTGAAGATTTGGAAGCTCACTTTAAGATCTAAGAGTTGGTGGTGAAGCAAAGCAATTGGAGGTGCAAAGATGAAGTCCAGTACTCTACTTGACTCAGTTGTTTTTCAGCTCACTCCTACTAGAACTAGGTATATTTACTGAAAAATGTCATCTTTATTTGGTTAATATTTCATGTATGGTGTTTTAGAATGGTTTATTGTTATGTTTATATGTATGTTAATTGATCTCTTTGGGTTTATATGATTGATGATGATTAGGTGCAACTTTTTGATTATACAGTCAAACCTCTCTATAACGGTGTTGTTTGTTCCAATACTTTTTGGTGCTATAGCGAAATGCTGTTATAGAAAACATATGAGTAATATAACATAGCATGAAAGATTGGTTCCGTGGAAATCAGAGGTATTATAGTGAAATGTTTTCCCACTTTTTCTTTTTAGAGGCTTGTATGTCATGTCAGGAAAATGTGAGATTTAGAGAATGCTTAGTTTTAGAGTACACTAATTTTGCTGTAAATTATTTGCCAGTGTTGGAGCAAAATCGGCCTGAATAAAGCAGAATGGATATAGAGGATTCATATAGCAAACCCCGACTTGCTTGAGATTGAAGTTCAGTTGATTGTTAATTGACTTATGGTTTTCTTTCTTTTTGCATGTTGTCACGTTTAGAGTTATCGTGTGAAATCCATCCAGTTGGATATTCAACTTTCTTGTTCTGCAGCCTTGATTACTGTCTTCCCTTTCTAAATATGGGAATATGTGGTTTTACTGAAAGTTTGATGGTTACAGTCTTTTATCATTTCTTCAAAAGGTGGTTGGAACTTTACTGCGTTTTTTCCCTCTTATTACTAATTGAATGGAAATGGCATTGCTGTCTGATTGTTAAAAGGGTCTGAAATCTGGATAGATATGAATACTACATCCAAGTTAGTTAGTACTCTTGTTTTATTGTTCTTGGGTTTTATGCAAACTGAGGATCAATAACATCTGCAGTGGCAATTTATCTCTCTGCTTGTCTCTTCATTATAGGATCCTGGGTGCCAATATCGTGATAGAATAATAGTACTTCGTGTATTTTGAGTGGAATAGCTGTATTCATTTGGTTATTGTGCCTTTGAATTTTAAATATGTTGCTGAGTATAATGTCTATTTCCGAGAATAATGAGTATAATGTTGCTGAGAATTCCCGAAGAATGAAGGTGGAGTACAATGATTCCTTTGTACAAGAACAAATGTGATATCCAGAGTTGCAACAACTATAGGGGTATCAAGCTGCTAAGCCACACTATGAAAGTTAGGGAAAAGGTCATGGAGATGAGGGTGAGAAAAGACGTGTCTATTTTCGAGAACCAGTTTGGATTCATGCCGGGGTTTGAAGGTTAGAGGAGTACCTGTGACGTACATTAGGGCGATCAAAGATATGTATGATGAAGCCAAGACCAGGGTACAGTCAGTAGGAGGAGATTCAGAGCACTTTCCAGTGAGGACGGGGCTGCACCAGGGATTATCTCTTAGCCCATTCTTATTTGCCTTGGTGATGGATGGACTGACTCGACAAATCTAAGGGGAGGTGCCACGGTGTATGTTATTCGCAGATGACATAGTCCTGATTGATGAGACTCGCAGCAAGTGAACACTAAACTGGAGGTTTAGAGACAGACTCTGGAGTCTAAAGGGTTCAGGCTGAGTAGGACCAAGACAAAATATTTGGAGTGCAAGTTCAGTAACGGGAGCGACCTTGAGACAGGCGTGGAGGTGAGGGTTGGTACTCAGGTCATTCCAAAGAAAGAAAACTTTAAGTACTTCGGGTCTATTATCCAAGGGGATGGAGAGATTGATGACGAAGTCACACATCGTATTGGACAGGGTGGATGAAATGGAGGCTCGCATCTAGAGTCTTATGCGATAAAAAGTTGTCACCAAAACTTAAAAGACAAGTTCTATAGGGCGGTAGTTAGATCGACTATGTTGTATGGGGCGAAGTGTTGGCCAGTCAAGACTTCGCACATCCAAAATATGAAAGTTGCGGAGATGCGGATGCTGAGAGAGATGTGTGGGCATATAAGGAGGGATAGAATTAGAAGTGATGATATCCGGGACAGAGTGGGAGTGACCTCGGTGGAGGATAAGATGCGGGAAGCGAGATTGAGATGGTTTGGACATGTGCAGAGGAGAGACACAAATGCCCCAGCGCGGAGACTATGGACGGGTTCAGGAGGGGTAGATGTAGGCCGAAGAAGTATTGGGGAGAGGTGATTAGACGGAATATGACGCAGGTGTAACTTACTGAGGACATGACCTTAGTTAGGGGTTGCGGAGGACACGAATTATGGTAGAAGGGTAGTAGGTAGTAAACTGATAGTTGTAGTGTTATTATTGTAGGCCCGCTTAGCATATCATACTAATAGACGCAGTATTATTTTATAGTCCCCTGTAGTTTCTGCTGCTATGTGTTATTTAGTGTACTTTGTTTATCTTATTTACCTGCGTTAGTTATTGCTTCTTTTTTCAGAATGCGCTATCATGGCTTATTCGCTTTTGATACCAGCATTTTCATACTGTTTTAAATTTTTTGTCTAGGTCTGACCGTTTCTCTTGTTTTTCTTGTGCTTATGCTTTGTCTTGAGCCGAGGGTCTCTCGAAAACAGCCGCTCTACCTACCAAGGTAGAGGTAAGGTCTGCGTACACTCTACCCTCCCCAGACCCCACGATGTGGAATTTCACCGGGTATTTGTTGTTGCTGAGTATAATGTCTTTTTCGGAGAAAGCATTTCTGAAGGACGTAGAGCGGAGCTGCTCACTTTCTCTGAACTAATCAAATGCTTTTTCTTTTTCTTTTTCAGGTGTGATTTATTCATTATAGCCAATGACAAGAAAGAGAAAATAGCTTCTGGATTGCTTACTCCTTTCCTTGCTCACTTGAGAACTGCTCAAGATCAAATTGCAAAGGGTGGTTACTCAATTTTGCTGGAACCAGATGCTCATGTTGATGCTTCATGGTTTACAAAGGGCACGGTGGAAAGGTTTGTTCAATTTTGTGTTGACCTTGTAAGAATTCCAATTGTCAATTTCATGTTCCTAGCATATTAAATGGGAATGTTTCTCTTGATAGTCCATGTCATATGTGCAAAGAGATAAACTTTTTCATTTACATTTCTCACTAAAATGGTTGGAACCTTCTTTAGGGATAGTTCATATTTTAGCAAACCAATAAAGGAAGTTTGTGCCTTTTTTATGTGTAACCAGCAACCTAAACCAAGATAACTCCTTTTTAAGGATTTATCATATAAATGTTTAATCCGGAGTGTCCAGGAGTTCAGTCATGATAACTTTGCACCCTGTAACATTAACCTGTTTTGGCACGTCCTATGGACGCTGAGAAAGATTAAAAAAGAGAATACGAGCGTGATAATGGTGTACAAAAAAAATCAGTCCTGTGTTTTTTTTGGGATAAATATCAATCGGCCTAATCTTTCTTTCTGTTAACAGGTTTGTCCGCTTTGTGAGCACTCCGGAGATTCTGGAAAGGGTATACACCGTAGAATCTGAGATCTTGCAGATTGAGGAAGCAATTGCCCTTCAGGGAAACAATGATAGTGGGCAAGGGCCAGTAAGTATTTATTGATCTTAAAAAATTTCATTTGTCATTGATTCTCAAGATGTCGGTCCAACAATTTTTATTTCTTCAACAGGTTGAATACAAAGAAGCAAAACCAGCAGGAAACTTTGCAGGTACTTCTGAGTGAAAAACTCCTATCATTATTAACAGAACAAGGCCAATTCTTTTTCTTTTTCTTTCTCATCATCAGCAGGAAACTTTTTAACTTCTTTTTTCTACCATTGCTCATTGATTGGTTCCTCCATTTGCAAGGAAATACTGCTTTTGATGTTGATATTTTTTTCAATAAAGTTTTCTTCTTCTTCCCTCTTCTATCAGCTAAGTAGCAGTGGGCTTTATCCTCCACTGTTATGTGAAATTGCTAGTTTTATGACACAAGGTACTGAAAAACACTGAACTATTGGCAGGTACTAAATATACAGCAGATGTCAATGAGGAGAAAGCTATTGTCCTTTACAAGGTGACTGGGCATGTTGTATTCTTTCAAATCTTGCACCCATTATGCATTTTCCCTTATCTGGTTTATTTTTGGGGCAGCCAGGGGAACATCAATCTCAAACAGATTCGCAGGGAGAAAATTCAAGGTATGTGAGTGGCATATTATTTCAGCAGATTTTTCTATTAGTTGAAATTATACATGAGACTGTGGTCTCACTTCATTATCGTGTGGATTAAGATTTGTTGATGATGATTTATCAAGTAGAAGTATTTGATCAGATGCTTTTTGCATATCTGTTCCTTTGGCGGATGTAGCCTTAAATGGGTTTAACCAAACTCAGTATTTTTGACACGGAACATATATATACATGTGAAAAATTATAAAATTTCAACAAATATTATACTCTGAACCCTTAATGTTAAAAGTATAGTGAGTTCAGTACTGAGAATTTAACCTATGTGCTTTGTTGTAATGTTAGGAAGTAAATCAGTGAAATCCCTATGGTCAACTGCTATTTTTGCTATTTTGTGACTTTGCATCTTCTTGATGCTATTTAATCAAACACATTAGCTCATCAGAAAAAGAAAGAAAGACAAATCCCTATGGTCAAACTGAGAATAATGAGGATATTTTTTTATAAAGTTGAAAGCAGGATTTCTAACCTAGCATGTTAGTTATTTCTCTTAGTTGTACAGCAACATTCTTGTATCTGGTTCTGGACATTAAACTGGTACCAGCTGATTAAAAGCAATTTGAATAGTATAGGTGCAACCTCTCATCCTTTTAACTGCTCTAATTTTATAGAGGCTACACCATAAATCATACATAAAAGAAGGTGCCCTAGCTAGACTGAGAAAAAAAGAGAGGAAAATACAAAAACAGAAAGCTGTAGTGCAGATGCTAATCATTTTTTGCTTATTCATCCGTAAAACTGCCGATGCTCAACTTATTATGCTTTTAATGTTTCAGCAGTCAAGCCAGTTTCTTTTGTGTTCTGTGGCGGCTAGTGAAAATAAAAACTATTTCGCTCCACTTTATTTCGGATCGTGGCTAGTCAAAATTCAGTATTATTTCTTGATCGGTTGTACTTTGTTCATGATTCTCCACTTCAAATCAAATCCTTGTAGGCAGCCCCTTAGTCTGTATGTATGTTGACCTGTCTCGTTATTGCGTATTATGTTGGTGAGTTCAACCATCATAGCCATATTGTATTTGGAAGACAAGTTCATTGGCCTGTAACCTGGGGCAGTCAAAATAAAGGGAGGACTCACTCGTCTTTTATTTCCACTTTTTAGTATTGACAGAAGTTGTAAGTCACCAGCCTATGCTCGTGCTTTTGGAGTTTCCTTCAATTTGTTATTGGTTTCACAGGCCTAATTAAGGAATCTGTTGAAACTTATATGGAGTTCCTCTGAGCTTATTACATATATGAAGAGTCAAATTGTTCAAGTTTAGTAACAGCATTAATGTGTTTTGATTGATTTTTCTTATCCAGAGTACAGCTTTTGAAGGTCCTGGGGACTCGCAAGTCTGTGCTTCAAAAAGAACAAGGAATGGCATTTGCTCGTGCTGTAGCTGCTGGTTTTGATATCGATCGTATGGCACAAATGGTATCATTTTCTGAATCCTTTGGTGCCTCACGCTTAAGGTAAGCAACCAGCACCAACTTCTACTTCCCTTCCCTTCCAAACTATTAGAAGAATCACAAATAAAAGGTTAATTTAATAAACATTGCAAAACGATTCTATGATTCATGATATGTTTGCATGCGGCAGAGATGCATGTGTAAGATTTATGGAGCTGTGGAAGAAAAAGCATGAAAATGGACAATGGGTTGAAATTGAAGCTGCAGAAGCAATGGCAAATCAATTAGACATTGCTGCAATGAATGCATCTGGAATTCTGCTCTCTAATATTGCTAATAAGCAGTTTGATTCCAACAGCGAGATGGCTTCTGAGAATGGTATTTCAGGTAACGAAGCAAATCCCGTTGAAGGGTACTCTTATCATAACTTGCCCATCATATTGGCATCTGAGTGGCCATATTATTGTCTCTAGAAGGTTTTACTAACCTAGCCTAATTTGAGATTACATTCAACTTTAAGCTGTATGGAAAATTACTTTAAAGGGATTGTCCAGATAACCTTGTGCCAGAATTTGTTCTCTGAGGAATTCTAGATATTTTTCTGGAGATTCTTAGAGGGGTTCTCCCCAAAATTATTTTATGACTTGTTACAAATAATAACGTAAATTCTTTATGTCATCAAGGTTCTAGTTTTCATTTCTCTTTTTTGACATACAAAATGTTCATTCGGTTGGGGATCCTTTCAGTTCTGACCTTGTATGTAATCTTATTGTTTATAAGGATTGAGTAGGATATGATTTAAGCATTTTATATTTGTGTACAACCTGTGCCTTTTGAGAGAGTTGGTAAGTTTTGATTTATTCTTTTGCAATATAGGGGAAAAGCCTCCATTGGATCAACAAAGTCCAAATGGTCAACAACAATATCAATATATGCATCCAATGTTTCCACCCTGGGCAATGCATTCTCCTCCCTCTGCCTTACCTGCTTTTCAAGGATATCCCATGCAAGTAGTACCTTACTATCCAGCTTATCCAGGAAATGGACATCTCTATCAACCTCCTTATCCAGGAATGGAAAACACTCCAATGGGTGTCACTCCGAGAAGTAGACAGAAAAGACAGTCTTTGGATAGGAGAGAGAGCAACAGTGATTCCGAGGAGGACCAAGAAATGGACAGTGAAGGGTCTCGTAGTCAAAGAAAGAAGGCTGGCCGGTCTAGGAAAAATAAATCAGGAAAGGTTGTTATACGTAACATTAATTATATCACTTCTAAAGCAAAGAACTCTAGTGATAGCGAATCAGAAGCAGCTTCTGGTTCGGAAAATGATGCTGAAAGTGAAGATCTAGAAGGCACCAGTCACAATCTGGTGAACAAGGAAACTTCACGGTCATCAAAAACAAGACAAAGCCGCACAAAGTTTCAGGATGAATCAATTTTATATGATGATGGCACTGTTTGTGAGGAGGACCCTGATGGTGGGCACTGGCTGGCATTTCAAAATTGTATATTGAAAGGTAATGAAGAAGAAAATCATGCTGATAAAGATGGCATGTTCGCAATGGAGAAAGATGCAAGGAGGAGACCAAAAAGTACCATTGCCAATGGTGAAGTTCTACTTTCTAGCAGAGGATATGACAATGCTCGAGGACTTGGTGACCAAATGAACATGCACTTTACTGAAATAAATGGGAGAAAAGTCATGTCTAGAACTGCAAATGATGAATTTATGTTAAATGGTCGAGAAAATCAATCAGGGCTGAGAAATTCATTAGATCCTCTTGCTGTAAATGCATTTGAGCATACTAATAAGCTAGACAAAGCTTCCTCACATGATATGGCTGATGAGTCTTTTGTAGTACCTTTTAGGTCAATGTCATTGGATGACGTTGGACCAGAGGGTAGAATTGCCATTAACATGGACTCAGAGCTTCCATCAACGCATCAAAAATCAGAAAACAACTCTGCTGGAATTATGAGCTACGAGCCTAATGATTTGAGCATGATGCCTGAACGTGGAACAGAAAAGAGTTCAGGTGTATATGACCCTGCTTTTGACTATGAAATGCAAGTTTGCATTGAAGGTTCTGCTTCAAAGGATAAAAGAAAGAATGGAGTTTCAAATGATGTTAAGGAAGGTTCTAAAAAATCAGAGAAAGATCGCAGGTCAAAAGCTACGGTTGATACTTCGGATAAGAAAAGGAGTGGAGGACCAATAAGAAAGGGAAAATTGACAAAGTCAAGTCCTTTGGATGATGCACGAGCACGCGCTGAGAGGATAAGATCCTTCAAAGCTGATATCCAGAAGATGAAAAAAGAAAAGGTACACTGACTTAACTTTTCCCCCTTTTCTTGCAGTACACAATGTAATTGATTAATATAGCTTGATATTTCTGGAAAATGTAACCTATTTAAGCTGGTTATTTCATGATATATTCCCATAGAGTTTAATATATGGAATGTTTGAATTTTGCAGGAAGAGGCAGAGCAAAAGCACATTGAAGCATTAAAACTAGAAAGGCAAAAGAGAATTGCATCCAGAGGTGGCTCCAGCTCTGGTCACTCTCCAGCACCAACAGCCCAAACAAGAAAATTGCCAGCAAAAAGCTCTCCTGGTACCTTCAGGGGATCTAAGTTCAGTGACTCAGAGCCTGGATCCTCTTCCCCATTGCAAAGAACCAAAGTAAGAACTTCGCTGGTCTCAAGTGATTTGCAAAAGGGCTCTATAGCCAGCAAATCAACCGATGGAAGCAAATTGGCAGGTAACAAATTGAGTAGATCAGCATCATCCTTGTGTGAACCGAAAAAAGAAAACAATGGTGTTACACCTGATTCAAAGGCATCCATGGCACGAATAAGAAGATTATCAGAGCCCAAAGCAATCAGCAGCAAGCCTGAAACTTTAAGGAAGGCACAAAGTGCTGAATTTGTATCAAAGCCCAAGGCTCGGAGTGCTGAACCAGTGTCTAAGACAAAACGCTCTGATGTGCTAGAGAGCAAGAAAATATCTTCCATCATAGACCTTGACAAAAAGAAGGCTGCAACTCTTCCCGAGCTGAAAATCAGAACCACCAAAGAATCATCAGATTTACCACAAGACAAACCAGCTGCAGAGAATATAGCAAAGGAGAAGAACAACATGCCTTCTGTAGCATCAGAAGGCATTGGATCATACAAGAATGATCTAGATGAAAACATTATTGAGAAAACTGTTGTTATGCTTGAGAAGGAGAAGCCTTCTTTGGCTGTTCAAAATTCATCATCAAAGAACGTGGTTGTGGAAGAGTGCGCCAACATTGACAGTGTAGAGAAAACTGATTATGCCTCTACACGTGACCCACCCTCACCCTTTGAAGGATTTATCAGAGCTCCTGCTCCTAGCCGACTGCAAGAACTGTCAAATTCCCATGAGGTAGGACTTGTAGAGTTTGGTAAAATTAGACGCTGGTTTTGATGTTTCCGTTTACACAACACAAATACTAAAAATTCTTACAATTCATTGACTACTATCTCAGTTGGTTCATATAGTAATTTACTGTTAACATGAGTAGATCATGAAGATAAAAACTGATTTTCTTAATTAAAAATGTTCCCGATTTAGCAAAACCTTTTTTTAAGAAGCAACATAGCCAACTTAACTAATCTTTTTACTGCTAAAGTTTCAAATCAGAATCAAAATAGACGTTTTAGTTTTATCTGGAATATGAATTTGCTTTATCTCATTTGATATTTTTTTTTGGTGGCATGAGGGTAAGAAGGGGTATTTGGGGGTTGGGGGTGGGGGGTGTGGGGGGAGGGGGGCTTCAGGGGCACTCTAATGTTCTTGGGTGCCTGATCTGTTTGATATTTAGTGATGTGAGGGAGCTATCTTTTCAATTTAATTACATGTCACTTGAAATTAATTTTCAGCTGCATAAGCTTATTTATTGAAAACAACAATGCCTCAGTTTCAAACAAGTTGAGGTCGGCTATATGAATCCTCACTTGGTTCATCTAATCTCAACTCTCATCATCATCATACATAACCTTATTTATTGAAAAAAAGAAAAATATATTTTAAATATATTTTCACCTAAATAACCCTTGTCTGGAAAACTTACAATACACATCCGAACAAGACTTAGTATAGTAATAAAGGAGAACAAATCACCTATTAAAGTCTCATGTATAATTATGCTCATAAGAATATTTGTAACCATTTATCTGCCAATGGATTAATGTTTTATGCTTTACATGGTGCTAGGGGTTATTCTCATTAGCATATGGTTAATTGGTAAAGGTTTTAATTCTCCTCTCTGCTTGTTTGAGTTCTTTATTGAATCAACATTAGCTGCATATGCAACTGCAGAAATTGAATATTCCACCTTAATATTTGCAGACAGGGACAAGTTTCGCAGATGACACACCCAAATTTGCAAATATCGGTAGTACTGTTTATCAAGCTCCGTATGCTCGTATCTCCTCTATAGAGGACCCTTGTACCAGAAACTTGGAGTTTGTTAAAGCACCCCCATCTAGCTCGGACACTGGATCAACAGTTGAAGAAATTGCTAAAGCTCATGCACCTGATATTCACACCGTCAGAATAGATAACAATCTAGAAGCTGCAGAGAAGACTCAAGTGAAGGAATCACCAAAAGGTTTTAAACGCCTCTTGAGGTTTGCAAAGAAGAACCACACCTCTTCAGGAGCGGAATCAAATGGTGCTAGCATGAATAGCATCAAGCAGGATGATAGTGCCACAAATGCTTCCTTGCCTAGTGAAGGTAACGATCTGACAGATCTCTTAATTTGATAGCCATAACTGAAAACATGGATAACACATTTCCTTTTGAAATTATGGGGCACAATGTCTGGAATAATTTCCTATAAAGATCTATAAGCTGACGGTTATACCTTGTCTCTTCCAGTTTACACTTTGAAGAATTTGATCTCCCAAGATGAAACCATAACTGCTGGCAATGTTTCTCAGAAGTGTAAGATTTAATATTATCTGCAAGGTTTTTACATGTTTATTATTTTTATATGTATGAATGAGGAACTAAGGTGTTTACACTTTAATACAGCTCGCCTCTCTTTGTTATCTCCCTTTAGAAGCAAGACTAGCGAAAAAAGGTGACAGAATTCAGTATCAAGATTATTCAAGTGCTCCTATGGTTGTCAGCTGGAGGTGTGACACATCGTTCGTCATTTCTGATTTTCCTCACAACTCTTTATGACTTCCCCAAAACAGTTTCTTTTGTAGATTTAGTTACTATAAAAATGTATGGTGTTAAGATGAGAAATGTATATACCTTCGACTGCATGTCAGCTTTCAATGTACTTTACAGTTTGGATTTGATAGTAGGTGTTTTGCAGTGTAGAAAGATGCTCTAGAAATTTTTACAGTTCCCTATTGTATATTTACTGCTTCAAAGTAACACTCCACTGTCACCCATTTGCATTTTTCCTCGACCTATATGTATTGTATTATTAAGTGGCTGGAACATACAGAAAAATGCATTAAACAGTCCCCATTAACCTCGCTCTGGAAAACTTTAGTCTTTTCCTCTTGGAGGGACATTCCATGATTGTTTAGTAGTAAAATAAAATTTCCCTATAACGACAACAACATATCCAATGAAATCACACAAAGTGAGGTCTAAGGAGAGTAAAGTGTACGCAGACCTTACATTTTAGTTTCTTTGCCTTATAAAGGGGTGATGAACTCTCTGTTTATGACCTTATGCTTCAAGGTGGTGGAGTAATATATAGGCATCATTAATGGCCTATATTAAGGCCAAAATCATTGTGAATGAATACAACAAAAAAAAAATACTACAACTAAGCACATTCAGGTCGACGGTATGAATCCTCACAACCCATGTCTTCTATTTAAATCTGTTTCATAAGAGAAAGAATATGGCAGTGAAAACAGAAAGTAACAGGGGATATCTAGATGCATGAGTTTAGTAAAATCTCTGGTAAACAGAGTAATTGGAGAAATTCTCTCAAAGTAGTAATCCAGAAATTCTTTTTCTTGACATAGCGAAAATTAATACTGAGATCCTAGCTTGATCTTACAAAAGTGTTGCTTGAAAAAGCAATCATAATTTGCTAAAAATATTACTCCTAATTTGTATTGGATCGGTTCCCAGTTCTGTAACTGGGAGTGACTCATTACAGAGTATGTAAGTTGAAGGTGTAGTTTCTTTCATATAGAAATTCTACACAAACAAGATTGTCTGTAAGGTTTTCTCATTTCTGCATCACTCAAACCTAATGATGAGGCAAGAAACATTGTTTTTGCTCATTCTAGTTATAGCCTCTTTGGCTAAACATTCAGCAGCTTCTTGTGGATCTTCCAAATGCCTGATCAGGTTCACTGCCTCTTGCTGCTTCATTACCTGTTGAAAATTGCACACATCAGAAATCAACAGTTGCCACAAAAAATTGTTTCTCTTTACCTCCCAAGTCAGGGGTAAGGTCTGCGTACACTCTACCCTCCCCATACCCACTTGCGTGATTACACTGGGTATGTTGTTGTTTTTGGTTTTAGTGTTGGATTTCCAACTTACCTCCCATATGCCAGGACTCGCTAGGATAACAAATTCAGTATCGCGATCAATCTTTTCAGAACCAACAACAAGTTCTGAACTTTTAGAAGGCTTATCAGCTCCAGCTCCCTTTCCAGAATCCGAGGTTATTCTTCTTACAACTGATATGAACCAAAAAACAATCGACTCAGTTATTGTCTCTCTACATCAAAAGGAGATTTCATAAAGAGAGTAAAAGGATATATGATTTTCTTGCCTGGGAAGAGCTTATGTGACCAATGTGGCTTTGTTGTTTGCAGCCTTCTGTTAATTTCAAAAGCTTCGCCATCTCTGCATACGACAGCTTTGTAATCACCCATGTTTGCGAGTATGAGCTTCTCTCCATTGATGACTATTGCAGAAGCTGAACCCATTTTCCAGGTGTTCTCTAGTTTCTCTGTTTCCCTTATCTTAGCTTTTGCATGAACATGTGCCTTTTTCAATGTTTCTTTGCTTTTCCTCCTCATCTGTGACTGAAGGAAAATAGGCACACAAAAAATGAGCTAAACACCTCTAAGTAAGCTACATTTTCCATATTATGTGCTTCTTGGTTAATAATGGTTATTCAGCATCACATTTCATAGATACACTAAAAGAAACAAAAGTTATTAGCCCAACAATCAGAATGACCTCTCATAGGTGATCAAATCGATTATCACTGAGGGCATTTTAAACATTTCAAAAATGCGTTGGAGAGTCCGAGCAATATAGCTACTAACACACACACATCGCATAGGAGCTTATGGTTCCATTCTTGTAAGTCCTTTAAATTAAGTAGATAGAAGAAAGTACTAAATAGATCGATAATTAAGGAGTAGACGAGTGAGTGAGTCCTGCCAAATACGTTATCATGATAAAGGAGTGAGTCCGGCCAAATACGATATTCGCGATAAGGAATAGGCGAGTGAGTAAGTCAGTCAAATACAATATACACGATAAGGAGTAGGCAAGTGACTGGCCAAATACGATATACGAGTGAGAACTGCACTATGAGCAAGCTGTGCGAAAAAAATGCTTCTTTTTTGGGCTTCAAATCTTTGGGAAAGAGAATCAATTTTGTGTATGTGTGTGTACATATTATAAATTGTAACTATCTACCAAGATAGCTTGCATAGATCTTTAAATTTGTAACATCTTTGTGACATACAGATGAAAACCTTAACTCAACCTTTAAACAGATTACAAATATTTTGCAAGCATCACCAACAACACAAGATGACAAAACAAATAGGAATCCTAAGAACAATGTTATTTTCATGCTTTGTTACCTAAATGACAAAATAAGTAACGATCACATCTAAGTTAATTGTTATCCAACAAAAACGCAAGAAAGTGGTGATATAAAATAGAATCCTAAGATCATGTTGTTTTCATGCTTTGTTTTGTTAATTACTCCCCTCGTTTCAGTTTGTTTATCTTAGTTACTATTGGATAATTAAAGATATTTTCTTGACCATAATTTATTCCAAAAAATTGAACATTAGTTAATCTGACTCTCGTACTTTGAATCAAGCCACATAAATTGAAACAGAGGAAGTACTTCATTAAGATTGTTGTCCAACAAATGAGTCTGCAGGTACTTGGTAACTCCGCCACCAATTCGGGTATCGAAAACACCATAGAACCACCACTCTTGTTCTTCAACTTGTTCCCTTTGCACCACCACTTTATCACACTCTAGCTTGTTACTTTGTGGCGTTTGTGGCCGTGCACCGCCACCTCCGCCGCTCGACAGCCTTTCCTCCGCCACGTAGTATCCATGAGTTATTGGCATCATCCATGAAAGCCTCTTTCCATTTCCCGATCCTCTCTTCTTGTTTCCTTCTTGTTTGGCAATAAAGTCTCTCAACCTAAGTTTCTATCAAAATCAACGAAATAACGGGCTTAGAAATTGAAAAAACTTTGCATGATTACATGTCAACATGTCACAAATGCACCTACACATATGTGATTTATGCCTAGTACTCTAACAATACCGAACTCTATAAATCTTGTAATCAAACTAAATATTTCCAAACCATCGTTAAAACCTTGATAGAAATATGATAGTTTAGGACTATATAAGGAATTTTAATAATTAAATTAGGGTAATTGAGTGCGTTTTGGATGGAACAATTAAAGGAAAATGAAAATTTCGATATAGAAGTAAATCTATAATGATTTCATCGTCATTTTATTTTGTTTTTGCTTCAAAAACTTATTGATAAATGATAATTGAAGTATAAAAGATTAAACAAAATGCACATAGATTAACAAAAAATAAGCATATACCTTAGTTATCTTGAGTTGAAATTCCTTAAAGCCCATGTTTTCAGCTTTCAATATTCAGATATGGGGAACTGGACTTTGGTTTCTGATGATGTTAAATGAGATTTAAAACTCAAAGATTTTGAAATTAAAAAAAGGTTTAGAGAGAGAGATAATTTGTTTTTGGCAATATAAATTTATTCTGTTTCGTCTTGTTCAAATATAGTCGTGTATATCTAGAAAGTTTTAGATTTATCAATGCAATTTTTAAAACGTCAAATGATAATAGAAGAATGAAAGATAATTATTGTAATGGAAGAAAATAATCTTTACCATAGTTATAGTAAAAAAAAAATGGGGTAAAAAAGTGCTAATTTATCTTAATAGCTTTAAGATTTATCTGATGACTATATCTACACTAAGCATGAGATATTAACCTGAAAAATAGGACGAATGATTTATTGGAGCCATTCAAATTACTCTCAAGGATTATTATTTTTTATGTATCAGCAATAAATAAAAATTAAAATTTTGCACATTATCTCAAATACTACATCATCTAAATAAGTTACGAGGGATGGAGCCAATAATTTTCTTCAAAAGAAAAAAAAGAAAAAAACGATGTTTGACATATTTAATTTTGCTTTGGGCTACTCCCTATGTTCACTTTTACTTGTCAGTTTTCGCTTTTCGAGAATCAATTTAACTAATTTTTGAAGTTAAATTAAATTAGGTTTATTTAATATTTGAAAATTAGAATTTAGATGTTCAAAACCTATACGAAAAATACTATAAGTTACGATTCTTCTCATATTATAATATGATGAAAAAATATATCTTAAAATGTTGGTAAAAGTCCATATAGTTTGACTCTTGAGAAGCGAAACGTGACAAGTAAAAGTGAACGAAAGGAGTATATGATAAATTCTCCATATTTAGCGAACCCAGGTAATCCAATGTGAGATTTTGATAATAGAATTTAGGATTTCGGCAAAAGTTTTCAACAGTCAAATTTTATGCTCTAGACCAAAATGTTGGTAAAAGTCCATATAGTTTGACACTTGAAAAGCGAAACGTGACAAGTAAAAGTGAACGAAAGGAGTATATGATAGATTCTCCATATTTAGCGAACCCAGGTAATCCAATGAGATTTTGATAATAGAATTTAGGATTTCGGCAAAAGTTTTCAACAGTCAAATTTTATGCTCCAGACCAAAACATTCATACCTTTAAAAAAATTGAATTATGAAATACTACATTTGGTTATTATAATATAAACGAAGTCACAAATCTATTAATTTAATTTTGAAAAATGAAGATGAAAAGCCAGAGCCCATTTATTCCAATTGATCAAAAGAACAGGATGACTTAATTATGAGGAAAATAAATTTGAATTTAGATAATCCAATACTCTCACTTCATGATCTTTTTCAATGTTTGATCCCTTTGATTATTTTAGTTTATCGAGTCGGTTACATTTGCCTTAATTCTCACGTATAAAAATTTATTTTAAAAAGAAAACTAATACTTACACATTCTTCCAGTAAAAGTTATTAACTTTTTTTAATAATTACCTTTCAAGTAATCCATTCATTTTTATCAAATCAAGCAATCCTAATTTATCACACAAACCAGATGATTCTATTGTTTGTCAACCTACTTTAATTAGTTTTCACATCATGTTGTTTTAAGCATAGATGAATAGAAAAAAGGTTAGAAAACTGTAACTTAAGTATTTTAGGAGAAAGATGTATAATGTAAAGAAATTTCTATGAATGTGAGGCACGATTTTTATCAAAGATTATAGTGTTAGAATTTGAAGGAGAGTTTTGGCGTAATTGGTAAAGTTGCTGTCACGTGAGAAGGCACGGATTCGAGCCGTGAAAACAATCTCTTACAGAAAGCAGGGTAAGGCTGAGTACAATAAATTCCTTGTGGTCTGGTCCTTATCCGAACCCCACACATCACGTGAGTTTAGTGCATCGGGCTGCCCCTAACTATTATGATGTTAGAATCTAAATACATATATGATTATTAAGATATAGTCTTTCAATTTGAACAATAAAAAATTAATACCGCTAATTTTCTCAGCATGTGAATCTGATTATCTTTATTTAAAAATTATTTAATCAAATATTACGATTTTAACTAAAAGGTATTAGAGAAAACATTAATTTATATGATGCAGTTAAAAGTGCTCGTATGATTAAAAAAAGGTCTAAAGCTGGTTGCATTGACATCTATTGCAGGTGGGGCTCGATGATTGTGTTGAGTTGTGGAGCCTAATTCATCGCCGATACTATGAAGACCCTACGCAGAGTGTGAAACACTGATTGATCTGGGCTTGTATTATGTTCGTCCTAGTTTTCGCTATATATAGATTAGGGCGTCGTTTTCTTTCTTTGAGGTCGTGCAAGAGAAAAAGTGAGCAAAAGAGAATTGTAAACACAAATTTCTTATTTGATTATAGTAAAATCTGCAGCGATAAAATGGAAGTAGCTCTCACATTGAGAATGAACCACTATAAATCTGTGTGTTATTTGTTCGTCGCTTATTTATTATTTTCTGATTAGGTATAATTTGAGACTCAAATCCTAACAGATTGGTAATTAGGTGCTGCTCGACTATTAGTAGTTGTGAGGTAGCTGTGGTTGGTGAAAGTGACCGACAAGAGGATGTGTAGAGGTGGCTGGTGAAGGTAATTGTGTTGTGGTAGCAAAAGGTAATAATTGGATGTTGTGGTAACTAGTGATGAAGATGGTTGTTAACGATGAAGGTTGTGCGGTGAATGCTAGTGACATAGGAGATTGGTAGTTAAGTTGTGAACATTGGTGGTGAAATGATTGTATTTTAAAGATGATTGGTGGTTGTACGATGATAGTGGATAGATCAGTGATAAAAAAACTCTTCATATTTATTTAATCATAGTAGTAGTTAAATAACATCTTGATAATTTTAAGACATATATGAGCGCTCTTATGAATAAGACCTATTGGTAGAAGCGAATTACTTTCAGTGATTGTATTAATCTTCATTGGATAGTCTTTCTCATTAATACAAATATATATAGTGTGTACAATGTGGAATCCTAATACAGTAAGGATCCTATATCTACTATAATTATACAACACTAAATATTACAAAATATATGGAGCATATTTTATAATATACGTTAATACACCCCCTCAGTCGGAGCGGGAGGAGGCCGGACGCTAAGGCTGGATCTGAAGTCGAGTAATAGCTGTCGAGGAAGAACTTTCGTGAAGATATCTTCACACTGATACGAATAAGGTACATGCAACACCTTAACAAGACCGAGAGCAACCTTCTCACGAACAAAGTGGATATCCATCTCAATATGCTTGGTTCACTGATGCTGAATCGGATTATGAGATAAATATATGGTAGATATGTTATCACAGAAAACCAAAGACGCCTTACGCAAGAGACATTGAAGCTCCAAAAGAAGGTTTCGAAGCCAACAGATCTCAACAACAACATTTGCAACACCTCTGTATTCCGCTTCTGCACTCGAACGGGATAGTGTGGCTTGCCTTTTGACGGACCAAGAAATGAGATTATTCCCTAAGAACAATCAGTAGCCGAAAGTGGAGCGTCACGTGTCCGGACAGCCTGCCCAATCAACATCCGTATAAGATAACAATTTGGTCGGTGATGAGGGGTAGAGATGCAATCCATAATCCAGTGTGCCATTCACGTATCAAATGATACGCTTAAGGGCAGTAAAATGAAGCTCTCTGGGGCATGCATGAATAAACATACCTGCTGAACAACATAAGCAATGTCAGGCCTGGTGAATGTAAGATACTGTAGGGCACTTGCAAGACTCCAGTAAAGGGTGGGATCGGAGACTGGATCACCATCAACAACACTAATCTTTGATTTAGAGTCAACCAGAGTGGACATGACCTTGCAGTCTGCCATTTTATCTCTGTACACTATATCCTCCACATACTTACACTGACATAAGAACATAGTATATGCAGACCTAGTCACTGATATCCCTAAAAAATAGCTCAACTTCTCCAAGTCAGTCATAGCAAATTCAGTTTTAAGCAATGCAATGATCTCATTTTTCAACAAATCAGAGGAGGCAGTAAGAACAATGTCATCCACATATAACAATAAATAAGCAATATTACTACCTTGATGAAAAATAAATAGAGAATTATCACACTTGTTACATACGAACCCAATCTGCATAATGTATTGTGCAAAGCGATCATACAACGTTCGAGGGGCCTGTTTCAAATCATAAACTGACTTAGGAAGACGACATACATACTGAGGGGCTGATGGATGGATAAAACCAGGCGGTTGGTGCATGTAAATAGTTTCTTTTAAATCCCCATGCAGAAACACATTTTTCACATCAAGCTGATGAATCGGCCAATGGTTACCCATGACAATACTCAGAACTGTGCGAATGGTAGTCGGTTTAACAACCGGACTGAATGTCTCACCACAATCAATACCCTCCTGCTGATTAGTGCCATTAGCCACAAGTCTCGCCTTATATCTCTATTACTCACCATTGTATATGTATTTATGATGAAAAAACCACATGCAACGGATTACATTCACCCCCTCCGGTTTAGGAACCAAATCCCAAATGTGATGTTTTGTTAAAATATTAAATTCCTCACTCATGACTGCATTCCAATTAGGGTCATGTTTGACTAATTTTGGATTTTTGGGAATTGGGGATATGGCTTGTGTAGATAGGTTGAAGTGGACTTTTGGTTACTAAATCTCGTGTTAGGCACGGGTTTCCATGGGATGCTTGGGGGCAGGGGTTGGGTGGGTAGTCTGATGTAATGTCGGGTCGGTATCGGATGGGCGACTGAGTCGGGTAATGGGGTAGGGTATTGAGGAAGTGGTATCTGGGTGTGATGCCGGGATTCGGGAGGGTGATGATCTGGGCAGATCGACGTCGGTGGGGTGACTTGGTGACACTACCGATGATGGAAAGTGGGTGGGAGGAGGTTGTGGGGTCTGTGGTGGGGCGATGCGGTTCTGGGTCTGGGAACTGTGATGGGTTGGGGTAGCCGGTACAGTGGCTGGGTGAGGTTGTCCGATGGGAATGCTGGAAGCAGGTGGTGACAAAACTTGGTTTAACAGTGGAGCACGCCGGTGGGTAGCGGGGTCAATCAAACTAAAAATATCAGAAGTCAATTCGTCTAGTCGAGACAGGTTGGGACTGGGTTTTGCACTCTACGGTCCCACAATAGAGATACGTACTTGTCCAAGACAAGTGAGATCTTCGATCTGCGTGCCTGGAAGCATCTCAAACAAAGAGGAGTGTAGTCCGGTCTGAATTCAGGCACGAACCGCCCGTCTACTGCTAGGTCCGAAAATGGCGCCAGGCGAGGGTACCGCTATGCCCCGGATCAAACCTATGAGACTTAAGGAATGATATAAAAAAAGAGGGAAAATATTCATATTAAATAAATATGAAGTAGAAGAACCCAGAGGAGAGACTAGGGTGTGGAGGAGAGGTGGCCGACTGATTGTCAATGGTGGGAGAGGCAACCAGCGGGGTCCGTGACTGTTCGGAAAAGCTGCCGGCAGTGGCAGCGGCGGGAGGCAGTGGCGGTGACTAGGTAGTGGTGGTGGTGGGGTACTGAAGCAGTTTGCGAAGTATGACAAGGAAGGTGTCAGACTCGTCTAGAAATGTATAGTCCGTGTTTCAAAATTTTTGTATATTAGCAAAAGGAAAAATCATCTCGTCAAACATAACGTGACGAGAGACGTGAATTTGACGAGTGGACAAGTCATAGCACAAATAACCCATATGATTAGACGAGTGGTTTGGGGTACTAATTTATGAGGGGTGGTGGCCGCAAGGTTTGGGTAACAAAGGCAATCGAAAATTCGAAGGTGATCATAAGAGGGGATCCAACGGTATAATATTTTGGTTGGAGTCATATTATGAAGGGTACTAGTGGGTAAAATATTGAGGATGTATTATACCATTTTGACTGCATAAACCCAAAACGAGGGAGGATGAGAGACATAAAACAAGAGAGTACATACCATGTTATTTATGGTGCGAATGATTCTTTTGGCTTTGCCATTCTGAGGAGAGGTGTGTGGACACGAAAATTGAAAAACCATGCCATTATTTTGGCAAAATTTGTGAAAAGTGGAATTATTAAATTCATGACCACTATCACATTGAAAAGATTTGATGGCTTTTTCAAATTGCGTTTTGACATAAATACGAAATTCAAGAAATTTGGAAAAACTTATGTCTTTAACTTTAGCGGATAAATCCAAATAAAATGAGAGTAATCATCTAATAAGACGCCGGAAAGATATGTGGCCATGAAAGAGGGATTAAGTGGAACAGAATTGACTGGGTGGTAGAGTCGTGGAAACGCTTAGCTCAACCTTGAAAAAAAAAGGTGGTAGGCCGACGTTGAAGCGATATTTATGACCTAGAGAGCTAGTAATGAGAGATGTTCATAAATCAACATGAACAATATCAAAAGGAGCAAACGTAACACTAAGAGACGACTTAAAGGGAAGGCGAACATGTTTGCCTAATTGACAAGAAACACAGTTTTAGGCAAGTTTCCCATTATTACAACGAATAAAATTGTTGCTTCTAAGAAAATTAAAAACCGGAGCTCCTGGGTGTCCAAGCCTATTGTGCCAAGTAGACGGAGAGATATCAGCGATGGAGGTGTATGAGCGAGAACTGGCAGCGGAGGTGGATGAGAATGGATAGAGATCCCCCGTGCTATTGCGTCTCGTAAGAGGTGTCCCCGTACGAAGATCCTTCACAGTAAAACCAAAAGGGTCAAAGTCAACAGAGACGAAATTGTTATGAGTAAATTTCCTAACAGATATTAAGTTTTTAATAATGTTGGGAGCATAAAGGACGTTGTTTAGGGAAAAGGGCGGGTGAGGCGGCTGAGTGTATGTGGTACCATAACCCTGAATTGGAATGCGATGACCATTACTAACAGTAATATATTGAGGATGCTATAAACAAAATAGTTTGGGAAGATTACTTGCAGAGCGAGTGAGGTGAGAAATGACTCCCGTATCCATGTACCAATTTTCATCGGGTTGGTGCAAATTCAAACTGCTGAAGGCGTGGCCCAAGTCAGTGGGGGCCAGACCGGTAGTAGGCTGCTGATAGTGGGCCTATATAAAATGGGCCTGGTGTGGCTGAAAGTGGGGTGGCCAAATACCCGGGACTGGGCCCAGTATTCCCTGCTGCTGGAAAGGGAACTAGGCCAAAACTGGTTGTTGAAAATTGGCCTAGTGTCCCTGTTGAACAAATCTTGCTAGGCTGGCCCATGAGGGATATGAGCTGGACTGCTGCGGTTGCTGGCCTCCACCCCCTTTGCTGCGACCTTTGCCTCATCGGCCACTGTCGCGACCCTTGCCTCCCTTCCCGCTGCCGCGGTTTTGTCGCGGTTGGTGGTTGTCGGGTGGTGGGGCTCGTTGTGGATGTATCAACCACCAATGCCTTTTGATTATATTTGTCCTGCTTGGCACGCCGGGTTTCCTTCAAAAGTAGTTGTGAGCATGCCTTATTGAAGCTGGGTAGCGGGTCATCCTGCTGTATCATAGTTGCAAGGGTATCATACTCACCCTTCGTTAAGTCATTTATAAGCTACAACACCATCTTAGTTTCAAAAATTAGATGGCCTGCATTGGACAATTGGCCGGCCACCAATTTCAGTTGTTTGCAATACTCAAACATATTTTTAAAATTTTCAAGGCGTGTGGTGTTGAATTGCTTCTCAAGATACACCGCCCGCATGTGTTTATTGTCCTGGAATGTTTCCTCCAACTGAATCCATAAGTCGCGAGCTGAGGCTCCTATTTTCATAATTGTATGAATGAGGTCCTTATATATGGTGCCATAAATCCATTGCTTGACGATAGTGTCAAGGCGATGCCATGTAGGGTCGTCGATTTCCAGAGGACGAGGGATGGAGTCGTCAATATGATGCAACACATTATATGCGCAGACATAAATATGGAAGAGTTCAACCCATGAAGAATATTGATCCTCGTCTTGATCAAGAATAATGGGGATGAAATTCTTGATATTGGGGACGGCGAGGTCTGGATGAAAGGAAGGAGTCAAGGGAGCCATTTATTTTGTTCTCGGATAAAGGAACACTTCCGATTATTCTCGGGTAAAGAACAAAAAGAGCTGTCAAAGAAGTGTGGTGTGATTTTAACTTTTCTTTGGGTAAAAGGAAAAGGTAAACAAAGGCAGACAGAGAGGTGTAATTCTGACAAGATGTGACAGAACATCTTGACAGAAGAAGACAACCACTTTTGTCTTCGGTTAATGAACGAAGTCGCAGAAATCGAGGGGAAGAAAAGAATTAGGGTTTAGGTTTTAGCTTCTGATATCATGTGAGATTATATTAATCTCTTTTGAGGAGTCTTTCTCATTAATACAAATATATATAATGTGTACAATGTGAAATCTTAATACAGTAAAAATTCTATATCTACTATAATTATACAACACTAAATATTGCAAAATATATGGAGCATATTTTATAACGTACGTTAAAAATAACTATTGAATTGAGCGTTAGACATACCCTCTTCTTGATTTATGATATATTTATTGCAGTAAGTTTGCATATATATTCTTGTCACTGATGCTGCCTTTAATCAAACAAGAATGATATAATGATTATAGTAGTGGTTGGGGGGGGGGGGAGGGGCTCATTTCTCATGCAAGATTGATATTAAGAAATGAGAGAGCTATTTCCCAACCAACACCATTATATAATCCGCTAGATTAGAAGTTATGGTGGTGACAAAGGCATACATGCAAATCGACAGCAAGAAAGAACTATATAGCTCCAGACTCACCAGTTATAAATATAAATGGTGAAACTCTCTTTGAGAGTTCATGATATATACATCTGATTTGAAGTTGATGAATTGAATCTAAGCTTAAGACTTCTATTTATAATGATAATCGGCAAGGTGTGTGCCCCACAAACTTTTAACTTTTAACATTTTAGAACTTGAATAACTTTTAAGCTATATTAATATATGAAAAGTATGGAAATTATAGCAAAAATTATAAAACTTTAGAAGAAGACTGGATGATTTAACAATCAAGGGAAGATTAAGCATAAAATAACATTCTAGTGTGATCACTAAATTCCTAATTAGAATGATATGGTATATAATTATTTTTGGAACGTATAGAAAGGACTATTAAAGGCATAAATAGTGCAAACAATATATTTTTTGAATATGTGTGAGCGAACAAATCGAAACTTAAAGCTTATACAAGTCTAAATTTTTTAGATATTAATCTCTATGTAATTTTGGTTCCCCCATAATTACATTGATACATTCAAAGGTTCTAAGCGAGTCGCACAATTTTGTCTTTTAAAACATCGAATTTAACTTAAGATAAATCATTTGCGAGCTAAAATGTTGTCACCATCTAAATCTACACTTAAGCCGTGACACGGCAACTGATGAGATACTATTCATAAGATGAGTGCTAAGCTAAGAAATGAATGGGAAAAATAATCTCATATTATATCAATATAGATATAAGTGTTAAAACTAAAGTAAAAGGGTAAGTCCACCAACACAATCCCCAAATACAAGTCACGGAGCTACTAATTTCGGACTACAAGATACGAGAAGCAACTCGATAAAAATAGAAATACTAAGTCTACTATCGAAGAAATAGCCGCCATAGTCAAATAGTAGCTCATAACCTCAACTGAAGAAATTGATAGAAGTTGGAATCATCAGCCGATTATCTGGTCACCCCTGCATACACCTAAACAACAAGAAGTGTGAGTCTAAGGACCTAGTAAAATCGTTGACTCTCTTGGCTTACCCCTGGGAAAACCTTTAGAAATAGCTGGTAATGCATAAATACATAAAATAAGGCAAATACAAGTATGATAAACACATACGAGTAAAGCGACTGAACTGAAACTACTGGTACAGATAAAAAGTGTAAACACAATATAATAACTATAAATATTGTTATGGGCCATAGGTGCACAACTTATTCCTCCTAAATGGGGCAGCAACCTCTTGTCATATCCATATTTGGTGCGTAGGTGTCTAATATATTTGCCTCAACAGTTCAACGTTCATCCCGTCTTACCCGATCTCATTAGCACTGCATGACTAGACACATATCCAACATCATCGTAGCATGTTCAACTAAGTGATAGTGAATGCTAATAAACTAAACAAGTATCACATCTTGCATATATCAACAAAAAGTATCAAACATTGTAAAAAACGAATAAGCAACCCTCACGGTATAACTAGATACTTCATTATTATCCAATCTAGCTCATGCTTTCCCACTCACATGAACTAAGCATCACATATAATATCTTTTTTTTTTAAAAGCAAGGAAACTAGGAGTTAAAGCCTCGCTTGCCTTATTTTCAATAACTCGACGTTATTTAAAGTGACAAAGTTCACCCAAACGAGCATCAATGGATTCAATCTAATCAAATTCATCAATAATAGACCCATATTAGTCTAGGATATCTATTTTCACAATTTAAAAATGCCTCGGGGTCAACGTCAATTATTGGTCAACTCAAACTTGACCCTCATGTCAACTGTCCGGATTTTAAAATTGAATTTTTGACACTTACTTAGAAGCTACGGACCTCATTACCACTACCAAATTTTATTTTGATATCATCTATCATCTACTAGATGAAATCAATGATTATTTTTCTTTTTGAAATTAGTGCTAAATTGCTTAATTAGACTTTTAATTTCTACATGATTTTATGGTCTAAATCCCCTGAAAATGAAGTACAATTAAACTAGTGTTAGAAATCCATACTTAGAATACTATGACAAAATTTCACCTTTTGATTGCTAAAAAACAAAAGCAAAAACCCTTCTAAATCGTGCATGAACTGAATCTGAATGTTGAAAATTAAATTTATAGCTATAGGGCCCTCTATCCCAATTGTGGGTCCAAACCCAAGCAAGCTGACAAGTTCAAAAATTTATTATAAATTTATGTAAAGTCTCAAATTACCCAGCGATACACTAATACTCAAATATAGAGATTGGTTTCTTTTTTTGACTTTTAAGCCTTCCAAAATAAAATTGTGTTAAATAACCTTTCTGTGCCCTTCATGTTACAACCCAGATCATCCCACTAAGTCCAAAAACATGATGCCAAGCTATCCAAAGTATCAAAATACAAAATGCGGTAAGAATACTCAAAATGAGGATTCGGGTTGTTACAAATATTTCTGTGCTATATGATAATTAATATTCACCATGAAAAGAAATAATATCTTTTCATTAATTGAAAAAGTATATATACAATTTACATATTTTCATAATAGGAGAATCTTATTCCTATTCTATTACAAAAACCTTATTCTACTTGGACACTAACTATACAATTATGGTAATACAAATATTATGGTAAGTGTACAATACTAATTACACCACAACATTACCTAAACTAGGAGACTACAACATTACCTAAATTATATACAAAAACCGAGGCCAACATACATAGGATATACACGTGTATATCGTGTATATCCTATGAATATTTAACACACCCCTGCAGTCATAGAGGGCGGTCTTCGAATGCTGAGATTGTCCCTAAAATCTTCAAAAAGGATTGACGGAAGACCTTTTGTAAAGATGTCGGCAACTTGATACCTGGACGGGACATGACAGACGCGTACTTGACCACATGCAACCTTTTCGCGAACAAAGTGAATGTCCATCTCGATATGTTTAGTGCGCTGGTGCTGAACCGGATTACCAGAAAGGTAGATGGCACTAATATTATCACAATAAACAAAGGCCGCCTTCTGAATAGGACAATGAAGCTCTAACAACAAATTACGTAACCAACACGATTTTGAGACCACATTAGCTACCCCTCGATACTCGGCCTCGGCACTGGAGGGGGACAAAGTCGACTGACGTTTCGCAGACCAGGAGACCAAGTTATTGCCAAGAAACATACAATAGCCAAACGTAGACTGTCTGGTGTTCGGACAACCACCCCAATCAACATCTGTATACGAGACAAGTGTGGACGTCGATGAAGGATATAAATGCAAGCCATAATCAAGTATACCCTGAATGTACTGAATGATGCGTTTGAGCGCATTCATGTGCTCAACCCTGGGATCATGCATAAACAAACACACATGTTGTACGGCATACTTAATATCTGGTCTCGTGAATGTGAGTTACTGAAGGACCCCTGCAAGATTGCGATAGCGGGTCGGATCCTCGTATGGAGCGCCGACCTTAGCACCCAATTTGGGTTTAGTATCAACTGGAGTGGAAGTGGACTTACAGGATGACATCCCGGTCCTCTCAATGATCTCGGCTGCATACTTCCTATGTGACAAGAACAATCCACCTGCATGACGAGTGACAACAATCCCCAAAAAATAACTCAAGGGCCCTAAGTCTTTCATAGCAAACTCAGAGTGAGCATTGTCACGATAGACTGGCGTAAGGCATCGGAAGAGGCAGTCAAAATAATATCATCCACATATAATAGTATATAAGTCAAGGACGAACCACGATGATATATGAACAAGGAATTATCCGACCTGTTGTGAGTGAACCTAATAGTCAAAACATAGTCGGCAAACCTCTTATACCAGGCCCGTGGAGACTGCTTAAGCCCATATAAGGACTTCTTCAACAAACAAACATAATGAGGATATTTGGGATCCCTAAACCCCAAAGGTTGATGCATATAGATTGTTTCCTTGAGATCACCATGTAGGAAAGCATTCTTCACATCTAACTGATAAATGAGCCATGCTTTCGAAAGAGCCAAGATGAGCAAAATGTGAATGGTAGCCAGCTTGACCACCGGACTAAATGTCTCACCACAATTCATACCAATCTGCTGAGTCTTACCATCACTCACAAGTCGTGCCTTGTGTCGTGCAAATGAACCATCTGAATTTTCCTTATGAGCAAAAATCCAGATAGACCTAATAATATTAATACCAGATGGACGGGGCACCAACTCCCACATTTTATTATCAATAAGAGCATTATATTCATCGGTCATAACAATTTTTCAATTCGGGTCATTTAGCGTAGACACATGATTACGGGGTAAGGGTGATTTAAGCACATTAGAATGTAAATTAAAATATCTTTTTGCTTTTAAAAATACCCCGTTGACTACGAGTGATTGTTCTATGACTCGGGAAAGAATTGGGCGGATGTTGGGAATATTCTTGACTCGGGAAGGACTGGCCAGCAGGCCCACTGCTTGCTGGCCCCGATCTGGACTAGGAAATAAAACTTGACGCCGAGACTGGCCCAGATTCTGGATTGGGCTCGGCAACTGGTCCAGTTACAGAAACTGGGGAAGAACCTGGCCCAAGTCCAGAACTGGAAAATGAGGATGGAATCAGGACTGTAGAATCAACGGGCAGTGGGCCCGCTGGCGGATTTGCGGTGCGGGACATGTTCAAAAAATGGTGAATAATATACGGGGATATACCATCATCCAAAAAATTATACGAACTAGGCACGAGATTACTAACCTTAGCAAATGGAATTTGAGATTCATAAAAAATTACATGGCGACTAATGATAATTTTATTAGATGACAAATCAAAATATTTGTAACCACGATGAGTAGATGGATAGCCCAAAAATACACACGGGGTAGACCGAGCCTGAAGTTTGTTAATTGTGGTGGACGGAAATAATGGATAACATAAGCACCCAATGACCCGAAGATGTGAATATGAAGGAGTCTTATTATATAAAATTTGAAGAGGGGAAGAATATGTCAAACCTTTGGAAGGAAGAATGTTAAGGAGATATGTGACCATTTGTAGAGCATGATACCAAAACGATGGGGGTACGGAAGCATAAATCAATAATGTTCGGACAATGTTATTAATGATACGAATTTTGCGTTCGACTTTCCCATTTTGTGGAGACGTATGAGGGCAAGAAAAACAAAAATTGATCCCTTTAGTTGTACAAAATTTTTGAAATACCCCGTTGTCATATTCTCTGCCATTATCACATGAATATTTTTTATTTCTCGTTCGAATTGGGTTCTAATGAAAGCTCTAAATTTTAAGAAAATGGAAAAAACTTAAGATTTTTTCGCTATCGAAAAAGCCCGTAAAAATTTAGAATAATCATCCAAAAAGAGAACATATTATCGATGACCCAAAGAACTAAGAACAGGAGATGTCCATAAGTCACTATGAATAATATCAAATGACATTAAAGTATGAGAATTAGTGTCTACAAACGGCAACCTAACAATTTTTTCTAAGGAACAAAAATGACAATTCGGAGTACTACGCGTACCCTTACATGAAATAAAATTATTTTTATCTAAGGAAGACAAAATAGACGATACGACCACGGATGACCAAGACGAGCATGCCACAAGGAAGGAGCAAGGGCTGCAAACGCTGACGGCAAGGCTTGACTCGATAAATCAAAACTTGGCGTGATAGGATAAAGATCTCCCCCACTATCACACCTCATGAGAGGACTCCCCGTCTTGAAATCCTTCACAGAGAAATCAAATGGATCAAATTCAATAGAAATGGAATTGTCAGTGGTGAATTTACGGACAAACACTAAGTTTTTAATCAATTTCGGGGCATGTAGTGTATTTTTCAAGATAAGGGGTGGATTGGGGAGAGACAGTTTTATGACCATAACCACAAATTGGAATAGAATTACCATTACCAACAATTATGCCACGAGGGTTGCCCAAATTGGAATAAGACGAGAGCGTACCTGAATCAGATGTCATGTGGGTAGTGGCACCGGAGTCCATATACCAATTTGGGTCCGGAAGATTTAAACCAAGCGTGTGCATTGCGACTTCGATGTTGGTTGAAGTGGGTGCCACTGCGTGATGGGCCTGCGGGGGCCGAGGCCCAAGTACCCCTGCTTGCTGCCTCGACCTAGAGGAATTACTGAAAGTAGGCCAGGTCGTGTTGAGCCTCGACTGATGGTGGGCCGCCCACTTCCAGTGAGGTTGAAAACTATTTGTCCCAAACTGTGACTGTGGGGCCCTCTGCGGGACCCAAAACTGCTGCTAATGCTGACCGTTTTGAGGGCCACCACCGCCACCACCACTGTTCCGGCTGTCGCCATTGTTGCCGCCGCGATTCTTGCCATTATTTTTCTTATTTCCTTCCTTTTTGCCGCCACCGTTGTTGCGGTTTTGGCCCGAGTTGTTAAAACCGGTAGAATGAACAGTGGACTCGGTCATCATGACCACGGGACTACCACCGGTAGTTGCCTTTTTAGCCATGCCTGCTTTTTCGAGTGTAAGCATAGAACGAGCCTGATAAAATTGCGGAAGAGGATTGCTTTGACGAAGAAGCGTACCAACACTACTATAAACCTTGGAGAGGCTTGAAACCATTTGGAGGACCAAACGATCATTCGAAACCGGCGCGCCAACGTTGCGGAGTTGGTCGGCCAATTCCTTCAATATTTTGTAATAAGCCGAAACGTTAGGGAAATCTTCCATATTGACGTGGGAGAAATCCTTCTCAAGAGTAACATCTCTAGAATTTTGATTATCTTGGAATATATCACGTAGTCTATCCCAAGTCGTCTGCGCCGTAGCGTCGGGTTCAATAATCATTTGCACAAGGTCTGTAGAAATTGTGAAATATATCCACTGAAGGACGGTGGCATCAAGAGTCGTCCACAACTTAGGATCATCCTCGCGCCGTGGTACCTCCGTATCATCAGGAGCCGCGGGGATTATGTGATGGATGACTTGATGCGAGCGTGCGTGAATTTTGAACAGTTCGGCCCACGTCGCATATTGGACGTTTTCTATTTCAAGAACAAGAGGGATGTTATTCTTGATGTTAGAATATGTAAGGGCAGGATGAAACGTGTTCCGTGATGTAGACGTATTGATAGAACAATATGTGATTGAGGAATTTGGAAGAAATTTTTGGGAAGAGAGGATAGACCGTCGGTACGAATTTCGAGGAGAAGGGGCTCGGAAAATGAGGCGGTTGGACGGAAATTAGGAGGGATTTTGAGAGAGGATTTTAAGACCTAGACTTCTGATACCATGAAAGAAATAATCCCTTGATTATTTTCATTAATTGAAAGAGTATATATACAATTTACATATTTTCATAATAGGAGAATCTTATTCCTATTCTACTCCTAAAACCTTATTCTACTTGGACACTAACTATACAATTATGGTAATACAAATATTATGGTAAGTGTACAATACTAATTACACCACAACATTACCTAAACTAGGAGACTACAACATTACCTAAATGATATATAAAAACCGGGGCCAATATACATAGGATATACACGTGTATATCCTATGGATATTTAACACACAATATTAAGTGAATGTACAGATAATTCAATGAGAGTTTGAACACACTATTTGAGATTTGGGTTGTTCTTTTTTACTTATCAACAATCTAATCTTATGTGTTGGACCAAAAGCGTTCATACCCTAAATTAGAAAAATATTGTTAAAATTTAAAATGCTACATTATATTTGATTATATATGGATGTCTCAAAATCTATAAATTTAATTTCGAAAACTACTAAAAGTCTAGGTCGATTTAAAAAAGAAATATAGAAGATAATTAGTCATATATGATATTTAAAGAATTATCGAGTTTACCTCGAATAAATGAAATAAGGAATGTAATAAGAGGATAATAATCAGGTTTCTTGAAAATATTTCTTTCTAGTTAATTCAAATTTAAATAATCAAATACATTTAATGATCTTTTTAAATATTTAATTTGATATTTCGATTGGCTGAGTTTCTTATATTTATCTTAAATATTAGTATAAAAGTCACATTTTAAGAATTTGCGTGATCTTTATAAACATATTTTAATTCTTTTTTGTATATATATATATATATATATTCAATCAAATTTGCAGAATCTACATGAATAAACTAAAACTTAGTAAAAATAGTATTGGTACTTATCATCCAATACATTCCCGCATTATAATTTTTTCCCTAAAGTAATTAAATTGCATTAGTGTAACTCATTGGAGTGTCAAAATTTCTGACAGAGATAGAACTAAGAATTTCTGTAATTGTAAGAAAGATGAGACTAAAATTTGGACTTTATATTACCAAGATGAATAACATTGTGAAAAGAAAGTAAAACTAGAACAAAAAAAGGAATGTCTAAATAATTATTCAAACAGCTGCCACTCGGTCTAATATAGGTAAAAATAGGAAAAATGAAAAAAATACTAAAAAGAACTACAACCTTCAGACATGGATACTTTTGGCCTCAAAACATTAAGGTTAGGTCCAACTCATTATTTTCGTTATCATCGAAAAGTACATACTGAATAGGAACATCTAACTGATCTACGAAAGGTCTTGTTTCATAAGGAATTTCAATATGGTTCATATAGGTTGGATTTGGAACTCTAACGTGATTTCTTCTTGTTGACCACGGTAGTCGTGCCTCACAATTTGCCTGCACGCATCGGCTACCATTGTTACCTAATATTTTGTGAAGGGGAAAGTCCCGAAGGCGAAACCCCCCACCTGTATTAGAGGCCCCTTGGCCAGGTGTGATGTAAATCGAGGGATATGCGCGAGTGACAGCCCTGCAAGGGAGAGGACCAACGGGACACGAAACCAGCAACAACTCTTGCAATATTTCAGCAAAGACTGTCACTACACGGATTCGAACCCGCGACGTCGGAGTGATTGTACCCCAATCACCTTGCCACTTAGCAACTCGCCTGTGCCCCTGGGGGCCAACCATTGTTACCTATTATTGAATGGAGATGATATGATGGTGGTTGTCGGGACACGTGTCTCTCGGTTCTCGTCAATCTAGTATCTTGTACCGGTAGTGCAAGTATAGGCAGTGATGATAAAATCCGTCTGTTTGATGAACTTTCTACTATGTGCAACTCTCGTTGTAGTATTGTGTGAGATAGAACATGATTCATGAATTCTTGATAAATGCAAATGATTTGATTACATAAAAGGCATTGGTATTATGTGGGGTGAGAACTCGACACTCTTAAAAAGAAAAATAAAAGAAATTAATATCAAACACATAAATATTCAAAATCAAGCAAAATTTGAAAGTTTTTCTCAGAGGATATTTAATTTACCTATATGACTTATTCAGCACAAGGAGGACGACTTTAAATTATTCACATCAATACTATGAATTTTGCAAAAAAATTATAGACCCCTCTTACCTTTACTTATGGATCCCACATGTTTTATAATATGGTATGTTAGTAGCGACAGCTCTGCAAACAAATTTGAAAGTTATTGACGTTTTTTTCTTTTATTTAATGTTTCCTTTTTTGCAATTATATTTCATTGCCACGTTATAGTAGATAGCATCTAACAATTTATTTCTCAAAATTACGTGTATAAAATAATTTTGTTATGTTGATAACTATGTTGTCTGGGTTAAGTAATACATACCTCGACTAATATGTGGGTACCAATATGTTTTGCTAGTACAAATATTGAGTAACTCTACCTATCAAGTACTAGTCAAATAAAAAGAATTCACACAATATTGCCCCCTCGAGATAAAGATAATTTCATCCTCATATGATTTTAGTTTTAGATCATGCGAAATTGTCATTTGAACATTAGTAATTTAGTCATCTATATATGCGTTTTAGGAGTATTTAAATATGCACGTTGGACATTTTAATTGGCAAAATATGAAAAATTAAAAGAATAAATCAAATTTGTAAATTATGATATAGGAAAAAAAAATGTGAGGAAAAATTAGCAAATTGAATTATTTTTTCCCACAATCAAATTGCGTGATAAATAGTTTAAGTGTTAACTTTGTTCATTTTTTTTCTACTATTTTTTCCTAGTGACCAACCATTGTTGTATCAAATTTCATTATAATTAAAAATAGTTGAGTTTATTCAAAAACCTACTAAAGAATGATATGTTTTTTTTAAAAAATTATCATACTTTCATCTTATTTAATTATAGTCCTTTTATAAGTCATATCTGTATGCATCTTATTTAAGTATAGTCCTTTTATAAGTCATACCTGTATAGTAGCTGACTTCTTTATAAATCTAGAATCTTTCAACAAATATGGCATTATTATAATAATTTGTAAAATGTTATTTGGCCCAATACTTAAGTTATTAAGCTATTTTCCTTCCATAAATATCAAATATAGATTGTCAGCTGCTTAAGTGGACGAAGTCATAATATAGTAGAATTCTACAATAGTTTTTAAATATTTTGAAAAGGAAAAAAAATTCAAGCACTAGAAAATTAAATAATTTTCTTTTGGTAAGTAAAATAATTTTAGTGTTGTCTCAATTAGAAAACTAACTAGGCTTCACCTATTTATAATAAATATCACTGAACCCCCTTAACCTTTAATGATTGAAAAATAATATATCCTCCACTTTTTGGATTGAAATAATAATCCCTTGAACAAAAAGTTTTGGTAAGCTTTAGAATTTTAATACCACAAGAAAAAAGTATTACTCCTTAACACACATTCGTAAGATGTACATTATCGGAGATAAAAAAAAACTAAATACATAGAAGTTATGTATAACATTTGTCTATAGGTAAAGATCTCGAGAAGATGCAAAAATAATGATCATAATCATCGTAAGCACATGAAATTTAATAACCATATAGTAATTCTTTGGGTACAGAAAAGTTATTCATAAGGCTAAGTCCATTTATTGAAACTTCAAACGCAAAGGGCTACAAGTTTTACTCTAGACAAACCCAACGTCATACCCAAATGTTTGAAGTTCTAGTCACGCGTAATATGCCAATTTGTTTTCTTGTTATACTTTTTTATATTTCAATAATGCGTTATATTACACATAATTTGTTAATTTTTCTCTAAACATTGCATGAAAATGTTTTTTCCCTTTTAGTACCTGAAGTTACTAGCCCCACTAAGAACGTTAAATATTACTAAAGGAATATGTTCTCTGCCTTTTATTGATTATTGTGTACAATATTTATAGTATTACATAATTATTTACATGACTATAAACTAAGTAACTAATCTTCCTAATTACAACCAGAATATAAATTTACCCAATATAAAAGATATACAAAGATACGAGAATATTCTGGAAATATTCTATCACATCCCCGCAGTCAAAGCGGGAGATTCTCGTACGTTGAGACTAGCTCGGAAATCATCAAAAAGTATGCGCGGAAGTCCTTTAGTAAATATATCAGCAATCTGATACTTGGAAAGAACATGAAGGACACAAACTTGTCCATGAGCCACTTTTTCACGTACAAAGTGAATATCCATTTCAATGTGTTTAGTGCGCTTATGTTGAACGGGATTGCCAGAGATATATATCACACTGAGATTATCACATTAGACCAATGTAGCCTTGCGGATTGGGCAGTGAAGTTCGAGCAGAAGGTTGTGTATCCAACAAGACTCAGAGACAACATTCATGACTCCTTTGTACTCGGCTTCGACACTGGATCGAGACAGAGTAGGTTATCTTTTAGAAGACCAAGAAAGCAAATTATATCCGAGGAAGACACGGTAACCTGATGTGGATTGATGAGTGTCCGTACAGCCACCCTAGTCAGCGTCAGAATAAGAGGTGAGACCAGAAAGGGTGGACTTGTATAGGTGTAGGCCGAAGTGAAGAGTACCTTGTACATAGCGCAAAATACGTTTGAGCGCATTAATATGTGCATTTGTCGGGTTGTGCATATGTAAGCATATTTGTTGCACGACATAGGATATATCTAGTCTCGTGAAAGTGAGATAATGTAATGCTCCTGCTAAACTGCGATAGTGAGTCGGGTCGGCATACAGAGAATCCGAAGAGGCACTGAGTTTGGAATTAGTATCCACCGGTGTGTGGGTCGGTTTGCAAGACGTCATGCCTGCTCGGTCAATGATCTCTTCAGCGTACTTCCTTTGACAAAGAAATAAGCCACCAACATGTCTCGTAACAGCAATGCCAAAAAAATAGCTTAGGGGTCAAAATCTTTCATAACAAACTCAGAGGCAAGGAGTGACATGATAGATCAGCGAAGTACATCAAAAGATGTAGTGAGGATGATATCATCAACATATAATATGATGTATGCCATGTAATTACTCTTTCTATAGATGAACAGTGAGTGATCAGATTTGCTACGTGAAAAACCGATAGAGGATACAAAATCAGCAAACCGTTGGTACCATGCATGAGGAGTCTGTTTCAGTCCATAGAGTGATTTATTTAAAAGACACACATTAGCTGGATGAACCAGATCTCTAAATCCCATAGGTTGATGCATATATACGATTTCATAAAGGTCCCCATGCAATAAAGAATTTTTGACCCCCATGCAATAAAGAATTTTTGACGTCAAGTTGATGAATAAGCCAAGATTTGGACAAAGCAATTCTGAGAATGGTTCGAATAGTTGCCGGTTTCACCACTAGGATGAAAGTTTCAACACAATCCACTCCCACTTGTTGAGACCTGCAATCACCTACAAGACGGGCCTTGTGCCTCTCAAAAGAATTATCAAATTTCTTTTTATGTCGAAAAGTCCACATAGAACGAATAATATTAGCATCAGGAGAATGGGGTACTAGATCCACGTCTTATTTTCAATAAGAGCATTATATTTCTCAATCATTGCATTTTTCAATTAGGATCGTACAAAACATCTTTCAAATTATGAGGAACACGAGAAGAGTCAACCGAAGTGGACAAGTTAAATAGCCATTTGGGTTTGGAAATATTGTGCATAGCACGAGTTTCTATTGTCCGTTGGGGTGCCGCTGGGGGTTGGACGAGATCAAGAATGGGTAGACGAGATGTGGCAGTGAGATTGGGAATAGTCCCGAGAGTGGGGGTTGGGCCGAGATGGGGCAGTGGTGTCGGGGAGAGGCGGGGCTGGCCGAGAGGCAGCCGAGACAGAAGGCCGAGAAGGGCTTTTTCAAGGCTCCCATTCCGGGCCTAGGTGGACTACTCACCTCGAGATGACTAAAAATGATTATTTTTTGACTTGATAAGTCGTAACAACTGTAACCTCGATGATTGGGGGGTAACTAAGAAAGACACATGAGGATGACCGATGTTGCAACTTATTGATTTGAGTGGAGGGATGGAGGGGGTATCATAGACATCTGAAAGTTCGTAAATGCTTATAGGAAGGATTCCGAAGATAGAGAACTTGAGTGGACGACTTTTGTTTGAGAGAATTGTTTGGAAGAATGTTCAAGAGATAGGTTGCCATTGAGAGGGCGTAATGCCAAAAATAGGGGGATATAGGCGTGGGCAAGGAGGGCACGAATTAAGTTGTTTATGGTTCTAATTTTTCATTCAACTTTTCCATTTTGTGGAGAGGTGTGTGGATAGGAAAAATGAAAAACAAGGTAGTGTTTGGCGTATAAGAGTTTGAATTGTTGATTATCGAATTCCCTCATGTTGTCACATTGAAGACATTTGATATTCTTTTCAAATTGTGTCTTTATTAAAACACTAAAGGAAGAAAAAATAGAATAGACTTGAGACTTATTACCAATGAAAAAAGTCCACAGAAAGTTGAAATAATCATCCAAAAATAACACATAATATATATGCCCGGCCGTGCTTAAAATAGGAGAAGTCCATAAATCACTATGTATTATATCAAATGGCTTTAAAGTACAGGTGAGTGAAGAATAAAATGACAATTTGACATGTTTCCCAAAATGCAAGATTCACAAATATGAGTATTGGAGACATATTTGCAATCAATAATTTTTTTTTCTAAGGGGGTGTAAAACAAAATCTCCAGGATGTCCTAATCTATTATGCCTTAAAAGAGACGAAAGAGCTGCAAAGGTTGATGGAGAAGAGGTTGGATGGCCGATAGTGGTGGTGATAGGATAAAGGCCTCCGGTGCTATCACATCTCATTATTCACATCCCTGTTGTACGCGCCCTATTTTGACCTCGCTCGGGTCAAAGCGGAGCTCGGACGTATGGGGTGATTCCTGGGTAAAAAGGATTGAGGAGTCGCCACCTAATTATTTTTACGGTGAATTAGGACACCTAAATATTTAAACTAAGTGCTGCAGTGTAAACTCCAATTTTAAGGTCCGCGAAACTAGTGAGATTCTAGGTAAGGGTTCTTTATTATCCTAAAGGGAAGGGTTAGGCATCCTTTAAGATCCGCTAACTTATGTTATCCAGTAAAACTCAGGTTAATTATTGCTAGAAAAATACATGTTTTACAAATATAATAGAGAAAAGATGTTTGGAAATATAATGCAATTTAGACAAGTAAATATGACACATTTTATACAAGTAATGTATTCGGATGACATAAAAGAAAGATACATGTAAAGTTTTTAGAAAACATGCATTTGTGACAATAAATTCTTTATAATGCCAAAGAAGCAAAATTTTGGGAATCATGAAATTGTAAATTGACAAAAGATAAACTTATTCAGTATGATTAATAAAGTAAAATAAAAGATGACAAAAGTTATTTTGAAAATCTTGAATTCGCGTGACGAGCCTAAAATAAATAAACTAGCGAAGGATTTCTAAGTTTGCGAGCCTACAAATAAGCTAGCGACGGGTTTCAAATCTTAAACTAACCTATGAATAAATCCTAAGTTTGCCTATTCTAAGCATTTCAATAATTACATAAGTGCGATAAATAATATTACAATACAAAGCGAGATAAAAGCTGAATTAAAGAAAGAAATAACAATAAATAAACTCCGAGAAATATTTGTCGTTATTTTGCTTTAATCCCCTAAGTCACAAGAACAAACGGTTAGAAACATATAAATACAAATCAGTTCATATGCGTATTCAAAGCAGTGAATGTTTTGATCGCGGAGGGCTCAGACTTAAATTTTGAAAAGAACATTCCAATCACGTCGTGGCTGCAAACATATGACTAATGTAGTTTATTTTGATTGCCTCGCCTACTAAACGTGTCGGTCTCTCGGGTGAAATAGAAAAGATCACTTATAATCACGTCGTGGCTGCGAATATATAATTCACCTCGCCTACTAAACATGTTGATCTCGGATAAAAGTTTTAAGTCTTCATCCTTGCCCCAGTTATATTTCCGCTTTTGCAACCGTGGAGGCCTCAAAATCGACGGATATTTTTCATCGGCCAATGTAGTATCGTGTTCAAATCAGCAAAATTTTAAATCGAATGTAAACAGCAGATAGCGATATGATGCGAAAAACAGATGGCGTAAAACAATTTCCGAAAAGACGCTGTTTAATTTAAAACAAGAAACAAAGAATCGGATATTTTAATGTCAAAAGCATAAACAGAAAGCAATATCACGAAAAGTGTGTTTATTTTAAAACAAGAAGAACGGTAAAGACAGAAACAATAATCAAATCGAGCGATGGAATCAAACAGAAAACAAGTTAAAGCGATCGCTTCGGCCAAGAAACAAAGACAAATGGGTTTTAAAATAACGCAATAATGGGCCGGAAACGCAGATGGGTAATCAAACGGGAGCAAGCGAAAGCGAAAACAAAGCGCCCGACAGACGCGGTATTTATTCAAAACAAGAAAAGCGATAAAGTCGAAATATTGCGGTTGTCCAAAGCGATTTTAAACCTTCGGTAGAAAAAAAGCAGCAATTGGGTTTTAAAAATAACGCAGAGTGGGTTAGAAACGCGAAGCGATGGGCTGTCCAAATTGACCTAAAGTGGCGAGCTTTTAGCCAAGAAAAGCAGCGACAATTGTGTTGAAAACACAGTTGATAAGACATCAAATGGGCTCAAAATGCAGCGATAAAATGTTTCCGAAAAGAAGTGTAAATGGTCCAGATTGCGGCGGCGCGACAAACGCAGCAGCGAATAATGGCTCAAAAGTGCGATGATCGCCCAAGTATTGCAAAGAATCGCGCCTCGAGAATCAGCAGCCAAAATGCAACAAAATCCATAACTAGAATTATTTAAAGATGACATATATCCCGAATCTCAAGGTGCAGCTGGATACCACAACTATTGGTAGCACAGCAAAGACATAAAGGGAGAGGTAAACTTAAAGACCAGTCACTCTAAACTTCAAAATTTGAAAGATAAGAAGACAAAGAGGGGGGCTACCACCATTCATTTCCGATGCCGCAACAAGATTCAAAAGGCTTCTTGAACCTTGGGCATGGCAGGCTATCGAAGAAGGCTAAACCCAACCCGAAGCTTGTCTTGGCTTTCAACCAACATATTAAGATAATAGGACAGGTTCGACAAGGCAACTATGAAAGAAAACATTCGGCAATAAACATAGAATGCAGACATGGGCGCTTTATAACACGACACAAACTGGTTCAAATACGCGCGAAATGCTAATACATATATCATTCATCAAGTTAGTAAACATAGCATGATATAAGATAACTTAAAAGACTTTATATGATATATGTAGGCACTTAGCACTTCAACAGGTTGACAGACGGGCTGAAACAGAATTAACTATCCAAAAGATGATATTATTTAGACACAGAATTGTCTAATCTGGGCCAAAAAAAATGCATATATTATTAAGGTAAGCAACGAACATTAATAATATGCTCTAAGGACTTTCATGCTAGCACAAGGATCAAGCTTACGCTAAGATCAGCAAAAATGGGTGCATAATCAGCTCAAGATTGACATGGAAGATAAACAAACAGAGATTTACATGGCCATGTGGAAACAACATCTTAAGTATGCAGAACCACAAGCATTAAATAATTATTACAGACCCAGATAAAAATAACGAAAATAAAGAATAACAATGGAAGGAAACTAAAGCGGATGACGATGTCGTCTCGCCCTATTTGTTTGGGAATCCCGAGGTCAAGAATGCAAGGATTGTGGATGCGGGTCTTAATTTTAGACGAAGTCATGATGAGTCTCATAACAGACTCTTCGTTACTCCCGATGCATTTCATGTAAAGCGAAAGAAAAGTAAAGGATTGGTAAAATTTAATTTAATAGTTGGCGGGACAAGGAATGAAAAAATAAATGGAAAGATAACTGCCGACAACCTTCTTAAACCAACACAGAGGGTTCATGCTTTCAATCAAAAGTAAAAAAGGAAGTCTCGATATTTTCCAGATTTCACAGAAAACTAACAAGGGAAGGAATCAATCCAAAACAACTATAGCACCTTAACATATATCAAGGAGACTAGACAATAGTGACACATCGAATCTTGGATCATTTCCAACCTATCTCATGTTTAACAATTTGTTTTATGTAAAATACTAGGCATTCTCACATAGACAGATTCATACGACTATAGAAACAAACACAATAATCCTAAATAGATAATTTTAAGCATGTGTGCACAACCAAAGAATGCATCAAGGCCTTTTTATTCCTAAACATGTCCTCCTCAAGCCATTTGCTAGATTCCTCCATTTATAGTTAGATAATTTCAATACTAAATTATTCCATATACATGTCTTACTACATGAAGCCCTTCATTATTATTCAAGTGTGAATGCAACAGAGGCTACAACTTGATATGACACAAGTAAATCAGAAGTATATCATGCTAATGCAGATGTTGATTCAATCATTCAATATACAAAGCATGTGTGTAACCATTTCAAGTAGACATATAAGATAATACAAATGGGAAATAAACACTTAGAGGTTCAGATGAGCAGTAGTCTCTTATGTATGAGCTAAACCTTATCACAATATTCATTAGGCATAGTAAATATTGACACCTCAAAAGCAGGGTGTATATAATCGGGTTGATGATCAAGCATATGACAAGTCAACTAGCTTAGCATATCACACTAATAAGCAACTAATACCCTAAAAGAAGTGAATAGGTTAAGGGACTCGGCAAGATAAAGCATGGTTCAATATTATCAACGCCTAGCATAATCAACAAGTAACCAGAGCAAACATCCACACAACACAATACTTTTTCCACCTCTCACTTTCACTACTCCAAACCCCTACACATAGATTTACAAGCATATCGATAAATTATCAATCTTGAACCTATATTATACTACTCATTTGATCATAGAGACACGCAAAAACAAAGCCACAATAATATATTCAGACCTTAACTACCACAAATCATGATCTTTAAAGTAAAACAAGCGTCACATGTATCCCTATACTAATCACGAACTAATCTACATTATAATTTCACTAAGTAAATACTAAAACAAACACACAAAGATAAATTACAAAAAGACAGAGAGGATAAACCCTTACCTTCTCCGGCACATCGATGCGTCGTTCGAATCGTCGACCCGCTCGGAGAAGTTATTGTTTGGAAATCGATCTTTGTCGATTTTGGAATGCTGATTTTGGATGTTGACTTTTCTTTTCGATATTTGACCCGACCCGGAAGTGACCCGACCCGGAATCAAAAGAAACAGTTGGAAAGAACAAAAATTCCAGATTTTTTAACACCACAAACCAATAATTTCAACCTATATTTCGGAATTTTTAAGTTGAAGAACACATGCAAGAACAAACAACTCTTAAGCAGATTTCGGATTGTTTCTTTTTCAGTGAAGAACAACACCAACAAAATATAATGCCAAACCTTTAAAGGAGATTTCCCACCTCCCAAAATGAAGAACAAGGGGGGGTATTTATAGATGGATTCCCCCCCAAGAATCGAGTTTGAATTCGAATTAAAGGTAAAGAAAAATCCGGATTTGAGGGGCATGGGTCGCGGGTTTTAGGGGTATGGGTCGAAGTGACGGGAGTTGGTGGTGGCAGGGGGTTGGTGTTGGTGTCGGGTGAGGTGACCGGCGACGTGGGGTCGCCGGTATGGGTGTGGGTCGTGGCGATTTTGGGAGATAGGGTTCGTTTCCCCTTTTTTTTTTTTGGTTTTTTTGTTTTTCCGTTTTTGTTGGGTTTGGGGGTTTAAAAATGGGGGAATGGGAATTGGGCTGGGTCGGTTCGGGTTTGGGGCCGACGGGTGGGCTTTGGTGGATTGTGGGAATTGGGCTTGGGAAAGGGGAGAATGATGTGGTGGGCTGGTCCGGTTGGGCCGGCGATTGGGGATTTAATTGGGGGGAGTTTGGGCTTGTTTTGTTTGGGTAGAATTTGTATTGGGTTTGGGTGTAAGGGAATTTAATTGGGGGGAGTTTGGGCTTGTGAATTTTGTTTGGGTAGAATTTATTTTGGGTTAGGAAATAAAAATGGGTTATGGATTTAAAAAATATATAAGAGGGGTTTAATATTAAAAAATATTTTTTTGTAAAAGATGTGAATTATTTAAAATAACATAACGATGTGATAATAAAAATATAATATTTACGAAATGTTTAATGCTTAAAAAAAAGGAAATGCGATGCAATTTTGCGAGAATAAAATAACATAGAATATTATGGATAAAACTTATGATTGTGATAAAAATGCAAATGATATAAAATATGCGAATAATAATAATAATAATACGAAGATACACACATATATGCCTATATTTTAAAATTATTTTAAAAGTGTCAAAATATTAAAAATTACGAATAAAATCATAAAAGATGGGACAAAATTGGGTGTCAACAGATGCCCCTCTTTGGACGGAGACGATGAAAGAGTTTTCGGCCAAAGAAAGTTGACTGAGTAGCCAATTTTGCCCTGATCCTCGGGACTGCATGGTAAGAAATAGAATCCCGAGGGGTATAGAAGTTGCAAAAAGATGGTGCACATTCAAGAAACAATGCCCCAAAGGTTTCGACTTAGGATGACACTGGCGCAGACACTAGAAATTAATGGGAAAGACCGGATCGACGTTCGAGGTTGGTCGCTTGACCAAATTGCCTTGGTTCGCCGTGAGATATAGTTCCATGTTATGCTGAAAGCTCCCGCCGATTCGAATTCCTGTGGACCAGAGCTAAGATAAAAGTTAGTGTATAACAGTTGCATAAGATATGTATGTGAGAATATGACTTTGTAAGTTGAAATGATGTCGTTGCTTAATGTTGTGCAGATGATGGCGTTAGCGAGGCTGTTTACACTTTAAAATAAAGTACCCGCATTAGAAGGTGGGCGCCTGTTTTAAAATAAAATACCCGCATTAGGAGGTGGGCGCCTGATTTAAAATATACCCGCATTAGAAGGTGGGCGCCTGACTGAAATTTAAATACCCGCATTAGGAGGTGGGCGCCTGACTGAAATTTAAATACCCGCATTAGAAGGTGGGCGCCTTATTTAAAACATACCCGCATTAGAAGGTGGGCGCCTGATTTAAAACATACCCGCATTAGAAGGTGGGCGCCTGATTTAAAACATACCCGCATTAGAAGGTGGGCGCCTGATTTAAAACATACCGCAAGAAGGTGGGCGCCGATTTAAAACGTACCGCGTTAGGAGGTGGGCGCTGACAAATTTAAATACCGCGTTAGAAGGTGGGCGCTGATTTAAAACATACCCAGATTAGAAGGTGGGCGCGATTTAAAACATACCCCGCATTAGAAGGTGGGCGCTGATTTAAAACATACCCGTTAGAAGGTGGCGCGATTTAAAACATACCAGCGTTAGAAGGTGGGCGCTGATTTAAAACATACCGCGTTAGAAGGTGGGCGCTGATTTAAAACATACCCGTTAGAAGGTGGGCGCTGATTTAAAACATACCGCGTTAGAAGGTGGGCGCCTGATTTAAAACATACCCGCATTAGAAGGTGGGCGTCTGATTTAAAACATACCCGCATTAGAATGTGGGCGCCTGATTTAAAACATACCCGCATTAGAAGGTGGGCGCCTGATTTAAAACATACCCGCATTAGAAGGTGGGCGCCTGGTTTAAAACATACCCGCATTAGAAGGTGGGCGCCTGATTTAAAACATACCCGCATTAGAAGGTGGGCGCCTGGTTTAAAACATACCCGCATTAGAAGGTGGGCGCCTGATTTAAAACATACCCGCATTAGAAGGTGGGCGCCTGATTTAAAACATACCCGCATTAGAAGGTGGGCGCCTGATTTGTGTCGTCGTGTTGACGTAATGTAAAGTGGGGCCCTATTGCCATGCCATGATAGTTAATGTGGGGACATAAGTGATGCAAAAGTTGAGTAGATGAGAATGCGACCCTGTAAGTCGAAATACCGTTCTTTCCGTGGACACAACACGGTTGGGAACATGTAGTTTAGCATGACGTCTTTGTACAATCTCCAAACAGGAAAGTGATTCTTGTAGTGAGTTGCGATGAGGCCGCTTGCGAATCTGCTCATAAATGTTGCAGCTTCCTTGCTGTTTTCGACCTGAAGGACCTGTACTCAAATAAATTTATGAGTTTTGGGAGGGGGGAGTTGATTCGCGTTGAGTTTGGAGCTTCGGGCTTGGTATTTGCATGTCACGCTAATTCGGACCTGTAGCCCTCTCTGGTTCCGTATTGGATAGCCATTATCGAAAACATTTGTTGAAAACAATTTGTTTGTAACAAGTATGCATATCAAGAAAATTACGTTGAACTTTAATGAAAATGTTTGTTGAAAATAATTTGCTTGTAAGAAAGTATGCATATGTACAAATGTGCATCGGCGGTGACACGCAGATGAAACAAAACAAACGTCTTATCCAAAATTCTTCCGTCAAGACTTAGTTTGCCGATGGTTTTCCATGTTTATCGGCGCCCTTCCTGGCAAGTGATCCCTTAAAAATGCCCGATGTCCGATATATGAGAATGACGATCTTTTGAATGGACAACCGAGTCTTGTGTAGATTTCTTGCACCTATCGGGGTGATCGGATGGGTGCATTTTGTCTTTTGTGAGATAAAGGAGAAAATATTTCCTAATGGTGGGACCGGTTTATTTAGGCCGCCTACGTATCCCCATGAGGGAATCAGGTCGTGACGTAGTTCATTACAAGTAAAGAGGGGTGTAAGGATTTTCTAAAATGGGACCGAAGCCGATGTGGCCGCCTACGTATCCCGCCGAGGGAATCAGGTCATAACGTAGTTCATGTTACAAAGAAATGTGTTTCTGGGGAAATTTGCCATCTAGGAAACGGAACCCGACATGGGTTCTTTGCGTATCCCGCCTGGGAGCGCAATTTTTTACAACACAAGAAATGCATTACACAGAAAAATCCTAAATGTAGTATCTTTTCACTGCATCTGCGTTGATAGCTTTTGGCCATACTTCACCGTCCATTTCAGCTAGGATTAACGCTCCTCCAGTCAACACCCGGTGAACCATATAAGGCCCTTGCCAGTTAGGTGCGAATTTTCCTTTAGCTTCATTTTGGTGAGGGAATGTTGGCCAACCAAGTCGGGTATCTTGTGACCCGAATGACCTTTGCGTCGAATTGCTTGGACACCTCTTCCTTGACCCTTAAACTCAAATCAGGCTTGATTTTCCTTGGTTTTTGTTTCACCGGAGGGTAAGATGGATCGATAGGCAATTTATGCGAAACAATATCCGTGCTCAATCCTGGCATCTCGTCATAAGACCAAGCAAATACGTCGATATATTGCCTCAAAAGATCCGTCAGTTCTTTCCTTTGTGGGGCGTTCAGATGGACGCTGATTCTTGTTTCTTTCACATTTTCTGCATCCCCCAAATTTATTGCCTCAGTTTCTTCTAAATTTGGCTTTGGTTTATTCTCAAAATGTTCCAATTCCTCTGTCAATTCTTCTGGTTGCGAGTCTTCATACTCTTCGAAGTCCTGTTCATCGTTTGGATTTTGTTTGTTTGTTTCATTACATGTCACATTCACATTATCGACAGATTTATTAGTTTGCATGCTGAAAGAGAAAAGAAAATTAGTAAACAAAACAAATTTTTAAATAGCAAAAGAAATGTGGATTTGTCATTTAAGCTTTCAAAAGATGGAGGCAAAAATACATTAGAATGCATAAAATGTGGTTCAGGCCTCAATTTAAATCGCATTTTCCATTAAGTACTAATACAGTTTGGATAGGCATGATTGGGAAATAACAGATGGGGTGCTCCGCCAGTTTTAGTCAACACGAATCAACTTTTGGGGAAATAAATAAGGCAAAATGAATCTCCTGAAAAATGAAGAAAACCAAATTAGTATAAGGTGAGTAATTATTGATTCAAATAATATACACATAGTGGAAAGCAGTAGAAAATAACAAACTGATTGTAAGACAATTAAATGCGCATCCTAATATGCATGGGGCCTCCCTTATGCCGGAGGTGGGCCTAAACGCCGGATATGGGATTACGACAGATTTGATCCAAGTCGCTAAACCGCAATGCTTTGTCGGAAATGAGACAAAATGAATGTACATTTTCCAATTTCAGCATGTCATGATTAGTCTTGGATTAGTCTATCCTTATCACGCTACACATAATATGATGATTGGTCGTTGGGTTGTGAGACCCGTAGACATCTTTGGCGGATTTCTTAATTGTGGAGTCGATACCAAGGATCGACCCAACTAAGGTGTATGCATGCATGACTTAAAATAAAGGGTGGTATAACTCTATCTTAAATTTTCTAAGATTTGGCTGACTAGACACAAGGTTCCCGAGCGGACTACTCGAGTGAGAAGGCTACGCGGCCACCAGATGGTCCGGTCACTCCGCGCATACGCCAACTCTCCTAAAATTTGGTAGATTGAAAGAAATTTGCGGGTGCGCAAAACACACCTCGCGTGTAATGTGTGATAGTGTCAATTTTCCAGAGTGGAAGAAATATGAGCGAAATGCCAATTTAAAGAAAGCAGTAAAATCATATAGCAATTTTAAAGCAGTTATGCACGCAAAATTTCACGAAGGAAACAAATCAAAGCATTAAATCAAATAAAGAACAAAAGTAAAGCGCAATAATAATTAACCTGATTTTGCTATGGTTAAGAACCTGAATATTCCCCAGCGGAGTCGCCATGCTGTACGCGCCCTATTTTGACCTCGCTCGGGTCAAAGCGGAGCTCGGACGTATGGGGTGATTCCTGGGTAAAAAGGATTGAGGAGTCGCCACCTAATTATTTTTACGGTGAATTAGGACACCTAAATATTTAAACTAAGTGCTGCAGTGTAAACTCCAATTTTAAGGTCTGCGAAACTAGTGAGATTCTAGGTAAGGGTTCTTTATTATCCTAAAGGGAAGGGGTTAGGCATCCTTTAAGATCCGCTAACTTGCGGTTATCCCAGAAACTCAGGTTAATTATTGCTAGAAAAATACATGTTTTACAAATATAATAGATAAAAGATGTTTGCAAATATGATGCATTTTATACAAGTAAATATGATGCATTTTATACAAGTACGTATTCGGATGACATAAAAGAAAGATACATGTAAAGTTTTTAGAAAACATGCATTTGTGACAATAAATTCTTTATAATGCCAAAGAAGCAAAATTTTGGGAATCATGAAATTGTAAATTGACAAAAGATAAACTTATTCAAGATGATTAATAAAGTAAAATAAAAGATGACAAAAGTTTGTTTTGAAAATCTTGAATAAGCGTGACGAGCCTAAAATAAATAAACTAGCGAAGGATTTCTAAGTTTGCGAGCCTACAAATAAGCTAGCGACGGGTTTCAAATCTTAAACTAACCTATGAATAAATCCTAAGTTTGCCTATTCTAAGCATTTCAATAATTACATAAGTGCGATAAATAATATTACAATACAAAGCGAAATAAAAGTCAATTAAAGAAAGAAATAACAATAAATAAACTCCGAGAAATATTTGTCGTTATTTTGCTTTAATCCCCTAAGTCGTCAAGAACAAACGGTTAGAAACATATAAATACAAATAACTTCATATCCGTATTCAAAGCAGGTGAATGTTTTGATCGCGGAGGCTCGAACTTAAATTTTGAAAAGAACATTCCAATCACGTCGTGGCTGCAAACATATGACTAATGTAGTTTATTTTGATTGCCTCGCCTACTAAACGTGTCGGTCTCTCGGGTGAAATAGAAAAGATCACTTATAATCACGTCGTGGCTGCGAATATATAATTCACCTCGCCTACTAAATACGTTGATCTCGGGTAAAAGTTTTAAGTCTTCATCCTTGCCCGAAGTTATATTTCCGCTTTAACTGTGGAGGCCTCAAAATCAGCGGATATTTTTCATCGGCCCGATGTAGTATCGTGTTCAAATCAGCAAAATTTTAAATCGGAATGCAGCTTGATAGCGATAAGAATGCGAGAAAAACAGATGGTAAAACAATTTCGAAAAGACGCGGTGTTTAATTTAAAAGCGTAAACAAGAATCGGATATTTTAATGCTTTGAAACTTGATGGATCAAACAGAAAGCAATATCACGAAAAGTGCGGTGTTTATTTTAAAACAAGAAGAACGGTAAAGACAAGAAATGCGAATGTCAAATCGAGCGGAATCAACAGAAAACAGCAGTTAAAGCGATCGCTACCAAGAAACAGCAGAAATGGGTTTTAAAATAACGCAATAATGGGCCGGAAACGCAGGCATGGTAATCTGAAACGGGAGCAAACCGAAAGAAAACAATCCAGACGCGGTATTTATTCAAAACAAGTAAAACAAGAAAGTCGAAATATTGCGGTTGTCCAAAGCGGTAAACCAAATTTGTTTTGAGAAAAACAAAGCAGAATTGGGTTTTAAAAATAACGCAGAGTGGGTTAAGAAACGTTAGAAGCGGTCAGTCCAAACACCTAAAGTGGCGTGCTTTAGCCAAGAAAACAGAAGAATTGTGTTGAAAACACAGCAGTGATAAGACATCAAATGGGCTCAAAATGCAGCAAGAAATGTTTAGAAAAGAAGTGTAAATGGTCCAGATTACGGCGCGCGGCAAACGCAGCAGAATAATGGCTCAAAAGTGCGATGATCAAGTATTGCGAAAGAATCGCGATCTCGAATCAAGAACAAAATGCAACAAAATCCATAACTAGAATTATTTAAAGATGACATATATCCCGAATCTCAAGGTGCAGCTGGATACCACAACTATTGGTAGCACAGCAAAGACATAAAGGGAGAGGTAAACTTAAAGACCAGTCACTCTAAACTTCAAAATTTGAAAGATAAGAAGACAAAGAGGGGGGCTACCACCATTCATTTCCGATGCCGCAACAAGATTCAAAAGGCTTCTTGAACCTTGGGCATGGCAGGCTATCGAAGAAGGCTAAACCCAACCCGAAGCTTGTCTTGGCTTTCAACCAACATATTAAGATAATAGGACAGTTCTGACAAGGCAACTATGAAAGAAAACATTCGGCAATAAACATAGAATGCAGACATGGGCAGTTTTATAACACGACACAAACTGGTTCAAATACGCGCGAAATGCTAATACATATATCATTCATCAAGTTAGTAAACATAGCATGATATAAGATAACTTAAAAGGCTTTATATGATATATGTAGGCACTTAGCACTTCAACAAAGGATGACGAGTGAAATAAATTAACTATCCAAAAGATGATATTATTTAGACACGCATTGTCTAATCTGGGCCAAAAAATGCATATATTATTAAGGTAAGCAACGTACATTAATAATATGCTCTAAGGACTTTCATGCTAGCACAAGGATCAAGCTTACGCTAAGATCAGCAAAAATGGGTGCATAATCAGCTCAAGATTGACATGGAAGATAAACAAACAGAGATTTACATGGCCATGTGGAAACAACATCTTAAGTATGCAGAACCACAAGCATTAAATAATTATTACGCACCCGGATAAAAATAACGAAAATAAAGAATAACAATGGAAGGAAACTAAAGCGGATGACGATGTCGTCTCGCCCTATTTGTTTGGGAATCCGAGGTCAAGAATGCAAGGATTGTGGATGCGGGTCTTAATTTTAGACGAAGTCATGATGAGTCTCATAACGAGACTCTTCGTTACTCCCGATGCATTTCATGTAAAACGAAAGAAAAGTAAAGGATTGGTAAAATTTAATTTAATAGTTGGCAGGACAAGGAATGAAAAAATAAATGGAAAGATAACTGCCGACAACCTTCTTAAACCAACACAGAGGGTTCATGCTTTCAATCAAAAGTAAAAAAAGGGAAGTCTCGATATTTTCCAGATTTCACGTAAAACTAACAAGGGAAGGAATCAATCCAAAACAACTATAGCACCTTAACATATATCAAGGAGACTAGACAATAGTGACACATCGAATCTTGGATCATTTCCAACCTATCTCATGTTTAACAATTTGTTTTATGTAAAATACTAGGCATTCTCACATAGACAGAGTCATACAATATAGAAACAAACACAATAATCCTAAATAGATAATTTTAAGCATGTGTGCACAACCAAAGAATGCATCAAGGCATTTTTATTCCTAAACATGTCCTACTCAAGCCATTTGCTAGATTCCTCCATTTATAGTTAGATAATTTCAATACTAAATTATTCCCTATACATGTCTTACTACATGAAGCCCTTCATTATTATTCAAGTGTGAATGCAACAGAGGCTACAACTTGATATGACACAAGTAAATCAGGAAGTATATCATGCTAATGCAGATGTTGATTCAATCATTCAATATACAAAGCATGTGTGTAACCATTTCAGTAGACATATAAGATAATACAAATGGGAAATAAACACTTAGAGGTTCAGATGAGCAGAGTCTCTTATGTATGAGCTAAACCTTATCACAATATTCATTAGGCATAGTAAATATTGACACCTCAAAACAGGTGTATATAATCAGGTTGATGATCAAGCATATGACAAGTCAACTAGCTTAGCATATCACACTAATAAGCAACTAATACCCTAAAAGAAGTGAATAAGTTAAGGGACTCGGCAAGATAAAGCATGGTTCAATATTATCTACGCCTAGCATAATCAACAAGTAACCAGAGAAAACATCCACACAACACAATACTTTTTCCACCTCTCACTTTCACTACTCCAAACTCATACACATAGATTTACAAGCATATCGATAAATTATCAATGCTGAACCTATATTATACTACTCATTTGATCATAGAGACACGCAAAAACAAAGCACAATAATATATTCGGACCTTAACTACCACAAATCATGATCTTTAAAGTAAAACAAGCGTCACATGTATCCCTATACTAATCACGAACTAATCTACATTATAATTTCACTAAGTAAATACTAAAACAAACACACAAAGATAAATTACAAAAAGACAGAGAGGATAAACCCTTACCTTCTCCGAGCGACCGATGCGTCGTTCGAATCGTCGACCCGCCAGAGAAGTTATTGTTTGGAAATCGATCTTTTGTCGATTTTGGAATGCCGATTTTGGATCTTGACTTTTCTGTTTTCGATATTTGACCCGACCTAAGTGACCCGACCCGAATCAAAAGAAACAGTTGGAAAGAACAAAATTCCAGATTTTTAACACCACAAACCAATAATTTCAACCTATATTTGAATTTTTAAGTTGAAGAACACATGCAAGAACAAACAACTCTTAAGCGGATTTGGATTGTTTCTTTTCAGTGAAGAACAACACCAACAAAATATAATGCCAAACCTTTAAAGGAGATTTCACCTCCCAAAATGAAGAACAAGGGGGTATTTATAGATGGATTCCAAGAATCGAGTTTGAATTGAATTAAAGGTAAAGAAAAATCCGGATTGAGGGGCATGGGTCGCGGGTTTTAGGGGTATGGGTCAGTGGCGGAGTTGGTGGTGGCGGGGTTGGTGTTGGTGTCGGGTGAGGTGACCGGCGACGTGGGGTCGCCGGTATGAAGAGTGGGGTCGGCGGCGATTTTGGGAGATAGGGTTCGTTTCCCTTTTTGGTTTTTGTTTTTCCGCTTTTGTTGGGTTTGGGGGTTTAAAAATGGGGGAATGGGAATTGGGTGGGTCGATTCGGGTTTGGGGCCGACGGGTGGGCTTTGGTGGATTGTGGGAATTGGGCTTGGGAAAGGGGAGAATGATGTGGTGGGTGGTCCCATTTGGGCGATTGGGGATTTAATTGGGGAGTTTGGGCTTGTTTTGTTTGGGTAGAATTTGTATTGGGTTTGGGTGTAAGGGAATTTAATTGGGGGGAGTTTGGGCTTGTGAATTTTGTTTGGGTAGAATTTGTTTTGGGTTAGAAAATAAAAATGGGTTATGGATTTAAAAAATATATAAGAGAGGTTTAATATTAAAAAATATTTTTTTGTAAAAGATGTGAATTATTTAAAATAACATAACGATGTCATAATAAAAATATAATTTTTACGAAATGTTTAATGCTTAAAAAAAAGGAAATGCGATGCAATTTTGCGAGAATAAAATAACATAGAATATTATGGATAAAACTTATGATTGTGATAAAAATGCAAATGATATAAAATATGCGAATAATAATAATAATACGAAGATACACACATATATGCCTATATTTTAAAATTATTTTAAAAGTGTCAAAATATTAAAAATTACGAATAAAATCATAAAAGATGGGACAAAATTGGGTGTCAACACCTGTCATAAGGTCCTTCACAAAAAAATCAAAAGGATCAAATTCAAGGGAAACATTATTGTCGGTTGTGAAACAACGCACAGAGATTAGATTTTTGATAAGTTTCGGGGCATGGATGATTGTTTAAAACTAACGCGGATGTGGTGGGGAGAGGGATGATTGTCTGTAACCTCGAATGAGAATGACTTATCCACTACCAACAATAATATTTCAATTTAAATTGCTCATATTGAAATAAGATGAGAGATTACCTTGTGATGCCGTCATATAAGATGTGGCGCCAGTATCTATGTACGAACTGTCGTCTGGAACGTTGAGAGACATCATGTTCATAGCTGCCTCAATATCCATCGGGGTGTAGGTTGAAGGAGGAGATATATGTGCACTGTATGCCTACTGTAAACGTGCGCCAATGATGCCAAGTTGGGGCTGTCGAGCCAAAGGTGGGGCCTAGGAGGACATCGGGTAGGAGCATGGTGGAGCAACCTAAGTCGACTGGCACGCAGCCATGGTAAGTAAGAAGCCCATGGCGGAGGCTGCTACCACTGCTTCTGCCATTGCGGGTGGCTGCCGGCTGGCGGGGGCTGCCCTCTGTCACCGCTACAACTATTTCCGGTTCGGCCACCACGGTTTCAGCCGAAATTTTGCCTTTTGTTGTTATTCCAGGATTGTGAGCCACATTTTGGATCATGGGCTTATCGGTGTGGCAGGGTAGAGGCCGAGCCCCTCGGGTCGGCAACGGTGCCGCCGGTGGTCATGAGGGCGGCATCGACAGTATTTGCGTTGGCCGCGGCCCGCTTGGTTTTTGGGTTTCTTCAAGGATAAGTATCGAACGGGCCTCATAGAATGGAGACAATGGCGTGCTTTGTTGGAGGATGGTGGAGATGCCGTCATAAGATTCATCCAAACCCGCAATGAGTTGCATCACCAATCGTTGATTGATGATCGGTGCACCGACGTTAGAGAGTTGATCGGCAATCATCTTAAGTTCTTGACAATAGGCCGACGCATTAGGAAAATTGTCCTGTTGAACGTCTTTGAATTGATTTTTCAAATACAAGGCACGTTGTGTCTTGTTATCATGAAAAATATTTTCCAAGCGCTCCCATATTTGTCGTGCAGTGACGTCGGTTTCAATGATTGTATGCAATAGATTATTCGAGATTGTCGGTTCCAGACCCAGGAGTCAACTTTCCCGTATGAGCATTCAGTACATGTATCAGTCCATGGAAGAGTGAAAGGGTCACCACTACTAAGGATCCCCCCTAATATAGATAGGTCGTCTGAGGGGTCACCGTGGTTCATTGCTGTGCTTACACACAAGGCTACCCTTTTTCGAAAGCTACCCTTTTCCGAAAGCTCTGCAGGACCACCTACCACTAGTCTTCGGCCGACAGAGAATGAGGCAGAAATCTATGACCGTATAAAAAATCCTAGAGAACCTTCAATATTATAATATACCTCCGCAGAACACTCTGGGGGACTATGCTGTCATAAATCCATTGTAGGACAACCGCATCTAAGCGGGACCAAAGTTCATCATAAGATTCATCAGGTTTTTCCAAGGGCTTTGATTTTGGAGGGATGATGTGGTTGATGACTTTGTACATATGACAATGAATCTTAAATAATTCTGCCCAAAATGAATACTGAACATTTTTCATCTCAAGAGTTATGGGAATGAAATTCTTGATGTTGTTAACTGCAAGGGCGGGATGTAATTTAGGTTGTTTAGCCATTGAAAATTGGAGAAGAAGAGAGGAAGTAGGCTGCAGAGAAGTCGAAGAAAGAAGGAGGAGGACGGTGGAAAAAATGGAGGGCTGCCGGGGGGGGCTGGGTAAAAAAAGTTAGGGTTTGGCTTCTGATACCGTAAAGAAATATGTTTCTTGCCTTTCATTGATTATTGTGTACAATATATATAGTGTTACATAATTATTTACATGACTACAAACTAGTTAACTAATCTTCCTAATTACAATCGAAATATAAATTTATCTAATATAAAAGATACAGAAATATTCTATCAATTACTACATACGGAGTAATTAATTTTAGAAGAGCATGCCATCTCATATTATGATTGATGAGCTGTAATTTGTAAACCGCGCCAAAATTATTATTATTTACATTAGAGTTTAGGTCAATCTGCACATTGGACACTTCGATGGCCAACAATTAAAGTGAATAATTGAATAAAATAAGAATTGTAGAACACTATGAGGAAAAGAAAAAAATAAGGCAAGAAAGCGCCATATAGCACCAGCAAACTAAAATATTTATCCCCCACATCAATTGTGTTGTGAATAGTTTATATAACATTTAACTGGCTTATTTTTTGTGTTTTTTTTTTGCGTATGATCAACCATTGTTGCACCAAGTTACACTATAACGAAAATAGTCTATTGGAAGTTGGAACTTCATTGAAAATATGAGATTTTCATTGAAGACGTTTCCCACAAGTTAATTTTGACGGATTATGTTGAAAATTCAGTCTGAAATTCATATTTTTTTAGTAGTGTTAGTTGTTATTCTATAATTTGTTTAAGTTAATACAGAAAATTGAATTCAGAACTAAGATTATCATAATAGTTGACATAGTAAGTGATAATCAACATAAGTATACACGGTTGTCTCACTGTGTATATCTTATTTATGATAACAAAATAGTTTGTATTAATTGTATATAATTAGCATTGTATACTTACCATAATTGTAGGATCCTTGTAGAAGTAGAATAAGGTTTTGAGATTAGAATAAGAATAAGATTTTCCTATTATGAAAATTGTAAATTGTATATATATTCTTTCATTAATGAAAATAATCAAGGGATTATTTCTTTCATGGTATCAGAAGTCTAGGTCTTAAATTCCTCTCTCCAATTTTCTCAAAATTCCGTCGACAATCCCTCCAATCTCGAGCCTCTTTTCTCAAAATTCGTGCCCGACAGTCTTTCCTCTCTTTCAAATTTTTTCTTCCCAATCCCTACATCACGTCTTGCGTTGCTATTATGGCTAAGAACACGTTTCACCCTGCGCTCACTATTTCTTACATCAAGAATCACATCCCTATCATTCTTGAAATAGAAAATGTCCAATACGCGACGTGGGCAGAATTGTTCAAAGTTCACGCATGCTCGCATCAAGTTCTCCATAATATTATCCCCGCGGCTCCAACGGATACGAAGGTGCCCAAACTCGAGGATGATCCTAAGTTATGGACAACCCTTGATGCTATTGTTCTTCAGTGGATTTACTCCACTATTTCTACCGACCTTTTGCAAACGATTATTGAGTTTGACGCTACGACGAAGGCTACTTGGGATAGACTACGTGATATATTCCAAGATAATCGAAATTCTCGTGTTGTTACCCTTGAGCATGAATTTTCCCACGTCAATATGGAAAATTTCCCGAACGTTTCAGCATATTGCAAACGGTTGAAAGAATTGGCAGGACCAACTCAGCAATATTGGTGCGCCCGTTAGTGAAAATCGTCTTGTCCTGCAGATGGTTGCTGGCCTATCTGAGGCCTATAGTGGCGTTGGAACTCTCCTTCGTCAAAGTAATCCTCTCCCGAGGTTCTATCAAACCCGCTCCATGCTTACTTTGGAAGAAGCCGATTTGGCTAAAAAGGCGGCTACAAGTGCTAGTCCCGTGGTCATGATGACGTCCTCCACCAATTCTCAAGGGTTCATTGATAATTCGAACCAAACCCGTTCTCACTGGGGCAGCAAAAATAGTCGGAAAAATAATGGAAAAAATCGCGGGGGCAAACGCGATAATGGTAACAGTGGCAGTGGGGCCCCGTCCCTACGGCAGTGGGCCACAACCCAGCTGGTCCTAGCCTTAGGCCCCCTAGCCGTGGGCCTGGGCCTGTGGGCAGTAGCCCAGCAACCCCTATTTTTATCCAGCTACAGCGCTTGGCAGTTAGGCTGCCCAGTAACAGTCACGGCCCAATGCAGCTTGGCCCAACAGGTTTCCAAAATTCTTCTAGGTTGGGGAAGCAAGCAAGTGTGCTTGGGCCCCGGCCTCCGCAGACCCATCATGCAACGGGCCCCACTCAGACCGACATTGAAGCCGCTATGCACACGTTGGTTTAATGCCACCGGACCCGAATTGGTACATGGACATCGGAGTCACTACCCACATGATATCCGATCAAGGTATTCTCCCATTTATTCCAATTTGAGCAACCCGCGTGGCATAATTATTGGTAATTGTAATTCTATTCCAATTTGTGGTTATGGTCATAAAACGGTGTGCCCCCCCCCCCCCATCCACCCATTATCTTGAAAAATACCTTTCATGCCCCTAAATTGATTAAAAATCTAGTATCTATCCGAAAATTGACCATTGATAATTCCGTGTCTATTGAATTTGATCCGTTTGGTTTTTTGTGAAGGATTTCAAGACGGGGAGTCCTCTCATGAGATGTGATAGTAGGGGAGATATTTATCTTATCACGCCATGTTCCGGTCTCTCGAGTCTAGCCTTGCCGTCCACTTTTGTAGCCCTTGCTCCTTCCTTGTGGCATGCTCGTCTTAGTCATCTGGGGTCGTCTATTTTGTCTTCCTTAGATAAAAATAATTTTATTTCATGTAAGGGTACACGTAGTACTCTGAATTGTCAATCTTGTTCTTTAGGAAAAATTGTTAGGTTACCATTTGTAGACTCTAATTCTCATACTTTAATGCCATTTGATATTATTCATAGCGATTTATAGACGTCTCTTGTTCTTAGTTCTTTGGGTCATCGGTATTATGTTCTATTTTTGGATGATTATTCTATGTTTTTATGGATTTTTCCGATAGAGAAAAAATCTCAAGTTTTTTTCACCTTCTTAAAATTTAGAGCATTCATTGGAACCCAATTCGAACGGGAAATAAAAAATATTCAATGTGATAGGGGCAAAGAATATGACAATGGGGTGTTTTGAGAATTTTGTGCTAATAATGGGATCAATTTTCGTTTTTCTTGCCCACACACGTCTTCATAAAATGGGAAAGCCGAACGCAAAATTCGTATCATTAATAACATTATCTGAACTTTATTGATTCATACTTCTGTACCTCTTTTTTTGGCATCATGCTATACAAATGGTTACATATCTTCTTAACATTCTTCCTTTCAAAGGTTTGACATATTCGGCCCCTCTTCAAATTTTATATAATAAGACTCCTTCGTATTCACATCTTAAGGTCTTTGGGTGCTTGTGTTATCTACCAAAACATTTGTAACCATAATAATTTGATAGATAACCCAAAAACACACAAGGGGTAGATCAGGCTTGAAGTTTGTTAATTATGGTGGACAGAAAGAGTTTATCATCTAATAAAATCATCATTAATCGCCATGTAATTTTTGATGAATCTCAATTTTTGTTTGCTAAGGTTAGTAATCCCGTGCCTAGTTCGTATAATTTTTTGGATGATGGTATATCTCCGTATATTATTCACCATTTTTCGGACGTGTCCCGCACCCAAAATCCACCAGCGGGCCCATTATCCGCTGGCCTCACTATTCCAGCCGTTGTATCCAGTTCCGTAACTGGGCCAGATTCCTAGCCCATTACTGCCACTGTTCTAGTGACGGGTTCAAGCCCATTACCATCACAGGATTCCAATATTGGGCCAGCAGGCCCACTGCCTACTGGCCGGTCCGCCACGTGTCCCGGTAGTTCCCAAAATCCACCCAATTCTCCCCGAATCATAGACCGTTCACTCGTAGTTAATAGGGTACTTTTAAATCAAAAAGTCATTTTAATTTACATTCTAATGTTCTTAAATCACCCTTACCTCGCAATCATATGTCTGCTTTAAATGACCCGAATTGGAAAATTGCTATGACCGATGAATATAATGCTCTTATTAATAATAAGACGTGGGAGTTGGTGCCTCGTCCATCTGGTGTTAATATTATTCGGTCTATGTGGATTTTTGCTCATAAGGATAATTCTGACGGTTCTTTTGCGAGCCATAAGGCTCGTCTTGTAGGTGATGGTAAGACTCAGCATGATGGTGTGGATCGTGGTGAGACGTTTAGTCCGGTGGTCAAGACGGCTACCATTCACACTGTGCTCAACTTGGCTCTTTCGAAAGCATGGCCCATTCATCAGTTAGATGTGAAGAATGCTTTCTTACATGGTGATCTCAAGAAGACAGTCTATATGAATCAGCCCTTGGGGTTTAGGGATCCCAAATATCCTCATCATGCATGTTTGTTGAAGAAGTCCTTGTATGGGCTTAAGTAGTCTCCACGGGCTTGGTATAAGAGGTTTGCAGACTATGTTTCGACTATTGGGTTCTTTTACAACAGGTCTGATAATTCATTGTTCATATATCATTGTGGTTCTTTTTCTGGCTTATATACTATTATATGTGAATGATATTACCTTGACTGTCTCTTGAAGTTTATTTCTCTAACATCCATAATCACGAAATATCACCCTAAAGTCAGAGAGAACAAGTCCCAAACCTCAAGAACCCTCCAAGGTAAGTTCTCCAATGATTCTAGCATGAATTCAAGTTCTTAGTACCCTCCTAACTTGATTAAAACATTTCTAATCCATAGAATTTCGATTGAAATATTATTGTCGGACGAGGAGCCCTAGATTTCAAATTCAATCTTCTTGAACATCAAAAAAGTATTATCTTCATCTCCTAGTTAATTATTTAATTAGATTAATAATTATAAACCATAGATTCTTGGGAGATAAGTTAATGAGTTTGATAAAGAGAATCATATGAACTATGGTAGGGATTTGGATTGTTGACCTATGATTGTTATAATCTTATGGGTGATGAAGAATGGTGCTAATTGCATCTATATAGGATTGTAGAATCACCTAGAAATAAGAGGATGAGAAATTGGGTGTAGAAACACCATTAATAAGGGCTATGAAGCTTTATGCCCACTAAGTGTTTGATAAAATGCCTAGGTGGCCAAAACATGAGAATTGTTGCTAATGTTGATTATATTGACATATATTGATATAGATTAAAGTCGAAAGGAAGCGACGGACATTATATTACACTAAAGAGCAGGAAGTTAAGGTATGTGAGGCTAACTCTCTACGTTTGGGAATGTTGATGATTCTCCCTACGCCACGTTCTTTATTGACTATTACGAATTGCCTCAGAACATAGCGATGCCTAGGGCTGACAATGGATCGGAGGTGGATCGGGTGGAGCTCAATCCGCCTCCACTCGCCAGCGATCCATCCACCATCCGACCCATCCATCACCCTATTTTTTTTAATCCACATCCGATCCACCCATCATCCACGGGTGAATCGGAAGGATCAGGTGCTTCATGGATGGAAGCGACGAAGACTTATGAAAATTGATAGATACTCAAGTCTTGTAGGTAATTTATGACAGTTAATAAATATTCAGTTCAAATTTCACAAAAAATGAACTTTACTTTGTTCATTTTATTGGAAGTAGAGAATTGTACGGATTAATTCGAGAATGACATGATCTGGTAAACCCACAAAGTTGCATTTGATTATATCAATTGTTAGGATAAAATAAATATCATCAATCCTCCTAGTACTGTGAGTTCATATTTTTATGTGAAAACGATCAACATTTGTTTTTCCCCTTTCTTATGTTGGTCAATGTACGTTTTACTTGATCAAACTTAGAATGGTATAATTAGCAGATAAAAATATAATTTGTTCAATCTGTTTAAATTTGGACGAGTTAGCGACCCACATATTTCTTAACTCAAGTTATTTTGATTAGCCCGATTCAGTCAAATTAAAAATAGCATTTATTAAGCGTTTGGACGTGCAATTTCATCTTATGAGATGAAATCATCGTTTGGACATGCGATTTCATCTCATGAGATGAAATTCCAAATCATCCAAAAATGCATGATTTGAGATTTCAAATTTTAAAGGTAAAAGTTGACCATAAGTTTATATTTTGTAAAAATACATCCATAAATTGGTAGATATAATTAGCAATCATGTTTATCAATTATTTATATCAAATATTAAAAGATCTACAAGAGGGGTGGATTAAAAATAATTAATTTATAACGGGTGGATGGGTGGATCGGGTGGTGGGTTGGATGTATGTCCACCCGAATCCGACCCGATCCGTCACCCGATCCACCCGTCACCCGATTAAATCCATATTTTGTCGGATTTTCGTCCATATAATCGGGTCGGGTGAATCGGATATCTATCGGGTTAGGGTGAAATTGCCAACCCTAGTGATGCCTTAGTTTCCTGAATAGTAAAGAACTTTTATTCTCTAGTTTCGTAATTCGTTCATGATTGTCATTTCGAACATTGTGAACTCAGAACGTAATCATATAGACTCATGTTTGATATCCATGAGTCTCAGTCTAGAAACTCAGCAGGTCTAGAAACAGTTAAGGCTTCAGGTCTCATAATTAGTTTCATGAATACATATCTTAGCGAATCATTGTTCAGTATGTCAGTGTTGTATCTTTCATGTTAAGCCTTATCGACTACATTCATATATTTTAGACTTATTCCGCATTTATGATTTATCAGTTAGACTTTTCAGTAACTCAACATGTTTATCAGTTATATTCCGCATTTAGCATACCACATGTGGATTTAGCCAGTCAGTTGGTTCGCTCGGTCACTTGCAGTCAGGCATCGAGTGTCGTGTTATGTCCAGACTATGATTCGGGGCGTGACACTATGCCCTAATAGGCATAAGTTGCATTTGAAGGACAAAAATTAAAGGCTAGCACAAAATAGGGGCAAAAAACTTTGTGCGAGCTTCAATATAAATTGTTTTACTAAATTGAATAGACGATAATCAATCTTACTTTTATTACATGTTGTTCTTTGTTTTTAGTTTTTCAGTGAAACATAGCAGAAATCATGATTGAATCAATTCATGATTATACACCAACAAAGAAAAAGAAAAGAAAAATGAGCTAACAGAAGAATTTGCATTGTTGAACCTATATTTAGCACATGTGATTACACATCTAGTATTTAAATAAAATTTGAAGTTCTATTTCATCTTGATCATCAAGTTGGGCTTTGCCAAATCTAACCCACTTAATTGGGTAATATATTGGAGGCGACCTTACTTGTTATATGAACAAAATTGCAAGGTTAACAAATTTTGACTTTTGACCTTGAAGATTTGTCCACGAAGAGAGAGAGTGTGTTTAAGACATGTCATTGCGTTTAATTTCCTGCACTTAATTAGATTCAAGTGTACAATCTTATTAACTTGTCATTTGTGTGTGTTATTTCAGTTCAATCCAAACTTATGTCATCTGTCATGTGATACAATTTTATGTGTATTTTAATTGAATCGATACGGCTAATTAACTTGTACATATTCTTTTTCTTCCACGTCTAAACAATTCAAAACAATTTTAGACATGAAATTAGTTAAGTATAACTTCAATTAATAAATATCTGAAAATTTTCAAACGTGGATAGATTTATAAAGTTTTATACAATCTCAATATAACTTAAATGGTGATCCCAAAAGCGGATATCTATGCACTTCGACCTCTAATGAAATAAGAGATGATTTAAGTCAAAATGTTCACTGTATTCCTTCACGTGTTTATGCTATAAGATGCAAATGTCAAAAATTCACACAAGTTTTCTTTTACATATTTTAAGACAACATTCATGCTAATCATGGGACCTTCTCGCGTCTATTTTATGATTTTATCTATCACTTACTCTTAGAGTACAATACTCAATTAATTCACACCTCTACTTTTCTCCCTGAATTCATTTTCTGTCGTAGTTTTCTTTTTGATTAATAAGTTGACGTTTTTATAAATATTTAGATATGAATCTCTAGATTGTGGAGAAATTATAAGTCAATCACGTTTGTGAAATGACAAATTAAATTATAGTTCTGATTATATCTAGCATCTCTGACAGATATTTTGGTGGTTTATATTTGATTAAACTATAATTTACCTTTTTAGGAAAAAACTATGTGATGCGTATAAATCTTTAAAAAATGGTACCAATGTATAAGACACTAAATTTTAGTTTATAATAATAACACAAAATATTTCAATGACTCAAATAAATTCTATATTAAAATATCAAGGGGAATACAACTCAGTAAATAAGGAGAATTTTTTTTTAAAAAAAAATATCCAAACAATTGGTGGTTTGGACAATTTATGATAAAAAATAAGACGCAAATGGTTTAGTATGGATACTCTTGATTCTAAAGCCTTAAGCTTAGATCTACTCCACTAGTTTCATCATCACAAATAAATTGGGGTTTGAATTTCAATTTAGATGGATCAGATCTATTTAAAATAGGAAAGTTTATCTCTTTTATATGTGGTCTTGCAAATTCAGGAGTGGTTTCATTTAGATTTAAATCTATTGAATTTGAACCTCGAACATGGGTCCATCTTGTTGATTGAAGCATTTGTTGTCGCCGGTTTGCATGCACATCTCTGTCATCGCGATATGATGATGGTGGTGGTAGCTGCTGGTTTGTGTGCACACCTCTCTTATCTTCGTTACCTCTAACCAAACTAACACGATATGAGGGTGGTAGTAGTGGTAGTTGTTGGTTTGTATGCACATCTCCATAATTGTCATTACCTCTAATCGGGCGGATACGATATGAGGGCGGTGGTGGTGGTGGTAGTAGTTGGTTCACATCCACGTTTTTATCACTATCATTACCTGTAACCCAACGGGAACGAAATGACGGTGGTGGTGATGGTGATTGTGACTTAGCTCTTTTATTTCTCCTGGTTCTTACATGTCGCATCGGTTCTGCAGGTCTTGATAATGGTGCACTAAGTCTTCTTGAACCTTCTACGCCATATATCTCATTTTGTTGGTGTACTGGATGAGATTGAACATGATTCATGAATTCTTGATAATCACGAACAACTTGGTAACATATAGGACAAGGAAGCCGTGACGGACGAGTCGACATTCTGAAAAACAAAATAAAAAAGAAAACAACGTCAAAATGTTAATGTTTGAAGTCAAACAACAAAAATATTTTAACTAAAAAAAGGTCAATTTCACCTATCTAAATTGTTCAGAACGAGGACACAAGACTGAATTATGCAAATTAATTCTGGAGACTGTATGAAAAATTTATAGACCAGTGCACTGCTCATCTCTTGGCTTGTAGATTTCACATGTCTCGTAATGGTAAGTTTGTTAAAGTGACAGCTCTCCAACCAAAGTTGAAGGTTATTGATGTTTTTTCAATTTTAGGATTCTATTGTCCTTTTATTTTTATATTTCTTTGATTCATATATATTTATTAGTCAATTTGTTAATTTTTTTTCTAAACACTGCAAGAAAAATATTTTTTCTCTTTTGAATTTTTTTTACTGTATTTATTTGGTCAGACTGGAGAAATATTACAGGAAAAATGGCGCTAATAATATTTTTGGATGGTCAAGTGTAATTGCTTAAAGGCGTCAACAATTTGACCAACTTTAATCAAAATATGTTGTATAAATTTTAAAATAATAACTAGTTGTACACCATATAGAATTATCATTATTTACATTACAACTTTGGTCATCGCCATGAGTATTTCAACAGCATTTTAATTTGTGAGTTAAACAGTATAATAATCAAGAAAGTCAATAAATGTAAATACATGAAAGAATTGTAAAACATTATTATGTAGGGAAAAAGAGGAGAAATAAATTAATTAGAACTAACAAACTAAAATTATTATTATAAAAATAGTTGGTATAATATTTAACTATTTTTGTTCTATTTTTTGGCATTAATTACCAACTTGTAATAAAAATAATATTTCTTGATTTAATAGAAAATGATAATATTATGGTATTTAGTTGATCCCATTTTTTTTATATAGTAACATATTTTAGCCATGATTCTGTTGCTCTTTTGGTTATATTTTGGGATGACAAGTTGTGTATAGCTTTGCCTTGCTTTGTAAGGACTTATTTTGGTGATTAATACAAGTTTTTACTTACAAAAAAAAAAGATATGCACTTTTCAATCTTAATGAATTCAGAACTAGATTATCACAATAGTTCAGAGTAAATAGTTATGGTCAGTCTTTTATTATTCCTTCAATAAAATGAATTTTAAAGATTGAAGCAATATTGCAAGTTTTTTAATTCTAAAAAAAATGTACCTGACAGAAAAGACGAATTTATGGTATACTAAAAAGACTATCTTACCTCACATTTGTTGAATTCATTCTTTTGTCAAAATAGAATAATTCACTCATGAAAACTAAACATTTTTCTATTGATAAACCAAATAATTTCTACGCCTATGAATATTTGGTATGAAAAGAAATACTTTTTATTGGAGAATAATTCATTGAGTATTTCATTTCCATGATAGGAAGATATATACAATCATAAGATGTAGTACTGATCTAAGTTACCTAAAATATAAGATGCTAATTGCTTGCAATCAGTCTAATTGATTACAATCCTAATTACAATATGTGATGGAGATAATTAGGGAATGTGTCCCTAATTATCTAACAGTCCCCCGCAGTCTTAGAGGAGGTTCTCGTATGCTGAGACTGTCTCTGAAATCATCAAAAAGTATGCGCGAAAGTCCTTTTGTGAAGATGTCTGCAATCTGATAATGAGATGGTACATGGAGAACACAAACTTGTCCATGGGCAACCTTTTCTCGGACAAATAGTATATCCATTTCTACGTGTTTTGTGCGTTGATGCTGGACAGGATTATCTGATAAGTATATCGCACTCACATTATCACAATAAACCACGATTACCTTTTCAATCGGACAATGTAGCTCTAACAGAAGATTACGAAGCCAACATGATTCAGCAACCACATTGGCTACCCCTCAGTATTCCGCCTCAACACTTGACCGAGACAGTGTGGATTGTCGTTTTGACGACCATGAAATGAGATTGTCCCCCCAAGAACACACAATAACCGAAAGTGGAACGACGTGTATCCGGGAAACCACCCCAATCCACATCTGTATAGGAGGAGAGACTCGAGATGGAGGACTTATATAGATGCAACCCGTAGTGAAGCGTATGTTGACACCCAATTTTGTCCCATCTTTTATGATTTTATTCGTAATTTTTTAATATTTTGGCACTTTCAAAATAATTTTAAAATATAGGCATATATGTGTATATCTTCGTATTATTATTAGTATTATTCGCATATTTTATATCGTTTGCATTTTTATAATAATCATAAGTTATCCGAAAATTCTATGTTATTTTATTCTCGCACAATTGCACCCAGATTCTCTTTATTAAGCATTAAACATTTCGCAAATATTATATTTTATTATTTTCACATCGTTACGTTATTTTAAATAATTCACATCTTTTACAAAAAATATATATATATATATATATATATATATATATATATATAAATATGTTTTAATATTAAGCCCCTTTTTATATTTTTAATCCATAACCCATTTTTTATTTTTCTAACCCAAAACAATTTCCTAACCCAATTAAATTCCCACCAACCCAATACTCACTAATCCGTTCGGCCCAACTCCCAAAACCCTTCTCTCGTTTTTAACCCAACACCCAATAACCCAAACCCAATTAAATACTCATTTCCTAAACCAATTCCTCATTCCCCTTATAACCCCCAACCCAACACATGTACCTCCAATAACTCCAAACCCAATTAAATACCCATACCATTCCCTTATAACCCCAACCCAACACAAACTAATAACCCAAACCCAAACAAAAATCCTCCCAACCAACACAAATACTCCCACCAACCCGCTGCCCACCCTGAAACTCCCCTAAACCGCCCAAATTTACCCTTTAATTCCCCCAAATACCCAAAATCTTCCTAAAACAAAACCAAAAATTTTCAAACCCTACCTCCTTCAACCTCAAGTCGCCGCCGCCCCATACCCCCATGCCCGACTGGCCACCTCGCTACCGCCACCACCCACTGCCACCAACCCCCGACACTCCCCACACCCTCCATCACTTCGCTCAACCCATACCCCTAAAATCCGCTCCAAATTCAGATTTTTTTGCCTTTAATTCAAAATTCAAACTCGATTCTCGGGGGAATCCACCTATAAATACCCCATGATTGTTCTTTCATTTTAGGATTTTTCGGAGAAGAAAAAGAGATTTTGGAAGGATTTTGAATATACATAAAATACTTTGTTGTGTACTTGAGTTTAAAGCATTTTGGCTTCTTTGTTCAAGAATCAAGTCCGAAAAGGTTTGTCATCCCTTTGATTCTCGATTTTTCTTTCGGTTTGGTCGGATCGACTGACCGTCGCAATCTTATTGGGTAACATTTTTCGAGAATTCTTGCATTTCATATTTATGTATGTTGGTTATCTCAATTTGGTGTTAAGATTTGATTTGGATCACTCGATTCTCGTCGTTGTTTGACCGTTAGGTCGACTCGATTTAAATTTCCAAATTTTTACATTGTTGTCATGTTATCATTGGTTATCTCAAATTGTTGAATTTATTTGATTCTGGTTGAAACACCGATCCGGGCCGCAACATCGATCCGTCGTCGACCTTGCTGGGTAACATTTGCACTTTCAGATTACATATTCTTGTTATCGTTATCCGAATTTGGTGTTAAAATTTGATTCGGGTTTGGATCATTCGTCGTCAGATCAGGGATTTCGGCCGATCTGTCGTAATATTTTCTAATATTTGCATTACATTATATTCTTATCATTGGTTATCCGAAATTGATGAAATTATTTGATTCTGGTTGAAACTCCACTGGTCGGGTCATCGACCGGCCCGTCGCCTCAATTTGAATTTTCAAATTTCTTGCATTGTTGTCGCATTATTATTGGTTATCTCAAATTTGATGAATTTATTTGATTCCGGTTGAACCGATCCGGGTCGTCGACCCGCTGGGTAACATTTTCTAATTTTGCATTTCATATTCTTGTTATTATTGGTTATCCGAATTGGGTGTTGAAATCGATCCGGTTGAACATCGATCCGGTCAAGGTCGACCTGATGGATATTTTCGTAATTTTGCATTTCATATTCTTGTTATTATTTATCCGAATTTGTTGAATAATCAGATTCGAATCATCGATCCGTCTGCCATCGACTGGCCTGAGCGACCGATTTGAATATTTCCACTCAACTCCTGGCCTGATATTTTAAACCGCTTCGCTCGCTTTGGCAATCAGCATCGCTTTATTAATATCGCATTAAGGCCGACGAACAATTGAATCCGAGGCCGCGCTTTTCGCTTTCGCCGCTTTTTTTTTTAGTTTAATCGCTTTTGACATCCGCATAACGGATATATTATTGTTATTAAGTTTACCGCTTTAAATTTCTGCGACGGATATTTTATCGCTTTTTTTCTCGTTTTAATAAAATACCGCTGATCGTTCGGGCGCTTTTTCTTTTACTGCTTTGTTTGCTTCAGACACATTATTTATCATGCATTTTTTACCATTTTAACTAAACACCGGCTTTTCGAATCGCTTTTTCTCGCTCGCTTATCGTTATCGCCATCACGCTGCTCCGATTTATTTTTCGATTTTGAACACATATACTACATCTGGCGAAAATATCCGCCGATTTTGAGGCCTACAGCTGCAAAGACGGAAATATAATTTCGGGCAATGATGAAGACTTAAACCTTTTTATCCGAGATCAACATGTTTAGTAGGCGAGGTGATTAAAATAACCAACAAGTTATATATTCGCAAATACGACGCGTGATTATAGTGATCTTTTTCTATTTCACCCGAGAGACCGACACGCTTAGTAGCGAGGCAATCAAAATAAACTACATTAGTCATATGTTTGCAAATGCACGATTGATTGGAATGTTCTTTTCAAAATTTGTTCGAAGTTCTCCGCTATCAAAACATTCATCGCTTTGAATACGGATATGAAGTTATTTGTATTTAATCGCTTTAACCGCTTGTTCTTGACACCTTTTTAGTGACTAAAGTAAAACAAAGGCAATTATTCTCTGAGTTTATTTATTTTATTTCTTTTCTTCAATTCAGCTTTTATCTCGCTTTGTATTGTAATATTATTTATCGACTTATGTAATTATTGAAATGCTTAGAATAGGCAAACTTAGGATTTATTCATAGGTTAGTTTAAGATTTAAAACCCTGGCCGCTAGCTTATTTATTTGTAGGCTCAAGTAAACTTAGAAATCCTTCATTAGTTTATTTATTTTAGGCTCGCTACGCTTATTCAAGATTTTTAAAACAACTCTTGTCATCTTTATTTGCTTCAAATTAATTGTACAAATAAGTTTATCTTTTATTATTATTTTTTGCAACTTGTTGATTTTTGAAAGATTCGCTTTGGCATTATAAAGAATTTATTGTCACAAATGCATGTTTTCTAAAACTTTACATGTATCTTTCTTTTTATGTCATCCGAATACATACTTGTATAAAATGCATCATACTTACTTGTATAAAATGCATCATATTTGCAAACATCTTTTTATCTATTATACTTTTAAAATTTGTATTTTTCCAAGAATAATTAACCTCCGAAGCTTGACCGGATAACCGCAAGTTAGCTGGATCTTAAAGGATGCCTAACCCTTCCCTTTAGGATAATAAAGAACCCTTACCTAGAATCTCATTAGTTTTCGCATCTTAAAATTGGAGTTTACGCGAAAGACTTAGTTTAATCTTTAGGTGTCCTAATTCACCGTAAAAAAAATAATTAGGTGGCGACTCCTCAACCCTTTTTACCCAGGAATCACCCATACGTCTGTGCTCCGCTTTGACCCGAGCGAGGTCAAAAACGGGCGCGACAGCGTACCCTTAACATACCACAATATTCTTTTGAGATCCCTCATATGTTCTTCCTTCGGATAGTGCATGTGTAAACAAACTTGCTGAACCGCATAGGAAATATCAATTCTCGTAAAAGTCAGATACTGCAAGGCCCCTGCTAGGCTGCAGTAATGTGTCGGATCGCTATATGGAGTACTAGAAGCGTTACTCAATTTTGCTTTGTGTCAACCGGAGTATGGGATGGTTTGCAGGATGACATCCTTACTTTGTCAATTATTTCTTCGGCATATTTCTTTTGACTGAGAAACAGACCACCTGCATATTGAGTTACAACAATGCCAAGAAAATAATTCAACAGACCCAAGTCCTTCATTACAAATTCAGCTGCAAGAACATACATAATAGACTGGCAAAGTGAAGTGGATGATGTCGTGAGAATAATATCATCGACATACAGGAGTATATATGACATGTCAACACCCTTCTGATAAATGAATAATGACTGATCAGACTTGCTGTGAGCGAAACCAAATCTGGAAACAAACCCTGTAAACTTGTTATACCATGCCCGATGAGCTTGTTTCAAACCATATAAGGATTTCTTCAACAAGCAAACATGATATGGACGGGTATAATCTCTGAAACCCAAAGGTTGATGCATGTACACTATTTCCTGTAAGTGGCTATGTAAGAATGCATTTTTAACATCTAACTGATGAATGGATCAAGATTTGGAAAGTGTTAGGCTGAGAACAATCCTGATAGTTGTTGGCTTAACTACCGGACTGAATGTTTCACCACAATCTACTCCAACTTGCTGAGACCTGCCATCACCAACCAGACGAGCTTTGTATCTCGCAAAAGAACCATCAGAATTCTTTTTATGACAAAAAACCCACATAGACTGAATTATATTCACATTAGGACGTGGTAACGTCTTATTTGTAATAAGAGCATTAAATTCGTCTAACATGGCCGTTTTCCAATTCGAATCTGATAAGGATGTTTTGGGATTTTTTGGTAGAGGTGATGGTTGAACCGAAGATAGTAAGTTAAACTGACGTTTGGGCCGAAAAATCCCGTGCATGGCATGGGTTTCAATGGTCCGAGGCTATACTATCATCGGTTGGGTAGTAGGGGTCTCGGGTATGACATTGGGCTGAGAGGTGGTATTGTAACCCAAGTTCAAAGATGTGTGAGAGTGGGTTGCCATTTGGTTATTGGGATGGGTTAGTGCACAGTTTATTGGGCTGGCTTGGTTTACGGGTGAGGGAGCAGTGGGCTTCCCCACTTGGGCCTGGTTGCAACGGACATTGGAATGGGCCGAGACCATCAGTAACAAGATTGTGGCCTCCGAACCGTGGACTGGTTCAGTTCCATTGTGTGGTTGGGCTGGGATATTTTGGGGGTTTTGTTGGGTTGGTCCCACTTGTGTTTGGGTATTAAGATGGTGGTGTAAAATGAGATTTATTCCGTTTTCCAAAAAATCATATATAGATGGGGATGCCACATGAGACTTAGCAAACGGGAATGTAGATTTATCAAAAACTACATGACGAGATATAATTATTTTCCCATTAGTCATATCGAAGTACCCAAGCCAAAGCAGGTCAAGATTGGGCCTAAGACTATAGATTACATTTTCATCCGATATGCAAATAACAGTAGTGCTTATCGCTTCTTAGTGCATAAGTCAGATATTCCAGATATCCACGGGGGTACAATCATGGAATCAAAGAATGCTCAATTCTTTGAGGATACTTTTCATAGAAAGGAAAAAGACATAACCTCTCGCAAACGAAGTTATGAATAAAACTCTCAAGAACCGGGAGTCATTGACTGCTCGGATCTAGATGGTTCAGATCTAGTGGAATTCGAAGTGGCTGAATATCCGAAATCTTGTGTTTCATATTCTCAGAACTTGGAGACTCCAGAGATGGAACCAAGGCGAAGTAAAAGGGCCAGGAAGGATAAATCCTTCGGTCATGACTTTGTAGCTTGTATGGTTGATGACGAACCAATGATAATTGCTGAAGCATTGCCAACTCTAGAGGCACCATTATGGAAAGAAGCTATTGAGAGTGAAATAGACTACATCCTGCATAACCATACTTGGGAGTTGGTTGATTTTTCTCCAGAAAATAAATCATTGGGTTGTAAATGGATACTCAAACGGAAGTATAAAACAAATGGGTCTATAGATAAGTACAAGGCCAGGTTGGTAGTCAAGGGTTATCGGCAGAAGAAAGGCCTTGACTATTTTGACACGTACTCCCCGGTGTCTAGGATGTTATCCATACGAGTATTCATTGCGATCGCAGCGTTGCGTGACCTTGAGATACATCAAATGGATGTTAAGACAACCTTCCTAAATGGTGATTTGGAAGAAGAAATTTATATGGAACAACCCGAGGGGTATGTGGTTCCAGGACAAGAGAAGAAAGTCTATCGACTTGTCAAATATCTGTACGTGCTGAAACAGGCTCCGAAGTAATGACACGAAAAATTTAATAGTACTCTACTATCGAAAGGTTTCTCCATTAATGAGTGTGACAAATGTGTCTACACGAAAGGTAACTCTGACTCGTTTGTCATGATATGCCTGTACGTAGATGACATGTTGATCAAAGGGAGAAGTCCTAGCTTGATCCTAGAGACTAAGAACATGTTAAAACAATGTTTCGACATGAAGGATATGGGTATCACAGATGTCATCTTCGGGATAAATATATCTAAGTGGTCTTATCTCAGTCTCACTACATCGAGAATGTGTTGAGAAAGTTCGAGATGTTCGACAGTTCGCCTATAAAGTCACCACTGGATAGAAATCAAAAGCTTGATAAAAATCGTGGTGCACCCGTATGCCAGGAGCAATATGCATAGATGATTGGGAGTTTGATGTACATAACAAACTGCACCCAACATGATATTGCTTATGCAGTCAACAAGTTGACTATGTTTACCAGTAATCCAAGTAATGATCATTGGAAGGCGTTGAATCGGGTACTGCGATACCTGAAATACATGTTAACTTACGGGTTGCATTATTCGAGATATTCAGTTGTACTAGAGGGGTACAATGATGCAAAATAGATATCTAATATAGAGAACACTAAGTCCACAAGTGGGTATATATTTACAATTGGTGGTGGGGCTGTGTCTTGAAAATCCTCTAAGCAAACTTGCATCGCCCGATCAACGATGGAATTGGAGTTTATCGCTTTAGACAAAGCAGGAGAAGAAGTGGAATGGCTTCACGACTTCTTAGAAGATGTCCCTTGTTGGGACAAACATGTACCTTTTGTAATGATCCACGGCGACAGTCAGTCGGCTCTAGGAAGGGCACAGAGTTCTATGTACAATGGCAAGTCTCGTCATATTCGACGAAGACATAAGACCGTTAGGCAGCTGATCACCATGGGTATAATATCCATTGATTACATAAAATCAAAGAATAACATAGCGGACCCACTGACAAAGGGCTTATCCAAGGATCAGATGTTCTGCTTACCTAGGGGAATGGGCTTAAAACCCAAGCTATAAGGACCAATACGGTGGTAACCCAATCTTACTGACTGGAGATCCCAGGATTTAGGTTCAATGGGAAAACTAAGCTGTAAAGATTCAGTTGAGCGCTTTGGTGGAAGCATGAGTACTTCGGATAGTGATTTATGTAAATAAACACCAAATCCAAATCCATTTCCGCGATAGACGTTAAGTGCTATATGCAGTGTGGGTAAAATGTTAAGTTTCCAAAACCTTTAATGATCCTCCACGGTTGAGGTTAGGTTTGGAGAAACTTTTAATGGTTTCTAACACTTGTAAAGTGGGGTATAACAGGATACCTTGTAGGAGATCACCTATTTAAGTGCGAGGACAGACCACTTCAAACGAACGCACTTAAGAATCCAAGAAATGTCCACGACCACAACGGACAAAACATTACGAAGAACAGAGTGAGGGTAGTTGTTGTGTTGGTACCATTGACTTGGCTTACACTAAACACTGACGGTTCAAGAAATCACGTTCACCGCGCAGTAATTAAGTCCGATGGTATTCGACTATGGAAGGTTCAAAGCCGAAGCTACCTCTCATGATGCAACATCGGTCCGCTGAAAGATTGCTGGAAAAGACACCATGTGAGGGCGCCAAAAATCTCTTTCAAGAGGGGATTGTTGGAAATTTACTAATGTGAAATTAAGTTTATCCCATTATTTATGACTCGAACAATTGGGGCCCCGCAGGTCGGAAACCTCGTTTCCACACACGTGCATACGTAGTGCCAAGTATCGCAAATTTCATTAGTGAAAGAGATATTGGTAACTAAGTAATACGTTTGAGACATAGAATGATGGACGGTTATTGGCCAAATGACAAAGTATTCCACGTTGGTAAACGAAGGAAGAAGTGTAAGATGAAACGAGTCGGAAATCGCTGCGGAGGGCCGCGACGCAGCCCCGTCGGAGCCGAGGCGCCGGAGAGTCGCAACGCTAATTGGGTGTTCAGCCACTGGACCCGCGGCGCCGCGGTGCTAATTCGAAGAGCCGCGACGCTTCGGAGGCAGAATGCTGCAACAGAAAGATGGAAAATTCTGACTTTTGGGTTGGTTTTGGAGCATTGAATCTCCATTATTTGGCACATGAATTCAACCATTATTTGGCTGAATGTAACCCCTCAATAAGTGACATTAGTTGGCTAGTTGAGGGGTCATCTCATTACACTATAAATTGAGGTCTTTGACTCAATTGTTCAACACTAAGAAACACCTAAAGAATTTTCTGAAATCTTCTTCTTCCTCTCTAGCAAGTTTACTATACTCAAAGTTCTTCAAGAGTAACACTTGAGTTTCCTTTGCTCATTTGTTAAGTTGCTGTTGTATCTTGGGAGACTATTGTCCGACAACGTAAAATGATATATACGAGGCAATCTTGTCTTAAAGACAGAGCGGCATCACTCGACTCAGCAAATCACAAGGAGTTTGTATCGTTCTTGATTCCAGTTTGTTGTAATCTTTAGTTTATCCTTTCTAGCAATTTGTAATATTTACCTACTTCCCGTTTCCTGCAATTGTTGTAACCCACAGTTAATATGAAAAACACTTCAAATTCAGTTGAGCCTGAAGAATTGCTAAATATCTCTTCAAAGGAATGTGAAGGAAGCGCTGACTATGGGGTAAATGGCATGTCTTCTGGTGCATCATCTATCTGCGGAAAAGCTAATTCCAATGACGGTCTTCAACTGTTTAACGGTTTCAATCATTCAGAGTTAGTTGAGAAAGAGAGAAAACAATTGCTAGCTGAGGAAGTATCATGGATTCTACAAATCAGTTCTGGTGGAGAGATCCTGTCAAAATCTGAGGAAGAGTCGTGTAAATTTTCGTCAAATTTAGAACTTGGAAGAAGTGATACCTTTGATTCATCTTGTGGTTCAGAGAGGGTTGCCAGCTTAGTAGATGTTTCTAAGGAAAAAAAAAATAATGAACTAGAGTTGGAGGCTAAGAATGATCAAATGCAAAATAAGGAAGTACTATCAGACATTTTTTCAATATTTGGGAAGAACGGAACATCCAGTCCCAAGCAGGTTGCACATTCTAATAGTTTCTCACCGAGTGAAATAACCAACAAATGGCGGGATGTTCTTGTAAAAAAATCAGTTTTATCTGCAAATGAACACCATCCAGCCGAAGAAATCTCTATTCCGGTCTCACTTTCTAAGTCCAAAATGGACGAGATTTCATCAGTCTCCAATAATTCTTCTCACACGGAGGCTGATCATCGAGCGATAGATCAGGTTGTCGACCTAAAGAGTAAAAAAACTGTACCTAGAGAGTTTAAGCACCTTAATGGAACTTTTCAGAATATTTTCTGAAAGAGTGGCGACATAAAGATCTTAATAGAATGTATTAGCGAGCTGCCTCCTCGGGAGCCATCTGACGTTGTTAGGCTTGAGGAAATTGCTGTCAGCGGAAGTGTTGACAGACATACAGAAAGAAGTGCAAGTAGCAGCATCCAAGCACAAACTGAAGTTGTGTCTATTCAAATTATAGATGTAGAATTTGAAGAAGTAAATGCATTTTTGTATTTATCATTATTTTACGAGAATGGGTGCTTATACAAAGAGTCCTAAGACTAAATAAGGGAAGACAGTCAAGGAGATGGAGGGAGGTGTAGGGACTGAAGTTAGATCCTTCACTTGATGGAAGTGTAGGTCTATTACCATGTTGTTTAATGAATAGATGCAAAAGTGAAATTGAGTTAATGCTATACCAAATTTAACACTAGATATTTTTAAAAATTTATGTAACTGGTACAAAGAGAGGGCACTCTTATTTATCAATACATCCTCTCTATGTTCAGCTTAAGGGGCTAAAACTGATGATATGTCACGGTTTGACTTTCTTATCGAAGTATGTTCCTCTATGCACTTCGTTTTTGCATCCCTTCTTCACACGGCTTGCACGAAATGACATGTTCAGCACCAAGTTTGTACTGCTGTGAATAAAATGTCACAAAATGGTGGAAGTGTAGGCTCATCCGCTCATGATTTGAACAACCATTTCACGTTCTAGTTTCCATTTACCATTTTTTTTTGGCTTTTGCAGTCAGAAGAAGGAAGGTAAGCGACTCTTAGCAAAACTGATGTGATCATCATGAATGCAGTAGTTTTGGAGGCCACTGCTCCTCCGAAAAGGAGAGAAGATGTGTATACCTAATTTAATTGTGTTAAACAAGGCAGGGGCCCTTCAGTATCTTACCTTTACGAGACCAGATATTACATATGCTGTCCAGCAGGTGTGTTTGTTTATGCATGATCCCCGAATTGAGCACATGAATGCGCTCAAACGCATCATTAGGTATATTCAGGGAACGCTTGACTATGGTTTACATTTATATCCTTCCTGGACGGCCACACTTGTCTCGTATACCGATGCTGATTGGGGGGTTGTCCCGACACCAGACGATCTACGTCTGGCTATTGTGTGTTCCTTGGCAACAACTTGGTCTCCTGGTCTGCAAAGAGTCATGCGACTCTATCCCGCTCAAGTGCCGAGGCTGAATATCGAGGGGTAGCTAATGTGGTCTCGGAATCATGTTGGTTACGTAATTTACTATTGGAGCTTCATTGTCCCATTCCGAAGGCAACCTTGATATATTGCGATAATATTAGTGTCATCTACCTTTCTGGTAATCCGGTTCAGCACCAGCGCACTAATCATATCGAGATGGACATTCACTTTGTCCCTGAAAAGGTTGCCCGTGGTCAAGTTCGCGTATGTCATGTCCCGTCGAGATATCAAATTGCCGACATCTTTACAAGGGGTTTTCCCTCGGTTCTTTTTGAAGATTTTAGGGACAGTCTCAGCGTTCGAAGACCGCCCGCTATAACTGCGGGTGTGTGTTAAACAAGGTAATATACCTGTGATATACACTTGTTATACATAGTGTTTATCACGGGTACATTAGGAATGATTCAACCCATCTCGGCAGTGGCTGAAGCCCATCTCAGCAGTGGCTGAAGCCCATCACGGGCGGTGTTGGTTTGTAGTATATTAGGAATGTATATTGATGTAATATTGTAGTGTAAAGGTTACCTTAATTAGTCTTATATACTTACCATATTTGGATAGTTAGAATTATGGTAGAATAAGATTTTAGGAGTATAATAGGAATAAAATTTTTCTATTATGAAAATATGTAACCTGTATATATACCTTTCAATTAATGAAAATAATTAAGAGGATTATTTCTTACAAATTGGTTATCCCGAAGTTCCAAAATCATTAGTGAAGCATCCTTCAAGGACAGTTATGATAGAAAACTTGAAACACAATTTTTCCTTTCATGACATCAAAAGAAGCTCTAGCCTTCTGCAGAAGCAGCATAACTGGAATTTTCTTTGGTTATGTTAAACAAAGCAGCCCATTCAAGCAGCCCATTCTGCAAGCCTGGCAGCCCATTCTCGGCTGAGTCTTACCAAACAAATAAGTGTATATATGGTATATATATTATAGTATATTGTAGTATAAAAGATTACCTTAATTAGTGTTATACACCTACCATAATTGTATAGGTAGAATTATGGTAAAATAAGGATTTAGAAGTAGAATAGGAAAAGGATTTTCCTATTATAGAAATATGTAACTTGTATATATATCTATTCAATCAATGAAAATAATCAAGGGGATTATTTCTTTCATGGTATCAAGAGACTAGGTCTAAACAAAAGTTTTCTTCTCTCAAACTTTGCCTCCTCTTTGGCCGAGAACCCCCCTCCCCTCGGTTTTTCTCTCCAAATATCTCGCTCCGCTTCTCAAAACCTCTCTTTAAATTTATCCTCCTTCTTTGTTCTTTCAAATATGTTCAAGAACAATTTTCACCCTGCCCTCACTGCTTTCCAATATCAAGCTCAGTGTCCCTATTGTCCTTGAGATGGAAAACGCTCAATATGCAATGCGGGCGTGAGTTGTTTTTAAAATTCACGCTATCTCTTATCAAGTTCTTCATCACATAATTCCTCCCGCTAGACCCCTTCCTCGGAGGATCCCGAGGTGTATGGATTACACTTGATGCTACCGTTTCTTCGGTGGATATACGCCACTATTTCGCTGGACCTTCTACAGACGATCAGGAGCCCGACATACACCCGCTTATGGTCGCATGGAATAGATTGCGTGACATATTCCAAGACAACCAACATTCCCGTATCGCCACACTGAAAGGTGAATTCTCTCTCGTTCAATGGACGATTCTAACGCTTCGTGCATATTGCAAGAAACTAAAGGAATTGGCGATCAACCTCAGAATGTCAGCGCACCAGAACAAATAATCGCCTAGTTCTACGCTTGGTTGCCAAGCTTTCGAGGCCTATAATGGTGTTGAACTCTCCTTCGCCAAAGCAACCCTCTTCCCGACTCTTCATCAAGCCCGCCCACGCCGACGCTGGGCCGTTTGGCCAAAAAGCGCACGGAGTAAGCCCGGCTTGTCAGCGGTGGCATCCCTTCCTAGTCCTTCGTTTTGTTAATACCCGTCAAACCATATTAATGGGCGAGGCAAGAATAATCGCATAACAAAACCGCTGGGCAAACGAGGCGGTTCGGGTGGCTGATGAACAAACAGAGGCGGGTCCCATCCGTGGGTACAATGGCTCACCACCACCGTGGCCCAGCTAGCGGGCTGGCAAGGGCACCCGCACCCTCCAAAGAAGCCAGTTGTTCGCCAATGCGGCGGGTCGCCGCCAGCCCAGGCCCAATACCCAGCAGTGGCGGCCCATCGCCAAATGCTCAAAGAATGGCACCCACAGGTAATACTCGCCCAAAGACGGCCAGAGTCTCGCCCCGCCTCCGCAAGCCCATCATGCGCAGCCCCACTGCATCGGGACATCGAGGCCGCGATGCACACGCTGGGATTGTCCCAACCGACCCAAATTGGTACATGGACACCTGGCCACTACTCACATGACTTTCAATCGTGTACTCTCTCATCTTATTCCACTTGAGCACCCCGGGGATAATTGTTGGTAATGGCAGCTCTATTCCAATTCTAGGATATGGTCGAAAACATTATCTCCTCCTAATCCACCACTCCTCTTGAAAAACACTTTACATGCTCCTAAATTAATTAAAAATTTAGTCTGGTCCGAAAATTCACAAATGACAATTGGCTTCGCTGAATTTGATCCTTTCGGCTTTCTATGAAGGATTTCAAGACTGGGAGTCATCTCACGAGGTGTGATAGTAGGGGATCTGATCCTATCATGCCCTGCCAAACCATCGAGTCCAAACTTGCCATCGCTTTTGCGTACCATCTTCTCCTTCCATGTGGCATGCCTGTCTGGTCATCCGATCTGCTATTTTATCACTTTAAATAAAAATAGCTTTATTTTTTGTAAGGGTACAAGTCGCACTCCAATTTGTCGGGCCTTGTTCATTAGGAAAAATTGTTAAGTTGCTATTTGTAGACTCCAATTCCCATACTTCTATGTCATTTGACATTATTCATAGCTGACTTATGAACATCTCCTCTTAGTTCAATGGGTCATCGATATTATGTTCTCTTTTAGATGATTATTCTAGATTTTGTAGGACGTGTCCAATTGCAAATAAATCACAAGTGTTTTCCGCTTTCATAAAATTCTAGAGCTGCTCATTCGTATCTAATTCGAAAGATAAATAAAAATATTCAATGTGATAATGGGAAAGAGTATGACAATAGGGAGTTTCGAGAGTTTTATGCTACTCATGGGATAAATTTTTGTTTTTCATGTCCTCATACATCTTCACAAAATGGGAAAGAACGCAAAATTGCTCCATAAATAACATTGTCCTAACTCTCCTAATACATGCCTCCATACCTCCATACTTTTGGCATCATGCTCACAAATGGCCACATATCTTCTTAACATAATTCCTTCAAGGGTCCTGACAGATATTCTTCCCCTAAAAATACCATATAATAAGAACCCATCTTATTCTCACCTTCGATTTTTTTGGGTGCTTAGTTATCCGTTATTCCTATCCACCACAATTAACAAACTCAGTGCTCTGGTCTACTCCGGTGTATTTTTTGGGTTATCCGTCAAATTATCGTGGTTATAAGTGTTTTGATTTATCTCCAAGAAAATCATAATCAATCGCCATGTCATTTTCGATGAAACTCAATTCCCATTTACGAAAGTTCATAATTCTCCCAACCTAAGTCATATAATTTTGATGACCAAATATCCCCGTGATATTATTCGGAATTTTTCGACATCTCCTGCATCTAAATCCTCCAGCTGGCCCATCGCTCACTGCCCAACAAGCATCGCCATTACACCCAAGAGTTCCTTTGAGCCATCGAATAGCCCAAAGAACTGGCTGCCCACCCGCCTGAACTGGTCCGCCGAGTCCAAAGCCTAAGCTTCGGATGGGCCAAGAGTTCACCGTCGCCACGCTGACGCCTTCGAGCCTTAAAATTCTAAATTCCTTAATTCTTCCTCGAGTCATAGACCTCACTGTAGTCGGGCCGTGGTATTTACACCTAAAAGACATTTTAATTTACATTCTCGATGTCTCTAAATCCCCCTTGCTCCGCAATCCGTGTCCGCATTAAATGACCCTAATTGGAAAATTGCTATGACCGGATGAATATAATGCTCTTATTGATAATAAGACGCGAGTTGGTGCCCGCCCATATGGTATTAATATTATCGTGTCTATGTGGATTTTTGCTCATAAAGGAGAATTCGGATGGGTCCTTTGCTCGGCATAAGGCGCCGACTTCAGCGTGATGGTAAGACTCAAGAGGTTGGTATCGTGGTAGAGATGTTTAGTCCTGCGGTCAAACCGGCCACCATTCGCAACCGCATTTAGTTTCGCTCTTTCAAAGACTCTGGCCGATTCATCGCTTAGATGTCAAGAATGCTTTTCTACATTGAGATCTCCGGCGAAACAAATATATGCATCACCAGTTGGGTTTCAGGGATCCCAACCGACCTCATCATGTCCGCTGTTGAAGAAGTCATTATATGGGCTTGTTAGCCTTCCACGTGCATGGTATACACGATTTGCCGATTTTGTTTGACTATCGTTCACACACAGCAGTCGATAATTTGTTCATCTACCGTGGTTCGTCATTGGCCTATATTCGTTATATGTGGATGATATCATCTTGACGCTTCCTCCGATGCTTTGGCGTCACCTATCATGGCTATGCTCGGGCTCGAATTTACATGCGGCGACTTAGGGCCGCTGAGTTATTTTTGGGATTGCCGCCAAACGTCATTCGATGGCTTGTTTCGCCTCAACGGAAGTATGTCGCCAGATCATCGGTGGCCGGGATGTCATCCGTAAGTCCACTTCCACGCCAGCTGACGCAAACCCAAAGCTAAGTGCCACAAATAGGTGCACCATACGAGACCCACCCGCTATCGCAGCTTGCAGGGCCCTCCAAGATCTTTACCTTTACTGCACTGCATATTACATATGCAGATACAGGTGTGTTTATTCATGCATGACCCCAGTTGGAGCACATGAATGCAATCAAACGCATCATACGATATATTCTGGGACACTGGATTATGGTTTGCACTTGTATCCTTCATCTACATCCACACTTGTCTCTTACACTGATGTCGATTGGGGTGGTTGTCCCGACACCCGACGCCGACTTCTCTACCGATGTTCCTTTGGCAACAACTTGGTCTCATGGTCGGCAAACGCCAGCAACTCGCCACGCCTCCAGCCAGGCGTAATATCGGTGGGTAGCGAATGTGGTCTCCGAGTCACTTGCCACACGTGATTTGCTTTTGGAGCTTCATTGTCTCATCTCGCATAAGGCAACCTTGGTATATTGGCGATAACATTAGTGCCATCTACCTTCGTAATCCGCCAACACCAACACAAAGCATATCGAAACGGACATTCACTTTGTCCGTGAAAAGGTTGCAAAGGTCAAGTTCGTTCAAGTATGTCATGTCCCGCCTCATTATAAAATTGCGCATATCTTTACAAAGCGGTCTACCAAATGCTTCTCTTTGAAGATTTTAGGACAAGCCTCGTTTGAAACCGCCCGCTACGCTATCAATGGGTGTGTTAAGCAAACAAACCCATTCTAAGCTCCATTCTCAGTTCGAGCCCATTCTCACTGAGTCTTACCAAACAAATAAGTGTATATATGGTATATATATTATAGTATATTGTAGTATAAAAGGTTACCTTAATTAGTGTTATACACCTACCATAATTGTATAGGTAGAATTATGGTAAAATAAGGATTTAGAAGTAGAATAGGAAAATGATTTTCCTATTATAGAAATATGTAACTTGTATATATATCTATTCAATCAATGAAAATAATCAAGGGGATTATTTCTTTCAGGTTCGTCAAGCTCCGTTGCTTACGTGGAATTTGAGAATTGATGCACCAAGAACAACCGTTGTAAGGATATCAAATATACACCCCCTGCAATAGTCAAAGTCAAGGTGGGACGGAAGGGTTATTGAGACATGTACAAGGTGAGCACACAGCTAGGTGGAATCGATACCAGGCTAAAAAATTGGGTGTGCCAACTGAGTCGGGATAAGGTTCACATAGTGTCCCCGACCAAGTACAGAGTCAAATTACCCGACGACGGAGGGAATTTTTGGTCCTAAATATGATAAAAACAAAGATAGGGAAAATATGGCAAAATTAGTTGCGGCGGAGGGTTTTCCTTTTTCATTTCCTTCCTCTTCTGGTTTTATTCATTATATTCGAGACACATATAATCCTGCTTTTAATGATTTTCTTAGATCAACTGTTAGAAGAGATATTTTTAAATTTATAAGTGAATATCAACAATATTTACGTTATGTATTGTATCATTTTAATGACAAAGTGACTATTACTTTTGACATAGGTCGTAGTACTAGCGGTAATGATTATTTAACGGTAACATGCCATTGGATAGATCAAAATTGGTCTATGCAAAAATGTATTTTAGCATATAGATATATTGATGATAGGTACACTGAAAGTTTTATTGCACAAAATATTAATAAAATTTGTGCTTATTATGGAATAATTGATAAAATTATGACTATTACATTAGATAATACTACTTCTAATGATTATGCTATAAGACTTTTAAAAGTTCGATTAACTCCATGTTTTCATGATCGTTTTCATATAAGATGTGCGTGTCATATTTATAACTTAGTTGTAAAGGATGTCCTAAAACTTTTTGAAAGCATTCTTGAAAAAATACAATTTGCTATAAATTTTATTTTTAAAGGTAATAAAATACAAAGACGCAAAGAGTATAAAAAAAACTTGTCATGATTGTGGATTACCCTATAGAAAAATTTCAAAAGAACTTTCAACTAGGTGAAATTCTCTGTATGAGCAACTACTTGTTGCTTACGATTATAGACAACCTATAACTTTATTATTTAACGCCCATAATAAAAATCCAAGGGATATGCTTGTAGATAATGATTGGGAATTTTTTTTAGAACTTAATGGATTTCTAGAGAATTTTTTTCAAGCTACTAATTTCGGTATTTATTATCCTACTATTTCAAATATGTTATTTTATATAGCTCTAATATTTTTGTTACTTAATGAATATATGCAAAAATCAAGTTATAAGACATCTATTAAAAAAATGTTTAAAAAATATTTTTTTCCTATTTCCACTATTTATATTATTGGTGCGGTATTAAATCCGACTATTAAAGTAGACAGTTGTAAAACACTAATAGAAATAATTTATGATTGTATAGAAGTACTTCCAACAGACCGAACTGAAGAACCAACTCACAAACCAACTAAAGAAGAAGTTACGTCTAGCATGCACGCTGAATGCAAACAAGTATATATGTATTACCAACAACAAAGTGCAAATAATCAACCGACTTCTGTACCATCTTCTACTACTTCGCTGCAACCTTATAAAAAACATGCAGTTTCTGCTGCTAGTATTCAAGGCCTTAGAAATAAAATATTTAGTGATTCAACTTCTTCACAAGTTAGCGAATTTGATGTTTATGTTTTGCAGGGTGTTGTACCGTACGAATTAATTGTCAATGATGAAGGACATGAAGACTTGGTGAAATACTGGAGGCAGAATGAGAATACATTTCCGACACTAGCAAAGATGGCCCGAGATGTGTTGAACATTCAATCATCATCAACAACATTTGAAAGCGTTTTTTCTGCTGGAAGATTTCAAATAGGAGAGCATAGACATTTATTGGCGGGAGACGCATTGGAGATTGCAGTTCTATTAAGAGATTGGATTCGAGCGGAGCGTAGAAGGTGCAGTCAATCGGAGATCAACGAAGAAGAAGACAACAACTACAACGAAATGTTGTCTGAGGGAACATGAAGCGACGTGAACAATTTGACCTACAAATTCCAATTCCAACCAAAGATCCTCAAGACATTGTGAGGAAATTAGAAAACGTATGGTTAATTATGTAATTTTTTTAATTGCAATTTTACTATGTGATTTGTAACTTTTGAACAACACCACAAAGTTTTAATTTTGAAATTGTATTACAAAAATATCATATTTCTATTAAATAATATAAGAGGCACAAAACAAGCCTTGGGATGTTTTTATTATACTGTCTTGTTCAATTATTGAAGTGTTTATATATATTATTTTTTAAAATTAAGTGGCAAAAAAAACTCCAAATCCCGATCCCGACCCGACCCGTCCCCCCAAATCTCGGCCCCTCTACCGGCGAGATGTGGGGCTGGACATCTTTCCGTCCCTCCTGGCCTCCGGAGCCCGCGTCCTGACCCTCCCCATCCTGCCGGGACCCACCCTGGCCCACCCCGTTGGACAGCCCTACTTGGAGTGTGACATCCAAGAAATGATGCTAGTGGAATTTAAATACAAGTTAATTTTAATTTAATTTTAAATTCACATTGATGTTAATTTCAAGTGGAAAATCTCAATAGCTTTTATATATATACACTCAGCTCTACATTATTTAAGTTTCCATATATCCCAATCTTATCAGATATTCAATTTTATCACCAAAAATCAACAAATAAATCACAAAAAAATCTTTTAGAATCTCCTTTAACAATCAAATATAGAATTTCCTTTATGTGAAATTTTTGGAAATAAAATTAGTTCCCTTCCCTCAGTTTACTTACCTTTAATCTTTTTTTGCATAACTTACCATGACAACAATATAAAACCAAGTAACAATGACACCCTTCTCATAACATAAAAAATAATCATGAATTCCTTCAAATTATATCTCACAATTTTTGTCCTCCTACAAATTTTAACTTCTTCTTTAGCCACACTTTATCCCGTTTCTGTTGCTAATATATTGAATGCTCCATTAACTATTAATTGCATCGTCCAAGGAAAAAATGTTGGTAGAGACAATGCCCCTTCTGGTTTTGTTCTTAACATGTCTATTGACACAAGTGTTGAAAATCCAAATGCTTCATGTCAATTGAGTTCTGGAAATTTGCATGGGAATTTTGTTGTGTTTGATCCTTCAAAAGAACCAACAAGATGTTTCAGTGGGAGATGCATTTGGCAAGCTAGGCCAGATGGACTTTATCTTGTTATTAATGACCAATTTAGTTTAGTGTATAAGTGGCCATAGATTGTGTAATAGAATATTTGCAAGATATTGTTAACCTTTCTAATTCTTGGTTGAAATCACTTCTATATCATTTGTGTGTCATGAAGAAAAATGCATTAAAGACAAACAAAAAAAAGCGACATTTACCTGTATAATATTTAACAACATGAACGAACTTTTTACCAATTTGTCAAGATTTGTATATAAGTTAACAAGATAAGTAGATTATATCAAGCCTCGCTACTCATACAAAACTTGTGAACAATTAAACGACATGAGTTATGATGATCCGTCAAAATTTATAAACAATTTAACATGACATGTAAGCATCGCAAAACGTTTTATCGTAGTATAATGTTGGAGATTTCTAAGCAATGTCTCACATTGGTAAGGAAACACTATATTATTGTGTTTATAAGGAAAATCTCTTTCTTATGGGTTAAGATATATTTGGACAGAATTAATTAATTAATTAATTCAAAAAATTATGAAAAGACAACATTCCTAACTATTGGTTTAATCTCAAGAGGCACCATGAAAAGGAACCATTGGTTTAATCTCAAGAGGTATCATGAAAAGGCACTATCTATCTATAAATAGATTGTCATATTCCCATCAGAAAATATCAATCAAAATCAGAAAAATTCTCAATACAATAGGAATCAAACGTTGTTTTAGTGCAAACGATATTTGATTAGACTTCTTAGTATCCCTAAGACATTCAATCCTTCCCGGTGCACTCTATGGAGGTGAAATAGTCTTAAGGGGAGAGTTCGTACTCGCTTGTGAAATCGGTTTTCTACATTTTCTGTAATCTGTTTCTAACAATCTTAAGACTATTTATTTTTCTCACCATAAGAACACACAGTAGCCAGAGGTGGAGCATCGTGTGTCCAGACATCCTGCCTAATCAGCATCCGTATATGATAACAATCTGGTCGGTACTGAGGGGTATAGATGCAATCCATAATCAAGTGTGCCCTTAACATATAAGTAAAATGAGGATCCCCGGGGGCATGCATGAATAAGCATACCTGCTGAACAACATAAGCAATATCAGGCCTGGTAAAAGTAAGATATTGTAGTGCACCTACAAGACTCCTGAAAAGGGTAGGATCAGACACTGAATCACCATCAACGTCACTAAGCTTTGATTTTGAGTCAATCGGAGTGGACATTATCTTGCAATTTGACATTTTAGCCCTGTATACTATCTCTTCTGCATACTTGCGATGACACAAAAATATAGTATCTGCAGATCTAGTCACTGATATCCCCAAAAAATAACTCAACTTCCCCAAGTCAGTCATAGCATATTCGGTTTTAAGCAATGCAATGATCTCATTTTTCAACAAATAAGAGGAGGCAGTAAGCACAATGTCATCCACATATAACAACAAATAAGCAATGCTACTACCCTTATGAAAAATAAATAGAGAATTATCACATTTGCTGCATACATATCCAATCCGCATAATGTACTGTGCAAAACGATCATACCATGTTCTAGGGGCCTGTTTCAAACCATAGAGTGACTTACGGAGACAGCAAACATACTGAGGGCCTGCTAGATGGACAAAAACAGGCGGTTGGTGCATGTAAACAATTTCTTTCAAATCCCCATCTAGAAACATATTCTTCACATCAAGCTGATGAATCGGCCAATGCTTACCCATAGCAATATTCAGAACTGTGCGAATGATAGCCGGTTTAATAACCGGACTGAATGTCTCACTATAATCAATACCCTCATGCTGATTAGTGTCATTAGCCATAAGTTTCGCCTTATATCTCTCTAGATCACCATAGTCTCTGAATTTATGACTAAAAATCCACATGCATCGGATCACATTCACCCCATCTGGTCTAGGAACCAAATCCCAAGTATGTTTTTTTGTTAAAGCATGAAATTCCTTACACGTGGCCGCATTCCAATTTGGGTCTAGTTGAGCTAATTTTGGGTTTTTTGGAATTAGGGATATGGTTTGTGTGGATAAGTTAAATTGGATTTTTTGTTTGAAAATCTCGTGTTGGGCACAGGTTTCCATATGGTGCGAGGGGGCAGGGATAGATTGGGTATGTCTGCTGGGTGTCGGGTCACGGTGTGGGATCGGGTCTGGGATTTAGTTTGGTGTCAGAATCGGTGTAGTGTCCATGGTCGGGACTGGTAGTGGGTGTAAGGAGATGGGGTGTGGGTGTTGATTGGTGGTATTAGGTGACGGTGATGAGTCAGGTGGTGTTGAGTAGTCTATCAGATGTGGTGACAGTACGAGACTCAAATATGGGTCTGGTAATGGGTGGTGCCGGGGTGTTGTTGGTGATGTCAGGGTTGGGTTGTCGGTGATATTACTGTACCGGTAGGATGGTGCTGGTTTTGGGCTGGGGTTGGTTGACCGAAGTTGTGGCTGTATGTGGTGGTGACACAAGAGACGACGATTGGTTTCACCGGTGAGTGGAGGATGTGACGGTGGTGTGTGTGTGAGAGACGATCGGCCGACTGTCGGTGATGGCAGGGGCAGTCAGCGGTGGAGGAGACTTGGACGACGGATCGACAAAGTGGTTATCATATCGTGGCGTGACGGATCGGGATCGTGGTGGCGGCACGACTGAGTTCGTTGAGTATGCCGGAGATGTGTCGGACTCGTCTAGAAATGACTCGTCTAGAAATGAATAGTCTGTGTTTTGGAATTTTTGAATATTTGCAAAAGAAAATATCATCTCGTCAAATGTTACGTGACGAGAGACGTGAATTTGACGAGTGGACAAGTCATAGCACAAATAACCCCTATGATTAGACGGGAAACCTATGAAGACACGTGGAGTGGTTATGGGTGCTAATTTATGAGGAGCGGTGGACGCAAGGTTTGGGTAACACAAGCAATCGAAAATCCGAAGGTGATCATAGAAGGGAATCCAACGGTATAAAATTTCGGTTGGGGTCATGTTATGAAGAGTACTAGTATGTAAAATATTAAGGATGTATTCTACCATTTTGACTGCATAAACTCAAAAAGAGGAAGGGAGAGAGGCATGAAACAGGAAATTACGAACCATGTTATTTATGGTGCGAATGATTCGTTCTGCTTTGCCATTCTGAGGGGAGGTGTGGGGACACAAAAATTGAAAAACCATGCCATTATTTTTACAAAATTTGTGAAACGTGGAACTATTAAACTCACGACAATTATCACATTGAAAAACTTTAATGACTTTTTTCAAATTTCGTTTTGATAAAAGTGCGAAATTCCAAAAATTTGGAGAAAACTTCTGACTTGAACTTTAGTGGGTAAATCCAAATAAAGTGAGAGTAATCATCTAATAAGACTATATAGTATTTATGACCCAGAGCGCTAGTAACATGAGATGTCCATAGATTAGCATGAATAATATCAAAAGGAGCAAACTTAACACTAAGAGATGGCTTAAACGAAAGGCAAACATGTTTGCCTAACTAACAAGAAACACAATTTTGGGCAAGTTTCTCATTATTACAACGTATAAAATTATTGCTTCTAAGAAAATTAAAAACAGGAGTGCTTGGGTGTCCAAGCCTATTGTGCCAAGTCGATGGAGAGATAGTAGTGATATAGGTGTGTGAGCGGGAACTGGCAGTGGATGAGGATGGAAAAGGATAGAGATCCCCGTGCTATTGTATCTTGTAAGAGGTGTCCCCGTATGAAAATCATTCACATTTAAACCAAAAGGATCAAAGTCAACAGAGACGGAATTGTTACGAGTAAATTTCCGGACATATATTAAATTTTTAATAATGTTGAGAGCATACAGAATGTTGTTTAGGGAGAAGGGTGGGGTGAGGCGGTTGGGTATATGTTGTACCATAGCCCTGAATTGGAATACGATGACCATTACCAACAATAATATATTGAGTATACTTTAAACAGAACAGTCTGGAAAGATTACCTGCAAGGCGGGTGAGGTGAGATGTAGCTCCCGTATTCATGTACCAATTTTCATTGGGCTGCTTCAACGTCATACTGTTGAAAGCCTGACCCAAATCAGATGGGGCCAGGCCGTAGAATTGCGGTTGCTGGGCTTGGACGAAATGGGTCTGGTTGTGCACTGGGCGGTGACTTGGAGCTGCGCCCAACAACCCCTGATACTGGAAATTGTTTTGGGCCGGCTGGAAATATTGCAGGGCATGTGGCTGGTGCTGAAAATAACCTGGGGCAGAGGCCCAATTGCCTGTGTTGGCCCACTGAAATGGGTTGGACCACTGTGCTGCTGGATTGGGTTGTTGCGGCTGGCCTGCCCTGCTGCCGCAGCCTGGAACCCTTTCCATTTTTGTTGTTATTGCGGCCTTTGCCGCCTCGATCACCATCACGGCTGCTGGTTGTCCGACGGTGGCGGCTGGGCGGCGATGTTGGCTGTGTATTGTGCCGAATTTTCAACTGCTAATGCCTTCTGATTGTGTTCGTCATGTTTAGAACGACGGGTTTCCTCCAAAAGTAATTGTGAACGTGCCTTGTTGAAATTCGGTAGTGGGTCGGCTTGTTGAATCATGGTTGCGAGAGTGTCATATTCACCTTTCGGCAAGCTCGCAACAAGTTGTAGGACCATCTTAGTTTCGGAAACTGGCGTCCCCACGTTGAATAATTGGTCTGCAACTAGTTTTAATTGTTTACAATATTCAAAAATGTTTGCAAAATTATCGAGACGTGTATTGTTGAACTGCTCCTCTAAATACACAGCTCGAGTATATTTGTTGTCCTGAAAAATTTCTTCCAATCGTAACCATAACTCACGAGCCGAGGCACCTATTTTCATGATTGTATGAAGCAAGTCTTTAGATATGGTGCCATAAATCCATTATTTTATGATAGCGTCAAGACGCCGCCATGTCGAGTCTACAACATCTGAAGGACGAGGGATAGAGTCGTCAATGTTGTCAAGCACGGTATACGCGCATGCATGAATATGAAATAATTCAACCCACGATGAATATTGTCCATCTTCTTGATCAAGAATAACGGGGATAAAATTCTTGATATTTGTAACGACGAACGCCAGATGGAAAGAAGATGTAGAGGAGGGAGCGGGAGGGTTTTCTATGATGACTGGGGAGGAGACGGGAGTTTTAGGAGAGGAAGGATTAGACATGATAGCCAGAAAATTGGACAGAAAACTAAGGGGGAAAAAAACAAATCGCCGACGGTGAGGGGGGGGGGGCTACTAGAAAAGAATAAAAAATAGGGTTTTTAAGTGTTTCAGGGTTTGACTCTTGATACCATATAAGATTGTATTAATCTCCCTTGCAGACTCTTTCTAATTAATACAAATATATATAGTGTGTATAATGTGAAATCCTAATACAATAAGGATCCTATATCTACCATAATTATACAACACTAAATATTTCAAAATATATAGAGTAAATTATATTAATATACGTTAGTAAAAACATCTGTGATTCCAAATTTTCAAATCCAACTTAATCAGATATTCAATTTTATCACCAAATGAACAAAAAACAAATTACCAAATTCCTTTAGGATTTCCTTTCCAACTGCAATATGAAATGTTCATTATTGTTGCAAATTTTTTGGAAATACAATTATTTTCCTTCCCCTGAGTTTAATTAATTACCTTAATCTTTTCTTGCACCACTTACTTAACTAGTGAACCATGACAACCATGAAACCAAGCAACAATTGACACCCCCTTCTTACATACCATTGAAAAAAAACATGAATTTCTTCAAAGATTATCTCCCAATTCTAGTCCTTTTGCAAATTTTAACTTCTTCTTTAGCCACAATTTATCCAGTTAATGTTTCTAATATGTTGGATGATCCATTAACTATCAATTGCATAGCCCAAGGAAAAATATTTGGTAGAGACAATGCCCCTTCTGGTTTTGTTCTTAGTATGTCCATTGATACAAGTCTTGATAATCCAAATGCTTCATGTCAATTTAGTTCTGGAAATTTGCATGGTAATTTTGTAGTGTTTGATCCTTTAAAAGAACCAAACAGATGTTTCAAGGGGGAGTGCCGTTGGCAAGTTACATCGATTGGACTTTATCTTTATATTTATGAGTCATTTACTTTGGTGTATAAGTGGCCATAAATTGTTATTTTACATGTGTAATAGAATATTTGCAAGGTATTAATGTTGGCCTTTCAAGTTCTTGGTTGAAATCATTTCTATCATTTTTGCGTGTCATGAAGAAAAATGCGTTAAATGACAAAAAAGACAGGAGTATTTACCTGTGAATAATTGAACAATACAAACGAAATTTTTTTATCAATTTATCAAAATTTGTACAAAAGTTAACAAAAAGGGTAAAATAAAGATTGTACCAAGTCTTCCTAGTCGTTTAAAAATTGTGAACAATTGAATAACACATATTTTAACAATCCGCCAAGACTTGTTGAACAATTTAACGTGAAGCATAAGCTCCGCGATTCGGTTTACGTAGTACAGAGTATGGTGTAAGCCTCAAAACATGAAGCGTAAGCTCCTTAAATTATTAAGTTTCTTTATTTAATAAATTAATAGAAGAGCATATAGCACAAAAATATAGTATATAAAAAAGTACACTTGGAAAATTAAAAGGATAAAAAGAAGTCAGAAATTTTAGCAATGTAAGTGTAAGCAACTTAGTAGGTAAGATTAAACGCTGATTTTATCTCATGATGAAATCCCAAATCATTCAAATCATGATGAATTCCCAAAGGCATGATTTGGGATTCCAAATCATGATTTCAATTTTTTTAAATGTAAAAATTGACCCATAAATTTATATTTTATAAAAAAAGATTCATAAGTTGGTAGATATATTTATTAGTCACGTTTACAAACCATTTATATCAAATATTAAAAGATCTACAAGTTGGTAGCATAATTACAATAAATTTACTCTTACCAACCATGTGGGAGGATTATATTAAAGAGTAGTTACACCACAACTCATGTTCAATTTTTCATTTTATTGAACTAAAGTTTGATCAATTGATGTTGTATATTTTAGGAAGGTCTTCTAATAGCATATTAATTTTGTTATGAACTATGACATGCTCATTTGATAAGATTGTATAAAAATTGAGAAATTTTTAATGGTTTTCCCAACTGTGGGATTTGTATAAGAAAAAATACAACTTGAGAAATCCAAATCGCATGTCCAAACAAAACTTCAACCTCAAATCATCATGATTTCATCTCCTGATTTAGACTATATTCATAGATAAATCGATTACAACGTCCATTCAATGATACAGAGAATTTTAATTAGTTTAAGCTTTTAATCAAGTTCCAGTGAATTTGAAATGATTAATAGTTTTAGAAAAAACAAAGAATATTATGTTAAGATAAAATATTAACTAGAGAGAGCTCAGATACACATAATTTCATCATATATAGCAAACGGTAGTGAAGACCCCCCTCCCCCCCTCACAAATTTAGGTAATAATCATCACCGCTCTGATGCACCCAGCCGGAATCGAACCGGAGTTTGTACCATAGCAGGGTACTATTCTACCACTAGATTACTGGTGCTTAATATCTGAGTCTCTAATATAGTTCATCAAATAACATATTTACCCGTACTTGATCTTTATACCAAATCAAATAATTTGATGTTAGAGTTAAAAATTAAAATGATTACACATATCATTCGATAATGGTTAAGCTATGAATACAACAACATACCCATTATGATTTCACCAGATGGGATTTGAAGAGAATAGAGTGTACGCAGACTTTATCCCTATCTTTTGACGGGTAGAGAGGATGTCGTTAAGCTATGAATGTGAGTATGAAAGAGAAATGTCATATATCCATTGATTTGATATCAATATTGAATGTTAAATAAGTGTTCATTGCTACAAAACAAAGTGATGAAGCTACGAGCAAAAGGACTCGTGAGAAAAGTACTTTATTTCACACTTCATCTTCGTGAAGAATTAAAAACATTTACAGAAAAGGAATACACAAAATAAGAAATCAAGGGTGAAAATAGAAATGATATAATATCCTTAAAATTCGCTTAATTGTTTTACGCAATAAATAAAATGAAAAATACATATCAGATTGGTGTTACCCAAAAAAAAAGGGTGAAAAAGGAGTAATGCATGCATTAAAATATTAAAATAAGGTCACTTTTTTGCTTTTTGTAGAGGACCAAACCAAACTCTGTCAATAAATCATTCTGTCTTTTTCATTTATGTGATACTATTATTTAACTTGACATAAAATTTTAAAAAAAATTATAATTCAGATTAAGTCATAAATATTTATGTGTTTAAAAATTATTTTATTAGGAATAAAATAAAAAAATTAAATTAAATTATTTTTAAATATGAAAAGATAATATTTTCTTTAAAAAAGACAGAATGTTGATGGTAAGGAGTATTAGTTTTGATGAAACAAAAGGAAATTATTTTAGACATCCCATATGATGAGAAAATATTTTTTCACCTTTTCCTTGAATAACTGAGAATATCTATAAAGATATTGACAAGTAAAAATTAAACACTAGGAGGGAGAATCTTAAATAACATTTAATCCATGATTGTTTTTCCATAATAGTTGAGCATGCATTGGGGTAAATGAATCAACCTAATATTCGCATAATTGGAAATTAATTAAAGGGACCATAATTATAATTAAATATTAGCATGCAAATGCAAGATTTTGTTCCCCTACATTTAATATTATAGTACTATATAAAGACTGATGCTTCAACTCATATCCTAGCAAAAAAGAAAAAAACAAGGAAGAGAAAAAGAATAAAGTCTTCACAATTAAATTTGCCCGTATTTTTTCTTCTTTTGACTACATATTATTCATGTGCTTTTGTTCATTCTATACAATTCACTGTATTAATCATCAATGAATTGGCAACTATTTTATGAACTCACTGCATACCACAGACCCTTGTGGTTTGACCCTTCCCCGAATCCCGCACATGACGGGAGTTTAGTACACCGGGCTGCCCTTTTTACTATATAATTGAAGGTTTTGATACTGGAATTTCCCCAATTCCACCAGCAAGTAAAGACTCTTTTCCAGTGAATTTTAGTGACCCAAAGCAACAAGCAAATGTTACATGTGGTTTGGCTGCTCAAAAAATAAAAGGGGTACATGGTCAATTTGTTCTCTTTGATAATCTTAGAGACTCTGAGAGATGTGCAAATAATTTATGTGAATGGCATGCAAAAAATGATGGATTGTATCTCAATATTCAAGGAAAACAAGTTTTTCAATTTAAATGGTCCTCTTAGAATTAATTAATTCATTCCTATGGGATTTGAATTATTACTCTTGTAATTGGGAGGGGAATAATTAGTAAAGTTTACATGTTGTTAGTTATTGTTATGACTTAATACTTATACAAGTTTCGTGAAATAAAATACTATGATGAAGTAAGAATTGTGTAATGATGACTTGATTGAACACAGTTTGAAATTTAATAAATAATTGATTCGTTCTTTATTATTTTTATCCTTCTCTACTTAAATAATCTATAATAAGGTTTAAACTCGTGTAATTAGTTTAACTTATACTTTTTCTTGTTGCACTTTTATCATTCAATCAAAACCTTGCGAACAAGAACATATGTATACTTCATTAGACTTGTTTAAGATTCACCATTAAAAGTTTCAAATTAAAGGATTACATCTTGAAATCCCTTTTATACAAATTATCATATTAAAAGGTGTTTATATGACGAGTCTCGGGGTGGGGTATAGTAAAAACTTGCCCAATCGCTAAATAGGTTTCTTCTTCGCTTATCTTTCTTTTCAAGTTCATTTAAGTTAGTTTACAAATTTCTACTCAATTTTTTTCTCAAAGCTGATTAGCTTTTTAGATGAAACATTTCTGATTAGTTTTTAGTCAACTGTTGATTCTTATTAGCGTTTAAGATGAAGTAATCCGAGCTCTTGACCTCTGGGGAGGTACTACTTTGACGACCTGCTACCTTTCTTTCTCTTGATGCCTTATCTGCTGACTATGACTATGCCTCTCTGTTGGCGGTTGGTGTCTCAGTGTGATATCAGGAGTCCATGACCTCCAAGCTGGGGTAAGACTTATAGTGGAAGAAAGAAGATTTGTCTCGATTCTATCTCTATCTTTCGACATCTCATCTCTGTAATAGAGATATAACAAATAAATGGAATTGGATGCCATGTCAATCCCATATATGGAATTGATATTCACATATATCAAGATAATATTATAGATTGATCTATAGATCCATATCAAATGCAGCCTCTACCTTTATTTTATTCCAAGGGACACTACAATCTAACTAATAAATAGTATGGTAGAAAGATTCATCTATTTCTTTCTACCATACTATCTATCTATTAGAATACTGTCGATTCTAGTCCACTCATTTCATTTAAGACATGAAATTGGAATCTTTTTCATTTTATTTCGTCAATTTTATGTCGTGTTACCGAGGACCTCGTTTCAAAAAAATACGCCGCCTGGGGGCTTTACCAGGTTCGAGTCTGATACATCAACCATCTACTCAATATCCTTGTACGAGTCCACAATGACTACACGAGATGAACCTTGGTTTGGTGAATTGAATTTGGCCTTAGCCAAGGACTTCCCCCCCCCCCCCTTCCTCTTCCCCGAACGGGAGGACTGTCCATCCCCTGTCTATTCATCGGGCTTTGGCTGGTCTGTCAATCAACTTCCTGCTCTCAGTTAGTCCAGGCCAAGGGTAAAGCAAACAGTGCAAAGGTCAATAAATTCACCTCCATCTAGGCAGGGAATTAGTAGATCATCTTTCCTGACAAATGGAAGGATGTAGTGGTATTCGAATTCTCTCAACCTTCCTCGTACATACAAAAAGAAGAATTGGGTTGTCTCGAAGGCCTATTTCGGAAACCCAAGGACTCAATCGTATGAATATTTAAAATACAGGATTACTATTTAGATGTCCCAATTATTTTACATTTTCTTGAAATTTATATAATTAATTTGTAACTTTACTTTCTTTAATATACATTTTTTTGCAATATTAATTTATAAAATATTAATGTTTCAATTTATATCAAACCCTGTATTACTTCTTTGCCAATACCTTTTTGTTTTACTGTATCAGCGATTATTTTATGTTCACTCTTAATCAGAGTAATCAGTGTGCCACTGTACTTGCTCCATCATTTGTTTTTGTGTTTTGACGACATTGATGTAGTAGGAGAGGTTGGGAAGGAGGGGCATTGCTAGATGGTTGTGTCTGTACACGAGAAAGGTTTATTCGAAATATTCGATAACTTAATTTATAATGATATATACTGAAAATATTTTTTTCTTACAACTAAGTCATCCTCCTTGGCAGCCAAATCCTTTTACCATAGAAGCTCTATAAATTAATGCTCTTGGGATCACCAAAATTTATTAATTAAATGAGATATTAATTAATCGATAAATTAATAATTATTAATTTATATATTAATTAATATTTTATTAATTTATAGATAAATTAATATTTTATTAATTTATAGATAAATTTATAATGAAATACCCAATTTACAAACATCCTTTAATCTTCCACTTCATTATTGTTCAATGTACTATATTAAATGAAGCATCCTTCAATCTCCCACTTTATTATGCTACTTGTGTTCAATGTACTACTTTATGGATATTAAAAAATATTTCCTATATAAACACAAGATCAAATCATGCTAACACAAACAATGGATGTCGAACATGTCCTGAACTACCCAGAAGAAAATGTAGTTGCACATTTGTTGACTAATGAAGAAATAATTGAGAGCGTTATAGGAATTGATAAAGGTGATGAAGATGATGATGACAGTTTTACAGTAGAGCCCCCTTCGCGAAATGAGGCTATTAAAGCGACAATCACATTGAATAATTTCTTGTTGAGCTATGAGAAAACAACACCAGAAGTTCTTACAATGATAAGAAAAATTAGAGATGAGATTCAATGCGACATTAATTTCAACAAAAAACAAAAGACAATTGAGTCATTTTTCAAGAAGTCTTCATAAATCACTCATGTATTATGTAGTATATAAGGAATTATTAATTTATATTTTACATGGGGTCTATATGAGTAATCAAAAATATATTATCTTATAATTTTAGCGAATTATTAATTTAGCACGTTATCCCCATATCGAGACCGACAAAAAATATTATCTAAGAGAGTTTATTAAATAATCGAGTATTATTATAGAGTTTCTACTAGGGGTGAGCGGGTCCGGGTACCCTAACATTTTTTAACTACCCGGACCCTACCCGGTAAAAGATCGGTTCCTAAATTTACTATCCGGAACCTACCCGTAGCAATCATTACCCGGAACCTACCCGACCTGGGTCCGTAGGTTCCCTGCACTCTCAATAAAACCACAAATTAAGCAACAATTTTTAAGCCTATGAGAATAAAAAAGAGTTCTAAAATAATTTCATCAAGTAGTTTTTTAGCCTGCAATCGGAGTTTTTAGTACCCTTATAAGAAGTTTTAGAAAACTTATTCATTGTAGAAAAGTTAATTCTGTTACCAAAACCTAAAATTGCAAGTCAAATTTGACACTCAATTAATTGAACGTGTTGATTTCAAAATAAATTTGAAAATATCTTAATTAAACTTATTTTCGTGTTCATAAGCTCTTCGATACAAAAGAAAAGCTTTATAATACTAGTAAATCCCTAAATTTCATCTTCACAACTACAAAAATATACACAAATTTTAAAAATAGATTTACATTTCAAATAAAAAAGTAATACAAATTGAAGATGAGTATCGCCTGAAATAGAACAGAAGCATATGATATTAAAAAGAAATTGAAGAGTTAGATATGAACCCATATGCATTTTAGGAATGACGTGAACACAACCAAAGGAGAGAAAGAGGCAAAGGTGAAGCTTCAATGACGACAACGATGAAAGTACCTGAGAGAAAGCTTCAACAACGATGATGAAGCTCTGGTGTAGCTAAACGTCATTGTTATTGAGAGAGTTTTGGGGTGGGAAAATCAATGTGCAGCGCAACAAATAATTTTGGAGAAAGTTAAAAGTGGTCCAAATGTTAAAAAAATATTTAATATTTTATAGGTTCCGGTATCGTTCCGGTCCGTACCACTGCTCTATTTGCCGGAACCGGAACCGGACCCGACATTGATCGGTTCCTAATTTTACTACCCGGACCCTATCCGTTATTATAATATATCTACCCGGAACCTACCCGTTAGTGTCGGTTCCGGTCGGATATCTGGGTACCCTGTACCCGTGCTCACCCCTAGTTTCTACTGTATTTGTTACTACTTTATGTGTTGTTCTATCTTGTACCTCACTGTCATAATACCTACATTCAATTATATAGCTATAAAGAAAAGAGATTGACATATTAATTTGAAAATCTAGGGGATCTTTTTAAACTTTTGAAAACAAAAGAAAAGATTGATTTCATATATGGTCATTTAGCTTTTATTTTACTACACCAAAGTCATTAAATTATTTTTTGTAACATCTAAATCACTAACCTTAGCTCAAGTGTCACAAAAAGTCACTAAACTATTTTTCGTAACAAAAAAATTATTCAACTTTGCCTAAGAATCACGATAAGTCACTAAACATGTATCATTAGGTAAAGTTGAGTATTCTTTTGTTACAAAAGATTAATTTAGTGACTTTTCTGATACTTATGTAAAATTAAGTGATTTATTCGTTATAAAAAGAAAAATTAGTTTCGTGACTAAAAGTAGAGCGACCCTTTATGAAATCAACCCAAAAACAAAAGATCCAGACCCGAAACTGGTCCCTCCTAAAAAGATAGTGTCGGGACTCGAAATCGGGACGGGACCTGGCTCGTCCCGCCCAGGCTCTTCCCGCCCCAGACCTGCCCCGCCCCCGACCCCCCTTTGCAAAAATGATCGTTGCACATTTACCAATTTATATTTTGGTCGTTGTGCAACTGCCATTTTTGCCCCCACCCCATAAATCCCCCTACCCCTTTAATATTTATTTTAACCCTTATGTTACTATATTTACACTTTAACTCAATTTTCCAACTATACATACCTCATTTTCTCTTCATTTTATCTCACAAATCTTCCTACAATCTCTCTAATCTCTCAATCTATCTCTCTACAAGTCTACAATTACATTGCCTACTAAATATTTTATTTTATTTTCTCATTTGTATAATTGTATCAAAGATAAAAAAAATTAGGACTGAAGTTGGCAACTAGCTTGAGGATCATCCATCAACCTCGATTACAAGTCGACGTTACGTCGGCGTTTGGTACCTTCGTTACTTCTTTAAATTATTATTGTTACTTTATTTTAATTATCACACTTAATTTCATTATATTTCATTATTTATTTGCATAATTAAAATGGAAGGATTAAGAGGTATGTTTAAGGGTAAGGGTAAGGATGCTTCTTCTAGTAACAAGGGCAGGGGTACTTCTTCTAGTCATTCTATTCCTAGATAGGATGATTTGATTGATTACACTCATATAGATGAAACTGAATTTTTTAATGATATATTATTAGATGATGAGATATATTCTGCAACTGAACCAGACTTTAATTTAGAAGATAATCTAGATGATACAACTACTAATCTAGATGACACACCCACTAGTGCACCTCAAACTGAAACTGGAACACCTCCTATTCCCTAGCATGAGACGAGGCCCCACACAATGAAAATTAAAATCAGCTGCATGAGATGTTTTTGATAGGGACCAAGAGAATCAAGTAGTTAGATGCAAAATTGTAAAAATATTTATAAATTTAAAATGGAAAAAGGTCAGGGTGGGACGAGAGGTTTATTGAGACATGTACAAGGCTTTCATAAAGCTAGGTGAGATGAATATGAGGCTACAAAATCGGGTGCGCCAATGCGCTCTCAATCGGGACAAGGTTCACATAGTGTTCCGGACCAAGTACATGGTCAAATTAACCCGACGACAGGGGGAATTGTAGGTTCTAAATACGATAAACATAGAGATAGGAAAGCAATAGCAAAATTAGTTGCGGTGGAGGATTTTCCTTTTTCATTTCCTTCCTCCTGGTTTTATTCATTACATAAGAGATATGTATAATCCTGTTTTTAACAGTTTTCCTAGATCAATTGTTAGGAGAGACATTTTTTAAATTTGCAAATGAATATCAACAATACTTATGTTATGAATTATATCATTTTTCTGGCAAAGTATCTATCACTTCTGATATAGGTCGTAGTATTAACGACAATGATTATTTAACTGTAACATGTCATTGGATAGATTATAGTTGATCTATGCAAAAACGTATTTTAGCATATAGATATATTGATGATAGGTACACTGGAAATTTTATTGCATAAAATATTCATCAAGTTTGCGATTATTATGGTATAACTGACAAAATAATGACTGTTACGTTAGATAATGCTTCTTCTAATAATTATGTTGTGAGACTTTTAAAAGATCTATTAACTCCATCTTTTCCTAATCAATTTCATAGAAAATGTGTGTGCCATATTTATAACTTAGTTGTAAAGGATGATCTATCACTTTTTGAAGACATTCTTAATAAAATACAATTTGCTATAAACTTTATTTTTAGAAGTAATAGAATACAAAGAAAAAAAACTATAAAAAAACTTGTCATGATTGTGGATTACCTTTTAGAAAAATTCCTGAAGAAGTACCGACTAGGTGGGATTCTCTATATGAACAACTACTCGTTGCTTACGATTATAGAAGATCTATAACTTTATTTTTTAACGCCCATAATCGAAATCCAACTGATATGCTTATAGATAATGATTGGGAAAAAAATTCAAAATTTATTGGATTATTAGAGAAATTTTTTCAAGCAACTAAAGAGTTTTCTGGTATATATTATCCTACTATTTCAACTATGTTATTTTATATAGCTCTAATATTTTTGTTACTTAATGAATATATGGAAAAATCATCTTATAAGGAACCTATTAAAAAGTGTTTATCAAATTAAAAAAAATCTATTCCCACTATTTATATTTTGGTGTTATATTAAATCAAACTATTAAAATAGACGGTTGTAAAACACTTATTGAAACTATTTCTGATTGTATAGCAGTACTTTCACCTCCAACTCCAAAAAACCCAAATGAACAACCACCTAAGGAACCAACTAAAGAAGAAGTTTTGTCTAGCATACACGATGAATGCAAAAAAAATATAAACGCATTACCAGCAAGAAAGTGCTAGCAACCAACCAGCTTTTGTACCATCTTCTTCTTCTTCAATACAACCTTATAAAAAATATATTATTTCTGCGGCTAGTATTGAAAGCCTTAGAAATAGAATGTTTAGTGGTTCCACTGCTAATCAAGTTAGCGAGTTTTATGTTTTTGTTTTGCAGGGTGTTGTACCGTACCAAGCAGTTCTCAATGAATAAGGACGTGAAGACTTGCTTAAATACTCGAGGAAAAATGAGAAGACATTTCCGACACTAGCAAAGATGGCCCAAGATGTGTTGAACATTCAAGCGTCATCAATAGCGTCTAAAGCGCTTTTTCTGTCAGAAGATTTCAAACAGGAGAGCACAGACACTTATTAGTGGGAGACAGCTTGGAGATTGCGGTTTTATTCAGAGATTGGATACGAGCGGAGCGTAGAAGGTGCGGTCAACCGGAGATCAACGAAGAAGACGACGAAAACTACAAAGAAATCTTGTCTGACGAACTGAAAGCGACGTCGACCAATTTGACCAACAAATTCCAATTCCAATCGAAGAATCACAAGACATTGTGAAGAAATTAGAAAATGTGTCTATAAATATGTAATTTTTTAATTACAATTTTACTATGTGATTTGCAACTTTCAACACTACAAAGTTGCAATTTTGAAATTGTATTACAAAAAATTATATTTATATTAAATAATATAAGAGGCACAAAAACAGCCTTGGGATTTTTTTTATTACACTATCTTGTTCAATTATTGAAGTGTTTATTTATACTATTTTTTAAATTAAATGCCAAAAAAAAAAAAAGGAAATCCCAATCCCGACCCGACCTCGCCCCGCCAAGACCGGTCCCCTTTTCTGATGGGATGAGGGAAGAGACGGGACGTTTGCCAGTCTCGCCGGAGGATCTGTCCCGACCTCCCCCTGTCCCGTAGGGTCCCGTCCCGCCGGGACCCACCCACCCCGAACTCGCCCCCTTGGACACCCCTAACATAATTTTCTAGCTTTAAACAGCTATATCACACAACTAAAACAAAATAATATATGTATAAAATTAATATTGTGTTTAGTTTACAATATAAAAAATTGTATAATTAATACATATATAAGTGATGAGGAAATCTATTTATTATTTTAGGCACGATAAAAGATGGAATAACTCATACATAAATAACTAAATTTTACATAATTAATTTCTACATAAAATAATTATATTAATTCTATCATAACTAATTCATATATTACTAATACTTGAATAACTCTAGTCAGCTACCAAACTACGCCTTAATGTTATGAGTCAAATGTAAATATTCGAACATATCAAATACAAATGATCTTTAAATTTAAAAAATAAGCTCATCTTCTTTATTGCTTTTACAATTGGGCACACCCGTGCGACGCATCTAGTATATATAATATATATCATAAACTAACAAAAAGATTCTACCTAGCTAGGTGCTACTGATTAGTATATTATATTGATTATAATGGAATGTAGAATCAGTTAGCACTTAATGCATACTATAAAATAAGCAAAAGGAACAATTCGATTTGTAATAATCTACATGTTCTTTCTGCCTTTTTATAGTAAATAAATAATTTTCAATATTATCTAAAGAAATTATTAGATGCAAGGAATAGTTGAGAAAACTTTAACAATTTTTTACTGCACTGTCTTTTTCTTTCGGCTGATAAGAAGAATGTCAAAATTGTAGTGATAAGCTTAGATAAGGTTCCAAATTACAAATTGTAGTGTTTTTTTTTCCAGAATGTTTTATCATGACTTAACCGTTTTTGTTATCATCATTATCATACCGCTTTAAATTTTTTATCCGGGTTTGACCGTTTCTCTTACTTTGCTTGTGTTTATGTTGTGTATTGAGCCGATGGTATTTCGAAAACAGTCGCTCTACCTACCAAGGTAGAGGAAAGATCTGCGTACACTCTATCCTTCCAGACCCCACGTTGTGGGATTTCACTTTGTATATTGTTGTTATAAAGAGAGTATATTTACCTTTTTAACACAGATGTAGTTAAAAAAATATCAATCATGAAAATTTGGTATGATTTTAAATTGATCTGATCGTTTTTATTTTTTCCACGTTAGAACTTTTTCTAAGGTAAAGCAAAAATATATTTTCTTTATTTTTACACTTCCTAGCTTGAGGAGTGTTGAGATGTAAAATATAACCTTCAAGGGTAGCTAGCTAATCCCCCCTAGGTAGTTAAATAACTATAACTTCTTTCCTAGTTCCCTAAAGGAGTACATATTAGAAGTATTAATGTAAATCAGAGACGGATTTATGATTTAAATTTTAGGGTTTAATATTTTTAGGTTTTTAGTATTGATTCTATTGTATTTTTAAAATCACGGTTTCAACTTTCAAACCTACTACTCATTGAGATTTTAAGAGTTTTTGCACATATTTTTGCTTTGCGTCTAAAATATTTGATTAAGATGAATATGATATCGCAACAATGCTTCCGCCTATGTACTACATAAATCACTAGTATGACATTATTTAGTTTTGAATGTTTGAATGAATGTTCTATGTTCAAGCAAGCATCAAATTTTGTTTTTATTTTTATTATTCAAAAAAATAAGAAAAACATTTCAAATCGAAAATATTACATTATGAGCAAATTGGTTAAAGCATCTGAGGTTCTATGGTGTAGTGGTTAGCACTCTGGACTTTGAATCCAGCGACCTGGGTTCGACTCCCGGTAGGACCTTTTGTTTGTTCATTTTCTCTCTCTCCCCCCCTATTTTGGGTCATTTAACTTGTTGAAAAGACAATAATTGGATCTGGCCAGTTTTTGTTTTTTCCTTATTGTTTAAACTGAAAAGACTAATCTATTAGTCTAATAAAAGGACTAAACAACAAATGAATGGTCTAAAACACTAGACAAATTCAATGGTTGGCTTCTCACTAGTCACTACCCATCCCTTCACACCGGGGCAGAGCTACATCGCTTACGGGTTCAGCAGAATTCAATAATTTTGACTCAAAATTTATAGTAAATTTTCATTTAACATGTATAAACAATTTACCGGGAATTCAATAAACTATTTTTTCTATATTCTAGAACTCATAAACTCTAAATCCTAGCTCTACCTCCGCTTAACAATACTCCTATTAATCTAATAAAGTTCTAAACCATCAAATGGTGTGGAATGAAAACAAAACAAAAAAAAAACTATTCTAATTCACCATGCTCAATTTGCACTGTAAAAAAATTACTAAGAAAAAATTGGGATATAATATTGTCCATGGATGGGATGGAACAAAGAATCCTTGCATTATAAAAAACCAATACTTGAGGCTAGTATGCTCCAAGAATTTTTCCCTCCTTGAAGCTTCTTCCTTTTTTTCATCACTTGATTACTATGTTATCATTAATTCACTTTTATGGTTATAATATTCCTTTTGCAAGTGTGATAAAGTTTTCTCCTTTAAAATCCAAGACAAGAGCCTTTGGTTTCTTTGAAGGCAACAAATCACACATTAAATTAGCCAATATGGAACAAGAAAGAGTTGAAGAGAGATCAATGGATATTAGTCTCAAAGACCTATCCAAACAACTTGAAGATTTTGCTAAGGTTAGGAATTGGGAAAAGTATCACAGCCCTAGGAATCTGCTACTTGCCATGGTAATTAATTCATTTGCTATTAACTTCTATCTTTTCGGCTTTTAATTTGATACTATCATCTCAAACTCAAACTAGCATCTCTATTCAGGGTAGAAATAGCATCCACTGACTACTTTTTCACCTTTGGAATTTGAAATTCTATGGCAATAGCTAGTTTTCAATTACATACTGAAAAGTGGTTAGTTAATTTTACGCCTATACAGAGACGGATTCAATTTTTTGGTGGATTCAATCTTTGAGCTTCTTAACACGGAACATATAGCACTTCTATAATTATATGTTTACAATTTAATATTTGCTGAAATTTAGCGTTTTTCACTTATCTATGTACCGTATCGAAAATACTAAGTTTAGTTAAACTAGTCGTATAGGTTGCTTGCTAGGTTCATCAATGGTCAATAGCTACTCCTATTTTCCTCACTTTGAAATGATACATTAGTCTAAGATTTAGGACATGAAATTGCAATAGTGCTTGATGAACAGAGAGTAAGAACTCATTTCTTGTTATTGGTAAAGCTTTTTAACCATTTACTATGAATATAATGATTCAACTTAAATCATAAGCTTTATTTATTTTAGATTTTTGGTTGATGCTTGATGGACTAATTCAAAATGAGAGCTCCCTTTGTTGAGGTAGTAGTATGACTGATTTTTAGCTCTTTTTTCTAATAAGTTTCATGCAAGTTAAAAGTGTATCTCACCAATTATAAAATGTCTTAGACATTTTACACGAGGTGATTATAGCCACATAACATGTGTACGAAAGATGGTACCACTAGATAATTACACAATGCTTCATGATTCCTATTGCATCTTGTCATGTACTATACTTGGCAAGGTTTTGCACACAAGAAAAAGCATCTCTCCACTTGTTCAAAGATTCATGAAAGAAAAAAAAGTGCTAATAGCATATATGATCCCTCTATTATTGATAAATTTTATATTTAATTTAACATATTTAACATTCAATAAATTAAAATATGCATTTTTATCCCTTTAATTTATAAATATTCATAAATTACCAAAATTGTTAATCCTTTCACCATTCAATTATGCATTGGTTATGTTAAATTTTTATTGTTCCTACATATTTTAGGCTAATATAGTTCCAAAATAGTCCAAATCTTGGATGTGTTCATTTTGTACTCAAGACTGTGGCCTTGCTAGTGGTCAATGAAGTGGTTGACAACCATGAGGTTTCAGATTCAAACCCTAGTGAAAGCAAAACTCTAGATGATTTTCTCTCACATGTCCAAATCTTGTTGGACAGAATTACCTGATACACGTGCTAATGAGGGGTAGCAGCTATCTTGTGAAATTAGTCGAGATACGCGAAAGCTAACCCAAACATTACAATTATCAAAAATACCAAAATCAAAATATTTATCGCTAACTCCAAAAGTGCTATTATCTTTTTTTTTATGCTAATTAGGGATGGTGAGAGGAGAACAAAATTTGGATAAATTCAGGTGAAGAATGTGATTCATATATTTTTTGTTGTCCAATTGAAAATTTAGGTAGGTGAAGTAGGGGAGCTATCACAGATATTCCAATGGAGAGGAGAAGTGGACAAAGGGTTGCCAAATTGGAAGGAATCAGATAAAGAGCATCTTGCTGAAGAGTTATCTGATGTATTGCTTTATCTCATCAGATTGGCTGATATTTGTGGCATTGATCTTGGTGATGCTGCTGCTAAGAAGATTATCAAGAACTCAATAAAATATCCTGAGCCTAAAGTCTTTGAGGAAATGTTTTAATTACTTGTGTATCTTAAGAGTGTTTTTGTTTGGTGATGAAGGAAAAGAAAATATCATTTTGGGCGTACTAAAAATAAAAATATACACTTACTATAAAACTTTTGCGTTTGTGCATCAGTTGCAAATTTCCTTGGACGTGATTACAAAAACTCTTATGTTTCAATTTCAAACAAGTTAGAATCGATAAATTATATAATTTTATTTTATATTAGTATATTCTATGTTAAGAGAATTCATCATAAATTAACTAATTTCAAGCTAATTATTACAGCTTTCCTCGTTTATCTGTACCTGTTAACTAGTAATATGATCATCAAGAAATAAGCAACTAACTAAATTTTTTTACCTTGACTTTGTCCTATCTCTGGGGACGGAGGCAAGGAGGTTCAATTGAATTTACTTTATGTTGCATAAAATACGACACAAATAAGGTAAAATTAATGAGTTTGTTTTAGTTAGATATAAATTATTGAATCCTTTTGATACAAGGAGCTTATGGTGTACTGGGACTTCGGTTCAAAATTTACTTTAGATCTTAGATCGATCCACAAAAAAAAAAACTCTCCATGTCTGCTGAGAAAGAATATTTATCTCGGTTTAGCCTAGTTTTTCCTTAAACACCTTTTATATGCTATTATGCATTTTTATACAAAGTGGATATAATTTTATCGTAATTGTATAATATTGTATAATGTTATATACCGTGTGTATAAGCACGGCTATGGAAAAACATAGTTTGTTTAATATAAACTGAAAATATGGCTATGTAGGTGTTATATATGTAGGGTTTTTTGGGTTGAAAACACATAAGTAAGGCACAGCGGAAGTTTAAAATTTTGTTCTTACTTAACTCAACAATTTCTTCTGGTATGGTTATATGACAATCAAAACCCTGTAACATGAGACATGAACACTTACAGGTTGTATTAACTGAAGTCTTTACTTAGGGATTACACGCGACTGTCCCTTCGACTGCAAGCACAATGCTACGGAGTATTCCTCTGTCAAGAAAGCCAGAAAATCTTGACAGAGGTTTGAGAGAGTTTTATCCAAAACTCTAAGTCTAGAATTGATTATGAGAATTAGTGTGTTAATTAACAAAGGGGGTGTTGTATTTATAGTTGAGATTAGGGCAACAAATCATATTAGGGTTGGGCTCCAAGCCTGGCCCAAAAACCGAGGTGCATGGGCTCACTGGCTCATCAGTCGGGTCAGCCCTTACTAGCAGCATACTTCTACGTAAAATCTCATTTCCCGTTTTCATTTAATATATATATTCAACACATTAAATTCAAAATCTAATTTTGATTTAATTAAATAATTTCATCTAATAGAAATTATCCCATAGTTATTATCAATTTAAATATCTCGATCTCAAATCGAATATTTAATATTTCTCAATACACCCTTAGATCGAAGAGACAATCGACATAGTGTGACCCTATAGGCCTTCACATATCGACACTAATCCAATTAAGGTCCATACGGAACTCCTAGACTGCGGCGTATGACAAACTCAATATGTGAAGTACGTTTACATGAATCCAGCAAACATAACCTTTATGTGAGATGATAAATTCCTTTCATTCGCGACACACTCGATCAAGCTTAGAATTTGCCATGTGTCTATCCAAATGGCTTGATCACTTTATCTCATCCATATTAGTCGACAACTAGATCATATTCTAAATATGTCTCTTGTATTGGCCAATGACTTGGTCAACCTAATATCACTGAGAAGTTGAGTGCTCTCTCGAATATCCAATCGAGGAATGAATCATATTCTTGGCTCAACTACCACCTTACTTTACATTATAATGCACCCAACACAAGCCGTATCTTATCCTATAAGGAGTTTAAGCTTAGAACATGGTCAAAGTACATTACTCTGTAAATAAGGTGTGTGTTGACCTCAAGTCAAAGGACCTTCATCTCTCACATGCTGATAACACTTTAGACATCTATAACAAATAGTTTATCAACAGGGTATACCAATACTTTCTAAAAGTATCCATGTGTTCATCACTAGTAACCATCACTAGTAGCAGGTGAGACATACTACATTCTCTAAAAATATGATGCAGACCACATGTCGACTTATAACATATCATCGATATCCTATTCTCGATGATCATTAGTCGATGCTATTTTAGAGTTACGCTCTATCATCAATATCTCACTCTATTAATGACAACGTAAGTTCAAGGGATGCACATTCTTCTAATAGGGTTCGATTTCTCCTTTCAGCAACACCATTCATCTGTGGTGTTCCATGAGGTGTCCATTGTGATTGGACTCCATGAAGCTTCAAGTAATCCAGAAATTCTTTATTTAAGTATTCACCTCCTCGATCTGATTGAATGGTCTTGATACTTGTTTCAAGTTGCTTCTTTACTTCTAACTTGTACTCCTTGAATTTCTCAAAGGCTTCGGACTTGTGTTTCATAAGATACACATGACCAAACCTTGTGAAATCGTCTGTAAAATTGATGAAGTAAGGGAAGCCTCTCTTAGCTTGAGTTGAAAATGGCCCACATACATCAATATGGACCAATTCAAGTACCTCTTCGGCTCGCACCCCTTTCCTAGAAAGTGGCTTGTTGGTCATCTTTCCTCTCAATCAAGATTCACAGTTACCATAGGACTCCAAGTCAAATGGTTCCAGGTAGTCTAACTTTCTCAATCTTACTATCCTTGATTCATTTATGTGACCAAGTCTACAGTGCCATAAGTAGGTGGGGTTTCTTGGATTACTTATCTTAGCTCATTTGTTTTGCACATTGAAAATTTCACGACTACAGTTTAGAACATACAAACCATCCACAAGCGGAGCATTTCCACAAACAAAACCATTAAAAGACAGTACATAACTGTCATTGGCAATAAATGAGGAAAACCCCTCAATGTCTAACACTGGGATAGAAATAATATTCCTCGTCAATGAGGGAACAAAATAAAAATTATTTAGTTCTAAACAAAAGCCTGAAGGTAAATCTAGTCTATAAGTTCCCACGCGTTCAGCATCCACTCGTGCTCCATTTCCAACGCGCATGTCTACCTTCCAAGGTCCAACATTTCTGCTGTCAATCAGACCATGCACATTATTACAAATGTGTGAGCCACAAGCGGTATCTAATACCTAGTAGTGAGAGTTACTTATAGACATGTTTATTTCAATGACAAACATACCTTGTCCAGTAAAGTCAGGAGCACCTAGTGCTTTACCTCCTCATGGAGCTGTGCAGTCCTTCTTCCAGTGCCCCTTCTTCTTCCAGTTGAGGCACACATCCAAAGATACCTTTGCTTTCTTCTAAACACTTCATCTAGGTTTCATAACTGTAGGTGCAGCAATTGTCTTACCATTCTTCTTTTGCATGTTCTTACCTTGGGTTTGAATTTGCTAGAAGAGCTCACCATGAGCACAACTTTACCTTTAGATGATTCAAAGGTCTTTAACATGTTGTGAAGCTCTAGAAGACTTGCCTTGGTCCCATTCATATCGAAGTTCAAAATGAAATTCTCAAATGAAACAGGAAGTGAATTCAGGATCAGGTTGATAGAGACATTTATAGGCAGTTTTGTTCCAATCGAAGCCAACCTTTCTATTAACCCAATAATCTTCAGAACATGTGCTGACACTTGACCCCCATCGTTCAGCTTACACTTGAAAAGGTCCATCAACAGTTCATACTCCATTGTTTGAGACTGTGAGTCATAGAGACTCTTCAAGTGTTCTAGCATTTTGTTGGGGCACATGTTTTCATGTTGCCTCTGTAATTCCAAGGTCATGGAGGACAATATTACACATTGTGCCGAGGTAGCATCATCTAGATGTTTATTATAAGCCACCTTCTCAAACAGGACGTACTCAGCAGAATCTTCAGCAGGGACTATGGGGAACACTGTGTCTAACACATACTCAATTCTTTCTAGTCTTAACACCAATCGCAGATTTCTTAACCAGTCAGGGTACTTTGATCCAGTCAACTTGTTTGTCTCGACTAGCATTTTCAGTGATAGATTCAATATTTTATACTACTGAAGAAACAAATAGACTTGAAATTAAACTCTAATATAATTTCTATTGAACACATTCCTTAACTAATTAACATGACATTTAGTTTAATTAGCTCCCACTATTTTAACATACTCTTCGACCCCATGGAAGAATATAGACTCATATCAAATATGATCATAATGGGTCATGATCCAGGTTCATGCTATCTCCGCGTTTGTTGTGACCGATAACTTCAACAACACAACCTGGTAGGTCTCTAAATCAATTACAAACAGTTTGTAACTCATGTTTGACCGAATGTTCTAAACAATCGATCTGCGTCCCTCGACTTGTCCGACACTATGGCGCTAAGACAGTCTAGCAAGTCAACCCCGTTATTCAACTGTAATTATGTATCTAAGTGAGTTTTGCCTTATAGAGCAAACATTGTGGTGTAAATACTCATGAAGGTTTATCACCCACTTCTATATTTTGCATCAATGAAATAGTCGGAGTTCTCGTAGACTTAGAGCAAATGTTGTGGCATAAATACTCATCTCGCCGAAAAGGATTTTGCACTACAATCAATTATAACGGACGACACGTTCATTTTAAATGAGACTTGTATTAAAATTTTAGGAAACATTTTAATTCAGGGTTTTAACCAAGATCAACTATAGTATGCTATATCAAATATAACATCTTAATTATCATGCAAAGTCTATTAAGCACTTATTGGGTACCGCCCGCCCAAGCATGATATTAAGCAGTTTAAACACATATTGGGTGCCGCCTACCCAAATAGTTATTTGCGAACGTTATTATAGTAATTTAAATGACAATCATTTAGCACATAAACAGTATAATTATCAAATATACTGTATAATAATAATGGATTAAATATTCTAAACAAAAAAAATCAGACCGATGGGGCCGCGGTGCTAATCATTAGGGTCGCGGCGCCAGTGAGGCAGAAATTGAATTTCTGCTTCTGCAATGCATTAGCGTCGCGGCGCTTGCAAGGCAGAAACCTTCGACTTGTATTAGGGCCGCAACACTCTACCATGGAGCCGCAACGCCTAATGTCCAGAAAGTCCAGAATTAAAAAAATGAAACATTAGGGCCGCGGCGCCCTACCATAGGGTCGCGACGCCGACGTCCTGACAAAACGTTTCTGTGTTGATTTTTCAAAATCGTTTGAGCCCTAAATCCAATTTAGAGATCAAATCACAGATCCTTTATCCTCACCCATCATTATCAATAACACAGATATCGACCATCATCCATTCATACTCGTTCTACGTCGTGCACCGTGCAATGAGCCGGATATCCGCACTTTTGGCTTAGTTCGAGTTAGAACGGAATGACTTCCTCGAGTTAGCGCAGGAGATAATTTAGGGTGATATCAAAAGGTTAACATTTAGTCAAGATATGTAGGAATTCAAGAAGCCTTGTTTTAATCCAATTTTATATTTAACTCATATTATTATGTTATTCAATTGTTATATAACCATTGAACCAGCCTGGGCTCTGATACCACTGTAGGGTTTTATTGGGTTGAAACACACATAAGTAAGGCACGTCGGAAGTTCAAATTTTTGTTCTTACTTACCCCAACAATTTCTTTTGGTATGGTTATATGAAAATCAAAACCCTGTAACATAATACATGAACACTTACATGTTGTATTATCTGGAGTCTTTACTTAGGGATTACACGCGACTGTCCATTCGACTGCAAGCACAATGCTACGGTGTATTCCTCTATCAAGAAAGCTAAGAAATATTGGCAGAGATTTGAAAGAGTTTTATCCTAGACTCTAAGTCTATAATTGATTATGAGAATTAGTGTGTTAATTAACAAAGGGGAGTGATGTATTTATAGTTGAGATTAGGGTAACAAATCATATTAGGGTTGGGCTCCAAGGCTGGCCCAAAAACCGAGGTGCAGTGGGCCAGTCTGACTGGGCCTACTGCCGGGTCGGTGTCGCGGCGCCCTATGTAAAATCTCATTTCCCATTTTTATTTAATATATATATTCAGCACATTAAATCCAAAATCTAAGTTTGATTTAATTAAATAATTTCATCTAATAAAAATTATCCCATAGTTATTATCAATTTAAATATCTCGATCCCAAATCGAATATTTAATACTTTCTCAATACACCCTTAGATCGAAGAGACAATCGACATAGTGTGACCCTATAGGCCTTCACATATCGACACTAATCCAATTAAGGTCCATACGGAACTCCTAGGCTGTGTCGTATGACAAACTCAATATGTGAAGTACGTTTACATAAATCCAGCAAATATAACCTTTATGTGAGATGATAAATTCCTTTCATTCGCGACACACTCGATCAAGCTTAGGATTTGTCACGTGTCTATCCAAATGGCTTGATCACTTTATCTCATCCATATTAGTCGACAACTAGATCATATTCTAAATATGTCTCTTGCATAGGCCAATGACTTGGTCAACCTAATATCACTGAGAAGTTGAGTGCTCTCTCAAATATCCAATCGAGGAATGAATCATATTCTTGGCTCAACTATCACCTTAATTTACATTATAATGCACCCAACATAAGCCGTATCTTATCCTATAAGGAGTTTAAGCTTAGGACATGGTCAAAGTATATTACTCTGTAAACAAGGTGCGTATTGACCTCAAGTCAAAGGACCTTCATCTCTCACACGCTGATAACACTTTAGATATGTATAACAAATAGTTTATCAGCAGGGTATACCAATACTTTTCAAAAGTATCCATGTGTCCATCACTAGTAACCAACACTAGTAGCAGGTGAGACATACTACATTCTCTAAGAATGTGATGCAGACCACATGTCGACTTATAACATATAATCGATATATCATTCTCGATGATCATTAGTCAAGGCTATTTTAGAGTTACGCTATATCATCAATATCTCACTCTATTAATGACAACGTAAGCTCAAGGGATGCACATTAAAGAATAATTACAAACAATCAAATAATAATTCAATAATTGCAACTGCCATAAATATTAATCTTATTAATAATACGAATGTGTTCAAGTGCATTTGTCTCTAATAATGATTGTCTCTAAGACATACGTACTTTCAATATATTAGGTTGTATATATATATATATATATATATATATATATATATATATATATATATATATATATATATATATATATATATTTGTAAAAATCCGGTATTCAAATCCTATGTAATATATTTTTTGAATCCTTTTGTGTGAATTTCTGACTTGGTCACTGTCCATATAACCATATCCAACGTCGTCTGTTGGTTACTCGGAATCACAATGTGATGTGAAATTTAAGGCATTTTCCCCATCTTTTTTCTAGCTCAAAGTACATTTTTCGTATTAATGAAATTCTGCATATTCTTCTAAGAAGAAAGATTCTTATCAACTAGTGATACTTTATTTTGGTATTTCATTCTTACTTCAATCTGAAAAAGGTGGAGAAATTGGCAAATAGCTATCTTTTTACCGCTAATTAAATTTTAGTGCGCTGTAAAACTATTTAGTGGTTAGTCAATTTTTAATGCGAAAATAAATTTTGTAACTCTAGTTAAAACACATAAAAATTGTAAGAAATTTTTATTGGGGTTTAAATATTTATCAGTTGAACTCCATGAGTCACTCCTGGAGTTTGGACTGATAAAGGTTTGAACTTTATGAATTCTTTCATGGAGTTTGAAACTCAAGCGAATTTTTACACTTAGATTGTAAAAATTTGAACTCTGTAAATCATTCCTGAAGTTTGAACTGATAAAAGTTTGAACTCTAACATATGGTGTTGGAGTTTCACTTGTTAAAGCTTCAAACTCCAGCACACGTCGTTCCGCGTTTTAGCTAAAGGTGTTTTTTATTCAAATATTATGTCCGTTCTAAAATGTGATTAATTTATAATTACATTTCAAACACTTATTAGCATTAACTCTTTCCCACATTGCTTTTGTCCCACATTGGAAAAACACATTTGTATCTCATGTAATAGACCCTATATAAAGGGCTTTACTTGCTTTTCTTTACTTGCACTTTTAGCTCTCAAGAATAGTATTATTCTATTATCTTGTTATTGCTTTGTAATAATTCATGTTATGAATAAAAGACTTTCATGAATTCTATCATGGTATCAGATCCAAGAGCGCAAGTTAATATTTTTAGCTCGATCGCGGATCCAAATTTGCGGTGAGTTAGTTCGGGGTTTGCATGCAGCACGCCCCTGGTATCAGTTAAATTTTTTTTTGGCTTGTTTTTTGGAAGGTCGTACTCGTTTTGGTTGCTCATGCTCATTCTGATCTTGGCTTCCGCATCTGAGTTTCTTCTTTTTTCGCATCTGATTGGTGAGATCTGCCCTTTATTATTTTGTTGCTTGTTCTTTGGGATTGTTGCTTGTTATTTGGGATTTTGCTGTTTAAAATTCATAATGGCTGGAGGTGATGATTCTTTGCAAACTATTGGTGTTCGGTTAATTGGAAAAAAATATTCCTATTGGAGCTATGTCATGGTAAATATTTTGAAGGGAAATGGGCTTTGGGATTATATATCTGGAAAAGCCAAATGCCCTAAAGTTTGGAGATGAAAAATTTTATGAATTATTTAGGACTTGGGAGACCAATAATTCAAAGATTATTACTTGGATTAATAACTCTATTTAACAAAGAATTGGTGTTCAATTGGCTAAGTTCAAAAATGCTAAAGAGATTTGGGATTATATGTCAAGATTGTTTGTGCAAAATAATTTTGCTGTTAAATATCAGTTACAATCTGAAATTCGTGCACTAGTACAGAATGACTTGGGCATTTAAGATTATTTCTGTGCAATGACCACTTTGTGGGATTAGTTAGCTATGACGGAATCTACTGAATTGCAAGCATGCGATGCTTATATTAAATGCAGAGATGAAGACTGTCTTGTTCAGCTATTGATGGGTCTTCGGTCAGAATTTGAGAATTGTCGTTCAGGCTTGTTGCACCGCAAACCCTTACCATCTGTTGAAGATGTGGTAAATGAACTTATGGCTGAAGAAACATGTTTGAAGACTCTCAAAGGGGTACATAAGGCTTCTACTTCCGTATTGGCAGCTCATTCGTCTACACCGGTCCGTCCAGCCCCTACACACCAGTATAGAACATCTATCATGGGTAATTGTAATTATTGCAAGAAACCAGGACATTGGAAGAATCAATGTCCTGAGCTACGGAAGACGTCAGGTTCTAAGCCTCCACATTCGGGACAAGTACAGAAGCCTTCTCAACAGAAGCCATATTCTGGGGGTCAATTCCAGAACCCGTATCCACCGACTCAGACAGCCTTTGTGCCCTCTCTTGATCACCCAACTTCAGGAGCCTCTGTGAGTCACAGTACTGATTTTGTAGCTGACCAATTTCAGAAGTTCCTCGCCTTCCAACAGTTTCAAAAGAATTCTCAGTATTATGCTCTTTCTGCTCCTTCCGGCTCATCACCATCTATTGGTTCAGGTATCATTTCGTCTTCTTGGACTCTGGAGCTGGAAATCATATGTCTCCTAATGCTTCCGTCTTTGTATCTATGTCTTCTGACCCCCCCCCCCCTTCCACTTTTGTTGTGACTGCTGATGGAACACCTATGCAATTGACATGCATTGGCACCATTCATACATCCACTATAATGACCTGATGTTTATTGTATTCCAAAATTACATATGAATCTTGCTTCCGCTGGTCAAATATGTGACTCTGGATGTTTTATTAGACTTTTTCCTAATTCTTGTTATGTGCAGGATCTAAAATCCAAGAGAGTGATTGGGACAGAGCGTAGAAAGGGGAGAGGTCTCTATGTTTTGGATGAGCTGCATCTTCCTACTTATGCAGCAGTTATGCCTGTTAATCTGTCTTCTTTTCATTTAATACATTGCTCTTCGAAATTTTATTTGTGGCACTCTAGACTTGGTCATGTATCAGGCTCTCTCCTGTGTTTTATGTGTAATACTGGTGTTCTTGGTGATTTACAATCCGATGATATTTCTGATTGTAGTGGATGTAAACTTGGGAAAATTTTCTATTTTGCCTTTTAATCTTAGTACTTCTACTTCTTCTACACCATTTGATCTAGTTCATTCAGATGTTTGGGGGCCAGCACCTATCCCTACTAAGGGAGGCTCCAGATATTATGTTTCCTTTATTGATGATTATACTCGTCATTATTGGGTTTATTTGTTGAAAAGATGTTTTGATTTTGTTCATACTTATGTTGACTTTCAAGCCTATGTGAAAACTCAACATTCTGTCATTATTAAATATTTTCGGGCTGATTTAGGAGGTGAATATACTAATGGGGATCTTTCTGGTATTTTAAAAGCTGATGGTACAATACATCAGTCTTCCTGTACTGATACACCGCAACAAAATGGGGTAGCCGAGAGAAAGCATAGGCATATTGTTGAGACCTCTAGATCCATGTTTTTGTCCGCTAGTGTACCTAGTGAATTTTGGGGAGAAGTTGTTCTTACATCTGTTTATCTTATTAATAGGATCCCTACCTCTCATAATTCTGGGATTTCTCCGTATGCTAGACTATTTGGTCACACCCCACTATATTTCCATTTGAGAGTTTTTGGTTCTACATGTTTTGTTCTACGTCCATATGCATAGCGTACTATGTTATATTCTCGTGTCGCCATTTGTGTTTTTCTTGGATATGGGGTTGGGTGAAAGGTTATCGTTGTCATGATCCAGTTTCTGGAAAATTATATGTATCTCGTAATATTTCCTTTATTGAGCATGTTCCTTTCTTTTCCATCTCACCTACCTCACATGGCATGACAAAATCTGACCTTATTGATATTGATCCTTTTGATGCTGATTGCCCATCTGATTCTACATTTATATCATTTGTTCATTCTTAGTCTTCTGGCAAGTCCCATGATATTGATACTCAGCCCCCTCTTACGCCTATTTCAGAACCTCTTGTGGTTGCAGATCCAGATCCACCTCGCTATCCTAAATGCACTCTGTGATCTACTCAGGTATCCGATTTTGATTATTCTTGCTATGCTCCATTATTCGCTTCCTTTCTAGTTTCTATTAATTCTCTCTGTGATCATACCTCCTACTCTGAGGCAACTCATGATCCTCTTTGGCAAGAGGCTATGAATGAGGAACTCGCCTTTGAAAAAAACTGGTACTTGGGATTTGGTTTCTCTACCGACTGATAAGAAAACTATTGGTTATCGATGGGTGTACAAGATTAAGACCAAGTCTGATAGTTCTATTGAGCGATATAAAGCTTGTTTGATTGCAAAGGGTTTTGCTCAAAAATATGGTATGGATTATGAAGAGACTTTTGCACTTGTTGCAAAGATGACATTTGTCCGGGTTCTTATTGCAGTGGCCTCTGTTCGTTATTGGCATATTTCACAAATGGATGTTAAAATGTTTTTTTGAATGGGAATCTTCAAGAAGAAGTCTACATGGTCCCTCCACCCGGTGTTTCACATAGTCCGGGACATGTGTGTAGACTTAAGAAAGCTCTGTATGGTCTCAAACAAGCTCTAAGAGCTTGGTTCGACAAGTTCTCCACTATAGTATCATCTCTTGGGTTTATTTCCAGCTTTCATGATTCAGCGTTATTTGTTAAATCATCCCCTGCAGGTTGTATTTTACTTTTGTTGTATGTTGACGACATGATCATTACAAGTGATGATATTGATGGTATTGCAAACCTAAAATCTACTTTGTCTCGCCGTTTTGAGATGAAAGATTTAGGTCATCTAAGTTACTTTTTAGGCATTGAGGTAGCTTATTCTGAGAAAGAGATATCTTCTCTCTCAGTCTAAGTACACTGCAGATATTCTTGAGCGGGCCCGTCTCACAGATACTCGTATAGTTGACTCTCCTCTTGAGGTTAATGTTCGATATAGACCTACTGACGGGGATCCTATTCCTGATCCCATTTTATATCGTTCAGTTGTAGGAAGTCTAGTGTACCTCACCATTACTCGCCCTGACATTGCATATACTATTCACATTGTTAGTTAGTTTGTTTGCTCTCCTACATCTGTACATTGGGCTGCAGTTATGCGTATTCTTCGCTATCTTCGAGGAATGATTTATCAGAGTCTCTTGTTTCCATCGACCTCATCCTTGGAGCTTCGTGCATTTTCTGATGCAGATTGGGTTGGTGACCTAACTGATCTGAAATCAACTACTGGTTATTGTGTATTTTTAGGAGATTCACTAATCTCATGGAAAAGTAAGAAACAAGGTGTGGTTTCTCGCTCTTCAACTGAGGCAGAGTATCGTGTTATGGCTTCTACTACGTGTGAGATTGTATGGTTACGTCGGTTATTGGTTGATATGAGTGTCTCTCTTTCCTCACCAACACCGATGTACTGTGATAATAAGAGTTCTATTCTGATTGCGCACAACACAGTCTTTCATGAACATACCAAGCATATTGAGATTGATTGTCATATTATTCGATATCATCTTCAGCAGGGCACTCTATCCTTGCCATTTGTCTCATCTTCGATGCAACTTGCAGATTTCTTCACAAAGGCGCATACCTTAAAGCATCACCGGTTCTTTCTTGGCAAACTCGATGCTTCTGTCTACACCATTGTGAGTTTGAGAGGGGATATTAGCATTAACTCTTTCTCACATTGCTTTTGTCCCACATTGGAAAAACACATGTGTATCTCATGTAATAGACCATATATAAAGGGCTTTACTTGCTTTTCTTTTACTTGCACTTTTAGCTCTCAAGAATATTATTATTCTATTATCTTGTTATTGCTTTGTAATAATTCATGTTATGAATAAAAGACTTTCATGAATTCTATCAACACTGACTAAATATTCCCAAGCGTTCCGAAAAACTGGTCATCCAACCTAATTTTTACAAAAAGAATAACATAGAGCACCAAAATTGGGCCAAAAAATAATACCAAGAGGAAGCAAATTCCATTAGCTTACCATGACTCTTTCCGCTCATATCGTAGAAGTAGCGGCTAATTTGAAAAACCGTTAAACGTGACAACCACTCTCCTCTCTTAATTTGCATCTTTGACAAATACACTAACAATTAATTCTAAAAAATAATTATTTTATCTCACCTCTCATAAAAAATATTTACACACAAATTCATCTGACCTGCAAACCTTATTGTTCCACATCTAAACATTGAAATCCCAGGTTATTTTCCTATCATTCTTGTTACTTATGCTATTAGTTGACATGTTATCAGATTTGTGTTTCTCTTTTTTCATCATTTGATCTTTCAGCTGTCAGAATTTACAGACAAAAGTATTTAATTATTGACAAAAAATGTTATATTTCTAATGTAATTATTGGCAAAAAATGTTATATTTCTAATGTTGAATCAGGATCAACTAGGACAGAAATTGAAAGATCTCGATGAAATTATTCATTTGCAAATTTTTCCATTGGAATAATAGGATTGTTATGCTCATTACGAAACTTGTTGAGATTGAATGGATCATGAAGAAAAATTAGGCCAAAGTTTAGGATATATTCCTGGAAAAGCAAAATTCATTGCACCAAATGATCCTCTCATATGGTAGATGGGACTTTGATCACCAAAAAATTCTATTATGCCCTATTCTTGGCCATTGAATCTACTAGGACCCATAAGATGTAAATAAGAGGTTGTGGCTTAGGGTCAATGAAACAGGTGAATATCATGGGATGGTTCAAATTCTAGAGATAAAATGCTAGGTGATGTTTTCCCATCTGCCTAAGTTGTGGTGGAGAAACTCACCCGAACCTGTGCTGGTGGAGATAGCATATATACGACAAAATAGTCAAATGCACGGATCGTGATGTTTCAAGATTAAGGTCGAAATGCTGGAGTTGGGAAAGGATTTTGATGAAACAATATTTTGTTTAGGGGGTTGTTTCTTTACTTCTTCTATCTGAAACATCAGTTCTATAAGCTGGCTATCCAATTTGCCTGTCTCAACAGTATCTATGTTATCGTTTTGATTCATGGGTTCCTGGAATAATATTTTGTAATCTAATTTTGCTACTTTTCTTGTTTTTGTTTTGATATGTATTTTGAATGGTAAATGATAGGAAGCTTTGTGCTTTTACGTGCAGAAAAATAGGCAAATATGGAGGGAACACTATTTTCTCCTGCTTTGGAAGGAATGAAGTATGTCAAGTCTGAACATGGGGAGCTGATGACTAAGCCTTTCTTGGAAGTTTGCAAACTCGTATTGCCAATTCTAGGTCCAAACTTTTCCCTAAAATCATTATGAATATTACTCGAAAATTGATGCAATGCTATTTCCTCAAATATCTTGACAAAAATGATTGTGTGTGTTACAACTGAAAGCTATGTTGCTCGGACTTCCCAAAAAGGTTGTTGCACCCGCGTCAGATCCTCCAAAATGCAATAGTTTTGGAGGATTCGACATGCATCCTTTGGCAGTTTTGAAGAATCTGAGCAACATAGCCTGAAAGTATAGTCATCCGTTAAGTTTCTGTTAGATTATTATTTCTTGAATCATCTCTCGAGTTCTAGTTTTAAAATATACGTCATTCTTGAATTAAGTTGATAGAAGAATCTGTCCAGTATTAGCCTATTTAGATTTTGCAATGCATTTGGAAAATAAATCAAGAGTAGTAATTATCATAGATAACTATAGATGCAATGCTATTTAGTGAATTTGCTGCCACTCTTTTTTCCTGATAGCACCAGAGTCAAAATTATTCTGGATTTAACTTGCTGATCTCAATGAAATGAAAGACGTATGATGAAAGGTCACCTAATAAGCTCATTTTCAAGCGCTTAAAATTCTCTGATGTTCCAAGATTGAAGTCAATTTCTGTTACTAGAGGTTGCATGATGTTCATATATTATGTGCTCAACTGATGCATATTGAATTCTCATAAATAGATGTATTGGTATTATCTTATGTTTTGTAACGAATCGAATTCATTTGACACTGTGATTCCAGACAAATTTGGAGCTGCTATGACTGTGGTTAAATCAGACATCAGCGGAAATATATCTGTGAGTTAGTCATTTCTTTGCTTCTTCTGTTTAAATATTACAAATATCGCGACTGATGATGCAGATTTCATGTGAAACAGTATCATTCAGACATTTTTTTGACAATCATCCCAAGTAGTAATAGTGATCTAGAGGTTCAACTGTCATCAATGTGCACTTAAGATGTTGCTGCAACTTTATGTAACAATTTGAACAACACATGTAACTTAAATATCTTACATTGGTCCTAATGGAGAATGCTCAATGCTTGTTTCTTTACAGAGGTTAGAATCCAAGTATAACGATAACCCATCGAGATTCAACTACTTGTATAGTTTCGTACAGGCAGAAGTTGAGATAAAGACTGCTAAATCTTCATCCAGCTGTACCAATGGTCTGCTATGGTTAACAAGGTACTCGACTCTTTTTCGACGTCCTCATTTCAAAAAACTAATTTACTCCATCTTTGGTGACTTGGTGAATATTCAAAAGAGGAGCCTTGGAGCAACGGTAAAGTTATCTTAGTGTGACCTATAGATCACGGGTTAGAGGCCATGGAATCATTCTTTGATGCTTGCGTCGAACCCCCTTAGGGTGCGGCCCTTCCCTGGACCTGCATGAACACGGGATGCTTCGTGCACCGGGCTGCCCTTTTTATCTTTGGTGCATAACAAGCTTGCATTTGTTTATATGATGAACAACATTCGCTACCAAATGTGTTAAGATAAATTAAACTAAATTGACCATTCTGCTAATGTTGCAGAGCCATGGACTTCATAGTGGTGCTATTTCACAATTTAGCTCAGCATCAAGATTGGTCAATGTCCCAAGCTTGCAATGATTCTTACTCCAAGACATTGAAGAAATGGCACGGATGGCTCGCTAGTTCAAGCTTTACGGTATTTACTTCACTGTGTTTTCAGTCTAATGATGATCTAACACCAGGGTATCAAAAGAAAATGGAATGAGAGTGTAATGGTTTAAATGTGAATCCATAGGTTGCGATAAAGCTTGCTCCAGATAGGAAAAAGTTCATGGAGGTCATAGGTGGCAATGGTGACATTTATGGTGATATGGAAAAGTTCTGTACGACGTTTTCACCTATACTTCAACAGATCCACAAATTTTTGGTATGACATTATGTACTTTTTTCAAGTATCAACAAGAATAAGGTTGTCTTAAATTTGTGAATGATGATGATTGCTCTTTTGTGTAGGCTAGTGTTGGCTTGGACAGTATGAAAGCTTCATGATCAACTTCTTCTCTTGATGACTACTTCTCCAGTTTCAGCATTGTTATGTTTCTCCCAAATTCACATCTGTTGCTATTATTTTGATTTTGTCCCACTAAAATTATGTGATATTTTTCTCGCCAGCATCTTATATTACTCTGTTCTAATGTTGCTTTTTTTTTACAAAATATTTAATTAATTTGGTAGAAGAAAAGGAAATGAGATGAGTTAAGAGTTAAGAGTTAAGAGTTAAGAGTTAAATCCAAGAAAGAAGCTTTTTTTTTTTGGGATATGTCAAACTCACTAACAAATTAAGCTGAGGCAAACTCAAACCAGAAGGAAAACTGACCCAAAATGTAAGAAAAGAATCGATATTTGATCTCAATTCAGCGATACTAGTTGGAAATGGAGATGAACTATATATCCATATTCCTCACAAGCCTACCAATATCATTTTCATGAGTTGGAAGTTGAATTTAGAAGAAAAGATATAATTTTGCCTAACACTTCTATCCGGGATGATTGATGTTGATTTAAGACAACTTCAGTTCAGAAAGTCGAAAGTCTTCTGTACCATTTCATTAAGTATCAATTATTACTTGTTTGATCAAGTTGTGAAGTTCTTTGTCAAGTTCACCAAACTCATTTTGCTGTCTTGCTTGCTCAATCTCTTTACCTATTGGTTGTGTGTGCGTAGGGGTGTCAAACGGGGCGGGACGGGGGAGGGCTAGACCGGTCCTCCGGCGGGACTGGCGGGCCGGGACTGGCGGGATCCGCCGATGACCCATCCCGTTCCCGATCCCGTCTGAAAAGGGGACCGGTCTTATCGAGGTTGGTCGGGATCGAGTTTTCCGATTGTTTTTTTTCCACTTAATTTAAAAAATAACATATATAAACACCTCAATAATTGAACAAGATAGTGTAATAAAAACATCTCAAGACTGTTTTTATGCCTCTTATATTTTATAGAAATATGATTTTTTTTGTAATACAATTTCAAAATTGCAACTTTCTGGTGTTGAAAGTTGCAAATAACATAGTAAAATTGTAAATTTAAAAAGTCACATATTTATAAACACATTTTCTAGTTTTTTCACAATGTCTTGTGGTTCTTCGGTTGGAATTGGAATTTGTTGGTCAAATTGCTCGACGTCGCTTCCACCTCCGTCGGATAAGATTTCATTGTAGTTTTCGCCATCTTCTTCGTTGATCTCCGGTTAACTGCACCTTCTACGCTCCGCTCGTATCCAATCTCTGAATAAAAGTATAAAACTGCAATCTCCAAACTATCTCTTGCAAATAACATAGTAAAATTGTAAATTTAAAAAGTCACATATTTATAAACACATTTTCTAGTTTTTTCACAATGTCTTGTGGTTCTTCGGTTGGAATTGGAATTTGTTGGTCAAATTGCTCGACGTCGCTTCCACCTCCGTCGGATAAGATTTCATTGTAGTTTTCGCCGTCTTCTTCGTTGATCTCCGGTTAACTGCACCTTCTACGCTCCGCTCGTATCCAATCTCTGAATAAAAGTATAAAACTGCAATCTCCAAACTATCTCCCGCTAATGAGCATCTGTGCTCTCCTATTTGAAATCTTCCGACAGAAAAAGCATTTTCAGACGTTGTTGATGATGCTTGAATGTTCAACACATCTTGAGCCATTTTTGATAGTGTCGGAAATGTCTTCTTATTTTCCCTCCGACCTGTATCTGTATTAGAAAAGATGCAGCAAGTGTAGCATGAGTACACAATATACCCTCGTAGACATCATAGGCCGACAACGATGAAAGATACGTAACAGAGATAAATATCAAGTTAACACCAGATAAACCTATACTAGACAATTCAATAGTCCATATAAGTCATGTTGTACACATATCAAATCACTGATTCATCAAGTCACATTGTTCACATAAGGTTCCAGTCACAGTCAAGTACAATCAATCCATTAACATTTACAGGGACCTTACTATCATAGTACTCACCAGCTAGTACTCTCTTGTTCAAGTCATACTCAAGCATAACCCACTTACCCAACTTATCACATTAAATAAAAGAGTCAACCCTATTAGAACGCTTCTAAGAGTGTTACATCTACACTAAACATGATGACGTTAACTCTTTTATTCGCCTTAGCATTTACACTTAGTTAAGTATACAATTATGGTCTGACACACATAGATCGTTCCACATCTACCTTTCCACTAGTGACACTTATCACAAGTTACTTACTAGACTCGTTATCCAGTCACACGATCAATTATCAGACAACACACAAATGCACATAATTCCCTGGACCTAGACAATAGTCATAACATAATTTACATTTCCAACCACAGTAGTAGTTGACATAAAAAATTTAGACTTGTAATTATTAAACTCCAAAAATCCATACACGAGGAAGCAAGCCACACACGACAACTAAATCAATTCAACAACCTCAACCATTTATCCAAGTGTTCATAGAGACTAGCATAATCATTATTTTCAAGTATTCACATAGACAAGCTCAATCATAGCGACCATTCTGGTCCAATATAATCATTTCAATCCAAGTAAATCAGGGTTTCACCCAAGTTCCAATGACCAACCATATCACATTACCAAACCACAATTAATCAATGTATAGATGTATGTATGACATGAATGCAATGCATATGCAGGGTATCTTTCTCAACCTGGTATACAGTACGTGAAGGTTTAATTGTGAACCATACACCCATGGGAGACCCGCGAAGTCCATATATCGCTCATAGCTAACCGGAATTCCACACATGAATCTGGCTAGAGCCCCAAGCTCATTTGTCTGAATAATATCATGTTGCAGGCGTGCAACTCCGTTCCCCGCGTATCAATATATGTTGTGGCATGCAACCCCATCCATCTGTACTATCATCATCTTAATATTTCCATAATCTCATAATTATTCTTACCTTTCCACCCTCTTGGGCCCACAACATATCTATACCACTCTCATATCAATATTACAGAACCATGAGTGTATGAATGCAAGTGACAATATAAGGCAAGATATCATGATATAATGAGATGCAGCCAAGTAAGGAGATGAAATATCACATGCTTTCAAGAGTTCAATAACACACATATAACTCAATACACAAGAATGTATATCAAAACAGTTCATCAATAATAATCCTAGTACAATCAGGATATCATATCAAAGCATGAGTGATGAATAAACACAACAATATCAAATATAGTGACGAGCCTATGTAATAGCGACAATCCCAAATAACAGCAGTCGGAATCAACATAAGGCTGATCCCCCAAATCACCCATCATCACAGTTCAATACTGGTACTCACTCAAAAGTTTATCATAACCATTTGAGTGGGACCCTAAAAATGTTTAATATCCCTCAATATTTATAACTACTACGTACTTCTATCGGAGTCTCAAAAAGCTAAATCGTAGGCTACCTCATTTCCGAATAGGAGCTCTAACAAATCAAGCCTCGATGATCGCCTTGCCCTTCTGATGCACCTCACGATAGTCGAAGTCTATCCACATACATATTATTCATTAATACAAAACAACATAAATAATTGCATATGGAAGTAAGAACAATAAAATTATTTCAAGAAAAAGAAGGGTAAAAAAGATTAGAGATTTAAGTACCAATAACTTGAGTTTGAGAGACCCAATAAGCTCAAATTTAGCTTCTTTACTGAAAGAAATAATTCTTTGATTATTTTCATTAATGAAGAGGCATATATATAAAAATACAATTCCTAAATATGAAAAAAATAACTCTACCTTTTTCTACTAAAATTCTAATACCTTTTCCTAATACAATACTAATACCATAATTACACTTGTACAAGAATTCTATAAATATGGTAAATTAACAATATAATTTTTGATTCAATGGTATACACAGTTTTGACTGTGTATACCCAAAACTGTGTATACCCTTCTATCACACCCCCGCAGTCATATAGGGCGGTTGTCGTACGCTGACTGTCCCTAAAATCTTCAAACAGAACCAAGGGAAGACTCTTAGTAAAGATGTCAGCAATTTGGTACCTTGAAGGGACCTGCAAGACACGTACTTGTCCACGAGCTACCTTTTTGCGAACAAAGTGAATATCCATCTCGATATGCTTAGTGCGCTGATGTTGGACCGGATTCCCAACGAGATAGAATGCAATAACATAATCACAGTAGACCAGAGTAGCTTTTTGAATATGAAAGTGAAGCTCTAACAGAAGATTATGCAGCCAACATGACTCAGACACCACATTGGCTACCCCTCGATACTCGGCCTCCGCACTGGATCGCGATAAAGTAGTCTGACGTTTTACAGACCAAGAGACCAAGTTATCACCAAGAAACATACAATAACCAGATGTCAAACGTCTGGTATCCAGACATCCACCCCAATAAGCATATGTATAAGACATGAGAGTAGAGACGTGGATGGATATAAATGCAATCCATAATCAAGTGTGCCTTGTATGTATCGTACAACACGTTTGAGCGCATGCATGTGCTCAATCCGCGGATCATGCATAAATAAATACACCTGCTGAACTGCATAAGTAATATATGGTCTCGTGAAAGTAAGATATTGAAGAGCCCCTACAAAACTATGATAGTGGGTGGGATCCTCGTATGGTGTGCTCGAAGTAGCACTCAACTTCGATTTGGTATCAACCGGAGTAGAAGAAGACTTACAAGATGACATGTCAGCTCTCTCAATAATCTCAGTTGCATACTTCTTCTGGGATAAAAATAGACTACCTGCATGACGAGTGACAGCTATACCAAAAAAATAACTCAAGGGCCCCAAGTCTTTCATAGCAAATTCGAAAATGATAAGAGACATGATAGATTTGCGCAGATTATCAGAAGAGACAATTAATATTATATCATCCACATATAACAAAATGTATGCCAGAGAAGTATCACGTCGATAGATGAATAGAGAATGATCAGACCTGCTGTGAGAAAACCCAATAGCAGATACATAATCTGCAAACCTCTTATACCAAGCCCGTGGGGCTTGCTTAAGCCCATACAAGGACTTCTTCGGTAAACAGTCATGGTGAGGATAATTAGGGTCCTTAAAACCCAAGGGTTTATGCATGTATACTGTCTTCTTAAAATCAACGTGTAAAAAAACATTTTTCACATCCAACTGGTGAATGGGCCATGCTTTCGAGAGAGCCAGACTAAGCACATAAGCACAGTGCGAATGGTTGCCGGTTTGAACACCAGACTAAATGTCTCTCCACAATCCACGCCAACCTGTTGAGTTTTACCATCACCTACAAGACGGGCCTTATGCCTGTTAAAAGAACCATCAGAATTTATTTTATGAGTAAAAATTCACATAGAATGAATAATACGGGGCACCAACTCCCATGTCTTATTTTCAATAAGAGCATTATATTCATTGTCCATGACTATTTTCCAATTCGGGTCATTTAAGGCAAACACTGGGTTACGTGGTAGGGGCAATTTGGTGACATTAGAATTTAGATTAAAATGACGTTTAGGTTTAAAAATACCATGTTGACTACGAGTAACATGCCTTTGACTCAAAATAGACGTGGATGTGTTTTGGGTAGGTGGCGGGTTGGCTAAATCTGGAGCAGCAGTGATTAGGCCTGCTGGCCAATGGCAGGATGCAATGGACTCGGAGGGATAATAATTGGGCCAGCATGCAATAGGCTTGTTGGCTGAGATGCTGGGCTAGTATGCGGAAGTGGGCCAGCAGGTAGTGGGCCTGCTGGCGAAGTTTGGTTACGGAATAGCTCGGATAAATGATGGATAATATATGGTGAGAGCCCATCATTCAAAAAATTATATGAACTGGACACGGAACTATACAATTTAGCAAACGGGAATTGAGTTTCATAAAAAATAACATGGCGACTAATAATGATTTTATTAGAGGATAAATCAAAATATTTGTAACCACGATGCTTAGATGGATAACTCAAAAACACACAAGCGATAGACCGGGCTTGAAGTTTGTTAATTATAGTAGACAGGAAAAATGGATAGCACAAATACCAAAATACCCTAAGATGAGAATACGAAGGATCTTTATTATAAAGAATTTTAAGTGGGGATTGATATGCTAAACCTTTCTTCAGGAGAATGTTAAGGAGGTAGGTAGTCATTTGTAACGCATGATGCCAAAAAGAAGGAGGTAATGGAGCATGGGCCAGCAAGGTTCGGACAATATTATTGATGGAACGGAATTTTCTTTCGGCCTTCTCATTTTGCGAGGACATGTGAGGACAAGAAAATTGAAAATATATGTCATTAGTGTCACAAAAATCTCGAAACGACCCATTATCACATTGATTTTTTTAATTTCCCGTTCAAATTGGGTACGGATGAATGCTCTAAATTTTAAGAAGGTTGAAAAAACTTTGAGACTTTTTAGACAAAGGAAAGGTCCACAAAAATTAGAATAATCATCCAAGAATAACACATAATAACGATGGCCCACAGGACTTAAAACGGGAGATGTCCATAAATCACTATGAATAATGTCAAAAGGCATCAACGTACTAGAAGAAGAGGCTACAAAAGGTAATCTAACATGTGTTTCCTAATGGACAAGAAGGACAAATATGAGTACTACGCGTACTCTTACAATCAATAAAAATTTTATTTTGAAGAGAAGAAATAATAGACGGCCCTGAATGACCCGAACGTGCATGCCACAAAGAAGGAGCAATAGCGGCAAATGTTGATGGAGTGGATTGACCCGTAGAAATGGTGGTGGTGGTGATTGGATAAAGCTCTCCCGACTATTACATCTCATTAGAGGTATCACCGTCATGAAATCATTCACAGAAAAACCAAAGGGGTCAAAGTTAACATACACCCAATTATCAGATGTGAATTTTTGGACGGACACCAAATTTTTAATTAATTGAGGGGCATAAAGGACATTTTTTAGGACTAGAGGTAGATGTGGGGGGGGGCAAATTTGTGTGACCATAACCACTAATGGGGATTGAATTGCCATTACCAATAATTATGCCACGATTATTGCTCAAATTGAAATTAGATGAGAGATTACCTTGCGCGGACGTCATATGAGAAGTGGCTCCGGTGTCCATATACCTATTTGCATCCGGAGGGTTTAATCCAAGTGTATGCATCGTAGCCTCAATATCCGTGGGAGATGATATCGATGCTGGGCCCGCAACAGCGAAGGCCTGCGGAGGTCGAGGCCCAAACAGGCCAACTTGTTGCTAGGGCCCAGTTTAGGACTGTTGGGCAGCGTGTGGTTGTTGGCTGAAATTGGGCCTGGCCCAAAATAAAAGAAAAATTGAGTATGGTGTCGTGGGGCACTGGCCACTGGCCATCCCCAAGGCTACTGTGTAGTGGCCCAAGGCTGCGGCCAGTGATGATGTGGCCCAGTCGGCCCACTCCCCCCTCGTTCGCCACTGCCACCATTGTTCCGACCACCGTCGCTGCCATCGCCATCTTCACTATTTTTTTGATTTTGACCCTTTTTGTCGCCACCGTTGTTATGATTTTCGCTAGAATTATCCGAGAATGAGTGATGATCATCGGATGTGGCCATCATCATGACGGAATTAGCTCCGGTATCCGCCTTTTTAGCCAAGCCGACCTTTTCTAATGTGAGCATGGACCTGCCTGGTAGAACGGTGAAAGATGATTACTTTGATGAAGAAGTGTCCCAACGCCATTATAGGTCTCGGATAGGCATGCAACCATCTGAAGAACAAGACGATCATTGGTGACGGGTACACCAACGTTCTTGAGTTGATCCGCCAAATACTTCAGCCTTTTACAGTAGGCTGAGACATTCGAAAAGTCCTTCATGTTGACATGGAAAAATTCCTTCTCAAGAGTGACAACACGGGAATTTTTGTTATCTTGGAATATATCACACACTCTACTTCAAGTTTCCATTGTCGTGGCGTCGGGTTCAATAATCGTCTACAAGAGGTCCGTAGAGATAGTGGAATAAATCCATTGGAGAACTGTAGCATCAAAAGTTGTCCATAACGCAGGGTCATCCTCGGCGGTAGGCACCTTCTCATTGCCTGTTACTGAGGGGATGATGTGATGAAGGACTTGATGCGACCGTGCGTGAACTTTAAATAATTTTGCCCACGTCGCGTATTGGACGTTTTCCATCTCAAGAACGATAGGGATGTGGTTCTTGATATTGGATATTGTAAGAGTAGGATGAAACGTGTTCTTTGAGGAAGACATGAGGAAAGAACAAGAGGAGAATTAGGGATTTGGGAAAAATAATTTAGAAGAAAAAGGTGTCAGAATCGCGGATTCCGAGGGTGCTAGGCGGCAGAAGTGTAGTTGGGAGAAGGAAATTTTGCCCTAGACTTCTGATACCATGAAAGAAATAATCCCTTGATTATTTTCATTAATGAAGAGATATATATACAAATATACAATTTCTAATTATGAAAAATAACTCTACATTTTCCTACTATAGTTCTAATACATTTTTCCAATACAATACTAATAACATAATTACACTTGTACGAGAATTCTACAAATATGATAAATTAATAATATAATTTTCGGTCGAATGGTATACACGTTTTGACCATGTATACCCTTCTATCATTTACTACCAGGTGGCTCAATGGAATTTTCATAAGACAATTACCAACAATCAAGACAAAGAATCCAAGACACACCCATCAAAGGCAACACAAATAACTGCATAGTGAAGTTAGAACAAAAAGAATAATTCAAGGGTCTCAAAGATTTAGAGTTGTTAATTACCAATAATTTGAGTTTGAGAGAGGCAGCTTTAGCTTCTTTAATACGGTCAGGTAGTTTCTCAGTGAAAGAGACAGCCTCATCAATACCCGACAGGCAAATTAACCTTTGACTACTTCTGTTGCTTCTTCTTGGGATATGACATGTAAAAGATAGGAAAGAAGAAGTTAAAGATGGTAAAGTAGAATGATTGTGAGAAAGAGCAAGTGTAGAGTCAAGTAGAGAAGCCATGGTAATGAATTTCAGTTCAATTAGGAAAGGTATATGTGAATAGAAAAGGAACGATCTTTTTGGAGTTTGATTGGTGGTACTGGTAACAAGTTTACAATTGTCTCAGCCTTGTGTGTGTAGGATCGAATGAATAGAAACATTAAACTAAAAGCCCAGGCAAAATGAGCACCTAGGAAAAAATGGCCATATGAGGGACCGAGTTCGATACTTCCCACCAAATATACAATACCTGTATTGAAGTCCGATTATATTTGAGATTCGCACCGTGTGGGCCCATTCGGGAGAAAGCGCTCCCTACCAAGTATTTTTTCATACCCAAGACTCAAATCCGAGACCTTTGATTAAGGAAAGAAGCGATTCAGTTCGATATTGTGGTGGTCTAAAATGTGCCGTGTGATTAGTATGGTAGGTAGCAATGTGACACTATATGTAGAGATGCTTGTAATGGAGTTTGTGTGAGAAAATGATCAAAATCGTCCTTAATATATGTAATTCGATTTTATTTGGTCCTTAATATATAAATATGATGAAAATAATCTGTAATGTATTTCAATAAATGATCAGTTTGGTCCTAGGTCATGTAAGTAAACATAATAACTACTGTTGATATCAAAATGAACGAAGGTATTCAGCATGTGTACTTCATGTGAGCTTTCAAACAATAATACAAAAGTACCTTCTTGTATTGTTCAACCTTATTTCATAATCCACATCAAAATCCTAATACTTGAAAAGAGTTATGGATTTTTTTTTGATATATTGATAGAGCTCGAAGAAAATTGTAATTTATGGAGAAGTAACGTTTGACACACATGTCCTAACAAAGAAAAGAAGTTTCAAGTATCCTGGATCTATTATTCTCGGTAATGGCGAGATTGGTGATGATGTCACACATCATATTGGTGCAGGGTGGATGAAATAGAGGCTCGCATCTGAAGTCTTGTGTGATAAGAAGGTGCCACCAAAACTCAAAGGCAAGTTCTACAGAGTGGTGGTTAGACCAATTATGTTTTATGGAGCGAAGTGTTGGCCAGTCAAGAAATCTCACGTCCAGAAGATGAAGTGGTGGAAATGAGGATGTTGCGGTGGATATGTGGGCATACTAGGAGAGACAAGATTAAAAATGAAGATATCAGGGACAAGGTAGGATTGGCCTCGATAGAGGACAAGATGCGGAACGCGAGACTGATATGGTTCGGGCATGTGAATAGGAGAGGCGCGGATGTCCCGGTGCGGAGGTGTGAGAGGTTGGCTATGGATGGTTTCAAAAGAGGTAGAGGTATGCCAAAAAAGTATTGGGGAGAGTTGATTAGACAGGACATGACACAGTTGCAGCTTACCGAGGACATGACCTTAGATATGAGGTTGTGGAGGACATGGATTAGGATAGTCGGGTAGTAGGTAGTAGAGAGTTGTCGCGCTTATCCTTCCATACTAGTGGTCATAGTATTTCTTCTATAGTTTCTCGTCCTTACGAATTTCTTCTGTAATTTCTTATGCTTTGATTTCTGGTAGTATTTACTGTCACTCGTTCTTCGCATAGCATACTATTTTGTTCTAGTTACTGTTCTTTTTTCCTATTTAACCTGATTTGTTATTGCTTTATTACTTTATTCTTAACAGAGGGTCTATTGAAAACTGTCTCTCTATCTTTCAAGGTAGGGTTAAGGTTTGCATATAGCCTACCCTCCTCAGACCCCACTTGTGGGATTACACTAGGTATGTTGTTGTTGTTGTTGTATCGTGAATATATTCAATGGTATATGAAAGGAAAAGCCTATAATATCTTCGATCAAGCTAAGTAAATAGTATATGGAGGAACATACCGAAGGCCTCAATTTATTTTGACATTAAAAGTAGCAATTATCTTTATTTATATGACTTACTACCAAATCGATCACTTTTTGAAATACATGAAGATCATTTCAATGATACTTATACATTGAGGATCAAATGAAACAAAAGGTCATACATTTGGACCAGTTTGATCATTTTCTCAGTTTTGTGTCGAAAATCAAAGGGAGTCGGTACCGATAGCGTGGTGGTCGAAACTGTGCCTTGTGATATACATAGTGAGACGTGGAGATGCTTGAAATAGCACATTTATAAGTATATTTCCTTTTCTCTTTCTCTTTTCTTTATTGATTTTGTAGTTTTTGTTGGAGTTTTCTTTTTAATTTTTTCCTTTGAAAGGAAACAAAAAACTTTGGGACAGTGACACTCGTTTGGCTTACATGATTAGCAAATAATTATTCATAAATTAGTATGTATACACTCAATTGCCAAGACTAATCATGTATCAAGAATAAAGATATGAAACTCTCACCTTGTGATTTCGAACTAATCATGAGGACGAACTTCTTTTATATCTCTTCTTACTTGATAAATGATTGTGAAAAAGGTTATGCTATGATTTTTTTGCTCACTCTTGAAATTAATCATGAAAATGAACTCTTTCACTTGATTCGTTAATTAACTTGAAATCAAGCTAATTTAATTTAATCTACGACAAGTCTACATTTGATTGGCTAGAAATATTATTTGAATACTTGGAAGGTTTCAATTGACCTTTAATTTAACTATGCATGTTACATCATTTGACAAGATATCAAAGATCTTGAATTTGAATTGCATGCCACATTTTTTGTTAAATTGTAGTGATTTTTGCACACAAAAGCCCAAAGAAGTGTACAACAAAATAACCCTTGTTTTTTTTTATTAATTATAGTCAATATGCAGTTTATAATATAGTCAATGTGTATATTATACATGAATTATACATTTATTATATATATGTAATACACTAAGTATACACTGACAAAGACTATAAACTGTTATAGCTAGACAAGTGAATTTTACTTTTTAGCCTGCTAAAAATGTTAAGACCCCTAAATTGTATGATTGGTCCTTGAATGAGATCTAGTTACCTAACGAAAAAAGTATGGTGATTTGGAAATTACCAAGGACCTTCGATGCACTATTCTTCCTTAAATTAATCAAAACATCTACCTCATCAATTCCGATCTTCCACAAAACATGTGGGGAGAAGTTGTCATTACCGCTAACAAAATCAAACGCTTCATGTGGTTATACTCCTTCGTCATTAAATTATAAAAGAAAGGGTTTTTTCAGATCCGTTATGTATAAAAAATGAAGATTTCTTGTAAAAAGGTCATAAAACTAAAAAAGTTTGTAAAGGGCTACAAGACCATTTCTCCCTTAGCTATGAATGTTTTACTCTACTCTCAAAATATTCTTCCGAGTTTCTTACATTATTTGTGGCGTCGCTTATGAAGATATCCAATATATCTTGCTTTCACTATCCCCCAGCCATCCAAACTTGACACCATTTTGGTCTTACTCAACTACGTGGGGATTACTGTTAAAGCTAGTTAATGAATAAAACTAGCCAAGTTGGTGTGAATGAGAAATGGAAGGCAACCTTTCCGAACAGTCACCAACCTATTCCGAAGAGGCACCTTCAAGGCTATATAAACTAAGGCAATGCCTCATTTTAAAGATACCAAAAACCAAAAATTTCTGCATCTAAAATTCTGCATTCTTTTTCACAAATAAAACTATCGAGTCTTCGTGTTTTAGATTGCCAACTTTGAGTTCGCCGAAGTCGGCGTTTGACGCGATACGCTACTCCTCGACAGTATATCCGTTTTATCACCGGGGAGGAAGTAATCCATAACCTCGGTACAGTGAGGGATTAAATTCCTTAAGGACACAGTGAATTCGTGGTCTCGGATATTTTCTTACTTACGTATTATTTTCCAGCTGCTTTTTTCTGGTTTTTGTCTTTCCGTTTGGTTTCGCTTTTTCGATTTTTGAACACAGCACAAGCAAAGCTTAAGGAATTTAATCATTATTTCTGTGTTCATTTGTTCTTGTTTAACAATTCAGAGCGTTGTCGGAAAAAAAAGTGTATGTTGTTTGGAGACTAAAATCTTGGATTTTCTACTCCGGTTGAGATTAAAGTTTTCATAACTTTCTACTCCTTTGGGTACTTGATTTGAAGATATAAAAACTTCATCAAGTATACAACATACAATTCTTGGAAAAAAAGGTGTATGTTTGTTGTTTCGATGTCGCGAACTTGTATGTTGTTTGGAGACTAAAATCTTGATTTTCTACTCATGTTGAGATTAAAGTTTCCATAACTTTCTACTCAGATTGGGTACTTGATTTGAAGATATAAAAACTTCATCAAGTATACAACATACAATTACTCGAAAAAAAAAGAGTGTTTGTTATTTCGTAAACGAACTAATATGTTGTTTGGAGACTAAAATCTTGAATTTTTACTCCGGTTGAGATTAAAGTTTTATAATTTTCTACTCATTTGGGTACTTGATTTGAAGATATAAAAACTTCATCAAGTATACAACATACAATTTACTGCATTTCGTTTCAAAGATTTTAAATGTTTGTGTAACCTTGATCTGGTTTGAAGAAATAAAATCTTCACCATTGTGTATTACATCCATTGTCAAACTGATTCGGTTTGAAGTCTTCACCGTTTATTAAACTTTTTCTCGTTTGCCGTTTCTGCTATAAAATGGGAGACATGACTCCAAATTTGAATGCCTACTCGCTCGCCACACTAGCCCCCATGGTTGGTTCTCACGAGCAATGTTGCCCTCGTTCATCTTGCACGGCCCTAAGCTCGTGAAGCCTGGAAAATTCACGAATTGATTTCAAGCGATGGCAACAAAAGATGTTCTTCTATTTAACTACTTTAAACCTCCAAAAAGTTTATTAAAGGAGGTCATTCCGATTTGCGGAATCAACACACGAGAATGAACGTTGTTGTAACGAGGCATGGAAGCACTCCAGATTTTTTGTGCAAGAATTATATTCTTAGCGGACTGGAGGATGATCTTTACAACGTCTATAGTAATGTGGAAACATCAAAAGATCTATGGGATGCGTTGGAAAAGAAATATAAAACAGAAGATGCTGGATTAAAGAAATTTATCGCTGCCAAGTTTCTGGACTACAAAATGGTAGATGGCAAGTCTGTTGTTACTCAAGTTCAAGAGTTGCAGGTTATCATCCACGATCTACTCGCTGAAGGTTTGGTGATTAGCTGAAGGCTTTGTTGCGGTAATAGAAGTCGCCTCCTTCATGGAAGGACTTCAAAAATTACTTGAAACACAAGCGAAAGGAGATGACAACGGAGGATCTCATCGTCCGCTTGAGAATCGAGGAAGATAACAAGGCAAGAAGAAGGCAAATGTGAGATCAACCATGGGGAGTACATATTGTTGGGCGCCCCAACTAATCTGAAAAAGAGGAAAATGCATCATCGGGACCAAGGAGCTATCCCAACAAGAAGAAATTCAAGAAACCGCCACAATTGTGGAAAAAATCGGACACAAAGTTCGGCAGGTTGCTCAGAAAAAGGTAAAGAAGAAGGCTCAGCTAATATGGGTTGAAACAAACGAGGAAGTTGATGACTTGAGCGCTATGTTGTCCGAGTGCAACTTAGTGGGAAATCCGAAAGAGTGGTGGATTGACTCTGGGCGCCACTCGCCACATTTGTCTTTGTTAGAAGCCTTTTGCTTCATATGCCGTCTGGGACGATACCATATATATATTCTGGCAATGCCAGGCCAAAATCAAGGTTATGGAAAGATCTTCTTTGAAGATGACATCGGCAAGGTGGTGACTCTTAACAACGCCTGTCATGTTCACGAAATTAGGAAAAATCTAGTATCTACCTGGGACTTCTAGTAAGAAACGGTTTTAAGTGTGTTTTGTTTACGACAGGGTTGTAATAAGTAAACGAGATGTACATAGGAAAAGGTTACCTCACAGAGGGCCTTTTCAAATCGAATGTAATGGTCGCTTGCCAATAATAATAAAGTTTCTCGCTTCGCCTACTTACTTGAGTCAAATAATTTATGGCATTCACGTTTAGACATGTCAATTTACGAACCTTGCGAAAAATGATTAGTTTGGAAGTATTGCCCTAAGTTTGAATGCAATCAATCAAAATGTCAAATCAGTGTTGAGTCTAAGTATGTTAAACATCCTTATAAGTCAAGTTGAAAGGAATTCAAGTCCTTTAGACTTAATCCATACAGATATTTGTGACATGAAGTCAATCCCATCTCGCGGTAGAAAGAGTATTTCATAACTTTATCGATGATAGTGCAGCGGTATTGCTACGTTTATTTACTTAATAGTAAAGATGAAGCAATTGAAGCATTCAGCACATACAAAACTGGCGAAGTTGAGACTCAACTTAACAAAAGATTAAAATGATAAGGAGTGATAGGGCGGTGAATATGAATCTCCTTTTGAACAAATATGTTTGGAATATGGCATTATTCATCAAACAAGCCGCCCTTACTCGCCACAATCAAAGCGGAGTGCGGAAGGAAAAAATAGAACCACGAAAAGAAATGATGAATGCTCACTGTTAATAAGTTCTGGTTTACTCCCGAACTTGTGAGGGAAAGCCATTCTAACAATAGCCGAATACTCAATCGAAAGTGCCCCACTTGTAGCAAAAACAAAATCTATTCCATACTAAAAGTGGAAAGGAAGGAAGCCTAATTTGGGATACTTCAAAGTGTGGGGTGTTTGGCCAGAGTGCAAATTCCTAAACCCAAAAGGGTAAAAAATAGGACCTAAAACCATTGATTGTGTTTTTCATAGGATATGCCACAAATAGTAAGGCATATCGATTGTTCACAAATAAGAAAATCCCGAGCATTGTAAATACGATGTGAATCGATAATCGACTTCTTTGAAATCATATATCCGTATAAAAGGAATGTGAGTCGTCTATAGCAAAGAATCTAAACGACCTGGGAAGAAACAAAGGAGAATATTCACGATGAGGAACCGAGACGCGTAAAGAAACGTCAAGGACGTCTACTTCATTTGGACCAGAATTTCTAACATTTTTGTTGGAGAATGAGCCTCGAATCTTCAACGAAGCTATGTCTTCATCGGAAGCTCAATTTTGGAAAGAGGCAATCAATAGTGAGATAGAATCCATATTAAACAACCATACTTGGGAATTGGTTGACCTTCCTCCAGAGAATAAACCTTTAAGTTCCAAATGGATTTTAAGCGGAAAATGAAAGTTGATGGTACTATTGATAAATATAAGGCAAGACTAGTTGTTAAAGGGTTTAGACAATGAGAAGGTCTTGATTACTTTGATACATACTCATTCGAGGATTATATCTATTCGGGTGTTAGTAGCGTTAGGCGCCGAGTATGCAGTCTTGAAATCCATCAAATGGATGTGAAAACATTTCTTAAATGGAGAGTTAGATAAGAAATTTACATGGAACAACCCGAGGGGTTTGTAGTTCCGGGAAAGAGAAGAATATTATCGACTTGTTAAGTCTCTTTCTGGACTAAAACAAGCACCCAAACGAGGTATGCAAAATTTGACCATACAATCTTTGTCAAATGGATTCAAGATAAATGAGTGTGATAAATGTGTCTACATTAAGAACACTCCAAAACCACGTAGTCATTGTTTGTTTATGCGTGGATGATATGTTGATAATGAGTACTTGACATTGCTAACATAAATGCTACTAAGCGCGTGCTTGCTAGTAAGTTTGATATGAAAGACTTAGGAGTTGCCGATTTAATTTGCAGAATTAAAATCCATAAGACTCCTCAAGGTCTAGCATTGTCTCAATCTCATTATATTGAAACGGTACTTGAAAAGTTCAAATATTTGGACTTTAAAGTTGCAAAAACGCCAATTGATATGAACCTTGCTCTTGCAAAGAATAAAGGTGAAAGTCATTCTCAATTGGATTATGCAGTGTTGGGAAGTTTGATGTATATCATGAACATGCAGCGACTGATATTGCATGTGCTATAAGTAAACTAAGTCGCTACACTAGTAATCCCGACCAAAAACATTGGCTAGCAATGAAACGAAGTTTTGGGGTATTTAAAAACATACTCAAAACTTTGCTTTGCATTATAAATGTATCCTGCGATTATTGAAGGATACAATGATGCAAAGTGGATCACCGGTGCTCAATCGAAACTAAATCCACAAGTGGATATGTTTTTACCATAGGTGGAGGAGCAGTGTCTTGGAAGTCATCCAAGCATGGACATGTATCGCCATCTACAATGGAATCCCGGAGTTCATAGCTTTAGACAAAGCGGTGAAGAAAGTCGAATGGCTCCGAATTTCTTAGAAGATATTCCATTTTGGCCCCAAACCATTGGCTCCCTATATGCATACATTGCGATAGCTGCTTGGCAATAGGAAGAGCCGAGAGCCTTATGTACAGCAGGAAAGTCTCGCCACATCGGCGAAGACATAATATCAGTTAGACAACTACTCTGCAGTGGAATTATCACAATTGACTATGTTAAGTCAAGAGATAATGTCGGATCCACTAACTAAAGGCCTAACTAGAGAGGTAGTTGGAAAGATCATCAAGGAATGGGACTATGGCCGAGGACAAGTCATCGTGTGATAACTCTACCTAGAAAGTGGAGATCCCCAAGATCTAGGTTCAAAGAGATCAAACAAAGTCATTAATGACGGTTCAACATTGTCACAATAACTCTTTGGTCCATTCTCGTGATGAGACAATGTTCAGATTACCAGGATAAAGTATCATTGCGGCTTTTTAATGGTTCCTAAGTTTGATACGGGTATATCAAATAGTGTATCTACTGGATGACACATTTAGGAATCACCTATGTAAGTGTGAAGTGTAAGCGTCAAGGAGAATTATGTAAAGGCCAATTCTCTACGCACTTATGAACGGTGCAAAGGTTCATGTAAACGAACAAAACAATGAGAACCAAAGACTGGTTAAAGGGTTAATTGTGTGACATGTGGTTGTCTAGGTATACACCAAGCTCGACGGCAGTTCAAGGATATCACATCTACCGATTGACCGAGTATATCCGACATATGTCTACTACGGAAAGTTCAAAGAGAAATCTACTTATCCAGATCGCGATTAATCCTTGCTTCACAGTTTAATCACACAGTTTTGTCATGCATGTTTTTCATCATATAACCATTCCCCATTCATGTGGGGGATTGTTAAAGCTAGTTAATGAATAAAACTAGCCAAGTTTGGTGTGAATGAGAAATGGAAGGCAACCTTCCGAACGATCACCAACCTATTCCAAGAGGCACCTTGAGGCTATATAAACTAAGGCAATGCCTCATTTAAAGATACCAAAACCAAAAATTTGCAGATCTAAAATTCTGCAGATTCTTTCACAAATAAAACCATCGAGTCTTCTTGTGTTTCGTTGCCAACTTTGAGTTATTAAGTCGAAGGCGTTTGACGATGATACCGCTTACTCTCGGCGAGTATATCCGTTTTATCCGGGAGGAAGTAATCCATAACATCTGCACAAGTGAGGGATTAAATTCTTAAGGACACACAGTGAATGCAGTGGTCTCGGATATTTTCTTACTTCCATGATATTTTTCCAGCTGCTTACATTTTTCTGGTTTTTGTCTTTCCGTTTGGTTTCTGTTTTTCCTGATTTTTGAACACAGGCACAACAACAATTACAAGCCTTTGTTGCATCATTTTTGCGCCACCTCTACCACAATCAGGATCACTAATAGTATTCTTAGTCCCATATATATATGTTCCAAATTAAATTTATAGTTCAAAATTTCAGACACTATGTCCTGATGTTAAGTTTTTCAATTCAAAATTTTAGGACATGTACACTTAAGTTCAATTTTTTCAATTCAAAATTTTAGAACATTGTATCCTTAAATTTTAGAACATTGTATCCTTAGGACTATGTAGTTCAAATTAAACTTCAAGCTTGTGTCCTGAAGTTCAATATTCTCACTTCAACATTTAGGACATTATATCCCTAAGTCTAGTTTTCCAACCTAAACTTTAGGAATTTCAATTTTAATGCCCCTGAAGTTTAATTTTATCAACTTTTACCTCGGAGATATTATGTCAGGAAGTTTGAACTATGTAGTTCAAATTAAACTTCAAGCTTGTGTCCTGAAGTTTAATATTCCCAGTTCAAAATTTTAGGACATCGTATCCTTAAGTCTTGTTTTCCAACCTAAACTTCAGGATTTTTCAGCTTTAATGCCCCAAAATTCAATTTTATCAACTTTTACTTTAGAGATATTATGTCCTATCGAAATATGTAGTTCAATAGTTCAGGCTTGGATCCTGAAGTTCAATGTACTTGTGCTTCTAGCTTCAAGCTATTGGAGAATAAGAAATAAACAACAATAGTAGTTACCAATTTAATGTAGTTTCTTTTTTTTACGATTTAGTGACCAAGTCGATACATATGTTCATGAAATCGTGTTCTTTAGTTTGAATTCTACAGTTCAAACTTCAGGACTCTATTTAACATTGTAATTCAAACTTCAATTAGTATTACTGTAGGAATAAAGAGACGGAGGTTATACAATATGGGAACTATACTTGGTAGAGCGATCAAAATCCTCGTTGGTGTGGATATTAACAAAAGAAAGAAAAAGACATAGAAAAAGAGAAGCAGGCAATGTGCAAAAGAAGCGAGAAGGGAAAAAAAGGAAGAGAGGCTGGCCTGCCATTTTAAAAATAATGGCTAAGCTTTAACCTCTCGAACGAAAAGGACTCGAACTCTAAATTCCCTTTTGAGTATTAATTGACTCAGAGGTCTCGAGTCAAGAAAGAAAAATCAAGTCCTCCGGGGTGTCCAGTGACAAAGCTCGCTTATGCGAGCCGACAGGTGGGTTCGATTCATGGCGCAGAAATTCTGCATGTTGGGGAATTTGACATTGTCTCATTGATCGGTTAACAGACGCTCCCAGAAAACCGTCACCGAGCACATCCCGCGATTTACCTGGTGATAGTTGTTGAAGGACCGGTGCTATTACCTCCAGACGCCTGGTTAATACCAAGAAGTAGTCGGTATGGCGCAAAACCCTGATTTCAAAAAAAAAAAAAAAAAAAATTAAGATATGTCAGTCAGAGCTCCTCGGATAGAGTTCTTGGTCGAGCATGTATGAAAATGCCATTTCAACTTTGGGAAAGTACAAATATTGGAGGTTATTCGCAAGGGAAAAAAAAAAGTAACACAACCAAATTTGAAATCTACACATACTATTCAAACCTTATATTGGATCTAACTAATCGTTTATATGGAAACCCAATTGACGACAATTATATTTACAATCCCTCTCTGACAATATTTGCTATTATTAATGAAATAAAAATTAATCTCCTCCTCTAATTTTGGTTTCAAAATAGGAAATACTCCATCATTTTTTTGGTACAAAATATTCCTTCTACTTTTGACAAATTATTTTTGACAATGAATCCCTTTTTCTTAATTCGCAACCATTGACAAGTCGTTGATTGTTCATTAAAATGAATCCTCCTCTTCAACTTTGTTTGGCTTCTATATCAACCGTTTTGAATTTTAATTCATGATTTGAAGTTGAAGTTTTGTTTTTAACATGCAATTTGAGTTTCTTAAGTTGTATCTTTTTTCATTGACATAAAAACTCCACAGGTTGCGAAAAACCATCAAAATTTTTCTAATTCTTATGCAATCTTATCAAATGGGCAAGTTATAGTTCATAACAAAGTTGATACGCGGCTCGAAGGCATTTCTAAAAAAAATAACAAATTATTGATATTAATTAATTGTGAAAACAAATGGTTGGTTGAAGGAGTTTGTCTTCACTTGTACACTTTAAGTCATGACATATTCATACCTTTGTGTATATATATAATATAAATTATGTATTAGACAATTATATCCAATATAATATAAAGTCGATCAATTGGTATATATCTACTAATTTATGAATTTTTTTTTACAAAATATAAACTTATGGGCCAAGTTTTATATTTAAAAAATTAAAATCATGATTTGGAATCTCAAATCACACCTTTTTGGATGATTTGGGATTTCACCTTGACATGAAGCTGAAGTTCAAGTTATGTTCAAATTGCATAAACAAATGTGATTTGAAATGAAATTATGAAACCATGATTTGAAAACGCATGGCAAAACGACTACTAAGGTAAGTAACAAGGTTACTGTATCTAATTTCAACACACTCCTTACCAATAACATCAACAACAACAACATACCCAGTGAAGTCCCACAACGTGAGGGCTGGGGAGGGTAGAGTGTACGCAGACCTTACATCTACCTTGGTAAGTAGAGAGGTTATTTCCGAAAGAACCTCAGCTCAACACGAAACATAAGCACAAGCAAAGCAAGAGCAACGATTAGATCCAGACAAAAAAATTAAACTAGTATAAAAATGATGATAACAAAAACGAATAAATCATGATAAAGCATTCTGAAAAAGTAGTAGTAACTAACACAGGTAAATAAGATAAACAAAGTACACGAAAGAACATATAACAACATAAATCAAATGACAGGGGACTATAAAATAATATTGCGCCTACTAGTATGATAGGCTAAGCAGGGCTACAATAATAATATAACAACTACCAGTATGTAAACGTAAATAGGACTACGCTAAACTATCTAACACTCTACTACCATAATCCGTGTCCTCCACACCCTGTAACACACTCCTTATCTAGTCTAGGTAAAATCCAACATTTACCCAAACACGCGCAAATTTAAATTTGGGATCTCAAAAATTTGAAAATATTCCAAACATCTCATTTTCCCGCTCATCTCAAATCCCTTTTCACCTTTTCTTCTCCAAAACCTTAATAAAACATTCATAATCCGAAAAAACAAAAACAAATACTAAGATGTCGACGGCAACATCAGTTCGCCGGCTAAAGGACCGGGGCGGCGCCGGAGTCAAAATCACCGGGCCGCCGTCCACCAGCTCCACTAGATCCGTAACCCCACTTCCCAACAAATCGATTGCCGTTAATTCCACCGGCGGCGAAAGTCTCAGGCGGTCCACCGGAAAAGAGAACCCGAGACCGACGTCGCGTGTTCGGGCCGCAACGGCATCAGCAAATCAAAAACCGGCGCTTCGTTCCATGCCGAGAACCGATAAAGCTGTATCCGCCACGGCAACCGCCGTTAACGGCGGAGAATCACAGTCACGTGCCGGGTCACGTGCGAGGTGGTCAACGTCATCTGTGCCGAGAGGTAGGAGTTCTAGTCCATCAGAGTTTTCCAAGACTTTATCGGATATTCGAAAAACATCTACTAGGGTTTCAGGAAATTCTAGGGTTTTTAAAGAAATTGAGGAAAGTGATGAACTTTATGGAAAATTTGATGTAAAATCTGAGAAAATCAAGAAATGTGAAGGAAAAGCTTATAAATTTTGTGATAAAGAGGAGGTTCTCTCAAGCTCAATTTCAGTAAAATCAAGTGAAAGGTCCAAGATTGCTTTAGATGAAGTAAAGTTGAAATCTTTGGCTGAGAAAAGTGGGAATAGGGTTTTGAATGAAATGGAGAAAAGTAGTGAACTTTTGGGGAAATCTGATGTTAAATGTGAAAAAATCAAGAAATGTGAAGGAAAAGTTTCAATTTTTAGTGATAAAGAAGAGGTTATTTCAAGCTCAGTTTCAGTAAAATCAAGTGAAAGTTCCAAAATTGCTTTAGAGCAAGTAAAGTTGAAATCTTGGGTTGAGAAAAGTGGGGATTTTGTTGAGTCTAATGTGAAAAATTCAAGATTGCTGACCAAATTGAATAGTTATTCTGGAGTTTTGAAAGAGAAAGGTGAAAATGAACAAGGGAAAGTTGGATTGAGTGGGAATAAGTATCCAAGTAAGCTGCACGAGAAGCTTGCGTTTTTGGAAGGGAAAGTGAAGAGGATTGCAACTGATATTAAGAGGACTAAGGAGATGTTGGATAAGAATAATCCTGATTCTTCAAAGTTGATAATTTCAGATATCCAAGAGAAGATATCTGGGATTGAGAAGGCGATGGGTAATGTAGTTGTTGGTGATGAAAAAATAGGTTTGCTGAGTAGCAGTAAAAATGAGAGTGTGAGTGCTGAGAAGATACCCGGGATTGAGAAGGCTATGTGTAATATAGTTGATGGTGACAAAGAAATAGGTTTGTTGAGTAGCATTAGAAATGAGGACGTAAATATTAATGAGAAGAGGGAAGAAAAACTTGTGGTTGATGGGAAAATCTCTGTGAAGGGATTAAATGTAGAGCAATTAGAGGCGAGGTTATTCCCTCATCATAAATTGCTAAGAGACAGGACATCTCTGAAGACTTTAATGGGCTGTACCAAAAACGAGGAACTTGAATCTGCTGAATCAACTAGTGAAGTGAAGGTTGAGAAGAGGTATATTAATCCTATTGATGAGAACCCTATTGCTGTGCAGTTCTTGGCTTCTCTTAGTAAGGAGCAATCTAATGTTCAAGACGTGGATGATGCAGTAAGTTCGGAAAACCACACGTCTTCTTCGAAACTGTTGAAAGGAAAAGAAAGTGTCGATCAGCTTCTGGAAAGTGATGAGAGACTTGAAAGTTTTGATGTTCAAGAGAATAAACAACCAGCAATGTTCACGGGGGAAGAGACAGAAGATAGTTCTATATGTGAACTCAATGAGATTGGCCGTAAGACTTCTACTGGAGGGTGGTTTGTCTCTGAGGGAGAATCTGTTCTCCTTACTCATGATGACAGTTCTTGCTCCTTCTATGATATTGTGCATTGTGAGGTATTATCTGCCTACCTTCCCATCCCTCTAAATATTGCAAATTTATCCAATTATGACTTATATGTTAATGTCTCCTGGTAATGCATGAGTCTAAATATGTTATTTTAATGATGTTTTGGTCTGTTAAGCTCTAGATGAAGTTTGGAAGGCTGTAGCATCCAAAATTTTACTTAGGTAAAATACATCCGTAGCTCCTTAAACTTGTTAGTATATTTCATTTAGACACTTGAACTACGGCTAGTTTCGGTTGAGCCCCTGAATACAAGATAAAATGTTCCTATTAGATACTCCTGACTCAAATTATTTGGAACAACGTATGCACATGTTTTCAAACACCCATTATGTAAATAATTTAACCACTTAAAATATGTCATCTCATTCAATAATGCACATTAGCCTCAACAAGTCGTAAAACCCCAGGCTTATTCCTATTGGTATTAATGTGTATAATTAAAGGAGACATATTTTATGTGAATAATTTATCTACATAATGAGCGCTTGAGAATACACACAGAAACTTTTCCAAAATATATGCTTAAAGTGTAATAGGAACACTTTATCATGATGTTCATGTCTCAATTGGAACATGTCAATTTACTGGCAAGTTTAAGGGGCTGTCGACGTAGTCAGCCTTTTAGTTGGTTCTTTAGCTTCTAAGAGTTGTTTCCTAATAAGCATTTGTTATCATTTCAGGAGAAATCTGAGTACAAACCTCCTGTTGGGGTCTCATCAAATATGTGGAGAGATTGTTGGATAGTTCGTGCTCCTGGTGTAGATGGTTCCTCAGGGAGATATGTAGTGGCAGCATCTGCCGGAAATTCCATGGATTCAGGTTTTTGTTCCTGGGACTTCTACACTAAAGATGTGCGAGCCTTTCATGTCGATGATGGATTTATTAATACAAGAGCTGCCCTTGCTCCATTACCCAATAACCCAATGTATAGGAGAAATACTCTATCATCAATTATGTCACCTCAAAATCAGCAATGGTGGTACAAACCTTGTGGACCACTCATCGTATCAGGTGCTAGTTGCCAAAGGTTGGTCAGAACTTATGATATCCGTGACGGAGAGCAGATCCTGAAATGGGATTTACAGAGACCAATGTTGGCTATGGATTACTCAAGTCCTTTGCAATGGAGAAGCAGAGGAAAAGTAGTGATAGCTGAGACAGAGGGTCTTTCTTTATGGGATGTCAATTCCATAAGTCCTCAAGCACTCCTTTCTGTATCATCCCCTGCTCGGCAAATTTCTGCACTACATGTAAATAACACAGATGCTGAGCTGGGTGGAGGGGTTCGACAGAGGTAAAACTGACTTAGTTCTCCTAATTTTTCGCTGGTTATATTCTTACAATGAATTGGAACATAACAAAATTGCTTTCTCCTCTTGCGAACATAACAAAATTACTTTCTCCTCTTGTGCCTCTTATTAGTTTCTTCCATGCTTCTTCTCGAACACATGCTTTTCTATACTGAACCTATTGTAATCAAGTTTCTGTTGATTTAAGAAAAAGGTGCACCTGTAATATATCATCAATAGCCATGCCAATTAGGTGCTATACAAGACACTCTGCACTATTAAATCAAAACTTTAGGGGATTAAAAAGAATTTACTGTATTGCTTATTGGTAATTGAATAGGATTGGGAGCTGTCAAAAGATCCAGGATGTGTATATATGATGTTGGTTACACTTGATATTTTCCAAAAATAAGTTAGCATTTGGTTCTTTATATGGCTGATAAATTCATAAACTATATTAGGATACAAATTTGAAAATTATAGCAAAACAGGTTTATAGCCCAAGGACTGGGTAGAAAGCTATAAGTCTCTACCATGTCTTTTATCTCCCTTAACCTCATCCAATAAGTTCAATTCTAGCCTTTAAACTTGAAGCAGTAGTAATATGGAGATTCTTTTATTACTAATCTAATATATATGGCCAAGAAACAAAGGAAGAAACAATCATAATTTTACGAAGTCCCCTCATATAGTTGAAAAATGAAACCATACTTTGTAGTTTCAAAATATTACATATTCCCACCTTGTTGGGAGGGTCAAGTAGTATTATAGATTCTTTTATACAAACACGGGTCTGTAGTCACAAGTCTACAGTGGCTCAGAATTTTCTGTATGCTGTGTTCTCAATGTCAAGTACCACAATGAATACTAAAGGATACAGTGATGAAGTTCTTGTTTTCGTTCAATTTATAGCAGAGGCTTTTCGTCTCTATCAAATATTTAAAGCTTCATTTTTGAATGCAGGGTTAGTTCCTCTGAAGTGGAAGGAAATGATGGTGTGTTTTGCACCTCTGATTCCATCAACGTTTTAGATTTCCGTCACCCTTCTGGTATAGGCCTAAAAATACCAAAGGTTGGTGCAAATGTTCAGTCAGTTTTTGCCCGTGGAGATTCATTATATCTTGGCTGCACTACCGTGAAATCCGCGGTGAAAAGGCAGGTCTCCTCCCAGATCCAGCAGTTCTCGTTGCGCAAGCAGAAGCTTTGCAACACCTATGCATTGCCGGAATCAAATGCTCACTCCCATTACACGGCTTTAACACAAGTTTGGGGGAATTCAAACCTTGTTATGGGAGTTTGTGGATTGGGGCTATTTGTTTTTGACACAAATAAGGATGATGCACTGTTGGATCAAAACAATGGGCAGAATTTGAGAGAAGCAATTGGACCTGATGATTTGTATTCACCTTCTTTTGATTATTTGGCATCTAGAGTTCTCCTTATATCAAGAGATCGTCCAGCTATGTGGAGGTATATGTTTTAAGTTTTGTTTATCTTAGTTACAGTTGCTAAGATATTTTGTAACTTATTATGCTTGATGCCCTTCTAGTTTGAGGTATTTGGTGTGGTCTTTAATGTAATCCATTTTTCAGTGTGGAGGAACTATATAAGATTTGCCTTTATAGCAATGGAGTATTGCTAATTTATGACCAGCCTTATAGCATTGTATCATTGCCTCTTTATTGATAGTATATTTGGGATGGCGCTCATCCTTGACTCACTTAGATTGCACAATCAAACTGTTTCAGCTTCTTAATGAATATTGGGTTTGACTCAAACCCATAAGTTAGCTCGTGAGATGATTACCTAAAATTATATAACGAAAACAGGTTCCATTTCCTATACTGATGTGTGTCATCCGATTGGAAATTATAGTGAAATACACAAGTCATTAAAATACATATACATACTGTATACCACCTATTACCGTATTTCCTTTATAGGGAAGATTAAAGAACCTACAAATATTCGAAAAAACTGCAATTATTCTCATGATAAACTTTCCACTTCCAATTAGATGTGTTAGGAACAATGATATATGTCAATCCTCTTAGAAATTAATTGGAAAAGAAAATCAAGATGTGATAGAAAGAGTACACTACAAACCAAAGCACCTGTATAGATTAGTTTTCCCTAAAAGGAGAAGGAAGGTAGGAATGTCGAACATACCTCTATTACTTCTCTCGTTTTAATTTACGTGACGCTAATTTATTGTGCGGAAAATTTTAGAAAAGAAAACTTTTAAAATTTTTGGTCTAAAACAAGCTTTAAACATTTATATGGCTATAAATCAAGATAAAAATTTTAAAGTTAAATTATTTCATAGAAATATAACATTTTTCTGAGAACAGATTAAAAAGGAAAAAGTACTACATAAATTTATGATTAGAGTATTAAATTTAGCTTGTCCGAAAAATATTATTTTATTATCACTAATGAAATATCTTTTAAGATGACTAAAAGAATCTGCTCATGCTGCAAAATTGCGATTCACAATTGATTATAAATGGACAATAGTTCATTTCTTCTAGATTAACCTATAAGATTTGTTTATTTGTTACGTATAAACTTGTTGAAAGTTCTCTAAAAGTATTTAAACAAATAAATCTTCACAAGTAGATCGTACGTTAAACAAGAAAATAATAATTTATAGTTGTTAACACTCAAAAATACTTTTAGTGTTTAGCCGAATCAAGTGACAGCCGAAGGTGAAATCTCAAAATGAGCGGGCAATAGAATTCTAAGTCGATAACCGAACTGACTCTTAGCCGAATCCATCAGTCCTAGCCCTCGGCTAGAAAAGCTCCATCGGCTATCTCAGTAACCTGGCCAAATCACAATTACAAGGAATGACTGGGACCCACACATATTTGGACGCCTCAAAGACCAAGTCAAAGCACCTCTAGACCCCAAGAAACAGAAATAAACCACCAACAGCTAGAAGGAAGTGCCGTCGGTCGTGCAAGAGGAAAACAAGGAGCAAAAATCAGCACAACCTCCTCATAGTTGGCTAGTGGATTTAGTGGATAACATAGGGGGATCACGTCTTATTTCTTGTAGTATAAATGTAGGATCACTTGTACATAATAAGGACAACACAATCAATCAAAAAACCAATTTTTACATCTCTTTATCACCTTTATTGCACTCTAGCTGTATTTATGTTTCTTACCACTTAGTTTACTCTACCACCATCCTAACGCTTTCTGGAGTAGTTGGGGAACCCATTGCTGGAAGTTAGAGTTCCGTTTCCAGCCCAAATCGCTTAGTTAAGGAATCAATTTGTCATCCAATTTCATCATCCGATAAAACGGCAAACATTTCGGACGAGAACAAATTTGGCACGCCCAATGGGACCATATGTGATCTCATAGCGAAGTTTGATTCTCCAGGTCAGGATCACACTTGGCGTATGCGCCTAAGGTTTGGTAAGAAAATGAACCCAGAGTCCAGTCCATAACCTAAATAGAATCCTTCCAGAAGGAACAACGAGCCACTATCTTCTTCGGGTATGCCTACATCGGTTGATACCCTTCCACTTCCTCCATCAACCAAAGTTGTGGGTGAACTTAGTCAACTTGAAGGTCCAACTGTCATAACCACGTCATTCATTAGACAACAAATTGACTTAGGCATCCACGACATCATGTACCAGGTTTTCAAACAACTAGCTGACATTGTCAAGCCAATGATGCATAATAAGGTTCAACACGCGAGAGAACTGGAAGCCAATCGACTGCATCCAGGAGAAGGTTCGGGTTCTGCCATTCCTCTGACGAGTGGCGCTGTGCAGCATGCAACTGTGACTCCACGTGTTATTCCTCAGACGAGTGTGTATCAGTCAGTACCTACTCAGGTACAGCCGATAGCACACCTATGAGCATAAGCCTAGTCACTTGGTAACCAGTCTACTGTATGGTTGCCACCAAACGCTGGAGACCAGTTATGCCGTACAGCTTGGTTTGCCACCTGTTATGCCGTACGCTCACGCAAACGGCCCTACGGTACAGGAGACCAATGTTGGCCAGCCGATGGCCCATGGCTATGACCCTGCTAGGATATCTGGTGACGCTGTCTACAGCGGGACACCGTTCCAACAGTCACAGCCAATACCCAATCCATACCATCCAGGAAGCGCAAACTTTCTAAGAACGACTGATGTCCGGGGAGAGCAGACATGGAACATTGTTCCACCTTATCCTCAAGTTCCGTCGACTGTTCCAGGAGCTCAGGTTGCAGGCTTTGATGGCTATGCCCAACAACAACAATGGTGGTATACCCCATCTGTTGGTAATGGCCAACAGAATACCTACAACTTTCAAAACCCTATTCAACAAAGTGAAAAATGGATGCCTCCCGTTCAGAACGCCTACCAGTCTGTTCCAGTTGAGAATCGGCAGGAGACGTCACAACTGATGAACCCTGAAACCATTGTGAATACTATGAGGAGGTACTTCGGCATCCAACTGAAACCTTTGGACAGACCTATTTACAGGAAGCCCTACCCCGATTAGGTAGATCGGGTGGCACCATTGCCAAGAGGCTTCAAAATGCCTGATTTTGCCACCTTCTCGAGTGATGACGACAAATCTACCTTGAGCACATCGACAAATTTAGTGATGAGTTAAACTACTCGTGTAGGCATGGAAGTCAGCCCGGTAAACTAATTCTATTCTGCTACTAGGGTTCCAAGATTTACCGCCCAATGTGGCGAAGTTAGCCAGAATGAGTATCACAAGCTGTAGTTATTCCCCGTTTCTCTAATCGGAACAACATTTTCCTGGTACTCATCCTTGACCCTTGACTCTGTGCAGAGTTAGGCTGACATAGAGCGTTGTTTCCATGATAGATTTTATTAGCCCCAACCTCAAGTCACTGTAACTGATTTGATGAATCTCAAGTAACAGGTCGATGAGTCGGCTACCGATTATATCGAGAGATTCAGAAGGAAGGTTGGGAAATGCATTGTACACTTCCCTGAATCGGAATGCGAACACATGATAATCAACAACATGCATCCTCAGCTAAAGGAGAAATTAGTGGGACAATCCTGCTCTAACTTAAGCCAGTTAGTCTTGGGTATAGCCAAATAGAGCAGTATATCCAAGAGAAGGAGAAAATAAGAGCTAACCGAAACCGAGGTTCCCATTTGATATCCATTATTGAGGCAGATGAGTCTGAATCAGAATCAGCCGATTACACGACAGACACAATAGTAGCCGAGATTGTCAGGGGGTAAGGTTTACTCTTGCCCAGCCCTGAAATCTACGAAGGGCAAGGAGATGAGTTCAACTGATGACAGGGTCAGTTACTCGTTTGACATTATAATGGCAGATCAGATCTTTGATCATCTGCTTAAAGATAAACAGATTCGGCTGCTTGATGGCCACAAGATTCTGTCTGCCGAAGAACTCAAGGATAAGAAGTACTGTAAGTGGCACAATTCATATAACCACGCTACTTCTAATTGTGTGGTCTTCAGGAAGGCAATTCAAAAAAAAATCAAGGAGGGCAGGTTCAAGCGAGCCGATAAAAGCATAGCTAAAATGTCGGTTGATACTGACCCCTTTCCCGCAATATCAATATCTATGGTGTCCTTTGCTAAGCTAGATCAATCAAAAGACGTCAAAGGGAAGCCGATGAAAGCCATATGGGTTCCAAAGAAGCCGACTGTTAAAGAGGGGGTCACCAAGACTTCTGTGTTTGATCGGCTAGGCAGCTTACGAGATATCTATGAGAACACGGATAGGTAGCCAGCTAGAAGCAGTTTTCATGGTCGCCCTTATAAACCAGAGCATATTGCTTGGGAACCTCACAAACGGTACCCGATATTCAAAAGGGACCCAACATACCTCAGGAGCAGGCTTAGGGGGCAATCATGGCTGCCAGTCGATGAGAAGCCGAGCGTGCCCCAGATAGGCGAAGAACCACTACCCATGGCTAAATAGAGGGTGGCCGAATTCAACGTGAATGAAGGCGTTTCTTCCTTGCGTATCACAGTGAGGGATGAAGGTCAGTTAAGACCTCGGATGATGATTAAGCCAATCGCCAATAAAGAGGAAGGAAAATGGTTCATCAATCAGGCTTCTGGAAAGAAAGAGGCACCGTCGGGTGTCATATCCAAGACGCAGAAAAGAAGGATGCAGCGTGCCAAAGCCTTGCGCAAGAGGAAGCTAACATTGCACATGATATCCAGCGCTGAGGCAGCCGATAAACAGGAAATTCTTGAGTCTGCCGTAGCTGAGGCTATCGAGCGGCCATTCAGCTCAACCTCTTCATAGACAATGCTGCATGAAGGAGAAGCTTTGGACCAACCAGAACTGAATATACAGCCTGATGACAACCCGACAGAGGAACCTCGACGGGAAACTAATATTCTGAAGAAATTCCTAGCAGAGACGGTTCCACAGGTTGCACAAAGGATCCAGGCATTAGAGCTCCAACAAGTTCCTATATGCCTCCAGGAGATGGAAGATATTAACTTCTCCCCAACCGAATTGGACGAGGTAGGAGACTCCATCCTTGATTTGTTTAAATATGATTCAGTCGATGAGATTTGGGCAGCTATTGAAATGGTCAGCCGAATTCCATATGAGTTCTGGGCCGACCGCTCTAAGCTGGATAGCCTAGAAAGCGATGTGTGTGTGAAAGACACTGAATGGAAAACATTAGCCTATACCACAACTAGGGACACTTTGAGCACTGTATTTGGTGCACCTACGGAAGAGATGGTTAAACACCTCAAACCCATCTATGTTAAGGCTTACATTAACGGCAAAGCTTTCAGCCGAGTGTTCGTCGACAATGGAGTTGTGCTGAATGTGATGTCGCTACTTACTTTGAAATGCCTTAACAAAACCAGGGAGAATCTCATCCCAACTAACATGAAAATGGCTAGCTTTATGGGAGAGGCCTCTAGAGCTTTGGGGATTTTAGTAGCAGAAATCACCGTAGGTCCTAAGACGGTAAGATCTGCCTTCTTTGTGATACACGACAAGTCATCCTACGCCATCTTGTTAGGAAGAGACTGGATTCACACCAGCCGGTGCCTTCATTCCACCATGCATCAAAAACTCATTTTCTGGGAAGGAGACAAGATAGAAATCGTCCCAGCCGACGATAACCCATTTCAAGCAGGGGTTAAGAACTTGGAGGTTGTTTTATATTCACCCTATGTGGCTCCCATAGCTGTCGCAGAACAATACGAAGAAGGATCTTGGGAATATTGCAATCTTACTTCACGAGGTTTTGAAATCAAACAATTAGTCGAACCACGACTTACCTTGAAAGAGTTAAATGACTGAGGAAACCCAAATCATACGCGGTCTATGGCATTGGCAGACTTCTTTAAATTCTGAAGCAAGGATAGCCGAAGCATCACAGGTAGAGGGCCACAACAGAGAACCAACACTGGCGACCGATGACATTGAGTTGCCGATGGAATTTGAATCGCCCATAAGAAGAGCTATGCCTAGTTTTGAGTCTTAGGATCCCTTAGAAGATATCAACTTGGGTACTGAGAAAGTCCCTCGGCTAACACATATTAGTGGTTTGCTGAAAGAGGAGGATAAACAAGGCATAACGACTCTTCTACTGCAGTATAAGGACTGCTTCGCATGGGATTATCATGAGATGCATGGGCTGACACTTACTTTGGTAGAGCATATATTGCCAATTAAGGAGGGTTTCATACCTCATAAACAACCACCCAGAAGATATCACCCTCAGCTAATGCCTCAAATTAAAGTTGATATTGAGCGATTGCTGAAGGCAAGGTTCATCAGAACGACTAGGTATGTGGAATGGTTAGCAAACATTGTGCTAGTAAAGAATAAGAATGGCAAGGTTCGAGTATGTATTGATTACAAGAACCTAAATCTAACCACTCCCAAATATGAATACGTCAGTCGATATGCTAGTCGATTCGGCGACCGCTAACGGTGTGCTGACATTCATGGATGAATACTCTTGCTATAATCAGATAGCAGTAGCCGAGGAGGATTCTCACAAGACTGCTTTTAGGTGTCCAGAAGCCTTGGTCATTTACGAGTGGGTAGTTATGCCGTTCGGTCTGAAGAATGCTGGTGCTACTTATAAGAGGGCAATGAACACCATTTTCCATGATTTGATCGGCAAGACTGTGGAGGTCTACATTGATGATGTGGTGGTGAGGTCTAAGAACTTCAAAGATCATTTAGTCGATCTGGAACAAGCACTAAAAATGAGGATTCATAATCTTAAAATGAATCCAGTCAAGTGCATGTTCGGGGTATTGACTGGCAATTTCCTTGTCTTTTTAGTGCATAAGAAAGGTATTGAGATAGATCAGAACAAAGCCCGGGCAGTAATGGAGTCGGCACCACCCAAAACAAAGAAGGAGTTACAAAGCATGCTAAGGAAGATCAACTTTCTAAGGCGGTTCATATCTAATTTAGCTGGCAAAATGAAGGCTTTCTCACCTTTGCTTAGGCTTAAAGGGTCAGAAGAGCTAGTATGGGGCCCGAAACAGCAAGAAGCATTTGACTAAATTAAAAAGGCCCTAGGAACTCCTCTCATGTTGGTACCTCCCATGCCAGGGAAACCATTAAAGTTGTACATCTCGACTGCAGATTTGTCTATCGGCTGCCTGCTAGCACATGATGCCGATGATGGAACCGAAAGGACAGTTTACTATCTTAGCCAAATGCTCAATGAAGCTGAGACAAGATATACTCATATATATAAGCTTTATTTGTCCTTATTCTATGATTGTACAAAACTTGAACATTATTTAATGCCACATGTGGTTCACATTTTGTGCAAGATTGACATCGTCTGATACTTATTGAATAGACTTGTGTTTTTTAACCGAAAAAGATCCTTTTATCAGGTAATGGATACACTATAAGCATCCATTTGTTTTGCAAAGACGACTAATGAAATGGGTAATCAAGCTCACTGCGTTTTCTCTCGAGTATAGGCCACTTAGGGCTGTCAAAGGTTAGGCGGTAGCCGATTTATTGGTAGACCACCGTTGTGTAGATGTGGAGGATCCATGCGCCTCATCTACTGCATGTATGGATGTCGTCCATTGGACGCTAACTTTTGATGGGTCAAGAATCCAGAAGGGAGTCAGAGCCGGAATAACGATAAGCGATCCTCGAGATGCAACGTGGAGGTTCTCTTATCGATTAGATTCTGACTTGAAAAATAACCAAGTTGAATACGATGCTCTCATCATAGAACTCAAAAACTCCTAGTTTCTATGAAAGCAAAGTGCATCAAGATTCATGGTGACTATCAGTTGGTTATCAAGCAGCTGGCCGGGGAATATGACTGCAAAGACCCAAATTTGTTGGCCCGTTACGAAATGGCTAGCAGGTTACTTAGTAGGTTCACATCGTCTACGTTAAGTTATGTTCCCAGAGGCATGAATGTTGAGGCTAACAATTTAGCACAAGAAGCTTCTGGCTTTAGGAAGTATCTACTCACTCTAGAGTGTGATGAGCATCCAGCCGAAGTGTTAGCCATGGACCAGATTGACTCGTGGAAGCAGGTATTAATTGGCTACTTAAAAGATCCTTTCACGTGCAAGGACCTTAAGGTTAAGAGAAGGGCCTTGAAGTATGTGCTCATTGATAATGATTTTTACAAAAATAGCGTAAATGAGGTGCTACTCAAGTGCATTGATAAGACAGAGGCCTTAAGAGTCATGGGAGAAGTTCATGAAGGAATCTGTGGATCACACAGAGCCGGGCCAATGATGAAATGGTTGATTTATCGCCATGGCTATTATTGGCCTACCATCACGGCCGATTGCTTTCAATACGCAAAAGGTTGTGAAGAGTGTCAGAGACATGGACCAATCCAACGGGTACCAGTCGAGGTGTTGCACCCGATCGTGAAGCCCTAGCCTTTCAGATGATGGGCTATAGACCTCATCGGCAAAATCCACCAACAATCGGCTAAAGGACATAATTTTATTATTGTGGCTACCGATTACTTCACTAAATGGGTAGAGGCACAACCGATGAAGAGGGTTCACCAGACATATGTCATTCAGTTTATCCAACACAAGATCATATATAGATATAGTATCCCTGAGATGATTACAACCAATCAAGGGACATTGTTCACTAGTTCTAAGGTGGCAGCCTTTGCTGAGAAGTTTGGGATCAAGATGATCACATCTTCGCCTTATTATGCACATGCGAATGGACAAGCCAATGCAGCTAACAAGCTTATTATGGACATAATTAGTAAAAACGTGGAGGATAGACCGGCAGTGTGGCATCTCACTTTGGATGAAGCTATTTGGGCAATAAGAAACTCTAAGTCTACTGCTACAGGGACAACACCTTATCGGCTAACCTATGGCCAAGATGCAGTGTTACCCCTGGAAATTAATGTTAAGTCATTACGGGCAGCCAAACAGAATTCTTTAAGCTTGGAAGAATATCAGCAGGTCATGCTAATGAAGTTAGATCAGCTAGATGAAGATCGACTGATGGCCCTGGAAAGAATCGAAACTGGTAAACGGAAAATGGCTAAAGTATACAACAAGCATGTTAAGCCCAAGAGGTTCGCCGAAGGAGACTTGGTTTGGAAAACCATATTGCACTTGGAATGAAAGATCGTAAATTTGGCAAATGATCGCCAATTAGGAAGGATCCTTCGTAGTAATCCAATGGATTGCTGGCAATGCGTACCGACTAATAGACATGTATGATGAAGAGCTTGACAGAAACATAAACGGCAAGTACCTAAAAAGTATTACCCTTCGATTTAGGGTATGCATGAGTAAGCAACATCGACAGACCGACTACCTAGACACACAAAAGAAACTAATTCCCTTCGATTTGGGGAATAAATGAATGTGTGATATGTCGCGCCCTATTTTGACCTCGCTCGGGTCAAAGCGGAGCACAGACGTATGGGGTGATTCCTGGGTAAACAGGGTTGAGGAGTCGCCACCTAATTATTTTTTACGGTGAATTAGGACACCTAAATATTTAAACTAAGTGCTGTAATGTAAACTCCAATTTTAAGGTCTGCGAAACTAGTGAGATTCTAGGTAAGGGTTCTTTATTATCCTAAAGGGAAGGGGTTAGGCATCCTTTAAGATCCGCTAACTTGCGGTTATCCGGTAAAACTCAGGTTAATTATTACTAGGAAAAATGCGTGTTTGAAGCATGAAGTTTAAAAGATGTTTGTTAATAATTAATAAAAAGGGATGCATTTTAAAAGATAGATGAATGTAGAGATTTTTCAAATATGCATTTATATGATATCTAAAGAGAAATACATGTAGAGTTGGAAAAAATATGTATTTGACAATTGATAGTAAAACAATTTATTTATAATGCCAAAGAAGTAAAATTTTGAGAATCAATGAATTGTAAACTGACAAAAGATAAACTTATTCAGTATGATTAATAAAGCAAATAAAAGATGACAAAAGTTGTTTTGAAAATCTTGAATTCGCGTGTGAGCCTAAAATAAATAAACTAGCGAAGGATTTCTAAGTTTGCGAGCCTACAAATAAGTAAGCTAGCGACGGGTTTCAAATCTTAAACTAACCTATGAATAAATCCTAAGTTTGCCTATTCTAAGCATTTCAATAATTACATAAGTGCGATAAATAATATTACAATACAAAGCGAGATAAAAGTGAATTAAAGAAAGAAATAACAATAAATAAACTCCAGGGAATAATTGCCTTTATTTACTTTAGTCCCCGCAAGTCGTCAAGAACAAACGGTTAGAAAGCAGTTAAATACAATAACTTCATATCCGTATTCAAAACAGTGAATGTTTTGATCACGGAGGGCTCAGACTTAAATTTTGAAAAGAACATTCCAATCACGTCGTGGCTGCAAACATATGACTAATGTGGTTTATTTTGATTGCCTCGCCTACTAAACGTGTTGGTCTCTCGGGTGAAATAGAAAAGATCACTATAATCACGTCGTGGCTGCGAATATATATAACTTGTTGGTTATTTTAGTCACCTCGCCTACTAAACATGTTGATCTCGGAAAAAAGGTTTAAGTCTTCATCCTTGCCCAGAAGTTATATTTCCGTCTTTGCAACTGTGTAGGCCTCAAAATCGACGGATATTTTTCATCTGCCAGTGTAGTATCGTGTTCAAAATCAGTAAAAATTTTAAATCGAATGTAAACAAAGAAGCAGAGTGCGATAAAGAGTGAGCGATAGCGATGTGAGCGTAAAAACAATTTCCGAAATAGACGCGTGTTCGCTTTAAAACAAGAAACAAGAATCGGATATTTTAATGTCAAACAAAGGATCAAACAGAAAGCAATATCTCGAAAGGTGCGGTGTTTATTTTAAAACAAGAAAAACGTAAAAACAAGAAAAACAATAATCAAGCCGAGCAAAGAAATCAAACAGAAAAACAAAGGTCTAACAGACGCGTATTTGTTCGTAACGGTAAAAACAAGAAACAAAGAAATGTAAAGATATCCGTCGCACAGATGTTTAAAACAGTAAACTGAAAACAGAGAAGCGAAAGCGCGGCCTTGAATTCAATTTCATCAGCCTAAATGCGGTATTTAGAAACAAAGAAATAATAACAGCAATCAAGAAACTATCAAAACAAAGAAATCAAACAGGCAAATCGAAACAGAATTAATGTCAAACAGAATCGAAAAAGTGCGGCCTCGATTTCAATTTCATCGGCCTAGATGCGAATAAAACAATAAAAGCGATTGCCAAAGAAACGAAAGCGTTGAGCAATTAAATTATCCTAACCAAATTCGAAATGTTGGGAACCGAACAGATTAAGAGGTATTTATGGAAAAATCCGACCGGATCATGAGCAATGACCAATGAAAATCGAGAAATTCAGATTTTTAGATAACTAGCAAACAGTATGAAAAATGCCATAACTGAAATACGCCAAAAATCGGTCGACCGATCCGGTCGCTGACCGACCGAATCGATGCCAACCCGAATCGGACTTTTTCAATTTTCAGATAACCAATAATAACCACAAAGAATAATGCAAGAGATTTGAAATTCAAACCGTCGATCGACCCGGCCAAGAATCTGACCGAATAGGAGAATCGACCCGTCATCAAATAATTCCATCAATTCCAGATAACCAACATACAAAAATATGAAATGCAAGAATTCTGAAAATATCCAAATCGGATCGACCCGACCCGAATCAGTGATCCGAATCCGAAATCAAATAATCCAAACCCAAATCAGATTTTAACACCAAATTCAGATAACCAATAACAAGAATATGTAATGCAAGAATTCTGAAAATGTTACCCAAAGGTCGACCGACCGGATCGATGACTGACCCGGATCGATGTTTCAACCCTAATCAAATAAATTCAACAATTTCAGATAACCAATGATAACAACAGCAACAATGCAAGAAATTTGGAAATTCAAAATTGGGTCGACCCGACCCGGGTCAGTAACCCGACCCGCAATCAGTGATCCAAATCAAATCTTAACACCAAATTCAGATAACCAACATACATAAATATGAAATGCAAGAATTTGAAAATGTTACCCGAACCCGACCGAATCGGTCGACCGACCAAATCGATGAAAAATCAGAGAATCAAAGGGGATGACAAACCTTTTCGGACTTGATTCTTGAACAACAAAGAAGCCAAAATGCTTTAAACTCAAGAACACAACGAAGTATTTTATGTATATTCCGAAAATCCTTCCAAAATCTCTTTTTTCTTCTCCGAAAATCCTATTTTCAAATGAAGAACAATCATGGGGTATTTATAGGTGGATTCCCCCCCAAGAATCGAGTTTGAAATTCAAAAATAAAGAGCCAAAAATCGCGGATTTGAGGGGCATGGGTCGCGGATTTTGTGGGTATGGGTCGAAGGGTTTGGTGGTGTCAGCGCAACAGAGGGGGGTTGGTGGCGGCAGGGGTGAGGTGACCGGCGACGTGGGGTCGCCGGTATGGGGTGTGGGGTGGGCGGCGGCTGATTGAGAGAAGGGTAGGGTTCGTTTGATTTTTTTTCTGATTTTGGTTTTTTGGTTTGGGTTTTGGGGAGAATTAAAAGGGGGCAAAGGGGAAATGGGTCGGGTAGGGATGTTGGGCCGTTCGATTGGAAGAGTTTTTGTTTTGGGTTTGGGGTTAAAGGGATAAAAGGGAATGGTTTAGGGGAAATGGGTATTTAATTGGGTTTGGGTTATTGGGCTGTGTTGGGTTGGGGTTATAAGGGAATGGGAATTGGTTTAGGGGAAATGGGTATTTAATTGGGGAGTTTGGCTTTGGGCGTTGGGCCAATAAGAAAAGGGGAGTTGCGCTTCGGTTTTGGTTGGGTTAAAAAGAAGGGGTTTTGGGAGTTGGGCCGAATTTTGGGGTTGGGCTTGTGGGAATTTAATTTGGGGATTGGGCTTGGTCGAAAATGGGTTTTAGTTTGGGTTGGGATTGTTTTGGGTTAGAAAATAAAAAAATGTTATGGATTAAAAAATATAGAAGAGGGGTTTAATATTAAAATATATTATATATATATATATATATATATATATATATTTTGTAAAAGATGTGAATTATTTAAAATAACATAACGACGTGATAATAATAAAAATATAATATTTGCGAAATGCTTAATGCTTAATAAAAGGGAAATGCAATGCAATTTTGCGAGAATAAAATAATATAGAATTTTTTGGATAAAACTTACGATTGTGATAAAAAATGCAAATGACAGTAAAAATGCGAATAATAATAATAATAATAAGAGAATAATATGCATATATATATATATTTTAAAATTGTTTTAAAAGTGTCAAAAATGTTAAAAATTACGAATAAAATCATAAAAGATGGGACAAAATTGGGTGTCAACAGATGCCCCTCTTTGGACGGAGACGATGAAAGAGTTTTCGGCCAAAGAAAGTTGAATGAGTAGCCAATTTTGCCCTGATCCTCGGGACTGCATGGTAAGAAATAGAATCCCGAGGGGTATAGAAGTTGCAAAAAGATGGTGCACATTCAAGAAACAATGCCCCAGTGTCGACTTAGGATGACACCGGGTCGCAGACTGAGAAATTAATGGGAAAGAGCGGATCGACGTCAAGTAGGTCGTTTGACCAAATTGCCTTGGTTCGCCGTGAGATATAGTTCCATGTTATCTTTGAAAGCTCCGCCGATTCGAATTCCTGTGGACAAGAGCTAAGATAAAAGTTAGTGTATAACAGTTGCATAAGATATGTATGTGAGAATATGACTTTGTAAGTTGAAATGATGTCGTTGCTTAATGTTGTGCAGATGATGGCGTTGGCGGGCGCCTGTTTATACTTTAAAATGAAGTACCCGCATTAGAAGGTGGGCGCCTGATTTAAATTTAAATACCCGCATTAGGAGGTGGGCGCCTGACTGAAATTTAAATACCCGCATTAGAAGGTGGGCGCCTGACTGAAATTTAAATACCCGCATTAGAAGGTGGGCGCCTGATTTAAAACATACCCGCATTAGAAGGTGGGCGCCTGATTTAAAACATACCCGCATTAGAAGGTGGGCTGATTTAAAACATACCCATTAGAAGGTGGGCGCTGATTTAAAACATACCCAGCATTAGAAGGTGGGCGCTGATTTAAAACATACCCAAGATTAGAAGGTGGGCTGATTTAAAACATACCCGCATTAGAAGGTGGGCGCTGATTTAAAACATACCCGCATTAGAAGGTGGCGCTAATTTAAAACATGCCCGCGTTAGAAGGTGGGCGCTGATTTAAAACATACCGCATTAGAAGGTGGGCGCTGATTTAAAACATACCCGTTAGAAGGTGGGCGCTGATTTAAACATACCGCATTAGAAGGTGGGCGCTGATTAAACATACCCGCATTAGAAGGTGGGCGCTGATTTAAAACATACCGCGTTAGAAGGTGGGCGCTGATTTAAACATACCCGATAGAAGGTGGGCGCTGATTTAAACATACCCGCATTAGAAGGTGGGCTACCGATTTAAAACATACCCGCATTAGAAGGTGGGCGCTGATTTAAAACATACCCGCATTAGAAGGTGGGCGCCGATTTAAAACATACCGCGTTAGAAGGTGGGCGCTGATTTAAAACATACCCGCATTAGAAGGTGGCGCTGATTTAAAACATACCCGCATTAGAAGGTGGGCGCTGATTTGTGTCGTCGTGTTGACGTAATGTAAAGTGGGGCCCTATTGCCATGCCATGATAGTTAATGTGTGGACATAAGCGATGCAAAAGTTGAGTAGATGAGAATGCGACCAGAAGTCGAAATACCGTTCTTTCCGTGGACACAACACGGTTGGGAACATGTAGTTTAGCATGACGCCTTTGGACAATCTCCAAACAGAAAGTGATTCTTGTAGTGAGTTGCGATGGAGGCCCTTGCGACCGCTCATAAATGTTGCAGCCTTCCTCTTGTTTCGACCAAGAACTCGTACTCAAATAAATTTATGAGTTTTGGGAGGGGGGAGTTGATTCGCGTTGACTTTGTAGCTTCGGTCTTGGTATTTGCATGTCCTGCTAACCCGGACCCGTAGCCCCTCTCTGCTTCCCAGTCTTGGCCAGCCGTTAATGAAAATATTCGAAAGTAATTTGTAGAAACGCATCTTAAAAAGAAACATAAAAATTATATCGAATTTTGATGAAAATGTTTGTTGAAAATAATTTGCTTATAAAAATTACTGCACATATATATATATCCGTCGAGCAGTGACATGCGGTGAAACAAAGCAAACGTCTTATCCAAAATTCTTCTGGCTGAAGACTTAGTTTGCCGACGGTTTTCCATGTTTATCGGCGTCCTCTGGCAGTGATCCCTTAAAAAATGCCCCAGTGTCTGATATATGAGAATGACGATCTTTTGAACTGACAACCGAAGTCTTGTGTAGATTTCTTGCCCGCCCTATCGTGGTGATCGATGGGTGCATTTTGTCTTTGTGAGATGAAGGAGAAAATATTTCCTAATGGTGGGACCGGCCGATTTAGGTCGCCACGTATCCCCATGAGGGAATCAGGTCATGACGTAGTTCATTACAAGCAAAAGGGGATTGTAAGGATTTTCTAAAATGGGACCGGCCGATGTGGCCGCCACGATCCCGCCGAGGAATCAGGTCATGACGTAGTTCATGTTACAAAGAAATGTGTTTCGGGAAATTTGCAATCTAGGAAACGGAACCCGAGCATGGGTTCTTTGCGTATCCCGCCAGGGAGCGCAATCATATACAACATAAGAAATGCATTACATAGAAAAATCCTAAATGTAGTATCTTTTCACCGCATCCGCGTTGATAGCTTTTGGCCATACTTCACCGTCCATTTCACTAAGATTAACGCTCCTCCAGCCAACACCCGGTGAACCATATAAGGCCCTTGCCGCTTAGGTGCGAATTTTCCTTTAGCTTCATTTTGGTGCGGGAATATTCGTTTTAGCACCAATTGCCCCTGGTTGAAAGTCCTTGGTTTTACTTTCCGTTGAAAGCTTTGGCCATTCTCGCTTTGATAAAGTTGTCCGTGGCGGCATCGCGTTCAATCGCTTTTCATCAATCAAAGATCAATTGTTCGTGCGATTCAGATCCATTTCGCTTCGCTCACTTCTTGGATAATTCTCAAAGATGGTATTTCCACTTACTGGTAACACAAATGCTCCATAGACCAATAGATACGGCGTTCCCGAGAAGTCCTCCGATCAGTAGTGCGATACCCCAAAAGTGCAAAAGGCGGATGCTCATGCCGCTGCTTGTAATTATCAATCATCTTTCGTAGTATTCTTTGATGTTTTTGTTGGTCGCTTCGACCGCCCGCTCATCCGAGGTCGGCACGGAGTGGAATTGCGGTGAGTGATCTTAAACTTCTCGCATATCTCATTCATCGACATCGTTGAGATTAGCCCCATTGTCTGCTATAATCGACTCAGGGATTCCAAATCGACAAATGATGTTATTGCGGACAAAATCAACTACCACTTTCTTTATCGACTTGTGGGACGATGCTTCTACCCACTTTGTGAAATAGTCAATTGCCACTAGAATAAATCTGTGTCCATTTGATGCGGCAGGTTCAATAGGGCCAATGACATCCATGCCCCAAGCTGCGAATGGCCAAGGAGAGCTCGTCACATTGAGTTCGTTAGGGGGTACCTTGATTAGATCACCATGAATCTGACATCGATGGCATCTTTGCACGAAGTGGATGCAATCTGTTTCCATGGTCATCCAAAAGTATCCTGCTCTTAGAATCTTCTTTGCCAAAGTGAAGCCATTCATGTGAGGCCCGCACGTGCCTCCGTGTATCTCTTCAACTAAACTGCTTGTCTCTCGAGCATCAACACATCTTAACAAACCGAGATCTGGAGTCCTCCGATAAAGGATTTCTCCGTTTAGGAAGAAATGGTTTGCTAACCTCCTCAGTGTCCTCCTTTGTATACTGGTTATGCCTTCTGGATATTCACCTATCTCGAGATATCTCTTAACGTCGTGGTACCAAGGCTTTCCATCCGACTCTTCATCTACATTGAAACAATATGCCGGCTGATCCGATAAGCTCACCTTGATGGGATCAATGTAGTTCTTATCCGGATGTTGAATCATGGAGGACAGTGTTGCCAGGCGTCAAACTCGTTTTGAGTTCGTGGGATATGCTTGAATTCTACCCTGCTGAATTTTTTGCATAATTCTTTCACGCAATGCAGGTAAGGAAGTATCTTCCCGTTCTTGGTCGCCCATTCGCCTTGTACCTGATGAATCAATAAGTCCGAATCACCTATAACCAGCAGTTCTTGAATGTTCATATCAACGGCCATTCTAAGTCCGAGTACACAAGCTTCATATTCCGCCATATTGTTGGTGCATGGAAATCGGAGTTTTGCCGAAATTGGGTAGTGTTGACCTGATTCTCAAATCAAATCGCTCCAATACCAACCCCTTTGAAGTTTGCGCTCAGTCGAAGAACATTCTCCAACCCGGTATTCTTCCGAGATGTCTTCTCCAACAAACAAGACCTCCTCGTCCTGGAATAAGTCCTGAGAGGCATGTATTCTTCATCCACAGGGTTTTCAAGAAGATGGTCGGCTAAAGCTTGTCCTTTGATAGCCTTTGGGTGACATATATGATGTCGAATTTACTTAATAAGATTTGCCACTTCGCTAGCTTTCCAGTGGGCATGGGCTTCTGAAAGATGTATTTGAGCGGGTCCATCCTTGAGATGAGATAAGTGGTATATGCAGACAGATAATGTCTAAACTTTTGTGCAATCCACGTTAAGGCACAACAAGTGCGTTCCAAAGAAAGTATACCGAGCTTCATACGGTGTGAACTTCTTGCTTAAGTAGTATATGGCCCGCTTCCTTCTTTCCTGTTTCGTCATGTTGTCCCAAAGACGCACTCCAAATGCATTTTCTAACACAGACAGATATAATAAAGAACGGCCTTCCGGTTCGAGGCACCAAAACAGGTGGGTTAGACAAGTATTCTTTGATTCTATCGAAAGCTTGCGGCAATCCGATGTCCACTTGGTAGCAGCGTCTTTCTTCAAGAGCTTGAATATTGGCTCACATATCACCGCTGATTGTGCTATGAACTCATTGATGTAGTTGAGGCGACCAAGGAAACTCATTACGTCATTTCGACTCTTTGGAGGAGGCAAGTCTTGAATAGATTTTACCTTCGAGGGTCCAATTCAATACCCCTTCTACTTACAATGAAACCCAACAGCCTTCCCAAATAGGACACCAAATGCGCACTTTGCGGGATTTAACTTCAGGTTATACCGCCTCGATCGGTCAAAAAACTTCTCTAAATCACAAGTGATTCAAGTCCTTCGCGACTTGATAATAACGTCATCTACGTAGACCTCTATATCTTTGTGGATCATATCATGAAAAATGGTAGTCATGGCCCTCATGTAGGTGGCACTGCATTCTTGAGTCCGAACGGCATTACTCGATAACAAAGATACCCCCAAGGTGTAGTGAATGCCGTCTTCTCTCGTGATCTTCCTCATCCATCAAGATTTGGTGGTAACCGAAAGCAATCAACAAATGATTGTAACTCATGCTTTGCAGCTTGTCAATGAGTATGTGAATATTTGGAAGAGGGAAGTCATCCTTCTGGCCGGCCTTGTTGAGATCCCGATAATCCACGCACACTCGTGATCTTTCCATCTTTTTTGGCACAGTACAATGTTGGCCAACCAAGTCGGGTATCTTGTGACCCGAATGACCTTTGCGTCGAATTGCTTGGACACCTCTTCCTTGACCCTTAAACTTAAATCATGCTTGATTTTCCTTGGTTTTTGTTTCACCGGAGGGTAAGATGGATCGATAGGCAATCTATGCGAAACAATATCCGTGCTCAATCCTGGCATCTCGTCATAAGACCAAGCAAATACGTCGATATATTGCCTCAAAAGATCCGTCAATTCTTTCCTTTGTGGGGCGTTCAGATGGACGCTGATTCTTGTTTCTTTCACATTTTCTCGCATCCCCAAATTTATTGCCTCGCTTCTTCTAAATTTGGCTTTGGTTTATTCTCAAAATGTTCCAATTCCTCTGTCAATTCTTCCGTTGCGAGTCTTCTTCATACTCTTCAAGTCCTGCTCATTGTTCGGATTTTGTTTGTTTGTTTCATTACATGTCACATTCACATTATCGATGATTTATTAGTTTGCATCTTTGAAAGAGAAAAGAAAATTAGTAAACAAAATAAATTTTGAAGTAGCAAAAACAATGTGGATTTGTCATTTAAGCTTTCAAAAGATGGAGGCAAAACACATTAAAATGCATAGATGCGATTCAAGCCTCAATTAGAATCGCATTGTTTCAAAAAGTACTAAGGTAGTTTCTACCAAGCTTCCTGAGAAACAGGTGGGCACAGTCCAATTTTTCAAAATACCTCCACGTTCTGCATCCCAAATAGTTGGGCCTTCATCAAAATCATCCAGAATTACATGGCATTCCATTTCTTCTTCTGCAATAAAAAGGCTTTTGAGTCCTTCTGCGAGGTCGTCTGCATCATCTTTATTCGACTCCTGAGCGGCATATGCTTTGACAAATGACTGATTCAAGGGTGGAACAGGCTTTGGCAAGGGAGTGTCCCTTTTCTTTCGGAGGTTGACTGATAAGACTTCTTTAGAAGTGGGTTTGTATCCGAGACCGAAAGTATCCTTCTTACTGAGCAAGTGAACAGGCTCCACCATACCTTCTAAATTCAATCCGAGGCCTCGACCGGGCTTAAAGCCATTCTTCAACATTTCCTGGGCCACCATTGTGAGGACCCGGGGTAACTTCAATATTTCAGCTTTGGAGGCACAGGTAATTTCTCTGACATGGAAGACAGACCCATCCAACAGATTCTACGCTTTCAACAAATAGGATCCGCCTCTTCGGGACATATTGAATTGCTCCTTCTCCGTGTACCACGACCTCGTGATGATCCCAAACAAACTTCAAACTCGATGTAGGGTAGAAGGAACTGCACCACCACATGGATCCAAGGTCTTCCCATTAGTAGGTTATAGCCGTAGATATGTCTAACACTTGGAATTCCACGACGAACTCCACGGGCCCCACTTGTAATGTCAAATCCATTTCTCCCATAACGCTCCTTTGGGCTCCATCAAAACCTTTAACTCTCAGATGACTTTCGCGAATCTTTCCAATGCTAATTCCCAAGGCTCGGAGAGTCGCCGGGGGACAAATATTGACGGCTGAGCCTCCATCAATCAATACATTAGAAATGAACTTGTTCATGCACTTTACTGTTATGTTCAAAGCTTTGTTGTGGCACAAACCCTCAGGTGGCAATTCTTTGTCATGAAAAGAGACTTTATGGGCCTCTAAAATCTGTCCGACCAAGGCCGAGAGTTTCTACTGTGGTCTCTCTCGTACATACGCTTCTTTGAGTACTTCCAATAAAGCGCCCATCGTCCGGAGAATTCATCAACAATGATAGCAAAGAAATCTGAGCCGGTGTTTTCTTCAATTGCTCTACAACGGAATACTCCTTGGTTGGCATCTTCCTCCGTAACTCTTCTACTTCGTCTATACAACCTTTTTGGATTGTCTGCAGGGCATAACATCGTCAGGATCTTGTCATACCAGCGGCGACAACTTCTACAATTTGTTTCTCCTTTCCCTGCTCCTTTCCCCAATCGAATAGCTCCAAGGGGCGCTTTGGTATCGACATACGACGTCACTATCCGCGATTTCGAGGAAGTACTTCCACTTCAAACGGTGCTCTTACCGAATCAGTAATTATAGGGTGATCAAAGCCGATGATTCAACCCTTTCCTCTGTTCGGATCGGCACAATGGTCCCTTCCAAACTGCTTTCTTCATCAATGGTAATCATGTTTATATTGGCATTGTCATGATTTGGCAGGGTTATTATTTACATTAGGGGAGGTCCTTTCAGTTGGATAATTCCTCTTTGATCAAAGCCTCGATCTTGTCTTTTAGGCGAAACAAACTCGATGTCATGTCCGGTGATCCCCGAGTGGTACGCGACAATGCTTAGTTTCATCATATGACCTGGGAATAGGATTGGGGATATGCCCTGGGATGGGTTGGAGTATCCCTGCGGTTTTCAGTCTTTCGTATAGTTGGGCTAGAGGTTCGGCTAAAGGTGTATATGTCTTGACTGGCCTTCTTTCGTGATTTGCCCGAGTCCGGGAGTATTTGGTGGATGGTTTTGCGGTGAGGCGGATGTGTGGGTTGATACTGTGGGGAATTTCTATAGGTAGGTGCTCGTGGTGGGCTATATATTGGTTGGGTATGATAGACGGGGGTAGGGAGTAGGCGAGTGTTGATAATAAAATTTGAGGCTTTGTGTGCTTTGGCTATAGTAGGAGGCGATGATTTTGGGTGTTTTGATTATAGTAGGGAGGTTGGGATGACGGGCTGTGGTAGGTTGGCATTTGGTTGGACCTATGTCCTGGACTGCCATGACAGGGGACGCTCCATCCCTCCTCTTCTTAATTGCTCCCGAATGAAGTCCGATCAATGGCCTTACTTGTCGCCTGCAATGCTGCTAAGTTCGCGATTCTCCCTGTTTTGATACCTTCTTCTATGAAATCTCCCATTCTGACCACTTCAGAGAAATTCCGTCCAATGACGCTTATCATTTTTTCATAATAAGTTGCATCCTTCATAGATTGCACAAAGAGCGTGGTCATCTCACTTTCCGCCATTGGGGGCTGAACTTTTGCTGCTTCCGCCCTCCACCTCATGGCATATTCTCTGAAAGTCTCTGTAGATTTTTTTTCCAATTTCATTAAATAAAATCTATCCAAGACTGTGTCGGTGTTAAACTCCTGAACCTATCCACAAAATCCTGTGCCATTGTGCCCCGCTTATGCCATTTTCATGGTCCTGGCTTGTGTACCGCCGAGCGCTTCTCTGTTAAACTTCTTATGAACAATTTCATTATTATGGCCTGGTCCTTCCCCCCTCCAACCAGCTTGTCACAATATGCTCTCAAATGAGCGCGGGGACTTCCCTTTCCATCGAATAAATTAAATTTTGGTACCTTATACCCGATAGGCAATCGAACGTCGGGATGCATGCAGAGATCTTCATACTCGAGTCCTTCATGCCCCTTGCTGGTTTGAATGTTTTTAAATGCTTCTTTTAGGCTATGAATTTCCCTTGCCATACTTTCATCATTTCTAATCCTTGCTTGCCTTTCCATCTCTTCATATTGGTCTATCTCCGATGATGTATGTTTGGTATGGTAGAAGTGGAAGGTTGGGCTTCCGTTGCATATACCGGTGGCACATCGCTTGTTAGTGATGTGTGCCATTGGTATTTGTTGGGTTGCCTGGTAATTTAGTGTGGGAGGGATATTTTGGACAAGTGGGGTAGTTTGGGTAAGTGGAGCCGATGTATATATGGAGTCGTGAAGGATACCGGGTCATTTTGTAGCGGGTTTTGTTGTGGGATCGCCTCGGGTTGATAGGATGCGGATTGGTACGCTGTGGGTCGGGCGAGTTGAGGATTGGTTACGCTTGGTAAGGGATTTCGGGGAAGGTTATGGGGAATGATGGTTCGTGAGATGGAAAGGTGTGGAGCGATTGCGCTCGCTCTTGTTCAGCAAAGTGGAGTGTTGATCTTTGATGGAAAGATTGGTAAGATTCCGGAGCCGTTCGATCTCAGTTTGCATAGTTGCCATTTGCTGCAGTAGTTGGGCGAGGTATTCATCCGGGACGGAAGTATTTCTCCTTTCCGATGTCTCTGGTTCACCTCCCGGAAGAGCGACAAGTCCCAAACCGGTTTGTTCGGCTGCCCCTGAATCAGTCATTTTGTCGGATGATTGTGCCTTGGATCTCGTGAAGTAATGGTGTTCCGCCAGTTTCAATCAACGCGAATCAACTTTTGGAAAATAAAGCAGGCAAAATAAACCTTCTCTAAAAAAATGAAACAAACCAAGTTAGTATGAGACGAATAATTATTGCTTTGAATAACATGTATAGAGTGGAGAACAGTAAACAAGTAGCAGACAGATTATATGGAAATTAAATGCGCGTCCTAATGTGCATGGGGCCTCCTTTATGCCGGAGGTGAGCTTAAACGCCAGATATGCGGGATTACGACAGATTTGATCCAAGCTGCTAAACTGCAATGCTTTGTCGGAAATGAGACAAAATGAATGTACATTTTCCAATTTTAGCATGTCATGATTAGTCTTGGATTAGTCTATCCTTATCACGCTACACATAATATGATGATTGGTCGTTGGGTTGTGAGACCCGTAGACGTCTTTGGCGGATTTCTTAATTGTGGAGTCGATACCAAGGATCGACCCACCTAAGGTGTATGCATGCATGACTTTAAAATAAAGGGTGGTATAGCTCTATCTTAAATTTTCTAAGATTTGGCTGACTAGACACAAGGTTCCCGAGCGGACTACTCGAGTGAGAAGGCTACGCGGCCACCAGATGGTCCGGTCACTCCGCGCATACGCCAACTCTCCTAAAATTTGGTAGATTGAAAGAAATTTGCGGGTGCGCAAAACACACCTCGCGTGTAGTGTGTGATAGTGTCAATTTTCCAGAGTGGAAGAAATATGAGCGAAATGCCAATTTAAGAAAAGCAGTAAGACAATATAGCAATTAAAGCAGTTTATGCAAAAATCTCATAAATGAAACACATCAAAGCACTAAATCAAATAAAAAAACAAAAGTAAAGCAATAATTAATCCGAACTTGCTATGGTTTAAGAACCTGATGCTCCCCAGCGGAGTCGCCATGCTGTCGCGCCCTATTTTGACCTCGCTCGGGTCAAAGCGGAGCACAGACGTATGGGGTGATTCCTGGGTAAACAGGGTTGAGGAGTCGCCACCTAATTATTTTTTACGGTGAATTAGGACACCTAAATATTTAAACTAAGTGCTGTAATGTAAACTCCAATTTTAAGGTCTGCGAAACTAGTGAGATTCTAGGTAAGGGTTCTTTATTATCCTAAAGGGAAGGGGTTAGGCATCCTTTAAGATCCGCTAACTTGCGGTTATCCGGTAAAACTCAGGTTAATTATTACTAGGAAAAATGCGTGTTTGAAGCATGAAGTTTAAAAGATGTTTGTTAATAATTAATAAAAAGGGATGCATTTTAAAAGATAGATGAATGTAGAGATTTTTCAAATATGCATTTATATGATATCTAAAGAGAAATACATGTAGAGTTGGAAAAAATATGTATTTGACAATTGATAGTAAAACAATTTATTTATAATGCCAAAGAAGTAAAATTTTGAGAATCAATGAATTGTAAATCGACAAAAGATAAACTTACTCAGTATGATCAATAAACCACATAAAAGATGACAAAAGTTGTTTTGAAAATCTTGAATTCGCGTGACGAGCCTAAAATAAATAAACTAGCGAAGGATTTCTAAGTTTGCGAGCCTACAAATAAGTAAGCTAGCGACGGGTTTCAAATCTTAAACTAACCTATGAATAAATCCTAAGTTTGCCTATTCTAAGCATTTCAATAATTACATAAGTGCGATAAATAATATTACAATACAAAGCGAGATAAAAGTCAATTAAAGAAAGAAATAACAATAAATAAACTCCGGGAATAATTGCCTTTATTTACTTTAGTCCTCGCAAGTCAAGAACAAACGGTTAGAAACAGCTAAATACAAATAACTTCATATCCGTATTCAAAATGTGAATGTTTTGATCACGGAGGGCTCGAACTTAAATTTTGAAAAGAGCATTCCAATCACGTCGTGGCTGCAAACATATGACTAATGTGGTTTATTTTGATTGCCTCGCCTACTAAACGTGTTGGTCTCTCGGGTGAAATAGAAAAGATCACTATAATCACGTCGTGGCTGCGAATATATATAACTTGTTGGTTATTTTAGTCACCTCGCCTACTAAACATGTTGATCTCGGATAAAAGGTTTAAGTCTTCATCCTTGCCCGAAGTTATATTTCCGTCTTTGCAATCGTAGGCCTCAAAATCGACGGATATTTTTCATCGGCGATTGTAGTATCGTGTTCAAAATCAGTAAAAATTTTAAATCGAATGTAACAAAGCAGCGAGCGATAAAGAGCGATAGCGATGAGCAAAGAGCGTAAAAACAATTTCCGAAATAGACGCGGTGTTCGCTTTAAAACAAGAAACAAGAATCGGATATTTTAATGTCAAACAAAGGGATCAAACAGAAAGCAATATCTCGAAAGGTGCGGTGTTTATTTTAAAACAAGAAAAACGTAAAAACAGAAAAACAATAATCAAGCCGAGCAAAGAATCGAAACAGAAAAAAGCGTCTTAACAGACGCGTATTTGTTCGTGAATCGGTAAAAATAAAGAAACAAGAAACAGAAAGATATCCGTCGCACGGATGTTTAAAAACAAGAACTAAAACAGAGAAGCGAAAGCGCTGCCTTGAATTCAATTTCATCACTTAAATGCGGTATTTAGAAACAGAAATAATACGGAAATGTAAATCAAGAACTATCAAAACAAAGAAATCAAACAGGCAAATCAAACAGAGAATTAATGCTGGAACAGAAACCGAAAAAGTGCGGCCTCGATTTCAATTTCATCGGCCTAGATGCGAATAAAACAATAAAACAGTGCCAAAGAAACGAGCAGTGAGCAATTAAATTATCCGAACCAAATTCTGAAATGTTGGAACCGGAACAGGATTAAGAGGTATTTATGGAAAAATCCGACCCGGATCATGAACAATGACCGAATGAAAATCGAAATTGATTTTTTAGATAACTAGCAAACAGTATGAAAAATGCCATAACTGAAATACGCTAAAAATCGGTCGACCCGATCCGGTCGTTGACCCGACCGAATCGATGCCAACCCGAATCGACTTTTTCAATTTTCGATAACCAATAATAACCACAAAGAATAATGCAAGAGATTTGGAAATTCAAACCGGGTCGACCGGCCGAATCTGACTAATAGGAGAATCGACCCGTCATCAAATAATTCCATCAATTCCAGATAACCAACATACAAAAATATGAAATGCAAGAATTCTGAAAATATCCAAATCGGATCGACCCGACCCGAATCAGTGATCCGAATCCGAAATCAAATAATCCAAACCCAAATCAGATTTTAACACCAAATTCAGATAACCAATAACAAGAATATGTAATGCAAGAATTCAAAATGTTACCCAATAAAGTCGACCGACCCGGATCAGTGACCCGACCCGGATCAGTGTTTCAACCCGGAATCAAATAAATTCAACAATTTCAGATAACCAATGATAACAACAGCAACAATGCAAGAAATTTGGAAATTCAAAATCGGGTCGACCCGACCCGGGTCAGTAACCCGACCCGCAATCAGTGATCCAAATCAAATCTTAACACCAAATTCAGATAACCAACATACATAAATATGAAATGCAAGAATTCTGAAAATGTTACCCGAACCGGGTCGACCCGACTCGGGTCGACCCGACCCGAAATCAGTGAAAAAATCAGAGAATCAAAGGGGATGACAAACCTTTTCGGACTTGATTCTTGAACAACAAAGAAGCCAAAATGCTTTAAACTCAAGAACACAACAAAGTATTTTATGTATATTCCGAAAATCCTTCCAAAATCTCTTTTTTTCTTCTCCGAAAATCCTCATCTCAAATGAAGAACAATCATGGGGTATTTATAGGTGGATTCCCCCCCAAGAATCGAGTTTGAAATTCAAAAATAAAGAGCCAAAAATCGCGGATTTGAGGGGCATGGGTCGCGGATTTTGTGGGTATGGGTCGAAGGGTTTGGTGGTGTCAGCGCAACAGAGGGGGGTTGGTGGCGGCAGGGGTGAGGTGACCGGCGACGTGGGGTCGCCGGTATGGGGTGTGGGGTCGGCGGCGGCTGATTGAGAGAAGGGTAGGGTTCGTTTGATTTTTTTTCTGATTTTGGTTTTTTGGTTTGGGTTTTGGGGAGAATTAAAAGGGGGCAAAGGGAAATGGGTCGGGTAGGGATGTTGGGCAGTTCGATTGGAAGAGTTTTTGTTTTGGGTTTGGGGTTAAAGGGATAAAAGGGAATGGTTTAGGGAAATGGGTATTTAATTGGGTTTGGGTTATTGAATGTGTTGGGTTGGGGTTATAAGGGAATGGGAATTGGTTTAGGGAAATGGGTATTTAATTGGGGAGTTTGGCTTTGGGCGTTGGGCCAATAAGAAAAGGAGTTGGGCTTCGGTTTTGGTTGGGTTAAAAGAAGGGGTTTTGGGAGTTGGGCCGAATTTTGGGGTTGGGCTTGTGGGAATTTAATTTGGGGATTGGGCTTGGACGAAAATGGGTTTTAGTTTGGGTTGGGATTGTTTTGGGTTAGGAAATAAAAAAATGTTATGGATTAAAAAATATAGAAGAGGGGTTTAATATTAAAATATATTATATATATATATATATATATATATTTTGTAAAAGATGTGAATTATTTAAAATAACATAACGACGTGATAATAATAAAAATATAATATTTGCGAAATGCTTAATGCTTAATAAAAGGGAAATGCAATGCAATTTTGCGAGAATAAAATAATATAGAATTTTTTGGATAAAACTTACGATTGTGATAAAAAATGCAAATGACAGTAAAAATGCGAATAATAATAATAATAAGAGAATAATATGCATATATATATATATTTTAAAATTGTTTTAAAAGTGTCAAAAATGTTAAAAATTACGAATAAAATCATAAAAGATGGGACAAAATTGGGTGTCAACATGATAGCCACAGAATGGCGACCTAGTCACAGTTACATAAAAAGGCAAAAAGTACTTCCCTTCAATTTGGGGAATGCAAGAGTAAACGACATCTACAGACCGACTGCATGGTCATAAAAATAGACCCTTCGATTTGGGGTCAATAAAATTAGGAAGCCAAGTTGGTTGGTATTTCACTAGCTAGGGGTTGCGCTACATTATCAGTTACAGAAATCTCAAGATTAGCCGAATCCACGGCTGCTTGGTCACGAAAAACAAACCCTTCAATTTGGGGTCAATAAAACTAGGAAGACAAGTTGGTTGACATGTTACCAGCTAGGGGTTGCGCTACATTATCAGTCACAGAGGTCTCAGGAATAGACGAATCTATCGCTGCTTGGTCACCCTGGATAGCCGCAGTCTCTTTCTCATCATCAACCAAACCAACGACTACTACCTCATCTGCTCCTATTTCTTTAGGAAACCCCATTTCCGCATCCAACAAAGGCTCATCCACCATCACTAATTGGATCTTAAAAAGCTTGAGTGTCGGTAACTAGAATGTCCTTTGGCTGCTGCTCGATTGCTGGCAATACTTCTTGAGTAACAGAAGCAGCGATGCCTTCGGACTGCAAGTCCATAAGGATGACGGCTGACAACTGAGCAACGGGATCAACCGGTAAAGGAGTAGTCATAACTGAAGAATAAGTTCCCTAGGATGCTACTTCGGAAAAACTAGCAGAGAGCGTTGGCGTTGCTTGAGCAAGTCTGTTTTTCCATACAGTCCACTCATTCTCCAGTTGGGCCAGCCGTTCACTGCCCGCCTTCTGATCCAATTCCCAAACTACCTGTTAATTACCGAGTTCCCAGATCTTATTATCCAAATGAATGCCCTGTCGAAACAAAGAAGAGCGGGAATAATCTTGGGCCTTAATAGCCGACTCCAAGGCGCTTATGGCCGGAGTAATAACCTTTATCTCCGCCTGGATCCTCTCCAACTTGGCTCGCAGTTTTGACAACTGCTCCTGCAATTCATCCCTTCGGCTGACATTCTGCTGCCTTTGTACATTCACCTCATTGAAAGAAGTTTGAATATGTTTCTTCTCTTGCCGAAGAGACCCCAAATGTTGTAGAGCAGCGACCGCCTCATCATGACTATCTTTGGCCGTTTTGTGTAAAGCAAATAAATCATTTAGAGCCAAGGCCATGTCATTATAGGCGGTTGCCAAAATTGGAGAATCCTTTGTTTATTTTAACAGTCTGAACACAGAAGCCCTCAGAGCCTGAAACGCTTCTTTGCTGGTCGAAATCCCCTTGGAAAGAGACTCCTCGACTCGCTCCCGATGAATGCCAACATGCGAATATGGTGCAGGTGCAACATCGACTGATCCAAAATATTGCAAAAGCACGTCTTTAGGGACGATCTCGACTGACACTTCTGAGTCATCAACTGGATTAGCTTCAGTCGGGGGATTATCTCCAATCTCCTGTACAGGAAGGACATGTTCAGAATAGAGGCAAGGGTTTGGAAATAGTGGAGGACCAAACATAAGAGAAAGGATATACCTTTACGGCTGCATCAACATCTTCGGCTGCCTCGACATAAGAAATCTTGGCCTCGGGGACAACCGATAATGGATCCTGCGGATGTGCGGGAGCATGAGCCGAAGAGGACGATCCAATATAAAGAGGGACATTGAACGGTGTACGTGACCATCGGCGTCTTATGAGTTGCGGTCCCTAAAGGGCAAACAGAAAACATGAATATTAAAAGATAGCCGATGCGAGGGTATTTAAGCTAGATAAGGGATATACCTCAATTTTCTCTTCTTCCTCGGCTGAAACAAGAACTCTAGTTCTATGGGGGCCCTCCTCACTACGATCTTGGATGACAACCCCTTCGCTTTATCTGGGTTGCTTGGGAACAAATTTCCTAGGTGACGGGGATTAGTTGTTGGAAGTGGTCTCCAAATCGACAAACGCTGGGGGGATTGAGTTGCTGAAAGACACATGAAATATGTTAGCTGAACATTCACAAGAATAATCTGGCCGACACATATGTAGAAAACAATTTACCTTTACTCTTCGTTTGCCGCAACCTGATGGAATACCTTGAGCAAGCAGGTCTAGCCAATTTAGAGGAAGCAGTTTTCAAAAGGGCCTCTTTCACCCGCGATTTAGAAGTTTCTTGGGTCTTTTTCTTCTTTGACAAGACCAGCCGATCACAATAGACATCTAAAGGAGACTGGAAGAATTTCTCCTTGGTCGTGTTCCACCAAATCGTCAAAAGCAATAGTGGTATTTGCTTTCGGGGGAAACGACTGCAAGTCAAATAGGGCGAGCCTCTCATAATTGTGATCGGCTATCTCCTTCGCCTGTTTTCATCAAGAATGCAGTGTTGGATTGAACAAATAATATTATGGTGGGGCCATGGTATGTGCTGAGTAAGACCAAATTGCCTTGCCACAAAGTTTGGCCGATAGGGCTCCGTGGTCAACTTATTATTCCTAGAAGTGGGCTTCAATCCACCCAAAAGATCCCTAGTTGTAAGAATACGCCCCCATGTGTGGGTCATAATTCTCTGCTGGGAAAATGTAAGGTCATCATCGGCTACTTGACGGACCCAATAGGGTGTGACCCATTTTTCAAGGACCGGTTGCCAATCTGTATAATGGTCTCGAGACAGACCATGCAGGGTGGAGACTGCAGTAAAAACATCTTGAAAGAGTATCGGCTAGCACCGGTGGGTTTAATGGAAAACATCGGTCATCAAAATCACTCGGAATAAACTTAGCAAAATACAGGGTAATCCACAGCTGAAGGAACCACAGGGGATCGGCAAAGGTATCCAGATTTTTGGAGTCCCTTAACCTTGCATGGGCATCACCAAGAGCTATATAAAGATAAGTCAGGAAGAGAGATACCCAGCTGACATCTTCCCCCGAAACGGCTAGCGTCGCATAAATTTCCAATTCCTTCACGACTGCACAAGATCCTGTGCAGACAAAGTATCGGCTGAACCAAAAAAATAGGAAAGCATGATGCTCAGCATCGTCGACTGGGAGAGGTGATACTCGACTGTTGTTGGCCATAAAGTGGCCATAGCTGGAAGAAGTCTTTGAAACCTTGATGCCCAAGTCGGTAACATCTATATCGCCTAAGACAGGCGCTTCGACTCCCAGTTTCAGAAGGCCAAGTATCGCTGTCACGTCAAGCAGTGTGGGGGTCATCATCCCCCAAGGGAAAATAAAGGCATTGGCAGTGGTCAACCAAAAACTAAGGAACGTGTATACGAGACCAATAGTATAGGGGAGCTCAAAACCCGATAATGCAATGGCGTCATAAAGACCCATGCGTATCCATTCGGCCTCTCTGGCCGACTTTACTCGTTCCAACCAACCTGAATAGTTAGTAATCTTGACCGGCCAGGTACGCAGGCTAGCCGAACAATGGTCATTAGTGAACCAATGACAGGTGATAGGAAAGTCAAAGTTTGTCGGGCTAAGATGCCGAGAAAGAAGGAGGTCTTCATGTTCAGACGTACCATAAGGGGAAAGAACCAGTTGTTCATTGATGAAGGCAAAGGTAGAGGTTAGGTCACCAGCAGCCAAATCGGTGCTATCTGATCCCTGAGATAGAGAGAAAGATGAAGACATGGTTTTTTGATTAAGGAGATAGGGTTTTCTCTGGAGGAAAAACGGAATTTTGGAACGGCTGAAGAAGTATGTGAGAAACCCCTAGGGGAACGTCTCTCCTAAATCTTTTTCCTTTTGGAGATGTGGCTGACACGTGTCGGGACTACTCGCTTTCAAACATGCAGCTGAAATGCGTCGAAATTTATTTATGGTAGCCGAGATGCCTCGGTTAAAAGGAATTCAGAGAAATTCATCATTGCACACATTTAGGGAAAAAGTGATTGAAGTGACACCTGCGGCTGCCACACGAAATGACGACTATTTTTTAATACATCAACTCAAAAGTTGCACTCGAGTTAATGTAGTTGGGCAATTGTTAACACTCAAAAATACTTTTAGTGTTTAGCCGAATCAAGTGGCAGCCGAAGGTGGAAATCTCAAAATGAGCGGGCAACAGAATTCTAAGCCGATAACCGAACTGACTCGTAGCCAAATCCATCAGTCCTGGCCTTCGGCTAGAAAATCTCCATCGGCTATCTCGGTAACCTAGCCAAATCACAATTCCAAGGAATGTCTGGGTTCCACACATATTTGGACGCCTCAAAGACCAAGTCAAAGCACCTTCTAGACCACAAGAAACAGAAACAAACCACCAACAGCTAGAAGGAAGTGCTGTCGGTCGTGCAAGAGGAAAACAAAGAGCTAAAATCGGCACCACCTCCTCATAGTTGGCTAGTGGATTTAGTGGACAATTTAGTGGCTAACATAGGGGGATCACGTCTTATTTCTTGTAGTATAAATGTAGGATCACTTGTACAGAATAAGGACAACACAATCAATACAAAAATTGATTTTTACATATCTTAATTCTATCTTTATCGCCTTTATTGCACTCTAGCTGTATTTATGTTTCTTACCACTTAATTTACTCTACCACCATCCTAACGCTTTCTGGAGTAGTTGGGGAACCCATTGCTGGAAATTAGAGTTACGCTTCTAGCCCAAATCACTTAGTTAAGGTATCTATTTGTCATCTGATTTCGTCAGCCGATAAATCGGCAAACATTTCGGATGGGAACAATAGCAATTATCTATTTTTTATTCTATTTGCCAACGAGATTTCTTTGAGAAAAGTTTTGTCATAGCTAATTAACTATGATACATGAAAGTAAAGTAACATATACTTTATCCAGTCGTATGCGAGTTTTATTTTCTTTTTAGGAAGCAATTGAAGGTAAATATTTTACACTTTAGATACGTTGCTTGTGCCACTTAGGTATAATTACAAGTTTATTTATATGTTATTCATAAAATTTAAAATCAAGATGAGTGCAATAACACTATGGGTTAAGAACTTGTAAGATATATAACGCTAGATCTTACCGCCGCATAATGACTTTTTAACTGTTAAGCTTCCAACTCATTTTTAAGCACCTCTTTATTATCTCAATTTTCATTTTCATTTGACTTTTTCTGTTAGTAGTAATATTTTAACTTTTACTTTAGTAAAATTCCTCTAATAGTTCTATTTTGTTCTTTCGTGGGTAAGATGGGCAAGGGGTGGCTTTGCTTATTACCAAAAGGGCAAGAATGGGGTACATCAATATTCTATATAGTATTCCCTCCGTTTAATTTATGTGATAATGTTTGTCTGATTACAAAATTTAAGAAAAACAATAATAATTTGGAACTTATAATTTATAAAAAGTCATAGATATTTGCATGACTATAAATCATCTCATAAAAAATAAAATAAGAAATTTAAAATTAAATTATTTTTAGATATAAAAATATGTTATTCTTTTTTTTCTTAAAAAAATCTTTGCTACATAAGATGGGACATAGAGTAATAATAACTACTCCCTATGTTTCAATTTATGTGGCCATAATTCTTTAATTTTTAGTTCTTTATAAAAAGAATGACAACTTTCTAAAATATGAAAATGATTTAACTTAACTTTTAGTTTTATCCTTATTGAGTATTTTTTATAGGCCCACAAATGTTATAAAATGTTTAAGATCACTAATTTTAAAATAATTCAGTTACATAAATATTAATAAATTATGATATATTTATGATCATAAATTTTTAAATCATATTTTTTATTTTAAACTCTATGTTTATTCAAACTTTATCGCGTAAATTAGAACGAAGTATCTGATTAGAAAACTAGCAACTTGGTCAACAAGTTGACTTATTTGTACCGTCTTTCTAATATTTTACTGAGGTGCATGATATGATAGATTTCATTTTGGACTTCCCTATGCACATGAAGTTATTAAAGTCTAACACTATCAAGCAACTAAGCAGAATATAGAAACAACGAACAATTATAATTGATCAAAATAAAATATTAGTCTATAGTATGCCTACCGTAATTATACTTCAAACCACTGATTTTTAATCATAGATCCATCACTGCATGAGAAAAGTGGTAAGACGTTGAATATTTAACAGAGACAATTATAAAATGCACCATTATATTAAAATAGCAATTCAAGTTGAACTGTTTGACTTAATGTGGTTTCTTTATTTTTCCACGGACAAATTACTAACTGCTTAATTTCAATTATATGTTGTTAACGTCATTGATCAATTATAATAAATTATTTACCTTCTTTTTAGGTTATACAAATTATGTTTACTATAGTTAGTAACCTAGTACTGCAAAAAAAAAACTATAAGATAAACTCTGATAAGATATGTTGATACAACTTAAGAATTGAATCCACTCGTTTTATAATCCATTGGGTTGTCGTTTTATTAACTTTCTTAACCCTTCTTTTTCTTTTAATTTTCTGCTCAAAACTCCACTTGTTTGAGGTTGAATTGTGAAGTTTTGACATTTTCAATTAATTGGGCAAATCTTCTCATGACTTTTTTTTGGTTGGTAAAATGGACATAATAATATTATAATAGTTGGGCGATTTGCAGAAAAGGAATACTTTGGAGTTGGTTTTAAATGTTGTTTTCGGTTTTGATATTTGTGTGGAATTTACCATTTTAAGTTTAATGAAAAATTTCGTACTAAAATAATCATAAACAGAGCGGTAGAAATCGTAAAGAAACATCAGCAAGCGGAATCAAATTAAATTAGTGAACTATAACATGTAATTAGTATGACGACTTCATACTATATTTAATCTAGCAATCCTATTTTGATTCATGATGGATCACTATATATGATATCAAAAGATATAAATATAAAAAAAAATTGCATTTTAGGTCGTGCCATATGAAACCTAGTTATCGTGTTAGATGACTCACAAATCATATCAGCTCATCATAACTATTAGGCGAAACTTTTCCTATAAATATAATTTCTAATTTATCTGCCTCTACTATTTCATTCACAAACATCGACGGAACTGTAAAAAGTTTGAAAATATTTCCTTTTAGCTCCTTCCTTAATTAACTAATAGGTGCGCCGCTATTCTTCAACCAAACAAAAACAACTAGTTTTTTTTTTTGGTAAGAGATAGATTTGTTTTATTTATCTACAGGGAAGTGACATATTGTTAAATTGATATTATTGTATATATTATTATCAATTTATTGAAAGAACTAAAAAGTGTTGAAGTTAGTTAAGAAGTTAGTTAAAGAGTTAGTTAGATTAATTAGAGCCTAACTGAAGAAAACTAAGATGAATTAGAAAATAAAAATGTATATATACATATACTCATTCATTGTATAACTAAGATTTGTAATGAAGAATAACTAAAAAAATACATCTCGCTACATACAAATAATTCTCTCTTCTTCTCCCCTACTACTACTACAACTATTACTACTACTACTACTCCTCTTCCTCTTCCTCTACATTGATTTTCTCTAAAGTGTTCATGATGAAAGACGAGAATTCAACATGGTATCAGAGCACTGATCCAAGGCTCAATGATTGTCTTTCTTCCGCAAGATTATTGAAGACAATCTACTGATATTTTGGTTCAATTTTCTTTCTTCTACAATTCTGTTCCAATTTTTTTTTCTTTTCTTCTGTTTTCTTCTGAATTCTGATCTATCATATCATCTATTTTCATTGTATTAATTCTTATCTTGACTCTAGAAATCAGACTTATCTTGAGTTCTGGTAATTTTCTTGATATATAGACATGGTTTAAACCATAATTCTTCACTCAAAAAAATTTCTGATTCTACTGATTGTTAAACATAGTTCATAATCTATATCTGAACTATTCTTGAATATTCTCTCATCCTCTTAATTCTGAAATGTGATTCTGAATATCCAAATCAACTAGTTTCTGGTTTTCTTGACATTTGATCAAATCAGAATCCATCACAAATTGAAATTTGGTTCTGGTGATGTTAATATATTTAAGCATAAGTACTCATCTCTGAATACATACTCAAATATACAATTTCTGAATCATATCTTGATGTTTTTGACAACTACCCGTCTTACAATGAACACAAATCCACCTGCAACTGAAAACACCAATCCAATAGTGAGAAGAAACTCTGAAATCACTGCAACAATAGACTACAATCATCCATTGTTTCTTCAATCCTTAGATGTAAGTGGTGTATCTCTCATATCCTTTCAATTACTTGACTCTAAAAATTATGCATTATGGAGCAAATCTATGAGAATTGCACTACTTGATAGATATAAACTTAGCTTTGTCAATGGAAAGTGTAAGAAGGAAAACTATGAAGAAGAGTGGTGGGATCAGTGGGATAGAGTAAATGCAGTGGTTCAGACTTGGTTAATGAATTCAGTATCTAATGGAATACTTAGTGGTGTACTATATGCAGACACAACTTATGAAGTACGGGAAGACTTAAGAGAAAGATTTGATAAGGTAGATGAGTCAAGAACTTATGATCTACATAGAGAAATAGCCACTTTAACTCAAGAAAGTTCAAATGTGGCTGAATATTTCTCCAAACTCAAGACATTGTGGGTAGAATTTCAATCTTTATACCACCCCCTAGTTGTGGATGTCCCAAGTCTAAAGAGTTTGTAGAATATCTTCAAAACAAAAACTGTACCAGTTCTTAATGAGCTTAAATGAGAACTACATGCAAGAAAGAAGTGAAATCTTGTTAATGTTTCCATTGCCTACTGTTAACAAGGCATGCTCTATGATTACTAGTGATGAGAATCAGAAGTCAATTACTGCTAAATCTGTTGGATTGTTAGGTGTTGTACCTAGTGGGTTTAGTCATAATGTCAGTCATGATCCTACTGCAATGTACTCTAGAGCTGGTACAAACTCACATAAATTCAAAAAAAATCTTCAATCTGTATTGTGAAGTTTGTAAAATGAAGGGTCATACCAAGGAACTTTGTTATAAAGTGATTGGTTATCCTTCAAGTTTTAAGTCAAAAAGGAAATAACATGCTGCTCACAATGTATATACATGTGGTCATGAGGATAGGACTGATAAACTATGTAAAACCAGTGGCATGAATGATAAGTCTACTATAATGACAAACTCAGATCAGTGGCAAGTTACGCAAGCACATATGTTCTCTAGAGACCAATATGAGCAAATTGTACAATTGCTGAGTCACAATGTGAATGCACAATCCAACATGATTCAGTCTACAACTACTCATCCACAATGATCAAATACTACTCAGTCATCTGCAAATACAACATGTATGGATAGTCATAAATCTTTTCTAGTAGCCAACATACTTAAACAATGGATTATAGATACTGGTGCCACTAATCACATTGTTTCTGATATACAAATGTTAAATAAAGAAACTAGAGTAGTAAATACAACTGACTCTAAGGAAGTATATTTACCTAATGGAGAGAAGGTGAGTGTGATTCATACAGGGTCAAGTACTATATCTAACATAAGCACCCTTAGCAATGTATTTTATTTACCACAATTCAAGTTTAACTTAATGTCTGTGTCACAACTCACTAGAGAATTACAGTGTGCAGCCACCTTCTACCCTGATTTCTACTTATTTCAGGATCTTTACACTAGGAGGGTGAAGGAGATTGGTAGGTTGCAAGATGGTTTATACATGTTAGTGAATCAGCCAAGAGAAAAAAGTCTAAATGAACATTTGAAGTTAGGACTAAATATGAGAAAGGCTAAGGAAGCTGCTAAAAAACTTGCTGCAATGCCTGAGGAAGAAATAGAATTGTGGCACATAAGATTTGGACATACTTCTGTACTGTTTTAAGTAAATTTATTAGAGCACAATCTGATGTCATAGCTAGTACTATAAAAAAATTGTAATATATGTCCATGTGCTAAACAATGTAGACTTCCTTTTCCAACTAGTAATAACAAAGTACTTCTAGCTTTGATATTGTTCATATGGATGTTTGGGGACCCTATAAGGCACAAACTCATAATGGCCACAAATATTTCCTAAATATAGTAGATGACTTTACAAAAATGACTTGGATATACTAGCTTAAACTTAAGACAGATGTCTGTGTTGTAGTTAAATAATTCTTAAACTTTTTGTATACACAGTTCAATAAAACAGTGAAAATAATAAGGACTGATAATGGAAAAAATTTTGTAAATGATGTATGCAACATTTTGTTCTTAAAACTAGGAATTATACACCTCAATAAAATGGTGTAGCTGAAAGAAAACACAGACACATACTAGAAATAACAAGAGCAGTAAGGTTTCAAGCCAACATTCCCTTAAAATTCCGGGGCTTGTGTATACAAGCTAATGTATACTTGATAAATAGATTACCCTATAATAATATCGAAATAACACCTTATGAGAAACTTTACAAGAAAAAAACCTTCTATTAGTCACATGAAAGTGTTAGGTTGTCTATGCTATGCTAAAGACTTGACAGTATCTGATAAACTACAATCCAGAGTAAAGACTTGTGTTATGATAGGATATCCTGAGATACAAAAGAGGTATATTCTATATGATAAACAAAACAAAATGTTCCTTGTCAATAAAGATGTGAGTTTCAGGGAAACAGAAAAATAATTTTTTCTGCATAATCAAATTGGTAGGCCTGAGGATGATTCCTTTACTTTAAATATATATATGTCTATACCTGCATATGATTCTCAGGCTAATTTACATGAAGAGTCATATCAAATACATCATGCACCAGAAAATGCTCAACACATCAATCTACCAGAATCACCATCTTTAACTGAAAATCCAACTCCAGACACAAATCACAATGATACAATGCAGATACAACAATCTATAGCACATGTGACACATAATCAACCATTTAACGTAGTTTTCACCAGAAAATCTACCAGATCCAAACAACCTCCAATATGGCTTAAAGACTTCATCACAAATAAACCTGATTCAACTACTCCATATTCTATAGCCAACTACATATCCTATGAAACAATCTTACCTAAATATAGAGCTTTCCAAACTGCTTTCTCAGAAATAACTGAACCAAGTAACTATACTGAGGCATCCAAAGATCCAAGTGGGTGGATACCATGAAAGTAGAAATCACAGCTCTATAGGACAATCACACATGATACATTGTTTATCTACCTGAAGGAAAATATCCAATAGGGTGTAAATGGATCTACAAGATCAAGTACAAGGAAACATGAGAAATTGAAAGGCTAAAAGCTAGACTGGTGGCAAAAGGATACAACTAAAGGGAAGGTATTGACTATCAAGAAACTTCCTCTCCAGTAGTAAAGATGGTAACTGTCAGATCCATCCTATCGATTGCAGCATCTAGACACTGGCACATACATCAAATGAATATGTAAAATGCTTTCTTGCAAGAGGGTCTACATGATGAAATATATATGGAACGTCCTCAAGGATTTATCTAGGGGGAAAACACGTATGTAGACTGATTAAATCCTTATATGGACTTAAACATGCTCCAAGACAATGGAACTTCAAACTCATAGAAGCACTACTTCAAATGAAGTTCAAATAGTCTTAATATGATAATTCCTTGTTCATAAGGAAAACTGATAAAGGGATAACTCTGGGCATAAAACTGATAAACTGATAAAGGAAAATTCTATGCCCAGAAAGTCTACAATATCCAGAAGCTCGGCTGAATCAGAACACAGAAGCCTAGCAGGAACAATTGCTGAATTGACTTGGATACTTGGCATATTAGAAGAGATTGAGATCAGAATGAACTTACTAGTAACAATATTTACTGACAGCAAATTAGACATCCAAATAGCTGCAAATCATGTGTTCCATGAAAAGACTATACATATAGAAATAGACCTACATTTCATAAGGAAAAAAATTCAGAAAGGAATTGTGAAGCCAGAATATATCAACACTTCAAACCAACCTGCTGATCTTCTTAATAAAGGACTAAACAGACTTCAACACCAATATATGTGTTCCAAGCTTGGATTACTGAACCTCTTCACAGTATCCAGCTTGAGGGGGATTGTTGAAAGAACTAACAAGTGTTGAAGTTAGTTAGTTAGTTAAAAAGTTAGTTAGTTAGTTAAAGAGTTAGTTAGATTAGTTAGAGTCTAACTAACTAAAGAAGGAAACTAAGATGAATTAGAAAATGAAAATGTATATATACCTCTACTCATTCATTGTATAACTAAGATTTGTAATGAAGAATAACTAGAAAATACATCTCGCTACATACAAATAATTCTCTCTTCTTCTCCCTTACTTCTTCTTCTTCTTCTTCCTGCTGCATCTACATTGATTTTCTCTAAATTGTTCATGATGAAAGACGAGAATTCAACACAATTACCTATTCAACATTGTCGTAATCAAGTTCGTTTCTCTTAGACATAATAAGACATACATTTGTCGCAATTTATATGAGGATTGATTAGTTTGAGGAGTCAAACAATTTTTTCTTTGACTGCAATATTCTCCAACTCTCTTACCTCAACATTTAAAACTTTCTTTATGTCACGAGGATTAAACAACGTATGTACAAAAAAGTTTTATTCTATTTGTACAACATAAAATTCCCAATAAATTCCCTTTATTGAACTAATTAGCTCCGCATCTTTCGCCCATAAACAATTATCTCCAATTAAGTTCTGACAATAGAAAAAAACTCCTAATAAAGAGCACTTTATTTTTAGTGAGTTATAAATAGCATAAATATGATTTAATTGGATCTAATATATTTTGAACCACTACAAGAAAATATAGAATTGACAGCAAAATTTTAGAAACAATAAATATATTGTTACTAAAAAATGTAAATGACAACAACAATTTAATATATTGTTGCTAAAAACGTAAATGGCAACAAAAAAACTCGTTGTTGAACTTTTTGCATCAGAGGTTATTGCAATGGCATGCAACAATTTTTGTTATTGCGAAAAGTACTTTTGACAACAACATCTATAGAATAGTGTAATTCTCATTGGTTGGAGGCTTCTCATTAATGCAATATTTATAGGTGTTTACAATTTACAAACATAATTGAAAAAGGATCTCTACTTTACATAATTACACTAGAATAATAATTACAGAATTTATGGAGAATATTAATATATTATCTATCACACCCCCTCAGTTGGAGTGGGAGGAGGTCGGACGCTGAGACTGGATCTGAAGTCAAGGAGCAGTTGCCGAGGGAGTCCCTTAGTAAATATATCTACGTATTAATGGGAAGAAGGAATATGTAACACCCGAACATGGCCCATAAAAACCTTCTCACGAACAAAATGAATATCCATTTTAATATGTTTGGTTCGCTGATGCTGAACCGTGTTATGAGATCAATAGCCGGAAGTAGATCGACATGTGTCTGGACAACCGCCCCAATAGGCGTTTGTATAAGATATCAGCCGAGTATGTGCAGATAGATAAATATGTAATCCGTAGTTAAAAGTACCCTTGACGTACCGAATGATACATTTAAGATTGATAAAGTGAGGCTCCCTAGGAGTATGCATGAACAAACACACATGCTGAATGACATAGGCAATATCTGGCCTAGTGAAGGTAAGATACTGAAGTGCACCAGCTAGACTCCTATAAAGAGAAGGATCAAGAACTTGATCCCTATCATCGGCATTAAGCTTCGACTTTGAGTCGACTGGAGTGGGCATGATCTTCCAGTTTGCCATTTTAGTCTTGTAAACAATCTCTTCGGCATATTTATGCTCACACAAGAACGTTGCATTCTTGGATCTAGTCATGAAATCTCCAAGAAATAACTCAACTTACCCAAGTCTGTCATGACAAATTCTGATTTAAGCATGGTAATAATCTTATTTTTCAACACATCTGAGAAGGCAGTCAAGACAATGTAATACACATATATGCAATATTATTACCTCGATGAAAAATAAAAAGTGAGTTATCACATTTGCTGCACATGAACCCAATCTGAAATATGTAAGTGGCAAAGCGGTCATACCAAGCTCTGGGGGATTGTTTCAAGCCATAAAGTGACTTTCGAAGCTGGCAGACATACTGAGGAGCCGAAGGATGCACAAAGCCACGTGGTTGATGCATGTATACAATTTCTTTCAAATCCCTATGTAAGAACGTATTTTCACATCAAGCTGATGAATATGCCAATTCTTTCCCATAGCAATACTCAATACAATACGGATGATGACTGGTTTAACCACTGGACTGAAGGTCTCACTATAGTCAATTTCCTCTTGTTGCCCCATGCCATTTGCCACAAGTCTTGCCTTATAGCGTTCAAGCTCACCATTGTCCCTGAATTTGTGATGATATAGCCACTTACAATAAATCACATTGACTCCCTCTGGTTTTGGGACAAGATCTCAAGTTTGTTGTGTAGTGAACGCATCCAACTCTTCACGCATGGTCGTATTCCAATTAGGATCAAGCTTGGCTAATTTTGAGTTCTTGAGTATAAGTGAGATGGATTGAGTGGATATCTTAAAGTGCACTTTCTGTTTGAAATCCCGTGTTGGGCACGAGTTTCCATGTGGTGTGTTGGAATGGGAACTGTTTGGGTGTTTTGTGGCAGGTGAGGACTCGGGCAGTGGGGTTGTGAGGAGGCGATGGGAATTGCGTGTAGGGGGTTGGTCGACGGGGGCTGGGGGTTTAGTGATGGTATTGGGTAGTAGTGGGGTAGTGGGTTATCACGAGATCAATGGGTAGGCCAGGGGAGATTACGGGTGGTAGTGGGGCAATGGGGTTGTCACGGGTGGCAGTGGGAGGTGACGGGAGAAGTGGGTGCCAGGGGAGATGATCGGAGCAATGTGTTTTGAGTCGAACTACTAGCTTCATGAATCATATTATTAAACAGGGGGAAGTGTCCGAATCGTCAAAAAAGCCATAGTCAATGACTTGAAATTTCTGGACATTTGCAAAAGGGGAGATGTGCTCCTCAAACGCAACATGGCGAGAGACAAAGACTTTATTTGTGAACAAATCATAGAATATGTACCTCCTATGGTTTGAAGGAAAACCCAAGAAGATGCAAGGAGTAATCCTAGGTGCTAATTTGTGAGGAGTCGTGGAGGCGAGATTAGGGTAACATAGACAACCAAAGATTTGGAGGTGACCATATGAAGGGACCCGACAGAATAGAATTTCGGTGGGAGTTTTATTTTGAAGGGTACATGTATGTAATATATTAAGAAAGTATGCTACCATTTGTAACGCGTAGACCCAAAAGGGAGGGGGAGAGAAACATGAAATAGCATGGTATGGATCATATTATTAACGGTGCGAAGGATTCTTTCGGCTTTACCATTTTGAGGTGAGGTATGGGGGCAAGAGAATCGAAACACCATACAATTTTCCGTACAAAATTTATGAAAGGGTAAATTGTTAAATTCACGATCATTGTCGCATTGAAACGATTTAATGTTCTTTTGAAATTGCGTTTTAACTTAGGATCGAAATTCAAGAAAGGTGGAGTAGACTTGAGACTTATATTTGAGCGGATAAACCCAAAGAAAATGAGAGAAGTCATCTAATAGTACTAAATAATATTTATGACCCAGTTTGCTAGTAATGGGAGATGTCCATAAATCTGCATGAATGATATCAAATGGAGAGAAAGTAACACTCAAAGATGATTTAAAAGGAAGTCTAACATGTTTTCCTAGTGGATAAGAATAACAATTGTGGGTAAATTTCCCTTTATTACATTGAATCAAATTGTAACTTCTAAAAAAGTTACAAACTGGTGCTCATGGGTCCCCAAGTCAACTGTGTCAGGTTGAATGAGATATTGCAGCTAGATATGTATGTGGATTGACACTTGCAGTGGAATTGGAAGAGAAAGGATATAAGTCCCCCACACTATTGCATCTCGTAAGAGTTGTCCCCATACGTAGGTCCTTCACAGAAAAACCAAAAGGGTCATACCCAATATATACGGAATTGTCACTAGCAAATTTCCTAACAGAGATTACGTTTTTAATAATGTTAGGAGCATATATGACATTTTTTTAGGGAAAATGAAGGGTGAGATGATGGAGTTTGATTTGTGCCATATCTTTGAATTGGAAGGGGATTGTCATTTCCAACCAAAATAAATTGAGAATTGTTCAAATTAAACAGTTGAGAAAGATTACCGGAGTTACGAGTGAGGTGGGATGTGGGGGCCGTATCCATATACCAGGCATCGTCGAGCTGTTGTAAATTCATGGTGCTGTAGGCATAGCCCAGTTCGATAGGGGTAATGAGGCCGTATGGTTGTTGTTGCTGTTGGTCCACCGAGAAGTGGATCTGTTGTGGATGGGCCATCCGACGTTGGCTTGGAGGAGGGCCAGAACACTGGGTTGCTGCTACTAGGCAGTGCCTTGGGCCAAGACATTCGGGGTAGGAATATAGGGGTGAGGCCCAAGTTTCGAAAATAGGCCAAGGCAGTGGACGACCCACTGAGATGGGTATTGGACCTGCTATGGTTGGCCGCCGGAACTGGACCGTCCTCCGTGTCCTTTTCCCTTACCACCACAGCCATTACCGCGGCCTTTGCCCTTGCCGTCACCTCGGTCGCCCCGCGGATGTTGGTTGTTCGTGTGTTACGGCTGGCGACGGGTGTGGTGGTGGTCACCGGTGCATCAAATACCAAGCCCTTTTGATTATGTTCGTCCTGTTTGGCACGCCTAGTTTCCTCCAAGAGCAATTGTGACCAGGCCTTGTTAAAACTAAGGAGGGGATCGACTTGTTGAATCATTGTCGCAAGTGTGTCGTACTCACCCTTTGACAAACCATTTATTAGTTGCAAAACCATCTTCATTTCTGAAACTGTTGTGCCCACATTAGCTAATTGATCTGCAACTAATTTCTATTATTTGCAATAGGTAGACATATTCGTAAAGTTTTTAAGATGGGTGTTATTGAATTGTTCCTCCAAATAGACGACACGAGTATGTTTGTTGTGTTGAAAGATTTCCTCTAGTCTTGTCTATAGTTCGTGAGCCGAAACACCTGCCTTCATAATAGTATGAAGTAGATCCTTGGATACGGTGCCATATATCCATTGCTTGATGATAGCATCAAGTCGTTTCCACGTTGTGTTGTCAACGTCAGACGGACGGCGTATGGTGGTGTCGATGTGATCAAGAACGTTGTAGGCACAAGCATGAATTTGAAATAATTCTACCCATGAAGAGTATTTTCCATCTTCTTGATCAAGAACCAAAGGGATAAAGTTCTTCATATTTATGATGGCGAAGGACGGATGAAAGGGGTTGGTAGAGGAGGAGGATGTGTGACGTCTTGTGTAGAGGAGGAGAAATCATGAGAACCCATGTTGCCGTCGGAAGTTTGGGAAGAGAAGGGAGGGGTGGCAAAAATTCTTTAGGGTTTCGGGGGTTGTTGCTAGAAAGAGGGGGGGGGGAGGAAGAAAGAATTTTAGGGTGTTAGGGTTTTGGCTCTTGATACCATGTAGAATAGTGTAATTCTCCTTGGTTGGAGGCTTCTCATTAATGCAATTTTTATAGGTGTTTACAATTTACAAACCTGATTGGAGAATGATCTCTACTTTACATGATTACACTAAAACAATAATTAAAGAATATATGGAGAATATTAATATATTCTCTATCATCAACATATGGCAACAAAAAATGATGTTTGCAAATACCTTTCTTCTTGTAGTGAACACCAAATGCATAAGTGAAATACTAATAAATAGTGTAATCTCACAAGTAAAATTTAAAAAGATAAAGTGTACACATACCATATTCATATTTTGTGAAGGTAGAGAGGGTGATTACGAAAATGAAATATTAATAAATAAAAGATAAAAATACAGGGTCTAAGACAAATAATAAAAACAATAGGAAGGCAACAAAAAATAAGTAAGATTTCATATACTGGTAAAACTGACCACCTTTTTTCATGCAGAAAGAGACAAGAAAGCTACTCATCTCACCCCTATAAATAGCTAAACTCTTCTTTACAAATTTCAACAGTTAGTGGAAACCAATAATCATAAACAAACAAATAAACAAACAAAAAATGGAGAAAAAGGGTCATCCTTTACTGAGAGGTGGAAGAAGAGATACAAAGTATACTCATGGTTTTTCTTCATCAGATATGGAAACTTTGACCACCATTTGTGAAACTCTTCTTCCTCCTCTTCCTCAAAATTCTCTTGAAAAAAATAGCCACAAAATTCAATATCTTCATAAAGCTTCTGGATCTCAGTATCCAATTCCTGATGAGGTAAAAAAAAGTAGGGATCTTTACGTAATTATACATGAATTATACATAGGCTATACTCTTTTCTTTTGAACAAATGGTCTATTGGAAACAATCTCTCTACCCACAAATGTAGAGATAAGTTCTGCGTACATCCTACCCTCCCCAGTCCCCACTTTATGGGATTACACTGTGTATATTATTGTTATTGTTGTATACACTGATTATATATAGTTATACATGAATTATACATATATATTATATATCCGCTTACAAGTTTTAGTTTAAGCAATCGAGTGGGTGGCTATGTTGGTTAATTCTTCAAAAAACAAGATTATAAAAAAACCATCTTTTTCTTTTTCTTTTGGGGTGAATTGAAGTAAATTTTTTTTTTTGGTTGTTGATTATTTTGCAGGTTGCAGAGGTTGTAATGAAAAGGGGTTTTCTAGAAGCAAGAATCTTGGTGTGTGGTTTGTTAAGAATCCTATCAACAAGAATTGGGACTTTATTACTCTGTGGATTATTTTGTTTTAGCAAAAGTTGGCCTTACATCAATAAATTCTCTGATATTCCACTGGAAGATAGAGAAATTGTGCTGCAAAAATTGTTCAAGAACAGATTTTTAACTCCTGTTAGAGTGGGATTTCTGTTTATCAAGTTCTTGTGCCTCTACATCTTCTTTAGTCAGGTAAATTCTTCTTCTTTTTTTCTAACATTTTTCGCAATAGTTAGTTTTATATATCATTAATATAAATATTATATTTACACTATCAGGTCATCCAATAATATCTTACCTGCGGTAATAAATAAAAATGACCCGATGGTATAGAAATTCTTTAACACCTACAGTTTATAGTAATTCACAATGCTCAGTTCATTTTTTTCTTTGAGTCTAAATGGCACATAGTTTGAAAGTACTTTGTAAGACTTTTCTTGATTATTCTTTTGTATATTTTTTCTTGGGATTAATAGTGTGTTTGGTCCTAAGTTATTTATAAGTTTTAATTTTAATTCTTGTGATATTTGATTAGACATTTAAATTTCAACTACTTGAAATGTGCACTTTGATCCCTTTATCTATGAATATTCATAAATTTTTCGAATTAATAATTATTTCACTGTTTAATATTTCATGTGTTATGTTAAACTTGTATTGTTTACTCTATATCTGAGGATAATGTACTCCTGAGATATGATCCAAATATAACATTCTTTTTTTTTAAATAAAGGGATAAAAGCACACATTGTAATTAATTGAAGGTTGGATGTTTGAATCCTATTATATCACAAGGATTAAAATTAGAATTTAACAATAATCGAGGGATCAAAAGTGTTATTCTCCCTTTTTCTTGTGATATGGACAGTGTTAAGAATTTCACATCGGAAATGAAATGAGAATTTAGACTCCTTATATGGACTTGGACAATCCTCCCTCATAAGCTAGCTTTTGGGGTTGATGATTGTCCAAATCCATATAAGGAGACCAAATTCTCATTTCATTTTCGTGGTGAGACTTTTAACGGACAACATACTAAGTTAGAAATCAAGGCAACTTTACAACTTTGCAAGTACTTTATTGAATATCTTTCTTGATTTGGGAATTAACAAATTGGCTACAAATTTGTTTTCTTCAATATAGCCAGCTTGACTTGAGTGTCCTTCAAGAATTGGTCACTAGGAAGTTTCATAATTTAATGCATCAGATCACATAAATATCTGCAATTGTGCTATCATCAAGTTGACATTTACATTATAAACAAGCATCATGTTCTTTAAATTTTACTTATTTTTATTTTCAAGTTTCTTTCAAATAATTGAAAATTACTATTATTAAATTAATTCCACAAAAAATTACCAATTTAATTTCGGATAATGATCCTTTTCTTTACTAGCTATCCCAACAGAACACGTGACATGCAAAAAAGTTATTAATTCAAGTCAGTTTAAGTTGGCACTTAAGCCAGATTTTCAAGTTTAAACATGTGCCCATTGAAGATGACTTATAATTGATTGGACACTGCTTATTTGTTGAAAAATAAATCATTTATATTTATTTTTCTAGAAGTTAGGTGGCTGAAAATGATAGCTCTTTTTTTGGGGAGTTTTTCATATGCTAAAAGTTACTGTCAATGTCATTATTATTTGGTCCTAAGATTTTAATGTACATCTTTTTGGGTACATGATTCCAATTATAGTTTTCTACATTCGGTTCTTTGTATTCTGGGGTCTTGAATAGAAAATGAGATAACAACAACAAACACTGCTAATTTATGTTTAAGTTGCTTTTATTTTATTATGAGCTATGTTGCTTGGATTCGTCAAATCTATTGTCGGTTGTGTGTCGAATTCACGGAAAACTATGAATTTTTGGATGATTCGACATGAGTGCGACAATATTTATGGAGGGTCTGAACAACATAGAATCTGTGAGATCTTCAGATATGAACAATAGCTACAACATTCAATATTGAAGAAAATATCAAGTATTCCTTCCTTCACAATTTATGTGACGGTGTTTGACTGTGTACGGAGTTTGAAAATGAAAGAAAGACTTTTGCAACTTGTGGTCCAAAACAAACTATAGATATTTGTGTGGCCATAAATCATCTCTTTAACGTTAAAACGGAAAATTTCAAGTTAAATTGTTAGTATACTAAATATAGAAATGTGTCATTATTTTTTGGACTGACTAAAAAGAAAATAGTGTCACATAAATTTGAACTAAAGGAGTAGTTGATATTGAATGTAACATTTCTTCTGTTTGGATTTTTTTTACTTTCAAATTGTCTTGACTTGGACAAATTTGTGAGTGCTTTTTATACTACATTCAACAAATTTGCATCCTTTGATTCAAGAAGTTAACAAAAGAACCACATAAACTAGCTAAAAATGCTAAATTTAGTGTCATTTTGTTTGACATAGGTTGGTGAAAATTCTAAAAATCCAGCATGGAATGACATGGGATATCAAGTAGACAATGAAGAGAACCCTTCAGAAACACCTGATGAGAGACCTCTTCAGAAGGGAATTGTTGAGACTATATATGAGACAGAATCAAGTATTGTCAAGTCCCTTGTCCAAAAAGGCCTAAAAGTCATAGAAGACACCAAAAACAACATGTACAAAGTTCAATGTGATGTTGTCATTGTTGGTTCAGGATGTGGTGGAGGTGTTGCAGCAAGTGTTCTTGCAAGTTCTGGCCACAAAGTCGTCGTTCTTGAGAAAGGAAATTACTTCACAAAATCAGACTATTCTTCCCTTGAAGGACCTTCCCAGAGTCAAATGTATGAATCAGGAGGTATACTCTCAACTTTAGATGGTAAAATTATGGTCATGGCAGGTTCAACAGTTGGTGGTGGCTCTGCTATTAATTGGTCAGCCTGCATTAAGACTCCTGATTCCATTATACAAGAATGGGGTGACGATAAAAGAATCCCAACTTTCAAGAGCCCCGAGTATGTATCCGCTATGGACAAAGTTTGTGAGCGAATTGGTGTGACGGAGAGGTGCACACAAGAAGGTCTCCAGAATCAAATTCTCCGAAAAGGGTGTGAAAAACTCGGTCTTGAAGTTGAAGGCGTGCCTCGAAACTCATCCGAGAATCATTATTGTGGCTCGTGCTGCTATGGTTGTAGAAGAGGTGAGAAAAAAGGAACTGATACAACTTGGCTAGTGGACGCCGTGGATTGTGGAGCAGTGATTATAACAGGATGCAAAGCTGACAAATTCATACTAAAAAACAACAAGTATGAAAAAACAAGAGACAAGAAATGTTCAGGAGTGATTGCAACTAGTATGAACAAAGATATCACAAAGAGGATATGTATTGAGGCCAAAGTGACTATTTCAGCTTGTGGTTCTCTTTTGACACCTCCACTTATGATCTCTAGTGGATTGAAAAATCCGAACATTGGCCGAAATCTCCATCTTCATCCAGTCATAATGGCATGGGGGTACTTTCCTGAGTCTAATTCAGACCTCAAGGGAAAAATATATGAAGGAGGAATCATTACCTCAGTACACAAAGTGGGGAGTTATGATTCTAATGTTAGAGCTATTATAGAATCTCCTATTTTAGGACCGGGATCATTCGCTGCTTTATGTCCTTGGACATCTGGAGAGGACTTAAAAAATAGGTTACTCAAGTACTCCAGAACAGCTCATTTGTTTGCAATGGTTAGCGACGTTGGATCGGGAAAAGTCAGATCAGACGGAAGAATAAGCTATAAGTTCAATGCCATGGATAAGGAAAGTTTGAAACACGGGCTAAGACAAGCTTTAAGGATCTTGATAGCAGCAGGAGCTGATGAAGTAGGCACTCAACAAAGTGATGGACAGAGATTTAAGTGTAAGGGAAAAAGTGAAAAAGAACTCGAGGCTTTTCTTGACACGGTCACAGCAGCAAAGGGGCCAAAGTCACTTGTAAAGGAGTTTACAACTTATTGTTCTGCTCATCAGATGGGGAGCTGCAGAATGGGAACGAGTGAAAAAGATAGCGCGGTTGATGAGAACGGGGAGAGTTGGGAAGCAGATGGATTATTTGTTTGTGATGCTAGTGTTCTACCTGGTGCTGTTGGTGTAAATCCCATGATCACTATCCAGTCCACTGCATACTGCCTGTCCAAGAAAATAGCACATATGATAAACGAAGGAAAATTCTCAAGATAAGTGATCCTGTATATATATTCTGTTTCAAAACAAATTTGTAATGTCTAGTCCTTCTTTGAATGTTCTTATACTTGTAATTTGTATTTAAATTTAACATTCTTCATTTTAAACCTAGTGGATAAAGAGGATCTCAATAAAACAAAATAATCGTGTTTTGTCCTTTGTATCAGCATCAACATTCGTTGGAGGAATGTTAAGTTTCATTCTTTTGTTCCTACTTACAACACAGAAATGCAGTTGGCTTATATCAATACTGAATGTGGATAAAATATACAAGTTGAACTGATTTAAGGCTCGGAAAGTGTTAATGACATACAATCATAACAATGTACCAAAATATTCTGGGAAATCAAGACATTTGATATTTACTAAGAATAATATAAGATCTCAGAGATACATTTTCTGATCACAATTGAGTTAAGAATGAGAAAATATACAAACAGGCATGGAAATAACATTTTTTTTTAGCTTAGTGCAACTTTTCTTGGCGACACCGTGAGCCATAAGGCTCAGTTCATTTGTTAAATGATCAATAAATGATGGCGGATTCTCCACTCTCACCATTAGCGATAACTGCCTCAAATTCGCTGCTGTGGAAAGTACTGCTTTCCTCTTATTGAGAAGCCTGTCTTTGATATTCAAACATGGATCTACAACTTATTCTAGCCATCAGAGTCTGTCTCGCGGAATGGCAATGGAACTGCTTTCACTGCTCTGAATTTTCCGACATTGTTCAAGTGCTCATTCTCCAACCTAAACAATCACAAATATATAGTAAGGAATCTGCATTTCATATAAAATCTGAAATATTTAGAACATAATGCTTTGTTAGGGACTTAGTGTACCTGTAGAAGTTCCAGTGACCACGTCGAATAACTTCCAACGAGGCAAGGAAAAAGTCAAGTAAACGCGATTCAAATAATCCAACATTGAAATGCATCACCGTCTCCACCCAAGCTACTCTCAAGACCAAATTCAAAGCCTAAGATTGAAATTTTAAAATCTGTTCAGATATATGATATTGTTGTATGTAAAAAATTAAAGCTGTTGAAAGAGAAAGGACTTACAATTGAAGCATAGTAAATGCTCTTATTCTTCAGGATTAGTTCATCTCTGAGAAAAACGTTTTTGGATTTTAGGTTAAAAATTCCCCAGTCCTTAACAAAATCCCAATACAATTGATAAACTGTGGCTATGACTGAAGTCACCAAGACGATCGCCAACCATAACTGTGAATCAGGCTGCCTTGCATTGGTTAGCCTAGCACCAGCCGCGACCATAGCAGAAACATACTTTCCCAAGTTAGCCAGGTGGTTTATGTCAGACTCATCGAACCATCTCCTTGCACACTAGATAGATAACAAAACACACAAGTTAATTCACTCAGAGAACTGTAAAAATTCCAAACTTTGGAAGATGAAAGTAACTCTTTAGCAGTGATTTTAATTTAGAGTTAGCTGTTACTAAATTTACCTGCATTGCTCGCCAATAATATGGCGCGAAGGAGATAACATAAGCGAGCTCTCTGTACATCCTTCCGGTTTTACAGGTTGGAAGTCCATGAGTTTTGAGACTTCCAGCAAGGAAATGGCAAGCTGATGACTCTAAATGCCTCATCAATGGGATCTAAAGACAGAAAACAGAAGCTAAGTTAGAAAAATAACTAGATCATCGATATAATTTTCAAGATTGTATCTGAATAGAAGATAATGTAAAAGACATCCCGGTGCACAAAGCATCCCGCGTTCACGTAGGGCCCGGGGAAGGGCCACACCCCAAGGGGGTATAATGTAGGCAGCCTACCCTGACATAAGTATTAGGCTCGAACCGTGACCTATAGGTCACACGGAGACAACATTACTGGTTCTCCAAAGTTCCCTTCGAATATAAGATAATGTGAAAAATATATTTGATAGCAAGTTTAGCTACCTGGCTTGTTAGTTGATCAGCCATGAAAAAGTCTACCATGAGCACCTACATCAATATCATTAGATTTGAGAGATCAATGTAAGTCATCAAACCACTTTCATGATTTCCAGGATATGAAAGTACCTTGTAAAATGGAGAGCAGACGATGTTACGTATCACTTTGAGGAAGTAGAAGCGCGTTGGACGATAGAAAATGTTCAATGGACATATCAGAAGAGCAAGGAAAATCTGAAATACATGGAAGGGCAATCAGTTCAAAATACTCTCTCAACATTAGAACCCTATATGCATTCAACACAAATTTTATAGTAAACAAGATTTTGGTTGACAAACCAGTAGGAGAATTCCAGGAATCGCATCGACTTGGCTCGGAGAAAATCCACTTGAAAGTAAGATTAAGTGAACTACTAGAGCCCCAACCACAGAAGTCATTAAGCAAGTGCCTATGAGGAAAGCATCTCTATATTTGAGAGCTGTCTTTGGTTGAAACTCAAATATGAAGTTGTAATTGATCCTTGTGCTCTTCCATAGGAACAGATTGCATCCATACATGAACAAATGCAAGCTCAGCAATGCAAACATGCTGCACAAATTACACAATACTCATCTTTAGCATCATAGAACTTTGTAATATTCGAAAAGATTTAACCTTGTTTACACTATTACTGTATATTTAACGTGTTATAACAGGTTATCTATTTTTTTCCAGGTAACTAGTTTGACTTATTAAAGGCACTTACATGATAAAAGGGGAAACAAAGAATAATTGAGAGAAAATAAGTTGTTACACAAAGTTCAGGATGCTAGCAATCTTGTCTAACACCAAATTATTACTTAGACAGTACTCATCTTTAGCATTAATATGGATGAACTTTGTGATATATCAACGTAAGTTAATCGGTTATAGCTGCTTTATTTTCGAGGTAACTAGTTCAAAATATTATGGGAGTTGCATGATAAAAAAAAGGAGAGAAGATAAGTACTTGTGACACAAAGTTCAGGATGTTAACAATCTTAACCAACACTTAATTGTCCCTTATTAGTTGATTCTGTCAAAATATGAAGTATTCTCTTTCAGTCTACCTCCAAGCAAATGCTCCTTATATGAATTCCTCTGCCTTTCGAAGTTTTTATCAATTCACTAGCATATATCGCTCAACGAATTTAAGTTGTATGCACTAGTGGTATAAAATGTATTGTTAATATTGTAAGGTAGTTATAGGTAAATCCCCATTGCGATCGAATAAATTACCAACAAAAACATGACATTCTAGTCATTTTTTATAGCATGTCTTTTTATTGGATCTCACAACCTTACTATATTTCAAAATATGGCAAGAATATTAATCAAATAAAAAATGGAGCTACTTTAAGAGGAAAAAGACATCCTTAAAGCCTGGGAAGAAAGAGGGAAAAACATGAGACTAATGTGAGAAAGAAAAAAAGGTACCTAAAAAAAGGGTAAACAGTTTCAACATAACCAACTTCAGTTTTAGGAGAAAACATGCCACTTAAATGAGCCAAAATTGTGTATACACCAAATAGTGTCACAAAACAACCTGTGAAAAGCCCTGCAAGTCAACAAAACCAATAAAAATTATGAATATTTAACTTACATACACCACACCGATAATACAAACTTTTTTATGAGCAAGGTTACTTGTCTTAATTGACATGTTCCATGCATCTAGTAGTGTCAAATGAGCAACGTTAAAATGTGCAGAGTTAATTAATTCAATCAACCCTCATAACTCAAAATCACTCCAATATTTTTTTTCTTTGCTTATTTGTTCTTTTAAGTCTCTAGTTATTTGAACTAGTAGTGTATTGTGAACTTTGTTACTGTTGTATAGTGTAAAAATCTCAACTTTTTTTCTAACTTTTATTAACACTAGCATATAGATGGATCTAGAGAGACATATAAGAAAACATATGAGTTTCTTTTGGTTAACTCTCTTTTTAATAAGGGGGTTGGGTGGGTGGGTGGGTGGTGAGTGAGGAAATTACCAACAAAAAAGGTGACCATATGAGATTCTTTATTCTGTTGGGGTCTTAAGAACTTCATTGCCTTTTTCCTGTCACTGTTTGCAAAGTGCTGTGTGAATAAGGACTCCACTTCATCCATTAGCCTAACCACCTTCTCACCATTAACAAATAATATAATAACATTAGTACATGCATTTTCCACATCTTACAAAGAAACCATTAACTCATTTAACACTAAACAGTTTTATAAAAACAAATGATAGAATTAGAAGAATATTCTTTATGACATAAATTTTAAGACTTGGAGAAATGGATTTTGAGTGAGGATACGGCCGATAAGGTATGACTAATAAATCAATAAGTATATATATTTCAATTATTAGAAGTCGTTGAATAAAATTAATAAAATTTTAATTTTTTCATAAATATCTAATATTTTATTCATAAAATATCTCGTGCAATAGCAAAATATTCTCATATACATATGACTAAACCCAAAATTAAATCAAGTACTTAATTAATCTATACTTCTTGATCATAAATGTAAGGAATTTAATTTGAAGGGTTCAAACAATATAGGTAGCTATGGAGATTAAAAATGTTCAACGACATTTTAATCATATCCCATAGATTAGACCTCTTGTTTTTTTCCATTCAAAAACATTCACGAAGACCACATGAAACATGAAAAGTAAAAAGTTTTAACTAATTAAATATAAATTTGATACGGAGGTCATTTTCCCAAAGGTAATATAATTCATACAGATAATTATATATGTTCTTTTCCTTTGAGCCAACTGTAGATGTAATCATCAATGGAATACTAATTACCTTATCAGAGCTAATGAAATAGGATCTTTTAACTTGTTTAAGGTAATTGGCTGATGCTTGCTGCTTAGCTACCTGTTCGAGGAAAAAACAAAAAGAAATCAAATAATGTCACAAAATATTAAGGACGTATTCTATCATTTTAACTGCATAGATCTAAAAGGATGGGGTAGGGAGGCATGCAAAAGGATGGTACGAACCATGTTATTGATAGTGCGGATGATTCGTTCGGCTTTTCCATTTTGGGGGGAGGTGTGAGGACACGAAAAACGGAAAACCATGTCATTATTGGTGCAAAAGTTATGAAACATGGAATTATTAAACTCACGTCCGTTATCATATTGGAATGATTTTATGGCTTTTTCAAATTGTGTTGTGATAAAATTACGAAATTCAAGAAACTTGGCAAAAACATCATACTTGAATTTTAGTGGGTAAACCCAGATAAAGTGAGAAAGTCATCTAATAGAACAAGATAAAATTTATGACCCAATGAGCTAGTAACGGGAGATGTCCATAAATCTGCATGAACAATATCAAATGGAGAAAATGTAACACTTAAAGATGACTTAAAAGGAAGGCGAACATGTTTGCCTAACGGGCAAGAAAAATAATTTTGGGCAAGTTTCCCATTATTACATCGAATAAAATTATTGCTTCTAAGAAAGTTAAAAATATGAGCTCATGGGTGTCCAAGTCTATTGTGCTAAGTTGATAGAGAGATTGCAGCAAGAGAGATAGGTGATCGGGTTCTGACAACAGAAGATGACGAGAAAGGATAAAGGTCCCCCACACTATTACATCGCGTAAGAGGTGTCCCCGTGAGTAGATCCTTCACAGAGAAACCAAAGGGGTCAAACTCAACAGATACATAATTGTTACGAGTAAATTTCCTAATAGATATTAAGTTTTTAATGATTTTAGGGGAATAGAGGACATTATTAAGGGAGAAAGGCGGATAAGGTGATTTTGTGTGGATGGTACCATAACCTTCAATTGGAATGCGGTGACCATTACCGACCGTAATAAATTGAGGATACTTTAATCGAAACAGTTGAAAGAAATTACCTGAAGAGCGGGTGAGATGAGAAGTGGCTCCCGTATCCATGTACCAATTTTCATCGGGATGTTGAATGTTTAGTGTGCTGAAGGCTTGGCCAAAATCAGTGGGGGCCAGGCCGTGTCCATTTGGCTGGTGCTGGGCCGAGACCAAGTGGGCCAGCTGTGGAGTCGGGTACGCTTGGCGTGGGCCTGGTGCCGAGCCCAGGATGCCACGCTGCCAGGCCTGCGGGTATTGGGCCGCAGCTGTGGGAAACGGGCCGGGGGGTGAGGCCAAGTTTCCCTAGCTGGACCAACATGTTGGGCCGGTCTACTGGAAATTCTAGGCAGAGGCTTGGAATTATTGCTGGCCCTTTTCTCCTCTGTCGCGGCCTTTTCCTCCTTTACCGTTACCGTGGCCTCTGCCGCATCTACCACTACCGCAGCTGTCCCGCGGTTGTTGGTTGTCCGGCGATGGCGGTTGGGTGGTGGGGGCGGCGTTTGTCGCCATATTTTCAATCGCTAATTCCTTTTGGTTGTGTTCGTCCTGTTTGGCACGTCGGGTTTCCTCCAAAAGTAATTGTGAAAGTGCCCTGTTAAAATTCGGTTGTGGGCCGGCTTGTTGAATCATAGTCACGAGAGTATCGTATTCACCCTTTGGTAAGACAGCAACAAGTTGTAGGACCATCTTGGTTTCGGAAACGGGTGTCCCCACGTTGGATAATTGGTCCGCAACTAATTTCAATTGTTTACAATACGCGAACATGTTGGAAAAATTTCGAGACGTGTATTGTTGAACTGTTCCTCCAAATACACGGCACGAGTATGTTTGTTATCCTAAAATATTTCCTCCAAACGTACCCATAACTCACGAGCCGAGACAACTGTTTTCATGATCGTGTGAAGTAAGTCTTTAGAGATGGTGCCATAAATCTATTGTTTGACAATAGCGTCAAGACGACGCCATGTCGAGTCAGAAACGTTTAGAGGGCGAGGGATAGAGTCGTCAATATGGTCATGCATGTTAGACTCACATGCGTGAATATGAAAGAGTTCAACCAACGACGAATATTGACCATCTTCTTTATCAAGAATTAAGGGAATGAAATTCTTGATGTTCGTGATGGTGAACGCCGGATGGAAAAAAGAAGTGGAGGAGGGAGCAGGGGGGTTGTCTATGACGACTGTGGAGGAGGAGGCGGCAGCAGCCTTAGGGGAGGTGGGAGGAGATATGGAAACACAAACGGGAGCACGGGAAAAATGAGAGAAAAAAAATATGAGTCTCGGTTGTGGGTGGGGGCGTCGGCTGGATCGAGAAAAGAGAGAAATAAAAAGTTAGGTATTTTTAGGGTTTGACTCTTGATACCATGTAAGATTGTATTAATCTCCCTTGGAGAGTCTCTCTCATTAATACAAATATATATGGTGTGTACAATGTGAAATCTTAATACAATAAGGATCATATACCTACCATAATTATACAACATTAATAATTACAAAAACATTAATAATTACAAAATATATGGTGAATATATTCTAATATTGACTAATAATCACATGCATTTATTGGTATGATGGAAACACAAATCATCATCGATGTTAAAATCGTTTCCGTTTTTCTTGTATGCAATGCACTAAACCTTGATTGATACTTAAGTCATTACCTTGTCAAACTTTTTAAGTATCTTCACGAAAGCCACCATATTTAGTGAGCTGAAAAAAAGAGTTAGTGAAATAATTAGAACTGAAAATTAAAGTAACAAAAGATTATAGACGTTTACGTTCAAGAAACTTCTTCCATTGCATTTGGCTATATAGCTAACGAAAAAAAAACTTTTTGATCAAAAGGTGACATATAGTTAGCCCAAAATAGACAAATAGAAAAAAAAAAGTTCACAAATATTTGCCAAACGTTTAATGCATCTTCATTGTTAATACTTCTCTTTCTATTTTGTCATTTTCTTGTTGCATTTTTCCCCTCTATAAAAGATACACTCTATTGTTTGTTACATGTTTATTTCCAAATGTCGATGAATGAATAAATGATTGATAGATAAAGTCGAATATCACGACATAAATCTATTATACTACGAAATCTCAACTACACAAATACTAACCAAATGCAAATACATCACATCCCTAAAAAGAGTGAAGTGCTTTTGTTTTTTCACCACCAACACGCCATGCCACATTCTTAAAGGACTATGATCTGGTACAGTGTTAACCATAAGTATGATGTAACATATTTAGTTAGGATTAATGTATTTCTATTTGTGTAATTTAATATGTTATACCGGATTACTTGTCATTTTAGTTTAGTTTACTATTAGTCAATGCTTATTAAATAAAGTTACTTGCAATTACCTCGTACATAACCTGCAGGTTGTGTAAATATTACTCCTACCATGGTAATATAGTTAAATTCTACGTGGTAATCAACACATTTTACTTTTATACGACAATCATTACCATGGTCTGACTGAAAGTTATATTACATATACGACAAATATTACTTTTATACTAAATTTACTGTTGTTTAACAATATTTTTTTCCGAAATTCCTTGTTCAGCCACAACTAGTTCTATTTGGTATATGCATGCATGAACTATATTACCAATTATCACGCAAGATTTTTTTCCGTGTAGTGATATTCTATGTACTTATACTAATTTAAAATTCTAGATATGTCTCTAAAAATAATACACGATTTATATTTCAAAAATGAAATACTAAAGAAAAGATAGAAATTAATAACTGACAACTTCTATCACTAAACAACAGAATTTTGTGGCTAATCCTAATAACAAATTTATCAAAAAATCATGTTAGATATGTACTATTTAGCGATAGATTGATGACGAATTTGGAAAAATAGTAGTAATAGTATCAAACCTGTAAGTTTTGAGTAAGCCAAGGCCTCTATACAGTTCCACAAAAGCACTTCTGATCATTTTTTCAGCACATTGGATTTTCTTCTTGTTAATATATTCTCTTGGTCCATCTTTTTTAGGGTTGTTCACTAAATCTTCCCAAAGCATAGATGTCACAGCAGCTATAGTACGTGTTGGTGTAGTTGCTGGAATGTCAATCCTCATGGCCACTTTTGGTTTTCCCCCTTTTTTGGTTTTAGCCCTTGTGCTTGCTGAATTTACAAAATTTATCCCATTCTTTTCTAGTGCTGCTATCACTTCTTCTGTTTGTGATATTGTTTCTGTTCCTGTTGGACTACCACAATATTCACTTGGAGTTTCTATACAACAACACAAAAAGAAATGTTAGTTTTTTGTCTCGGATTATGTTGCTCAGATCTCCAAAAATGATGCCGCAGTGCAGCCGTATCGGATCCTTGGAAATTGTATAAGTTTTGGAGGATCTGACGCATGCACATCCAATGCACGATCTTTCTGAAGAGTTCGGACAACATAGATTTTCAAACAGAAATAACTATCACAATATCCGCTTGGAGTTTCTATGTAACACCTCAAAAATATTATTTTACTTAGGATTATGTTGCCCGAACCCTCCAAAACAATTGTTGCACCCGTTTTAAATTCTCAGAAAATGTATTGTTCTTGGAGGATCCGAGGATACATATCATATCCGACGGTATTTTTAAAGAGTTCAAGCAACGTAGATTTCAAATAGGAAGAATTGAATTGATATTATAGAAAACACTAGCTAGATATAACAACGGAGAAATACTTTTTATGTTTAAGTTCTAAGTGCTGGTGGTTGAAAAATATATTTACACAATCAAGTTACTGATAAGGTTATTACATGTATATCTCTATAATGAGCTTTAATTGGTAATATGATAAAGTTGGTATGTAACTAACATCTTATTAATAGGTCGAATGAGAGTGATAGTGTAAAAATCTTTATGCAATCATAGCGTATGTAACTTAAATTCTTCACATATTCTACCTAGGGTGGACACTTATATATGAAAAATGTTGTGGAATCCACCACTAGTATATTATCAAACAAGAATGATTATTCTGTTGGAAGAAAAATAAAAATGCAACCTTTGTATTTTGGGTCCACCACGATTCATATAAATGGAGGAGAACTATACATGCTTTCCAAACTATTCACACTGAACAATCTTGATTTGCAAGGTCTTATATATCCTTTTTAAAAGTTTTTGTTTTCCTTTCCGAAGATATGTTTTGCAACTTTTGCTTATTAATATTAACACACAAGCCAAAAATATGGAAACAAAGAGTAAGCTCAGTGCTTAATTCTCGTAAACATCTTAAATAAATTCACTAGTGTATAAGAAGAATTTTTTTGTATGTGTTTTTTCATGTTATGAAACTTTTACGTGTTTAATTAGACTACTCTAAAACTGCTCTTAAACTAAAAAATATCCCATGAACTCTATTAAGGAGAATAAACGTTGCTAACTAATCACATGCTGTGCTTAGAATTGTTGTAAACACAAAGGATGAAAATTGGATAACTCACCGGAAAAATCAGAGTTCCGGCAAGATGACGAGTGAGTCCTACTGAAAAACCCGGATCCGGACCTCGACCCGAGGGTTTTCCGGCGCCGGTCACTGAGAACTTGCTTGAGGTCCAATAATATTTGGAGCTGTTTGTTGAGAATATCTCCTCTTTCAAGAAACTCACTCTCTTTAGTCTTGTAAAAATCATTCACTTTTTTCGGCTCTTCATCAAGCATCTCAAAAAATAGCCTCACCTAAACACATGCAAAAATACCAAAAAAAAAAAAAAAAAAGAGAAAGTCACAAAATGAAAATTGCTGAAAATTTTCAATACCCCACTTTGTAATTTTACAAAAAAAATAGAAATTAGCAAAAAACAATTTATATCGCTAAACAATAAAAAATTCATAGGGTTAGTGATAGATTATTAAAATATTATATTAGTTACGTGTTATTTAGCATAGACCAGAAGCGACGATTTTTGTAGATAGTTCTTATTTTATTTTATTGAATTTCCTAATATTTTGTTATTATTACCTCATCTTCTTCAGAAAACAACTGAACAAGCTCATTTTCAGTTTCATACATTTCTTCTTGCTCTTCTGGTTCCTCTCCATCTTCTCCTTCTTTGATTATGCTCTTCACCTACATAAACAATTTCACAAAGAAAACAATATTAATACCAATATGGAGAGTAATATTAATAACTTTACTAATTTTATCAAAATTCCCAGATAATAATTAAGTTGTCATTTTCATTTTGACTCCTTTTTTCAGGTTGTTGTACTTGTTTCAACTCTTCACGATAATTTCATGATACAAAAAGAAAACCCTTTCATTATTATTGCGTCCATGCTAAATCACACACCCCTTGATATTTTCTTGATTTTCCGGTGACTTCAACTTCAACTTGAAGATTAATAAAGAAACTAAAGAACCATCTTTCTATATTGTACTCAAATACAAAAAAAAAATAGTAAAAAGTTAAAAGAAAAAAACATTTCCATAAAGGAGAAGAAAAGGTGGCAAAAAGCAAGAATATACATTTGTTACTATTGATAGTGGTGGTGCAACCATGGACTATATTTTAATTAAGTAGTTTTATAACTTTTGCCACAAAATAACATCACTTTCCCTTTCTTTTTCAAACAAAAGACAAAAAAACATAAAACATAATAATATAATAATATATATATATATATATATAACAAGTAAAAAAACATACTTGAAAAACTTCAGGTTTATGAAGCTTGTGGGATGTTATTGACATGGTGAAAGAACGAATCGAGTCGAAAATGGATCGACCAATATCATGAAGAGTAGTGTTCCCATCTTGAACATGATGTTTTGGTTTTCTTGAAATCTTGATTTTCTTAACTTGTTTTTTAAGTTGCCAATAATTTACAAAAGCATCCTTCCACTCTGGAATCAATTGTGCTTCAAGTTCTTTAGAGAACTTCACCATTATTTTTTTTCTTCCAAAATGAGAAGAAAAAGGAGGGAATACTAGAGATGAGAGAAAAGAAGAGGAAGTTTACAAAGATATATAGAGGGGTACGGAGGGTGTTAAAGAGAGACAAAGAATTAACTATCAATAGAATTAACTATCAATACTAGAGAGCTCCCGTTAGGTGCGAGGTTCGGAGAAGGATCGAACTATTCTATTGAATTAACTATCAATAGAATGACTTATTAATTAAAACATGGTTGTTACTCTGATCCACTCGATTCATAATTTTTTTCCTTGAGTTTTTCTTTTTGGGGTAGCCTGCGTGTGTTGCTCCGATTCTTCAAAAAAAGTTAAAAGCTGTGTGTCAAATCTTTTAAAAGTAGTACAATTTTTTAGGATATGACACGAGCGTAACTGCATTTCTAAAAAGTTCGAGCAACATAGATTGGCGTTATTAAGTTATCGTCTACTAATTGATCTAGTATTAATATCATCATGTCAAAAGCTACAACGGATAGCAGAGTGCATTTATCTTTTAACCACGCTCATCAAACAAGCGTTATGTTCGATTGTAAAATCTAATTTGGATCATTTCCGACCCATCACCTGAGCCTCATTATAGACAGTATTTGGCGTTATCACAACGATTAATGTTGTAAATCTAAGATAGACAAAAAGTGTTTCCTTTTAAGAAGATAATTAGGTGGTCACATGCGGGGCGGATCTAAATGGAAACAAAGAATTCACTTTAATATCCTTCATCGTCATAAAATTATAATGGGTAAATAGGACAAACGCCAACTCTTTTTTCGCGTATACATATAATTTATTGAATCTCCTGAATATAAGAAAATATTTTTATGTTCTTAGATCAAATTTAAGAAAGAAAAAAGTCTTTTTCCTTATTTGTTCTTGTTCTTTTTTTCCCTTTATTGCGTAAATTAAAAAGAGAAAATGCTAGCTTATGAAAAAGGAATTCATGTCTGTTACGTTTTGTTTCAACTTTTTTGCCTTTTGTGCTATATAGTTGGATACATAATCAAAGCAATCGAAGTAGAAAAACTATGTGGAAGAAAGTTGCTAATATCCAAATGATTTATCGGTGGAAGTAAACAAAAAGTTTTCACATTTTATGAAGCTTTAATTTAAAAGATTATAGTCTATGACCAAATTTAACTTGATATCCTGCAAATAAACTTATACTATTTAAAACTAGTTAATTGTTTTTTCTTTAATTGAATTTGAGTATCCAAATCACTTAGATAAAAAGTCATGGTAATTTCCAGAAAGTTAAACTTTCCGACTTTCTGAGTTTATTCTCTATGATATTTGATTAAGCATATTAAATATTTAATTAATTGAATTTAACACTTTTGATCCATTTGTTTGTGAATAATCACAAATTTATCATAATTATTAACCGTTCCACCACTTAATTACTCATGCAATATGTTAAAATTGTGCCGCTACTTCATATTTGACGGTAATATAATTCTATAAATAGTTAAATATAACATATTTTCTACATAAAGGGATCAAAAACACACATTTCAAATAATTAAAAGTTAAATATGATGAATCATATATCACAAGAACAAAATTTTTTTTATCAAAACTTAGGACCAAAAGTGTTATTATCCCTTTTTATTTTTTATACTGAGAAGGATGAGTGTGTGAATTGACTTGGCAATTCTTTTTTTCTAGTTCAAGTTCATTTGTCAATATCAAAATACTTGTTTTAACATACAATAAATGGTACTCCCTCCGTCCCAATCTATGTAATATAGTTTGACTAGATACGAAGTTTAAGAAATGAATTAAGACTTTTAAAACTTGTGATCTAAAAGAAACCATAGATATTTGTGTGGTTGTAGATCATTTTATTAAGGGTAAAAGGAAAAGTTTTAAGTTAAATTATATCTAGATATAGAAATGTATCATTCTTTTTTAGACAAACTAAAAAGAAAAGTGCATCACATAAATTGGGACAGAGAGTAGTAGTATAACAGATAATCCTTTGGACAACTTATGACCGCGTTTCCGCTTAATTTGTTGATTTAATAGATGTAAGAACATAAAGTTAAAGAAATAAATAATTCCTTGATTATTTTCATTAATGAATGGGGTATATATACAAGTTACAATCTCCAAATATGAAAAATCATATTCATACTACATTTTCTAAATCCTAATCATATTTGTACAAGAATTCTACAACTATGGTAAGTTTGTACACTAGTTTAATTACAATCCTAATCCTATTTGAGCACGGTACCGTGCTATATTCTATCAAACCCCCGCAGTCATAGCGGGCGATTGTCGTATACTCAAATTGTCCCTAAAATCTTCAAATAGAACTGAAGGAAGGCCATTTATAAAGATGTCAGCAATTTGGTATCTGGAGGGCACATGTAAAACGTGTACTTGTCCACGAGCTACCTTTTTGCGAACAAAGTGAATATCCATCTCGATATGTTTAGTGCGCTGATGTTGGACCAGATTGTCAGAAAGATAAACTGCACTAACATTATCACAATAAACCAAGGTAGCTTTCTGAATAGGAAAGTGTAATTCTAATAAAAGATTACGCAACCAACATGATTCAGATACCACATTAGCCACGCCTCGATACTCAGCCTCTGCACTGGATCGCGATAATGTAGCTTGGCATTTCACATACCACGAGACCAAGTTATCCTCAAGAAACATACAATAACCAGATGTCGAACGTATGGTATCAGGACAGTCACCCCAATCAGCATCTATATATGACACAAGAGTAGAGACGGAAGAAGGATATAAATGCAATCCATAATCAAGTGTACCCTGGATGTACCATATAATGCGTTTGAGCGCATGCATGTGCTCTATTCATGGGTCATGCATGAATAAACACACATGCTGAACTGCATAAGTAATATCAGGTCTTGTGAAAGTAAGTTACTGAAGTGCCCCTGTAAGACTGCGATAATGGGTGGGATCCTCATAGTACTCAGCTTCAATTTGGTATCAACCAGAGTGGAAGTAGACTTACAAGATGACATAACAGCTCTCTCAATAATCTCTGCAGCATACTTCCTTTGAGATAAAAAATAGACCACCTGAATGACGCGTGACAACAATGCCCAAGAAATAACTCAAGGGTCATAAGTCTTTCATTGCAAATTCAGAACTGAGAAGTGACATGATAGACTTGCGCAGATTATCAAATGAAGCAGTCAATATAATATCATCTATGACAATAAAATGTATGCCAGAGAAGTACCACGATGATATATAAATAGAGAATGATCAGACCGGCTGTGAGAAAACCCAATAGTAGAGACATAATCTACAAACCTCTTATACCAAGCTCGTGGGGCCTGCTTAAGCCCATACAAGGACTTCTTCAGCAAACAGACATGATGAAGATGATTGGGATCTCGAAAACCCAATGGCTGATGCATATAGACTGTCTCCTTAAGATCACCGTGTAAGAAAACATTCTTTACGTCTAACTGATGAATATGCCATGCTTTTGAGAGAGCCAAACTAAGAACAGTGCGAATGGTAGCCGATTTGACCACCGGACTAAACGTCTCACCACAATCCATGCCAACTTGCTGAGTTTTACCATCACCTACAAGAAGAGTCTTTTGCTTCTCAAAAGAACCGTCAGAATTTTCTTTATGAGTAAAAATCCACATAGACCGAATAATATTAACACCAGATGGATGGAGTACTAACTCCCACTCTTATTTTCAATAAGAGCATTATATTTTTCAGTTATAACCAATTTCCATTTCGGGTCATGTAGTACAAACACAGGGTTACGTGGTAGTGGAGATTTAGAGACAATAGAATTGAGATTAAAATGTTGTTTTGGTTTAAAATACCCTTTTAACCATGAGTAACAGGCCCTTGACTCGAGGTAGAGTTGGGTGGATTTGGGGCAATGTGCGGAACGGTGATGGACTAGCCAGCAAGGGCGAAATTCGATACTGGAGTGGGCTGAAACACTGGAACAGTACCAAGATCGGTACTGGGCCACGTTTACGGCCCAGGCGTAATCGAGCGGTGGTAACGGAACTATGTGGGCCTAGCGGCGGTGGGCTCTTGGCGTATTTTGGTCACGGGACAAGTTCGATTAATAGTTGATAATATATGGTGAGACCTCATCATCTAAAAAATTATACGAACTAGGCACGGGACTACTCACTTTAGCAAACGAAAATTGGGTTTCATAAAAAAGAACATGGCGACTAATTATGATTTTATTAGATGATAAATCAAAACATTTGTAACTATGATGATTACATGGATAACCCAAAAATACACAAGCGGTAGAACGGGCTTGAAGTTTGTTAATTGTAGTTGACGGAAAAAGTGGATAGCATAAACACCCAAAGACCCTACGATGTGAATACGAAGGAGTCTTATTATAGAGAATTTTAAGTGGAGATTCATATGCTAACCCTTTGGTAGGAAGTATGTTAAGGATGTAAGTAGACATTTGTAGTGCATAATGCCAAAAGAAAGGGGGTACGGAAGCATGGGCTAATAAAGTACGGACATTATTATTAGTGGTACGAATTTTCTGTGAGGACGTATGAGGACAAGAAAAATAAAAAACTATGCCATTAGCATCACAAAATTTCCGAAACAATCCATTATCGTATTCCTTGCCATTATCATATTGAATATTTTTAATTTTCCGTTCGAATTGGGTACGGATGAATGCTCCAAATTTTAAGAAAGTGGAAAAAATTGAGACTTTTTGGATAACGGAAAGGTCCACAAAAAATTAGAATAATCATCCAAAAATAAGACATAATAACGATGGCCCAAAGAACTTAAAACGAGAGATGTCCATAAATCACTATGAATAACGTCAAAAGGCATCAAAGTACGAGAAGTAGAAAATACAAATGGTAATCGAACATGTTTCCCTAATGGACAAGAAGAATAAAGTGGAATACTATGCGTACCATTACAAGAAATAAAATTATTTTTATGCAAACACGAAATAATAGACGATCCCGGATGACCCAAATGTGCATGCCACAAGGAAGGAGAAAGGGCGGCAAAAGTAGACGACATGGCTTGACTCGTGGAAATGGTGGTAGTAGTGATTGGATAAAGCTCTCCCCTACTATTGCATCTTATTATAGGTATCCCCGTTTCGAAATCCTTCACAGAAAACCCAAAGGGATCAAAATTAACAGAAACCCAAATATCAGTGGTGAATTTTCAAACATACACCAAATTTTTAATTAAGTTAGGGGTATGAAGGGTATTTTTCAAAACTAGAGGTGGATGTGGAGTAGACAAAGTTGTATGTCCATAATCGCGAATCGGAACTGAGTTACCATTACCAATAATTATACCACGATTTTTGCTCAAATTTGAATAAGACGAGAGAGTACCTTAATCGGATGTCATATGAGAAGTGGCTCCGGTGTCCATATACTAATTCACGTCCGGGGGATTTAAGCCAAGTGTATGCATTGCAATTTCAATATTTATAGGTGTCGGGATTAGATTTGGGCCCACAGCATAGAAGGCCTGCGGGGGCCAAGGCCCAAGAAGGCCTGCCTGCTGTCCTAGCCCATTACTGTACTGCATTCCACTATTTGGGACAGAGAAACTAGGCCTGGAATTTTGCTGGAACTGATCCCAGTTTCCCGGATAAGGAGTAGGCGAAAAATAAGGGTTGTTGGGCCAGTGGCCATTGACCCAGTCCCACTGCCAGGGGGCCCAAGGCTGGGGCCAGTTGGCCTGCGACCCACTACTGTAGTTGCCACTGTTCCGTCCTCCATCGCTGTTACCACCGAGATTGCCACCACTATTTTTGCCATTATTTTTACGATTTTGACCTTTTTTGCCGCCATCGTGGTTATGGTTTTGGCCCAAATTTTTGGAGAATAAGTGAGGATTGTCATACGTGGTCATCATTACGATGGAATGTGCTCTGGTAGCCGCCTTTTTTAGCTAAACCGGCCTCTTCTAACGTGAGCATGGAACGAACCTGATAAAATGGTAGTAGAGGATTACTTTGACGAAATAGTGTTCCAACGCCATTATAGGCCTCATAAAGGCCTGCAACCATTTGAAGAACAAGACGATTATTGGTAACGGACGCACCAACATTACGTAGTTGGTCTGCCAATTCTCTCGGTCTTTTACAATAGGCCGAGACTTCAGGAAAATCTTCCATATTGACATGGGAAAATTCCTGCTTAAGAGTGAAAGCACGGTAATTTTTGTTATCTTGAAATATATCATGCACCCTATTCCAAGTAGCCATTGTCGTTGCGTCGATTTCAATAATCGTCTCCAAGAGGTCTGTAGAGATTGTGGAATAAATCCACTGGAGAACGGTAGCATCAAGGGTTGTCCATGACGTAGGATCATCCTCGGAGGTAGGCATCTTCTCCTCACCAGTTACCGAGGGGAGTATGTGATGGAGGACTTGATGCGTGCATGCGTGAACTTTGAATAATTCTGCTCACGTCGCTTATTGGACGTTTTCCATCTCAAAAACAATAGGGTTGTGGTTCTTGATGTTGGAAACTATAAGAGCAGGATGAAATATGTTCTTTGACGTAGACATAACGAAAGAATAATATGTAAACTAGGTACTAGGAAGAAAATTTGGGAATAGAGGAGGAAAAGTGCATGGAAACCGAGGAAGGGTTCACAGAAATCGAGCAGAAATCGAGAAGAGCCGAAGTATTTTTGGGAGAAGGTATTTTAGACCTAGACTTCTGATACCATGAAATAAATAATCCCTTGATTATTTTCATTAATGAATGGGGTATATATACAAGTTACAATCTCCAAATATGGAAAATCATATTCATACTATACTTCTAAATCCTAATCATACTTGTACAAGAATTCTACAACTATGATAAGTTTGTACAATAATTTAATTACAATCATAATCATATTTGAGCACGATAACGTGATATATTCTATCAGTTAATGAAATTTTAGTAACCAAATTAGCAAGATAATTTTCTTGTCTTTGTCTTCTCAAGTAATAAAAATGAAAAGCATAAAAAGACATATATTCCTCTAGTTGTCATAGTTACGTCTAAGCTCAACCTGCACACCACCTCACTTTCAGATGCACTATGTTTTTTGTAATACAACATAAAAACTTTTACACTCCCTAACAGCCCAATAAAACCCGCAACAAAAATAACTTTCCAAATTTTAACATGTATAATCAGTTTGTATGTAATACACAGTGACAATGATTACAAACAATTACGGCTAGGTGAGTGATTTTCAAATAGCATGAATGCTTAGAAAACTAGTTTGGGCAGCCATGTGTACATGTGGACGACAATTTTCTGGCTTGCAAATTCAGTTTGGAACTTCAGCAATCACCACATTGCACTGGAGTTTTGTAGTATTTCAGATAGGAATATTTTTGTTCAAATATTTTTTTTTGCATTAAGAATTGGTAAATTTTAAGATATTGTCTAATTTTAAATGATCATTGTAAAAGTGACTATTTGCCTATATTTTTTTAATAGAGTTGACTAGTCATATTTCAATCCTATAATTGAAAAGTAATCATTGTCGTTGAGCTTCAGATTCCACAAGTTTAACTTCAGGACAATGTTATAAAGTTTGTATCCGCAAAATTTGAAACTCTACGAGAATGACTATTTTGCTATTAAAGAGGTTGAAAAGTGGTTATTTGTGAAATTTGCCTCATTTTCCCTTGATTGGCGGACTTGGATTGTGCGTGTTCCATTATGCAAATATGTCTAGCCTAATCTGTCTAAACTTGGACGGGTTAGGCAAAAAGTATTTTTTGTTAGTGTCAATCTAGTATCATCAATGATGAAATGAATTGAGCACAATAATATAATAATAACTCAAAATAACTTGAAATCAACAACAATGAATTCAGCAAATTGAAAACACATACTAACTTGGTGTCGATAGAGGCCTGCTTGATGCGGTGTCCTAAGACAAAAATTCGCCCCCACTTGTGCTGCAGTTTTACGGACGTCTGTCTAGAGGATACAACTATTTAAGTGAGAGTTCTAGCACAAGAACTTCACTTCTGGCGAATTTACTATATGTGTTCTTCAGAAACTTGTTTTGAAGAAGAAGAAGTAGAAGCCACAATCTCAAATCATTAATTGTGAAAAAATTGATTGATTGTAGTTAGTTCTGTCTTGTTGTATGTGCTTCCAACCAATTGATCAACATTCTTTATATAGAGTAGCATATGAACAGTTACAGTCATTCATACCAAATGTTGTAATTGTTCTGAAAAGTTGCAACCTTTGATTCGAATTTTCTGTCCGTTGATCACTTTATTTCTTCTTAATTTCATACAAGTTCCAACAATACCCCACATTTTCTATTCAAACATACAATACCCCATATTTGGATAGAAAATAAGATAATAAGGAACTTTTCATTATTTCTGAACAACGCGATATGACATGCATCGGAAAAGGTGTCTTTTGGACTTGAACCGTTCGTAGTGAATACCTATCGGATATAATTTGTGAAATAGTGGACGAAATGTCTTGAACTATTCACATTTTGTAGTAAATCAAGACAACAAGTATCACACATATCATATCAACATATTTCAATTCTTACGGTTGTGTTCATTTTAATCGTGAACAACTCCTTCGTGAGATTTTCTAGAGAACGTAGCCATATCGGTTCTCCTAGATGTGACCCACATCAATCTCATATAGGTAATACCAAACAAGAATAGTCCGTACTATCCCACCATAAGGCTTTTAGTATTATTAAGAATAAGATTCAGCCCTTAAAACATCAACGGATTAACACACTTAGTACACCATAGGAATGAGCACATGTGTGTTTTATGCTCCTTGAGTCTTCCCCAACTAGTTTTCCTATTGAACCTAAACCATGGAATCTCTAATTATGATAGGTTAGGTTACCGCCAGTTAATGACTCATTGTGTTGGCTTTAAGCACATTCCCCTCGATGTAAATACGACTTGCTCTCTGTTAAGGTCTTTTGTCAAAGGATCTGCTATATTGTCCTTTGATCTCACATAATCAATGGAAATAATTCCATTCTTCAGCAAGTTTCGTATTGTATTATGACGTTGCCTTATATGTCTCGACTTGCCATTGTATATCTGATTCTATGCCCTCGTCAGGGCAGCCATACTATCACAATGTGTGCAAATGGCTGTCACAGGCTTTGTCCACAACGGAATACCTTCTAGGAAGTTTCTGAGCCATTCTGCCTCTTCGGCAGCTTTATCTAAGGCTACAAACTCTGCTTTCATAGTTGATCACGTATTTATCATTTGCTTTGATGATTTCCAAGATACCGACACTCCACCAAGTGCAAATACATAACCACTTGTGGACTTACTTTCTGACTGTTTGGAAATCCAATTAGCATCACAATATCCTTCTAACACATGAGGATATTTTGTATAATGCAATCCATAGTTCATTGTATATTGTAGATATCGGAGTGCTCTTATTAGTGCAAACCAATGATCCTTTTCGGGATTATGTGAGTATCGACTTAGTCGACTCACTGTATATGCTAAATTCGGTCTCGTACAATTCATTATGTACATCAAGCTTTCAAGAACTTGTGTATACTCCAATTGAGACACACTTTCACCTTCATTCTTCTTAAGGTGACTAGCGGGATCAAATGGTGTAACAACCGGTCAATCATCATAGTGTCTAAATTTTCTAAGGACCTTTTCAACATAATGGGATTGTGTTAAGATGTAACCATCAGAATTCTTTTGAATTCTGATACCAAGAATGACATCCGCTATTCCCATATCTTTCTTATCAAAAGTGGCATGCAACATCTTCTTAGTTTGGTTAATTACATCTTTATCCATTCCCATAATTAGCATATCATCTACATATAAGCATATAATGACACATGCATCTTTACATTGTTTAATGTAGACACATTTATCACATTCATTTATTTGAAAACCATTTGATAAAACGTATTATCAAACTTTTCATGTCATTGCTTTGGAGCTTATTTAAGTCTGTATAAAGACTTAATCAATTTACAAACCTTTCGTTCTTGACCTTTAACAACAAACCCTTCGGGTTGTTCCATGTAAATTTCTTCATCTAATTCACCATTCAAGAATGCGGTCTTCATATCCATTTGGTGTATTTCCAAATTGTGAATCGCCGCTATAGCAATTAACGTTCTTATATACGTAATTCTCGTTACTAGTGAGTAGGTATCAAAGAAATCTACACCTTCTTTTTGTCGAAACCCTTTGGCTACTATACGAGCTTTGTATTTTTCTATAGTACCATTGGGCCTTAATTTCCGTTTGAAAATCCATTTTATGGCCTATTGGTTTTTGTCCCGGAGGGAGATCAACCAATATCCATGTATTATTTTTCACAATGGATTCTACCTCACTTTGAATAGCCTCTTTCCAATAAGGTGCTTCAGATGATTCCATAGCAGCCCTATATGTTTGAGGTTCTCCTTCAACGGAAAAGGTCATGAAGTCCGATCCAAAATCTTTGGAAATTTTCCCACGTTTACTCCTCCTTGGTTCAGAGATTTTTCTTGAACAAATGAAGTAAGATTTTCATCATTATTAGTGTTTTGGTTTGACTCATCTTGAGGCAGTGTCCTTTTCTTATGATTGGGAACACTTTTATCCTTGTCTTTGTAAGGAAAAATATCCTCAAAAAATTCTGCTTCAGCAGATTCCATAAGTGTGTTTTTGTGAATACCATCAACATCGAAATGATACACCAAAAACTTATATGCTGCACTATTATTGGCAGGACCAATATATATGCAATCCACCATTTTTTGTCCAAGTTTAGTTCTCTTTGGTAAGGGAACTTGAACTTTCGCTAGGCAACCCCACACTTTCATCCGTTTGAAAGTAGGCGATCTTCCTCTCCATAACTCATAGGGAGATTGATCATTTTTCTTTTGAGGAATTTTGTTCAATATCATATTTGCAGTAATTAACGCCACCCCATAGACTAAGGGTGCACTGAACTAATCAACATTGAATTCATCATATTCTTCAATGTTCTATTTTTACGTTCGACAACTCCATTTTGTTTTGGAGTATATGGCATGATGGTTTGATGAACTATACCATGAGTAGAACAGAATTCTTTGAACTCATTTGATTGATATTCACCACATCTGTCTGACCTTAGAATCTTAATTCTTTTGTCAAGTTGGTTTTCCACTTCTGCTTTGTATGTTTTAAACATGTTCAAAGCCTCATCTTTGGTATGTATTAAGTATACATAACAAAATTTACTGCAATCATCTATGAATGATATATAGTAATTCTTTCCTCCATGAGATGGGGTTGCTTGGTAATCACATAAATCACTATGAATTAAACCAAGCACTTCATTTGATTTCACTACAGATTTTTGAGAATGACTTGCATATTTTGATTCTATGCAAACTCCACACTTAGTCATTTTGTTCATAGAGCAATTTGGCAATATGCCTAACTTCACCATTCTTTGTAAAGAGCGATAATTAACATGGCCTAATCGTGAATGCCATAAAGAAGGGGAATCAACCATATACATAGAAGCAGTGCTAGTGCATGTATTTTCATTAATAATGGCATTTGCCTTAGTAGGTACAACGGATAGTTTGAAGAGTCCCTCACTGAGGTAACCCTTCCCTACATACAACCCACCCTTGGTGAGTACAAATTTGTCAGATTCAAATACAATTTTGAAGCCCTTGTTACTAAGAACAGGCCCAGAAATCAAATTCTTACAAATTTCAGGCACGTGCAACACATTAGTGAGCACAAAATCATTCCCGGAAGTGAGTTGTAAAGTCACCTTCCCTTTCCCTTCCACTTTCACAGAAGCAACATTCCCTACGAACAATGGTTCTCCATCATTGATGGCCTGGTAGGATGAAAACATATCCTTTTCAGAATATACGTGCATTATAGCAGCCGTGTCCATCCACCAATCGGTTGAATTTGTAACCAGATTTGCTTGAGCCGCCACAACCCCAATGAATTGGTTTTTAGTTTCAGCCTGGTTGGATTGGTTGACATTACTCGAACCTCCAACACCACCACCTTGATTCTTGCGAAGGCAATAATATTTTTCTCTGTGTCCAGGTTTTGCCACATACCCAACAGAGTCATGGTTGTGGTTTCTTGAATGCATTGGTCCTTTGTGGGGCGAATGCATTCCTCCCGATTGCAAAAGATGGCTCGGCACCATTAAATTTGCCCTTGCCTTTCTGAAACTTGGCCTTAGAAGCATTGCCTTCAACCATGTTGGCATTAGGCTCCAATGAAACAGCATCTGCCTTTTCATTCTTTCGGTTATCCTCTTCAACTCGAATTTTCAGAACCAATTGCTCAAAATTCATTTCCTCGGTTAGATGCTTAAGATAAACCTTAAAATCCTTCCATAAGGGAGGTAATTTCTCAATAATAGCACCAACAAAGAAATTCGGGTTAAGGCCCATACCTTCAACCTCTAACTCATGAACAATGATTTGGAGTTCCTCCACTTGCTTGACAACCGCCTTGGCATCACTCATCTTAAAGTTTAGAAACTTTCCGATGATGAACTTCTTGGAACAAGCAACCTCAGTTTTGTACTTGTTCTCCAACGATTGCCACAACTCCCGTGTCGTTCTGAACGTGGAGTAGATGTCGTAGAGAGAATCATCCAAGGCATTGAGAATATAGTTTCTGCAAAGAAACTCCTGACTTTCCCAAGTTTGAATGTCTTTCAGCCTTGCAGCCTTCTCCGCATCAGTCAGAGTATTCTCCCCTTTTCCTTCTGGCAAAGCCATAGGAGCCTCAGCAATCAATACGTTTGCCACGTGAAAAGTTGTCAAGTAGAACAACATCTTCTGTTGCCAGCGTTTGAAATCAGAACCTTTGAATTTCTCATGTTTCTCAACATGGTTTTTCATCATTGACGATCCAGATTGATCCATCTTTGCAAATCAGGAAATTGAATTCTCTGGAAAAAAAATTCAACCTCAACAAATCAGGAAAAAAAAATTCTGATTTTTTTTTTTGAATAATTTTTGTCTTAGATTGTTGGTGTCAATCTAGTATCATCAATGATGAAATGAATTGAACACAATAATATAATAATAACTCAAAATAACTTGAAATCAACAACAATGAATTCAGCAAATTGAAAACATATACTAACTTGGTGTCGATAGAGGCCTGCTTGATGCAGTGTCCTAAGACAAAAATTCACCCCCACTTGTGCTGCAGTTTTACGGACGTCTGTCTAGAGGATACAACTATCTAAGTGAGAGTTCTAGCACAAGAACTTCACTTCTGGCGAATTTACTATATGTGTTCTTCAGAAACTTGTTTTGAAGAAGAAGAAGTAGAAGCCACAATATCAAATCATTAATTGTGAAAAAACTGATTGATTGTAGTTAGTTATGTCTTGTTGTATGTACTTCCAACCAAATGATCAACATTCTTTATATAGAGTAGCATATGAACAGTTACAGTCATTCATACCAAAGGTTGTAATTGTTCTGAAAAGTTGCAACCTTTGTGAAAAGTTGCAACATTTGATTCGAATTTTCTGTCCGTTGATCACTTTATTTCTTCTTAATTCCATACAAGTTCCTAACATTTTTAGCTAATGAAAACGAAAAACCAGCTATACCAATTTGATAGACTAACGTTTTCTTCAATTTAGTGTTTTGTGGTGTGAGATCGTGTAAAATCAATGAAATTTAGTTTTAGACCGACCATAAAAAAATAAAAATAAACGTAATCTGAACAAATGAGAAATGTTTACTTGGAGATATTTGCTTTAATATATAAGTAGTTTTCAAAAATAATACTACTAATATACTTTTCATATTATAAGAAAAAAATCTTTTTCATTTCTATTTATCTTGTTTGGCTTAATATTTTCCCTCTCGAAGAACTCCTCCCCCCACCTCCCCCACCCCACACACACGAAAGAAATATTCATTTTATTTCAAAAAAATATAAAATCACTAATCGATAAAATCATTTAATGTTTAGTTGTATAATTAATAATCAAGGAGCCATTTTGGTTTTTTCATAAGGAAAAATTGATCCAAACCGAACCACAATAATAATGATTTTAGTAAACATTTTGAGAGAGGGGTAAATTTATTTTAAGCTTTCTTAATTCCTTTTTCCACTTAATTTGTAGTTTAATTGTTGACTATGGGCACTCTACCTACATGTAATGTAGTTTGTGTTAAGCAATGTATATACCCGTGATATATACTTGTTATACATAGTATATATCACGGGTCCTTTGAGTTGAAGCCCAGCACGGTACAAGGCAGACCATCCCATCTCGGGTTGGCCCATCACGGATAAGGAGCGGTATATTACTTTGTATATTGATGTAATATTGTAGTGTAAAGGTTACCTTAGTTAGTCTTGTACACTTATCATAGTTATAGGAGTCTTGTACTACTAGAATAAGGTTTTGGAGTTAGAATAGGAATAAGATTCTCTTATTATGGAAATATGTAAATTGTATATATTCTCTTTCAATTAATGAAAATAATCAAGAGATTATTTCTTTCAGTTTGTCCAATACATTTAATTTTATCGACTAAATCATCACATCTCAGAATATTACCCTTTTTAGTCATGTATTTAATTAAAGAAATGTGACTCTCCTATATACACTGTATCTTTTAGCTTTAATTAAAATGTCATGTGACTGTTCTAACGTATTATAGTATTATTATTCAAGTCAAAATCAAATATGCTGAAAATTATGGAATTTCAGTCCTATGATTGTTTGAATAACTTGTTTACCACTTCCCTTAGATTTTAGTTAATGACATTCGACATTGAGACTTTTATGTTTAGATATTTAATTTAATTCCACTATCAAATCAAATCAAATCTGTATGGTATGTTATTTTAGTTGAATTTAATGGCTCAGTTTGCCTTTTTTTTCTCATCCACGTTAATTAATTTTGTAGCCTTTTATAAATTTATTTTAAGTTTTTATGTTTTTAGAAGAAATTTTGCTTTTACACATAAGAAATTTGAAAGTAACATACAAGAGTTTTTTGTAAAGTTATTTTTATCTATTCAAATTGTAAAGAGATATGTTCACCTATTTCCCCATCAGAAAGAGGTCAATTAATTTTGTAACCCTTTATAAATTTAATTATCTTTTAATTGAAATTAAAAAAAAAAAAACGAGGAAGAGGAAAGAGAAAAAGTGCGTGGAAATGAAAGCGGTCACTAGCTATAAATTTGCAATCCTTTAAAAGGGATAAAATTTAAATAATGGTTTAAAAAGATATATAGCCAAATTTTCTGCACTGATTTATCATTTGAACTACACTACCGTCGAGCTGATAAGCATGCACACATTGTAAAATTGGGACAAATTTCATAAATAGAAATTCTTTAACCTCTGCTATTGAAAGATAGCCAATTTCATGGAGTTTCAACTTTCATTTACTAAATTTTAAGATAATGTCCTTGAGTGAAACTTACATTTTTAGAATTCGAAATCTCATAACAACAACTATTTTTTCAAAGACATGATTGAAAGGTGATCGGTTGACATTATTTTTACGTAAACTTGGACAACAACTCTAATCCTTAAAGTGAAAAATAAAAAATCGCTGTTCGTTACATAAAATCCACGTGCTATACAACACTATACTTTTCCCATTCATACTTTTTCATGTGGAATTTGCTTAAAATTTTATTTGCATCCCTTCTTTTATAGCTAGCTAACCTAAAAGTAGTCTCGATCCGCCCTCAGCAGCTCTCTCTCCGCCGGTGATTATACGGCTCTTGTCTTCTTTTTTATATACAGAGTAACATGTGAAAGTCTAGTTGGAAATTTGTTTTTGGTGGAAAGGTGCGTTCACCCATATTTAATGAATTAAATATTAGTATTCCGCGCATATTGGAGGCTTTGTCTCTTCATACGTGCATAATCTACTAAGTGAGTAGATGACCGTAGGGCCAAGAATCGTCAAATTTCGTTGAGAAATGAAAGAGATATTGATCCACGAAGTAAGGTGTTTGAGACATGGAAATATGGCGTGGGACAAATCTACCACATCGGTGGAAAAAGGAAGAATTACTCTCTTTATAAGTCTCATAATTGACTAAGGGTTTTGGACCCCAAGGGGTATCCCATGTGTTTAAAGGAGGGAGGACCTAGATGTGCTTGGGTTCAAGGTTAAGCCCACACGCGCGCCGCCGCCGCCGGTCCGATCGTGGGACGTGGGACTTTCTGATATTATCTATTTGGACCCCCAAATTGCTTAATATTTACAGTTTGGTCCCTAGAGTTTCTGAAAAGTTGAATTTGGGAACGACGGAAGGCAGAAAATTTCTATCTACCATTGGAGTTGATTTTTGGGAGCGTTAGTGTGCATTAACCAGCCATTACTTGGCTGATTAACTCCCTCCATTAACAGTCACTACTTGGCTGAATTACACGCTCCTTCAATGGCCATAAATAGCCATTACTTGACAGTTTACTCCCTCCTTCAATGGCCTTAAACAACCATGTCTTGGGCAGTTGAGCAGCCTCCCCTATGCTATATATTGGAGTTGTTTTGCTCAATTGTGCAACACGAAAAATTACACAAAACAGAATATAAACACCCAACCAGACAGCAAAAACGAGACAACATTTATATACACAGAGACAAACAGAAGAGACACTTAAATTCAGTCCAAAACGTTGGGACGAAAACAGAAACTCTTCCTTCCTTTTCCATTTCTTCAGCAAGGCGTTTCGTGTTTGTTTTCTTCGTCAGACTCAACCTATTTGCTTTGTTGTGTTGAGATTAAAGTGTTATTTTATCTTGGGAGACCATTGCCCGTTAACGTAAAAGCATATATACGGGGCAATCTTGTCTTAAGGACAGAGTGCAATCACTCGACTCAGCACACAGTTGTAACAATCCAGATTTAGTGTTTCTTGATTTCAGGTTATCAAGATTCAAGACTCAACAAGCTTGCAGCAGTTCTGAATATTACCCTATTTGTTTATCCTTTCGAACACTTGTAATATTTATTTATTTTCCGTACTGCTTTACGATATCCTACAAGTCTATTTATAGACTAAATTAATTTTTTACATGGGAACACGTTTTTTTATTAATTTATTATTACTATATTTATCCAAAGATCGAGTAGTACAAGATAGTACACTTGAAACTAGAAGCTTCTATTGCCTAGATTATTCGAGAAATCTAACGAAATGCGTGAAGGGGAAATTATACTGCTACCTAACAACATAAGACTCGATAATATCATGAACATCGATAAGCTTACAAAACAAGAGAAAAACGACTGTTGAGAGTTCATGGCTAAATGCCTAGCTATTAGTGATTCAAAAATCTTATTATATATTTTTAATGTATTTTGACATGTTATAAAATTTTAATGCTTATTTCAAAATACTAAGTAAGCGTTTAGTCATGCGATATGAAATTATGATTTTAAATCAACATTTGCTTATGAAATTTGCACAAAATTTTAACTTCAATTTCATATCATGAT